>CM077095.1:141271436-142641777 GCA_039513925.1 Platanthera zijinensis | reverse complement strand
GCGATGGCTTCACTCTCTCTGGCGCGGTTAAGGGGTGCACCCTTCATCGCCCAGCAGTTTGCGACATCATCGTGGACCGGCTCCCCCAGTTGTGCGCTGCCAACAACACGATGTCCTCGGCTTAACAACAGGTTGCGGAGTCGCCAAAGGGACAAAACGTTTGAGTCCCCTGCAGACTGTAGCACGACGGATTCAACCTCGCTCTCAGGTGGCAAGGCTCTCCCTTCTCCTACGAAGCAATTCGCGACGTCTTCGGGAGCCAGCTCCCTCAGTTATGCGCAGCCCGCAGCGCGACGGTTTGGCTTCTCTACCATGGCATAAGGGGACGCCCTTCGCTTCGTACCAAGTTGCGACGTCGTCAGGGTCTTAGGGGCCACGCCCCCCAATACAACCGGGTTCACGCAACTTGTAGGGGTTCGAATGAACATGCCTCCCGCCAGCAATAGGTCGGAGCTCCATAAACTCTTCAGCCCCATCCAGAGCAAACACTCTTCCACCGCTCAGGCCTGCCCACGCAGTTGGTGCTTGGCTAAGAAAATAATTGGCCACAACAGTCAGAAGCAAAAGCAGTGACAACACTCAACAAACATATCAAGTACAAGGTACAAATCAAAGAAATACAAAGGTACAAATCAAAGAAGACAAAGTATAAACCGAAAAAGTACAAAGGTACAAATCGACAGAGACAAGCCACCAATACAAAGTACATGTATACAAATCAATAAAGAGCATCAAAGAGATATAGTTGTCACTCAACAGCCTTGCCCTCCTCGGCATCGGAGCCCTCCTCCTCTGACAAATCCTCAAGCCCCGAGGCCAGCAATGTCGCATCCCCGCTTCCGGATACCATCTGAAGGGTCTTCGTCTCCCGACAGTAAGTGACTTCTCACAAGTCCTCCATCTATGGCTCCACCTACTGAGTCCACACCTCCTCGCGGACCTCCTCCGAGATCAAACACCGGTCTCACATGTAATCTACAAAGACCCGATACTCTGCCAAACCACCGCCTTCAGCTCAACCTCCCGCTTCGCCCCGGAGGAAAGACGCATCACCTCTGCCCCGGATAGCCCAGCTCTGCTCGAACTTCATCTAGGAGATGCAAAGTTTCCTCCGCAGCCGTCTTCTCGGCACTGTGTGCAGCTCTGGCGTCCTCCAGCTCACGCCGCAGCTCGGACCTAATCTTCCTAAGTCGCGAAATATCGCGCTCTCGACCCGAAAGGGCACTCTTCGCCTCCTCAAGCTCACCCTGAAGGGCCATATAGTTGTCCTTCAGTCTCACGTAGTGGTCATTCCATGTAATCGCAATGTTCGCCTGAGTCTCCATCTGCCAAAGAAAAGGGACAAGTCAGAAGATCTTTCCTCAAAAGCCGCAACTCAAAAATTTGAGATCATACGTACCGCATGGTTCATCGCCTCCAAGAAAGAGGAGACCCTCCTTCCTTTCACCACCTGCCGCACCGCAACCCGTGCTGAGGAAGCCTGGGGGGAAGAGGACCCCAGGACCTCAAGATCCGTGTCATCTAGCTCGCCTCCCACTCTAGAGCTGCAATGGGGGGAAGCCCCCTCCAAAAGTCCATCCTGTCGCGGCAAAAGGCTAGGACCCGCCTCCTTAACTCCGCAGCCGCATAGGACGGCTCTGCACGCATCGCTTGGAAACCTGAAAAACAGAAAAGTAAGGTCAAAAAAGCAAGTTAGAGAACACACTGCGCCCGCACATTCGAGCCACACACATGCACAATGCACGCGCAAAATCATCCCATACACGAGCGCGCCGCCAAACTAGGTGCAAGCAAGCATCCGCATCGCGCGCACCCGTGCGCGGGTTTTGCCATGCGCGTGCCCCGCGCGCGGGATCATCCCCGTACGAGCCCCGCGCGCGGGATCATCCCACGCGCGCCCCGAGCACGGGTTCTACCCCGCGCACGGGATCAGCCCCGCGAGCGGGTTCAGCCCGCGCGCGCCCTGTGCACGTGCGGGGTTCAACCCCGCGCACGCCCCGCGCACACCCCGCGCGCGGGTTCAGCCCCGTGCACCCCCGCGCCCGCACGCACCGCCTAAGTGCGTGTGGCATGGGGGGGACTTCTCCCCTCCGGCTTTGTCCGGTGCCCGGACCTTTCCCTCAGTCAGAATCTCACCTTAGCACTATCGCTGTCAAGCCCTGTCGCAAAGAAGAAAATTCTCGCGCTCTCCGTTCGCTCCAAGACAAGGGAATTTTGGGGGGCAAATGATGGGTTCCCCCTAATTTATGGATAATTATGATAACTCCCGCACACCGGATCGTAACTGTAACACCCCTATCCGTCACATAGCATATAGCAGTAGGTCCGGCCGGCCGGGGCCCGACGTCATATATTATGGACAGACTGGTCGGTTACGCGTTGAAACCATTCAACCAATCATGTCGTCCTACACAACACCTAGCGGAAGCAAATTATTTAGTTGCAAAAGAAATAAGAACCCTGCTACAAAGCATGAATGTCCACTACCAACTCAGGAATGTACTCATACACAAAAGAGAACTTGTAACACCCCTATCCGTCACATAGCATATAGCAGTAGGTCCGGCCGGGGCCCGACGCCATATACCACGGACAGACCGGTTGGTTACGCGTTGAAACCACACAACCAATCAGAGCGTCCTACACAACACCTAGCGGAAGCAATTTAATTAAGTTGCAAAAAGATAAGAACCCTGCCACAGAGCATGAATGTCCACTATAACCCAGGAATGAGTACATACACAAAGAGTTCACGGCTTAAGGCCTTACAAAAATGTTCGCTTAACAAAATAGCGTCTTTCATACATCGGCACGCAGGCCGGCCATACATGAATATGAAAAAGCTAATAACTATGCCTTCGAGGGCTGGCGCTGCAACTTGGGCTTTAGCCCGCTATTTGCCGCTTGGCTCCGCAACAGCACCTGTAGAAACAACCCACCCAAGAGGTGGCAATACAAAAGGGTAACGGTCAGCAAGAGCTGACCAAATTATAACGACCCCGTCCCGTTTCTCGGGACGGCGGTGCTCCTTCCCTGCATATAAAACTATCATAGCAATTCTATAGAGTATTCTATTCGCCACAAGTGTCGGCACGCACGGCCGCACACTCCGTGCTCTCAGGGCACTAATCGGTGAACCCGGTCCGGACCCAGTCCGACACCGCGATTCCACCACCATCCCTCGGATGGCTACACACGTGAGCATTTAGCCCTTTCAGCCGAAGCCTAGGCTCGTTTCCAGCCCCCCGGGAAGTCCCATGTACTTTAGGTCGCTTCTACCGAGACCACTTGGAATGGGTAGAGTTCCACCCGCCCGTTGCTCACTTCACCACGGCCATTTAGCCATCGGCGCGGGCCAAGTTTCTCCTCATTCCCACAATCGATCAAAACACGCACATAACCCCGTTATGTATCGATTTGCCCTCCAAGGCAACATCGCGGCGGCAATGCGATTCCGCCCAAGCTTTCCGGGTGCGCCTCGAGGTTAACCCCCAAGGATCCCTGTATGCAATCTACCGCGTAGAATTTTCGGAAAACTAAATTCACCGGCGCGGAGTCTTCTCCGGCCATGCAATGCAAACATCACCGATCCGGGTTAAACCCGAATAGGCTTCACACACAATGCCTACACCCGTACTCCGATTCCGGGCTTCCTCTAACAACGGGGACTTTACATATCTACCCGAAGGGGTTCCGCGCCTCAACGCTCACTCGCGAGAGGGGGATTTCCCTATGCATAGAAAGAAGGGCGACTACACATGCCCTATGAAGAGGATCGTTACCCTCGCATTTTTCCGCGGCGCCATGAAGATGTAGTCGGATGGAAAGCTTCGCCTCGCCCTTGCCTTCGAGGATCCGGACTCGGATCGCGAATCGGTGCTTCAAGACTCCTCCGGCGGCCGGAACTTGGGCTCCTCCTTCCTCTTGCTCTCCCTTCTCTCTAAACACTTAGAGAGAGAGTGGACCAAAGAAAAATGAGGATTCAAAGCCCTAATCCCGGCTATTAACCCCCCAGGAGCAGCCCCCACCGTCGGATCCAGATCCAAGAGAACGAACGACCGAGATTAGATCCAAAATCCCAAAAACTGGGCCGAACACGGCTTGACACACGGCCGTGTGTCTGGCCGTATAGCTCATTCGCCGATCGACACGGCTCCTGACACGGCCGTGTGCCACGGGCCGTGTTACCTGGAGCTTCAAGACGATCGTCGGGCTTCCAGAACACGGCTTCGAACACGGCTGTGTTCGAGGCCGTGTGCCCCACACACGGCTTGAGACACGGTCGTGTGTCTCAGGCCGTGTACCTCTCTGACTCGAGACAGCACAAAACACAAATAAATCCCTGAACACGGGTTGGCACACGGCCGTGTGCCTGGCCGTGTGCCCCTGTTCAGATCTCCAAAAGAGCCGTTTGATCGCCCCGCGATCATCTCCGAGGTTGGGGTCTTACAACTCCCTCCCCCTTAAGAGAATTTCGTCCTGAAATTAAGAACAGAGACTACACAAAAACAAAACAAATCGAGTACCTGAGGGGAACAACTCGGGGTACTCTTCGCGCATTGTCTGCTCTCGCTCCAAGAGAGCTCCTCGCGCCCGCAGTTATCCCAACGGACCTTCACCATTTTGATTTCCTTGTTCCGAAGCCGCTTGACTTCGAAATCCTCAATAGATATGGGCTTGACTTTCGTTGTCAACCCTTCCTCAACCGGTACTTGATCAGCCGCGATCACCTGCGAAGGCTCTTGCACCGCCTTCCGCAACACAGAAATGTGGAACACATCATGTAATCCACTCAACTCCACTGATAGCTTCAAACGGTATGCCGCTTCGCCGACTCGCTCCAGGACCTCAAACGGCCCAAGGTATCTCGGACTCAACTTTTTCAAGCGTCGAATCCGTGAGACACCCTTGAACGGCTTGATCTTCAAGTACACCCAATCGCCTACCGCGAACTCCACGTTCCGGTGCTTGGCATTGTAGTACTTCGCCTGCCGGTCCTGAGCGATCAACAAGCGCTCCCGAATGATCCGCACTAACGAGGTAGCACTCTCCACCTCCTGCTTCTTGTACAACCTTGCCTCACCCGCTTCAAGCCACGATAACGGCGTGCGACACTTCCTACCATACAGGGCCTCGAAGGGCGTCATTTGTATACTTGCTTGGTAGCTGTTGTTGTACGCGAACTCCACCAAATAAAGATGGTCTTCCCACTGCTTCCCGAAGTCTAGAACACACATGCGGAGCATGTCCTCCATCGTTCTGTTAACTCTCTCGGTCTGCCCATCCGTCTGCGGATGGAAAGCTGTACTGAACTTTAACTTTGTTCCCAACATCTGCTGCACCAACCTCCAATCATTTGACGTGAACCGCCCATCGCGATCACTCACAATGCTACGAGGCACACCATGCAGCCTAACAATATTGTCAACGTACAACTTTGCCAATTTCTCCACTGGATCATCCTTCCTATGCGGAATGAAATGCGACACCTTAGTTAGCCGATCTACGATCACCCAGATGGCGTCGTTCCCCTTCTGCGACCTTGGCAACCCGTGCACAAAGTCCATAGATATATCGTCGAATTTCCACTCCGGTATAGGCACTCCGCAACTACAAGTTTGTCCTCCCGGCTTTTGGCACTCCGCCTTCACCAAGGCGCATGTTTGGCATTTGTCCACATACAACGCCACATCTTTCTTAAGCCCCGGCCACCAAAACAGTTTCTTGAGATCACGATACATCTTCGTGCTCCCTGGGTGGATTGAGTACTTGGTATGATGAGCCTCGTACATCAACTCCGCCGGAGGTTGCCCCCACTTGGGACGTACAAACGATGATCCTTCCTTAATAACCCATCTTCTACCGAGAACTGGGAATTTGACCCATCCGAAGCGGCCTCCAAAAGCTCCTTCATGGAATCATCCAACTCCAATGCCTGCCGAACCCGGTCAGCTAGGTCATACTGCACCTCTGTCCAGTTTAACATTGCTTTGGCGCTCGTCTGCTTGTCAACGCAACAGATCTCAAGCTCCTCCAACTCCCGCACTAGCCGCTCATCATGCACCGACAACCAGTTGGCTCGGGCGGGAGCCCTGCGGCTCAGCGCATCCGCAACTGCGTTGCCCTTCCCGGGTACATAATGTATTTTGAAGGTGTAGTCCCCCAGGAACTCCATCCACCTCCTCTGCCTCATATTGAGATCCTTTTGATCCAACAAGTATTTTAGGCTCTTGTGATCGGTGTATATATCGACCCTTACTCTGTATAGGTAGTGCCTCCACAACTTGAGTGCAAATATCACGGCCGCCAACTCCAAGTCGTGCACCGGATAATTTCTTTCATGCACCTTTAGCTGACGCGATCCATACGCTATCACGCTACCATGCTGCAACAACACGCAGCCCAAGCCGCTACCCGAAGCGTCGCTATACACCTCAAAGCCCTCGGTCCCACTCGGCGAACTAAGCACTGGCGCCGTGGTCAACCGCCTCTTCAGCTCCTCGAAAGCCTGCACGCACTCTTGCGTCCATAAGAATCTCTGATCCTTCCTGGTCAACTTTGTGAGAGGTAACGCTATCCGCGAGAAGTTCTCCACGAAGCGCCTGTAATAGCCGGCAAGCCCAAGGAAACTACGGACTTCCGCTACCGACGACAACACAGGCCACTCCCGTATCGCAACTATCTTCGCCGGATCCACCGCTATACCTTCCCCACTCACTATATGACCCAGGAATGCTACCGAAGGTAGCCAGAACTCGCACTTGGAGAACTTTGCGTAAAGCTCATTCCTCCTCAAAGTCTTCAACACCAAATGCAAATGCTTGAAGTGGTCTTCTTCGCACTGCGAGTACACCAAAATATCGTCAATAAAGACGATCACGAAACGATCCAGGAAATCTCTGAACGTCCTGTTCATCAGATCCATAAACACCGATGGCGCATTCGTCAGTCCAAACGGCATGACCGTGAACTCGAAATGCCCATACCTCGTACTGAACGCCGTCTTTGGGATATCACATTCCCTGATCCTCAGGTGATAGTACCCCGACTTCAAGTCCAACTTGGAGTATACAGATGATCCGACTAACTGATCAAAGAGATCATCAATCCTCGGGATCGGATACTTGTTCTTTTCCGTCAACTTGTTCAATTCCCTGTAGTCGATGCACAACCGCATACTACCATCCTTCTTTTTAACGAAGAGGACCGGTGCGCTCCAAGGCGACGAACTTGGACGCACATAACCTTGCTCCATCAGTTCCTCCAACTGAACCTTCAGCTCTGCCATCTCCTTTGGCGCCAACCTATAAGGAGCACGTGACACGGGTTTGGCACCCGGCACGAGCTCGATCGTAAAATCAATCTCTCGCTGCGGTGGGGCTCCAGGAAGGCTATCCGGGAACACATCGGGGTATTCGCAAACCACGGGGATGCTATCCAACGGGGACTTTGGCTCCACAGCCCCCACTATCGCAAAGAACAGCTCTGCACCAGCACGAACCGCCTTCACCACCTGAAGAGCAGACATTAATGTCTTGCTCGACCCCTTAAGCCCCTCGAAAGTAGTCTCCCGCCCTACACCCAGCTTGACCTCCTTACGGTCGCAATCGATCCAAGCCTTCTGCTCTGACAGCCAATCCATTCCAAAGATAACATCGAACTCTACCAACGGCAACAATGACGCTAGCAAGTCGAACTTTTGGCTCCCTATGTGAACCTTCACGGCGCACACTCTGTCCGCACGCATCGAGCACCCGCTTGGTAGCAACACATCTAGCTTGTCCTTTGCCATCGAAGAAGGGACTCCGATGCGCGATATAAACTGTTCGGACAAGAAAGAATGCGAAGCACCAGTGTCGAATAGTGCTCGTGCTGGACTATCGCTAATCAACACAAAGCCTAAGCAAAAGACATTAGCTTAACAAGCAATAGGTAATAGTATTCTCAAGTCAACTTGCATAAATTAACTCATACCTGTCACCACATCTGCTTGCTTGATGGCCTCCTGCTGGCCCAAGTTGTAGACTCTAGGATGAGTCGGAGCATAGTGGGACGCGGTCGACTCCACCGCTTTGCCCTTTTCCTCGTAGGTGGCTCCTTGCTTCCTTTCGGACTTTGCGCGTCCACTCCAGCAGTCACGGGCAAAGTGCCCCGGCTTTCCACACGTGAAGCAAGCGCCCGGGGTCTGATGGGTAGTTGCCCCGAGGCACCTGCAGAAGAAGCTGGACCCGATGTCTTAGCCTTCTTGAAGAATTTACGGTAGCCCGACTTCGATGTAGTCGGCGCCTTGAACTCTGATTTCTTGCCACCGGATTCCCTTTCTTTCTTTGCTTGCACGTTTCTCATATCCTTCTCCAAGGACCGGGCCAAACTGACCAGGGTCATGAAACCCTGCGTCTTGGGCCCCGACAGCAGCAACCTCAAATCATCCCTTAGCCCTTCATAAAAGCGGCTCGTCTTGCGCTCCTCGTCTGCGAAGGTAGCGCCGGCATATCTCCCCAGCCGAGTAAACTCGTGGAGGTATTCATCAACGGTGCTATCACCCTGCACCAACTTCTGGAATTCGCTCTCTAGCGCAATCCTCTGCGCCGAGGGGAGGTATCGAGCCATAAATAGTCTCTCAAACTCCTCCATCGGGACTTCGGCCAATGGCCTTCCCCTCAACTGATGCAGCTCTAGGCCTCCCACCACAGTCTTGCGTCCCCATCCAAAAGGAACGTCGCTATAGTGGTCTTCTGCCACTCTTCAGTTTGCGTCGCAGTCATCACCCTGTTGACCCTTGAGAGCCAATCCTCTGCTTGGGTCGGGGTTTCTGCCCCCGTGAACACTGGTGGGTGAAAGCCCATGACGTGCTTCAGTTGTCTTTCAGTTGTTCTCCTAGGCAACTCTGGCTCCAAAACTACTTGCTCAACCCTCCTTCGCTCTACCGTCTGAACCGGTACTTGCTCCACAGCAGGAGCAGGCTGCTGCACCTGCCTTGCAGGCTGTGCATTGATCATTGCCATGACCGCTTCTGCCACCAACCTAATGGTCTCAGCAGACAAAGGTGTTGCAGGCGCATCGCTTGGCGCACTGCTCGCCTCAGAACCTGGCCGTTCAGACGGCCCAGCGCCACTTCTGGTCACCTAAAATCGTGCAAAACACCGATAAGCGACCCAAAAATTACTGCAAACAGCAATTATAGGAACACGCAGGTTCCTCAATCATGTGTATTTTCATTCCTAAGTGGACATTCATGGGTTCTTTTCATGTTATAACGATGACGCACACAATGTGCTCACCACCCCTTAAAGTGAATTCGTCCACGAATTCATTTAAACTTGACCGAAATCAGAAGTCTGATACCAATTTGTAACACCCCTATCCGTCACATAGCATATAGCAGTAGGTCCGGCCGGGGCCCGACGCCATATACCACGGACAGACCGGTTGGTTACGCGTTGAAACCACACAACCAATCAGAGCGTCCTACACAACACCTAGCGGAAGCAATTTAATTAAGTTGCAAAAAGATAAGAACCCTGCCACAGAGCATGAATGTCCACTATAACCCAGGAATGAGTACATACACAAAGAGTTCACGGCCTTAAGGCCTTACAAAAATGTTCGCTTAACAAAATAGCGTCTTTCATACATCGGCACGCAGGCCGGCCATACATGAATATGAAAAAGCTAATAACTATGCCTTCGAGGGCTGGCGCTGCAACTTGGGCTTTAGCCCGCTATTTGCCGCTTGGCTCCGCAACAGCACCTGTAGAAACAACCCACCCAAGAGGTGGCAATACAAAAGGGTAACGGTCAGCAAGAGCTGACCAAATTATAACGACCCCGTCCCGTTTCTCGGGACGGCGGTGCTCCTTCCCTGCATATAAAACTATCATAGCAATTCTATAGAGTATTCTATTCGCCACAAGTGTCGGCACGCACGGCCGCACACTCCGTGCTCTCAGGGCACTAATCGGTGAACCCGGTCCGGACCCAGTCCGACACCGCGATTCCACCACCATCCCTCGGATGGCAACACACGTGAGTATTTAGCCCTTTCAGCCGAAGCCTAGGCTCGTTTCCAGCCCCCCGGGAAGTCCCATGTACTTTAGGTCGCTTCTACCGAGACACTTGGAATGGGTAGAGTTCCACCCGCCCGTTGCTCACTTCACCACGGCCATTTAGCCATCGGCGCGGGCCAAGTTTCTCCTCATTCCCACAATCGATCAAAACACGCACATAACCCCGTTATGTACCGATTTGCCCTCCAAGGCAACATCGCGGCGGCAATGCGATTCCGCCCAAGCTTTCCGGGTGCGCCTCGAGGTTAACCCCCAAGGATCCCTGTATGCAATCTACCGCGTAGAATTTTCGGAAAACTAAATTCACCGGCGCGGAGTCTTCTCCGGCCATGCAATGCAAACATCACCGATCCGGGTTAAACCCGAATAGGCTTCACACACAATGCCTACACCCGTACTCCGATTCCGGGCTCTAACAACGGGGACTTTACATATCTACCCGAAGGGGTTCCGCGCCTCAACGCTCACTCGCGAGAGGGGGATTTCCCTATGCATAGAAAGAAGGGCGACTACACATGCCCTATGAAGAGGATCGTTACCCTCGCATTTTTCCGCGGCGCCATGAAGATGTAGTCGGATGGAAAGCTTCGCCTCGCCCTTGCCTTCGAGGATCCGGACTCGGATCGCGAATCGGTGCTTCAAGACTCCTCGGCGGCCGGAACTTGGGCTCCTCCTTCCTCTTGCTCTCCCTTCTCTCTAAACACTTAGAGAGAGAGTGGACCAAAGAAAAATGAGGATTCAAAGCCCTAATCCCGGCTATTAACCCCCCAGGAGCAGCCCCCACCGTCGGATCCAGATCCAAGAGAACGAACGACCGAGATTAGATCCAAAATCCCAAAAACTGGGCCGAACACGGCTTGACACACGGCCGTGTGTCTGGCCGTGTAGCTCATTCGCCGATCGACACGGCTCCTGAAACGGCCGTGTGCCACGGGCCGTGTTACCTGGAGCTTCAAGACGATCGTCGGGCTTCCAGAACACGGCTTCGAACACGGCTGTGTTCGAGGCCGTGTGCCCCACACACGGCTTGAGACACGGCCGTGTGTCTCAGGCCGTGTACCTCTCTGACTCGAGACAGCACAAAACACAAATAAATCCCTGAACACGGGTTGGCACACGGCCGTGTGCCTGGCCGTGTGCCCCTGTTCAGATCTCCAAAAGAGCCGTTTGATCGCCCCGCGATCATCTCCGAGGTTGGGGTCTTACAGAACTGGCCTTAAGGCCTTACATTGTTCACTTAACAAAATAGTGTTTTCCAAACTTCGGCACGCAGGCCAGCCATACATGAAAACGGGAAAGATACATAAGCAATTAGGCCTTCGAGGGCTGGCACAGCAACAAGGGCTTTAGCCCGCTATTTCCCGCTCTGCTCCGCAGCACCTACAAGCCACAAACCACCGCCCGGTGGCAAACAATAGCAACGGTCAGCAATGCTGACCAAATTATAACGATCCCGCCCCCAACATCGGGGCGGCGATGCTCTTTCCCTGCACTTCATTAGTATAGGCAATATATTAATGTGAACACACATCAACACAGGCGTAGGATCGCACGGCCACACACCCCGTGCGCTCAGGGCACATTCTCGGCGAACCGGCCAACGTCACGTCAATTCAAGCCATAGACGTTCCCAATCCACCACCGCCTCTTGGACGGTCAACCATATGAGCATTTTGCCTTCCTGGCCTTGGTCGCGGCAATTTAAGCCATAGACCGTCGAAGACCCTCATCCATGCCAACGGTCCTACCGAACGACATAGACCGGGTACGGTTCCGCCTGACCCGTGCTCATATCGCAACGGCAATTTAAGCCATATGCGCAGGTCAAGACTCACCGAGTCCCGTTTCCGCCACAACAATCACATAACCAGGTTATGTTCACGTTGGCTCCCCGGCCACCGTGTTGGCAAAATCCGCTTTTGCCCAGTTTTCCGGGTGCACCTTGGAGTTAATCTCCAAGGCTCCCTGATGCAATCTACCACGTAGAAAACCCGAAAAACACCCAAACACCCGGAGTCTTCCCCGGTTCATATGCAATGCAACATCACCGATCCGGCTCTACATGTCCGGATAGGCTTCACACACAATGTCTATGTCCGTTTTCGCATACGGACTCTACACAAGGGGGACTTCACATATTTACCCCAAGGAACGCTCCAACTCTTTGCTCACTCGCGAGAGAGGGCTTCCTATGCAAAGGAAAAGAGGGTTTCACATGCCCAAGGATGAGAAATCGTTACCCTTGCATTCTTCCGCGGCGCCATCGAAAACTATACGGTTGGAAAGCACCGCAACGGCGTCGCCTCCGCGGATCTGGACTCGGATCGCGATTCAGGGCTCCGAAGCTCTTCCGGCGGCCGGATCTAGCCCTTCTTCCTCCTCCTTGCTCTCTCCTCTCTCTAGCTTTTAGAAAGAGAACCACTCAAGAGAAATGAGGGTTTCTAAACCCTATTCCCGGCTAAAACCCCCAGGAGCAGCCCCCCACCGTCAGATCCAAAGCCAAGGAAATGAACGGCCACGATTAAGCCCCAAATTATAAAATCTGGGCCGAACACGGGTTGGCACACGGCCGTGTGCCTGGCCGTGTAGCTCATTCGCCGTCTCGACCCAAATTGAAAACCAGCACACGGCATGTGACACGGCCTCCGACACGCCCGTGTTGTCTGCGACACGCCCCTGTCGGGACCCGTGTCACGCCCCCCGTGTGCAATAAATCGACACTTGCAGTCAGAGGGGTACACGGCTTGGTGACACGGCATGGGACACGCCCGTGTCACATCTGACACGCCCGTGTCTGTGCCCGTGTCACGGCCCGTGTACCACTTCGACGATTCCCTTGAGTGACACGGCCTGGGACACGCCCGTGTCCTAGGCCGTGTCCCTCCACACGACCATCGTCGACCTACACTGGTCGACTATACGGCCAGTTCGACGACTCGAGCTCGACACGCCCGACACGGCCTCCGACACGCCCGTGTCGGGGCCCGTGTCACCTGCACCAAAAATCTGACTTGGCCAAAAACGATCCCCGTCGCTCCTACGACAATTTTGGGGTGTTACAATTCTACCCCCCTTAAAGAATTTCGTCCACGAAATTAATAAAGGGAAAACAGGACTTAAAGTAAAACAGTACCTGAGCGGAATAATTCCGGATACTCCTCGAGCATATTCTGCTCCCGTTCCCAAGAGAGCTCCTCATGCCCGCAGTTATCCCACCGGACCTTAACCATCCGGATCTCCTTGTTACGAAGCCTCTTGACCTCAACATCTTCAATACGAACGGGCTTGACCCTTGTCTTCAACCCTTCGTCCACCGGCACTTGGTCAACCGCGATCACCTGCGAAGGCTCTTGCACCGCCTTCCGCAACACAGAAATATGGAACACATCATGTAAACCATTCAACTCCACCGATAGCTTCAAACGGTATGCAGCTTCGCCGACTCGCTCCAGAACCTCAAAAGGTCCAAGGTATCGTGGGCTCAGCTTCTTCAAGCGTCTCACCCGCGAAACCCCCTTGAACGGCTTCACTTTCAGGTATACCCAATCGCCTACCGCGAACTCCACGTTCCGGTGCTTGGCATTGTAATACTTCGCCTGCCGGTCCTGAGCGATCAACAAGCGCTCCCGAATGATCCGCACTAACGAGGTAGCACTCTCCACCTCATGCTTCTTGTACAACCTTGCCTCACCCGTTTCAAGCCATGATAACGGCGTGCGACACTTCCTACCATACAGGGCCTCGAAGGGCGCCATTTGTATACTCGCTTGGTAGCTGTTGTTGTACGCGAACTCCACCAAATAAAGGTGGTCTTCCCAATGCTTCCCGAAGTCTAGAACACACATGCGGAGCGGATGGAAAGCTGTGCTGAACTTTAACTTTGTTCCCAGCATCTGCTGCACCAACCTCCAATCATTTGACGTGAACCGCCCATCGCGATCACTCACAATGCTACGGGGCACACCATGCAGCCTAACAATATTGTCGACATACAACTTTGCCAATTTCTCCACTGGATCGTCCTTCCTATGCGGAATGAAATGCGACACCTTGGTTAGCCGATCTACGATCACCCAGATGGTGTCGTTCCCCTTCTGCGACCTTGGCAACCCGTGCACAAAGTCCATAGATATATCGTCGAATTTCCACTCCGGTATAGGCAAGGACTTCAAAAATCCTCCCGGCTTTTGGAACTCCGCCTTCACCAAGGCGCACGTTTGGCACTTAGCCACGTACAACGTCACATCTTTCTTGAGCCCGGCCACCAAAACAGCTTCTTGAGATCACGATACATCTTTGTGCTCCCTGGGTGGATTGAGTACTTGGTATGATGAGCCTCGTACATCAACTCCGCCCGGAGGTTACCCCCACTCGGGACGCACAACCGATGATCCTTCCTTAACAAACCATCATCCACCGAGAACTGGGAATTTGACCCATCCAGAGCAGCCTCCATAAGCTCCTTCATGGAGTCATCTAACTCCAATGCCTGCCGAACCCGGTCAGCCAGGTCATACTGCACTTCCGTCCAGTTTAACATTGCTTTGGCGCTCGTCTGCTTGTCAACGCAACAGATCTAGAGCTCCTCAAACTCACGTACTAGCCGCTCATCATGCACCGACAACCAGTTGGCTTGGGCGGGAGCCCTGCGGCTCAGCGCATCCGCAACTGCATTGCCCTTCCCAGGTACATAATGTATTTTGAAGGTGTAGTCCCCTAGGAACTCCATCCACCTCCTCTGCCTCATATTAAGGTCCTTTTTATCCAACAAATATTTTAGGCTCTTGTGATCGGTGTATATATCGACCCTTATGCCGTATAGGTAGTGCCTCCACAATTTGAGTGCAAATATCACGGCCGCCAACTCCAAGTCGTGCACCGGATAATTTCTTTCATGCACCTTCAGCTGACGCGATCCATACGCTATCACGCTCCCATGCTGCAACAACACGCAGCCCAAGCCACTACCCGAAGCGTCGCTATACACCTCAAAGCCCTCGGTCCCACTCGGCGAACTAAGCACTGGCGCCGTGGTTAACCGTCTCTTCAGCTCCTCAAAAGCTTGCACGCACTCTTGCGTCCACAAGAATTTCTGATCCTTCCTTGTCAACTTCGTGAGAGGTAATGCTAACCGCGAGAAGTTCTCTACGAAGCGCCTGTAATATCCGGCAAGCCCAAGAAAACTCCGGACTTCCGCGACAAAGATAACGCAGGCCACTCCCGTATCGCAACAATCTTCGCCGGATCCACTGCTATACCTTCCCCACTCACTATATGACCAAGGAACCCTACCGAGGGTAGCCAGAACTCGCACTTGGAGAACTTTGCGTAAAGCTCATTACTCCTCAAAGTCTCCAATACCAAATGCAAGTGCTTGAAGTGGTCTTCTTCGCACTGCGAGTACACCAAAATATCGTCAATAAAGACGATCACAAAGCGATCTAGGAAATCTCTGAACGTCCTGTTCATCAGATCCATAAATATCGATGGCACATTCGTCAGTCCAAACGGCATGACCGTGAACTCGAAATGCCCATACCTCGTACTGAACGCCGTCTTCGGGATATCACACTCCCTGATCCTCAGCTGATAGTACCCCGACTTCAAGTCCAACTTGGAGTATACCGACGATCCGACCAACTGATCAAAGAGATCATCAATCCTCGGGATCGGGTACTTATTCTTCTCTGTTAGCTTGTTCAACTCTCTATAGTCGATACACAGCCGCATACTCCCGTCCTTCTTCTTAACGAAGAGGACCGGTGCGCTCCAAGGCGACGAGATTGGACGCACATACCCTTGCTCCATCAGCTCCTCTAGCTGAACTTTCAACTCTGCCATCTCCTTAGGCGCCAACCTATACGGAGCACGTGACACCGGTTTGGCCCCCGGTACGAGCTCGATGGTGAAATCAATCTCCCGCTGCGGTGGGGCTCCGGGAAGACTATCCGGAAACACTTCGGGGTATTCGCAAACCACGGGGATGCTATCCAACGGAGACTTTGGCTCCACAGCCCCCACTATTGCACCAGCACGAACCGCCTTCACCACCTGAAGAGCAGACATCAGTGTCTTGCTCGACCCCTTTAGCCCCTCGAATGTAGTTTCCCGCCCTACACCCAGCTTGACCTCCTTTCGGTGACAGTCAAGCCAAGCTTTCTGCTCTGACAGCCAATCCATTCCAAAGATCACGTCGAACTCTACTAGCGGCAGCAATGACGCTAGCAAATCGAACTCTTGGCTCCCAATGTGAACCTTTACGACGCACACCCTGTCCGCACGCATCGAGCACCCATTCGGTAGCAGCACATCCAACTTGTCCTTCGCCATCGAAGAAGGGACTCCGATGCGCGATATAAAGCTTTCGGACAAGAAGGAGTGTGAAGCTCCCGTATCGAACAGTGCCCGTGCCGGACTATCACTAATCACAACAAAGCCTATACAAACAATATTAGGCTAACAAGCAATAGATAACGGTATTAAAGCTAACTTGCTATAAATTAACTCATACCTGTCACCACATCCGCTTGCTTGATGGCCTCCTGCTGGCCCAAGTTATAGACTCTAGGCTGAGTCAGAGCATAGTGGGACGCGGTCGACTCCACCGCTTTGCCCTTCTCCACGTAGGTAGCTCCTTGTTTCCTTTCGGACTTTGAGCGTCCACTCCAGCAATCACGGGCAAAGTGCCCCGGCTTTCCACACGTGAAACAAGCGCCCGGGGTTCGATTGGTAGTTGCCCCCGAGGCACCTGAAGCAGCTGGACCCGACGTCTTAGCTTTCTTATAGAATTTGTGGTAGCCCGACTTCGACGTAGTCGGTGCCTTGAACTCCGCTTTCTTGCTACTGGATTCCTTCTTTGCTTGGACATTCTTCATGTCCTTCTCCAAGGACCGGGCCGAACTGACCAGGGTCATGAAACCCTGCGTCTTGGGCCCCGACAGTAGCAGTCTTAGATCATCTCTTAGCCCTTCGTAGAAGCGGCTCGTCTTGCGCTCCTCGTCTGCGAAGGTAGCGCCGGCATATCTCCCCAACCGAGTAAACTCGTGGAGGTACTCATCAACGGTGCAATCCCCTTGCACTAACTTCTGAAATTCGCTTTCTAGCGCAATCCTCTGCGCCAAGGGGAGGTATCGAGCCATGAACAGTCTCGCAAACTCCTCCATCGAAACTTCGGCCAACGGCCTTCCCGCAACTGATGTAGCTCTAGGCCTTCCCACCATAACCTTGCGTCCCCATCCAAAAGGAACGTCGCTATAGTGGTCTTCTGCCACTCTTTCGTTTCCGTTGCAGTCATCACCCTGTTGACCCTTGAGAGCCAATCCTCTGCTTGGGTCGGGGTTTCTGCCCCGTGAATACCGGTGGGTGAAAGCCCATCACGTGCTTCAGTTGTCTTTCCGTTGCTCTCCGAGGCAACTCTGGCTCCAACACTACTTGCTCAACCCTCCTTTGCTCTGCCGTCTGAAGCGGTACTTGCTCCATAGCAGGAGCGGGCTGCTGCACCTGCCTTGCAGGCTGCGCATTGATCATTGCCATGACCGCTTCTGCCACCAACATAATGGTCTCGGCAGACGGAGGTGTTGCAGGCGCATCGCTTGGCGCACTGCTCGCCTCAGAACCTGGCCGTTCAGACGGCCCAGCACCACTTCTGGTCACCTATAATCGTGCAAAAACACCGATAAGCGACCAAAAAATTACTGCAAACAACAATTATAGGAACACGCAGGTTCCTCAAACATGTATATTTTCATTCCTAAGTGGACATTCATGGGTTCTTTTCATGTTATAACGATGACGCACACATGTGCTCACCACCCCTTAAAGTGAATTCGTCCATGAATTCATTTAAGCTTGACCGAAACCTGGCTCTGATACCAATTTGTAACACCCTTATCCGTCACATAGCATATAGCAGTAGGTCCGGCCGGGGCCCGACGCCATATACTATGGACAGACTGGTCGGTTACGCGTTGAAACCATTCAACCAATCATGTCGTCCTACACAACACCTAGCGGAAGCAAATTATTTAGTTGCAAAAGAAATAAGAACCCTGCTACAAAGCATGAATGTCCACTAACAACTCAGGAATGTACTCATACATAAAAGAGAACTGGCCTTAAGGCCTTACATTGTTCACTTAACAAAATAGTGTTTTCCAAACTTCGGCACGCAGGCCGGCCATACATGAAAACGGGAAAGATACATAAGCAATTAGGCCTTCGAGGGCCGGCACAGCAACAAGGGCTTTAGCCCGCTATTTCCCGCTCTGCTCCGCAGCACCTGCAAGCCACAAACCACCGCCCGGTGGCAAACAATAGCAACGGTCAGCAATGCTGACCAAATTATAACGATCCCGCCCCCAACATCGGGGCGGCGATGCTCTTTCCCTGCACTTCATTAGTATAGGCAATATATTAATGTGAACACACATCAACACAGGCGTAGGCTCGCACGGCCACACACCCCGTGCGCTCAGGGCACATTCTCGGCGAACCGGCCAACGTCACGTCAATTCAAGCCATAGACATTCCCAATCCACCACCGCCTCTTGGACGGTCAACCATATGAGCATTTTGCCTTCCTGGCCTTGGTCGCGGCAATTTAAGCCATAGACCGCCGAAGACTCTCATCCATGCCAACGGTCCTACCGAACGACATAGACCCGGTACGGTTCCGCCTGACCCGTGCTCATATCGCAACGGCAATTTAAGCCATATGCGCAGGTCAAGACTCACTGAGTCCCGTTTCCGCCACAACAATCACATAACCCGGTTATGTTCACGTTGGCTCCCCGGCCACCGTGTTGGCAAAATCCGCTTTTGCCCAGTTTTCCGGGTGCACCTTGGAGTTAATCTCCAAGGCTCCCTGATGCAATCTACCACGTAGAAAACCCGAAAAACACCCAAACACCCGGAGTCTTCCCCGGTTCATATGCAATGCAACATCACCGATCCGGCTCTACATGTCCGGATAGGCTTCACACACAATGCCTATGTCCGTTTTCGTATACGGACTCTACACAAGGGGGACTTCACATATCTACCCCAAGGAACGCTCCAACTCTTCGCTCACTCGCGAGAGAGGGCTTCCTATGCAAAGGAAAAGAGGGCTCACATGCCCAAGGATGAGAAATCATTACCCTTGCATTCTTCCGCGGCGCCATCGAAAACTACACGGTTGGAAAGCACCGCAACGGCGTCACCTCCGCGGATCTGGACTCGGATCGCGATTCAGGGCTCCGAAGCTCTTCCGGCGGCCGGATCTAGCCCTTCTTCCTCCTCCTTGCTCTCTCCTCTCTCTAGCTTTTAGAAAGAGAACCACTCAAGAGAAATGAGGGTTTCTAAACCCTATTCCCGGCTAAAACCCCCCAGGAGCAGCCCCCCACCGTCGGATCCAAAGCCAAGGAAATGAACGGCCACGATTAAGCCCCAAATTATAAAATCTGGGCCGAACACGGGTTGGCACACGGCCGTGTGCCTGGCCGTGTAGCTCATTCGCCGTCTCGACCCAAATTGAAAACCAGCATACGGCATGTGACACGGCCTCTGACACGCCCGTGTCGCCTGCGACACGCCCGTGTCGGGACCCGTGTCACGCCCCCCGTGTGCAATAAATCGACACTTACAGTCAGAGGGGTACACGGCTTGGTGACACGGCATGGGACACGCCCATGTCACATCTGACACGCCCGTGTCTGTGCCCGTGTCACGGCCCGTGTACCACTTCGACGATTCCCTTGAGTGACACGGCCTGGGACACGCCCGTGTCCTAGGCCGTGTCCCTCCACACGACCATCGTCGACCTACACTGGTCGACTACACGGCCAGTTCGACGACTCGAGCTCGACACGCCCGACACGGCCTCCGACACGCTCGTGTCGGGGTCCGTGTCACCTGCACCAAAAATCTGACTTGGCCAAAAACGATCCCCGTCGCTCCTACGACAATTTTGGGGTGTTACAGTAACTCCCACTCACCGGATCGCGTAACCACCACGCGGCGAATCGCAACCGCCGCCGCCATTACGGGCAGCCGGCCGCCACCCCCCTTGTGGCCGGCGGCCCCGGCCGGCCCCCTCTGTGTGGCCGGTGGTCGCGGTCGGCCGCCCGAGGTCGGCCGCCCCCTTGAGGCCGGCGGCCCCGACCGGCCGCCCCTTTGCGGCCGGCGGCCGCGGACAGCCGCTCAAGGCCGGCCGCCCCCTTTGCGGCCGGCCGCCCCCTCCGTGCAGTCGGCGGCCGCGGCTGCCCACCCTTGCGGCCGGTGGCCCCGGCCGGCCCCTCCGTGTTGCCGGCGGCCACGGCCGGCCGCTCGAGGCCGGCCGCCCCCCTTGCGGCCAGCGGTCCCAGCCGGCCCCCTTCGTGCGTCCGGCGGCCGCGGCCGTCTGCCCGTGGCCGGCCGCCCCCCTTGCGGTCAGCGGCCCCGGCCGGCCCCCTTCGTGCGACCGGCGGTCGCGGCCGGCTGCCCGTGGCTGGCCGCCCCCTCGCGGCTGGAGGCCACGGCCGGCCGCCCCCCTCAGATTGGGCGGCCTTGTCCGGCCGCCCAGAACCGTCCGCCCACGGCGACCGCCCCCTCCCTCGAGCGACCGTCGGCCGGCGCGCCTACTCCGACCACCATCATGGGTCGGCCTTCTCTCCACCGTCCGATCATGGCAGGCCATCACGGCCCTCCGATCGCCACGAGCAATCACGGGCATCCGATCTGCGATTAACCGCCGTAACCACCCTAACCACCTTGGAAACCCTATATAAACACCCTTGATAGTTCATTTCAGGGGATCCGGCCTTATTCTCTCATTCGCTCTCTCTCTCTCTCTCTTCATTTCTGCTTCTCCCAAGAGCTTCTCTTTCTACGCTCTTCCTCTCCTCCTCTTTCACTCACTAACTTGGCAGGTTCTCCTCCAAGCGCTGCCCAAAGAGGAAAGAGTGAAGTGCCGACTAAGGCAGCCCTCCTCAGTTTGAGGCGCAGAGTGCAGACACTCTGCGGAGCGTAAGACAGAAGAGCAAGCACTCAAGAAAGACGCACGACAAAATGCACGAACTCCTAAGCGGTGGCCTGTCACCTAAGGAGAGCTCTCTCAACCCCCCAGTATTTGTAATGAGGCGCGGCCTATCGCCCTCACATTCTCTCTACAAGAGCACTCTAACAGAGTCAAATAGTGGATCTTGGCTGGCACAGACCCGGCCACGTGGTTTTTTCCCCTTTCCGGGGTTTTCCACGCTAAAGTTGTGTGTGTACAATCTCTTCTTTTTTACTTGGACTGTGTGCGTACGTACTTGATTGCCCGGGGCTAAGACGGACCGATCTAGAACCTGTCTACCGAGGGCATTAAGAGAACTGCGACAATCACAATCATCAGCTAGCAGCATAGCTGTTAACAATGGCGGCAAGCATTCACATAGCTCCTAGGGATTCGACAGCATGGCCATGTGATCTGCGCCGTTGATCTCCACCATCTCCTTAACCGGACTGTTCTCAACTATCCATCACTGAAAAACTTCTCCACTGATCCATACCTCTCTTTGGAGAAGGCTGCTCTCCTCCTCAAATCTTCTTCGAAGAAGGATGTCGGCCTCACCATCATCGTCGCCACACTCAAATCCTATTTAATCATAAAAAATTAATCATTTCTTCTTTTAATTAATATAAACTAATTAATTATTAACTTCTGCTTGATAATTTATGCATGTGAACATTCATATATAATTAGTTACCTCCAAGGAGCAATTCTTGTAAAGCCTCTAGAGCTTGGAGGAAGACTAACGTGAAAGCTGAGTTTAACCTCAAGCGGGCGATCTAACATGAACTCTTCAACCACATCTTAGGATGTCGGTCTGCTGTGGATATATGGACTTCTCTTGATAGGTTGTTCAACAGGAAGAATGTAGCAAGACTACAATTCCTAGAAAATGAGTTGGCTAGGGCAACCCAAGGAGATCTGCTCATCTCTACCTTCTTTCTAAAAATGAAGAACATGTGCGCTGAGATTTCAGTATTAGATCGTGATGAGCCCATTTCTGAAGCCAAGATAAAGAGGCACATAATCCGCGGGTTGCGGAAGGAATATATATCCTTTATTACTTCTGTTCAAGGCTGGGCCACTCAGCCATCCTTGCTTTAGCTGGAGAACCTGCTGGCTTCGCAGGAAAGCTTGGCTAGATAGATGGCGGAAGTACTATCTCTGAATGAGGTAGTGAGGCGCTCTTTGCGGGAAAGAAGAATAGATGGGAGAAGAAGAAGACTACTGCTGAGAATGGGCCTTCAACTTCTTATCAGCAAGAAAAGAACATTGCTCCTAAGAAGGGCTGGAAGAAGGAGTTGAAGTGCTACAAGTGCAATAAGTCGGGTCACTTCAAGAAAGACTGCAAGGTCAAGCTACAACCTTGGCATAATGCAGATAAGGAGGGAGCTGATTCCAGTGCTGAGGAATCCTGGTGGGGAAGTGCTTTCTGACAGGCACGTGTGTCCGTGCTCTTTCCACCGTCGATTATCAAGATGACTGGATCATTGAATCGGGGTGTGGTCACCACCTCACTGGAGACGAGTTAAAGTTCTCATCACTGCAAACATTCTTAGGTAATGAAGCTATTATAGCCACTAATGATTGTAACGCCCCGAAACTCAAAAGGGTGACGGGTGGCATTTTGAGCCAAATCCGGGTTTTAGTAGAGGTGACACGGCCTGGGACACGGGCGTGTCCCAGGGCGTATCATGCTCGGGTTCGGCATTGGTCGCGTGGTCGACGATTTCTGAGTAAATGATCGTCGGGGGGGTGAACACGGCCTGGGACACGGGCGTGTCCCAGGGCGTGTCAGTCACTCAGAGCCTTGCACTCAACGATCGTTGATTAAGGGACGCACGGCCTGAGCCAAGGCGTGTTCGGGTCCGACACGGGCGTGTGAAATTTGACGCGGGCGTGTCGAATACCCGTGTCCTCCTCGAATCGTGTGGCAGTTTGTGCTAAGGCAGTTACACGGCCTGGGACACGGGCGTGTCTAGCACACGGCGTGTGACACTGGCGTGTCACATGGTCGTGTTGTGCTCGGGTTGTTTTGGACCTGTGTCGTTGAGGAACACGCCTAGCTATACAGGCGTGTACTGGCTAACACGGGTTTGTCAAGCCTGACACGGGCGTGTCGGGTGCCTGTGTTATTTTCGGGACGCAACGGTTTCGACGGCGAATGGGTGACACGGCCCTGAACACGGGCGTGTCGGAACCCGTGTTCGGCCTAGGTTTTGGAAATTCGGGCTGAATCACAGCCGTTCGTTTCCTTGTTTTTGGATCTGATGGTTCAGGCTCTTCCCACCTTAGGGTTAAGGCCGGTTCAGGGGTGTAAATTCCTCATATGCTTGGATTCAATCTCTTTCAAAGATCTAGAGAGAGGAGAGAGCAAGAAGGAAGAAGGAAGGCTAGATCCGGTCACCGGCGGAGTTTCGGAGCTCCAAATCGCGAGCCGGCTTCGGATCTGCGGAGGCAAGGAGATTGCGGTGGTTTTTATCCGCATAGATTTCCATAGTGCTAAGGAAAAACGCAAGGGTAACGATTCTGATCCTAGGACATGTGAAGTCCTCTTTTCCTTTGCATAGGAAGCCCTCTCTCGCGAGTGTGCGGTGAGTTTGTAGTGTTCCTTGGGATAGATATGTGAAGTCCCCCTTGTGAAGAGTCCGTATTCGAGAACGGACATAGGCATGATGTGTGAAGCCTACCCGGACAAGTCTGTCTGCATCGGTGATGTTGCATTGCATATATGGCCGGAGAAGACTCCGTGCGAATGTTTGTTTTTCGGGTTTTCTACGGGGTAGATTGCAACAGGGAGCCTTGGGGACTAACTCCAATGTACACCCGGAAAACTGGGCAGATGCATGATTCTGCCAACATGGTGGTCGGGGAGCCAACTTGAACATAACCGGGTTATGTGAACTATGTGATAGAAATGGGACTTGGGGAGTCTTGACCCGTGCATATGGCTTAAATTGACGTTGCGGTGTGAGCAATGGGTCAGGCAGAACCGTACCTGTTCTATGTCGTTCGGTGGGACCGTTGGCATATATGAGTGTCTCCGGCGGTCTATGGCTTAAATTGACGTGACCCGAGCCAGGAAGACAAAATGCTCATAAGGTTGGCCGTCCAAGGGACGGTGGTGAGACGGAAACGTCTATGGCTTAAATTGACGTGACGTTGGCTGGTTCGCCGTGAATGTTCCCTGAGTGCACGGGGTGTGTGGCCGTGCGTGCCTGCACCTATTATAACACCCCTATCTGTCGCATATCATATAACAGTAGGTCCGGCCGGGGCCCGACGCCATATACTGCGGACAGACCGGTTGGTTACGCGTTGAAACCATTCAACCAATTACACGTCCTACACAGCACCTAGCGGAAGCATTAAAATTAAGTTGCAAGATGAAAGAACCCAGCCAAAAGCATGAATGTCCACTACAATAACACCCGCAGGAATGTTTCAATACACAGAAATAGAAATGGCCTTAAGGCCTTACACAGTTTGCTTGACATAAAAGTGTTTTCATACTTCGGCTCGCAGGCCGGCCACACATGATTACAATGAAACACTCAAAATTAGGCCTTCGAGGGCCGGCTCAGCAACTTGGGCTTTAGCCCATTATTTCCCGTTCGGCTCCGCAGCACCTGCAAGCAACAACCCACCGCCCGGTGGTAAACAAAAGCAACGGTCAGCTATGCTGACCAATTATAACGATCCCGCCCCCAAAATCGGGGCGGCGATGCTCTTTCCCTGCACTTTATTAGTATAGGCCATCAAAATAGTGTAAACACACTCCAACACAGGCGTAGGCTTGCACGGCCACACACCTCGTGCACACAGGGCACATTCACGGCGAACCGGTCAACGTCACGTCAATTCAAGCCATAGACGTTCCCGTTCCACCACCGCCCCTTGGACGGACAATCACATGAGCATTTTGTCTTCCTGGCCTTGGTCACGACAATTTAAGCCATAGACCGCCGAAGACTCTCATCCATGCCAACGGTCCCACCGAACGACATAGATCGGGTACGGTTCCGCCTGACCCGTGCTCATTCCGCAACGACAATTTAAGCCATATGCGCAGGTCAAGACTCACTGAGTCCCATTTCCGCCACAACAATCACATAACCCGGTTATGTTCACGTTGGCTCCCCGGCCATCGTGTTGGCAAAACCCGCTTTTGCCCAGTTTTTCGGGTGCACCTTGGAGTTAACCCCCAAGGCTCCCTGCTGCAATCTACCACGTAGAAAACCCGAAAAACGCCCAAACACCCGGAGTCTTCCCCGGTTCATATGCAATGCAACATCACCGATCTGGCTCTACTTGTCTGGATAGGCTTCACACACAATGCTTATGCCCGTTTTCGTATACGGACTCTATACAAGGGGGACTTTACATATCTACTCCAAGGAACGCTCCAACTCTTCGCTCACTCGCAAGAGAGGGCTTCCTATGCAAAGGGAAAAAGGGCTTCACATGCCCAAGGATGAGAAATTGTTACCCTTGCGTTCTTCCGCGGCGCCATGAAAAAATACGCAGTTGGAAAGCACCGCAACGGCGTCGCCTTCGCGGATCTGCACTCGGATCGCGATTCGGAGCTCCGAAGCTCCACCGGTGGCCGGATCTTGGCCTTCCTCCTCCTCCTTGATCTCCCCTCTCTCTAGACTTTAGAAAGAGAACCAAGGGGATGAAATGAGGGATTGTAAACCCTATTTCCGGGTTTAAACCGCCAGCATCCACCCCCAGCCGTCGGATCCCAAGCCAAGGAAATCGAACGGCTGCGATTTAGCCCAAATTTACAAAATCTGGGTCGAACACGGCCTGCGACACGCCCATGTCCAGGGTCGTGTCGCCCATTCGCCATCTTGACCGACATGAAAACCAGCACACGGCATTCGACATGGCCTCCAACACGCCCGTGTCGCATGTGACACGGCCGTGTCACGGCCCGTGTCACGCCCCGTATGCAACTGCCAACACTTGCTTCCCGAGGAGGACACGGCCTGTGACACGGCACCTGACACGCCCGTGTCACATGTGACACGCCCGTGTTTGTGACCGTGTCATGGCCTGTGTGTATGACTCAGAAAGCTCCCAAGCGTGACACGCCCTGGGACACGCCCGTGTACCAGGCCGTGTGCCTCAACTCGACGATCGCAGATCGTCAAAACATCGACCACATGACCCGTGGCCGAACACGCCTGTATCACGCCCGTGACACGCCCGTGTCACGCCCGTGACACGCCCGTGACACGCCCGTGACACGCCCATGACACCTGCTCCAAAATTCAGACTGGGCTTAAAATGTCACTCATCCCTCTTTTGAGTTTCGGGGTGTTACAGCTCTCTCCCCCTTAAAAGAATTTCGTCCACGAAATTACTAAAGGAACAAAAGGAACTCAAAACTATAAATGGTACCTGAACGGAATAACTTCGGGTACTCCTCCAGCATAGTTTGCTCCCGTTCCCAAGAGAGCTCCTCCCGACCGCAATTATCCCACCGGACCTTAACCATCTGGATCTCCTTGTTACGGAGCCTCTTGACCTCAGAGTCTTCAATACAAATGGGTTTGATCCTAGTCGTCAACCCTTCGTCCACCGGCACTTGATCCACTGCGATCACTAGCGAAGGCTCTTGCACCGCCATCTGCAACACAGAGATGTGGGACACATCGTGTAGCCCACTCAACTCCACCGATAGCTTCAAACGGTATGCTGCTTCGCCGACTCGCTCCAGAACCTCAAAAGGTCCAAGGTATCTTGGGCTCAGCTTCTTCAAGCGTCTCACCTGCGAAACCCCCTTGAACGGCTTCACTTTCAAGTATACCCAATCGCCTACCCCAAACTCCACGTTCCGGTGCTTGGCATTGTAATACTTAGCTTGTCTGTCCTGAACGATCAACAAGCGCTCCCGAATGATCCGCACCAACGAGGTAGCACTCTCCACCTCCTGCTTCTTGTACAACCTTGCCTCACCCGTTTCTAACCAAGACAACGGCGTGCGACATTTTCTACTATATAGGGTCTCAAAGGGCGCCATTTGGATACTTGCCTGGTAGCTGTTGTTGTACGCGAACTCCACCAAATACAGGTGGTCCTCCCAATGCTTCCCGAAGTCTAGAACACACATGCGGAGCATGTCCTCCATCATTCTATTGACTCTCTCGGTCTGCCCATCCGTCTACGGATGGAAGGCTGTGCTAAACTTCAACTTTGTCCCCAGCATCTACTGCACCAACCTCCAATCATTGGACGTGAAACGCCCATCGCGATCACTCACAATGCTGCGAGGCACACCATGCAGTCTAACTATATTGTCCACATAAAGCTTCGCCAATTTTTCCACCGAGTCGTCCTTCCTATGCGGAATGAAATGCGACACCTTAGTTAACTGATCTACGATCACCCAGATGTCGTCGTTCCCCTTCTGCGACCTTGGCAACCCATGCACAAAGTCCATAGATATGTCGTCGAACTTCCACTCCGGTATAGGCAAGGACTTCAGAAATCCTCCCGGCTTTTTGCACTCCGCCTTCACCAAGGCACACGTTTGGCACTTACCACAAACAACGCTACGTCTTTCTTAAGCCTCGGCCACCAAAACAGCTTCTTGAGGTTACGGTACATCTTTGTGCTCCCTGGGTGGATCGAGTACTTGGTATGATGAGCCTCGTACATCAACTCCGCCCGTAGGTTACTCTCGCTTGGGACGCACAACCGATGATCCTTCCTTAACAACCTATCTTCCACTGAAAATTGGGAATTTGACCCATCCAACGCTGCCTCCATAAGCTCCTTCTTGGAGTCATCTAACTCCAATGCCTGCCGAACCCGGTCAGCTAGGTCATACCGGACCTCTGTCCAGTTCAACATTGCTTTGGCGCTCGTCTGCTTGTCAACGCAACAGATCTCAAGCTCCTCCAACTCCCGTATCAGCCGCTCATCATGCACCGACAACCAGTTGGCATGGGCGGGAGCCCTGCGACTCAACGCATCAGCAACTACATTGCCCTTCCCGGGTACATAATGAATCTTGAAGGTGTAGTCCCCCAGGAACTCCATCCACCTCCTCTGCCTCATGTTAAGATCCTTCTGATCCAAAAGGTACTTCAGGCTCTTGTGATCGGTGTAAATATCGACCCTTACGCCGTATAGGTAGTGCCTCCACAGCTTAAGTGCAAATATCACGGCCGCCAACTCCAAGTCGTGGACCGGATAGTTCCTTTCATGCACTTTTAGCTGACGCGATCCATAAGCTATCACGCTCCCATGCTGCAACAGCACACAACCCAACCCACTACCCGAGGCGTCACTATAAACCTCGAAGCCCTCGGTCCCACTCGGCGAACTAAGCACTGGCGTCGTGGTCAACCGTCTCTTCAGCTCCTCAAAAGCTTGCACGCACTCCTGCGTCCACAAGAATCTCTGATCTTTCCTTGTCAACTTCGTGAGAGGTAGCGCTATCCGCGAGAAGTTCTCTACGAAGCGCCTGTAATATCCGGCAAGCCCGAGAAAACTACGGACTTCCGCAACAGAAGACAGCGCAGGCCACTCCCATATCGCAACGATCTTCGCCGGATCCACCGTTATACCTTCCCCACTAACAATGTGACCAAGGAACGCTACTGAGGGTAGCCAGAACTCGCACTTGGAGAATATCACATACAGCTCATTCCTCCTCAAAGTCTCCAACACAAGATGCAAGTGCTTGAAGTGATCTTCTTCGCACTGCGAGTGCACCAATATATCGTCAATAAAGACGATCACAAAGCGGTCCAGGAAATCTCGGAACGTCCTGTTCATCAAGCCACAAACACTGATGGCGCATTCGTCAGTCCAAATGGCATGACCGTGAACTCGAAATGCCCATACCTTGTGCTGAACGCCGTCTTCGGGATATCACATTCCCTTATCCTCAACTGACAGTACCCCGACTTCAAGTCCAACTTAGAATATACCGACGATTCGACTAACTGATCGAACTGATCATCAATCCTCAGGATCGGGTACTTATTCTTTTCCGTCAGTTTGTTCAAATCTCTGTAGTGATACACAGTCGCATACTCCCGTCCTTCTTCTTAATGAAGAGAACCGGTGCGCTCCAAGGCGACGAGCTTGGACGCACATAACCTTGCTCCATTAGCTCCTCTAGCTGAACTTTCAACTCTGCCATTTCCTTCGGCGCCAATCTATACGGAGCACGTGACACGGGTTTGGCACCCGGCACGAGCTCGATGGTGAAATCAATCTCTCGCTGCGGTGGGGCCCCGGGAAGATTATCCGGGAACACATCGGGGTATTCACAAACCATGGGGATGCCATCCAATGTGGACTTTGGCTTCACAGCCCCCACTATTGCGAAGAACAGCTCTGCACCAGCACGAACTGCCTTTACCACCTGAAGAGCAGACATCAGCGTCTTGCTCGACCCCTTGAGTCCCTCGAATGTTGTCTCCCGTCTAACACCCAGCTTGACCTCCTTCTGATCGCAATCAATCCAAGCCTTCTGCTCCGAAAGCCAATCCATCCCAAAGATAACGTCGAACTCTACTAGCGGCAGCAATGACGCTAGCAAGTCGAACTCTTGGCTCCCTATGTGAACCCTCACGGCGCACACTCTGTCCGCACGCATCGAGCATCAATTCGGTAGCAGCACATCCAACTTGTTCTTCGCCATCGAAGAAGGGACTCCGATGTGCGATATAAAATTTTCGGACAAGAAGGAGTGTGAAGCTCCCGTATCGAACAGTGCCCGTGCCGGACTATCGCTAATCAAAACAAAGCCTACGCAAACAATATTAGGCTAACAAGCAATAGACAACAGTATATAAAGTTAACTTGCTATAAATTAACTCATACCTGTCACCATGTCAGCTTGTTTAATGGCCTCTTGCTGCCCCAAGTTGTAGACTCTAGGCTGAGTCGGAGCATAGTGGGACGCGGTTGACTCCACCGCCTTGCCCTTCTCTTCGTAGGTAGCTCCTTGTTTTCTCTCGGACTTTGGGTGTCCGCTCCAGCAATCGCGGGCAAAGTGCCCCGTCTTTCCACACGTGAAACAAGCGCACAGGGTTCGATTGGTAGTTGTCCCCGAGGCACCTGCAGAAGGGGCTGGACCTGACGTCCTAGCCTTCTTGTAGAATCTTTGATAGCTCGACTTCGACGTAGTCGGCGCTTTGAACTCCGATTTCTTCCCGTCAGATTCCTTCTTAGCTTGCACATTTCTCATGTCCTTCTCCAAGGACCGGGCCGTATTGACCAAGGTTAGGAAACCCTGCGCCATATGCCCCGACAGTAGCAACCTCAGTTCATCTCTTAACCCTTCATAGAAGCGGTTAGTCTTACGCTCCTCATCGGCAAAGGTAGCGCCAGCATATATCCCCAATCGAGTAAACTCGTGGAGGTACTCGTCTACAGTGCTATCCCCTTACACCAACTTTTGGAACTCGTTTTCTAGTGCGATCCTCTGCGCTGAGGGGAGGTATCGAGCCATGAACAGTCTCGAAAATTCCTCCATAGATACTTCGGCCAACGGCCTTCCCCTCAACTGGTGTTGCTCTAGACCTTCCAACCATAACCTTGCGTCCCCATCCAATAGGAACGTCGCCATTGTGGTCTTCTGCCACTCTTCTGTTTCTGTCGTTGTCATGACCCTATTGACTTTTGAGAGCCAATCCTCAGCCTGGGTCGGGGTTTCCGCTCCCGTGAACACCGGTGGATGGAAGCCCATCACATGCTTCAACTGTCTTTCAGTTGCTTTCCTAGGCAACTCTGGCTCCACCGCCACTTGTTCAACCCTTCTAGGCTCCGCCGCTTGGAGCGGCACTTGCTCCCCCGATGGAGTAGGCTGTTGCACCTGTCTTGCAGGTTGCGCATTAATCATCGCCATGACAGCTTCTGCAACCAACCTAATCGTCTCGGCAGACGGAGGTGTTGCAGGCGCTTCACTTGGCGCACTTCTTGCCTCAGAACCTGGCCGTTCTGACGGCCCAGCACCACTTCTGGTCAACTATAATCGTGCAAAACACCGATAAGCGACCAAATACTATTGCAAACAGCAATTATAGGAACACGCAGGTTCCTCAAACATGTGTATTTTCATTCCTAAGTGGACATTCATGGGCTCTTTTCATGTTATAACGATGACGCACACACATGTGCTCACCACCCCTTAAAGTGAATTCGCCAACGAATTCATTTAAGTTTGACCGAAACCAGTACTCTGATACCAATTTGTAACACCCCTATCCGTCGCATAGCATATAGCAGTAGGTCCGGCCGGGTCCTGAAGCCATATACTACGGACAGACCGGTTGGTTACGCGTTGAAACCATTCAACCAATTACACGTCCTACACAGCACCTAGCGGAAGCATTAAAATTAAGTTGCAAGATGAAAGAACCCAGCCAAAAGCATGAATGTCCACTACAATAACACCCGCAGAAATGTTTCAATACACAGAAATAGAAATGTCCTTAAGGCCTTACACAGTTTGCTTGACATAAAAGTGTTTCCATACTTCGGCTCGCAGGCCGGCCACACATGATTACAATGAAACACTCAAAATTAGGCCTTCGAGGGACGGCTCAGCAACTTGGGCTTTAGCCCGTTATTTCCCGCTCGGCTCCGCAGCACCTGCAAGCAACAACCCACCGCCCGGTGGTAAACAAAAGCAACGGTAAGCTATGCTGACCAATTATAACGATCCCGCCCACAAAATCGGGGCGGCGATGCTCTTTCCCTGCACTTTATTAGTATAGGCCATCAAAATAGTGTAAACACACTCCAACACAGGCGTAGGCTCGCACGGCCACACACCTCGTGCACACAGGGCACATTCACGGCGAACCGGCCAACGTCACGTCAATTCAAGCCATAGACGTTCCCGTTCCACCACCCCCCCCCCCTTGGACGGCCAATCACATGAGCATTTTGTCTTCCTGGCCTTGGTCACGACAATTTAAGCCATAGACCGCCGAAGACTCTCATCCATGCAAACGGTCCCACCAAACGACATAGATCGGGTACGGTTCCGCCTGACCCGTGCTCATTCCGCAACGACAATTTAAGCCATATGCGCAGGTCAAGACTCACTGAGTCCCGTTTCCGCCACAACAATCACATAACCCGGTTATGTTCATGTTGGCTCCCCTACCATCGTGTTGTCAAAACCCTCTTTTGTCCAGTTTTCCGGGTGCACCTTGGAGTTAACCCCCAAGGCTCCCTGCTGCAATCTACCACGTAGAAAACCCGAAAAATGCCCAAACACCCGGAGTCTTCCCCGGTTCATATGCAATGCAACATCTCCGATCCGGCTCTACTTGTCCGGATAGGCTTCACACATAATGCCTATGCCCGTTTTCGCATACGGACTCTATACAAGGGGGACTTTACATATCTACCCCAAGGAACGCTCCAACTCTTCGCTCACTCGCGAGAGAGGGCTTCCTATGCAAAGGGGAGAGGGCTTCACATGCCCAAGGATGAGAAATCGTTACCCTTGCATTCTTTCGCGGCGCCATGAAAAACTACGCGGTTGGAAAGCACCGCAACGGCGTCGCCTTCGCGGATCTGTACTCGGATTGCGATTCGGAGCTCTAAAGCTCCACCGGCGGCCGGATCTTGGCCTTCCTCCTCCTCCTTGCTCTCCCCTCTCTCTAGACTTTAGAAAGAGAACCAAGGGGATGAAATGAGGGATTGCAAACCCTATTTCCGAGTTTAAACCGCCAGCATCCACCCCCAGCCGTCGGATCCCAAGCCAAGGAAATCGAACGGCTGCGATTCAGCCCAAATTTACAAAATCTGGGTCGAACACGGCCTGCGACACGCCCGTATCCAGGGCCGTGTCGCCCATTCACCGTCTCGACCGACGCGAAAACCAGCACACGGCATTCGACACGGCCTCCGACACGCCCGTGTCGCATGAGACACGGCCGTGTCACGACCCGTGTCACGCCCCGTGTGCAACTGCCAACACTTGCTTCCCGAGGAGTACACGGCCTGCGACACGGCACCCGACACGCCCGTACCACATGTGACACGCCCGTGTCTGTGACCTGTGTCATGGCCCGTGTGCATGACTCAGAAAGCTCCCTAGCGTGACACGCCCTGGGACACGCCCGTGTCCCAGGCCGTGTGCCTCAACTCGACGATCGCCGATCGTCAAAACGTCGACCACATGACCCGTGGCCGAACACGCCCGTGTCACGCCCGTGACACGCCCGTGTCACGCCCGTGACACGCCCGTGACACCTGCTCCAAAATTCAGACTAGGCTTAAAACGTCACCCATCCCTCTTTTGAGTTTCGAGTTGTTACACCTGTGATGAAGTGTGTTTACACTATACTGCTTGATTATGCTAGCAAAATACAGGGAAAGAGCATCGCCGCCCCGAGTTGGGGGCGGGGTCGTTATAATTTGGTCAGCATAGCTGACCGTTGCTTTTGTTTGCCACTGTGTGATGGATTATTGCTTGCAGGTGCTGCGGAGCCGGGCAGTAAATAGCGGGCTAAAGCCCAAGTTGCTGAGCCAGCCCTCGAAGGCCTATTTTTGAGTGTTTTTCTTATATTCTCATGTATGACCGGCCTGCGTACCAAGGTTTGGAAGACACTTATATTTGAGTAAACTATTGTAAGGCCATAAGGCCAGTACTCGTGTGTTATACGTTCCTATTGTTTTGAGTAGTGGACATTCATGCTTTGTTGGGTTATTTATTTTTTGCAACTTAATAAACTGCTTCCGTTAGATGCTTTGTGTAGGACGTTGTGATTGGCTGATTGGTTTCAATGAGTAACTCACCGGTCTGTCCGTGGTATATGACGTCGGGCACCAGCCGGACCTACTGTTATATGCTATGTGACGGATAGGGGTGTTACAATTTGGTATCAGACTACCAGTTTCGGTAAGGCTTAAATGAATTCGTGGGCGAATTCTTTTTAAGGATTGGTGAGCACACGTGTGTGCGTCATCATTATAACATGAAAAGAACCCATGAATGTCCACTTAGGAATGAAAATACACATGTTTGGGTAACCTGCGTGTTCCTACAATTGCTTTTTGCAATGTTGTGTGGTCGCTTATCGGTGTTTTGCACGATTATAGGTGACCAAGAGTGGTTTTGGGCCGTCGGAACGGCCATCTTCTGAGGCGAGCAGCGCACCAAACGATGCGCCTGCAACACCCCCTTCAGCCGAGACCATTTGATTGGTAGCGGAGGCTGTGTTTGCGATGATAACCGTGTAGCCTGCAAGGCAAGTGCAGCCGCCCACTCTTGCTGTGGAGCAAGTACCTCTCAAAGCGGCAGAGCCAAGCAGGGTGGAATAGGTGGTCCTGGAGCCGGTGTTGCCAAGGAGAGCAACGGAAAAGCAGCTGAAACACGTGATGGGCTTCAATCCTCCTGTGTTCTTGGGGACGGGAACCCCAACTCAAGCGGAGGATTGACTCTCTAGAGTTAATAGAGTACTAACAGCGACTGATACTGTGGAGTGGCAGAAGACCACTATTGCGACGTTCTTGCTGGACGACGACGCAAGGCTATGGTGGGAAGGCTTGGAGATACACCATCTGAGGGGCAGGCAGTTGGTTGATGTCTCAATGGAGGAGTTTTCAAGGTTGTTCTTGGCTCGATACCTCCCCTCAGCCTAGAGGATTGCTTTGGAGAATGACTTCCAGAAGTTGGTTCACGGAGACAGTACCGTGGACGAGTATCTCCACGAGTTTACTCGTTTAGGCCGGTACGCAAGCGCTACTTTTGCTGATGAGGAGAGCAAGACGAACCGATTCTATAAAGGTTTGAGAGATGACCTAAGATTACTACTTTCGGGGCCTATGACGCAGGGCTTCATGACCTTGGTCAATTCGGCCCGGTCCTTGGAAAAGGATATGAAGAATGTTCAGGCGAAGAAGGACTCCAGTGGCAGGAAATCGGAGTTTAAAGTGCCGACTACTTCGAAGTCTGGATATTGCAAATTCCACAAGAAGGCTAGGACGTCGGGTCTAGCCCCTTCTACTGGTGCCTCGGGGGCAAGCAAACAAACCCCGGGCGCTTGTTTCACTTGTGGAAAGACGGGGCATTTTGCCCGTGATTGTTGGAGCGGACGTCTGAAGTCTGAGAGAAAGCAAGGAGCAACTTATGAAGAAAAGGGCAAGGCGGTGGAGTCAACCGCGTCCCGCTATGCTCCGAATCAACCGAGAGTTTATAATCTGGGCCAGCAAGAGGAGGCAGATGTGGTGACAGGTACGGTTTAATTTATAGCAAGTTAGCTTTAAATACTGTTACCTAGTGCTTGTTAGCTTAATACTGTTTGTATAGGCTTTGTTTTGATTGGCGACAGTCCGGCACGAGCACTAGTCAATACGGGAGCTTCGCACTCCTTTCTATCCGAAGGTTTCATAACGCGCATCGGAGTCCCCTCTTCGATGGCGAAGGACAAATTGGATGTGTTGTTGTCGAATGGGTGTTCGATGAACGCGGACAGAGTTTGTACCGTAAAGGTTCATATTGGAAGTCAAGAGTTTGACTTGCTAGCATCGTTGTTGTTGCTAGCAGAGTTTGACGTCATCTTCAGTATGGATTGGCTTTTGGAGCAGAAGGCTTTTATAGATTGCAACCGTAAAGAGGTCAAGCTGGGTGTTGGGCAGGAGACAATGTTTACTGGACTGAAGGGGTCGAGCAAGACGCTGATGTCTGCTCTTCAGGTGGCCAGGGCAATTCATGCTAGTGTAGAGCTGTTCTTCATATTAGTGGAGGCTATAAAGCCTAAGCTCACTTTGGGTAGTATCCCAGTGGTTTGTGAGTACCCCGAGGTATTCCCGGACAATCTTCCCGGAGCCCCACCACAGCGGGAGATCGACTTCACGATCAATATTGTGCCAGGTGACAAACCTGTGTCACGTTCTCCTTATAGGTTGGCTCCTAAGGAGATGGCAGATTTAAAGGTTCAACTAGAAGAGTTGATGGAGCAAGGGTATGTGCGTCCAAGCTCGTCGCCTTGGAGCGCACTGGTCCTCTTTGTTAAGAAGAAGGACGGGAGCTTGCGGCTGTGTATCGACTACAGGGAGTTGAACAAGCTAACGAAAAAGAATAAATACCCGATCCCAAGGATTGATGATCGTTTTGATCAGTTAGTCGGGTCGTCGGTGTATTCAAAATTGGATCTGAAGTCTGGTTATTATCAGCTAAGGATAAGGGAGAGTGATATCCCGAAGACAGCATTCAGCACGAGGTATGGTCATTTTGAGTTCACGGTCATGCCGTTTGGGCTGACTAATGCGCCATCGGTGTTCATGGATCTGATGAACAGGACGTTCAGAGAATACCTAGACCAATTTATGATCGTCTTCATTGACGACATATTGGTGTACTCGCAGTGCGAGGAAGATCACTTCAAGCATTTGCATCTGGTGTTGGAGACGCTGAGGAGGAATGAACTTTACGCAAAATTCTCCAAATGCGAGTTCTGGTTATCCTCAGTAGCATTCCTTGGTCATATTGTCATCGGTGAAGGAATAGCGGTAGATCCAGCGAAGATTGTTGCGATACAGGAGTGGCCTGTGTTGTCTTCGGTAGCGGAAGTCCGGAGTTTTCTGGGGCTTGCCGGCTATTACAGGCACTTCGTAGAGAACTTATCGCGGATAGCATTACCTCTCACGAAGTTGATAAGGAAGGATCAGAAGTTCTTATGGACGCAGGAGTGCGCGCAAGCGTTTGAGGAGTTGAAAAGTCGGTTGACCACGACGCCAGTGCTAAGTTCGTCGCGTGGGACCGAAGGTTTCGAGATTTATAGTGATGCCTCAGGCAGTGGTTTGGGTTGCGTGCTGCTATAGCATGGGAGTTTTATTGCGTAGGGATCGCGTCAGAAGAAAGTACACGAAAGGAATTATCCAGTCCACGACTTGGAGTTGGCGGCCGTGATATTTGCACTTATGCTGTGGAGACACTATTTGTACGGTGTAAAAGTCGATATTTATACCGACCATAAGAGCTTGAAGTACTTGTTGGATCAGAAGGATCTGAACATGAGGCAGCGGAGATGGATGGAGTTCCTGGGGGACTATACGTTAAAGATTCATTATGTACCCGGGAAAGGCAATGCAGTTGCGAATGTGTTGAGTCGCAGGGCTCCCGCCCAAGCCAACTGGTTGTCGGTTCATGATGAGAGGTTAATTCGGGAGTTGGAGGCGTTAGAGATCTATTGCCTTGACAAGCAGATTAGAGCCAAAGCATTGTTGAACTGGACAGAAGTTCAGTATGACCTAGCTAATTGGATTCGGCAGGCTATGGGGTTGGATGACGGCATGAAAGAGCTCATGGATTCAGCATTGGATGGGTAAAATTCCCAGTTTTCAGTTGTAGATGGACTTCTAAGGAAGGACAATCGTTTGTGCGTCCCAAACGTGGGAAATCTACGGGTGGAGTTGATGTACGAGGCTCATCATACCAAGTATTCAATCCACCCAGGGAGCACGAAGATGTACCAGGACCTAAATAAGTTATTTTGGTGGCCAGGACTCAAGAAGGGTGTGGCACTGTTCGTGGCTAAATGTCAGACTTGCGCCAAAAGCCAGGAGAATTCTTGAAATCCTTGCCTATTCCGAAATGGAATTTTGACGACATATCAATGGACTTTGTGCATGGATTGCTAAGGTCGCAGAAGGGAAACGACGTCATCTGGGTGATCGTAGATCGGTTAATAAAGGTGTCGCACTTCATTCCGCATAGAAAGGATGATTCGGTGGAGAAACTAGCGAAGTTGTATGTAGATAATATAGTCAGACTGCACGGTGTACCCCGCAGCATCGTGAGTGATAGAGATGGACGTTTTACGTCCAATGATTGTAGGTTGGTGCAGCAAATGCTGGGGACTAGATTGAAGTTCAGCACAGCCTTTGATAGTTTTACTTTCAAGACTACCTAAACGCCTAGAGGGGGGGTGAATAGGTTCTAATGCTTGTTTTCTCTTTAGGCAGAATATAACTACTGAATAAAATAGAATGCAGAATATACTTCAGCAAATACAGCACAACAATCACAGATATTCACACATCACAAATTGCACACAGATTTATAGTGGTTCCCCAAGGTCTGGGTACATCCACTTTCCCCCTTCACCTATCTAGCAGTGTGCTAGATTCGGCCTAACTTCCTTCTTTAACTCAGATCCTCAGATCCTACAGCTCAGAACTTGGAAAGGTTCCTACAACTCAGGCTAATCAGCCCTACCTCAGCCTTGACACAAGGCCTATAACTCAGAGAAATACCTTCTCCTACACTCTGGCATACACAGCCCTACCACTCAGAGATCAAATCTTCTACACTCAGCCTTTATAACATAGGCTTACAACTCAGATCTATATTAATAGATCCTACAGAATTTGAAAAGAGTTTTATTATATCTTGCCTTTGTTGAGAGAGAAGGGACAAGACAGCACTTGATCAGCTGATGGATGAAATCAACTGAATCTTAGCTTTCTTCAAAGCTTCTTGAATCTGAACTTAGCTGAGTTGATTTCCTGACAGCTTCTTGAGAAACCTGTGACAGCTTCCTTCTTGATCTTCAAATGGCTGGATCTCTCTCTATCCAATACCTTTGATAATACTTCAGAATTCTTGGACGAATTCTACTTAGACAGATCCTGAGAGGTTGTACCCTTCAGAATGTCTTCTTAGATCTTCTGATGAAGATCTTCTTTCGTGCCTTGCACTTTCTTGATTTGATTACTCAATCAGTTTCTATGTGTGTTGCTTCTTAATCAAAAAAATCGTTTATTCTACTTCTGAATCTGTCTATTTATAGACCTTCTTCATGGTAACCGTCTGATCCGGTTTCTAACTAACTTCTGACAAGTCTGATAGCTTCAGTTAACCTGTTGTAACTTACAGCTATCAAGTCTTCAAACAGATCTTGTGCATTTGTCTTGGTCAGTAAAGTGTCGAGACTGTCTGTCAGAAAGTGTCGAGACCATCTATCAATATGTGTCGACACAAGTAACTTTGGTGTCGACACAGCCTTTGATGATGTCGACATGTTTGTCTTTAAGTCGACTCAGCTTCTTCGTACTGCATCTTGAGAATGAGTCGACACTGAGTATTTGTGTCGACTCAAACACTTCATCATTCTTCAGCAAATGACTTGGTCTAGACTTTGCAGTGTGTCAACACAAGTCCTATGTGTCGACACAGTTGATGTAGATTCAGAACATAGTATATGTCGACACTGCCTTCAGGTGTCGACACAGCTATTGTCGACTCTGCCTATATGTGTCGACTCAGTCTTCTGGTGTCGACTCTGCCTCAGTATGTCGACACAGTTGTTGTCGACTCTACTTCTGTGAGTCGACACTGCTTCCCAGTGTCGACACAGATGTTGTCGACTCTTTTTCTCTGTGTCGACACAGCCTTCTTCAAGTGTCGACACAATTATTCTGAAGTGTCGACACAGCTTCTTCTGGTGTCGACACATGGACTTAGAATAATTTTCCTGCTTTTTAGTACATTCTTAACCTGCACATGTCAACTCAAAATAACATCAAATACACCTTGATGTATATCATTGAGCTAAGTTAGGCTTCTTCAAATCAGGTACATATTTTCCAATGTACCCAACAATCTCCCCCTATTTGGAGAAGTCATAACCTTTTTAGCTAATGATATACACCATTTATAAAAAATTAACATGATGATGTATATAAGCATGACATAACAGGAAACATTTAAAAACAAACCATTAAGCAACAGATTCATCACAGAATAAAGATGAACATGAAGAAATAATTACAGAACAATGTTTTGTTTATAAACTTAGAAATGGTTGTGACAGCTTGTTTACATTGATTGGTAAAACAAACAAATCACTACAAAATATTTGAAAGAACTGATAAGCTTAATCTAAGACTGATCAGGCTCCCTTATGATAATTCCTTTGCCTGGTTAAATTTGAGCCTTCACAGTAGGTTCAGCAACATCAGCAGGCATCTTGCCTTTCAGTTCAGCTTTCTTCTGAGCTTCCTCCTTGAGCCTTTGCCTTTCAAAGTAATGAAAGGGCTTGGGAAAATATTTGCTGGGCTCCTGAGCATCTGGTGGTAGCCTCCCCATCTTAGCTTTCCTTCTGAACTGAACTATGGCCTCCTGCCTAGCCTCATACTTTTGCCATTCAATTTAATTATACCATTTTCCTCTTTCATGGACTTGATCCTTCACAGCCTTCCAGGCAGTTAGTATAATGTTTCTTGAAGTGGGGCTCCACTACTCAAAATTAGGTCTAAGTTCAGCTTGCTCTCTAAATCTCTTCTTGGACAATTGAGCATCTTGTTGTTCTTTCAAACTTGCTTCAGGCTTATCAACTTTTTCAATAACAACATTTGTAACCTCCTTTGGAGGACTGTACATGGCTTGCACTTGCTGTTGAATCATATCAAAATCAGCAGGGGGTATATGACTTGGGCAACCTCAGATTGATTGCCTTCAAGTAGACCTTGTTGTATTCCTGATTCAGCAATTGCATCATCATCACACAATGGTGGATAGCCCAATGTGGCTCGAATACTATTGGTTACCCACTTGGAATGTTCTGAGCCAGCATGGATAAGTACCCTCTCCCCCTTTAGGACTTCTCGGGCCATATGATCCCTAAGATCATCCTTCTGAAACCTTATTTGTCCATCAAGAAAATTTACACCCTCTTTAAGAAATGATTTTAATTTGAGAAGCTTGTCAGATAGTTCTTTCTGGGAGGTGGTGATAGCAGTTTGAACTGAATCCAGGGCGGCCTTGAGCTTTTGATCAAATACTTCCATATCTTTAGTCCTTGCAGCAGTCAGGTTTGTTGCAGTATCTTTTAACTCAGTGAGAATTTCATTGTGAGATTCAGTCAGATTGTCATTCATTCTCAGCTGATTTTCTAGAACATATCCTTGTTTCAGTGCAATGTCATCCACTTTAGTAAGGATAGTTTGCTGTTGTTGAGCTAGAAAAACCACAGCATTACCTCCCTTGTGGAAGCAATCTGTCATCTCCTTTTTATTCAGATTTACCTCAAATCTGATTGACTTGATGTCTTGGGCAAGATCAAACTGAAGTGACTTATTACTCTCATCAACATATCTCTCCAAAGCTAATCTCTGCTCATCCATCTTTACCTGCAAATCTACCATAAACTTATTGTAATCAAAAGCAGAAGAAGATTGATGAGTTGAAGTCTGTAGAGCATGCTTATAGCTATGGCTTCTTCTCTTGAATACCATGAGCTTTCTTTTCTTAGCCTCTCTGGCTTCTTCTGTCTCGGAGTCTGAGGAACTGTCAATCTGTACTCTTTCAGGAGGTGAAGTAGGAATTTCTGTCTCAGTGACATGTTGTTCTTTCTCAACATTCACTTGCTCCCCCTCAACAGCACATTTCTCCTCCTCAACCCTATCAGAAGCAATGCCATCATCTGGAAACAACTCATCTAGAGTGAATTCCTTTTGTGTCGGTGCAGAAGATGATACATCAATATCTGTAGTGTTTAAATATTCTGATAAGTTTATTCCTTCTTCCACTTGTACTGTTTCCACAATGGTCTCTCCCGGCAATTGTTCAGGATTAGAAATGTGCTGGGCAGGTGATAGTTTTACTTTCAAGACAACCTAAAACACCTAGAGGGGGTGAATAGGTTCTAATTGCTTGTTTATTCTTTTAGGCAGAATTCAATCACAGAATTAAAACATTCAGCACAGCAATCACAGAAATTCAAACATCACAGATTGCACAATGTTTTATAGTGGTTCCCCAAGGTTTGGGTACATCCACTTTCCCCTTCACCTATCTAGCAGTATGCTAGATTCGGCCAAACTTCCATTATTCTCAGATCCTCAGATCCTACAGCTCAGAACCTGGATAGGTTCCTACAACTCAGGCACAACTGCCCTACCTCAGCCTTGCCACAAGGACTACAACTCAGAGAAGAACCTTCTCCTACACTCAGGCAAACAGCCCTACCACTCAGAGATCAACTTTCCTACACTCAGCCTTTATATCACAGGCTTACAACTCAGATCTGTGTAAAACAGATCCTACAGAAATTTAGAAAAGAAGTTTTAATGTCTTGCCTTTGTTAAGAGAGAAGAGGACAAGACAATTCTTGATCAGCTGATGAAATCAACTGAATCTGAGCTTTCTTCAAAGCTTCTTGAATTTGAACTTAGCTGAGTTGATTTCCAAACAGCTTCTTGAGAAACCACTGATGGCTTCCTTCTTCTTCTTCAAAATGGGTGGATCCCTCTCTATCCAACACCTTTGATGATACTTCTGAATTCTTGTTAGAACTCTTCTTAGATCGATCCTGAGATCGTCTTCTTAGATCTTCTGATGAAGATCTTCTTTAGTGTATTACTCCTTCTTGATTTGATTTCTTAATTTGATTGCCAAAGTTCAATCTTCTTATCTTCCCTCTGAATCTGTCTATTTATAGACCTTCTTAATGGTAACCGGCTGATTCGGTTTATAACTGTCTTCTGACAAGTCTGACAACATCAGTTAACTGGCTGCAACCCACAGCTGTCAAGTCTTCAAACAGATCCAGTGCCTTAGTCTTGGTCAGCAATGTGTTGAGACAGACTGTCAGGAAGTGTCGAGACCAACTGTCTATATGTGTCGACACAAGTAACTTTGGTGTCGACACAACCTTTGATGATGTCGACAAGTTTTCCTTTAAGTCGACACAGCTTCTTCAGAACTTTATTTTGAGAATGAGTCGACACAGAGAATTTATGTCGACTCAACACTTCATCTTTCTTCAGAAAATAACTTGGTCTTGACTTTGCAGTGTGTCGACACAAGTCCTGTGTGTCGACACAGTTGTTGTAGATTCAGAACTCAGTATGTGTCGACACTGCCTTCAGGTGTCGACACATCAATTGTTGACTTTGCCAAAATGTGTCGACTCTGTCTCATTGTGTCGACACAGCCTCCCAGAGTCGACATAAATGTGGTCGACTATCTTCCTGTGAGTCGACACTGCTTCCCAGCGTCGACACAAATGTGGTCGACTATCTTTTTCTGTGTCGACACAGCTTCTTTCAAGTGTCGACACAAATATTCTGAAGTGTCAGCATTGTTTCTTCAGGTGTCGACACATGGACTTGGAATATTTTTCTGCATTCTTTAACACTTTTTCACCTGCACATGTCAACTCAAAACAACATCAAATACACCTTGATGTATATCATTGAGCTAAATTGGACTTCTTCAAATCAGGTACACATTTTCCAATGTACCCAACAATCTCCCCCTATTTGGAGAAGTCATAACCCTTATAGCCAATGATATACACCATTTATAAAAAGTATAAAATGATGATATATGACATAACAGGAATACTTAATATAAACAAAATAATAACAATCCATCACAGAATGAACATTATATGATTCCAAATAAAATAATAACAATCCATCACAGAATGAACATTATATGATTCCAAACAAAATTTTGTTTATAACTTGGTAATGTTTGATTACAGATTTTTATATTGAATGATCAAAACATTACAAAACATTTTTTGAAAGAACTTAGAACTAAGACTGATCAGGCTCTCTTATAACAATCCCTTTGCCAGATTGGATTTGAGCCTTCACAGGAGCTTCAGCAACTTCAGCTGGCTTCTTGCCTTTTAGCTCAGCTTTCTTTAGAGCTTCTTCCTTGAGCCTTTGCCTTTCAAAGTAATGATAGGGCTTTGGAAAGTACTTGCTCGGCTCCTGAGCATCTGGTGGCAGCCTACCCAGCTTGGCTTTTCTTCTGAATTGTACTATAACCTCTTGCCTAGCTTCTTGCTTTTGCCATTCCATTTCATTATACCACTTCCCTCTTTCATGTACTTGGTCTTTTACAGCCCTCCATGCAGTGAGTATAATATTTCTTGAAGTAGGGCTCCACTGCTCAAAATCTGGCTTAAGTTCAGCCTGCTCTCTAAATTTTTTCTTGGATAGTAGAGCATCTTGCTGTTCTTTCAAATTGGCCTCAGGCTTATCCACTTTCTCAATAACAACCATGTTAACCTCCTTTGGAGGGCTATACATATCTTGAACTTGCTGATCAATCATATCAAAATCTGGAGGAGGGTAAATGACTTGGGCAACCTCAGGTTGATTGCCTTCAAGTAGACCTGTTTGGATTCCTGACTCAGCCACCATAGCATCATCACACAAAGGTGGATATCCCAATGTGGCTCGAATACTATTTGTCACCCATTTGGTGTGCTCTGAGCCAACATGAACTAACAACCTCTCCCCCTTTATGGCTTCTCTGATAATATGATCTCTTAGATCTTCCTTCTGAAATCTGATCTGGCCATCCAGATAATTCACACCCTCTTTAAAAAATGGTTTTAACTTTTGAAGCTTGTCAGATATGTCCTTTTGAGAGGTAGTGATAGCAGTTTTAACTGATTCAATTGCATCTTGAAGTTTCTTATCAAATTCTTCCATCTCTTTTGCTCTTGCTTCAGTTTGCCCTTCAGTAGTAGTCTTTTTCAACTCATTAAGAATCTCATTGTGAGAGTCTTCGAGATTTGCATTCATGTTTATCTGATTGGTAAGAATATAGCCTTGCTTCAGTGCTATATCATCTGCCTTGGTAATAATGGACTGCTGTTGTTTTGCCAAATACACCACACATTACCTCCCTTATGGAAGCAATCTGTCATCTCCTTCTTATGCATATTGACTTCAAATCGAATTGACTTTATATCCTGAGCCAAGTCAAATTGAAGGGCCTTATTGCTCTCATCAACATATTTTTCAACAGCCAATCTATGTTCATCTAGCTTAACTTGCAAATCAACCATAAACTTGTTATAATTAAAGTCAGAATGAGATGGTGGAGTTGTAGTCTGTAGAGCCTGCTTATAACCTTTGCTCCTTCTCTTGAAGACTACAAGTTTTCTCTTCTTAGCCATTCTGGCTTCTTCAGTCTCAGATTCAGATGAACTATTAACTTGAACTCTTTCTTGAGGAGGAGGAGGAATATCAGTCTCAGTGCCATGTTGTTCAGTCTCAACATGCACAGACTTCCCCTCAACCATTTGCTCCTTCTCAATTTCTATCTCCATGTCAAGGGCCTTCTCAATATCTTGCCCCTCCTCTACTCTATCAGTAGCAATGTCAACATTAGGAAATAACTCATCTAGAGTATATTCCTTCTGAGCTTGAACATAAGATGTATCAATTGGATCCTCTATATTCAGATCTTTAGAGATATCAATTTGTACTGCCTCTTGCACTGGGTCTGACATCTTCTCCCCCTGTACTTGTTCAGTATTGGTGATGTCCTAGGCAGGTGAGTACACTTGCTCCCCCTGCACCTGTTCAGAAATTGAAATATTAGAAATGTCTTTTATTAAGAAAATACACCAGCTCCCCCTGCAACTGTACCTGGTTAGGAGTAGATTCATTCTGGGCAGGAGAATGAGCTTGCTCCCCCTGCATCTGTGCAGGTATAGTGTCTTGCTGGGCTGGAGTAGACACAGGGTGATCTTCATCCTGCTTCCTCTCTTGTTCTTCTTGAAGCTGCTCAGTATCTTGAGCATGAGAAGAGGATTTCACTGGGGTGTCCTGCCTGCTCTCATCAGGCACATCCTTTGACAGCACCCTATCCCACCTAGAAAACAATCTCATATCCATCTTTCTCATGTGATTGATCTTTGTTCCTGGTAGGTGTTGCATTACCTCAGGGATCACTCCATTCAAATATAAACTCATAATTCTAGCCAGATTTGGCTTCTTTATTCCTTCCTTGATCTTTTCAAAGAGTACAGCTGACCAATCTGTTGGAATTGTAAACACAATTCTGGTCATGAAGCTGAACATATAGGCTGAAATCCTATCATGTCCCCCTGGTTTGCACAGAATCACCTTGCCAACTACTTCAGACAGAAATTTCCCTTGCTGATTCATCCCTTTCCTGTTGAAAGCAGCTCCAATCTTCAGAGTGGGATCCAATCCGCACCATTGGATAGCCTCCCTTAACTTAGAAGCAGGGACTTCTTCTTCATTCTCAATTATTGGTAAATGTAGAATCTTCCTTAGACTTCTTGGGGTAATCTTCACTGTCGTCCCATGAATAGTGGACTTGATCTTGAGAATATCTGAACCTATTGATGCAGAGTTAAAGAATTCATGCACCTCCTTCTTCCATATCTTGGAAGGTTCAGAAACTATGAACTCTAATCCGGATTCGGAAATAAGAGAGATAACTCGTTGAACATCTGTTGGGGCTTCGGCAAAGGCATTCCTTACTAACTCATAACCTTCATTGACGTTGTCTTCAATCTTCGGCGCCATTGTTAAGGTGAGAAAGCTTGAGAGAAGAGAGAGAGAGAGAGAAAGTTGACACAGGGTTTCAGTCTCGAAAACCTTGTAAGCGTGTCGACTGAATAAGTTCTTGACCTATTTATACCTTCTATTGAAAGAAGATCAAAAGGCGGGCAAAACAGTCTATATGTGTCGACACAGATGGAATGTGTCGACACAAACTTCTATTGTCTCGACAACAAATCTGTCTACTATGTGTCGACACCAATTGTGGATATGTCGACACCTGAGAGATATAGTAGAGTATCAGAAAATCTGTGTCGACTCTTAGGATAAGTGTCGACACAAAATTTGTAAGTGTCGACATCACTATTCTGGTGAAGTCGACACTACATTCCTGGATAAGTCGACAATTTAATTCTTAAGTGTCGACACATATTCTCTGTGTCGACACAATATTTCTGTCTTGTCGACATTACTTCTCTGAGTCGACACATTATCACTGAATGTGTCGACACTATTTTACTTAGCCAATTTCTGTTTCTGTCAACACCACTTGAGACCATTTGATAATCTAATATGTTATTTGTAAGTTTGTTGATAATCTAATCAATGGTCAGCATGCCTAATTCAATTTTAAATTTATTGAATTTTGTTTCATCCAGAGGCTTAGTGAATACATCTGCTATTTGATAATCTGTCTTAACAAATTCCAATGTGATGTCTTCTCTTTCTACATGATCTCTAAGAAAATGGTATTTAATTTCTATATGCTTAGTTCTACTATGAAAAACATGATTATTAGCAATAGAAATTGCACTCTTAGAATCACACAAAAGAGGTGTTCTACTTACTTGAATACCATAATCTTTAAGCTGATGTTGTATCCATAATAGTTGTGCACAGCAGCTGCCAGCAGCAACATATTCTGACTCAGCTGTAGATATAGCCACACTGGTCTGCTTCTTACTACTCCAAGATATCAATCTTCCTCCCAAGAATTGACAAGTACCTGTTGTACTCTTCCTATCCTCTCTACAGCCTGCAAAGTCTGCATCTTAATAACCTGTTAGTAGAAAATCTCTATTCCTAGGGTACCAAAGGCCTAGATTAGGTGTGCCCTTAAGATATCTCAGAATCCTTTTGACTGCAGTATAATGAGACTCTTTAGGGCAGGCTTGGTACCTAGCATAGACACATATAGCATACATAATATCTGGTCTACTAGCTGTGAGATATAGTAGAGAACCAACTATTCCTCTATACAAAGTCTCATCAACAGGTTTACCTACATCATCTTTGCATATAGGCATACTTGTTCCCATAGGAGTTCTCATGATGGAGGATGACTCCATACCATACTTCTTAATTAATTCTTTGGTAAACTTTGATTGGGATATGGACAAGCTATCATCAGTCTGTCTTACTTGGAGTCCCAAGAAGAACTTCAGTTCCCCCATACTGCTCATCTCAAACTTCCCTTGCATAAGTTTGGCAAACTTTTTACAAAGGTTGTTTTCAGTAGATCCAAAGATTATGTCATCAACATAGATCTGAACTAAGATGATCTTGCTTTTGGATTCCCTAAGGAATAGAGTTTTGTCTATTTTTCCTCTTGAGAATTTATTCTCAATAAGGAAAGTAGACAGGGTTTCATACCATGCCCTTGGGGCTTGCTTTAACCCATACAAAGCTTTTCTAAGCTTATAAACATAATCAGGTTTAAGAGGATCTACAAAACCTGATGGCTGCTCTACATATACTTCTTCTTTAAGATCACCATTCAGAAATGCTGACTTCACATCCATTTGGTATACCTTGAAGTCTTGATAGGCTAGATAGGCAAGGAACATTCTGATTGCCTCCAGCCTTGCTACTGGGGCAAAGGTTTGATCAAAGTCAATCCCTTCTTCCTGCCTATATCCTTTAGCAACCAATCTTGCTTTATTTTTCACTATTACTCCATTCTCATCCAACTTGTTCATGCAGATCCATTTTGTCCCAATTATATTGTGGCCTCTTGGTTTAGGAACAAGCTCCCAGACATTGCACCTTCTGAATTGATTCAGCTCCTCTTGCATAGCATCAGTCCAGTGCAGGTCTTGGATGGCTTCTTCAAACTTCTTAGGCTCCATTTGTGACAGGAAACTTGAATGCAGAACTGTGCTTTGACTTTTGCTTCTAGTCTGCACTCCCTGTCTTGGATCACCTATTATCTGATCAGTTGGATGGTCTCTTAAATGTCTTGTAGCTGGAGGAAGACTCCCTTCTGGTTGAACATCTCCAGCTCCTTCATTATGCTGAACCTCTTGGTTTTCTTCATCTTCTATTGAATCTTGTACTCCCCCTAGACAATAGCCTTCATTTTCCAATACTCCATCTTCCCTTGAAGCTTCAGCAATGGAGAGCTTGTCCATCCTTTTGCTTATACCTGTTGAGTCATTTGATCTACAAGACAACTCACAGTTGATTAATCTTGTTTCATCAAACACAACATGCACAGATTCTTCAACAACTTGAGTAGTCAAGTTGAAGATTCTATAGGCCTTACTATTTGTGTTGTACCCAACAAATATCCCATCCTGGGATTTGGCAGCAAACTTAGTCAAATATGACTTACCATTGTTAAGTATATAGCATTTGCAACCAAAGATTCTGAAGTAGGATAGATTTGGTTTTCTACCTTTCATAATCTCATAGGGAGTCTTTTTGTGGCTCTTGGTGATAGAAGCCTATTGATCACATGACAAGCTGTGTTTACTGCCTCAGCCCAGAAATATTCTGGTAGAGAGGTGTCACTCAATAGAGTTCTACCAGCTTCAATTAATGTTCTATTCTTTCTTTCAGCAATTCCATTTTACTGAGGTGTTCTTGGTGAGGAGAACTCTTGGAAAATCCCAAAGTCTTTACATAACTTTGTCATGCTTTCAGATTGAAACTCAGTATCATGGTCACTTCTGATTTTGACCACTGTACTATTCAGTTCATTCTGAATTTGCTTTACAAAATTAAGTAAGACACTTGGGGTTTCAGATTTCTGTCTCAGAAAGAACACCCATGTAAATCTAGAATAGTCATCTACAACCACAAAAGTGTAGACCTTCCTACCTAGACTATGAACTGGCATAGGACCAAAAAGATCCATATGCAAGAGGTATAAGCACCTCACAGAATCCTTGTTTTCAAGGCTTTGAAAGGAGGATTTTGTCTGCTTGCCCTTTTGACAAGCAGAGCATATTCCATCCTTTATACATTTAACTTGAGGACCATTCCTCACTAACTCTTTGCTAAAGAGTTGGCCAATTGTCTTGTAGTTAAGATGAGCCAATCTCTTGTGCCACTTAACACAATAAGAAGCATTGTCATCAGCTATAAGACAGATGGGAGAAGCCTTGTTCTCATATACAAAATTAAGACAATATACATTTCTCTTCCTATACCCAGTCAAAATGATCTCTTGATCACATGACCTTTTGATATGACATCCATCCTTAACAAATGAAATGTCATATCCTAAATCACTCAGCTGGCTTATGCTTATTAGATTATGTTTCAAACCTTTTACATAAGCCACTTGGGTGATAGTAATTAGGTTAGAAGAAATGTTACCAAACCCTTTGATGACTCCTTTTTCAGATCCACCAAAGATCACTTTAGGTCCATCTTTGACAGATGAATACTCCTTCAACAGCCCCTTTGTTCCAGTCATGTGCCTGGAACAACCACTATCCAAGTACCATATAGGGGCATGGCTACTTGGATTATCCTGCAACACAGATTTACTTATCCTTAGAACCCAAGTAAGTCTTGGGTCCTTGGTTCAGGTTAGCATTAACAAAGCTACCATTATCTCTTCTATCAGGTAGACTATTGTTCTTTCTAACACTTGTGTTATACCAGCAGTCTAGTGCAAAATGGCCTCTCTTGCCACAGCACCAACATTCAAACTTGTTGTATCTAGATCTAGATACTTCCTTGACAAAAGAATTTCTATCCATTGCTGGTGCTGCAGCAACTTCACCCACTGATTTTTTATAACCATTGGGTTTATGAACATGGGTAAGCCTGTTGGCATTTACACCTTTGTTTTTCAGAACATTTTTCTTAATATGACCATGAATATTTTCATGATCATATTGATTAGAAGGCACTTGCACCTTTCTAAACTTAATAGGGACTGAAAAGTTTAGTGGCTTGACATGAGCTTTGCCTTTCCTCTTGAAACGGCCAGCTCTGGAGTTACCTTTGAATCCTAATCCTGCCTTACCCTTTTGATTCACAAATTCATCAATCAAGGGTAAGACAGACTTTGGCTTAGAGTAACTAGCCACTAAATCTTTTTCAATTCTTAGTCTGGCCTCCAGACTCTTCACTTGATCATTGGTATAATTAATTGTACCCATCTGAATAATAGTTATATTCTTCAGCTTGGCAATTTCATTTAACTTTTGATCAATTACTTTCTCTAACTCAGTTGCAGCTACCCTTAGTTCAGCAATTTCATGAGCCTGAGATTTAACCAGGTTCTTGCTTTTCTTAAGGGCCTGCAACAAGTCCCCATACTTATCTATCAATTGATAGACATCTCCTTCAGATTCAGATGCATCTACATCACTTGATGCAGATGTAGCTGATTCTGTACTTGTACTACAAACAGATTTCATAGAAGGACATTGTACCTTATTAGGACCAGACTGATTCTGGCATATGTCCTCTTCTGATCCTGCCATCAGTCCCATGCACTGATGATCCTCTTGTTCATTGATGGAGTCTAGCAACTGCAGAAACTCCTCTTCTTCAGATACAGCATATAGTCCAATATATGCTTCTGCTTCAGATTCTGACTCTGAAGTTGACTGATCTGTTAGGCTCTTACCCTTCTTTGCAACAAAGGATTTCTCCTTCTTGCCCTTTTGATGAGTCTTCTTCTTGTCTGAAGACTCCTTTCTCTTATCAGGACAGTCAGCCACTACATGTCCAGGCCTATTGCAATAATAGCAGACAATCTTTGAAGTAGTGGCTTTGCTGGGCTTTGATCTGCTCTTTTCTTTCCTTGATGACTTTTTCTTCTGATAATAGTCATCAACTTGCTGTGAAGTGGAGGGCTTAGACTTCCACTGCTTTTTCTTCAAGAACCTTTGGAATTGCCTTGTGAATGCAGCAAAGTCTGCATCTGAATCACAGCTTTCTGAACTCTGATCATCTGAATTTTCAGAACTGACTTCTGCAATTTCCTTAGGAGAGGATGGTGATATCCTCCTATTCTTTCTGGTGGCTTCTGCATTGAATGCCACAGTCTTTTCTCTATGCTCTCCTCTTGAATTCTTTTCCTCCTCCTTCCTCACCAAAAGTTGCATTTCATAGGATAGCAGCTTTCCAAACAAGGTGGGAGGAGAGATCTCTGCCAATTTAGCCACTTCTCTTATGGCACAGATCTTTGTGTCCCAATCCTTTGTTAAGGATCTCAAGAATTTGCCATTCAGTTCATAAGTACTGAAGACTCTTCCATAGGACATTAGCTCATTCACAATTCTATAGAATTTTTTATAGCACTCAGTTATGCTATCAGATTTTCCTTGTCTAAAACTTTCATATTCCTGATTGAGCATAGATTTCCTGTCCTGCCTTACTTCTTCTGATCCCTCCATGTAGACAATCAATGTGTCCCACATTTCTTTGGAGGTCTTGCAGTGAATCAGATTCTGAAATGTAGAATCATCTATGGCACTTACAATAATATTCTGTACTCTCTTGTCCATAGTTGCCAAAATGATTTCATCCTTGGTCATTTCAGAATAACTCTTTGGAGTTTGAATATTAGCATCAAGAACTGATACCTTCATTGGAATGAAAGGTCCTTCCTGAACTGTGATGTATATTCTTGGGTTAGATGCCTCCATAAACAACCTGACTCTTTCTTTCCAAATTCCAAAGATTTCCTTCTTGCATATGGGTAATTTCATAGACCCTGGCTCCTTATGATTCTCTCCAGAACCCATCTTCTTGAATCTTGATTCTGCCTTTCAGATCTACCTCAGACTGTTAAGTCCTTTTTGAGGAACCTCCCTCTGATACCACTTGATAGTTTTACTTTCAAGACAACCTAAAACACCTAGAGGGGGGTGAATAGGTTCTAATTGCTTGTTTATTCTTTTAGGCAGAATTCAATCACAGAATTAAAATATTCAGCACAGCAATCACAGAAATTCAAACATCACAGATTGCACAATGTTTTATAGTGGTTCCCCAAGGTTTGGGTACATCCACTTTCCCCCTTCACCTATCTAGCAGTATGCTAGATTCGGCCAAACTTCCACTATTCTCAGATCCTCAGATCCTACAGCTCAGAACCTGGATAGGTTCCTACAACTCAGGCACAACTGCCCTACCTCAGCCTTGCCATAAGGCCTACAACTCAGAGAAGAACCTTCTCCTACACTCAGGCAAATAGCCCTACCACTCAGAGATCAACTCTCCTACACTCAGCCTTTATATCACAGGCTTACAACTCAGATCTGTGTAAAACAGATCCTACAGAAATTTAGAAAAGAAGTTTTAATGTCTTGCCTTTGTTGAGAGAGAAGAGGACAAGACAATTCTTGATCAGCTGATGAAATCAACTGAATCTGAGCTTTCTTCAAAGCTTCTTGAATCTGAACTTAGCTGAGTTGATTTCCAAACAGCTTCTTGAGAAACCACTGATGGCTTCCTTCTTCTTCTTCAAAATGGGTGGATCCCTCTCTATCCAACACCTTTGATGATACTTCTGAATTCTTGTTAGAACTCTTCTTAGATCGATCCTGAGATCGTCTTCTTAGATCTTCTGATGAATATCTTCTTTAGTGTATTACTCCTTCTTGATTTGATTTCTTAATTTGATTGCCAAAGTTCAATCTTCTTATCTTTCCTCTGAATCTGTCTATTTATAGACCTTCTTAATGGTAACCGGCTGATTCGGTTTATAACTGTCTTCTGACAAGTCTGACAATATCAGTTAACTGGCTGCAACCCACAGCTGTCAAGTCTTCAAACAGATCCTGTGCCTTAGTCTTGGTCAGCAATGTGTTGAGACAGACTGTCAGGAAGTGTCGAGACCAACTGTCTATATGTGTCGACACAAGTAACTTTGGTGTCGACACAACCTTTGATGATGTTGACAAGTTTGCCTTTAAGTCGACACAGCTTCTTCAGAACTTTATTTTGAGAATGAGTCGACACAGAGAATTTATGTCGACTCAACACTTCATCTTTCTTCAGAAAATAACTTGGTCTTGACTTTGCAGTGTGTCGACACAAGTCCTGTGTGTCGACACAGTTGTTGTAGATTCAGAACTCAGTATGTGTCGACACTGCCTTTAGGTGTCGACACATCAATTGTTGACTTTGCCAAAATGTGTCGACTCTGTCTCATTGTGTCGACACAGCCTCCCAGAGTCGACATAAATGTGGTCGACTATCTTCCTGTGAGTCGACACTGCTTCCCAGTGTCGACACAAATGTGGTCGACTATCTTTCTCTGTGTCGACACAGCTTCCTTCAAGTGTCGACACAAATATTCTGAAGTGTCAGCATTGTTTCTTCAGGTGTCGACACATGGACTTAGAATATTTTTCTGCATTCTTTAACATTTTTTCACCTGCACATGTCAACTCAAAACAACATCAAATACACCTTGATGTATATCATTGAGCTAAATTGGACTTCTTCAAATCAGGTACACATTTTCCAATGTACCCAACAGCAGGAGAATGAACTGGCTCCCCCTGCACCTGTGCAGGTAATGTTTCTTCCTGGGCATGAGTAGACCCTGTCTGGTCCTCAGCTGGTTCTCTAACTTGTTCTTCTTGATGTTGTTCAGTGCCTTGGTCATGGCACGGTGACATCTCAGTTATGTCCTGCCTGTCCACCGCAGGCATCTCTTTGGATAGAACTCTATCCCACCTTGAGAATAATCTCATATCCATTTTTCTCATGTGATTGATTTTGGACCCTTGTTTCTGTTGCATAACTTCTGGAATGACTCCAGCCAGGTATAAACTCAAAATCCTAGCCAAATTTGGCTTCTTAATACCTTCCTTGATTTTATCAAACACAACTCCTGACCAGTCTGTGTTAATCCTGAAGATTATCCTTGTCATGAGATTAAACATTAAGGCCGAAATCCTGTCATGGCCTCCTGGTTTACACAAAATTACTTTTCCTACTACTTCAGATAGAAATTTGCCCTGTTGATTAATTCCTTTTCGGTTGATGGCTGCTCCAATCTTTATGGTTGGATCCAATCCACACCATTGGAGAGCCTCTCTTGTCTTAGAGGCTGGGACCTCTTCTTCATCTTGTATGCTAGGTAGTTGAAGAATCTTTCTTAAACTTCTTGGAGTAAGTTTCACTGTTGTCCCATGAATAGTGGATTTGATCTTGAGGCCTGAAGAGTCCAATGTTGCAGAAGTATAAAATTCGATTACCTCTTTCTTCCAGATTTTTGTTGGTTCAGAAACAAGAAACTCTAATCCAGACTCGGAAATTAGAGTGATAACCCTTTGTATATCTGGCGGTGCATCCTCAAAAGCATTGTGCACCAACTCGTATCCTTCGTTAACATTGTCTTCAACTTTGGGCGCCATTGGAAATATGAGAAATCTTGAGAGAAGAGAAGAGAGATTGTCGACACAGGGTTTTAGTCTCGAAAACCTTGTGAGCGTGTCGACGGAATACGTTCTTGACCTATTTATACCCTCTAAAGAAAGAAGGTCAAAAGTCGGGCAAAAACAGTCTAAATGTGTTGACACAGATGAAATGTGTCGACACAAACTTCTATTATCTCGACATCAATGCTGACTACTTTGCGTCGATACCAATTGAGGATATGTCGGCACGTGAGATACATAGTAGTGCATCAGAAATTCTGTGTCGACTCTTAGTACAAGTGTCGACACAAAATCTGTAAGTGTCAACACCATTATTCTGGTGAAGTCGACACTACATTTCTGGATGAGTCGACTATTTGACTCTTAAGTGTCGACACATATTCTCTGTGTCGACACAATTTCTCTGACTAGTCGACATGACTTCTTTGTGTCGACACTTTATTTCTGAATGTGTCGACGCCATTAGACTTAGCCAATATTTGGTTTTTGAAAACCACTAGATAAACTAACCTATGGTCACGATTCCTAATTCAATTTTAAATCTATTGAATTTAGTTTCATCCAGTGGCTTAGTAAATACATCTGCAATTTGAAAATCTGTTTTAACAAATTCCAATGAGATGTTTTCTTTTTCTACATGTTCTCTAAGAAAATGGTATTTTATTTCTATATGCTTAGTTCTACTATGTGAAACAGGATTGTTTGCAATAGAAATAGCACTCTTAGAATCACACAATAAAGGTGTTCTACTTACTTGAATACCATAGTCCTTTAGCTGGTGCTGAATCCACAATAGCTGTACACAGCAACTTCCAACTACAACATATTCAGACTCAGCTGTGGATATTGTCACACTGGTCTGCTTCTTACTGCTCCAGGATATCAGTCTTCCTCCCAAAAACTGACATGTCCCTGTTGTACTCTTTCTATCTTCTCTACAGCCTGCAAAATCTGCATCTGAATAACCTGTTAGTAGAAAATCTCCATTCCTAGGGTACCAAAGGCCTAAATTAGGTGTGCCCTTAAGATATCTCAAGATTCTTTTGACTGCAGTATAATGAGATTCTTTAGGGCAAGCTTGGTACCTAGCACAGACACATGTAGCATACATAATATCTGGTCTACTAGCAGTGAGATATAATAGAGAGCCAACTATTCCTCTATACAAAGACTCATCAACAGGTTTACCTGCATCATCTTTGCATATAGGCATACTTGTTCCCATAGGAGTTCTCATGGTGGAAGATGATTCCAACCCATACTTCTTAATTAATTCTTTGGTGAACTTAGACTGGGATATGGACAAGCCATCTTCAGTCTGTCTTACTTGGAGTCCCAAGAAGAATTTAATTTCCTCCATACTGCTCATTTCAAACTTCCCTTGCATAAGTTTGGCAAACTTTTTGCAAAGGTTGTTCTCTGTAGACCCAAAGATTATGTCATCTACATAGATCTGAACTAAGATGATCTTACCTTTAGATTCCCTAAGGAATAGAGTTTTGTCTATTTTACCTCTTGAGAATTTGTTCTTAATAAGGAAAGTAGACAGGGTTTCATACCAAGCCCTTGGGGCTTGCTTTAACCCATACAATGCTTTCCTAAGTCTATATACATAACCAGGTTTAAGAGAATCTACAAAACCTGATGGCTGCTCTACATAGACTTCTTCTTTTAGATCACCATTCAGGAATGCAGATTTCACATCCATTTGGTATACATTGAATCCTTGGTATGCTGCATAGGCAAGGAACATTCTGATTGCCTCCAGTCTTGCTACTGGGGCAAATGTTTGATCAAAGTCAATCCCTTCTTCCTACATGTATCCTTTAGCAACCAATCTTGCTTTATTCTTCACAATTACACCACTCTCATCCAACTTGTTCCTATAGATCCACTTTGTGCCAATTATGTTATGGTCTCTTAGTTTAGGAACTAACTCCCAGACCTTGCACCTTCTGAATTAATTAAGCTCCTCTTGCATAGCATTAATCCAGTGTTGGTCTTGGATGGCTTATTCAAATTTCTTAGGCTCCATTTGAGATAGGAAACTTGAGTGCAGGTCTGTGCTCAGATTTCTGCTTCTAGTCTGCACTCCTTGTCTTGGATTACCTATTATTTGATTAGCTGGATGATCTTTTAGATGTCTTATGGCTGGAGGTAGATTTCCTTCAGGTTGAATATCTCCAGCTCCTTCATCATGCTGTACCTCTTGGTTGTCATCAGCTTTTATAGAGTCTTGTACTCCCCCTGTACAGTAGCCTTTATTTTCCAATGCTTCATCTGCATTTGATGCTTCTGCAATGGAAAGTTTGTCCATCCTTTTGCTTATACCAAACCCTTTGATGATTCCTCTTTCAGATCCACCAAAGATTACTTTAGGTCCCTCTTTGACAGATGTGTACTCCTTCAGCAACCCCTTTGTTCCAGTCATATGCCTGGAACATCCACTGTCCAAGTACCATATAGGGGCATGGCAACTTGGACTTTCCTGCAATACAGAATTACTTTCCCTTAGAACCCAAGTAAGTCTTGGGTCCTTGGTTCAGGTTAGCACCATTCATATTAAGACTACCAGCATCTCTTCTAACTGGTAGACTATTGTTCTTCCTTACATTTGTGTTATGCCAGCAGTCTAAGGCAAAATGGCCTCTCTTGCCACAACACCAACATTCAAACTTGTTGTATCTAGGTCTTGATACACCCTTGACAGAAGAATTTTTGTCCAGTGCTGGTGCTGCTGCAGCTTCACCCACAGATTTCTCATAACCATGGGGTTTATGAACATGGGTAGACCTATTGGCATTTACACCCTTATTTATCAGAACATTAGTCTTAATATGACCATGAATATTCTCAAGATCATATTTGTTAGAAGGCACTTGCACCTTTCTAAACAAAACAGGGACTGAAAGGTTTAGTGGTTGGATAGGAGCTTTGCCTTTTCTCTTGAATTGGGCATCCCTGGGGTTACCTTTGAAGCCTAATCCTGCCTTACCCTTTTGAGCCACAACTCATCTATTAAGGGTAAGACATATTTTGGCTTAGAGTAACTAGCCACTAAATCTTTCTCTATTCTTATTCTGGCCTCCAGACTCTTAATTTGATCATTGTTATATTTGATTGTGCCTATCTGAATAATGGTTTATTTTTTCAGTTTGGCAATCTCATTTAACTTTTGATCCATTACTTTTTCAAACTTAGTTGCAGCCACCTTAAGATCAGCAATTTCCTGAGCCTGAGTTTTGACTAGCTTCTTGCTTTTCTTAAGAGCCTGCAACAAGTCCTCATACTTATCTATCAACTGATAACATCACCTTCAGATTCAGATCCATCTACATCACTTGATGCAGATGTAGTTGATTCTGCACTAGTACTACAAACTGATTTTATAGAAGGACAATGTACCTTACTGGGACCAGACTGATTCTGGCACATGTCTTCTTCTGATCCAGCCATCAGTCCCATGCACTGATGGTCTTCTTGATCATAGATGGAGTTCAGCAATTGCATAAACTCCTCTTCTTCATTGGCTGCATACAGCCCAATGTATGCTTCAGCTTCAGATTCTGACTCTGAAGTAGATTGATCTGTAAGGCTCTTCTCCTTCTTAGCAACAAAGGATTTCTCCTTCTTGCCCTTTTGATGAGTCTTCTTTCTGTCTGTTGACTCCTTCCTCTTATCAGGACATTCAGCCACTACATGTCCTGGCCTGTTACAGCGATACCAAACAATCTTTGAAGTTGTAGCTTTGCTGGGCTTAGTTCTGCTTTCTCCTGTCTTGATGATTTTCTCTTCTGATAGTAATCATCAGCTGGTTGTGATGTGGAGGGCCTTGACTTCCACTGCTTCTTCTTTAAGAACCTCTGAAACCGCCTTGTAAAAGCAGCAAAATCTGTATCTGAATCACTGCTTTCTGAAATCTGATTGTCTGAAATTTCTGAGTTAACTTCAGCAACTTCCTTAGGAGGTGATGGAGATATCCTCCTATTCTTTCTAGTGGCTTCTGCCTTGAAGGCCACTGACTTCTCTCTATGCTCTCCTTTTGAATTCTTTTCTTCCTCCTTCCTAGCCATTAGTTGCATTTCATATGATAGCAACTTTCCAAACAAGGTTGGAGGAGAAATCTCTGCCAGTTTAGCCACTTCTCTTATGGCACAAATCTTGGTGTCCCAATCCTTTGTCAAGGACCTTAGGAATTTGTCATTCAGTTCATAGGTACTGAAGACCCTTCCATAGGACATCAATTTATTTACTATCCTATAGAATTTCTTGTAGCATTCAGTTATGCTATCAGACTTCCCTTGTCTGAAAACTCTCATACTCTTGGTTGAGCATAAACTTCCTATCCTGTCTAACCTCTTCAGACCCCTCCATGTAGACAATCAAAGTGTCTCACATTTCCTTGGAGGTTTTACAGTGAATCAGATTTTGGAATGTAGAATCATCTATGGCACTCACTATGATATTCTGAGCTCTCTTATCCATAGTTGCAATTATGATTTCATCCTTGGTCATTTCAGAATACTCTTTGGAGTTTGAATATTTGCATCAAGAACTGATACCTTCATTGGAATGAAGGGGCCTTCCTGTACTGTGATGTATATCCTTGGGTCGGAAGCCTCCATAAACAACCTAACCCTTTCTTTCCAGATTCCAAAGATTTCTTTTCTGCAGATGGGTAATTTCATTGACCCTAGTTCCTTGTGATTCTCTCCAGAACCCATTTTCTTGATTCTTGATTCTGCCTTTAGGGATCTAACTCAGACTGTTAAGTCTTTATTTGAGCAACCTTCCTCTGATACCACTTGATAGTTTTACTTTCAAGACTACCTAAACACCTAGAGGGGGGGTGAATAGGTTCTAATGCTTGTTTTCTCTTTAGGCAGAATATAACTACTGAATAAAATAGAATGCAGAATATACTTCAGCAAACCAGCACAGCATCACAGATATTCACACATCACAGATTGCATACAGATTTATAGTGGTTCCCCAAGGTCTGGGTACATCCACTTTCCCCCTTCACCTATCTAGCAGTGTGCTAGATTCGGCCTAACTTCCTTCTTTAACTCAGATCCTCAGATCCTACAGCTCAGAACCTGGAAAGGTTCCTACAACTCAGGCTAATCAGCCCTACCTCAGCCTTGACACAAGGCTACAACTCAGAGAAATACCTTCTCCTACACTCAGGCATACACAGCCCTACACTCAGAGATCAAATCTCCTACACTCAGCCTTTATAACATAGGCTTACAACTCAGATCTATATTAATAGATCTTACAGAATTTGAAAAGAGTTTTATTATATCTTGCCTTTGTTGAGAGAGAAGGGACAAGACAGCACTTGATCAGCTGATGGATGAAATCAACTGAATCTTAGCTTTCTTCAAAGCTTCTTGAATCTGAACTTAGCTGAGTTGATTTCCTGACAGCTTCTTGAGAACCTGTGACAGCTTCCTTCTTGATCTTCAAATGGCTGGATCTCTCTCTATCCAATACCTTTGATAATACTTCAGAATTCTTGGACGAATTCTACTTAGACAGATCCTGAGAGATTGTACCCTTCAGAATGTCTTCTTAGATCTTCTGATGAAGATCTTCTTCTGTGCCTTGCACTTTCTTGATTTGATTACTCAATCAGTTTCTATGTGTGTTGCTTCTTAATCAAAAAAATCGTTTATTCTACTTCTGAATCTGTCTATTTATAGACCTTCTTCATGGTAACCGGCTGATCCGGTTTCTAACTAACTTCTGACAAGTCTGATAGCTTCAGTTAACCTGTTGTAACTTACAGCTATCAAGTCTTCAAACAGATCTTGTGTCTTTGTCTTGGTCAGCAAAGTGTCTAGACTGTCTGTCAGAAAGTGTCGAGACCATCTGTCAATATGTGTCGACACAAGTAACTTTGGTGTCGACACAGCCTTTAATGATGTCGACATGTTTGCATTTAAGTCGACTCAGCTTCTTCATACTGCATCTTGAGAATGAGTCGACACTGAGTATTTGTGTCGACTCAAACACTTCATCATTCTTCAGCAAATGACTTTGTCTAGACTTTGCAGTGTGTCGACACAAGTCCTGTGTGTCGACACAGTTGATGTAGATTCAGAATATAGTATGTGTCGACACTGCCTTCAGGTGTCGACACAGCTGTTGTCGACTCTGCATATATGTGTCGACTCAGTCTTGTTGGGGCTTGCGGATCCGGAATCGCCCCCGCGTTGCGGCGCTATGCGGTAATGGCTTAACTGGCTGCCCCGTGGATCCGCCCGAGGACCTTGATATAAAGATTAGTATGCGCCTTTGACCTTCAGGGCCGGTCTTTTGGTGCAGTTGGTAGCGCTAAGTCCTCTCAAGTGGTATCAGAGGGGGTCGTGGGTTCGAAACCCCGGGGTCGTTTCCGGGGGGATTGTTGGGGCTTGCGGGTCCGGAATCGCCCCCGCGTTGCGGCGCTATGCGGTAATGGCTTAACTGGCTGCCCCGTGGATCCGCCCGAGGACCTTGATATAAAGATTAGTATGCGCCTTTGACCTTCAGGCCGGTCTTTTGGTGCAGTTGGTAGCGCTAAGTCCTCTCAAGTCTTCTGGTGTCGACTCTTCCTAGTGTGTCGACACAGCTGTTGTCGACTATACTTCTGTGAGTCGACACTGCTTCCCGGTGTCGACACAGATGTTGTCGACTCTTTTTCTCTGTGTCGACACAGCCTTCTTCAAGTGTCGACACAATTATTCTGAAGTGTCGACACAGCTTCTTCTGGTGTCGACACATGGACTTCGAATAATTTTCTTGCTTTTTAGTACATTCTTAACCTGCACATGTCAACTCAAAATAACATCAAATACACCTTGATGTATATCATTGAGCTAAGTTAGGCTTCTTCAAATCAGGTACACATTTTCCAATGTACCCAACAGCCTTCCATCCGCAGACGGATGGGCAGACCGAGAGGGTCAACAGAATTATGGAGGACATGCTTTGTCTGTGCATTCTAGATTTTGGAAAGCATTGGAAATACCACCTATATCTGGTGGAATTTGCGTACAACAATAGATACCAAGCAAGTATACAGATGGCGCCCTTCGAGGCCCTATATGGTAGGTAGTGTCGCACGCCGTTGTCGTGGCTAGAGAAGGGTGAGGTAAGGTTATACAAGAAGCAGGAGGTGGAGAGTGCTACTTCCTTGGTGCGGATCATTCAAGAGCGTTTGCTGATCGCTCAGAATAGACAAGATAAGTACTACAATGCCAAGCACCGGAACGTGGAGTTCGCAGTCGGCGATTGGGTGTACTTGAAGATAAAGTCGTTCAAAGGTGTGCCACGGGTACGACGCTTGAAGAAGCTGAGCCCAAGATACCTTGGACCATTTGAGATTCTGGAGCGGATCGGCGAAGCGGCTTATCTTCTGAGACTATTAGTGGAGTTGAGTGGTATACACGATGTATTCCACATTTTAGTGTTGTGGAAGGCGGTGCAAGAGCCTTTGTAGGTGATCGCAGTTGATCAAGTGCCAGTGGACGAAGGGTTGATGACTAAGGTCAAGCCCGTTCGTATTGAAGACTTTGAGGTTAAGAGACTTCGTAACAAGGAGATCAGGATGGTCAAGGTCCGTTGGGACAATTGCGGTCGTGAGAAGCTCTCTGGGAACGGGAGCAGACCATGCTGGAGGAGTACCCAGAGTTATTTCTATCAGGTAACGCTTTTGGTTTGTTTATCTTTCCTTTGGTAATTTCGTGGATGAAATTCTTTTAAGATGGAGAGAGTTGTAACGCCCAGAAACTCAAAAGGGTGACGGGTGGCGTTTTGAGCCAAATCCAGGTTTTGGTAGAGGTGACACGGCCTGGGATACGGGCGTGTCCCAGGGCGTGTCGTGCTCGGGTTCGGCATTGGTCGCGTGGTCGACGATTTTGGAGTCAACGATCGTCGGGGGGTGAACTCGGCCTGGGACACGGGCGTGTCCCAGGGCGTGTCAGTCACTCAGAGCCTTGCACTCAACGATCGTTGAGTGAGGGACGCACGACCTGAGCCCAGGCGTGTTCGAGTCTGACACGGGCGTGTGAAATTCGACACGGGCGTGTCGAATACCCGTGTCCTCCTCGGGTCGTGTGGCGGTTTGTGCTAAGGCAGTTACACGTCCTGGGACACGGGTGTTTCCCAGGGCGTGTCTAGCACATGGTGTGTGACACGGGCGTGTCACATGGCCGTGTTGTGCTCGGGTTGTTTCGGACCTGTATCGTTGAGGGAACACGCCCAGCTACACAGGCATGTACTGGCTGACACGGGTGTGTCAAGCCTGACACGAGCGTGTCGGGTGCCCGTGTTCTTTTCGAGACGCGACGGTTTTGACGGCGAATTGGTGACACAGCCTTGAACACGGGCGTGTCTGAACCCGTGTTCGGCCCAGATTTTTGAAATTCGGGCTAAATCACAGCCGTTCGTTTTCTTGTTTTTGGATTTGATGGTTCAAGCTCTTCCCACCTTAGGGTTAAGGCCGGTTCAGGGGTGTAAATTCCTCAGATGCTTGGATTCAATCTCTTTCTAAGATCTAGAGAGAGGAGAGAGCAAGGAGGAAGAAGAAAGGCTAGATCCGGTAACCAGCGGAGTTTCGGAGCTCCAAATCACGAGCTGACTTCGGATCTGCGGAGGCAAGGATATTGCGGTGCTTTTCATCCGCATAGATTTCCATGGCGCCAAGAAAAACGCAAGGGTAACGATTCTCATCCTATGACATGTGAAGTCCTCTTTTCCTTTGCATAGGAAGCCCTCTCTCGCGAGTGTGCGGTGAGTTTGTGACGTTCCTTGGGGTAGATATGTGAAGTCTCCCTTGTGTAGAGTCCATATTCGAGAACGGACATAGGCATGATGTGTGAAGCCTACCCGGACAAGTCTGTCTGCATCGGTGATGTTGCATTGCATATATGGCCGAGAAGACTCCGTGTAAATGTTTGTTTTTCGGTTTTCTACGGGGTAGATTGCAACAGGGAGCCTTGGGGACTAACTCCAATGTGCACCCGGAAAACTGGGCAGATGTGTGATTCTGCCAACATGGTGGCCGGGGAGCCAACTTGAACATAACCGGGTTATGTGAACTGTGTGATAGAAACGGGACTCGGGTGTACAACCCCATATTCGCAGAGTGGGGGTCCTCCAGCAGGCGCAAGGGGGATGAAGTATTTGCCTCCCTCCCGGCTCGTCAGGCCAGCCCTCCCCGGCTCGTCAGGCCAGCCCTCCCCGGCTCGTCAGGCCAGCCCTCACGGCTCGTCAGGCCAGCCCTCCCGGCTCGTCAGGCCAGCCCTCCCGGCGCGTCAGGCCAGCCCTCCCGGCTCGTCAGGCCATCCCTCCCCGGCTCGTCAGGCCATCCCTCCCCGGCTCGTCAGGCCAGCCCTCCCCGGCTCGTCAGGCCAGCCCCCCCGGCTCGTCAGGCCAGCCCTCCCGGCTCGTCAGGCCAGCCCTCCCGGCTCGTCAGGCCAGCCCTCCCGCTCGTCAGGCCAGCCCTCCCGGCTCGTCAGGCCAGCCCTCCCGGCTCGTCAGGCCAGCCCTCCCCGCTCGTCAGGCCAGCCCTCCCGGCTCGTCAGGCCAGCCCTCCCGGCTCGTCAGGCCAGCCCTCCCGGCTCGTCAGGCCAGCCCTCCCGGCTCGTCAGGCCAGCCCCCCGGCTCGTCAGGCCAGCCCTCCCCGGCGTCAGGCCAGCCCTCCCCGGCTCGTCAGGCCAGCCCTCCCCGGCTCGTCAGGCCAGCCCTCCCGGCTCGTCAGGCCAGCCCTCCCGGCTCGTCAGGCCAGCCCTCCCCGCTCGTCAGGCCAGCCCTCCCGGCTCGTCAGGCCAGCCCTCCCGGCTCGTCAGGCCAGCCCTCCCCGGCTCGTCAGGCCAGCCCTCCCGGCTCGTCAGGCCAGCCCTCCCGGCTCGTCAGGCCAGCCCTCCCGGCTCGTCAGGCCAGCCCTCCCGGCTCGTCAGGCCAGCCCTCCCGGCTCGTCAGGCCAGCCCTCCCGGCTCGTCAGGCCAGCCCTCCCCGGCTCGTCAGGCCAGCCCTCCCGGCTCGTCAGGCCAGCCCTCCCGGCTCGTCAGGCCAGCCCTCCCCGCTCGTCAGGCCAGCCCTCCCGGCTCGTCAGGCCAGCCCTCCCGGCTCGTCAGGCCAGCCCTCCCGGCTCGTCAGGCCAGCCCTCCCCGCTCGTCAGGCCAGCCCTCCCCGACTCATCAGGCCAGCCCTCCCGGCTCGTCAGGCCAGCCCTCCCGGCTCGTCAGGCCAGCCCTCCCGGCTCGTCAGGCCAGCCCTCCCGGCTCGTCAGGCCAGCCCTCCCGGCTCGTCAGGCCAGCCCTCCCCGGCTCGTCAGGCCAGCCCTCCCGGCTCGTCAGGCCAGCCCTCCCGCTCGTCAGGCCAGCCCTCCCGGCTCGTCATCCAGCCCTCCCGGCTCGTCAGTCCAGGTCTCCAGCTCGCTAGGTCGGCGTCTCGCCTTATCGCTTGCTCGCCCGGCTTGAGGGGCTGCCCCTGGTGGCCTTGTTTTAGCTATTTAGAATAGCGGGATTTGGCTGTTGACAGACCAATCCGGGGCATTTTGGTCCTTTTACCCCCATCGGGACTTGGAAAAACTATAAATAGACTCCCATGGGTGCCTTTGGAGGGATGAGATTTCCTTACCTCCTCCTCCCTTAGCTTCATCTTGGTAGAGTAGAGAGAGCTCTCCAACGCCCAACTCAGCCACTTGGTGAGGGAGGGGAAGTGTTCTAGCAACCTTCCGGGTGTGTGGTGGGACCTCCACGCTAGAGCCGAGGGTCTATTCCTAGTTTCCTGAGCCTTTGGTCCGTGACATCCCCCCGAGTGTAGTAGGTGTGAGGTCACCCCTTCCCCAAGGGTCGAACTCCACAGAGACCAAGTTTTTGGTTTCAACATTTTGGTGCGGTGAGCGTGAAGAGTGACCAGCACAAAAATCTCGGGAGAGTGTCATGACTGGAGATCAGGGAGTAGTGATGACCTCGGTGGTCTCCCCAACCTAGGACCCTTTGTAGGAAGGGAGGAGTTCATGGCTTCCATCGAAGGCATCATGGGATGCTTAGAAGCATTGCCCCTCGGGCTGACAGCTCAACCCCCACCCCCCAGGGACTAGCTCCCAGGGGTCTCGGCGAGCTAACCCAGAGTGGTCTCGGCGAGCTGGCTCCCAGGGGGCAAGGCGAGATCACCCCAGCAGGGGGAAAGTGAGTATGCCGGATAGGAGGCCTGGGAAGGAGAGGATGGTAGAAGGGGTTGAGCGAGACCTCTCAGGCCGGAGCTGTTCCCCAGCCCGGCGAGAGCTAGCCCCCCAGGCGAGCAGGTCGCGCGAGTGGAGGTGGCAAGAGCTCCCCTTAGGGGTCACCCTTCAGTGAGTTGATCATCTCAGCTCCCGTTCCCGAGGGGTTCAGAGAGCCAGACATGGCTTACTATACCGGGAAGGATGATCCCGTCCAGCACCTGCAGTGGTTCGAGGATGCCGTCTCCATCAGGCCGATGACGGATGCCTTCAAGTGTCACCTCTTTGCGATCACGTTGAAGGAGAAGGCAAGGGACTGGTTTCATCAACTCCCTCCGAGATCGATCTATGGGTTCGAGGACTTGAGCCGGAGCTTCCAGCTCCGCTTCTCCACCTCCAAGAAGAGGAAGAAGAGTCCTGAGTCCATCTTCCTGATAAGGCAGAGGGCCGAGGAGTCGCTGGCCCGCTACGTTGACAGGTTCCAAGAGGAGATCCTGGATGTCCAGGAGATGCCGGGGTATGCTCTCCAGATGGCCTTCACCGTTGGGCTGAAGGAGGGCTTCTTCAAGATGAGCTTGACTCGGAAGGCCCCCCTTTCTTTCGAGGAGCTGATGGAAAGGGCGGCAGAGGAGATAGCCATGGAGGCGGCCAACCCGGCATTTGTCAAGAGGTTGGCAAAATTGACGGAGACAGAGTCAAAGGAGCAAGGTGGCTCGAGACATCAGGAGGGAAGAAGGAGAGAAGAGCAGAGAGCTCAGGGGTTCCAGGGACAGGAGGGTCCGGAACTAGGCTGGAGTCAACAGGGAGCACCTGCCCAGGGTCCTGGAAGAGCTCTCATCCAGGGTGGGGGAAACTTTCATGGGGGCCAAGGGAGGTTCAACTTCTAAAGGCAAGCCCCAAGGCAGCTCCTACCCCCACCACAGCAAGCCTTGACAATAGGTGAAGGAGGAAGAGGCAACGGAAGAGACCGCCGAGCCCGCCGAAGGAGGGGAGATAGAGCATTGCCGTACTGCGATTTCCACCAGGTGGAAGGGCACGCCACGGCTACCTGCCCCGAGTTCCTGGAAGTGAGGGGGGCGAGAGGCCCAGCCCAACAACAGCAGTCGGTGGAAGTTGAAGAGGTTCCACCCCGATTGGGGGAGGGGGAAGACATATGCGAGGATCGGGTCGATGTAGGACACCGAGGAGGAATAGCAGTGATCCACGGTGGAGTAGGGATCGAGGCCACTCGGAAGGCGAGCCTCCATGTTATGTACCGACGGAGCGTCGCTTCGACATCCCAGACCCCGCCCCCGGAAGAGAAGATCACCTTCTCCTCGAAGGACATGCCGGAGCATGAGGATCCATTCTGCGACGCCCTGGTCATCCAGGCAGCCATCGAAGGCTTTACCGTCTCCCGGATCTTGGTTGACAACGGAAGCTCTGTCAATGTCGTTTTCAAGAAGGCATTTGACGGGATGAAGGTAGAGCCAAGGAGGGTGGTGGCCTCGGACGGCCCCCCTGTTCGGATTTTCAGGAGAGAGGAAGGAAGTGGAAGGTGGAGTCGGACTCCAGGTGAAATTAGGAGGGACCTCAAGAAACTGCAGGTTCGTCATTGTTGACGCTCCAAGCAGCTACAATGCCATCTTCGGGAGGCCCCTCATCAGCGCCTTCCGGTGTGTGCCCTCATCTTTCCACCAGTGCCTCAAGTTCAACTCAGAAGGGATCCAGGTCAGGATCAAGGGAGACTCCAGGATGGCGAGGCAGTGCTATGTCACGGCTGTCAACACCATCTCTTGGTTGGCCAAGGCGGAGGAGATGGAGAAGATCATGGAGAGCCTGAGCCAGATGGAGGTATCCGAGGAGAAGGATGATGGTCATCATGCCCAGTCCCCCTGAAGGAGCCCAGCCTCGGCGGAATCATGTATTTTTCTTATGTTGTAGTAAGTCCAGCCCTCGACCAGTTGAGTCGGGGGGTCATGTAACCTATCTTTGTTTCCCCCTTTGAGGATGTTGGAATTGTAAAAGCTTAGGTGACATGCCCCGTCCCACCCCCCGAGAGGGTCTCCTCATGTCAGGCTCTCACTAGCTGGATGGGTCGAAGGTACCTCGGGGAAGCCAAGTTCTTTTGCTCCGATGACGGTCCCGCTGTCAGGCTCCCACTAGCTGGCAGGTCAGGCGTACCTCTCGTGGAAGCCCAAGTTCCTTTACTCCGATGACGGTCCCGCTGTCAGGCTCCCACTAGCTGGCAGGTCAGGCGTACCTCTCGTGGAAGCCCAAGTTCCTTTGCTCCGATGACGGTCCCGCTGTCAGGCTCCCACTAGCTGGCAGGTCAGGCATACCTCTCGTGGAAGCCCAAGTTCCTTTGCTCCGATGACGGTCCCGCTGTCAGGCTCCCACTAGCTGGCAGGTCAGGCGTACCTCTCGTGGAAGCCCAAGTTCCTTTGCTCCGATGACGGTCCCGCTGTCAGGCTCCCACTAGCTGGCAGGTCAGGCGTACCTCTCGTAGAAGCCCAAGTTCCTTTGCTCCGATGACGGTCCCGCTGTCAGGCTCCCACTAGCTGGCAGGTCAGGCGTACCTCTCGTGGAAGCCAAGTTCCTTTGCCCCGTTGACGGTCCCGCTGTCAGGCTCCCACTAGCTGGCAGGTCAGGCGTACCTCTCGTGGAAGCCCAAGTTCCTTTGCTCTGATGACGGTCCCGCTGTCAGGCTCCCACTAGCTGGCAGGTCAGGCGTACCTCTCGTGGAAGCCCAAGTTCCTTTGCCCCGTTGACGGTCCCGCTGTCAGGCTCCCACTAGCTGGCAGGTCAGGCGTACCTCTCGTGGAAGTCCAAGTTCCTTTGCTCCGATGACGGTCCCGCTGTCAGGCTCCCACTAGCTGGCAGGTCAGGCGTAGCTCTCGTGGAAGCCCAAGTTCCTTTGCTCCGATGACGGTCCCGCTATCAGGCTCCCACTAGCTGGCAGGTCAGGCATACCTCTCGTGGAAGCCAAGTTCCTTTGCTCCGATGACGGTCCCGCTGTCAGGCTCCCACTAGCTGGCAGGTCAGGCGTACCTCTCGTGGAAGCCAAGTTCCTTTGCTCCGATGACGGTCCCGCTGTCAGGCTCCCACTAGCTAGTAGGTCAGGCGTACCTCTCGTAGAGGCCAAGTTCCTTTGCTCCGATGACGGTCCCACTGTCAGGCTCCCACTAGCTGGTAGGTAGGGCGTACCTCTTGTGGATACCCAAGAATTTTCACCCCGAGGCTGTCTCGTCACATAGGCTCCCATCAGCTGGCGTGACAGGTTAACCTCTCAGAGAGGCTAAGTATTTTCTCGACCGCGCAAGAAAGGTCCACTCAGCGAATACGTTGCATGGGTTGGATGTTTCTTTCCGAGCTTGTGCCAACCTTGAAAAGAGCGGGGATTGTGTACAACCCCGTATTCGCAGAGTGGGGGTCCTCCAGCAGGCGCAAAGGGGATGAAGTATTTGCCTCCCCCCCGGCTCGTCAGGCCAGCCCTCCCGGCTCGTCAGGCCAGCCCTCCCGGCTCGTCAGGCCAGCCCTCCCGGCTCGTCAGGCCAGCCCTCCCCGGCTCGTCAGGCCAGCCCTCCCCGGCTCGTCAGGCCAGCCCTCCCCGGCTCGTCAGGCCAGCCCTCCCGGCTCGTCAGGCCAGCCCTCCCGGCTCGTCAGGCCAGCCCTCCCGGCTCGTCAGGCCAGCCCTCCCGGCTCGTCAGGCCAGCCCTCCCCGGCTCGTCAGGCCAGCCCTCCCGGCTCGTCAGGCCAGCCCTCCCGGCTCGTCAGGCCAGCCCTCCCCGGCTCGTCAGGCCAGCCCTCCCCGGCTCGTCAGGCCAGCCCTCCCCGGCTCGTCAGGCCAGCCCTCCCCGGCTCGTCAGGCCAGCCCTCCCCGGCTCGTCAGGCCAGCCCTCCTGGCTCGTCAGGCCAGCCCTCCCCGGCTCGTCAGGCAGCCCTCCCGGCTCGTCAGGCCAGCCCTCCCGGCTCGTCAGGCCAGCCTCCCGGCTCGTCAGGCCAGCCCTCCCGGCTCGTCAGGCCAGCCCTCCCGGCTCGTCAGGCCAGCCCTCCCGGCTCGTCAGGCCAGCCCTCCCCGGCTCGTCAGGCCAGCCCTCCCGGCTCGTCAGGCCAGCCCTCCCGGCTCGTCAGGCCAGCCCTCCCGCTCGTCAGGCCAGCCCTCCCGGCTCGTCAGGCCAGCCCTCCCGGCTCGTCAGGCCAGCCCTCCCGGCTCGTCAGGCCAGCCCTCCCGGCTCGTCAGGCCAGCCCCCCCGGCTCGTCAGGCCAGCCCTCCCCGCTCGTCAGGCCAGCCCTCCCGGCTCGTCAGGCCAGCCCTCCCCGGCTCGTCAGGCCAGCTCTCCCGGCTCGTCAGGCCAGCCCTCCCGGCTCGTCAGGCCAGCCCTCCCCGGCTCGTCAGGCCAGCCCTCCCCGCTCGTCAGGCCAGCCCTCCCGGCTCGTCAGGCCAGCCCTCCCGCTCGTCAGGCCAGCCCTCCCGGCTCGTCAGGCCAGCCCTCCCGGCTCGTCAGGCCAGCCCTCCCCGGCTCGTCAGGCCAGCCCTCCGGCTCGTCAGGCCAGCCCTCCCGGCTCGTCAGGCCAGCCCTCCCGGCTCGTCAGGCCAGCCCTCCCGGCTCGTCAGGCCAGCCCTCCCGGCTCGTCAGGCCAGCCCTCCCGGCTCGTCAGGCCAGCCCTCCCGGCTCGTTAGTCCAGGTATCCAGCTCGCTAGGTCGGCGTCTCGCCTTATTGCTTGCTCGCCCGGCTTGAGGGCTGCCCCTGGTGGCCTTGTTTTAGCTATTTAGAATAGCGGGATTTGGCTGTTGACAGACCAATCCGGGGGCATTTTGGTCCTTTTACCCCCATCGGGACTTGGAAAAACTATAAATAGACCCCCATGGGTGCCTTTGGAGGGATGAGATTTCCTTACCTCCTCCTCCCTTAGCTTCATCTTGGTAAAGTAGAGAGAGCTCTCCAAGGCGCCCAACTCAGCCACTTGGTGAGGGAGGGGAAGTGTTCTAGCAACCTTCCGGGTGTGTGGTGGGACCTCCACGCTAGAGCCGAGGGTCTATTCCTAGTTTCCTGAGCCTTTGGTCTGTGACATCCCCCCGAGTGTAGTAGGTGTGAGGTCACCCCTTCCCCAAGGGTCGAACTCCACAGAGACCAAGTTTTTGGTTTCAACATCGGGGAGTCTTGACCCGCGCATATGGCTTAAATTGACGTTGTCGTGTGAGCAACGGGTCAGGCGGAACCGTACCTATTCTATGTCGTTCGGTGGGACCGTTGGCATAGATGAGTGTCTCCGACGGTCTATGGCTTAAATTGACGTGACCCGAGCCCGGAAGACAAAATGCTCATAAGGCTGGCCGTCCAAAGGACGGTGGTGAGACAGAAACGTCTATGACTTAAATTGACATGACGTTGGCCGGTTCGCCGTGAATGTGCCCTGAGTGCACGGGGTGTGTGGTCGTGCGTGTCTGTACCTGTGATGAAGTGTGTTTACACTATACTGCTTGATTATGCTAACAAAATGCAGGAAAAGATCATCGCCGCCCCAAGTTGGGGGAGGGGTCGTTATAATTTGGTCAGCATAACTGACTGTTGCTTTTGTTTGCCACCGTGCGGTGGATTGTTGCTTGCAGGTGCTGCGGAGCCGAGCGGTAAATAACGGGCTAAAGCCCAAGTTGCTGAGCCGGCCCTCGAAGGCCTATTTTTGAGTGTTTTTCTTATATTCTCATGTATGACCGGCCTGCGTGCCGAGGTTTGGAAGACACTTATATTTGAACAAACTATTGTAAGGCCATAAGACCAGTACTCGTGTGTTGTACGTTCCTATTATTTTGAGTAGTGGGCATTCATGCTTTGCTGGGTTATTTATTCTTTGCAACTTAACAAACTGTTTCCGCTAGATGCTCTGTGTAGGACGTTGTGATTGGTTGATTGGTTTCAATGAGTAACCCACCGGTCTGTCCGTGGTATATGGCGTCGGGCCCCGGTCGGACCTACTGCTATATGCTATGTGACGGATAGTGGTGTTACAATGATACTATTCATGCAGTAGAGAAGGAGGGTGTAGTTTCTTTGGGTAGTGATAAGGGTCCACTCACGTTAAGGAGTGTCTATCATGTACCGGGCATAAATAAGAATCTCTTCTCTGTGACCAATGCGGTTGACGCATGCTATCACGTTCTGTTCGGTCCGACAGAAGTGAAGTTTCTCTGCAACGTATTAGTGGTGAAGGCTGATGTTGCTCATGTTGGGAGAAAGGTTAGGGACTTATCTGTGTTATCAATAAATTCCCATTGTTATCGGATGAGGGTCAACGATAGCGCTGCTATGTGGCAACATTTCCCAGTTAAATAAGTTGTTCGCTCTGGCGGCCAGGCGATTTCTCTTCTGCAACTTTTCCCAATTAAATAAGATGTTCGCTCTGGCGGCTTGTTCAGTTCGGCAGCAGCAGATCGGCAAACAGAGTTCAACCTTGGAATAACGGGCAGTCCACGCAGCAAGGTTGCGGTCTGGCGACCTGTCGGTTTGAGCGAACTCCATAGCGGCTATCAGCAAAGTCGGCGGCTTCTCTCTTAGTCCGCGCGGCTTTTTCTTCTTGCTTTCTTTTCTTGTTTTTCTCGGGTACATCGGCGAAGCATGTCTCGTCATGTATGTCCTTCTTTCTAAAGGAGATTTTTGATGTTACAAGATTCTTGTTCTGCTTTATGCATACCGACTATCAAATTTTTTCAGTAAAGACGAAGGACGACGCTTAGGAGTGGACAATCCCGTCAATGGAGGTCCGACGATGATTGGAAGGTTGAGCGGTATGGTGGTGGAGGGCCGAATGAATGCAGAAGTGGGCTTCAACAGAGGTAGGAAGACGGTCGACAATGAGATTGTTCGGGAGGCACCAAGTGATGCAGTAGCCCCGAGCCGGCCCCTCTCGGTCGGCCAACCTCGGCCTAGCCAGCGACCACGTGCTGGCGACCACTGCCGGGCTGCAGCCCAAGCACCCCACCCATGACCGCACCTATTCTCAGCGCGGCGGGATGTTGAGGCGAGGTCTCGAACCAGCCCCCTTGATAAAGAGCTTTCCTAACAGCTCTCATCACCAACTGATCTGCAGCTCAGTTGGTGATGAGAGCTGTTAGAAAAGCTCTTTATCAAGGGGGCTGGGTTCGAGACCTCGCCTCAACATCCCGCCGCGCTGAGAATAGGTGCGGTCATGGGTGGGGTGCTTGGGCTGCAGCCCGGCAGTGGTCGCCAGCACGTGGTCCGCTGGCTAGGCCGAGGTTGGCCGATCGAGAGGGGCCGGCTCGGGGCTACTGCATCAAAAAAGTGCAGGGTTCGAGACCTCGCCTCAACATCCCGCCGCGCTGAGAATAGGTGCGGTCATGGGTGGGGTGCTTGGGCTGCAGCCCGGCAGTGGTCGCCAGCACGTGGTCCGCTGGCTAGGCCGAGGTTGGCCGATCGAGAGGGGCCGGCTCGGGGCTACTGCATCAAAAAAGTGCACTTTTTTGATGCAGTAGCCCCGAGCCGGCCCCTCTCGGTCGGCCAACCTCGGCCTAGCCAGCGGACCACGTGCTGACGACCACTGCCGGGCTGCAGCCCAAGCACCCCACCCATGACCGCACCTATTCTCAGCGCGGCGGGATGTTGAGGCGAGGTCTCGAACCCAGCCCCTTGATAAAGAGCTTTTCTAACAGCTCTCATCACCCTGAGCTGCAGATCAGTTGGTGATGAGAGCTGTTAGGAAAGCTCTTTATCAAGGGGGCTACTGCATCAAAAAAGTGCACTTTTTTTGATGCAGTAGCCCCGAGCCGGCCCCTCTCGGTCGGCCAACCTCGGCCTAGCCAGCGGACCACGTGCTGGCGACCACTGCCGGGCTGCAGCCCAAGCACCCCACCCATGACCGCACCTATTCTCAGTGCGGCGGGATGTTGAGGCGAGGTCTCGAACCCAGCCCCCTTGATAAAGAGCTTTCCTAACAGCTCTCATCACCAACTGAGCTGCAGATCAGTTGGTGATGAGAGCTGTTAGGAAAGCTCTTTATCAAGGGGGCTGGGTTCGAGACCTCGCCTCAACATCCCGCCGCGCTGAGAATAGGTGCGGTCATGGGTGGGGTGCTTGGGCTGCAGCCCGGCAGTGATCGCCAGCACGTGGTCCGCTGGCTAGGCCGAGGTTGGCCGACCGAGAGGGGCCGGCTCGGGGCTACTGCATCACCAAGTGTGAAGGAACCCGGCAGTGGAGTCGTTCTCGACGGAAGAAGGCAAGGGAAGGTCGCCGGAGTCCTAAGGGTCGACGACCGGCAGTACGAGCCCTAGAGAAGGCGGAGTCGATGTTGCAAGTAGTGTGTGAGGCCAGGGGATTGGTCTGGCTTCCTAAAATACATAGGGACGATTCTCTGTTTCTTCCATTTGCCAAGCTGCCTTTTCTCTCGAAAGAGGAGGCTGGTTTTAATGCAAAACTACTATACGAGGGGGAAGAATTCAGACTAAATAAAGCTATTCTATTAATCTATTTAGTTATTTTGTGAAGGCATTAGAAAATGAATTTGTTTTTTAAATATAAGTGTGTTTTTCGAAAGATTTTTTTTACTCTTAGATTAATTCTGAGTATATTAAAATATGTTTAACTCAATATATTCTTTTGAATGTTTGCATTAATTACCATTATACTTAATTAGACGCATGTTTTTTAACTTTTTATTCATGAATTTATTGGACGATCACCGCAATAAGCCGAAACAATGCACACGAATAATGTGCGCGATACAAAATAAATGAGTACAAATAAAATAAAAATATGCGAGTAACATAAAGACATAGTGCCATGATACAACGCAAATTGAATCAATTTGTCTCTCAAAATTTTAATGTAATCTTTCTTTTTTATGTTTACCCAAACCTAGGTCCATAACTTTGTTACATAAAGATGATTGCACAAAGTCTTGCCCACCTCCAAGGATAACAATGAATTTATTTGGTGCATGAATTCTTGCATTCCCTTTCTTCATGGTTCTCAAGCTTCAACAGCCATTGAACAAGAAGGCTTTTGGTTCCGCGTTTTCGGGCGCCGTTTGGAGCAAACGCCGCCGACGGCGGGTAACCAAATGACCCCCCCGTCCCCATTTGCTCCGTTTCCGCCCGCAGCAAGGAGGAAACGGCCCCGATTCGCTCCGTTTCGATCCCCTCTCTCCCCCTCCAGTTCCAAAGCCCAGTTTCGACCCGCCAGGTGCTCCCCGCCACCGCTGAACCAAACGAAGCCGAAAAGAACAACCATAAACTGTTCTTGAAGATGAAGTTAGAATATAAAAGTTATGCTTATTTTATATCATTCTAAGTTAATTTTAAATTTGCATATATTTGTCAACAAATATAAATATGATTTCATGAGTTATAAATAGCCATTTGTGAGGTACCATCATACCAATAATAGCACTCTTTAATTATCAGCATAACTTCTCCAAATCTATAATTGAAAACACAATAAATGCATATAATCACACTAATTAAAATTCAAATTAATGTTAAAATCCAGAAAAGATTATTTGAAATATACCATATGAGGGCACACAACATCCCCTCTATATATATGTATTATCAGCTCTCACCTCTCTTCCCTGCAAGCAAGATCTTCTCTCTCTTTCTCTCTGTGTCTCTCTCGAAAAGAAGAAATGGGAAGGGTGGTATTATTATGTGGAGCAGTGGGTGCGATACTCGTAACGTGTTGGGTTGGGTTGGGGTTGGCCACAGACCACACTGTTGGCGAGGGGATTGGTTGGACAACTGGTGTCGACTACTCAAGGTGGTCTAGTGCCAATATCTTTTCTATTGGTGATAAAATTGGTATATATTTTTTCATTTATTTCTAGCATTCAATCTTCTCCTTTATTAATTTAATTATATAAAATGCAGAAATAAACTAATGAGAAGGAACATTATGCATAGGACATATACCTATTATCAATTATATATGAGAAGAAAAGTTGCAGATTGCTGAGCAACAAAAATAGTGATTGGAAAACATTAAGACTCCATTTGGGGGGACTTATTTTCACCGGTCAAGCGGTTACGACCGGTCCGATTCATGCGGTCGTAACCGCTTGACCGGTGAAAATAAGTCCCTCCAAACGGAACCTAAATATCTCATTTTAGCTTTTTGAAAGTAGGGAAGTTCATTTTTTTTTCAAAACTTTCATAAAAAACTTTTCTCAACATCAAAAAAACAAAATGCTTATTATTTAGAGGTGGCCGCGGGAATAAAACTTTTCCCGACATCGGCATCACGGTCTCAAGTAGAGCTTAAGGGTCTGTTTTGCTAAGCAGCACAGGTATGGTTTAGAATAGTATGTTTAGAACATTGCTTTGTTAATGTTCAAAGCTGATGAAATATGGGAACTTCTCTCCGAAGGCGTTAATCTTCAATACTTTTGTCAAAAGCGTTTCGATAAAGTCATCATTTATAACAACTGATTCTTCTATCAATGTTTCTCACTACTGCTTTTCTCAACGCTACAACCGTAGCCAAACAGGCTCCAAAATAGATTGTAGGGGAGAAAAACAGTGGGGGGGGAGGGGGAGATGCAACCTACTTGCGCATTCAAATATATATATACAAGTGTGCAACAATTAATTTGTGTATATTAATACACACACACATGTTACCTGGGTAAAAAAGGATCTGAAACTCGTACTAAAATGCATATATTTATGACAGTGTTTAACTATGACCCCCAAATGCACACGGTGTGCGAAGTGTCTGAAGAGGACTTCCAATCGTGCTCAGCGGCCAACCCAATCAGCATCGACAAAAGTGGCTCCACCAATATGGTCATCACCTCCCCCGGAATGCATTTCTTCATTTGCGGCATCCCCAGCATCTGCGCCGGCGGTATGAAAGTCGCCATCAACGCCCAGGACTCTACTTTGGCATCCCCCGACGAACCTTGCACCCCTGACACGCCATACAACCGATGGATTGGTGCCGCCGGTAAAACTCGGGTTCCGGGAATGGCAGCGGTGGCTGGCCTAGCTGGTCTGCTCATAACAATGTGTATTCTTTAAGTTTGTCAATGTCTGGGGTGGCTGGCCTAGCTGGTCTGCTCATAACTATGATGGCAACAGAGCTGGAGCTTTCTATAAGAATTTTATCAATTTATAACTATTTAAAATTATTTCATGAGTCATCATGATGTTTCATGCTTGAGCTGAGCATCAATTGATAAAAATACTTAAATATGAAGAAGCAATTAGGGTTCATTTGGCGGGCTGCGTTTTGAAGCAAATGTCATCGTAGGGCGGGTAATCAAATGGCTGGAGGCGGCAAATACCGTGTTTGCTCCCACCGTGCCATGAGAAATGGAACAAAAAACTCTGTTTTAAACCCGCCTCCCTCCCTCCAATTCGAGACCCTAGTCTGCTCCCGCCAGCTACCACGCCGAATGAAGCCTTAGTCCCACTTCTCAAACTCCATTATTTTAGGCGATTGTTAACCGCACCCCTCATATGGTATTCACACCCCATTTTGTTTTAAAAAAAAAAATTTCTATAACTTTACTCGTACCGCATCTCCCCTATTTCGTGGAAGCCGCACCTCATCTTCCTCTTCGCCGAGTTGCTCTCGTCTCCTGCATCTTTCTCGCGCCATCTTTCTCTCCGGTTAACAAGTCAGTGCTCCTTCCAGCGTGCTCCTTCCGTGGCGCCCGTGTCCCCCTCTCCGGTTAAAAATGAATATTTTCGGGTACTCTAAAAATATAATACCTGAGAGAAATCATCGCCCGACACTACTCTATTAGTCATCTCACGCACACCACTAAGGGATATTTTCGGGTGCGTCAAGAAAAAAATGAGGTGCAGTTATATTTTCGAATTGTGGTTAACAATTGGGTGTAAATAGCCAAAACCGAATTGCGGTAAACAATCGCCTTATTTTATGTAATATATAAATTATTTCTCAAAATCATATTGTTTTGAAAGAAACATAAAGTGAATACATGGACTTCACGAGCGCGCATTTGCTCACACGCATTGGACCAAATGGGACATGAATTTGGGGAATAATTGAGTTTATTTTATACAGAATTGTTGTCATTTTTGAAAGCTGAATCGACACACCTAATTGTTCCCTCAGCGCCTACCTATCAATGTTGTTGAATGTTGATCGACGAACACAATGCCTCTTTGTTTTCGTCAAATCCAGTCAATGATCGTCGATCTGCATTCGATACCAACCAGACCCAGAAGTCGAATTGAATTTAACATTTGTTCAATTACTATTGCCTATGAATTTTTCGTTGTTTGATCATTGTTTTTCGTCAAGCTCTACTCGACGTTCATTGATTTATACTCGTCAATCACACGTGACTTCCTGCGCATTTTGTGCGTGCAATTTTAGCTATTTGCCATCAAGTTTATATCTGGTGGATTAGGTTTTATGCTTATTTTTATTAATATTTTTTAACATTGGAAAAATCTTAGTTTTTTATATGATAAATTAACTTTTTAGTTTTTAAAAATCACTGCAAAGTAATTACGAGAATAAAACTTATAATATTACGACTCGTATATACGACTCAGTTTTTCAAAGTTAATTGCAAGCAAATAATATTAAATGAAAATTCTAAAGTGGATTATCATCATCCGACTCGCAGCTTACCCACAACATTCTGCCCCAACACAGTGTTACTATAATGCCCTGAAAACCCTCATAAAACATCCATTGGGGGGTTACCGTGGAGAAACCGGAGCGAAAAGTAGTGTTTCAAACATTATTGAGTTGTGAGCGCCTAAACACACGACCAAATACACTAAATGGATAAATAACATATTTCTTCAATTCAACTAATCTTTTGAGCGCTATCACCTCTGAGAAGTCATCATTTGAGTGAACCTATAGAATATAACTTTCTTATCAACTTCTATTAACTAAATTGGAGAAAATTCACAAATAATATTTAGCAAATCAAATCAGTTTCAGTTTTCACTTATCAAATGCAATATATTTGTTACTTTGATAAAAATTTGTCATATAAAAAATAATTCACTATTCATCTCATCAAATCGATTATTTGACTCAACAATTTGTAAACTTACCGCCGTATAAAACCATCTAACAATAAAAAAAAAGATTCATAGTTACTTAGGATTCAAGTCTTGATCTCCCTCAAATTATAAATTTATATTCCAAAGATTGAATGGCAATATCCGGGACTGGGGGGGGGGGGGGGGGGGGGGGGGGGGGGGGGAGGGGGGGGGGGGGAGTAAAGTGCACGTCTGCACTTTACGGTAAAGTGCGGGCATCCAACGACTCGCGTGAATGCCCGCACACATCTCAAAACGAGTACATCTCAGCTCGCTTTGAGATGTGTGCGAGCATCCGACGTGGACAGTTGAATGCCCGCACTTTACCGTAAAGTACAGCGGCAGTCCCTTATTCAAATTAATATAAAAATGGTAAAAAAATGTGGCTATAGATGATTTTATAAAAATCAATATCCGACAACCCCCTCTTATCACAACAAAGTACACTGTCTATTTGGCCATCATGCATGAGAACATTTGACCATCCATTTGGCGTGATTCATCGAAACTATTTGGAATTCAAAAATCTGCCCGTATTTCCCGCTTAATCCGCCCCATAGGATCGCGAATCTTACGGATGATTTTAATCCCGAACGGTAGATTAGGACGTGTTACCTGTGCCAAAATTTAAGCCCAGGCATAGGCAGATTGCTCATGTTTGTACGGCTTTGCTTACCTTCCAATGTAGTGGGAGCGAAAAAATCAAGCAGTCGATCGGTGTTCGCGGTTTGTATACTGTCTGTTGAAACTCGGATATCGGTTCAATGGAGTTCAGACTAAGAAGAAGCAATCCGAGTTACTGGACTCGCCGTCGAGTGCTCTAGATTGAGATATTTCGAGCGTGGAGTTGACCCTCACCAATTATGAAGTGACGTGTCTACACTCGGACCCGTGAGCTACAGCAAGGAGGTCCCGCCACACACCCCGAAGTGCCGCTTTTAACTTCCACTCCTAAAGCCAAAGCTAGACTTGACACCTCGGATGGCAGGGAGAAAGAACACTCAAAAGATGGAGCTCTAGGAGACTAGGTCTGCCTCTCCAAAGTGCTTTGGGGTCTATTTATAGGCAACTCTTGACCGAGGGTAAAATAGTCTTCTTTTTTCTTGCAGATAGCAACATTTGCATTTTCGTTAAGGCTATTAGCAACTCAACTGGCTTGCGGACAACGAAACCCCGCTGTTTGGGAATGCTATGAGCAGACCCTGGTGGTCTGCGAATAGCAGATGCACATGGGTCGGGGTCTCCCTTACTTGGGCGAGTACCCCGCCTAGGAGGGTCGGGGACTCGCATTGCCCGAGCTCGCTTAAGGCCGGGTTCGGCTGGGCGTGAAGTCACCTGGGGGAATTCGCCCCCGCCTCAAAGTTCGTGCGGCCTGAACTCGCTAATGCTCAAGCTCACGCGACACTGCTCGCTAAACTGGGACCGAGCCGATCTTTGGCTCGACCTGCCACACTTGAGCTTGCCTGACCTGTTCTGAATGTGGTTTGTGCTAGGCTCGCTAAATACGGATTGTACACTGGCACTACCGACATTAATAAGAGCATTGGTGATCGATGCGGGATAATTTGAACCTCTGAAAACTTATAGCCTTCTCTTGTAAAGCGTCGTGCATGATGAGGCCGTCAACATTTTCTATTTTTGCTCTCAATCTCTCTTTGAATACAAACGTGCCTCATCGGGTAGTACATGTCAAAAAAGTACACCTACATAAGAAGGTAAGTTGATGAGCATTTTTCACAAGGAATTCTTTTTTCTTTTGAAATACAACCAAAAAAATTATACTCATTTTTCAATCCACGATGAACTACGAGTACCTTTGGATTGCCATAACTCATGAGACATTTAACAAGCACAAAGGAGAATTAAAGAGTGGAATTGTGAAGGATTATATAACTCTATAGACTAACAAAAAGAGTGGAATCTTCAAACGACGACGAATCGTGAAGGATTATTAAAGAGTGGAATTGTGTGTGTGTGTGGGGTGTGTGTGTGGGGGGGATGCAAATAATGTCGAGGATTTACAAACCTATTTGTAGTCATATAGTACAAGTGATTGCTCGAAACAAAACCTGAGATCTCCACACAGTGTGTCTAACTCTAAACAACATTCAAACCAAACATACAAAACTGAGATATATATATGTTCATACAGCAAAAAACAAAGCATGGAGTCACAAAATCGTACTCTTTTTTCTCTCGTGCGAGTTCGATTATATGCTTTTTGTGCTTTAAGTTGTTCTTCTGTCATACATCCACTACTACCCTGTGCATGAGTTCAAATATATGCTCGTTGCTCTTATGCCATATGTGCTTTTCTTGCCCTTACATCCACTACTACCCTGTGCATGAGTTCAAATATATGCTCGTTGCTCTTATGCCATATGTGCTTTTCTTGCCCTTACGCGGGTTCCATTACTAGCTCGTTCTACGTCACGTCCTGATGAAATCGACATTTTTCCTTGATTCATAATGTTATATTTTGTTAACGTAAATACTGTTAGATGCAACAATAACTAATCATTGAGGACTGAAAGCATGGATAATTTCGCTTGACAAAGAGAATGGAAAACAAAATTGACACCATCGAGTAAAGCACGGAAACATGGTACCAATCATAAAACATAGAAGCTGTACAATAATAATGCATAAAAGCTTGAAGTAGAACTAAAAGTAACTGTAGATCAAATCTTTGAAGATCAGAACCATTTATCTCGAATATCATTGCTACAAATTTATTGAATTATGTGAACATCAGTAATGAAATAGTTTTTAGAGAAATGAAACAAAAAAAGTCGATTACAAAGTGAGCTAGTATCATTTTTAGTCTGAGGAAAACAACATCAGAATGAAAGAGTAAATAAGAGAACAAACAATGGCGGAATGAAGGAACCAGCATACTTAAATGAGGAAGAAGATTTGATTTAGGAGAAGTGGATTGATTAATCATAGGCTCATAGCACACTGATAATTCAAACATTTGATGAGATCTGAACCATTTATCTCCAATGCCATTAATTTGAATTTATCGAATCACGTAAACAACGCTAACAAAACTACATATGCATACAATATAGATGCTAACTCTAATTCCCCTCAATCGTTCTTGGAATGAATTTGCATCAATATACACAATATTGAGAACTACTTGAAGTTTATTAATTCAGCTCCCAATGCATCTGCATCAATATATACAATATCGATAACTTCGGTTAATTTTTTTAGCTGAAAAAATGTTCAAGTCTACATTCCATTAATTTCAAGCAAAATCTAAATCAAAGAACTTTGAATGAATACTTCTATTTTTGACGAGACTTGGGTCCATTTGGCGCCGTATTCGCTCAAGTTTGGACAAAAACATTAATGTCATCAAGTATGTGTTTGGCATGACAACGGTTATGACCGCTACTAAGATAAAGAACTCATTCTGAACATAAAAATGAATGGAGTTCTTTAGGTGAGGTCGGCCGTTCACGACCCATAGTTCGTAACCACCGTGTTCACGGCCACCACCACCGCGTCAAACGGACCCTTAAAGCAATGTGTTACGTTCCTAGATCGAAAGCGTGTGCACGGGAAAGAGGTGGGAAGTCCTCGACGAAGGAGGGGGAGTTCCAGTGAGCTATGGCAGGGACTCGCGGCTTGCGGCATGCGGAGCGAAATCGCGCAGGGGCGAGAGGCGGGGTCGGCGTGCGGGTTAGGGTAACCGGGGAATTCTGTGGGATAAAAAAATAGAAAGAGAGAGGAATTTAAGGAGAGAGAGAAAATAAAATAACTTGTTGCTTGCTTGGTTCCTTGGTTCACCCCACCCGAGCATTAATAGTCATAACCCAAATGCCCCCTCTCCGCCTTGAGCTAACACAAAGGATCAAAATGCACGCATAATAATACAAATAGAAAAAACTAGATTAAGGGTCGGCGATATACACGACCAAGGCGGGACCAAAGCGGGAGCGTAACATCCTCACCCTGCCCAACGACAAGCTTGCCCTCAAGCTTGGTCTGTGGTGACGGTCGGCATTGGATCCCCCATGTCAGTGTCAGCATCCCGTTCAGCAGTCGGGTCATCTACCTCCAATCAGAAGAGGCGCTTGCAGCGATGTCCACGAAAAAATGGCTCGTCACAGTTGTAATGGCACGACGATCACTCATCTCCTACAACGACAGTCGACGAATGGTAGCAGTGTGGTCGACATCGCAGTCCGGGGCGAGGAGAATGGCTGTGGCCGGTGGCAGAGGGCGCGGAGTACAACTGGACCCCTCGGTGTCCTGGTGATGTAGATGAGGGCGATCCAAAAGCAGACGCTTATCACAGATGCGAGCCATACTCACTGCAGTGGTCAGATATGCGGGTGCCTGAAATTCTACGTCCATGCGGAGGCGCTCATGGAGTCCTGCCGTGAAGATGGACATCTGTTGTGTCAGAAGAACGAAGGTAGTGCGGGCCAGGTGGACATGAAACTGCTCGTCGATCGGACCGGTATGCCGGAGGGAAATGAGATCCCCCAAGGTATTGTTGTGGAGGGGTGGGCCGAAGCGGAGGGTGCAATTCACCTTGAAATCTTCCCAAAAGATGAGTGATTTATCCCGTTGTAGTTCGGAAAACCAAAGTTGCGCGGGTCCCATCAGGTGAAGACAGCAATATTGAGCCACTCATCCCAAGGGGTGCGCTGGTGGGCGAAGAACTGCTCGCAACGAGAGAGCCAAGCTAAGGGCTCTTGGAAAGTCTAGTCGCAAGTATCGTGAAACTCCGTTGCCCTTGTACAACCTCGGACTCCCAGGCGAGCGAGAGAAGCCGAGCGAGAGGCACCAGGCGAGAGGTGCCAGGGGACAGGGTAAGGAGTGAGGTTCACCGCACCAAGCGAGACGGCCTAAGGGAGCATGGCTTTCGATAGGCGAATGCCGAGACGGGAAGCTTTTCCGGCAAGTGGCCAGCTCCCCGCGCGAGAAGGCTCCAGGAGTGGAGCTCTCGCCCGGGGTCGCCCTCTCGCCATGCGAGGGGACCTTATGCGAGAGGACCTTATGGAGGAGCACTCGCCAAGTGCCACTTTGGTTCAAGGCCGATTCAGGTAGGGCCGGGCCCACTTTTTGGGCCCCTGGGAGGTTTTACCCTTTTTACCCTGGGTGGTCTGCATTTAGCCCTTGCAGACAGCGGAGTTTGGCTGTTGGCATACCTAGCCAGGGGTATTCTGGTAATTTCAGGGCGGTGTAAATTGGTTATTTGCAGTCCCAGTTCAGAGGCCTATAAATAGACCAGTAAGGTGCCTTAGAAGGGCAAGCTTTCTTGACTCCTTCCACTTCTTCTAAGGCACCTAGCTCAGCATTGGCTAGGGAGGGGAAGAGCTTTAGTCTCTTCCGGGTACGAGGTGGGACCTCCTCGCTGGAGCCTCCAGTCTAGTTCTTCGCCTCGAGGGTGATCCCAAGGGAGTAAGCGTGAGCTGCCCCAGTAGTTCCGAGCTTTAGGGGGAATCGACCTTGTTGGTTCCAACATTTTTGGTGCGGTGAGCGTGGAGCAGCAGCTTGTGCGGAAGAACGAAGGGTTACCTCATGGCGGGAGATGCAGGAGGAGAAGACGAGGGGTCCCCGAGCCAGGGGGGTTACGTAGGGAGGGCGGAGTTCATGTCGTCCATCGGAGGGATCATGGACATGCTGAAGCAGCTCGCACAGAGAGGGGAGTGCGAGACCCCCCCACCCCGCCCTAGGTGCCGGACCACGCGCTCCGCGGGGGGTCGAACCGACACGGATAGGTGAGGACGCACCCGGGAGGCGACCGGGAAAGGAAGTGGCGGCAGAAGGAAGCCGGCGAGAGGTGGAAGGAAGGGAGCTCTTCCCCAGCCCGGCGAGTGTCGTCGCGCCCGCGGGGCTAGTCGCGCGAGTAGACCTGGCAAGACCACCGGCGAGAGGATCCCCCTTCTGCGAGTTGGTCCTCTCGGCACCCGTTCCGGAAGGGTTCCGCGAGCCGGAGATGGCCTACTACGTGGGGAAGGATGATCCCCTCCAACACCTGCAATGGTTTGAAGATGCGGTCTCCATCAGACCTATGACCGACGCCTTCAAGTGCCGCCTCTTAGCCATCACTTTGAAGGATAAGGCCAGGGACTGGTTCCATCAACTCCCGGCGGGTTCTATTTATTGCTTCGAAGACCTGAGCAGGAGCTTCCAGCTGCGCTTCTCGACCTCGAAGAAGAGGAAGAAGAACCCGGAGTCCATCTTTCTGATCAAGCAGAAGACGGACGAGTCTTTGGCTCAGTATGTGGATCGTTTCCAGGAGGAGATCTTAGACATCCAGGAGGTGCCCGGTTTCGCCCTCCAGATGGCCTTCACCGTGGGGTTGAGGGAAGGCTTCTTCAAGATGAGCCTAACCCGGAAGGCGTCATTGTCCTTTGAGGGATTGATGGAGAAGGCAGCAAAGGAGATAGCCATGGAGGCGGCAAACCCGGCATTTGCAAGGAAGTTAGCAAGGCTGACAGAGGGGGAGCAGAGAGAGTCAGGAGGAACAAGGCAGCAAGAGGGAAGGAGAAGGGAGGAGCCAAGGGGACCCGTGCACCCAGAGTTGGGCTGGAGGCAACCGGGAGGCCCAGTTCAAGGACCCGGAAGGGGTCCTCCGCAGGGGGGAAGGAACTTTTATCCGGGACCAGGGAGGTTTCATCCGCTAGGGTGGGGGCATGGTCCAAGGCCGCTCCCACCTCCGCCTCAGCAAGCTATGGCCATTGGCCGAGGGAGAGGAAGAGGAAGAGAGCGTGGGAGAGCGATTGGGGGGAGGAGGAGGAACCCCCAAGATGGGAGATGTGGGGGAGGAGTTCTGCCATATTGCGACTTCCATGAGGAAGAGGGCCATGCGACGGCCACGTGCCCGGAGTTCTTAGAGTTGAAGAGGGGCAGAGGAGAAGACCAACGGCCACCAGTGCAGATAGTGGAGATGCCAGGAGCCGCGGAGGAGGATCGATGTGTGGATCGGTCGGACACAGGAGATCGAGGAGGGATCGGGGTGATTCATGGGGGGGTGGGGATCGAGGCCAGCCGTAAGGCCAGTCTTCACACAATGTATCGTCGGAGCGTTGCCTCGACGTCGCAAGCCCCACCCCCGGATGAGAAAATCACCTTTTCTAGAAGGGACCTACCAGATCATGAGGACCCTTTCTGCGACGCGCTGGTAATCCGGACCGCCATTGAGAACTTCACGGTGTCCCGAATTTTGGTGGACAACGGGAGTTCCGTCAACGTGATCTTCAAGAAGGCATTCAATGAGATGAGGGTGGAGGCCCGAAGGGTGTTGGCGGAGGATGGGTCATTGTTTGGATTCTCGGGGGAGAGGAAAGAGGTCGAGGGAGGAGTAGGACTTCAGGTGACGCTGGGAGGGCTGTCCAGGAACTGTCATTTCGTGATAGTGGATACCCCCAGCAGCTATAATGCGATCTTCGGGCGCCCCTTGATCAGCGCCTTTAGGTGTGTACCATCCTCGTTCCATCAGTGCTTGAAGCTTAATTCGGGAGGAACCCAGGTCAGGGTGAGGGGGATCCGAAGGCGGCTCGGGAATGCTACGTGACGGCGGTCAACACCATCTCATGGAAGGGGGATGCAGAGGAGCTGGAAAAAAGGATGGAACGGGAGGAGTCGGAGAGAGGAGGAAGGGACATAGGCATTGCGGTGGAGCCAGCAATGGCGGGAGAGCAAGTGGCTGGGGAGCGGGAGCGTCGGGGGAATGAAGGAAGTATTGGGGAAAAGAAGAGAAAGAGGGCATCACCAGAGGGGGACCTTGGAAGAGAGAAAGGGAGGGCCCAGGAGAGGGTAGCTGTCGTGGAAGGTCTGGGAGTTGAGTACGGGGCAAAGGACCTGGAAGAGGATCTGAGGGAGCCAGAGGAAGAAGAACCTTCAAGGTTGAGGGCGGCTGTGGAAGTTCTAGAAGTGGAAATCCTCACAAAGGACGGAAGGAGGGAAAAGATAAAGATCAGCGGAGAGCTCACTCCCAAAGACCAGGAAGAGATCCGGAGGTGCGTGCAAGAGAACATCGACGTCTTCGCCTGGAGCGCAGCGGACATGCCAGGGATCGACGCGGACGTGGCGTGCCACCGTCTCAACCTTGATCCTAAGGTCCGCCCCATCCAACAGAAAAAGAGGGTCATCGCCTCCAAGATGGCTAGACCTATCCGAGAAGAGGTGGAGAAGCTGCTCCAAGCAGGATTCATATCTGCCAACAGGTATCCGGGGTGGGTGAGTAATGTTGTAATGGTGAAAAAGGGGGAGGGGAAATGGAGGATGTGTATTGATTTCTCTCTTTTAAATAAAGCATGCCCTAAGGATTGTTACCCCCTGCCTCGAATCGACGCGCTGGTTGACTCAGCCGTCGGCTTCTCACTGATGAGCTTTTTAGATGCTTTTTCAGGATACCATCAGATTCGCATGCACCCTCCGGACGTCAAGGACGTCACCTTCGTCACGGAGGATGGGTGCTTCAGTTATAACATGATGTCCTTCGGGCTAAAGAATGCGGGAGCAACATATCAAAGGATGATGGATCAGATTTTTCGAGAGCAGAAGGGGCGAAACCTCGAGGTCTATGTGGATGACCTGATGGTTAAGAGTCGGGACCTCGGGTCCCATGTCTTGGACCTGCAGGAGACGTTTACAACTGTAAGGAAGTATAAAATGAGGTTTAACCCTCTGAAATGTGTGTTCGGGGCCAGCAGGGGGAAGTTTTTGGGACATCTCCTTACTCCCGCAGGGGTGGAACCCAATCCGGACAAGGTAAAAGCGATACTAGAGCTGAAATCTCCTCGGAATGCCAAGGAGGTTCAGCGTCTTACTGGCAAGCTAGCAGGGCTGAGCAGGTTCCTCTCTAGGGCAGGAGAGAGATGCTCCTCTTTCTTCCGAACTCTGAGGGGAGGAAGGGAGTTCGAATGGACATTGGAATGCGAAAAGGCCTTTAAGGCTCTGAAGCAGCAGCTTCAAGGGCCGAGGGAAGGGGAGACCCTATTTGGGGGTAGACGCCGCTCGAGAGGAGGGAAAGACTTCTATTTATTATGTAAAGGGCCGAGGGAAGTATCCCATCCTAGGGACCTTCGCTCTCGAGTCGGCCCGGAAGCTTGTTCCTCTATTTGGGGGTAGGGACAAGTGGGGGCGGACCTCTCCTACATTAGCTCGGTCCTCGTCCGAGAGGAGGGAAAGAGGCTTTTGGGGGAGGAATTCCCTATTTATTAACACCCCAAATGTAAGCAGGGTCCTCGATGGTTGTGTGGTGGAAAAAAGGCAGACCTGTGCTGTGCGGTTGGGCTGACACGGGCACGACGGGCGTGTGTCTAGTACGGGCGTGTCCGATGCCGTGTCCCATCCAAAGTGTTGATTTATTACGGGGGGCGTGAAAAGCTGGCCTTCGCTCTCGTCATGTCGGCCCGGAAGCTTAGGTCAGATTTTATGATTTTGGATATCCGGGCCGTTCTTCCAACGGTGGGGGGTGCCCATGCGGGAAATAGGGTTTAGAAAATTCAGGCCCATCTCTCTCATAGAGAGAAGGGAGACAAGGAGGAAGGAGGACCACCCCCTTCGCCGCATCCTCCGCGGAGGCGACGCCGTTGGGGGGGGGGGGGAAGCCTCTTTTCCTTTGCGGGGGGGGGGGTCGAGCACTCGGGAAGATTGGCCAAGTGGTCGATGTTTGGGTGTTTTCGGGTTTTTCTAGAACTCAGCGAATGCAACCGGAAAACTCGACCTGGCGGGGGAGCCAACTCCGGGTTATGTGTTTGTTGTACATCCCTCGATTGCCGTTGCGAGGCTATTATGTCGTTCGGTAGGCGCAGGTAGTGGCGGATGACAAGGCAGGAAGGCAAAATTCTTGGCGGTGGTGGATTGGGGACTATGTGGTAGAGGCGGTGGTGTGGCGGGGAGCCTACGCGGAGTTCACATTAATATATATTGCCCATACTAATATGCAGGGAAAAGAGCTCCCGAGGCGGCTTGGGACGTTGCTTTTGTTTGACGGGCGGTGGTTTGTGCTTGTTGCGGAGCCGAGCGGTAGCAGGCTGATGTTGCGGTGCTGGCCCTGGCCTAACCTTTTTAGCTTCTGCGAGCCGAAGGTAAGAATTCTTTTGGGGGTTTCATTCCTAGGAGTCATCTTGACAAGCACTTAATAATTTCCCGAGGGGACTAGGATCGAGCAATGGCGTCGGGCCCCGGCCGGCCTTGAAGATACGCTTCACCCTCACGAACAATCAAGCCGAGTACGAAGCAATCATCGCCGGGCTTCGGCTGGCTAGGGAATTGGGCATACAGGATATTAGGGTCTTCACGGACTCCTTGGTGGTGGCAAGACACATCAACGGAGAATTTGAGGTGAGGGAACCGACCCTCCAGTTGTACCTGGTAAAGATAAAGGGTATCGTTGGGCAGTTTCATAGCTTCTCCATCCAGCACGTTCCTCGGGAAGAGAGTGCTAAGGCAGACTCACTCGCAAAGCATGGTCCTCAGGCCGGAGGGACTATGACCGAACTCTTCAGGCCTTCCATAAAAGAAGGGGAGATAATGAAGGTCGACCAGGAGGTGTCTTGGATGGACCCTTTTGTGACCTTCTTGGCGTCGGGACGTCTACCCGAGGGGGATCTCGAGAGGAAGCAGATTAGATACAAGTCAGCTTATTATCTGTTGAAGGAAGGAGTACTTTACCGAAAAACATTGTCCGGATTGCTAGCCCGGTGTGTATCCGAGAAGGAAGCATCAAAGGTATTGGAGGATGTCCATTCGGGGGAATGCGGAAGCTACTCAGGGAGTCGGACTTTGGAAGGGAGGGTACTAAGGCAAGGCTATTTCTGGCCTACCCTCCGTAAAGATGCGGAGGAGCTTGCTAAGAGGTGTAGGAAGTGTCAGGAGTTTGCTCCCTTACAGCTCCTCCCAGCACAGAGGTTGCGGACGATCACCTCTCCATGGCCCTTCGCCATATGGGGACTGGACCTAGTGGGGTCGTTCCCTCAAGCTAGCGGTCAGAGGAAGTTCCTACTGGTCATGGTGGATTACTTTTCGAAATGGCTGGAGGTGAAGGCTTTGGCGAAGGTGACATCGCAAGTAGTCAAGAACTTTGTGTGGGAAGAGATTATTTGCCGGCACGGGCTCCCTTTGGCCATAGTCACTGACAATGGGCCACAATTCGCCAGCAGGGAGTTTGTGGACTTTTGTGTGCAGCTTGGCATAGACCTTTGGTTTGCCTCGGTTCATCACCCTCGAAGTAACGGACAGGTGGAAGCAGCAAATAAGATTATTGTGAATCTCTTAAAAAAGAAAGTGGAGAACTTGAGGGGGAGCTGGGTGGAACAACTCCCCTCCGTCCTGTGGGCTCTGCGAACTACTCCGAACACGGCCACCGGAGAAACACCTTTTAATCTCTCCCATGGCTCGGAGGCCGTCATACCTGTAGAGTTTGAGGTTGAATCTCCCAGGGTAACGGCAGCAAAGGAGGGAGATGAAAGGTGGCAGGACGACAACGGAGAGGAGCAGAGGCTTTCACTCGACCTCGTGGAGGAGCTCCGGGATCTAGCATCAATCCAACAGGAGGAGGTCAAGCGCCGGATGTCCAGGTACTTTGATAAGCACATCCGGGTCAAGCAATTTCAAAAGGGGGACTTGGTCCTCAAGAAGGTGGATGCCGCGGGTAGGGGGCCTCGGTAGGAAAGCTCAACCCCAATTGGGAGGGTCCCTTCATTGTAAAAGAAGTTTTGAAGTCAGGAGGGTATCACCTCCAGGATGTGGACGGGGTACCCCTGGATCGCGCCCGCAGCGGTGACGATCTGAAGCGTTTCTATCCATAATGCTAATTTTCCTTTGAATATGCTTGAATATAACTTTAATGATCTTACTTTTAGAATATGTCGCGATTTCCTAGCACAATGCGCCTCAGGGTGTCCTTCTTGAAAGACGGCGGTCAGGAGAAAGAGGAGAGGAGACCCCGAGCAGACCCGCTGACCAGACTCTCATCAAGCTGGCAGGACTGTAGGCTCACTCGGTGGTTGGAGGAGAAAGAGGAGAGGAGACCCCGAGCAGACCCGCTGACCAGGCTCTCATCAAGCTGGCAGGGCCGTAGGCTCACTCGGTGGTTGGAGGAGAGAGAGGAGAGGAGACCCCGAGCAGACCCGCTGACCAGGCTCTCATCAAGCTGGCAGGGCTGTAGGCTCACTCGGTGGTTGGAGGAGAGAGAGGAGAGAAGACCCCGAGCAGACCCGCTGACCAGGCTCTCATCAAGCTGACAGGGTTGTAGGCTCACTCGGTGGTCGGAGGAGAAAGAGGAGAGGAGACCCCGAGCAGACCCGCTGACCAGGCTCTCATCAAGCTGGCAGGGCTGTAGGCTCACTCGGTGGTTGGAGGAGAGAGAGGAGAGGAGACCCCGAGCAGACCCGCTGACCAGGCTCTCATCAAGCTGGCAGGGCTGTAGGCTCACTCGGTGGTTGGAGGAGAGAGAGGAGAGGAGACTCCGAGCAGACCCGCTGACCAGGCTCTCATCAAGCTGGCAGGGCTGTAGGCTCACTCGGTGGTTGGAGGAGAGAGAGGAGAGGAGACCCCGAGCAGACCCGCTGACCAGGCTCTCATCAAGCTGGCATGACTGTAGGCTCACTCGGTGGTTGGAGGAGAGAGAGGAGAGGAGACCCCGAGCAGACCCGCTGACCAGGCTCTCATCAAGCTGGCAGGGCTGTAGGCTCACTCGGTGGTTGGAGGAGAGAGAGGAGAGGAGACCCCGAGCAGACCCGCTGACCAGGCTCTCATCAAGCTGGCAGGGATGTAGGCTCACTCGGTGGTCGGAGGAGAGAGAGGAAAGGAGACCCCGAGCAGACCCGCTGACCAGGCTCTCATCAAGCTGGCAGGGTTGTAGGCTCACTCGGTGGTCGGAGGAGAGAGAGGAGGGGAGACCCCGAGCAGACCCGCTGACCAGGCTCTCATCAAGCTGGCAGGGCTGTAGGCTCACTCGGTGGTTGGAAACGATGACAAAAGGTGGATCAAGCCCCTTTTGTGGAGTGGTTACCTCCTCCCTCACCCCCGCTTACCTTCTGACTCTACCAGGCTATAGTTTTTTGCAAGCAAGGACTTGTTTCCATTGCGGCACTGGATAGGGGAATAAAAGCTGCAGTTGGAGAGCATAAAGGCCTTACGACTGTAACCGGGGTTGGGTGTTTTCCGGAGGCAGGTAACTGAGGTCCTGACACAGAAGCTGATTAATCAGGGAAACACAAGGGGGGGGAATACTTCCAGATGACTTCCTACAAAGAAAAAGAAGAGGGGGGGGATAATTGACCCCCCAGGTCCACTCGCACCGAGATGAGCCGGTAGGCTGCGCGAGAGGAAGGAGAGGGTGTCCCCACGCTCGCGAAAGTGGCAGAGACTCGCCAGCTCGCCCCCTGGGCCAGGTCCGCTGGTAACAGTTGGCGAGGGGAAAGACAACCCCCTCTCGCCGCCGAGGATCCCGAGGATCTCGCGAGCTGTCCAAGCGAGAGAAAAAGAAAAAAAAAAGAGCGAGAGAAAAAGAAAAAAAAAAGAGGAAGAAAAGAAAAGAGGCTAGCTTCAGGCGCGAGCAAAAATATATATATACACGTGAATCATATTCGTGTCTTAATACAGGACATTCCCAATTCGGGAGGCATTGTAATCGTAGCGAAAAAGGAAAAGGAAAAGGCTGTTGTGCTCAAGGGCCCTAGTCCTTCTCGCCCGCCGAAGACTCCTCGTCCTCGCCATAAATGTCGGGCACGAGGTCCCGGGCGGTGATGTCCTCGCAGTCATCTTTAACCACGCCCATCTCTCGCATCATCTTCAGGATGAGCTCGGCGGTCCGTATGTTGGCATCCCGGCAAAAGTCCTCGACCTCGTCGTGCGTATAATGCGCGGGAGGAGGAGTGGCCCGCAAGCGAGAGGTAGAGGCCTCTTTGAGCTGGGCCTTCTCTGTTTTCAGTTCCTTCACCTCCGCCTCCAGCTCCTCGACTCGCGAACGCAGTCTTTCAGCCGTCTCGGCATCCTGCAAAAAGAACGAACCGTTAAATCTAGCGGGAGAGTGCTTGAGAAGGCCGGCCCAGTATCAACTCACCACTCCGCCACTGGCCTTGGCGAGAAGGTTCTCGGCCACCTCCAGTCGCTTGGTGAGATCCCCAGACTTCTCGCGCTCGGCAGCGAGTTGGGTGTTTATCTCCTTCCAGCTTCGAGTGTTGTAAATGAGGCGGCGCGAGAGTCGATGAGAAAGCTCGAGGGTACGCAGCTGCGAGTGGGCCGTCCTGAAGATGAGATCTCGCGTGGAGGCCACGTCGAGCGCGTCAGGGGCGAGACCCCCATAGAGGTCGAAGCCCAAGGAGAAGGCATGGGCAGAAGACTCCACTTGCTCTCTCCAGGAGGGGAGAAGGGTAGAGATGGATATCCGATGTGCCCCCTTATCCCAGATAAGCGAAGGCTCATTGGCACCGTCGGGGACAGACGGGCCCACGTTGAAGTTTAGGTGGGCGGATGGAGCGGGATACTGGAGAGGAGCCTCCCCGCGAGTAGGGGACCGGAGAGGTTGGTGAGAAGAGCTCGCGGGCGGTGCGAGAGGGGCCGCGTCTTCAGGAAGCGAGACGGCCCTGTGCGGAGAGGTCAAGGGAGGCGAGTGGGGAGATTCAGATCCCAGAGATATGGGGCTCAAGGACCCCGGCGTCGCCGCGGAGTCCGCAGGGACCTTGCCCTTCTCGGAAGAGAAGGAGACTACCTTCTTCAACTTCATCCTTAGCTTCTTTGAGGGGCTGAGGCGAGAGGGGGCCGAGTCTTCAGCCGCCCTCTTTCGAAGAGGAGGGGCCAACGAATCTTTGGCCGCCTCGGCTGCCATAGTAGCGAGAGCCATGTCTTTAGACGGCTTGATATTACTTCTGTAGGGGGGGTGCACCGGCACGTTCCGCTCTCCTGGGAGAGGCGAGACAGAGTCAGGGAAAAGGTTCAGCGAGAGGAAGGTCCTGAAGGCAAGAAAAAGATGAGGGGGTCGAGCATACCTTCTCCAGGGAGCACGGGGAGCAGCGAGGCGAGCCCCCGTCTCAAAAACCTAACCTCGAAGTTCTTCCCAGCGAGGTACTCGCAAAGAAGCTTGTCCGTGCCGCCGACTTGCGGAGTCACATAGAAGATTTCCGCAGGAGAGACGGGCGCGAGAGGGACGCCGCCCAGATTCCCGCGGATGAAGACGAAGCGGGTTAGCCAGTGATGATTCTTGTTTGGTGTCTCGCAGACTTTCAGATTCAACCCGGTGAAAAAGGAGACCCTGTCCTGATTGGCGTGGTAGACGAACATCTTCCGGAAGACGGTGAGACTGAATTCTATTCTCTCTCGCCGCATGTAGCACGCGAACGCGACGATAACTGAGATCGCGTTGGGGTTTAACTGGGCAGGTACGACGCCGAAGTACTTGAGAACTTGCTTCACCTCGGGCCAGAGGGGGAGTCGGAGCCCCGCCTCGAAGTGCGAGACGGGGAAGGCGAGCTCGCCCGGGTAGAATGTATTCACGCTCTCGCCAACCTTGGGAGGGCGTGACTCGTAGCCCTCCGGCAAAAAATCGCTCCGGAAGGCCTCGTATTCATCGGCAGAGAGGCGACCGGGAGGGAAATCGTGGTCGGAGAATCTCTTCCCACAGCGGCTGCGGCCTTCACCATCCTCTGGCCTCCTTTTTCCCATGAGTGCGCGAGACAAAGGGGAAGTTGGCGAGTGGAGAACCAGCGAGAGGACACGAAGGATAGTAAAGAGGAAGGGTGAGGGGGCTGGAGCGCGAGGCGAGCTGGGGAAGGAGGGGGAGCCGCGAGCGGAAGTCTAGGAAAACATGTTTCCAGTCGATGCAGCGGGGGTATTTATAGCCTTCGTAAGAAGGAGGATAAGCGGATAGAGTACTAAGTCGGGGAAGGGAAGGGGTCGGCCGACCCTCCTCCCTCCAAGCCTCGGGTGGCGGAACCCTAAGTGGAGCCATCAGCCCAAGAAGGCGGTGAAAAGATGGATGCAGTGAAATAAAAGTAAGCATAAAAGAAGATATTAACGCGGTAGCACCATTTAAACAGGCAAGTCACCAAAGTAATAAATTTAATCCCGCATAAAGACAGGTGGCAAGTTCGAAGAGCGCACGGTTGGCGCTATATAAACAATAATATCGTTACAGAGGCAAGGCAAGCGAAAGAGCGAGAAGCGAGAGGCGAGAGGCGAAGCTCTCGTCAATTCTTATCCCACCTCCATCGTCTTCCCCCGCGGCTTCTCACGCAGGGAGGACGACTGGGGAGGTGGAAGGCGCGAGCCGCCTCAACACCACTACGGGCGAGGCAGAGCTGTTGGTCGACGTCATCCAAGATTGCCTGAGGGTTCGTCTGGTCCACCTCAATGTCGGCGTCTATCTCCGAAGACAGGCGAGCGCATTCCACCTCTAGCCAGTCGATCCGGTGGTCTGCGGCTTGCTTCCCTTTTTCCAGCGCTTGAATTGATGCGTGCGTGCTTCCGCAGCATCTCGGCCACCTTACGCTTCATCTCTATAGGGTTCGTGGGGTCGCCCAGGTAGTCCTCGATCTCATCTATAGGAGGAGGAGGCGAGGGGGCCAGCTGCCTGGAGTAATCGTCGACCGGCGAGTCGGCAGCCAGTGAGTCCTCGACAGGGGTTCCACTCGCACCTATGGAGGAGCCAAAGAGATAAAGGGGCAAGGAAAAAGCAGGCGGCAAGAAGAAGAGAGCAGGTGTCAGGAGTAGGGCCTCTTACCGAAGCGGCGGGTGGAGCCCGATGTGGTAGAAGGATCATCCCTCCTTGTCACGGGGGTGGAGGGGGGAGTGGAGGCTTGGGGCGAGAGAGGTCGGGAAGAAAGCTCTGAAAGGTTGATACGAATGGTCTCAGAACGATGAATAGGCGCCGAGATTTTCTGGGAAAAGGTAGCAAGTAAAAAGCGTGTGGTGCAAAGAGATCATAGCAGGTTTGAAAGACTCACCTCTTTTCCTTTGAGACTAGCTGGAGTGGGAGGTACATACCCCCCCCCCCCCCCCCGGAAAGGGGCGAGAAGGTTCTCCTGTCGAGAGGGGAGGTTCCGGAACCTTTGCCTTTTTTGGGAGAGAGGTGGATGGCGGCAGCGAAGGATAATCGCGTGCGGAGATCTTGTTCAGACCCGCCGCCGTCGCCTTGTTCTGTGGGCGCACGGCCGCGATGCAATCCCGAAAACTGACTGAGAGACATAGAGGCAGATGCAGGAAGAGGATGGCCCCTTGCGGGGAGGCGATTTCTGTATTTATAGACTAGGCAAGGGGCTCACCCGAAGATTCCCCCTAATAAATTCGCCGTACTACCGTGAGCCTCGGTTGAACTATCTTTCCGAGCTTGTAAACAACCTCGAAAAGAATGGGGATTGTGTACAACCTCGGACTCCCAGGCGAGCGGGAGAAGCCGAGCGAGAGGCACCAGGCGAGAGGTGCCAGGGGACAGGGTAAGGAGTGAGGTTCACCGCACCAAGCGAGACGGCCTAAGGGGAGCATGGCTTTCGATAGGCGAATACCGAGACGGGAAGCTTTTCCGGCGAGTGGCCAACTCCCCGCGCGAGAAAGCTCCAGGAGTGGAGCTCTCTCCCGGGGTCGCCCTCTCGCCATGCGAGGGGACCTTATGCGAGAGGACCTTATGGAGGAGCACTCGCCAAGTGCCACTTTGGTTCAAGGCCGATTCAGGTAGGGCCGGGCCCACTTTTTGGGCCCCAGGGAGGTTTTACCCTTTTTAGCCCGGGTGGTCTGCATTTAGCCCTTGCGGACAGCGGAGTTTGGCTGTTGGCAGACCTAGCTAGGGGTATTCTGGTAATTTCAGGGCGGTGTAAATTGGTTATTTGCAGTCCCAGTTCAGAGACCTATAAATAGACCGGTAAGGTGCCTTAGAAGGGCAAGCTTTCTTGACTCCTTCCACTTCTTCTAAGGCACCTAGCTCAGCATTGGCTAGGGAGGGGAAGAGCTTTAGTCTCTTCCGGGTACGAGGTGGGACCTCCTCGCTGGAGCCTCCAGTCTAGTTCTTCGCCTCGAGGGTGATCCCAAGGGAGTAAGCGTGAGCTGCCCCAGTAGTTCCGAGCTTTAGGGGGAATCGACCTTGTTGGTTCCAACAGCCCTCGTGTTACGGGGGGGGGGGGGGGGGGGGGGGGGGGGGGGTGAGGTTCTCCGGCAGGGTTGGCGTAATCGGCACCTCAATGGAGGAGTCGGTTTCCGTTTGGGCCGTTCTGTTAGCCGCTAATTAGGTGGTTACGATGGCAATGAGGGTGTTGTTGTTATCCTTTAGGAGCTTGGCGAGAGACTCGAAAAGTTGTGAGAGGGAGGGCTGGTTGTCCATTGCCTGGGACAAAATTTTTGGATTGTCGACGCCGGAGTGAAGGAAAGAGGTACCGGCGACGGAAGCAGCTTGGTAGAGGCAGCGAGCAATGGGCTCCCGTTGATGGAGGAGCCGAGAAGGATGCGCTGGGGAGTAGGGCTGGCGGAGATGGGCTTGGGCGAAGCCGGTCAGGGCGGAGAAGGTCGGACCAGAGGAGATCGAGGTGGAGCGGTGCAGTTTGGGCCGGAGCGGTGCGGTTTGGGCCGGAGCGGTGCGGTTCGGGCCGGAGCAAATCGGGGCGGAGCCGGCGGTACGAAGTGGCTGAGGGTTGTAGGCGGCGGTAGATCCGGAATTTCAGAGGCGAGGAGGAGAGTTCCCTCTGTTACCAAGTTGTTACGTGTCCTAGATTGAGAGCGTGTGCACGGGAAAAGAGGTGGGAAGTCCTCGACGAAAGAGGGGGAGTTCCAGCGAGCTATGGCGGCGACTCGCGGCTAGCGAGCAGTGGCGGCGTGCGGAGCAGGATCACGGAATCGCGCAGGGGCAAGCGACGAGGTCGGCGTACGAGTTAGGGTTACCTGGGGCTTCCGTGGAATAAGAAGATAGAGAGAGAGGGGGAGGAATTAAGGGAGAGAGAGAATAAAATAACTTGTTGCTTGCTTAGTTCCTTGGTTAGCCCCACCCGGGTATTAATAGTCCTAACAAAAATGCCCCCTTCTTGGGCTTTAGACAAGGAGGATCAAAATGCGTGCATAATAATAATAATAATAATAGAAAATAAAACTAGATAAGGGTCGGCGATATACGCGACCAAGGCGGGACCAAAGCGGTACTGTAACCCAATAATGTTGTTGGTGAAGAAGATGAAGTAAAGTTATGTGATGTCCTTTTGTTTATTGAATGTTAAAATTTGATATAGCGGAAGACGGGAAACCAGGCGCAGAAAAACTCAACCTATCCGAGCCCAAATAAATCAGATGCAAACCAGAAGAGCAAGAATCTTGTACTAAACAATCTTTACAAGGCGAGACATACATGGCGAGACATGACTCGCCAAAATACCCAAAGGGAAAGCAGAAACAATACAAGGCAAAACTAGTCGCGCAGACTAATGAAGTAACCATCGGCTCTACTACTATCCGCTACGGAGTTCGCTCAACCCGCCTAGTCGCCAGACCGCAACCAAGCCGCGCGGACTGCCCGTTATTCCAATACTGAAATCTAACCCCCGATCTGCAAGCCGCCTAACCGCGAGGTTGCCTAACCGCCAGACCGCGCGAGATGCTGCCGAACTGAACAGACCGCCAGAAGCGGACAGCTTATTGAACTGGGAAACTAGTTGCAGAAGAGAGACCGCCTAGCTGCAACCCGCGACCTGTTGTTAACCGCTGGTTGTTATCCGCAGAGTCCGCACTGTCAATGACCGCAGTCAGAACCAAGTCCTGACCTTCCAGCGCTATCCGCACAACCTGCACAGCACAACCCGGTAAATCTTCTCAAACCGCGCGGATACAAAATCCACAGTCCGCAACAACTATCCACGAGTTCACTTACTCATTCTCTTATAATTGATGTGACAGAGGGTCCTATTTATAGGCACGGTGAAGAGTGTGGTCACCGCCCTAGCCGATAGGATAACCGCACCATCCCGCAGCAAGAACAAAGTGTATCCGCAAGCCGCGGATACACAGCCAGTCCGCCGCGACCTGTACCGGATAGCCAGCCCGCCAATAACAACACCAAGGCCGGATAGCAACCCTATCCGCCTTGTCGCCAAAGGCCTAGCCAGACTTAGGCAGCCGAACTCTGCAACAACACCTTGTCCGCCTATCAGCGGACACTGCTCCAGTCCGCGCGCCCTGCGGACTCACCTCCAGTCCGCGTACCAAGAGCCCGCAGCCAAGGCACCAACGTCAACTGCCGGACTCGGCGGACAAGGAGAACAGTCCGCATTCCCGGGCGAACACAGCACCAATCCGCGCACCCAAGTTATCAATCAAGGCACAACAGCCAAGCTGCTCAACTAGGCGGATACAGCTCCAGTCAGCATGCCTTGCGGACTCAACTCCAGTCTGCATTCTCCAAGCTCGCAACCAAAGCACACGACACTGCTGCCGAGCTTGGCAGACTGAGAAGCAGTCCTCGCTTAACTGCGCGATCTTCCCGGACTAAGCCAAACTTGGACTTGGTTCAGAACTAACCAAGTTCACACGGCCACAAGGTCCATCCCGCGCTTACTGGCAGACACTGGAAACAGTCCGCTAATCCCGACGACCTCCAGATCCAGTCCGCTCTTACCGGCGAACCCTGCGGCTTCCACCAGCCGCACCACCAGAGCTAGACAAGGCATCTGCCATGCCGGTCTGCCGAGCTCCAGCCAAGTCTGCATCTTGCCGGACTCCGCGTATATAGAAGCTATCCGCCCGGTTACATTCTGGTATCCAATTGCCTGATGAGCATAAGTCGGCCTAGGTGGCCGCCGCCTCTGTCTGCACAGTCTGCGCGAACAGACAACCCAGGCCGCCAAAGAACAAGTCGTCTACAACAACTCTACCGACCTGGCTAACCGCCAGTCCTGTCCGCATTGGCCGCGCGGACAAGTCGCCCAGGTCGCTCAATCACCCACTTTCACTTCACCATTTTCAACACTCCCCCTTGAAGTGAGAAGTGGTGAGCAACCCCAGCAGTTCCCGTAACCTTGCACTTGGTCCCTCCGATAGCGCCTTCGAGAAGATGTCTGAGACATAATCCCCACCCCGCATATCCTGGACCATGAGAGATCCCTCCAGCATCTCCCAAAGGGAGCCATACTTCCCTCTGCCTTCTTCTTCAGCCTCGACCTCCACTTGTGCGTCACAGGAGTATCACCAACGATCTTGGGCACAAGGCCTCAAGCCTCGTCTCCTCTGAGGGTAGTCACCTCCTCAGCCTTGGCGTCATTCACCTCCTTGACTCCAGTGGTGTCATCACAGCTAGAATACACTCGCTCGATCTGAGGGCCTGCGAAGAAACAAGAGACCAAACTCACAAGGTTTCCTTTGCTATATCGAGCTGGTGGGTTGGTGATCCTCTCCGATCTCCGAAGAACCTGATCACGGCTAACCACCTCCGCTGCTTCTTCTGAACCAGCTCCGTTCCCGGGCAAACCCGGAACAATGCTCTCCTTGCTTCCTGAACAAGAAGTTACCGCACTGGAACCAGAAGCACCTGGAGCAACGCTCCCCCTGCTAACTGAACCAGAAGTCTCCGCTCTTGAACAAGAATTGCTCGGAACATCGCTCCCCTTGCTACCTGAACAAGAAGCACCTGGAGCAACGCTCCCCCTGCTTCCTGAACCAGAAACAACCGTCTTTGACCCCTGCTTCCAGAACCAGACGCCTCTGCCCCGGAGCTAGAACAACCTGGAGCTCCTGGTGACACAGGAAACTCCATCTGAACCTTAACAGCAGCCTCCTTTAGCCCGCCATCTAACCTGCTCACCTCTAGCTCCCCATCTGAGCTACCCCAATACGATGTCAGCTCATCGAAGACAACGTTTCTCGACACGATGAACTTCTTCGTCGCAGGATCCATACACCTTCATCTCCTCTTCTGCTCATCATACCCAACGAAGACTAGTTTCGCCTTGAGAGCATCCGGAGTGTGTACAATGCAGGTAGATCCAAACACACGAAGGTGCTTCACACTGGGCTTTATCCTGAACATCAGCTCATACGGAGTCTTTGTGTTGATCGGACTCAGAGGCATCCGATTGATGACATGAGCCGCGCAGGCCATCCCTTCTGCCCAAAAGGCCTTAGGAATGCCTTTGTACTGAAGTCAACACTTGCAGGTCTCCGTCAAAAAACGTATCTTCTGATCTGCTACTCCACTTTGTTTTGGAGTATGTCCACAAGAGAACTCCCTTCGGATTCCATGCTTCCTGCAAAAGTTAGAAAACACGATTGAGCCGAACTCACCTCCGTTGTCCGTCCTCAATTTCTTGATTCGAAGACCAAGCTGGCCCTCCACAAGCTTCTTGAACTCCACAAACAAACGGAACGCGTTCGACTTCTCCTTCATGAAGTACACCCAAATATACCTCGAGTAGTCATCAACCAATATCAGCATGTACCTGCTGCCTCCAAGACTGGCGGTGACGGTCGGTCCCACCAGATCACCATGGACAATCTCCAATGGTGCCTTACACTTGGATTGCGCCTTATCAAACACGTAAAGCTATCGCTTCACCGTGTGACATCCCGCGCAAGCTTGACCGTCGCCGAAGGATGACATCCTAGGCAAGCCTCTCACAAGGCTTCTCACTGTCATTGCTTTCAGCTTGTCCATCCTCACGTGCCCCAGTCTTTCATGTCAGATAGCTGCACTATCACTGGCCTTCAACCGATCAGCATTAGAACTTGTTGACGACTCAACCAAGTCCTTCCCCTTACTCTCAACATGAGCAACATTTACCGAGTGCAAGACAACCTTGCACTCCTTCTTGAGATGACCATGCTGCTTGCATCTATAGCACCTTGGTTCTTCCTTTCTCTTCTCATCACGCCTAGGAGAAACACTCCTCTCATGCTGATCAGAAGTAGAGGGACCAACCTCAGCAGCCAACTTCACCTCCTTGTTGAACAACCCATTGAGGGAAGTCCAAATCTCTGCAGCTAACCGACATCCGCCGATGTGGTCCAAGAGTTCCGATGAGATCACCTGCTTGAGAACAACCTCTGCTTTCACGTTTGTCTTCTTCCAAGCTCTCATCACTTCAGCATTGTTAGCAGTATCCTCTTGCCTTTCATCTCCGCAAACCACCTCCCAAAGGTCCTCGCCAAGAAGATAGCATTCCATACATGACTTCCACTTTACAAAGTTAGTCCATGTAAGAAGCTTCATTCCAAGATCCCTTGCAAAACAACCTTCCATTGCACTTAACTCTGGTTCACTTAGACTCACAGAAGCACTGAAGCAAACTGCCGGTTGATCCACTGCACAGGCCTCTGTTCCCTCTGATACCATGTTAAAATTTGATATAGCGGAAGACGGGAAACCAGGCGTAGGAACACTCAACCTATCCGAGCCCAAATAAACCAAATGCAAACCAGAAGAGCAAGAATCTTGTACTAAACAATCTTTACAAGGGGAGACATACATGGTGAGACATGATTCGCCAAAATACCCAAAGGGAAAGCAGAAACAATACAAGACAAAACTAGTCGCGCGGACTAATGAAGTAACTGTCGGCTCTACTGCTATTCGCTACGGAGTCCGCTCAACCCACCTAGTTGTCAGACCGCAACCAAGCCGCGCGGACTGCCCGTTATTCCAATGTTGAACTCTAACCGCCGATCTGCAAGCCTCCTAACGGCAAGGTCACCTAGTCGCCAGACCGCGCGAGCTGCTGCCGAACTGAACAGGTCGCCAGAAGCGGACAGCTTATTGAACCGGGAAACTAGTTGCAGAAGAGAGACCGTCTAGACGCAACCCGCGACCTGTTGTTAACTGTTGGTTGATATTCGCAGAGTCCTCACTATCCCTGACCGCAGCCAGAACCAAGTCCTGGCTTTCCAGCGCTATCCGCACAACCTGCACAGCACAACCCGGTCAATCTTCTCAAACCGCGCGGATACAAAATCCAGTCCGCAGCAACTATCCGCGAGTTCACTTACTGTTCATTCTCTTATAATTGATGTGACAGGGAATCCTATTTATAGGCGCGGTGAGTGTGGTCACCGCCCTAGCTGATAGGATAACCGCCCCATCCCGCAGCAAGAACAAAGTATATCCGCAAGCCGCGGATACACAGCCAGTCTGCCGCGACCTGTACCGGATAGCCAGCCCGCCAATAACAACACCAAGGCCGGATAGCAACCCTATCCGACTTATCGCCAAAGGCCTAGCCATACTTAGACAGCCAAACTCTGCAGCAACACCTTGTACGCCAATCAGCATACACCGCTCAAGTCCGCGCGCCCTGCGGACTCACCTCCAATCCGCATACCCCGAGCCCGCATCCAAGGCACCAACGTCAACTGCCGGACTTGGAGGACAAGGAGAACAGTCCACATTCCCAGACGGACACAGCACCAGTCCGCACACCCAAGTTAGCAATCAAGGCACAATAGCCAAGCTGCTCAACTAGGCGGATACAGCTCCAGTCTGCATGTCTTGCGGACTCAACTCCAGTCCGCATTCCCCAAGCTCGCAACCAAGGCACACGGCACTGCTGCCGAGCTTGGCGGACTGAGAAGCAGTCCGCGCTTAACTGCACGATCTCCCCGAACTGAGCCAAACCTGGACTTGGTTCAGAACTAACCAAGTCCACACCACCGACCACAAGGGTCAGTCCGCGCTTACTGGCGGACACTGGAAACAGTCTGCCAATCTCGGCGACCTCCAGATCCAGTCCGCTCAAACCGGCGAATCCTGTGGCTTCCACCAGCCGCACCCCCAGAGCTAGACCAAGGCATCTGTCATGCCGGTCTGCCGAGCTCCAGCCAAGTCCGCATCTTGCCGGACTCCACGGATAGAAGATATCCGTCTGGTTACCTTCTGGGATTCAACTGCCTGATGAGCATAAGCCGGCCTGGCTGGCCGCCGCCTCTGTCCGCATAGTCCACGCGAACAGACAGCCCAGGCCGCCAAAGAACAAGTCGTCTGCAACAGCTCTGCCGACCTGGCTAACCGCCAGTCATGTCCGCATAGGCCTCGCGGACAGGTCACCCAGGTCGCCCAATCAACCCCTTTCACTTCACCATTTTCAACATTGATTGCAACATTTTTTATCAATAATGTGTAGCATTCGTTCCTCTTCACAATTGTCATAGGTATTGTGATGTTGGAGAGCCCGAGTGGTTGACCTCGTCTCATCCTGAAGAGGAGGGATGTAAAGGTGGAGAGCATTTTTACATAGCTCTCCTCGGACTCATTCTCTTCATCCTCTAGTTCGACCAACTCCTTGTCTTCCCCCTCAGGTAACACTAAGGAAAAGTACAACCCTAGTGGTAGTAAGAAGGAGATCAACTCAATGGTTTTTCTGAAGTCTAGGTTGGAAGCTCACCCTCTTTCAAGATTCTATTGTTTTTTTTACATTTGTTGTAGACATATAGAGACTATTGTCTTCTGTAATCCTGTCAAAGTAAATGAAGGTCTTTGCTGAATATGAGATCGTTATACTCTTAGGCTCGTCACTGAGTAGGCCCACAGGCGAGATCACTAGGCTCGTCATGGAGTGTACTCGCTTCGGCTCATAGGCTCTCCAAGGAGTGAACACGCTTCGGCGCATAGGATGTCCAAGGAGTGAACTCGTTTAGGCTCATAGGCTTATTGTGGAGTGAACTCGCTAGTGAGATCCCTACGTAGAAAATAGTACCATTTCCAGGGATTGGCACACTCCCCGACCATTCACTAGAAGAGTGGGCTAAAATGGAGGAGATAGATAAGGCGAGCTGTGAGTCACGTTGATTGTCCAAGACCAAACAAGATTGACACGCTCACATGACCTTCATTAGAGGAGCGAAATCAAATGGAGAAGGTGGGATAGATTGAGTTGTGAGTCATGTCGAGGATACAAGATAGGACAATATCGACACACTCCCATCCCATTTGCTAGGAGAGTGAGCTCCACTGGAGAAGGTGGATATGGCCAGATGTGATTTGCATCGATTGTACAAGACTGAACAATATCGACACACTTAAGGGTCATTCGCTAGGAGAGCAAGCTCGGCTTTAAAAGGTGGATAAGACAAGTTCTAAGTCGTGTCGACAGTGCAAGCTATGTTGCTAAAGGTGCGCCTGAGGCTCAAGGCTCACCAGGCTCAGAGGTTTGAGTCTTTGTGCGCCTTATTTGCGCCTTTGGAACATAAAAGGTGCGTCTAAGTGAGATTTTTGTTGTAATTTCTTTTTCAAAAATAAAGAAAAAAATAATGTAAGAACTTGATAATTTTTATTGATTTATTGCTTCTGAAAGATAATTGTAAGTTGGAACTTAGATATGATACAAGTAACCACATTGATTCTATTTTTTAAGAGGTATAAACGATAGTAATGAATGATTAATTATTAGAATAGATGAAGAATTTGATCGAGAAGATAAAATGTTGTTTGATGTTGATCATTTAAAATGGATGTGGTGCGCCTTGCCTTCGTCAGGCACACGCATGCGCCTTGAGCCTAGGCTCCAAGACCCCTTGCGCCTTGCTGCGCCTTGCGCTTTTAATAACTAAGAGTACTAGACAAAATAATATTAAAACACTTTTGATTCATTCGCAAAGAGAGCAAGCTCAACTGGAGGTGGTGGATGTGACGAGTTGTGAGTCACATCGAAGGTACAAGACCGAGCATATGATATGTTCAAAGGATTCAATGTTGACGGAGTTCTTTACGATGTTTTTTTCTTTTCTAACTCCTAGTAACCTGTTTAGTGTGCACGCACAGGGGGGGGTATGAGGACCCGAGGGGTAGGCAATCAATATGCAAGGTTGAGCAAATCTCGGTTGATAATCCAGAGGCTTGTGTTTAGAGACATGTGACTATCTTCTCGCAAGATCTACTTTCTTCAGAACCAAATCCTCCTTCTGAGATTGCTTGATCTGAGTGCATTTGTCGAAGTGCCTCGTTGTGCTACGCTTGATTTCTTCCTGCCAAACTGTGGCGAGGTTCATGAGCTCTTCCATGAAATCTAGAGAAATCGTATGTGCTTCTTCATTCTCAAGTTGTCATTCCTATTGTGGCGAGGTCCTAGTGTACTTTCAGAACCAAATCCTCCTTCTGAGATTGTTTGATCCGAGTGTACTCGTCGAAGTGCCTCGCCATACTCCGCTTGAGTTCTTCCTGCCCAACTGTGGCGAGGTCCATGAGCTCTTACGCAAAATCTAGAGAAATCGCACGTGCTTCATTCTCAAGTTGCCATTCCTCATCTTCTTCCTCAAGTTGCCATTCCTCCTTTTATTCCTCCATGGTGATTACACGAACTCTATTAGGATAAACACTCTGATCCATGAGACAACTTGAAAAGAGTTTCCCCTGCAACCAAACTAAGGGTAGTTCCCAAAGCCCACTGGATGGAAGGGAGTTGCTCCACAAAGTCCTATTTTACATTTCAAATTTTTTTTCTAGGAGATTTAGGATCAATTCAATGTCCTCCTCAACGTGGCCATTGCTATGAAAATAATGGATAGAAAAGAAGCACAAATCAATCGCGATCTACTCGCAGTATTCCACATTTCCACCAACCTTAGGCTCACAAATTGAGAATTGTTGACAACAATAATTGTTAGAGGCATATTGTACCGGCAAGCAATTTCCAACCAAGTGAAATTTTACATGATTTGAGTGGTTGTCTTTGCCATAGCTTTCACTTTAATTAACTTCAATAACAGTCGGTCATGATTAAGATGAATTTCCACTTGTCACTGGAAAAAATTTGAGCAAGTCCATCCCAATATTGTGAAGGGCCAAGGGGCAATTATGTATCTCAAATGTTGCGTTGTTTTCAGTTGAAAAGGAGAGTAGAGTTGACATTTTTTATATCCCCGGGCGAACTCCTCGACATCTCTTTAGATGGTCGAACAAAAGTATCCCTATCTTAGCACCCTCTTCTCTAGTGTACAACTCCTAAAATGGCTTATGCACTCCTCCAAATGTATATCTTCCAAGAGCCATGACACCTCCCCCAATTGCTACACATCTTGATGAAGGTCCGGAGATGATCTTTTGATACAAATCCCCGTCGAGGAGTAAGTAATAGGCCTACTTGTACTGAAACTACCTCTTATCCCCTACAAACACTAAGACCATCCCAGTGGTCAAAAACTCAACAAACAGGTCAATCCAAGAAGGTTGTTGGTCTATCTTCATTAACTCCCTTCTTCGATGGATGATCCGAATAACTCTGTCAAAGTCCCTCCAATTTTTGAACCGTACTTCATGAGCCCGTCAACAACAACATTCTATCCTCTTGGCACGTGTTGGGTGCTGAAAGATCGAAATGACTCGATCAGCCCTTGACCATTGTAAGTTATTGTTGTAGTGTTAATTCTCAAACTTCAAACTCCCTAAGGATCTAGGATGCAACAACCAACAAATTTGAGTGAGCTTGAATGTCCTGCGCAGCTAGCTCCTATGTCTTTTGTAGGCCAACGATCATAGCTTCGTGCTCGGGTTAATTCTAGCCCCCCCCCCCCTCTACATGCATCACATTCCGCAAGCCAACGAGCTGTAGGATCATGCTCCTAACCGTTGAAAATTAAGTCCCTTCAAGGCCGCCACCATAGATTACCCCGGATGAAAGAACGGAAACTTCAATCCTCTCGGATCCATCTCTCTCACCCTCCCCCACATGAGATCTCAATTTGGAATGCATATCAATAACCCAAAGTCACTAGGGTATGATTGCATTTTGGTGGAGGATTGTCTACCAAAGTACGGTCATTTCCTTCCATTCACCACACATCAATGTGGTGAACATCTTTGTTTATGAGGTTGTTTGCTTGCATGGAATTTTGAGATCCATGGTCAATATACTAGACCTCATCTTCAGCAGCAAATTCTAGTATGAGTTGTTCAAATTGCATTGTGTGCAACTACTACTCATGAGCACAACAGACCACTTGCAAACAGGTTTTTGGAGATGTATCTAAGGTTCTTCATCTCCGAACATCCCCATAGTTGAGAAAAATTGTTAAGTTGGGGAGATACAATTACAACACCGCATTCCATTCTGCGGCGGGGACAATCTTATTCCAAGCTATATATGGCCTCCCACCAAAGTGTTGCATCATACATAAGAAGAATGTCACATAAAGGCGCTTGTTATCCAACTAAGCAATATAGATGAGATTTTACCACAACTGAAAACACATGCACCACGCTCAACAAAAGATGCGCAATCACACCAACAAGCGCCAATGAGATGTCCAGTTCCTAGTAAAGAGAGAGGTGTGAAGCTCCGGCCTCATCGTCAAGCATCTGTCGCCACCCATGCCCATTTATAGCTGACTGACAGCTTCTTCAGACCATTCATAGTGGAAATTCATAATGGGTAGGTAGCGCACCGTGTGCGTTTCCACTTGCAGAGCCACGAACACCTAGTTTTTATGTTTCACAGGCAAAAAAAATGATTGGCGACCATAAGTGGAGGACATTATACTTGTCGACATGCAGTTGACCACTCCTTTATGTATAACCTGACCTCATCCGTGAACGTCACTCAGAGGTGCAGGGGAGGACCATCGTTGACCAATTTATCATGGCTTGGCAACATCGACCGCCTATTAAGCCACATGGGTCGATCAGGTCAACTTTCGCCATCAATTCCATGAGTCTACATTGAGGACAAGCAAAAGTTTCCAGATTTAAATATTGTCATGGGAGAGGGGCGACGAACTGGAAGAATACAGACACAAATTTAGCGTATATTCTGAAGGATAGTTCGAGAGGGCTTAACAACTACGAAAAATAGCGGTGGACTGTCCTGGACATGGTCTTTTATGGTACTTCATGCTTGTAATGTTTACTTCCTATTTTTTTCAATTAACTGAAATTACAAATATACCCCTGAATGCTAGGGCTTAAGCAATGATTGTAATATTGAACTCTTTATGATTGGTAACTTGGAAAAAAAGCTTGGGTCTGGTCTTGAAGATTCCTCCTCAGTATTCTCATCGCTCTCTCCCTCTCCCCCGCATTGTCTCCCTAACCAGACAACCTACAACCACAGAGATAGCATAATATACCCCAAAAATCAATAGTTGGTAAAACCAATAACAATGATTTTGATTATCAATTAGATTGTGTTGTATATTAGGATATCGTCGAAGAAATGATGAGGAATCTTCTCAAGAAAAAGAAGAAGATAGAACTCATTACATTACAATAAATTAGATCTATGGCAGCGCTTTTTATGCGTTGTTTTGTAAAATGCCACTGTTTTGTTTTTGTAATTGCAACATTTTAAGTTAAAAAACGCCATGAAAACCATAGGTATAGCATTTAACTGTATTTTTAATAACTAAACGCCGCTAAAGATTAATTAATAAGCTAGGGTTTTTCCATTCCACGCGTCCCTCTTTCCCAGCTGTCTCCAGCAAGAATCCCGCTGAAAGCGCCGTGGTCTCTGGTTGGAGCTCAAATCGATGGCGTCCTGTTTGCCGGAGGTCATATCGGCATCAGTGTTCTGTTCACGCCTCCTTTGACCTAGCCACAGTCGATCCCTTCAGTATTCCTTCTCCCGCAAGCTTTGTCGAACTCAATCCCTTCGGTTTGCTCTGTCGCCGAAGGTCATATTATCCCTCTCTCTAATTGTTGTTTCAGGTTTTTGGATGTTTTTATTTTTTAGCTTGTTTTGGTTGGATGTTCTTATTAGAGAATCTTAGGTTTATCTTAGAGTTAGGTTTCTTTACTTCAAAATGGTTATTCTATTCAATCATGAGCACTGCCATTGCAAAGCCTCATTTTCTCCATTTTGCATTTGGATGTTGTTTTTCTGTGTCAGGTTATGATAATTCCTCTAGCATTGGCTTGAAAATTATTGGGGATAGCAATAATGTATAATAGTGAAGTTGCGCAGAATGTTAGTTCCTGTTTCCGGAATCAATTTGATAAGATGCACAAATATTTGGATTGTTTTTAGGAAAATTTCACATTGGCCTGCAAGAAAAAGACCACGGCCACATGCAATAATAGAGAATTTTTTTATTATCAAAATGGTCTCTTTATATTAAAATGTGGGAACAACAAAATGGTCTCTTTATATCAAAATGATTGAAATGCTTGCATGCAAGATTGCTTATTAAACAACAATTATAAAGCATTTCCAAACATCCATCACATCCTAGACACAACATTATATTGCACTCTCAATTTCAATTGAGTTGTGTTTGGCGTGATAAAACTTACAAGTGAACATTGAACGATTTATGTACTGTCATGCTAGACACAGAAAACCCCATAAAAGACTACTTATATAGATAAAGAAGAAAGATAAAATAGTGTCCCAATCCAAAGTCAGTGAGTGTAAAACTACAATTATACATATTATTTATTCAGCATGAAATTAAATTACATCCTTGAGAAGTTGGATATTGCTACTTATATTTGCATAGGGCATCTGATATTATATTGCATTATCTCCATTTACAAGTCTTATTTTTGGAAGAGAATGATTGAGGGTGTCCATGATGAGTTGAAATTAAAAAAAAACTAGTGAAAAAAATAGATCTTTATAGATTTGTAGCCACATTATGGTACATTTTTTAGTTCATGTGATCGCTAACTATGAGAGCGAGTAATAGAAAGAAGAGTAAGACGGGAGACTAATATCTCGGAGAATAAATTTGGATTCATGTCAGAGCGGTCGACCATGGAAGCTATACATCTCTTGAGGAGACTCATTGACAACTATCGAGAAAGAAAACAAGATTTGCATGTGTTGTTTATCGATCTTGAGAAGGCGTATGATAGAGTTTCAAAAGAGATCTTATGGAGAGTCGTAGAAAAGAAAGGTGTAAATGTATCATACATTGACATAATCAAAGATATGTATACAAAATCAGTGACAAGGGTGAGGACATCTGGAGGATTAACACAGGAATTCCTTATCACTGTTAGCTTACATCAAGGTTCAGCTTTAATCCCTTATCTCTTTACCCTTATCATAGATGAGCTCATCGAACATACCCAACAAGCAATACCTTGGTGTTTATCGTTTGTGGATGATATCGTTTTGGTCGATGAGACGCGCAAGGGTGTAAACGCAAAACTTGAATCTTGGCTAGACAATTTAGAAAAAAAAAGGTTTTAAGTTGAACACGGCAAAGACGGAGTATATGGAGCTTAAATTTAGCAATGCAAGAAGGACGGATGACTTCGTTATTAAGATGATTGATCAAAATATTTCCTATAGTGAGTGTTTTAAATATCTTGGATTGATAGTTAAAAACGACGGAGGTATAGATAAAGATGTTCTATGGTTCTGAGTGTTGGGCAGTGGATTGTGCATGAGCAAAAAATGGGAGTTGCGGAGATGAGAATGCTTAGGTGGATGTGTGGACACACGAGACTGGATAAAATTAGAAATGAATGTATCGGGGATAAGACTGGAGTAGCACCAATTGCAGAGAAGATGCGAGAAGCTCAACTAAGATGGTTTGGACACGTACAGAGGAGGCCATTAGAGGCACATGTTAGGCGTTGTGAAAGTCTAATCACTAGGCATGTTAAACGAGGGAGGGGTACACCAATAAAGACTTGGAATGAAATTACAAGGAAAGACATGATATACTTAGGCATTAGTGAGAGTATAACAAAAGATAGGGCACAATGGCGACAAAGGATCCATATAGCCGACCCCACTATAGTGGGATAAAGTCTTGAGTGTTGTTGTATGTGATCTTCTATAATGTTGTATCTAGAGATGCGTTAATTTATATTGAGCTATGATTACATGCCTTTTTTGTTTGGCTGTTTGTATGAATGTACAGACATATTATTTAAATAAAATTAGTTCGTATGTTGAAAAGTATTATGTAGTCTGAGCATTGAAGATATATAAGCTTTTGACTGCAAGAAACTATTACATACGAGTAAAGATGGTTGAATTTTTGATCGAAAATATGATTTTACTCTTATTTTTTTTGCCCATATGATTTTTTTCTCAAAAGAAGTTATTTATGGAAAATGGGATGTCAGTAACATTTCAAGAAATAATATTTTTTGAATATTTTAGAATATTGAATGAAAATGGTTTTTTAGCGTATTGAATGAAAACACTTAATGGTAGCTTGTCTATTCACCAAATAGTAAGACAACAGGGATTGCACATGACCTATCGATCAAGAGTTGGCAAAGTATGAATTAAGTGTATTTCCCAAAAGAAAGACTATGATAAATGTATGTGACATCAAACCACATAAACATAGACATATCATGCTATATCCTTGACTTGAATTTGCATGGACTTTAATTTCTCATCATATATATGCATGTGAGTCTTTACTTGTGATCTAGTGGTAGTAATCATTGTATGTTAGTTACTACTATCTCATTGGCATATGCATATATCGATGTGGTTACTAATAAGATAAATCACTTACACTCGGTTCAATTTGATCGGCGTATTCACTTTATTCATTTACGAGTGATAGGCATGGGGATCCACCCCAACGGCCAAACGCGATAGTGCCTCGATCGTGAGTTCGTGACAGTGCACGGGGGCCCCCAATACCCCGCACGACAGTACCCCGGCCACGGCATTGCCCCTACGGTCGGTGGCATTCGGCGGAGAAAGCAACATTCGGCGGCGACAGCAACATTCGGCAGTGGAGGCAGCATTCAGTGGGGGCGTCGACATTCGGCAAGAGAGGTGGTATTCGGCAGGGGCGGCATTAGAAGAATTCAGGTATAGAGATTTAAGTAGGGTTTCACTATATCCGTTGTTCCGGATTTCTGTTTTGTAGATCTCTAAAAAGTTGATCATAAAAAAATTGTTTGGAAAGCATAAAGAAAGCCCTATATTCACATAAAAATATAAATAAAATTATGGAAATAAAAGATACCAAGTTGAATTAATTGATTGAATCAAGAAAAACGATGATTGTCAAAAGAGCCTAAATCTGAAATGGACGAACCTTTTGTTGATAAAATCTGAAATTCCCGAGCAAAACCTAAATCTCGGTTGGGGATGTGATGTCCTAGAGAACACTTGGTGAGAAGACAGAGCGTGCCTGGCTTGAAACAGAACTTTTCATGAGGAACCTGCATTAGGAAATAATACTTACATTAGAAGATGAAGAAACCTGCATTCAGAAATATTGCTAAGCGAGAATGCCAGAGAAAGGGTTGCCAATGTCTTGTAGGTCATCGAAAGAAACTGTAGGTGATTTTTAGAAGAAGAGGAAGGTAGATGAAGAATAACCTGCATTAGGAAAAAATAGGAGAGAATGCCATGGTGTTGCGGCGATTTTTGCAACCTCAATGTGATTTCTGCATCCTCAATGCGAGGGAGAGAGGCATCGGGATTTCTGTTGGTGCGATGGAGAGAGGGGAGGGGTTTGAGCGGCACGAGTTAGAGCATTTGTGCATTAATTGGGATGAGGAGCGCAGCATTTGAACAAACGGGTTTGACTCCATCAGTGAGGAGGAGAATTGAAGGCCTTCCGACTTCCGAGCAAGGAAGGGGCGGGTTGCAGCCTTGCAGGTCATCGGGAATAGGTGAAAAAACGTGGCGGGATAGCTTGTAAAATGACTAATTAAACCATTTTAAAATTTTAATGTAAATTTTTTGAACAACAAATTCAGATGACGTGAGGGTAAAATAGGGATATAGAATGTTTTACCAAAGGGAACTTTTATGACGAAGGGGTAGACTATGGGTGCACAAAACCTATGATGCTAAGTGGTAGTGCAAGGGTGATACGCTAATCTGAACCTAAATGCAATGTAATCGTCTATTACTCGACAAATAAATTTGAGCAATGAAGTTTTCTAACACCACGCAGATAATCAAAATTGAAAACAATTAATTAATTCAGCAATTTTATAACGGCTTTCCTCCGCTCGGAGGGCCAAAGCAAAGCGCGCGGCGAATAATTCCACTTGCAAATTATTAGCGTATTAAAGACAATTTTTACTAGCAAGAATCACAACACATATTAATTCACCAATGAAAATGTCAAACCAAATAAGTCAATACCACAAAAAACTCACAAAGTAGTGGGCAGAACCGAGACACTGAAAAATTTGGGTCCAGATGTGTAGATTGGAGATCGGGGGTGGAACCGGCGGCGTGAAAATGATGGCGGTAGCTATCCTCGGCGGTAAATGGTGAGATCGGACAAGAAATTGGTAGATCCGGCCACGTACAAGCAGATCTGGGCCGGGGAAGGGTGGATCCGCTATTTAGGATCGGATCCGGGTGGAGGGGAGATGAACGAAAGGTAGAAATAACGGATCAGGGCTGAAATTCCTAGATTTGAATTGATCCGAGAAATTAGGGCTAAAGGATGCGGGTCCACGGAAGGGAAGAAGTGGAGTGTCAGCGTGAACAGTAACCCGTGAACAGTAATTCGTGACCAGTGGTCGCCGAACAGTGTTCGTGAATAGTGTTCGGTGACCAGTGATCAACGAACAGTGTTCGGACTTCCAGGACAGCGGTAAGGGGTTGGGATTTGGGGGTTGTAGGGGCTGCGAATGAGTGTTTCGGAGGGGAAACAATAAGGCTATGGATGGGTAGTATCTTGGGGAGAGTTTGAGCGTCTAGGAGTCGTCACCTAGGGTTCCACGGCGTCGGCACCGGGGAGTGATCGCTGGAATTCGGGAATAGAAGTCTCCATATTCTGCAATGACTGAATTCAGCCCTCAAGACTCCTATTTATAATAAAAAGAATCACTAGGGCATCCCAATCAACGACTATGATTGGCCAGTGGGAGAGACCACTAAAATGCATGATTAATGAACCAAAAATAATAAACTAACATATGTTTTGGGTTTGACTCGCGACGCAGATCCGGACACATCTGTGGAGTCCGATCGTCGATCCGGGCACGTCATATATGGTAAGTCGCCAAATCAACCTCGAACAGGCCCAAAGCTCGCGCTCGTCTCTGCTCCGCATCAATGTCCCCGACTTGAAAGAATTCATCTCCCGATGAATTGGAATCGGAATTCTCTCGATGAATGTCAGATACAACTCGAAGAGGTCCGCTGGGAGTCGTCCAAGTGCCGTCGACGGAAGAGTGTCCTCGCCCATCAACTCCCCCTGATTGAAAAGCTGTCATCTCCGGCGAATGAAGACGGTCGTGATGAAGTCGAAGTCAAGGGGCGAATCGATCAAGCTCTGTTGCAAGTACCCAAGCATCAACTGCATCGGGGCGGTCCCGCCAATGTACCAAATAGCGACAGCGCGGCCCATCTGAAATAGGAACAAACTGGTGGAATCTGAACTTTGAGATGCTCTCATCACTCATCTCTCGAAGGGTGGAACCCGGTGCGATCGGGGGTGCCGGTGGTGAAACCAAAGAAGACGAATTCCCGGGTGGAAGGGTGTCAGTAGTGGATGGGTTGTAGTAGCTATCAGACGTAGGTGGAGTATGAGAGTGGTAAGACAACGAAAGTGGGGGCGGGGGTGGCTGGGCTTCTCCACTGTTCGGGTCCACATACTCGTGAGGCTCGTCGTACGGCGTCAGATCCTTAACATTAAACACTGAATGAATTCCCATACTTGTCGAGATATCGAGCCGGTAGGCGTTTGTCACAATACGACTAATAATTGCGTAAGAACTCATTCGCCTGGCGCTTAGCTTTTTGGCAGGCCCCAGAGGGGAGCCTCTCAGGGCGGACTCGCACCGTTACTTTCTCGCCTTCATTAAACACTTGTTCTCGCCTTCACTTATTCGCATGGGCTTTATAGTTTTCATTGCTTGTTATTATTTGTCGGCGAACCGACTCATGTAATGCAAGCAAATGATGAACAAGTGACTCAACTGACTCATGCAAATGAAACGAATGATGCACATAGAGCATAACATACTCGACACACTTCCTAAGGGAAGGCCTGGTAATGATTTGGATATTACTAACATGGGGTGGCCTATCAGGAGGCTTACCGGGTGGTCGATAGAAAAATCTGGGGTGACCGACGTCGTCGCCCATAGGACGACGTAGATGGTGACAAAATAGTGCGGAGCTCTGGTGTGATGGGTACTTCTCAAATGATATAGCCCATCAGGTGGCTCACCAGGGGGTGTATACCATTCATCACTAAAGTATATGAGGGAAGGCTTGTCAAATGAGCCTCTCGGGGACTTTATCCGGAAAAGGTCGATAATGATAGGATAGTCCACCACGAGGTGGGCACCAATAACAATAGTGTCTATGGGAGTAATTCGGACACCCACACTAAAGTCAACTCTAGCCTCATGAACCTTCCAAGAGAGTAGTGGCTCATCAGAAGACCTATTTGGAAGTTCAACAATGAGGTCATTAATAATGAGAAGATCCCTCAGATGAGTATCGCTGATAGAGGTCGTGTCCTCGTAAGTGGGTAAGGTAGCCACTATGAAGTCAACACTATACTCGACTCTCAGTAGTGAAGTGACTCGAGATAGTCCTAAGAGAAAAGCAGGGGGTGACCAGACTCAAGTGTGGATCAATCGATATAGCATTGAGAACTGTGTCTCTATTCGAAGGGGACACTAGGTCTAAATGTAGGTCTAGGTGAGGTGAAAAGGATAGGTATACCGTCACAGCGTCACTAGGTCGCTCGCCCTCACCCACGTGACCATGCTCACTAGTCATGCTAGCATCACTCTCCACCTGTATCACAAGGTCATGATCAGATTCAACTTCAAGATCACATGAGCACTGAATCTCATCAAGCTGAGAAGGATCAAAACTAAGTGTCAGATCTCTTATCTCGGTGGGAGCACTACTCGTCGCATCTATGGCTTGACCCAAATACCCAGGCTTTCTTCGTAATATAGATCTTAGGTGATCAAATTGAGCTTCTAAGAGATCAAAACGGTCAAGAACTAATCACAGAAATTAGGGGTGCAAGCGGTTCGGTTTGGGTCGATTTGGACCCAAACCGAAACCGAACCTATGTTTATCGGTTTGGTTCGGTTTTTTGGTCGGTTTACTCGGTTCGGTTTTCGGTTTTTCAATTATACTATTTAAAATAATTGTGTACTTAAATATCTCAAGAAAATTTTTAAAAAGATATGATAATTAAAAATAAATATCATCAAGCTTTATTTACATATGATATATCACAACTAATAGCTCATATTACATAAAAAAATTATGATTGAATATTTTTATTGCGAAATCGAGTAATAAATATAAAAAGATATAAATAAAATCAGTTAAACAAAATGTTTAATTTTTTTTTATGCATAAAATATACATTACAAAAATTTATTTTGATTCAAATGATATAAAAATTATTAAGTTGATATAATTTGTGTACATTATTTAGTTAATAAAAATAGTTAAAAGATCATTATTGATAATATTTTTACATGTATTATTAGTCTGTGCGTTTCGGTTTTTCAGAGAGGAAAACCAAAACCGAACCGAGTCGTTCGGTTCGGTGTAAAATCGGTTCGGTTTGGGCGGTTCGGGGTGGTTTGGTCGGTTTTCGATTTATCATGCACACCCCTAACAGAAATTCAGCCTCAGGTAACTCTATTGGTGGAACACTAGGATGGTCCTGACATGTATTGTGATCCTGTCGATGGTGACCTCTATAGGTTTCCTGAGGATCGACTAGACGGTAGTTCCTAGCATAATCAGATTGTGCTCGAGGGTGCGTATGTGCCCTGTAAACGTGCAGTGTACGTCGTTCATATCAAAACCCAGGTTCCCCTCCTAGAGGAGATGCGTAGTGGTAATGACTTGAACGATCCTCAATTATATCATCATGGAGTCGCGGAGAGGTATAATGATGAAGACGTGAGGACCTCTCGTCGTGGTGATCGCCTCTAGCATAATGGAATTGTGTCGAGGGGTCGACACGATCTCTATGAACGGTGTGCGGGGAACGATGATAATCATAATGATAACATGAAGGTTTTTCTAAAGGGGTTATATGAGGTCGGGTATAGGTAGACTCAGGATACTCAGATAGAGGGGACAAATGACGGCGATAACTAGACATAAATGAACACAAGGACTATTTAAAACCTACCACTACGAAGCATGCAAATGACAAAACCTCCCTCTGATACGAAAATGATGTGGGGGTAGGCTACGGGTGCACAAAACTTACGACGCTAGGTGGTAGTGCAAGGGTGATACGCTAATCTGAACCTAAACGCAATGTAATCGTCGATTACTCGACAAATAAATTTGAGCAATGAAGTTTTCTAACACCACGCAGATATTCAAAATTGAAAACAATTAATTAATTCAGCAATTTTATAACGGTTTTCCTCCGCTCGGAGGGCCAAAGCAAAGCGCGCGGCGAATAATTCCACTTGCAAATTATTAGCGTATTAAAGACAATTTCTACCAGCAAGAATCACAACACATATATTAATTCACCAATGAAAATGTCAAATCAAATAATTCAATACCACAAGAAACTCATAAAGTAGTGGCTGAACCGAGGCACTGAAGAATTTGGGTCCGGATGTGTAAATCGGCAATCGGAGGTGGAACCGGCGACGTGAAAATGATGGCGATGGCTGTCCTCAGCGGTAAATGGTGAGATCGGACGAGAAATGGGTAGAGATCCGGCCACGTACAAGTAGATCTGGGTCGGGGAAGGGTGGATCCGCTATTTAGGGGGTCGGATCCAGGTGGAGGGGTGATGAACGAAAGGTGGAAATAACAAATCGGGGCTGAAATTCCTTGATCTGAATTGATCCAAAAAAATTAGGGCTAAAGGGGGTGGGTCCACGGGAGGGAAGAAGTGGAGTGTCGGCGTGAACAGTAACCCGTGAACAGTAATTCGTGAACAGTGGTCGGCGAGCATTAGTCGGTGAACCGTGTTCGGTGACCATTGATCGACGAACAGTGTTCGGACTTTCTGGACAGCGGTAGGGGGTTGGGATTTGGGGGTTGTAGGGGCTGCGAATGAGTGTTTTGGAGGGGGAAGAAGAAGGCTATGGATGGGTAGTACCTTGGGAGAAGTTTGAGCGCCTAAGAGCCGTCACCTAGGGTTCCACGGCGTCGGCACCGAGGAGTGATCGCTGGAATTCGGGAATATAAGTCTCCAAATTCTGCAATGACTGAATTCAGCCCTCAAGACTCCTATTTATAATAAAAAGAAACATTAAGGCATCTCAATCAACGACTATGATTGGCCGGTGGGAGAGGTCACTAAAATAATGATTAATGAACCAAAAATAATAAACTAATATATGTTTTTGACTCGCGACGCGGATCCGGACACATCTGCTGAGTCCGATCGTCGATCCGGGCATGTCATATATGGTAAGTGGCCAAATCAGCCCCGAACGGGCCCAAAGCTCGTGCTCGTCTCTGTTCCGCATCATTTTTCCTTTTAATATAGAATAAATATAGGTACACATCATAGTAATTTTTCAACAATGGATGAAAGAGACACGCAACTCAAAAATCTATGTAGAAGACATGAAATATTTGCTAAATTTTGAAGAGATCCAGACGCGGGAGGCGCAATTGAAGTGGTATGTTGTTGGTAATTGTGAGAAGTAATATTAGTTTATGGGGGAGGGTAGTTCAGTCCAATCACTTCCTTGTATATATGCATGTTCTGTTTAGGGTTGGGTATGCGATTTTGTATGTGTGAACTGTGAAGTGTCGTCGTTCCTTCTCCGACGTCGTGGATAGGGCGCTAGTGGATTCCGGAGGCGTGCCTCTTGGGGGATCTTTATTTTGTAAGTGATTGTGCTTGTGTGGTGTGATCATCAATCATATATTGTGTTTTCTTAGAGTTATTTTGCTCTGTTATTGATGTACTGCTCCTCCATAGTTGCGTGTGTGGTTGGCCGGTGTTGTGTTAGCGTTGGGAACACATCATTGGTATCAGAGCAATGCTTGGGCTGTCAATATGTCGCTGTCAAACACTGCCAAGTCCAAGGAATCGCCGACGGAATGGGAAGACATGAGAAACCAGCGAGAGGAGATGGCCCGCTAGATTCAGGCCTTGACCGATCTGCAGAGCAAGGCTATGGAGTATGGAGTTGAGAACTGCAGTGGTGGGAATGTTGCCAGCGCGTGTGGCGGAAGGAGGCGGAGCGGCCTCATCGTCAGAGCTGCGAACATCCAGCAATTCCAACTCACTTGGCAACAAGGGTTCCACGAATTGAGTTTCCTTATTTTGACGGCGATGCCGTGACGGAATGGTTATACCGCTGCGAGCAATTTTTCGAGATAGATGGAACATCGGATGACGTCACGGTGCAGTTGGGCTCTATTCACATGGAGGGGCGGGCTCTTTTCTGGTATAAATCGTACATGAAGACGAGGCTTGCCCGCCAAGGACCGGGCTGGGAATAATATGGCCAGGAATTGCAAACTCGGTTTGGGCCGATTCTCTGTGATGACCTGATGAGCGGGCTGACCAAATTGCGGCAGCGAACAACAGTGTCGGCGTATTTGGAGGAGTTCAACCTACTGCTTCACAGGGTGTATCTACCGGAGGTGTATGCCATCAGTTGTTGCTTACCGGACTGAAGGATGAGATCGAGTACGCCATTAGGATGTTCCAACCTAAGACCCTGCAGGAAGTTTATCACTTGGCGAGGATACAAGAGCAACAATTGGAGCTGACCAGAGGCAAAACACATGGGGGAAGTCGAGGGTGCAAGTAAAGGAGTGGCGTCGGCTCCCAATCGAAACTTCCAACCATCACTGTCAAAATTTCAGCCTCAGTAACCCTTCAACGCAGCTGTACCAGTCACTACTAGCTGTCCCAAACCCTCCAAAACAGCAATCCATAGTGATTCCAGCCCCTCTGAGGTCGGTTCGTTGGCTAATGTCCGTGGAGATGGATGATAGGCGGAGCCGGGGTCTTTGTTTTTGGTGCAACAACAAATTCACATCGGGGCATCAATGTGCGGGTAGGCGACAAACTTACGCGATTGAAGTAACGGAGCCGGAGCACGAAGAGGGCGACCCACCGAACACAGAAGAGGAAGCCTTCGTGGCGGTGGAGGGATTGGGAGACGAACAAGGAGACCCGCAAGTGTCGGTGCATGCATTGTCGGGCATCGCGCACTTCCACACTATGAAGGTGATGGCGTTGTATCATGGGCAACCTATTAGTGTACTGATCAACTCGGGCAGCACCCACAACTTTCTTGATGAAGGAGCGGCAAGGAGATTGGGGTGCAAGCTAGTTTCCATTCCCGCTTTCAACGTGGTCGTTGGTCGATGGGAAGAGGATAACGAGTTCTCACCGAGTGGGCAATTTCAATTGGAAGATGCAGGGATTTCAATAATCTCCAAATGGAGTTTGTGAGCCAAGGGAAAAAGATCTGTCTACGGGGATCGAGGGAGGCAGCGGGCGGTTGGAGAAAACCAAAAAGAATGGAGAAACTCATTCAAAAGAAGAGCCAAATTAGCATGAAGGCCTTATGCGAGATTAGAGAAGAGTTGGGAGGAGATCACATCGGGTTAGAGGAGACCCAAGCACTCGAGCTGTACAACCCCGTATTCGCCGAGTAGGGCCCTCTCGCCTGGTACCTCTCGCCTGGTACCTCTCTCCTGGTACCTCTCTCCTGGTACCTCTCGCCCGGTACCCCTCGCCTGGTACCCCTCGTGGTACCTCTCGCCTGGTACCTCTCGCCTGGTACCTCTCGCCTGGTACCTCTCTCCTGGTACCTCTCGCCTGGTACCCCTCGCCTGGTACCTCTCGCCTGGTACCTCTCGCCTGGTAGCTCTCTCCTGGTACCTCTCTCGTGGTACCTCTCGCCTGGTACCTCTCGCCTGGTACCTCTCGCCTGGTACCTCTCTCCTGGTACCTCTCGTGGTACCTCTCGCCTGGTACCTCTCGCCTGGTACCTCTCGCCTGGTACCTCTCGCCTGGTACCTCTCTCCTGGTACCTCTCTCGTGGTACCTCTCGCCTGGTACCTCTCGTCTGGTACCTCTCGCCTGGTACCTCTCGTCTGGTACCTCTCGCCTGGTACCTACCTCTCGCCTGGTACCTCTCTCCTGGTACCTCTCTCCTGGTACCTCTCTCCTGGTACCTCTCTCGTGGTACCTCTCGCCTGGTACCTCTCGCCTGGTACCTCTCGCCTGGTACCTCTCTCCTGGTACCTCTCTCCTGGTACCTCTCGCCAGGGCCCTCTCGCTAGGGCCCTCCCGCCAGCTCGCCCGACCTGTTTTTACCGTTGTGCCCTCGAGGGGGGATTACCTCTCTACCCCCCGATGTGGTGTTTTCCTATTGGCTTGAGGCTTATTTGCCTTAGGGGCATTTTGGTCATTTTGACCTCAAGACTTGGAAAACTATAAATAGACCCCCTTGGGTACCTTTGGAGAGGATGAATTTTCCTTACCTCCTCCTCCCTTAGCTTCATCTTGGTAGAGTAGAGAGAGCTCTCCAAGGCGCCCAGCCTAGCCCTTTGGTGAGGGAGGGGAAGTGTTCTAGCGACCTTCCGGGTGTGTGGTGGGACCTCCACGCTAGAGTCGAGGGTCTATTCCTAGTCTCCCAAGTCTTTGGTCCGTGACATCCTTCCGAGTGTAGTTGGTGCGAGGTCACCCCTTCCCCGAGGGTCGAGCTCCACAGAGGTCATTTTTGTCTTCAACATTTTGGTGCGGTGAGCGTGGAGAGTGACCAGCACAGAAGATCTCGGGAGAGTGTCATGGCTGGAGATCAGGGAGGTAGTGATGACCTCGGTGGTCTCCCCAACCCAGGACCCTTCGTAGGAAGGGAAGAGTTCATGGCTTCCATCTCTGGCATCATGGAGATGTTGCGAAGCATTGCCCCTCGGGCTGGCAGCTCAGCCCCCACCCCCCAGGGACCGGCTCCCGGGGACCTCAGCGAGCTGCCTCCCAGCGGTACAAGCGAGATGACCCCAGCAGGGGGAGAAGGAAGTGCACCAGGTAGGCGACCTGGGAAGGAAAGAATGGGAGAGGGGGTCGAGCGAGACCTCCCCGTCCGGGAGCTGTTCCCCAGCCCGTCGAGTGCTCGCCCTTTAGGCGGTCAGGTCGCGCCAGTAGAAACCGCAAGACCACCCCTCAGGGGGTCACCCTTCAGCGAGCTGATCCTCTCAGCTCCCGTTCCCGAGGGGTTCAGGGAACTTGACAAGGCATACTATACCGGGAGGGATGACCCCATCCAGCACTTGCAGTGGTTTGAGGATGTCGTCTCCATCCTGCCAATGACGGACGTCTTCAAGTGTCGTCTATTTGCGATCACCTTAAAAGAGAAGGCGAGAGACTGGTTCCATCAACTCCCTCCAAGGTCCATCTTCGGGTTCGAAGAGTTGAGCCGGAGCTTTCAGCTTCGCTTCTCCACCTCCAAGAAGAGGAAGAAGGGTCCTGAGTCCCTCTTCCTGATAAAGCAAAGGGACGAGGAGTCGCTGGCCCACTACGTTGACAGGTTCCAGGAGGAGGTCCTTGACATCAAAGAGGTGCCATGTTATGCCCTCCAGATGGCGTTCACGGTGGGGTTGCGCGAAGGGTTCTTCAAGATGAGCTTAACCCGGAAGACCCCCCTTTCATTCGAGGAGCTGATGGAACGGGCGGCAGAGGAGATAGCCATGGAAACAGCCAACCCGGCCTTTGTGAAGAAGTTGGCAAAATTGACGGAGGTGGAGTCAAGAGAGCAGGGTGGCTCAAGGCACCAGGAAGGAAGGCGGAGAGAGGAGCAGAGAGCCCGGGGGTTCCAGAGACAGGAGGGTCCGGAGCTAGGCTGGAGGCAGCAGGGAGGACCTGCCCATGGTCCAGAAAGAGCTCTCAACCAGTGTGGGGAAAATTTCAATGGAGGTCAAGGGAGGTTCAACTTCCAAGGGCAAGCTCCCAGACAGCTCTTACCTCCACCGCAGCGAGCTATGGTTATTGGTCGAAGGGAGAGGAGGAACCGTGTGGGAGGAAGAAGAGGCAGAGTAGAGATACCCTACTGTGAGTTCCACCAGGAGGAGGGTCATGCAACAGCTGCTTGTCCCGAGTTCCTAGAGCTGAGGAGGACAAGGGCCCCGACACCACAGCCTCAACAACCGCAAGATCCAGCACGTATTGAACAAGTCCAAATCGAGGCGGCAAGGGAGAGATGTGAGGATAGGGTTGATGTGGGCACCCTGGGAGGGATTAAATAATGCATGAGGAAAGAGAGAGGTAGTGAGGTGGATCATCTTTTGTAATGAACATTTCTTATCTTGTAGTAACTACGATTGATGAAAAGTACCGCCGGAAGACACTTTGTGATCCATGCTCTAGCTCCGAGATGGTTCCGCTGACCAGGCTCCCACTAGCTGGCAGGGCAGGTTGACCTCTCGTGGAGGCTAAGTACCTCTAGCTCCGAGATGGTTCCGCTGACCAGGCTCCCACTAGCTGGCAGGGAAGGTTGACCTCTCGAGGAGGCTAAGTCCCTCTAGCTCCGAGATGGTTCCGCTGACCAGGCTCTCACTAGCTGGCAGGGCAGGTTGACCTCTCGAGGAGGCTAAGTCCCTCTAGCTCCGAGATGGTTCCGCTGACCAGGCTCCCACTAGCTGGCAGGGCAGGTTGACCTCTCGAGGAGGCTAAGTCCCTCTAGCTCCGAGATGGTTCCGCTGACCAGGCTCCCACTAGCTGGCAGGGCAGGTCAACCTCTCGTGGAGGCTAAGTCCCCCTAACTCCGAGATGGTTCCGCTGACCAGGCTCCCACTAGCTGGCAGGACAGGTTGACCTCTCGTGGAGGCTAAGTCCCTCTAGCTCCGAGATGGTTCCGCTGACCAGGCTCCCACTAGCTGGCAGGGCAGGTTGACCTCTCGTGGAGGCTAAGTCCCTCTAGCTCCGAGATGGTTCCGCTGACCAGGCTCCCACTAGCTGGCAGGGCAGGTTGACCTCCCGTGGAGGCTAAGTACCTCTAGCTCCGAGATGGTTCCGCTGACCAGGCTCCCACTAGCTGGCAGGGCAGGTTGACCTCTCGAGGAGGCTAAGTCCCTCTAGCTCTGAGATGGTTCCGCTGACCAGGCTCCCACTAGCTGGCAGGGCAGGTTGACCTCTCGTGGAGGCTAAGTACCTCTAGCTCCGAGATGGTTCCGCTGACCAGGCTCTCACTAGCTGGCAGGGCAGGTTGACCTCTCGTGGAGGCTAAGTCCCTCTAGCTCCGAGATGGTTCCGCTGACCAGGCTCCCACTAGCTGGCAGGGCAGGTTGACCTCTCGTGGAGGCTAAGTCCCTCTAGCTCCGAGATGGTTCCGCAGACCAGGCTCCCACTAGCTGGCAGGGCAGGTTGACCTCTCGTGGAGGCTAAGTACCTCTAGCTCCGAGATGGTTCCGCTGACCAGGCTCCCACTAGCTGGCAGGGCAGGTTGACCTCTCGAGGAGGATAAGTCCCTCTAGCTCTGAGATGGTTCCGCAGACCAGGCTCCCACTAGCTGGCAGGGCAGGTTGACCTCTCGTGGAGGCTAAGTACCTCTAGCTCCGAGATGGTTCCGCTGACCAGGCTCCCACTAGCTGGCAGGGCAGGTTGACCTCTCGTGGAGGCTAAGTACCTCTAGCTCCGAGATGGTTCCGCTGACCAGGCTCTCACTAGCTGGCAGGGCAGGTTGACCTCTCGTGGAGGCTAAGTCCCTCTAGCTCCGAGATGGTTCCGCTGACCAGGCTCCCACTAGCTGGCAGGGTAGGTTGACCTCTCGTGGAGGCTAAGTACCTCTAGCTCCGAGATGCTTCCGCTGACCAGGCTCCCACTAGCTGGCAGAGCAGGTTGACCTCTCGTGGAGGCTAAGTCCCTCTAGCTCCGAGATGGTTCCGCTGACCAGGCTCCCACTAGCTGGCAGGGCAGGTTGACCTCTCGTGGAGGCTAAGTACCTCTAGCTCCGAGATGGTTCCGCTGACCAGGCTCCCACTAGCTGGCAGGGCAGGTTGACCTCTCGAGGAGGCTAAGTCCCTCTAGCTCCGAGATGGTTCCGCTGACCAGGCTCCCACTAGTTGGCAGGGCAGGTTAACCTCTCGTGGAGGCTAAGTACCTCTAGCTCCGAGATGGTTCCGCTGACCAGGCTCCCACTAGCTGGCAGGGCAGGTTGACCTCTCGAGGAGGCTAAGTCCCTCTAGCTCCGAGATGGTTCCGCTGACCAGGCTCCCACTAGCTGGCAGGGCAGGTTGACCTCTCGTGGAGGCTAAGTACCTCTAGCTCCGAGATGGTTCCGCTGACCAGGCTCCCACTAGCTGGCAGGGTAGGTTGACCTCTCGAGGAGGCTAAGTCCCTCTAGCTCCGAGATAGTTCCGCTAACCAGGCTCTCACTAGCTGGCAGGGCAGGTTGACCTTTCGTGGAGGCTAAGTACCTCTAGCTCCGAGATGGTTCCGTTGACCAGGCTCCCACTAGCTGGCAAGGCAGGTTGACCTCTCGAGGAGGCTAAGTCCCTCTAGCTCAGAGATGGTTCCGCTGACCAGGCTCCCACTAGCTGGCAGGGCAGGTTGACCTCTCGAGGAGGCTAAGTCCCTCTAGCTCCGAGATGGTTCCGCTGACCAGGCTCCCACTAGCTGGCAGGGCAGGTCAACCTCTCGTGGAGGCTAAGTCCCCCTAACTCCGAGATGGTTCCGCTGACCAGGCTCCCACTAGCTGGCAGGGCAGGTTGACCTCTCGAGGAGGCTAAGTCCCTCTAGCTCCGAGAGGATCCCGCTGTCAGGCTCCCTCTAGCTGGCAGGTCCGGTGGTACCTCTCGTGGTAGCCTAGTCCCTTAGCTCTGAGATGGTCCCGCTGCCAGGCTCCCTCTAGCTGGCAGGTCCGGTGGTACCTCTCGTGGTAGCCTAGTCCCTTAACTCCGAGATGGTCCCGCTGTCAGGCTCCCTCTAGCTGGCAGGTCCGGTGATACCTCTCGTGGTAGCCTAGTCCCTTAACTCCGAGATGGTCCCGCTGTCAGGCTCCCTCTAGCTGGCAGGTCCGGTGGTACCTCTCGTGGTAGCCTAGTCCCTTAACTCCGAGATGGTCCCGCTGTCAGGCTCCCTCTAGCTGGCAGGTCCGGTGGTACCTCTCGTGATAGCCTAGTCCCTTAACTCCGAGATGGTCCCGCTGTCAGGCTCCTTCTAGTTGGCAGGTCCGGTGGTACCTCTTATGGTAGCCCAGCTCTTTCCCCCGAGGTGGTCTCGTCACCCAGGCTCCCATTGAATGGCCTGGCAGGTTGACCCCGTAGGGAGGCCAAGTGATTTTCGCGCCCAAGAATACCACTCAGCGAATACGTTGGGTTGGATGTTCTTTCCGAGCTTGTGTCAAGCTCGCAAAGAGCGGGGATTATGTACAACCCCGTATTCGCCGAGTAGGGCCCTCTCGCCTGGTACCTCTCGCCTGGTACCTCTCGCCTGGTACCTCTCTCCTGGTACCTCTCTCCTGGTACCTCTCGCCTGGTACCCCTCGCCTGGTACCCCTCGTGGTACCTCTCGCCTGGTACCTCTCGCCTGGTACCTCTCGCCTGGTACCTCTCGCCTGGTACCTCTCTCCTGGTATCTCTCTCCTGGTACCCCTCGCCTGGTACCCCTCGCCTGGTACCTCTCGCCTGGTACCTCTCTCCTGGTACCTCTCTCCTGGTACCTCTCTCGTGGTACCTCTCGCCTGGTACCTCTCTCCTGGTACCTCTCGCCTGGTACCTCTCTCCTGGTACCTCTCTCCTGGTACCTCTCTCGTGGTACCTCTCGCCTGGTACCTCTCGCCTGGTACCTCTCGCCTGGTACCTCTCTCCTGGTACCTCTCTCGTGGTACCTCTCGCCTGGTACCTCTCGCATGGTACCTCTCGCCAGGTACCTCTCGTCTGGTACCTCTCTCCTGGTACCTACCTCTCGCCTGGTACCTCTCTCCTGGTACCTCTCTCCTGGTACCTCTCTCCTGGTACCTCTCTCCTGGTACCTCTCTCCCGATACCTCTCTCGTGGTACCTCTCGCCTTGTACCTCTCGCCTGGTACCTCTCGCCTGGTACCTCTCGCCTGGTACCTCTCTCCTGGTACCTCTCTCCTGGTACCTCTCGCCAGGGCCCTCTCGTCAGGGCCCTCCCGCCAGCTCGCCCGACCTGTTTTTACCGTTGTGCCCTCGAGGGGGGATTACCTCTCTACCCCCCGATGTGGTGTTTTCCTATTGGCTTGAGGCTTATTTGCCTTAGGGGCATTTTGGTCATTTTGACCCCAAGACTTGGAAAAACTATAAATAGACCCCCTTGGGTGCCTTTGGAGAGGATGAATTTTCCTTACCTCCTCCTCCCTTAGCTTCATCTTGGTAGAGTAGAGAGAGCTCTTCAAGGCGCCCAGCCTAGCCCTTTGGTGAGGGAGGGGAAGTGTTCTAGCGACCTTCCGGGTGTGTGGTGGAACCTCCACGCTAGAGTCGAGGGTCTATTCCTAGTCTCCCAAGTCTTTGGTCCGTGACATCCTTCCGAGTGTAGTAGGTGCGAGGTCACCCCTTCCCCGAGGGTCGAGCTCCACAGAGGTCATTTTTTGGCTTCAACACGAGCCGAAGAGAGGAAGGCCCCTAACCAACAGTGAAGCACATGACCTGCAGGAATTATTGGGGGAATTTCCAGATATTTTCAAGGATCCTAAAGGGTTACCGGCTTACTGCCCATACGCAATCATGAACACATTAAGCTTAAGGAGGAAAATGTAAGTGTCAATCTAAGGCCATACCGTTACCCTCTCTTACAAAAAAGTGAAATTGAAAGACTGATCCAAGAGATGTTGGGATCCAGGGTGATACGACAAAGCTCCAGTCCTTACGCTTCTCTGATGGTCCTCGTGAAGAAGAACGACGGGTCATGGCGATTTTGTGTTGACTATCGTCAACTCAACAAGCACGCTATAAAAGACAAATTTCCGATTCTGATGATCGAGGAACTCATCGATGAGTTGCATGGTGTTGTGGTCTTTTCAAAGCTTGATCTCAGAGCCGGGTATCATCAAGTCCGGATGGCCGCCGAGGATATCCACAAGACGGTTTTCCAAACTCACTAGAGTCACTACGAGTTCGTTGTTATGCCGTTCGGTATGACCAACGCCCCGTCGACGTTCCAAAGCCTAATGAACAAGATATTACATGACCAACTACGGAGGTTCAATCTAGTTTTTTTATGACATTCTCATTTTTTAGCAAGTCATGGCAGGAACATATGGAGCACTTGTGGTTCACCATTAGCACCTTGCAAGATCACCAATTCGTCCTCAAACAAAGCAAATGTAGTTTTGGTGTCCAACAAGTAGCTTATTTGGGCCATGTGATCTCAGAGCAAGGCATAAATATGGACCCATTTAAAATTGAGGCTATGGTGTGGTGGCCAATTCCCAAGTCACTGAAGCAACTTAGGGGATTCCTTGGACTAACAGATTACTACCAGCGATTCATTAAAAAATATGGCATCATAGCTTGATCACTCATTGACATATTGAAGCAAAGAGCATTCTCTTGATCGGCCAAGGCTGAGGAGGCCTTCATCAAGCTCAAGGAGGGGGTGGCTCATCCACCGTTCTACACCTGCCAAATTTTCATATACCATTTGTGGTAGACAGATGCGTCGGAAGAGGTGTTGGGGTAGTGTTGATGCAAGAGGGTCGGCCTCTAGCCTTTTTCAGCAAAGCTTTGAGAAGCAAGAATGCGGCACTATCCACCTACGAGAAGGAGTTGTTAGCATAGTTGTCAAGACGAGGCGCTCCTGAGGCGTCGGGCGCACAAGGGGCAACCCGTCGAGCCTCAACACAGCTGAGGCGCGCGATGTGCCCCAGGCGCGCGATGTGCCCCAGGCGCGCCCAGGCGTCGCGCCTCAGGCGCGCCCAGGCGTCGCGCCTCAGGCGCGCCCAGGCGTCGCGCCTCAGGCGCGCCTTACAGGCTCCCAGGCGCGCCAAAGGCGCGCCCAAGCCTTTCAAGGTTTTTTTTTTAAAAAAAAATTGATATGGGCAAAAACATGATCTTAGACGCACCCGAGGCACCCCTAGGCGCACTTGGGCGCCCAATTCGCTGAAATTGAGCGAATTGGGCGCTCATTCGCGGAAAATCAGCTAATTTGGCTCCCAATTCATTGAAAATCAGTGAATTCGCTCAATTTCAGCGAATTGGGCGCCCAATTCGCACAATTTCAGCGAATTGGGCGCCCAATTCCCACAATTTCAGCGAATTGGGCGCCCAATTCCCACAATTTCAGCGAATTGGGCGCCCAATTCGCTCAATTTCCTTTTTCCCCATTTTTTAAAACCTCACGTGCCTCAGGCGCGCGCCTGCGCCTTGCGCCTAGGCTCCAGGGGGGCCTTTGCGCCTCGGTGCGCCTTGCGCTTTGATAACTTAGGTTGTTAGCAATCGTCTTGGCTCTTCAAAAGTGGCGGCATTACTTGGTGCGTTGACACTGGATTATCAAAGCCTGAAATTCCTATTGGAGCAAAAACTAGACACACCGAATCAACAATGATATATGTCGAAACTCATGGGATATGACTATGAAATCCAATACAGGAAGGGGAAGGAGAACGTGTGTGAGGACGCCTTATCGCGTCGGTATGAAGATGGGGGCATTGAAGTGAATGCTAGAGTGGTAGTGCAATCCGACCTCCTCCAGCAAATCCGAGCTGCATGGACCCAAGACAAGTAGATACAAAAGCTGATTTGAGTTGGACCCATGACGTCGTGAAGCGCAAAGGCAAGTTAGTAGTGGACAAGATGGAGGCCGTGAAAACAACCATCCTTCGGCTCTACCATGATAGCCTAGTGGGAGGGCATTTGGGAATGACGGCAACGTATCGAAAAATGAAGTCTCTCTTTTATTGGAAAAATATGAAACCGGAGATATATGAATACATACAAAAGTGACCCATACGTCAAAAATACAAGGCGGGCAACCAAAAGCCGCAAGGCTTGATTCAGCCCCTACCAATACCGGATCGCATTTGGCAACACATCTCACTCAATTCGTGGAAGGGTTGCCTAGGAGCAGAGGGAAATCAACTATATTAATGGTGGTAAACCGTTTGAATAAACAAGATCATTTTGTAGCCCTACGTCATTCGTATACAGATGAGGGTGTCGCCCAAAGTTTTTTTGGATTCGATCGTCTGCCTACACGGGCTTCCGAGTTCGATTGTGAGTGATTGAGATGCCACCTTCCTTGGCAACTTCTGGCAAGAACTCTTCCGCCTCTTACAAGTGCAGCTCAAGATATCAACGGCCTATCATCCCCAAACGGACGGCCAAACGGAAGTGGTGAATCGTTGTCTAGAAAGTTACCTGCATTGTATGTAATTTGAACGACCAAAGACTTGGGCGGCATGGTTGCCTCTCGCAGAGTGGTGGTATAACACCACTTTCCAAAGTTCCATTAAAATGACACCGTTCGAAGTGATTTATGGCCAAGAGCCGACCCTCCATTGTCCCTACATAGAAGGCATCTCCGTGCTCGAGGAGGTGGATCATTCCTTGGCAGCCCGAGAGAGTCATTTTCATCCTAAAGTTCAATTTCTCACGAGCTCAAAATAGGGTGAGGGTGTTGGCCAACAAGAAGCGTAGGGAGAGAGTGTTGGAAGTGGGGGCATGGGTTTATATATGCCTCCAACCATATAAACAGACAAGTTTACGGAACCAAGCCTTCTACAAGCGATCGTCGCGGTTTTTTGGGCCCTTCCAAGTGGTGGATAAGGTGGGACAGGTTTCCTATCGTCTAGATTTGCCATCCACAGCAAGAATCCATCACAAATTCCATGTGTCTCGGCTCCGAGAGCACAAAGGGGAGATTCCGATCGGAGGAGCAAGAGTAGAGTTACCCTCGACGGTGAATACGGAGGGCAATCTTCTGATCGATCCTGTGGCAATGTTGTAGAGGAGGGTTATTCCTCGACATGGTTGGGTGGTGACACAGGTGTTGGTGCAATGGGCGAATGGGATGTCAGAGGAGGCTATTCGGGAAGACTTATGGTTCATCCAACGGTGGTATCCCCACTTCCTGCCTTGAGGTAAAGGCAATGCTAATGGGGGGGGGTATATTGATGCGATCCAGACGCGGGAGGCGCAATTTGAGGTGGTCTGTTGTTGGTAATTGTGAGAAGTAATATTAGTTTATGTGTGTGGGGGGGGGGGGGGGCGGGGGGGGGGGGGGGGGTAGTTTAGTCCAATCACCTTCTTATATATATATATATATATATATATATATATATATATATATATGTGTGTGTTTGTGTGTGTGTGTGTGTTTTGTTTAGGGTTGGGTATGCGATTTTGTATGTGTGAACTGTGAAGTGTCGTTGTTCCCTTCGCCGTGGTGGATAGGGCACTGGTGGATTCCAGAGGCGTGCCTCTTGGGGGATCTTTATTTTGTAAGTGATTGTGCTTGTGTGGTGTAATCATCAATCATATATTGTGTTTTCTTGGAGTTCTTCTGCTCCGTTATTGTTGTGCTTCTCTTCCATTGTTGTGTGTGTGGTTGGCTGGTGCTGGTTAGCATTGGGAACACATCAGATTTATTCTATGGATATACATCAGTTAAAAAAATGCTTGTGCCCTTGTAAAAAGTGGGTAAATATAAAGAGTATCGAGAAGAGGTAGAGGGGCATCTGGTTTGGAATAGTATTATGGAAAACTACACATATTAGATATACCACGATGGTCGATTATCTAATACCAGGATCCAACTTAATAACATTTTTTTTCTACTACAAACCTTCTTAACACCAATAATAGCTCTACTAGCCTCATTGATGAATTGTTGCATGCGGTCATCCCTAACTTGACACATGAAAAGAAAAAAACAAGAATTCAGAATTGATCATTATGGTGGAGATGAGACATTTGACTTTCCACAAGCTACAATAGTTTATGATGCGGGACAGGCGTCACACCTGCCCGCCACCCTCGAGTCCCACCAGGGGGCCCATCTGGAGTCAGCACCGGGCGGCTTTCATCAAAACCGCAGCCCGTACACCCCAACAAGCTCTCTGTCATGGAATCACCACCATGCGACAGGTTGTTGAGGACGGGGCTCGAACCCCTGACCTTTTAGATAAGAGGCCTTCACCAACGCTCAGTTGGTGATGAGAGCGTTGGTGAAGGCCTCTTATCTTGGAGGTCAGGGGATCGAACCCCGTCCTCAACAACCTGTCGCATAGTGGTGATTCCATGGCGGAGAGCTGGTTGGGGTGTACGGGCCGCAGCCCTGATGAAAGCTGCCCGGTGCTGACTCCAGTTGGCCCCCCTGGTGGGACTCGAGGGTGGCGGGCATGTGTGACGCCTATCCCGCATCATAAAAGTGTATGGGATCGAGCCCCGGCCTCAACAACCTGCCGCATAGTGATGATTCCATGGCGGAGAGCTGGTTGGGGTGTACGGGCCGCGGCCCTGATGAAAGCCGCCTGGTGCTGACTCCAGGTGGACCCCCTGGTGGGACTCCAGGGTGGCGGGCAGGTGTAACGTTTGTCCCGCATCAGTTTATATATGTCTCTCTTGGAGGAAAATAAATCGTTGCGGGAAGGATGTTTGGAGTACACGAAATTATCTTTTTTATTAAAGTTTTTGTACATTAAAACACTTGGAAATTGGAGTAATGCGCACTTGAGTATGTAGTTGAAAACTCTACAAGGTGCGATTCCAGGTGGACATGAAACACTGCCTGCTAACTATAATGAGGCCAAGAAAAAATTACTTCTAAATTAGGTCACAATTACATTAAAATTGATGCATGTGAAGATAATTTCTCATTATTTTGGGAACCACACAAAAGTAGTAATACTTGCTTTGTGTGCGGGAATTCATAATGGGTCGAAGGAGTTGAAAGTCAATTAGTTCGCAAGTTAAGAAAATGTAAGCAACAAGATATGAGAACTTTAAAAAAGATCCCCAACAAAGTTTTCGTTACTTTCATTGAAAGAGCGTTTAGAAAGATTATTTCTTCGTAAACAGAGAGCTGAAATGATGCAATGGCATGCCAAAAAACCTAACCATGAAAATTTAATGCACCACCCTAAAGATGGCTTGGCATGGAAAGATTTGATCAAAGACACCAAGAGTTCTACTGTGAATCTCGTAATATTCGCATTGCTTTTACCACTGATGGTTTCAATCATTTTGGTGATCTTAGTAGCACATATAGTACATGGCCAATTATATTAGCCATATATAATGTGCCACCATGGGAGTGCATGAAGAAGAGACCTATCATCAGGTCATGTCTGATACCTAGTCTGAAAATATCTGATAACAATATTAATGTTTATCCGCAAGCATTAATAAAGGAGTTGAAAGAATTGTGGGAAGAGGATATGGAAGTGTTTGATGCTTCAGAGGGAAAAAAATTTAAACTGTGTGTGGCATTACTCTAGACTATTATTTATTTTTTTGGGCTTAGTAATTTATCAGGTTGGAATAAACATTCTAAACTTAGATGCCCATAATGCAGGTTAAACACTAACTTATGTCGGTTAAAGCACAGTCAAAAAATATCATTTTAATGTCACCGTCGATTTCTGCCAGTTGATCATCCATATAGGAAGCCACGAAAATTTGGTTGTCATGCACGTTGATGGTACAAGACCGAACATATGATCTGTGCAAAGGATTTTATGTCGACGAAGTTCTTTACGATGTTTTTCATTTCTAACTCCTATCAACTTGTTTAGCGCGCGCGCGGGGGCGAGGGGGGGTACGAGAGTCTATAGGAGGTGGATATGGCAAATTGTAAGTCGCATTGATGGTACAAAACCAAATAATATTGACACGCTATCGGGTCATTCACTAAAAGAGCGAGCTCAATTGGAGGTGGTAGATGTGACGAGTTGTGAGTCAAGTTGATGGCAAAAGACGGAGCGTATGATCAATTCAAAGGATTATATGTTGGCAGAGTTCTTTACAATGTTTTTCATTTTTAGCTCCTAGCAAACCTGTTTAACGCGCGGGAGGGTACGAGAACCCGAGGGGTAGGTAACGATCATGGAAGACGGAGCTAATCATAATGCAGAGACTTGTGTTTAGAGGCATGCACCCTAGGTCGTTGATTGTTTACATGGTTAAGGGTTGCCAGGGGAGCGAGGTGGGATCTGTCCTCCTAATAGAAGCTCCAAAGATACGTCATCCCATCATGAGAGGCATCATCATGCCTTTCGGGGATAGAAAATCAATGTGCAAGGAGGGAGCTGATCTTGACCAACAATGCAGAGACTCGTGTTTAGAGTTAGGTCTCCCAGATGCAAGTCGATATCTCACACATGATCGAGCTACAAATTTATTAGAAAGTACACAAATAATAAACCGTCAAATTATCATAGTTAGACAAACCTGAAATACATTTGATGTTTATTTATGTGTACATGGGTCACTTCAAATGCTCTGAGGTGAGAGATCATGGGTAGTATTGTAGCACATCTTTGGATCATCGATATTTCAAGTATTTTCAAGGTATTTGTCTCAGAGTTTGTAAGGCGATAGTCTCCACTTTGTAGCGCTTCTTAGATTAAAGAAAGACACTTCCCAATTTGGATTGAATTTATCGATGTCGGTTAATCTTCTCACAGTATTTACCTTCTTCAAGATCAAATCCTCCTCCTGAAATTGCTTGATCTTAGTGTACTTCTCGAAGTGCCTCGCCATGCTGCGCTTGATTTCTTCATGTCTGGTTCTGCCGAGGGTCATGAGCTTTTCTACGAAATCCAGAGAAATCTTATGTTCTTCTTCATTCACTAGTAGTCATTCCTCCTTCCTCCATTACGATTATGTGAACTCCTAAATTTTAACTCCACTAAGATAAGTGCCAAGATCCATGAGACAACTTGAAAGAGTTTCCCCCATAATCGAACTAAGGGTTATTCGCAAAGCACATGGGACATAAGGGAGTTGCTCCACCGAGTCCTCTTTTACATTTTTTTTTCTTTTTTTCTTCAGGAGATTTAGGATTAATTTGTTGGCCTCCTTGACCTGGCCATTGGTACGAGAATGATGGATATAGGAGAAGCACAGATCAATCTTGATCTGCTCACAGAACTCCACTAACTCTAGGTTCGCAAACTGAGAACAGTTAACAATGATAATTGTTAGAGGTAGCTCGTACCTGCAAGTCATTTCCCCTCAAGTGAAATTTTACATGATTGGAGTGGTTGTCTCTGTCAAAGCCTTCACTTCAATCAAGTTTGAGAATAGTCAATCATGACTAAGATGAATTTTCGTTGGTCGCTGAAAAAGGTCTGAGTAAGTCCATCCCAATACTATGAAGGGCTAATGGGTCGTGATGGATCTCAGATGTTGTGTTGTTTGAAGTTGAAGAGGGTAAAGTTGGCATTTTTGACATTGGTGAACTCCTCAGTATCTCTTCAGATAGTTGGCAAAAAGTATCCATGTTTGGCAAAAAGTATCCATGTTTTAGCACCCTCTTCTCCGGTGTACGACTCCCATAATAGCTTTTGCACTCCTTTGAATGTATCCCTTCCAAGATCCATGGCATTTCCCCAGTTATTGCACATCTTGTCAAAAGTCAGCAGAGGATCTTTTGATACAAATCCCTATCATGGACTAAGTAATAAGCCTACTTGTACCGAAACAGCATCTTATCACATACCGACTCCGGGAACATCCTAGTGGCCAAGAAATCTACAAACAGGTCTCCAAGAGTTGTTCCATCTCCATTAATTACACTTCTTCGATGGAGGATCGAAATAACTCTGTCAAGGTCCCTCCAATCTTAGAACCGTACCGCATGATTCCGTCAGCAGCACCATTCTCTTCTCTTGGCATGTGTTGGATGTTGAAAGATCGAAATGACCCGATCAATCTCTTGACCATTGTAAGATACTGTTGTAATGTTAGTTCTTGGACATCAAACTCCCTATGGATCTAGGATGCGACTACCAACGAATCTGTGTAAGCCTGAACGTCATGCGCCGCTAGCTCTTTTGTCATTTGTAGGTGAGTGAGCAAAGCTTTGTGCACAGCTCGATTATAGGGCCCCCACTCCACCCCACCCCACCCCACCCACCCATAAATACAATGCATGACGCAAGATAACGAGCTCTAGGATCATGCTCCTCACTGTTGAAAACAAGTCCATCCACGACCGCCACCATAGTCCCCCCCCACCAGATCGAAGAAAGGGATCCTCTTTGAGCCTTCTCTCTCGCCGGCCAAAGTACGTGCACTTTGGTGGTGGTGAATTGACTACCAAAGTATGTGTATTTCCTCCCATTTGCCGCAACATCAGTGTGGTGAACACCTTTGTACACGAGGTTTTTTCTTGCACGGGTTTTCGAGATCCAAGGTCATTATACGAGACCTCATCTTCATCAACAAATTCTGTCTTGAGTTGTTCAAATTGCATTGTGCACAACTACACATGAGCACAACCTGCCACCAGCAAACAGACAATCAAGCAAAAGCCTTAATAGGTGTTTGGAGATGTATCTAAGGTGCTTCATCTCTGCGCAGCCCTATAGTTGGGGAAAATTGTTAAGTTGGGGAGAATATAATTATAGCACTGCATTCCATTATGGGGGAGGCACAATCATACTCCAACTTATATATGGCCTCCCAGCACATTGTTGCATCATACATCAAAAGGATGTCACATAGAGGCGCTTATTATCCAACTAAGCAATATAGATGAGATTTTATTGCAACTGAAATACATATACACCACACCCAACAAACAACGTACAATCACACCAACAAGTGCCAACAAGACATCCATTTCTAAGTAAAGGGAGAGGTGTGAAACTCTGATGCAACCTGAGTCACACACGAGTCTTATTTTATTTCATGCATTTTTATTTGGTATTTGATAGAGCATGTATCAGTGCACGTGCATTTTTTGCGCTGATTATGGCTTATAGGAGTGATTGTCCAATAAGTTCTTGTATAAAAAATTCTGTCAAAGTAGGTATAAAGGTAATTAAGGCAAGCACTCAAAAAGATACATTAAAATTAAGCATATTTTAATTTAGGCAACATTGAAATTAAAATCAAATTCTAATTTTGGAATTAAGCTAATATGAAAAGACATCTTTTGAATAACACAGTTGATTCATTCTCTTAAAAGAAATTATTTTTCCTTTTTCCTTATGTTGGGACTAATACATAAAAAAAAAATTGACAGTAGGCTCTTCTCCTAAAGGCAAGTATTTCCTCCTATTTTATAAAAATTCAGCCTTGTTCACTAAAAAGTTAGCTTGGACAGAAATTGGAAAATAGGGAGAACTCTCAGTTTTCAAAAAGTCTAGCCCGATCAGATGCCCTCACGCGACAAATCTCCTCTACCAGAACTCACAACCTGCTCGACCAAGATCTAGCCCCACTCCCCGCCGTCGGCACCGCCTCGTCGGACCTCGCTGTTGCTAGCCTTTGTGGGCTCCGACGAACACTCCCTTGTTAACTACCAATGGAATAGGCGCTCCCCGCGTCGGATCAAGCGATCCAGCATCCTTTTCGATTCTGTCAACCACCACCAATAACTTTTGTGATCCAACCATCATCGTCCAGACGATTCCCCATCCACAGTCATCCCCACTCCTCTTGTTTCAACCGGTTGATTTGAGGTTGCGTTCATTTTGGATGGTATATCCTCGTTCTCTGCCCTCTTTAGTGTTAGTAATAATCTTATGCTTTATTTATATAATTGATCTAAAATTTCAAAGTGTGTTAGCCCTTATTTATCTTGTTATCTATTTGTCATTAATTTCACATTCTCACGTTTTCTTTTTTGTCTGCTTGTTTGTAGAAAATTATGTCATATTTATTCAACATTTAAATGTTAAGCCTTTATGGTGTGTGTGAGCCTGAGATCAATTATCGCTTACCGTTATTCATGAACGTCTTTCTTGTGCGTCATATTTAAAAAAGAATTAAAATTTATTAATTTAAAACAATTTTGAGACTCTGGATTACATCAAACTCCATCCTCATCGTCAAGCATATGGTGCCACCTGCACCCATTTAAAGCCGACTTTCAGTTTTTTCAGACCATTCATAGTGAAAATTCATATTGGGTAGGTAGCGCACCGTGTGCACCTCCACTTGCAAAGCCACAAACACCTAGTTTTTCATGTTTGGGGACAAGTGGAGGACATTATACATGTGTACAGGCAGTTGATCGCCCCTTTATGTATACCCTGACCTCCATCAGTGAACATTGCTCGGAGGTGCAGGAGAGGAACATCGTTGACCAATTCATCGTGGCTTGGCAACATCGACCGCCTATTAAGCCACATAGGTCGAACATGTAGACTTTCGCCATCAATTCCATAAGTCTGCCTTAAGGACAAGCAAAAGTTTTCATATTTAAATATTGTTACAGAAGAGGGGTGCCGGACTAGAAGAACAAAGACACAAATTTAGCATGTGTTTTCTGGGGGATAGTTGAAGAGTGCCCAACTACTACAAAAAACAACAGTGGATAGTCCTAGACACGGGCTTTATGGTATTTCCTGCTTGTAATGTTTACTTCCTACGTTTTTTTATTCAATTTACCATAATAACAAATATACCCCTGGATATTAAGGCTTAAATAGTGATTGTAATAATGAACTCTTTATGCTTAGTAACTTGGAAAGAAGGCTTGGGTCTGACCTTGAAGATTTCTCCTCAATATTCTCATTTCCCTCTTCCTCTCATTGTCAATTACAAATATACCCCAAAAAATTAATAGTTTGTAAGACTAATAAAGATGATTTTGATTATCAATTAGATTGTGTTGTATGTTAGGATATTGTTGAATAAAATGTTGATGAATTTTCTCAGGAAAACAAGAAGATACAACTCATTACATCTTGGAAGGTTGATGGCCCATGGTGTGCTTGAAGGGTATTTTGTGGAAGTCAGATTAGTGTCTTCATATATGTTTTGGCAAACCACTGCGAAGACTTCTAAAACATTTTGATCTTCATCACAATATCGTTGGTTGTCGTCAACATCACTTGTCGTCAACCAGTGACCACCCACATCAAAAAACATAGACCGTTGAAAGTTTAACGTGAGAGTTCGTAAATGGAATATTTCTATGCAAAACAATTTTAACCATTTAGTCAATGAATGGCATCAAAACATAATCAAAAGCTCCTAAAGGCCAAGAACTCGCTGTGCAAAAGAAGATTTATAGAAATTTCAGTGAATTCATATGAATTTACTAAATACACAATACTAATTGCAGAACAATTCTAACTCAAAAACTTACCTGCAGTTGCAGAAAGATAAACATCAGCGAGATCTGGCATGTTTTTTTTCTGAAAAGAACAAATGAACTTTTCCAAGAAATTCCTCTCAGAAATTGTGACAATGTAATACAAATCCAATTCTTTCTTCAGAAGTCCCTTTTCTCTGATGAGCTGCATAACATAATTACGCGGAATCAGCCTTCTGGTCAAGCTAAGACTCATAATGGAAGGATGCCGGCTCAAATACGAGAGCGTGCAACCGCCTTCCTTCACCAAGAAATCAACCGTCTCACGCAAATTCTTCGCAGAGAGATTCAAAATCGCAGGATGCCTTGACATCATCGACACAACCTCAGCTTTTGAAAATCCTAGAGAGCCCAAAAACTTGGTCTTGGCGTCAACTGCATCTGAGTCCACGTTACACAGACAACGAAATGCACTGTAGAACATTCCTGATTCGCAGGGAACTCCCAACTTGATAACTCTCATGGCAACAGATCTTAGGGAGCTGAGATTCCTGCCGATGATTCTTTTGTCCTTTGTCAATGCAGAACAGATCCTTTCATCAGAAATTTGGCATTCCCTCAAGAAAGCAATGTTGGGCTTGATTTTCTTCTCAAGGTCACAAGATAGAAGGGATGTGTCATTTGAAAAGGCTTTGAGTATGTCATCATTGGAGCCAAAAAAACCTCTTAAGAACTCAACCCTGGGACGCACATTGCAGTATTTCAGATAATTAAGGACAAAAGGGTTAGCAGTAATCAGCTTGATGATCTGGGTTTCAGTGAACCCTAGCTTTCTCAAAGCATCGAACTTCAGCTTCAGGGTCGAGTCCACATTAGCGCACAGTAGTTTGGAGCGGAGAGAAACGATCCTTTTGATGTGGGAGTCAGTGAAACCATTTTTCCTGAAGAAGTCTAGAACAGAGTCGGGCTGAGAAGGGAATTTGATGTGGGTTATGGATTTGGACGCTTTGGCAGCCTCCTCCGACGATAAACCCACGGAATTGATGAGGAATTTGGTAATGAACGGGGTTTGGGGAGGTGGATCGTCGGCTCCGGAGGTGAAGAGGGAGAGGGGGGTTAGAAAGTGAGGGGAGGAAAAGACGGTGAAATTCTTACTCCTTGCAGAGAGGTAGACGAGAATGGAAGCCGAATTCTTACGAATCAACATCATCTCTTCCCTGCGACCGAGAAACACCGAGCTGACTCTGTAACAGGAGGAAACACACCATCAACGGCCCAGATGTTAGCTCTCCATCCAATCTATCACAAAAGCCCAGCGCTCGCAATCCATGGGAGCTTTAAAGAATCCTGTCAAGCGTTGCCACCTGTCCTCCTGCAAAGGATACAATTGTAAACCGTCAATGGACCTATTTAAGGGCCTAATTAGTTTTGGTTAATGAATAAATAAATATAGTTTTCTTTCCTATCATTAATTTAGGCTCTGTAATCCTTGCCAGAGTTTGCTTCCGGGGAGATTACATTGGTGCTCTCGTTGAGCCAATCATCCCACATGGCTGGCAACGAATCACCTCCGGGGACCCGATTGAAAGACCTGGCCATCGGCCAGCAAGAGTTATGGAAGACGATGGATTCACGGCAGGCGGAGCACCTCCAAAAGTTCACACAACTAGAATCCGAGCTCTTCAACATACAGAAGACGATTCAACATTCTACCGACAAAACAACGCAGGAACTTACCTCTTTCCGGCAAGAAGTCCTTTCCCTACTCAAAGATTTTTCGGCAGCCGCACGTGACGGTGGTTCGACCGGTCCACCGCCTCAGCCAGGCCCTTCGGCTACTCTGATCCCATCATCAGCGGCGGGTTTCGCAACACATATCCAAGAGAGCGCCCACGGATCGCCCAATCGTCCAGTTCACCCTCTCGGATTCCTCTTGGATGGAAATCTTGGAGTCAATCCCTCTTCCCAACCATTCTTGCAGGGACAATCATCAGGATACCCCATCTAGCTACAGTCTTTTCCGGTAATTCCGCCACCAGCATTCCAGCAACACCAACCAGCATTCTGGGGTCCGGCACAACCAAGATTTTCAAACCAGCGTACGCTCAACATAATCAGAGACAGTTATTACTCCCCGGACCGTCGCATCACAGCGCAAATACCCAGGGCACCTCAAGAATTTCTCGACCCAGGGGCGACGACAAATACCTGGCAGCCACAGCACCATCCGGCAACTAAAAACTCCAGGTTCTAACGTAACAAATTCCCCCAATATTCACCAGGTAAAAGTGTTCTTCCCTCGTTTTGAAAGTGGTGACCCCACAGATTGGATAAAAAAACAGAACATTACTTCAATTTTTTAAATATCAATTATACCGATTATATGTCCATCGTCGCAATGCATCTTGACCCACCAGCCTCAAGATGGTATGAATCTTTAAATCCTGACGGGGCTTATTATAATTGGACGGAATTTAAATTTGCAATTCTTAACCGATTTGGCCCCTCAGCATTTGAAGATCTAATGTTGCGCAGGACAATCAGCATCAGTATTGGCGTACAAAGACAAATTTGAAGAATTAGCAACAAAAATTTATGGCATGCACCCTAATCATTTAAAATCTATATTCATCATCGGATTAAAACCGCCCATTCAACGGAGTGTCATAACCCAGTGACCGTTAACCCAAGATGAGGCATTTAGTCTGGCAAAATTATTCGAAGAACAATGGCTAGAAGACCACCGTACACATAAACCTACTGTCCACTCCACCCAAGGGGTACACCCAACACCTCATTTAAAACCAAAATTCAAACGACTATCACCAGAGGAACTGCGCACAAAACGCGAGAAGGGGCTTTGTTACAGTTGCGATGAACGATATTTGCCCGGCCACAAGTGCAAGAATAAAATCTCATATTTAGTACTCGAAGACGATATGCCATTGACCCTCGAAGAAGCGGACCCGACAAATTCTTTCGAAGGCTTAAATCAGGACTGCACTCCTCCACTAGTGTAATGCCCCGAATCTCAAAAGAGGAACGGGCAGCGTTTGGAGCCGAGTTTGGACCGGGGAAGCTTAACCCGCGTCAAAGGCCAAATGGCAACGGCGGGGTGAGCAACGGGCTGGTGGACCCCTACCCGCTCCATCTACTCGGTTAAAGTGACCTAAAGTATTACGTGGGACTTGCCGAGGTTTGGAGATCGAGTCTAGGCTACGGCTGAAAGGACTAAATGCTCACGAGATTGTCGCCCTGGGGGGGGGGGGGGGGGGGGGGGGGGGGGGGGGGTCGAGGACCGGACTGGGTTCGGACTGGCTTCGCCGAGTAAGTGCCCTGAGAGCACGGGGTGTACGGCCGTGTGAGCGTGCACTTGTGATGTGATGCTTATTCGTTATGTTGCTTGTTTTGCTAACAAGTGCAGGGAAGAAGCTTTGCCGCCCCAGTTTGGGGGCGGAATCGTTAAAATTTGGTTAGTTTTAGCTGACCGTTATTCTTGTTTGCCACCGTTGCGGTGATTTGTGCTTGCAGGTGCTGCGGAGCCGAGCGGCAAATAGCGGGCCAAAGCCCAAGTTGCTGAGCCGGCCCTCGAAGGCCTTGTTTGTTTACTTATCTAAATCATTTGTGGCCGGTTTGCGAGTCGAAGTTTGTAAGACACTGTTTAATTATTGTAAACTCTTGTAGGGTCATAAGGCTAGTACTGGTGTATTAAACATTCCTATTTGTTTGAGTAGTGGACATTCATGATTGGCAGGGTTCTTTAATCTTTGCAACCTTAATAAATTGCTTCCGCTAGATGCTCTGTGTAGGACGTTTTGATTGGTTGAATGGCATCAATAAGTAACCAACTGGTTTGTCCGAGTATATGGCGTCAGGCCCCGGCCGGACCTACTGTTATATGCTATGTGGCGGATATGGGTGTTACAATTTGGTATCAGACTGCCGGTTTCGGTTAAGCTTAAATGAATTCGTGGACGAATTCACTTTAATGTGTGGTGAGCACATGTGTGTCCGTCATCGTTATAACATGAAAAGAACCCATGAATGTCCACTTAGGAATGAAAATACACAATGTTGTTTGCTCACCCCGCCGTTTCCATTTGTCCTTTGACGCGGGCTAAGCTTCCCCAGTCCCAACTATCGTTCAAACACGGTACATAACCCCGTTATGTTCTCGGTTGGCTCCCAGGCCACCGATATGGCAGAAATTCGCTTCCGCCCAGATTTCCGGGTGCACCTTGGGGTTAATCCCTAAGACTCCCTGTTGCAATCTACCACGTAGAAGCCCGAAAATAACTCAAAGGCACAGAGTCTTCTCCAGCCAACCATGCATAGAAAAATATCACCGATCAAGACCAACATGTCCGGGTAGGCTTCACACATCATACATATGTCCGTACTACGATTCCGGACTCTAACAAGGGGGACTTTACATATCTACCCCAAGGAATACCGCAAACTCGCCGCACACTCGTGGGAGAAGGGTTTTCCCATGCAAAGAAAGAAGAGCTTCACATGCTCAAGATGAGAATCGTTACCCTAGCGTTCTTCCTCGGCGCCATGACGATCCAGTCGGATGGAAAGCACCGTATCGGCCTCGCCTTCGCAGATCTGGACTCGAATCGAAAATCGGAGCTCCGAAGCTCCACCGGCAGCCGGAGTTTACCTCCTTCTTCTTCCTCCTTGCTCTCCCTTCTTTCTAGCTTTTAGAAAGAGAAAACTCAAATGGAATGAGGGTTTCCAAGCCCTATTCCCGGATATAACCCACCAGGAACAGCCCCTAGCTGTCGGATCCCAAACTAAGGAAACAGACGGCCACGATTCAGCCCAAAATTAGAAATTTTGGGCTGAACACGGGTTGCAACACGGCCGTGTTCAGGGTCGTGTCACCAATTCGCCGTCGAAACCGACGCGCCATGAAAAGAATACGGGCACCCGACACGCCAGTGTCAGGATTGACACGCCCGTATCAGGCTTGACACGCCCGTGTCAGCCAGTACACACCCGTGTCGCTGGGCGTGTTCCCCCAATGACACAAGTCCAAAACAATCCGAGCACAACACGGCCATTTGACACGCCCGTATTACATGTCATGTGTTAGACACGCCCTGGGACACGCCCGTATCCTAGGCCGTGTAACTGCCTTAACACAAAATACCGAATGACCCGAGGAGGACACGGGCATTTGACACGCCCATGTCGAATTACACACGCCCGTGTCAGACCCGAACACGCCTGGGCTCAGGCCGTGCGCCCCTCACTCAACGATCGTTGAGTGTATTGCTCTAAGTGACTAACACGCCCTAGGACACGCCCGTGTCCCAGGCCGTGTTCACCCTCTGATGATCATTGACTCCAAAATCGTCGACCACGCGACCAACACCGAACCCGAGAACGACGCGCCCTGGGACACGCCCGTGTCTCAAGCCGTGTCACCACTACCAAAACTCAGATTTTGCTCAAAACGCCACCCGTCACCCTTTTGAGTTTCAGGGCGTTACACGGGACACGAGCTTAGACACGCCCGTGTCACAATTGACACACCCGTGTCACAATTAACACGCCCGTGTCAGTCAGTACACGCCCGTGTTGCGGGGCGTGTTCCATGAATCGACACAGGGCCAAAACATCCCGAAGAGGACACGGCCCTGTGACACACCCGTGTCACAGACCGTTTTCTAGACACGCCCTGGGACACGAGGCCGTGTAACTCTCTCCACACAGCACGGTAAACAGCCCGAGCAGGACACGACCCTGGACACGCCCGTGTCTCAGGCTGTGTTCTCAACCTTATACGATCGTCGACTGCATCTCGTCGACTATACGGAAATCGTGCAACTCGAGCATGACACGACCCCGAGACACGCCCGTGTCCCCGGCCGTGTGACCCTTACCAGGGCCCAAACTCGGCACCAAACGCTGTCTGTTCCTCTTTTGAGTTTCGAGGCATTACACTAGTGGAGGAGTGCAGTCCTGATTTAAGCCTTCGAAAGAATTAGTCGGGTCCGCTTCTTCGAGGGTCAATGGTATATCGTCTTCGAATACTAAATATGAGATTTTATTCTTGCACTTGTGGCCGAGAAAATATCGTTCATCGCATCTGTAACAAAGCCCCTTCTCGCGTTTTGTGCGCAGTTCCTCTGGTGATAGTCGTTTGAAGTTTGGTTTTAAATGAGGTGTTGGGTGTACCCCTTGGGTGGAGTGGACAGTAGGTTTATGTGTACGGTGGTATTCTATCCATTGTTCTTCGAATAATTTTGCCAGACTAAATGCCTCATCTTGGGTTAACGGTCACTGGGTTATGACACTCCGCAGAACAAAGCATATTGAAGTGCGCTACCACTTCATTTGGGAGCATGTGGAAAACAAAGATATATCTCTCTGCTATGTCCCCACGGATAAGCAGATTGCAGATATCTTCACAAATCCCCTAGACGAGGCCAAGTTCAGTCTTTTCAAAACTTAACTCGGCATGCTGAACTATGAAGATTGAAGACTGAAGAGCTCAAGGCTCTTGGATCAAGGGGAAACATCTGCTAAGAACTCAAGATCGGGCATGGATGCAAGAACTGAGGGGGAGCATTTTGCTCCAAGTGAAGTAAGGTTATGCGCGCACTGGTTGACACGGGCGTGTCAAGCCTGACACGGGCGTGTCGGGTGCCCGTGTTCTTTTTGGGGCGCGTCGGTTTCGACGACGAATGGGTGACACTGCCCTGAACACGGCCGTGTTACAACCCGTGTTCGGCCGAGGATTTCTAATTTTTAGCTGAATCGTGGCCGTTCGTTTCCTTAGTTTGGGATCCGACAGCTGGGGGATGTTCCTGGTAAGTTATATCCGGGAATAGGGCTGGGAAACCCTCATTCAATTTGTATTTTCTCTTTCTAAAAGCTAGAGAGAAGGGAGAGCAAGGAGGAAGAAGAAGGGGGTCAACTCCGGCCGTCGGTGGTGCTTCGGAGCTCCGATTCTCGATCCGAGTCCAGATCTGCGAAGGCGAGGCCGATACAGTGCTTTCTATCCGACTGGATCGTCATAGTGCCGAGAAACAACGCTAGGGTAACGATTCTCATTTTGAGCATGTGAAGCTCTCGTTCTTTTGCATGGGAAAACCCTTCTCCCGCAAGTGTGGGGCGAGTTTGCGGTATTTCTTGGGGTAGATATGTAAAGTCCCCCTTGTTAGAGTCCGAAATCGTAGTACGGACATAGACATGATGTGTGAAGCCTACCCGGACATGTTGGTTTGGATCAGTGATGTTTTGCTATGCATGGTTGGCCGGAGAAGACTCCGTGCCTTTGAGTTATTTTCGGGCTTCTACGTGGTAGATTGCAATAGGGAGTCTTGGGGATTAACCCCAGGGTGCACCCGAAAATCTGGGCGAAAGCAAATTTCTGTCATATCGGTGGCCTGGGAGCCAACCGGGTACATAGTGTGGCTATGTACCATGATTGAACGATAGTTGGGACTGGGGAAGCTTAGCCTGCGTCAAAGGCCAAATGGCAACGTCGGGGTGAGCAACGGGCTGGTGGACCCCTACCCGCTCCATCTGCTCGGTTAAAGTGACCTAAAGTCTTACGTGGGACTTGCCGAGGTTTGGAGATCGAGTCTAGGCTACGACTGAAAGGACTAAATGCTCACGAGATTGCCGCCCTGGGGGTGGTGGTGGGGTCGAGGACCAGACTGGGTTCGGACTGGCTTCGCCGAGTAAGTGCCCTAAGAGCACGAGGTGTACGGCCATGTGAGCGTGCACTTGTGATGTGATGCTTATTCGTTATGTTGCTTGCTTTGCTAACAAGTGCAGGGAAGAAGCTTTGCCGCCCCGGTTTGGGGGCGGAATCGTTATAATTTGGTCAACTTTAGCTGACCGTTATTCTTGTTTACCACCGTTGCGGTGATTTGTGCTTGCAGGTGCTGCGGAGCCGAGCGGCAAATAGCGGGCCAAAGCCCAAGTTGTTGAGCCGGCCCTCGAAGGCCTTGTTTGTTTACTTATCTAAATCATGTGTGGCCGGACTGCGAGCCGAAGTTTGTAAGACACTGTTTAATTATTGTAAACTCTTGTAAGGCCATAAGGCCAGTACTGGTGTATTAAACATTCCTATTTGTTTGAGTAGTGGACATTCATGATTGGCAGGGTTCTTTAATCTTTGCAACATTAATAAATTGCTTCCACTAGATGCTCTGTGTAGGACGTTTTAATTGGTTGAATGACATCAATAAGTAACTAACCGGTCTGTCCGTAGTATATGACATCGGGCCCCGGCCGGACCTACTGTTATATGCTATGTGGCGGATAGGGGTGTTACATCCCGTTCGGGACGTGATGGTTTTAGCGCCGATTGAGGCACACGGCCCATGACACGGGCGTGTCCATGGGTGACACGACCGTGTCACAAGCCGTGTCACAGGTCGTGTCCCGTTTTGTATTTTCTGGGTTACGGCTAGTGTGGAACACGGCCTTGGACACGGGGGTGTCGCAAGCCGTGTTCGGCCCAGTAAATTGACTATAAGTGCGAATCATGGTCGTTCGTTTCCTTCTTTTGGGATCCAAGGGCCCAGTCTGGTCCTGACTGGGTTTAAGGCAGGGAATAGGGTTTTCAAACCCTCATTTAACTTGGAACATTCTCTTTCTAAGGTTTAGAGAGAGGGGAGAGCAAGGAAGAAGTAGAAGGCCAACTCCGGCTGCCGGTGGAGCTTCGTAGCTCCGATTCTCGATCTGAGTCCAGATCTGCAAAGGCGAGGCCGATACGGTGCTTTCTATTCGACTAGATCTTCATGGCGCCGAAGAGAAATGCTAGGGTAATGATTCTCTTCTTGGACATGTGAAGTCCTCTTTCCTTTTTTGCATAGGAAGCCCGCTCTCACGAGTATGCGGTGAATGCGAGGTATTCCTTTGGGTAGACATGAATAGTCTCCGTTGTTTTGCATGTAGAGTCCGAAATCGAAGCACGGACATAGGCATGGTGTGTGAAGCCTACCCGGACAAGTTGGTCTGGATCGGTGATGTTTCATTATGCATTAATAGTCGGAGAAGACTCTGTGCTGATGGTTGTTTTTTGGTTTTCTATGTGGTAGATTGCAGCAGGGAGTCTTGGGGACTAACCCAAAGGTGCACCCAGAAATCTGGGTGGATGCGAAGTTCTGCCATTTTAGTGGCCTGGGAGCCAGCCTGGTACATAGCGTGGCTATGTACCGTTGTATGATCGATATTTTGGGACTGGGGGAAACTTGGCCCGCGTCAAAGGCCAAATGGTCGTGGAGGGGTGAGCAACAGGCTGGTGGATCCCTACCCACTCCATCTGCTTCGGTTAAAGCGACCTAAGGTACATGGGACTTATCGATAATTTGGAGAACGAGACTAGGCTGCGGCTGAAAGGACTAAATGCTCACGAGGTTTGCCGTCATAGGGGTGGGGGTGGAGTCGCGGAACGGACCGGGTTCGGACCGGCTTCACCGAGTAAGTGCCCTGAGAGCACGGGGTGTGTGGTCGTGCGGGCCTACACTTGTGGTGTATTGTGCAAATTTTTGTACTTTCACTATAATGTTTGGTTATATTAATGCATTGCAGGGAAGGAGAACCACCACCCCAAGAAAGGGGTGGGGTCGTTATAATTTGGTCATCTTTAGCTGACCGTTGCCTTTGTTTGCCACCATTGTAGTGGATTGTTTCTTGCAGGTGCTACGGAGCCTAGCGGCAAGTAGCGGCTGAAGCCCTGGTTGCTGATCCGGACCTCAAAGGCCATGCGAATGTTTACTTGTTATATTCATGTGTGACCGGCCTACGTGCTGATGTTTGTAAAACACTGCTTATTTAAGTAAACCCTTGTAAGGCCATAAAGCCAAGTACTTTGTGTATTTTGTGTGTTCATTTCTAATTTGGGTTGTTAGTGGACATTCATGCTTTTGGCTTGGGTTCTTATCTTTGCAACTTATAAATTACTTCCGCTAGAATGTGCTCTGGATAGGACGTGTATTATTGGAAGGATGGTTTCATTTAGTAACTCACTGGTCTGTCTGTGGTATATGGCGTCGGGCCCCGGCTGGACCTACTATTATATGCTATGTGACGGATAGAGGTGTTACAACTAGACACCGAGATCAGTTTCCAGGCCCTCATGGGATCTTTTACCAGTCAGTCCATCGGTTTCACGGGGACCTTATTATCCTACCCAGTACAAATTATGGTCGATTGTGGAAGCTCGACTAATTTTATCTCCACTCGGTTTTCAAAATTTTTAAACATCCCCATCACAGTTATAACACCTTTCAATGTGCACGTCGACATTGGGGAAGTACCTTAATGCACGGGACTATACCTCAACGCACCACTCATCATACAAAATTATAAATTTCCAACTAATCTCTTTATCCTGGACTTTTATGGTTCAGATATCATCCTAGGTATGTTATGGTTTGAATCACTTGGGGATGTGACTACCAATTTCTAGACTAAACAAATGCACTTCACACATCAAAACAAACATATTAGTTAATCTGGCCACAAAGATCAAGCCCCCCTTCCATTATCCATGAGCCAAGTTCACAAGCTGGTTAACCAGGATTCTATTTCGGAATCCATGCTCTATTTTTTATTCCCTCCAAACAATGGAAACACGACCCACAAACACACCACCAACACCACCAGACATTGCACACCTACTTCACAAATTTTCAAACTTTTTCAGCCACCGACGGATCTACTACTGGAGAGACAGTGGGACTTTAAAATACCCATCAAACCCCCAGAAGCCGTCGTTAGAGTCAAACCATACCGCTATCCTCATTTTCATTAGGCAGAGATAGATCATTTAGTAAAGGAACTGTTAGAGCGGGACATTATACCACCCAACACATCTTCGTTTAGTTTGTCGGTCCTACTTATTAAGAAAAAGGACGATTGTTGGCGTTTTTGCGTCGATTACCGGGCACTAAACGCGATTACAATCCGAGACGCATTTCCCATGCCCACGGTCGATGAACTACTAGACGAACTACATGGTTCTACTGTTTTCTCTAACCTCGATCTCCAATTAGGATACCACCAGGTGCGTATGCACCCGATGGACATACACAAGACCGCGTTTCGAATCCACCAGGGCTTATATGAATTTAGAGTAATGCCCTTTGGACTTACTAACGCCCCGACGACTTTTCAGTCCTTGATGAACACCCTCTTTCAACCCTATTTACGAAAATTTGTAGTCATTTTTTTGATGATATTTTAATTTATAGCGCGGATTACACCAGTCACGTGACACACCTCACTTCTGTCCTTCAGACCCTACAAGAGAATTCTTTACATGTCAAACTTTCAAAGTGCACCTTTGCTACCCGTGAAATTGAATTTCTTGGCCATCTCATCTCCCCTAGGGGTGTCCATCCCCATCCTGACAAGATTTTAGCTATTTTACAATGTCCAGTTCCCACAACATTACGACAATTACGTTCATTTTTAGGCTTATCCGGTTATTATAGACGATTTATAAAAAATTACACAACCATTGCGAGACCATTAACAGACTTACTTATCAAAGATGGCTTTCACTGGACAGTTCTGGCCACCACAACATTTACCCAATTGAAACATCATCTCACAAAGGCCCCGATTTTAGCGTTACCAGATTTTTCCAAACCATTTACCATGGAAACAGATGCGTTCAGATGTGGCATAGGAGAGGTACTCTCCCAAGACAAACACCTAATCGCTTTCTTTAGTAAAAAGTTAACAAGTAAAGAACAATCTAAATCGACATATGAACACGAACTCTTGGCGGTAGCTACGACGATAGATAAATGGCGTCAATATTTGATAGGCACGACATTTATAATCAAAACTGATCACCAAACCATACACCACCTCGCCACACAGGTATTAACTAATCCGGTTCAACAACATTTATTAACAAAAATATTGGGATTTAATTTTAAAATTGAATATAAACCCGGGTCCCAAAATTTAGCCACAGATGCGTTACACTTCAGACTTTACTATGCTCGTATCCTACATGTTTAGATTTCGCTTCGCTTCCATCATTCTATAAAACTGACACCCTGGCCAATAACATTATGGACATTTTACGAGACAACCCAGGATCGCAGCCCGACTGATCATTACATAATGAAAACCTTTTTTATCAAAATAAATTGTATGTTCCAGACTCCCCTCCACGTCAAAATATTCTACATGCTGCCCAGGCATCCCGACTCAGTGGGCACTCGGGAATTACACCGATACTTCATCGTTTAAAAATTACGTATTACTGGCCAACGATGTTAAAAGATGTTACTCACTTTGTGCGCACATGTGATTTATGCCAAAAGGGGAAACCCGTTAACAATCACCCATTTGGATTGTTACAACCTTTAGCAATTCCCACCCAGATATGGACTGACCTGAGTATGGATTTATGACTCATCTTCCCCAGTCAGAACATTATACGAATATCTTAGTAGTGGTCGAGAGGTTGTCGAAAGGGGCTCATTTTGCTCCATTAACTTCCCTAACAACGCCTGTAGTGGCCCGCACTTTCTGGGATCACGTCGGAAAATTGCATGGCATTCCCGTAACAATCATTTCCGATCGCGACCCAGTATTTGTAAGTAAATTTTGGCATGAACTATATAATCAACAAGGCACCAAACTCAGCTACAGCTCAGCTTACCATCCTCATTTTGGGGCGTCAACAGATGCTTGAACCAATACCTGAGAATATTCGCCCATCAAAACCCCAGGAATTGGTCCAAACTTCTGAGTTGGGCCGAATATTACTTCAACACCACTTTTCATTCGTCCGCCAGCATGACGCCGTTCAAGGTCATGTTTGGCCGCCGCCCACCTGCTGTTGTTCGTTACTATACTGGATCGAGTAAAATACAGGCAATATATGACGAATTACAGGATCAAAATAAATGGCTAGAACAACTCCGTCAAAATCTCCAGAAGGCGCAAGTGAAGATGAAGACATCAGCAGACCAGCGACGAACGCCTCTTCAGTTATCTGTAGGGGATAAAGTACTATTAAAATTACACCCATATAAACAAGTGTCACTGAAGAATCAAAAATTAGCTCAATTCAATCTTAAATACTACGGACCCTTCAAAATACTGGACCAAATCAACGAAGTCACATTTAAACTTGAACTACCATCGTACTCGAAAATTCATCCAATCTTCCATATATCACTTTTAAAACCTTACCATCCCGCTGTAGAAGTACAAATTCACCAATTACCACAGATGGACGCTCAAAATAATCTGATACATCCAGTTCTATCCATATTGGATGAACGGCTTATCCGGCGTCAAGGTGAACACATTCCCCAAGCTCTCGTCCAGTGGGAAGGTTTAGCCCCAGAAGATAGTTCATGGGAAGACGTCCAGTCCCTTCCTAGGGAGGTAAGACAAAAATTAACATCTCACACTTGCCCTAACACAGTTATTTTGCTTGCAGAACATGATGATCACAATAGTGACAAAATCCCAAGGGAACTGTTAAAAGTAGCGATCAAACAACTAGAGTAGCGAACAAACGACTAGAAAACAAGCCAGAACTTTGAATAATTGAAATTTTTATTATCCAAAAAGATATCATTTACAAAGGTATGGCCTCCCTTTTATAGAATGGAGGAGAGAGGATAGAATACAAACTAACAATGTGGGACTAAAGCTATACAACAGTTCCGAGCAGCTAGAACAACAGACCGGAATAAGCCGCGCGGTTAGACAATATTCTAACCGCCCGGCAATACCAGAAGCAGGAGAGAGATGCGGTTGGAGACCGCTAGACCGCCCGGTTTCCAAGCCGCCGGAGATGAACCGTCAGATCGCTAGACACCACAGCAACAGTCTGGATATCAACCCGCCAGACACAAACCGCCAGACCGCCCGGTCTACAACCCGCCAGGCTCAAACCGCTAGACCGCCCGGTCTCATACTTCGACACTCCCCCTCAAGCTGGAGCATAGATATCAATCATGCCCGGGTTGTCACAGATATGGAAGAAGGAAGTAGAAACCGGCTTGGTGAAGATATCTGCCAACTCTTTGTCGGAGGTGACGAACGGAGTACAAATCTGTCTCTTCAAGACCTCTTCTCGGATGAAATGGCCGTCGACCTCTATATGTTTCGTTCTCTCATGGAAGACCGGATTTTTGGATATATATATAGCGGCCTTGTTGTCACAGAACATAGGCAGAGGATAGTCGTAGACCTCTCCTAGGTCAGCATGAGAGCCCGCAACCATTTTAACTCACACGTGGTTGACGCCATACTCCGGTATTCGGCTTCTGCACTGGACCTTGAGACAACAGACTGCTTCTTGCTCTTCCAGCTCACAAGATTACCTCCAATAAATGTGCAAAAACCCGATGTAGATTTACGGTCACCTTTATCATCCGCATAGCTTGAGTCTGAGTAGCTTCAACTCTCAGATGTCCACGCTTCTGAAAGAGTAGCCCTTTTCCTGGTGCTGCTTTGACATACTCTAGTATCTTCAAGGCAGACTGAAGATGACATTCCCTGGGAGCTTGCATGAACTGACTGACCTTGCCTATAGCATAGGCGATGTCAGGTCTGGTCACCGTGAGATAAATGAGTTTGCCCACCAGATGTCTATACCTGGTGGCATCGGATATAAGAGGTGAGTCATCTGTCCATGTTTTGTCCTCTCCAGTGGCCATGGGATACCTGGCCGGTTTGGCACCGGTCAATCCTGCCTCTTGTAGAAGATCAAGAGCATACTTCCGTTGGGAGAGAACCAACGAGTCAGGCTTCCGAGAGATTTCTATCCCCAAAAAATATTTCGGGGAGCCCATATCCTTCGTGATTAAGTGTTGACGGAGATGTTTCTTTGTCAAGTCTGATAGTTTAACTTTCAAGGCAGCCTAAACACCTAGAGGGGGGGGTGAATAGGTTCTGCTTCTCTTTCTAAAACTTCTAGACAGAATTCAATTTATTAACTAATATGAAAACACAGCAATCACAGAAAACAAAACATCACAGATTGCACTATGTTTTATAGTGGTTCCCCAAGGTCTGGGTACATCCACTTTCCCCCTTCACCTATCTAGCTGTATGCTAGATTCGGCCAAACTTCCACTTATCTCAGATCAATAGATCTTACAACTCAGAACCCAACTGGTTCCTACAACTCAGGCACAACTGCCCTACCTCAGCCTTGCCCCAAGGCCTACAACTCAGAGAATATCCTTCTCCTACACTCAGGCAATCAGCCCTACCACTCAGAGTTCAACACTCCTACACTCAGCCTTTATAACATAGGCTTACAACTCAGATCTGTATAAACAGATCCTACAGAAATATAGAAAAGATTGTTTAAATTGTCTTGCCAAGTTGAGAGAGAAAAGGCAATGACAATTCTTAATCAGCTGATGCAATCAACTGTTTCTTAGCCTTCTTCAAAGCTTCTTGAAAATGTACTTAGCTGAGTTGATTCCAAACAGCTTCTTGAGAATCCACTGGTGGATTCCTTCTTCTTCTTCAAATTCTGACTTGATCTCTCTCTATCCAGAACTTTGAATGATTCTTCTGAATTCTGATTAGAACTCTTCTTAGATCTACCCTTAGATAGTCTTCTTAGATCTCCCGGAGAAGATCTTCTTAAGTGCCTAGCACTTTCTTGAAATGAGTAGAATGTAATCCTTCTCCACTTTCTGATCCAATGTATTTCAAAGGGTCAGTTCTATATGTTGTTCATTGTCTTCTTCTCCTTCTGAATCTGTCTATTTATAGACATTCTTCATGGTAACCGGCTGATCCGGTTTCTAACCGTTTTCTGACAAGTCTGACAACTTCAGTTAACTGGTGATAACCCACAGCTGTCAAGTCTTCAAACAAGTCCTGTGCCTTAGTGTTGAAACAGTCTGTCAGAAAGTGTCGAGACCATCTGTCTATTTGTGTCGACACAATTGACTTTGGTGTCGACACTGCCTTCAGTGATGTCGACTAAATTGCCTTTGTGTCGACACATCTTCTTCTGAAACTAACTTGGTCTTTGACTCTGCAGTGTGTCGACACAAGTCCTGTGTGTCGACACAGTTGTTGTAGAATCATAACTTTAGTAAGTGTTGACTTAGCCTTCAGGTGTCGACTATTTTCTTCTGTGTCGACATATTCAGATGATGTCGACAAACTTGAGATCGACTATACTCTTCAGTGTCGACGCATTCTCCCAATGTTGAGGTCGACGTTTTTCTTCTGTGTCGACACAATTTCCCAGTGTTGTGTCGACTTACTTCTTCTGTGTCGACACAATTTCCCAGTGTTGTGTCGACTTACTTCTTCTGTGTCGACACAATTTCCCAGTGTTGTGTCGACTTACTTCTTCTGTGTCGACACAATTTCCCAGTGTTGTTGTAGACTATGTTATGTGTCGACACTTTTTCCCAGAGTAGTGTCGACTTACACCTTCTGTGTCGACACACTTTCCCAGTGTTGTGTCGACAACTTTCTTCTATGTGACGACACATGTTCCTTTGTGTCGACACTTGGACTTAGAATTTTTTCCTGTAAACTTTAACAATTCTTTACCTGCACATGTCAACTCAAAACAACATCAAATACAACATGATGTATATCATTGAGCTAGGTTGGGCTTCTTCAAATCAGGTACACATTTTCCAATGTACCCAACAATCTCCCCCTATTTGGAGAAGTCATAACCCTTATAGCCAATGATATACACCATTTAGAAATAGTATAAAATGATGATATATGACAATACACAGGGATACTTAATTATAAACAAAATAATAAGAACATCATGGATAAAACAATCTATCACAGATTTAACAATATTTTGTTTATTACTGGGTAATGTTTGATTACATGGTTTTTCTTTGACTGATCACATTACATCATTACAAAACATTATGAAAGAACTAAACATTATCAGGATTGATTAGGCTCTCTAATAACAATCCCTTGGCAAGATTTAATTTTAGCTGTCACAGGAGCTTCTGATTCTTCAGCCATCTTTTTTCCTTTAAGATCAGCTTTCTTCTTAGCTTCTTCCTTGAGCCTTTGCCTTTCAAAATAGTGAAAAGGCTTTGGGAAGTATTTGCTTGGCTCCATAGCATCAGGTGGAAGTCTTCCCAGCTTAGCTTTCCTTCTGAATTGTACAATGGCTTCTTGTCTTGCCTCATACTTCTGCCATTCCTGCTCATTGTACCACTTGCCCCTTTCATGAACTTGATCTTTGACAGCTTTCCATGCAGTGAGTATTATATTTCTGGAAGTAGGACTCCACTGCTCAAAATCTGGCTTCAGCTCAGCCTGCTCTCTAAATCTTTTCTTTGACAGTAGAGCATCTTGCTGTTCTTGCAAATTTACCTCAGGCTTATCAACCTTTCCAAAGATAACATTTACAACCTCCTTTGAAGGACTATACATATATTGCACTTGCTGATCCAATATATCAAAATCTGGAGGGGGGTATATGACTTGGGCAACCTCAGGTTGGTCACCTTCAAGTAGTCCTGTTTGTAGACCTGACTCAGCCACCATGTTATCATCACACAATGGTGGATATCCCAATGTGGCTCTTATACTATTGGTCACCCATTTGGCATGCTCAGAGCTTGCATGAATTAGCATCCTCTCCCCCTTTATGGCTTCTCTTGATACATGATCTCTAAGATCTTCTTTCTGGAATCGAATTTGGCCATCCAAATAATTCACTCCCTCCTTGAAAAATGGTCTTAACTTTTGAAGCTTTTCAGATATTTCCTGTTGAGAGGTTGTGATGGCAGTCTTAACAGATGCAATAGCAGCCTGAAAATTCTTATCAAATTCTTCCATTTCTTTGGCTCTATTTGCAGGCATCCCTGGCACAATCTTCTTCACCTCTTGAATGATCTCATTATGAGATTCAGTTAAATTGTCATTCATTCTTATTTGATTTTCCAGAACATAACCTTGCTTCAAAGCAATATCATCCACCTTTGTAGAGATAGCCTGCTGTTGTTTAGCCAGATAAACTACAGCATTGCCACCCTTGTGGAAGCAATCTGTCATTTCAGTTTTATTCAAGTTGACTTGAAATTGGATAGATTTGATATCTTGGGCTAAGTCAAACTGCAGAGTTTTGTTGCTTTCATCAACATATTTCTCTATGGCCACCCTGTGGTCATCCAATTTCACCTGTAAATCCACCAAGAACTTGTTATAATCAACTTCAGGAGGTGGTGGTGGAGGTGTTGTCTGTAAAGCCTGCTTATAAGTCTTGCTTCTTCTTTTAAATACAACCAGTTTTCTTTTCTTAGCCAACCTGGCTTCTTCAGTTTCAGATTCAGAAGTACTCTCAATGTGAACTCTATCTGCTTCAGTGCCATGTTGCTCAGTTTCAACATGTACTGGCTCCCCCTCAATTCTTTGCTCCTCCTCTACTTCTTGTACTTTTTCAATCTCTTGAACTTTCTCCACTCCTTGTTCTAGCTCTATGTCAAGAGGCTGCTCAACATCTTGGTCCTCTTCTATTCTATCAGTAGCTATGTCAGCATTAGGAAATAACTCATCCAGAGTGTATTCTTTTTGAACTGGAGCACCTGAAGATAAGTCATTAGGTGCATCCTTGTGCACATTCTCAGGCAGCTGCATATCTGGAGTAGGAGAAGACACATGCTCCCCCTGAACCTGTGTAGAGAAAAAAAAACTTTTAGAAAGTCTTTTATAGTAAAATACATTTGCTCCCCCTACACCTGTACCACTTGTACCTGAGCAGGGGTAGATACATTTTGAGCAGGAGATTGAACTGGCTCCCCCTGCATCTGTGCAGATGTATCTACTTGATGAACTATAGTGGAGGCAGGTTGTTCTTCACTCTGTATCCTAAGTGGGTCCTCTTGTTGTTGCTCAGTCTCGTGAGCTGGAGAAGGGGATTTCACAGGGGTGTCTGGCCTGCTCTCTTCAGGCACATCCTTAGACAGCACCCTTTCCCACCTGGAGAATAGTCTCATGTCCATCCTTCTCATATGATTGATTTTAGATCCTGGCAGTTGCTGCATCACTTCAGGAATTGCTCCATTGAGATATAGACTTATGATCCTAGCCATGTTAGGCTTCTTGATCCTTCTTTAATCTTGTCAAATAGGATTACTGACCAATCAGTAGGAATTGTAAAGGCAATCCTGGTCATAAGGTTGAACATATAGGCAGAAATCCTATCATGTCCACCTGTCTTGCAGAGAATTACTTTCCCAACTATTTCAGACAAGAACTTTCCTTGCTGATTCATACCCTTCCTATTGAATGCAGCTCCAATCTTCATGTTTGAATCCAAACCACACCATTGAAGGGCTTCCCTTGTCTTAGAACTAGGAACCTCTTCTTCATTTTCAACTACATGTAATTGCAAAAACTTTCTCAAACCTCTTTGGGTAATCTTAATCTTAGTCCCGTGAACAATGGACTTGATCTTGAGTTCAGTAGAATGGACTGATGCTGAGATAAAGAACTCGTGCACCTCCTTCTTCCAGATCTTGGATGGTTCTGAGACAAGAAATTCTAACCCTGATGCGGAGAGAAGGGTGATAACTCCTTGAACATCAGGCGGCGCCTCTGCAAAGGCCTGGCGCACCAACTCATACCCTTCATTAACATTGTCTTCAATCCTTGGCGCCATCGAGTCGTCGAGAAGGCTTGAGAGAGGAGAGAAAGAAAGATTGTCGACACAGGGTTTGAGTCTCGAAAACCTTGAAAGCGTGTCGACAATAAGAGCTTTTGACCTATTTATAGCTTCTGTTGAAAGAAGTTCAAAAGGCGCCAAAAACAGTCTAAATGTGTCGACACAGACGGAATGTGTCGACACAAGCTTCTATTAACTCGACATTTCTTCAGCCTACTATGTGTCGACACCAATATGTGGTTATGTCGACACCTTGGATACATAGTAGAAAGACAGAAATTCTGTGTCGACACTAAGGACAAGTGTCGACACATATTTTGTAAGTGTCGACACCATAATTCTGGTTGAGTCGACATTACATTCCTGGGTAAGTCGACAATAAAACTCTTAAGTGTCGACACATATTCTCTGTGTCGACACAATATTTCTGACTTGTCGACATAATTTCTCTGAGTCGACACATTATTACTGAATGTGTCGACACATTCTTACTTAGCCAATTTCTGTAACTTCAATGTGTCCTTTTTAACACTTGATTATGTTGTTACTACTTTTACTTACTTATAAACCATTTCAATAGCATTGTTAATGATTTTGTTTAATACATTAATCAATGGTTAACATACCTAATTCAATTTTGAATTTATTGAATTTGGTTTCATCTAAAGGCTTAGTAAATACATCTGCTATTTGATAATCTGTTTTTACAAATTCCAATGAGATGTCACCTTTTTCTACATGTTCTCTAAGAAAATGATATTTGATTTCTATATGCTTAGTTCTACTATGAGAAACTGGATTATTAGCAATAGAAATAGCACTCTTAGAATCACATAAAAGGGGTGTTCTACTTACCTGAATACCATAATCTTTAAGCTGATGCTGCATCCATAATAGCTGTGCACAGCAGCTTCCTGCAGCAATATACTCTGACTCAGCTGTGGAAATTGCCACACTAGTCTGTTTTTTACTACTCCAAGATATTAGTCTTCCTCCCTAGGAATTGACAAGTACCTGTAGTACTCTTTCTATCCTCTCTACATCCTGCAAAATCTGCATCTGAATAGCCTGTTAGTTGAAAATCTCTATTCCTAGGGTACCAAAGACCTAGAGTAGGAGTGCCCTTTAGATATCTCAGAATCCTTTTTACTGCAGTATAATGAGATTCTTTAGGGCAGGCTTGGTACCTAGCACAGACACATGTTGCATACATAATGTCAGGTCTACTAGCAGTGAGATATAGTAGTGACCCAACTATTCCTCTATACAATGATTCATCAACAGGTTTACCTGCCTCATCTTTGCATATTGGCATACTTGTGCCCATAGGAGTTCTCATGGAGGAGGATGACTCCATACCATATTTTTTAATTAATTCCTTGGTGAACTTAGACTGGGATATGGACAATCCATCATCAGTCTGTCTTACTTGGAGTCCCAAGAAGAACTTAAGTTCTCCCATACTGCTCATCTCAAACTTCCCTTGCATAAGTTTGGCAAACTTTTTACAAAGGTTGTTTTCAGTAGATCCAAAGATTATGTCATCAACATAGATCTGGACTAAGATGATCTTTCCTTTGGATTCCCTAAGGAATAGAGTTTTGTCTATCTTTCCTCTTGAGAATTTATTCTCAATGAGGAAGGTAGACAGGGTTTCATACCAAGCCCTTGGAGCTTGTTTTAACCCATACAAAGCTTTCCTAAGCTTATACACAGAATCAGGTTTAAGAGGATCTACAAAACCTGATGGCTGCTCTACATATACTTCTTCTTTAAGATCACCATTCAGAAATGCTGACTTTACATCCATCTGTATACTTTGAAGTCTTGGTAGGCTGCATAGGCAAGGAACATTCTGATTGCCTCCAGCCTTGCTACTGGAGCAAAGGTTTGATCAAAGTCAATCCCTTCTTCCTGCCTGTATCCTTTTGCAACCAATCTTGCTTTATTCTTTATTATTATTCCACTTTCATCTAGCTTGTTCCTATAGATCCACTTAGTCCCAATTATGTTGTGGCCTCTTGGTTTAGGAACAAGCTCCCAGACCTTGCACCTTCTGAACTGATTCAGCTCCTCTTGCATAGCATCAATCCAGTGCTGGTCTTGGATAGCTTCTTCAAACTTCTTAGGTTCCATTTGAGACAAGAAACTAGAATGCAAAACTGTGCTTTGATTTCTGCTTCTAGTTTGCACTCCTTGTCTTGGATCACCAATTATCTGATCAGTAGGATGATCTCTTAGATATCTTATAGCTGGAGGCAGATTCCCTTCAGGTTGAGCATCTCCAGCTTCTTCATTCTGCTGTTCCTCTTGGTTTTCATCAGCTTCCATTATCTCTTGTACTCCCCCTGGACAGCAGCCTTCATTTTCCAATGCTCCCTCTTCCTTTGAAGCTTCAGCAATGGAGAGCTTGTCCATCTTCTTGCTTATACCTGTTGAGTCATTTGATCTACAAGACAATTCACAATTGATTAATCTTGTTTCATCAAATACAATATGCACAGATTCTTCAACAACTTGAGTAGTTAAGTTGAAGACTCTATAGGCCTTACTATTTGTGCTGTACCCAACAAATATCCCATCCTGGGATTTGGCAGCAAACTTAGTCAAATAAGACTTACCATTGTTAAGTATATAGCACTTGCAGCCAAAGATCCTAAAATAGGATAGATTTGGTTTTCTGCCTTTCACAATCTCATAGGGAGTCTTCCTGTGGCTTTTGGTGATAGAAGCCCTATTGATGACATGACAAGCAGTGTTAACTGCCTCAGCCCAAAAATATTCTGGGAGAGAGGTGTCACTCAATAGAGTTCTACCAGCTTCAATTAATGATCTATTCTTTCTTTCAGCAATTCCATTTTGCTGAGGTGTTCTAGGTGAGGAGAACTCTTGGAAAATCCCAAAGTCTATACACAAGTTTGTCATGCTTTCAGATTGAAACTCAGTACCATGGTCACTTCTGATTTTGACCACTGTACTGTTCAGTTCATTCTGAATTTGCTTTACAAACTTAAATAATACACTTGGGGTTTCAGATTTTTGTCTCAGAAAGAACACCCATGTAAATCTAGAATAGTCATCTACAACCACTAGTGTGTAGACCTTCCTACCTAGACTGTGAACTGGCATAGGACCAAAAAGATCCATATGCAAGAGGTATAAGCACCTCACAGAATCCTTGTTTTCAAGGCTTTGAAATGAGGTTTTTGTCTGCTTGCCCTTTTGACAAGCTGAGCATACCCCTTCCTTTATACACTTAACTTGAGGCCCATTCCTCACTAGTTCTTTACTAAAGAGTTGGCCAATTGTCTTGTAGTTTAGATGAGCCAATCTCTTGTGCCACTTAACACAATGAGAAGCATTGTCATCAGCTACAAGACAAATGGGGGATGCCTTATTCTCACATTCAAAATTAAGGCAATACACATTTCTCTTCCTATACCCAGTCAATATGATCTCTTGATCACTTGACCTTTTGATATGACATCCATCCTTACCAAATGAAATGTCATATCCTAGATCACTCAGCTGGCTTATGCTTATTAGATTATGTTTCAAACCTTTTACATAGGCCACTTGGGTGATAGTAATTAGGTTTGAAGAGATGTTACCAAATCCTTTGATGACTCCTTTTTCAGATCCACCAAAGATCACTTTATGTCCATCTTTGACAGATGAATACTCCTTCAGCAGCCCCTTTGTTCCAGTCATGTGCCTGGAACAACCACTATCCAAGTACCATATAGGGGCATGGTAACTTGGATTCACCTGCAATACAGAATTACTTACCCTTAGAACCCAAGTAAGTCTTGGGTCCTTGGTTCAGGTTAGCCTTAATAAAGTTATCATAACCTCTTCTAACAGGTAGACTCTTATTCTTTATAACACTTGTGTTATACCAGCAGTCCAATGCAAAATGACCCCTCTTGCCACAGCACCAACATTCAAACTTATTGTATCTAGATCTAGATACATCCTTGTCAGAAGCATTTCTGTTCATTGCTGGTGCTGTTGCAACTTCTCCTACTGGTTTCTTAAAACCATAGGGCTTATGACCATAGGTAGGCCTGCTTGCCTTAACACCCTTGTTCTTCAGAACATTTGTCTTGATATGATCCTGAATGTCTTCATGATCATATATGTTAGAAGGCACTTTCTCCTTACCAAACCTTATGGGGACTGAAAGGTTTAGTGGCTGAATAGGGGCTTTGCCTTTCCTCTTGAATCTGCCAGCCCTGGAGTTACCCTTAAATCCTAATCCAGCCTTACCCTTCTGAGTGACAAATTCATCTATCAAGGGTAAGACAGATTTTGGCTTAGAGTAACTAGCCACTAAATCCCTTTCAATTCTCAGTCTGTCCTCCAGACTCTTCACTTGATCATTAGTATAATTAATTGTGCCCATCTGAATAATAGTTATATTCTTCAGCTTGGCAATTTCAGCTAACTTTTGATCAAGGACTTTTTCTAACTCAGTTGTTGCAACCCTTAGATCAGCAATTTCCTGAGCCTGTGATTTAACCAGGTTCTTGCTTTTCTTAAGGGCCTGCAACAAGTCCCCATACTTGTCTATCAATTGATAGACATCTCCTTCAGATTCAGATGCATCTTCATCACTTGATGCAGATGTAGCTGATTCTTCACTTGTACTACAAACATATGTACTGGAAGGACAGTTTACCTCATTAGGACCAGACTGATTCTGGCATAGGTCCTCTTCTGATCTAGTCATCAACCCCATGCATTGATGTTCATTGATGGAGTCTAGCAACTGCATAAACTCCTCTTCCTCAGATGCAGCATATAATCCAATATATGCTTCAGCTTCAGATCCTGATTCTGAAGTTGACTGGTCTGACAGACTTTTATCTTTCTTTGCTACAAAGGATTTCTCCTTCTTGCCTTTCTGATAAGTCTTCTTCTTTTCTGAAGATTCCTTCCTTTTGTCAGGACACTCAGCCACTACATGTCCAGGCCTATTGCAACAATAGCAGACAATCTTTGAAGTAGTGGCTTTGCTGGGCTTTGACCTGCTTTTCTCTTTCCTAGATGACCTTCTTTTCTGATAATAGTCATCTACTTGCTGTGATGATGAAGGCCTAGACTTCCATTGCTTCTTTTTCAAGAACCTTTGAAATTGCCTAGTGAATGCAGCAAAGTCTGCATCTGAATCACTGCTGACTGAACCCTTATCTGAATTTTCAGAACTACCTTCTTCAACTTCCTTAGGAGGAGATGGTGATTTCCTCCTATTCTTTCTGGTGGCTTCAGCATTAAATGCCACAGTCTTTTCTCTATGCTCTCCTCTTGAGTTTCTTTCCTCCTCCTTCCTTACCATAAGTTGCATTTCATAGGATAGCAACTTTCCAAACAGAGTTGGAGGAGATATCTCTGCCAATTTTGCCACTTCTCTTATGGCACAGATCTTTGTATCCCAATCCTTTGATAAGGATCTTAAGAATTTGTCATTCAGTTCATAGGTACTGAAGACTCTTCCATAGGAAATTAGCTCATTCACAATTCTATAGAATTTCTTATAGCACTCAGTTATGCTATCAGATTTTCCTTGTCTAAAACTTTCATACTCCTGATTTAGCATAGATTTTCTGTCCAGCCTTACTTCTTCTGATCCCTCCATGTAGACAATCAATGTGTCCCACATCTCCTTGGAGGTCTTGCAGTGAATCAGATTCTGAAAAGTTGAATCATCTATGGCACTGACAATGATGTTCTGTGCCCTTTTGTCCATGGTTGCCAAGATGATTTCATCCTTGGTCATTTCAGAATAAGTCTTTGGTGTTTGGATATTTGCATCAAGAACAGATATCTTCATTGGTATGAAGGGGCCTTCCTGTACTGTGATGTAAATCCTTGGGTCAGATGCTTCCATAAACAATCTGACTCTTTCTTTCCAGATCCCAAAGATTTCCTTCTTGCATATGGGTAATTTCATTGACCCTAGCTCCTTATGATTCTCTCCAGAACCCATCTTCTTGATTCTTGAATCTGCCTATCAGATCTACCTCAGACTGTTAAGTCCTTTTTGAGGAACCTCCCTCTGATACCACTTGATAGTTTAACTTTCAAGGCAGCCTAAACACCTAGAGGGGGGGTGAATAGGTTCTGCTTCTCTTTCTAAAACTTCTAGACAGAATTCAATTTATTAACTAATATGAAAACACAGCAATCACAGAAAACAAAACATCACAGATTGCACTATGTTTTATAGTGGTTCCCCAAGGTCTGGGTACATCCACTTTCCCCCTTCACCTATCTAGCTGTATGCTAGATTCGGCCAAACTTCCACTTATCTCAGATCAATAGATCTTACAACTCAGAACCCAACTGGTTCCTACAACTCAGGCACAACTGCCCTACCTCAGCCTTGCCCCAAGGCCTACAACTCAGAGAATATCCTTCTCCTACACTCAGGCAATCAGCCCTACCACTCAGAGTTCAACACTCCTACACTCAGCCTTTATAACATAGGCTTACAACTCAGATCTGTATAAACAGATCCTACAGAAATATAGAAAAGATTGTTTAAATTGTCTTGCCAAGTTGAGAGAGAAAAGGCAATGACAATTCTTAATCAGCTGATGCAATCAACTGTTTCTTAGCCTTCTTCAAAGCTTCTTGAAAATGTACTTAGCTGAGTTGATTCCAAACAGCTTCTTGAGAATCCACTGGTGGATTCCTTCTTCTTCTTCAAATTCTGACTTGATCTCTCTCTATCCAGAACTTTGAATGATTCTTCTGAATTCTGATTAGAACTCTTCTTAGATCTACCCTTAGATAGTCTTCTTAGATCTCCCGGAGAAGATCTTCTTAAGTGCCTAGCACTTTCTTGAAATGAGTAGAATGTAATCCTTCTCCACTTTCTGATCCAATGTATTTCAAAGGGTCAGTTCTATATGTTGTTCATTGTCTTCTTCTCCTTCTGAATCTGTCTATTTATAGACATTCTTCATGGTAACCGGCTGATCCGGTTTCTAACCGTTTTCTGACAAGTCTGACAACTTCAGTTAACTGGTGATAACCCACAGCTGTCAAGTCTTCAAACAAGTCCTGTGCCTTAGTGTTGAAACAGTCTGTCAGAAAGTGTCGAGACCATCTGTCTATTTGTGTCGACACAATTGACTTTGGTGTCGACACTGCCTTCAGTGATGTCGACTAAATTGCCTTTGTGTCGACACATCTTCTTCTGAAACTAACTTGGTCTTTGACTCTGCAGTGTGTCGACACAAGTCCTGTGTGTCGACACAGTTGTTGTAGAATCATAACTTTAGTAAGTGTTGACTTAGCCTTCAGGTGTCGACTATTTTCTTCTGTGTCGACATATTCAGATGATGTCGACAAACTTGAGATCGACTATACTCTTCAGTGTCGACGCATTCTCCCAATGTTGAGGTCGACGTTTTTCTTCTGTGTCGACACAATTTCCCAGTGTTGTGTCGACTTACTTCTTCTGTGTCGACACAATTTCCCAGTGTTGTGTCGACTTACTTCTTCTGTGTCGACACAATTTCCCAGTGTTGTGTCGACTTACTTCTTCTGTGTCGACACAATTTCCCAGTGTTGTTGTAGACTATGTTATGTGTCGACACTTTTTCCCAGAGTAGTGTCGACTTACACCTTCTGTGTCGACACACTTTCCCAGTGTTGTGTCGACAACTTTCTTCTATGTGACGACACATGTTCCTTTGTGTCGACACTTGGACTTAGAATTTTTTCCTGTAAACTTTAACAATTCTTTACCTGCACATGTCAACTCAAAACAACATCAAATACAACATGATGTATATCATTGAGCTAGGTTGGGCTTCTTCAAATCAGGTACACATTTTCCAATGTACCCAACAAAGTCCACCCCAGCCTGGTCATCGCCGGTAAGAAGAATATCATCCACATACACCGCCAAAACCACAAGGCCCGATGCGATTTTGCGAATAAACAATGAGTGATCGGCTGAACTTCTTGTAAAGCCATTGGCAGCCACAATGCCACTAAACTTGTCGAACCATGCCCGAGGGCTTTGTTTTAGGCCGTAGATGTCCTTCTTCAACTGGCATACTCGTGTCTCCCCTGAGCAACATACCCAGGAGGTTGCTCCATATAGACATCCTCTTGAAGATCCCCATACAGAAAAGCATTCTTGACATCAAGCTGGGAAATAGCCCACTCCCTGTTGATGGCCACTGAAAGAAGAACCCGGATGGTGCTGAGGCGAGTAACCGGGGAGAAAGTGTCAAAGTAGTCAACTCCATAAGTCTGAGTAAAGCCTTTGACCACCAGCCGGGCTTTGTAACGATCCACAGTACCGTCGGGGCGAAACTTCACAACGAACACCCAGCGGCAGCCAACCACATCAGTACCGATCGGAGGAGGAACAAGGGTCCAGGTACCCCTTTCATTAAGAGTGGCGATTTCCTCATCCATGGCAGATTTCCAATGAGGAATAACAAGAGCCTCTTGGTAAGTGCGGGGAGTTGTAGTAGCCGAGATAAACAAAGCAAAACACATGCGAGAGGGAGTAAGCCGATCATAGGAAACAACAGCCGCAAGCGGGTGTTGGGTACACGCCCGCACCCCTTTGCGAAGAGCAATGGGAAGATCCAGGTTCTCTCGTACTTCAGGGACCGGAGCGTCCGTGGCGGAGAAAGCTGGCCCGGGACTAGAGAGAGACGGCGGCGGAGAAGAAGGTGGGGGTATAATAGAGAGAGAAGGAGACGGAGGAGGAGAGGACATAGGAGGGGAGACGTCGAGCTACGTGGAAGGATCACTGAGAGGTGGTGGAGAGTAAGAGACCGCAGGAGGAAGCAGGGATGGAGAAGAAAAATAGGATGCATTTTCGAAGAAGGTGACGTCCGTGGAAACAAACTGTTTGCGCAGAACGGGGTCAAAGCAACAATAGCCTTTTTGAGTGGTCGAATATCCCAAAAAGACACATTTTGTGGAACGAGGGGAAAGCTTGTCACGGGTAGCCGACGGGGCATGCACAAAGGCCGTACACCCAAAGATACGGAGAGGAAGAGGAAAGGGTTCCTTGCCCGGGTAGAGAATGGAGAAGGGGGTCTTGCCGTGGAGAACCGAAGAGGGAATGCGATTGATGAGATAGCAGACAAGAAGAACAGCATAGCCCCAGTAGGAGCGAGGCACCTGCATCTGCGTCATTAGAGTGCGAGCGATATCAAGGAGGTGACGGTTTTTACGCTCCGCTACCCCATTTTGTTGGGAGGTGTAAACACAGCTGGTCTGATGAATAAGACCATGTTGCATACAAAACGAGGAAAACTCATGACTGAGATATTTTTTTGCATTATCGGAGCGCAGCACTTTAATAGATAAAGAAAACTGAGTTTGAATCATATAATAAAAAGATTGCCATATAGATAATAGTTCAGAGCGATCTTTTAAAAGATACACCCAGGTACATCTAGAGAAATCATCAATAAAAGTTACAAAATAAGAACTACCCTGACCAACGGTGAGAGTAGGAGCAGGACCCCAGACATCAGAATGAATGAGATCAAAAGGGCGGGAGGAACCACGACCTTACTTCGGCGGGAAGGAGGAGCGGTGATGTTTGCCAAGCTGACACGCATCACAGTTGAGCGGAGGACTGGTCTGAGGTAAGTGGGGAAGAAGCTGACGAAGAATCCGAGGAGGAGGATGTCCAAGGCAAAGATGCCATTGAAGCAGATCAGTAGACGTGGAAGAGAAGGCGGACAGAGCAGAAGTATTGTCGAGGAAGTAGAGCCCGCCACTCTCAGTCCCAGTAGCAATCGTCCGTTGGGTCCTCGGGTCCTGAAAACAATAAGAAGTAGGAGTAAATAATACAGAGCACTGAAGTTGCTTGCATAAAGTAGTAACCGAGAGCAAATTGCAAGGGAATTTCGGGACATAGAGAGTGTCCACTAAGCGAAGTGACGGGGTGACTTGAACCATGCCTGTCCCGTGAACCGGGGAAGGGGAACCATCCGCAACAAGAACCGGGGGTAACCGATCATGCGTCTCTAGGAGAGAGAAGTAATGAGGGTTTCCGGTCATGTGATTTGTAGCACCAGAGTCAATCAGCCATTTACCTTGGGTAACGACTTATGCACTACCTAAGGTCGTGGCCAAAGAAGCAAATGGCCAAGAGGAGGCAGAGGTTGAGGAAGAAGTATCACCGGAAGGACGAAGATGAGGATGTTTCTGCCAGCAGCGGTCAATAGAGTGGCCGGTATGACCATAGTGAGAGCAGAGAAACCTTGACGGACCGCGCATGCCAGACTGGCTGCGGCCACTATTTCCACCCCGCTGAGCCTGGTGAGCATAGGAGTCCTGTGGAGGAGGGGAGGACAATAGAGGACGTTGGAGCAGGGAAGTGACAGCGGCGATGCGAGCTGCGGTGGCATCTAAGGTGGGAGATTCTGCTTCGCCCAAGATCTGCTGGCAAATCATATCAAATGACTCAGGGAGTCGTAGAAGATAACAAACAACCAGGAGTTCCTGGAAGTGTTTGTGCTGCTCGGCCAAGTCCGCGGAGAAAGGGCGATTCTGGAGGATTTTAGCTCTAAGAGCCTGAACTTGCTGATAAGCCGTAGCAGGAGACATGGAAGGGCGAGCGAAGAGATCCGCATAGAGAGTATAAATGCGGGATGTCTGAGCCCCCTTCGAGTAGAGAGCATCAAGGTGAAGCCACGCGGTCTTAACCGTCTCATCATGGCGTATGATAGGAAGATATTCATCAGAGAGGTTGTTAGCCAACCACGTGCGGACAAGCGCATCACTGGCATCCCAATCATCAAATTCAGCAGAGTCTGGAGGAGGAGGGTCATCGGTGAGATGATGACGTTTGCGCTGAGAGCGAAGAAGAAAGGTGAAAGAAACACTCCAATCCGGATAGTTGGAGCCAACAAGTTTAGAAACCGTGCCAAGGTTGCCAGAGGAAGTAGGATGCGGAGCCGGAGTGGCGATAGGAGTAGTGGTAGTGGAGGTTTCAGAAAGAGCTATAGGAGAAACCAACGAGAAGCCGCGCGGTTAAAAGACAAGCCGCGCGGATAGAAAAAAGCGAGAAGCCGCGCGGTAAAAAGACAAGCCACGCGGATAGGAAAAAGAGGGGTTGCGGCGGTCACGATGTCAGACACCAGCGGCCAGAGAAGCCACGACCAAGCCGCAGAGCCATGAAGGGAAAGAAGTCGAACGGCTAGAAGATAGTCCGCGCGAACAGAAGGGAGGAACAAACAAGGCGAATAAGGAAGCAGATCGCAGCGATCAAAGTAACAGGTCGCTGTGACCGACAGGCAGGACAGGGCGCAAGCAGGCGGAAGAGACAAGTCGCGAGAAGAAGGGACAAACCACGCGGACAGGGCGCAGAGAATCAGCAGGAGAAGATCGAGTCCTCTGATACCATGTTAAAAGTAGCGAACAAACAACTAGAGTAGCGAACAAACGACTAGAAAACAAGCCAGAACTTTGAATAATTGAAATTTTTATTATCCAAAAAGATATCATTTACAAAGGTATGGCCTCCCTTTTATAGAATGGAGGAGAGAGGATAGAATACAAACTAACAATGTGGGACTAAAGCTATACAACAGTCCGAGCGGCTAGAACAATAGACCGGAACAAGCCGCGCGGTTAGACAATATTCTAACCGCCCGGCAATACCAGAAGCAGGGGAGAGATGCGGTTGGAGACCGCTAGACCGCCCGGTATCCAAGCCGCCGGAGATGAACCGTCAGACCGCTAGACACCACAGCAACAGTCTGGATATCAACCCGCCGGACACAAACCGCCAGACCGCCCGGTCTACAACCCGCCAGGCTCAAACCGGTAGACTGCCCGGTCTCATACTTCGACAGGAACTATCATGCACACATGAAGGACATCAGGACTTATCTAGGACACAGCAGATCGGGGAACTACATACTCCACCAGCGCTTTGGACTCAGACGGACACCAGCAAGGCCGCACCCGTCGCTCCACGCCGATCCCAGCGTATACACCTCTGCCGATGCACTTTCTCCTGGATGGTACCTCGCCGTCGACGCTCCTGCTGGCAGAGACTCCAGAGCATCAACAAGCAGCCCATCGTGCACAGCGATATTAAAGCCAACAATTCGGACATTGTTGTTGAGGGAAGGGACTGATGTAACGGGAGGAAACACACCATCAACGGCCCAGATGTTAGCTCTCCATCCAACGCATCAGATAAGCTGCTGCGTATACTACCTTCGCCAAATCTACTCCCTCTTTTGAAGAAACCCTAATCCCGAATCGGGAAGCTAGTCATCAATTAACAAAAAAAAAATTGAGGATGCCTTTTCCACAAGTTCTTTTAGGATTTACACGATTTAAATTTTGAGGGCACATGCACAGTGACTGCATCATACTTGTTGCGGGCCACCTGGGTTTTTCTCGGTCCGTAGAATCAGACCGCCTTAGCTCAGAACAGGATCGGGGGCGCAAACAGTCAAAGAAAAATAACAGCAAATGACAAAAGGTTTTTCTTGACGTGGAAAACCCAGAAAAGATAAAAAAACACGTGATTGGATTTATACCGAGCCAAAATCCATCATCACATTGGAAGTTACATGATTTTGAGATGATCTCTCAGAGGGTGATAGGTCACCTCCATGTTACAAGTGCAAAGCACAGAAAAACAATGAAAAAGAAGGCAAGTCATCCGAGCCTCGATGGAAGCGCTCCGGCCTTAGAATATTGTTTAGTCCATGGAACTTTGGTGGAAGCGCTCCGGTTGGAAAAATATTTAAATCCACAAAGCCTTGAAGGGAGCAATCTCGCTGAAGCGAAGCCTTAATGAGAGTGCTCTTGCGTAGAAGGATGACGAGACTTGTATAACATCTCATTTCCAACTAGACCCCTAGAAGTTGTTTTGTCATAACAAAACCCTAGGAAACCCAAGAATTGAAGTCTATCGACTAAGATTTCGAGTCACGGGTTGGTCACACATGTGACCGACCCGTCACGCCCGTGACCTAGGGCGTGACCCCTTCGACGATCGTCGACCTCAGAAAGACGATTGGCGAGCTCAGAAATTTCAACATGGGCCTGGCACGCCCATGACCGATCCGTCACGCCTGTGACCCTGGAATGGCTTTGAGTGAGCTGAGCTCACTCAACATCGTAGTCTGGATGGCGTTGAGTGAGCTTAGCTCACTAAACGCCATAAGCTAGACGGCGTTGAGTGCACAGACTACACTCAATGTCATCTTAAGTAGGCTGGATGGCGTTGAGTGAGCAGAGCTCACTCAACGCCATAAGCTAGACGGCATTGAGTGCACAGACTGCACTCAACGCCACCTTGAGTAAGCTGGATGGCGTTGAGTGAGCAGAGGTCACTCAACGCCATAATCTAGATGGCATTGAGTGAGCTGAGCTCACTCAACGCCATAGTCTGGAAGGGCTGTATTTTGGATGGCGTTGAGTGAGCAGAGCTCACTCAACGCCGTATCCTGGATAGCGTTGAGTGAGCAGAGCTCACTCAACACCGTAGCATGGATGGCGTTGAGTGAGCAGAGCTCACTCAACGCCGTAGCTTGGATGGCGTTGAGTGAGCTGAGCTCACTTAACGCCATTTTACTTAGACTTTTTCTGGCGGTTTTAGCTTGGCTGATGGACAGCTGAACCGGGCCGGTCTAGATAGTGGGCCCGAATGAATTATTAGGTCGTTTCTCTTATTAAGACCCAATTAAGTCTTATTTTGACCGATCAATGCCACGTGACCGTCGGTTTTGAAAACAAGGAGGAGCCATGACCATGGCCGGAAACCGGCGTTCACAGCCATAAATGGCACTTGATGTCGTGGCCCCTTCCCCTCCTCTTTAACGGCTGGATTCAAGTCCTCATGGGGAGAAGAGGAGTTTCCAGCCTTCCTCCAGCCATTTCGGGCCGTTTCATCTCCCCTCCACCATGGCCGAAGCATGATCTTAAGGAAGCATTAATGGCTAGACAGCCTATACCCGCCTGCTCCCAGTTTCTTCCCTTTAAAAAGGCTCCCTAGACTCAGAGATGAATTTTCCACCCTGACCCGACGGATTGGAGCTTGTACTGTGCTGTAGAAGAATTTCGGCGATGCCACCACCGCGCCAATAACATCCCGACGATCTGCACGCCTCCAGCCCGCGAACAAGGTCCTCCCCTCCTCTCTTTCTACAGGTAGATCTTAGAACTCTTTAGGATTGATAATCGAGCTCAACAGAGCTCGATCAGAAAGGGATTCTCTTCCTGGATTTTCCCGCAACAAATTCTAGCTCTCGGGTTTGCCGGATTCCGCCTCTCCGGCGGCCGCGCCGCCGCCCGGCGATGGACACCACCTCAACGGAGGTGGTGGTGGCGGTGGCCGGCCAGGGAGGAGGCTGGATGGCCGGCAGCAGCGTCTGGAATGCGCTCCAGGTTCGGCCAATCATGTCCCTATGCTGGAGGAAGAAGACGACCCAGCACTGTTGGATCTGCTTCAAGATCTGTGCTGGATAATTATTCTCTTTCTTTTAAAAATGATTTTCTGTACTGAAATAACAGTCACTTAGAAAAATTAAGGAAAAATACTTAGAGGCTCTATATGAGGAAATGGTCAACATATAATTTGTAGCCCTATGGGTCTACTTTATTTTAAAAATTGATTTGGGTCAATTTGGTCAACTGGTTAGACCAGGGCACCTCTTTTGGTGGGATCTATACGTAGAGTTAGTAGATATTAAAATGTGTTCCCACCCTTCATCCCTTGTCCAAAAGATCTGAAATTTGGGCAGGGAGTCTAACCTAGCTATATCTAGGGCCTGTCCAAAAATGGGAATTTTTGGAGAATGTTTTTCTATAGTTTTTAGAAATAATTTAATAATCTTAGGGTAAATTAATTAGATTGCTTAATGACTTCCAAACCCTCCCAAATTTTGGTGAGTGGTCCTTGGGTTCATCATAAGGATCTGTATAATTTTTCATCTCATTTGGTTATATTTTAGATTGGAAATGAACAAACCTAAGCTTTGCCCTATTAAGCGATTTTTAGGTCAAGAGTGTACTTTGTGATTTGAGTGGTCATATAACCTCAACAGAGGCTGAGGTTTTGACCACTGACTAGGCATGATTCCTAGCATCCTCTCATGGATTTTGAGGTAGATCGGGGCAGAACTGACCTAGGACCCAAGGCCAAACCCTAAAGATGCCCTTTTGAGGATTGTGAAGGGCATGGGGTCAATGCCCTTATATGAGCTTGAAATTTGGTAGAGTGGATGCTAGGGTATCCGAAGCCCTCTGGTATTTGTTTTGTAATTTTTGGGATAGCACTTCAAGTTCTTATCATATAATTAATAAATTTGCCCCAATAGGCTTTTATCTATAATGATCTTTGTGGTTACCTTATCTCCATGAAATTTTGGCAGAGAGTGTTTTAGCTTAATATGATTACACTGGAATTTTATTATAATTTTTGGAGGTTTGTTTTTAGTACTTTATTTACAGACTTTTAGTAATGCAATTCTATTCAAAAATTTATTCAGAGATTATATATTGTTGGAAAATTATGTAACTTGATCAGTAGAGTTATGAGGTAAACACATTAATGTATAAATTAGTTCATAATTTTTAGATGAATATTTGCAGAGGTTGCTTGGTTAAGTTAAGAAAAAGGGTGATATTTCTAAATTAGATTTTGAGGTTAATACTCACTGAAAAATTTGGAAACCTTGTTAGTATTACTTTTAAGGCATGAAAACTATACTTGAATTTTCTTGGAATTTTTGGAAGCTTATTTATAGTATTTACTTCTCTAAGTGGTTAATTGGTGAATATGTTCACAATTAAGGATCAAGGGTTTAAATATGGTAAAATTTCTGAGAGATTTGAAGTTAGTGTCAAGTTACTGCCTAGTATTTATCATAATTTTGTGGGGCTTTAATCATACCTAAAAAGGGTACTTCATGTTCAAATCACCTATGGTTTAGTTTTGGATGAAATTAATTAAATACCAAATAAATTAAAAAAATTATAAATTTCTGAACCTGGGATAATCATGTCATGATAGACTCCCAGTAAATAACTTAAGGCTTTTGGATGAATATTTGGAGAAACTCCTATCATGTACATCATATTGTATAGGGTGGTCTACATATAGTAAAACCGCAGAAACTGAATTAGAGTGGGTAATGAACTTGGGGAGATGGAATTTTGGTAGTTTGCTGGTTTGGATAGGGTAAGTTAAATTAAGTTCATTATTGGAAGTCAGGATGAGTAGAGTGTGAGATTGGCTAGTGTTAAGTGGTGTTCGGGAACGACGAAAGATCGTCCACCCCGGTTGGAGAGGAAGAGTCTCAATACACTAGGTTAGATCCAAAGTAACTTGAAAGGGATCGGGTAATGGGTAGAAATCAATAATATTAAGTGCCTTGCGAAAGGGAGCTTTGGGCTTCAGCCCATCGTAGTTCCTAGTGCCCTTTGAGAGCCCTTCACGGGGTATGCCGGGGGCAGTCCTGGACTAACGTAAACCATAGGAATAATAAACCAAAAGAACAACTAGTATAACTAGGGTTGCACATTCACACACCCCGGTAGTTAGGGAGGTAGATTAGGTTGGTTTGATTATCATTCAGTCGGTAGTTTCTGAAGGTAGATTCACGGACGGAACAGTCCGGGGAGCCGAGGGCTCGAGGGTTTAAATACATAATAAGGTGGTGGGTCTTCGGTATTTGACTGTCGTTCACACCGACGTCGGTACGTAGACTCGGCGGTGTGTTACACTTAGCCAAAGAAAGTCTGGTGGATACATCCAGCGTTAGTACGCGGATACTCTAGGTTGTGTTCTTCTAGGGGCGTACGGAAGGGCTAGGCCCGGTAGTGTGGATACCCGCCTAAGAGTGGGGGGCCCGACCCACTATCTCTGTTTGCCACTACGGAGGTTCCGGGGAGTGAAACTAGCTGCCCGAACAGGGGGAACTAAAGGTCTGTGCGCATAGAGTCGTGTGCGTGAGTTGTACTTGTATGAATCATGGTATAGCATATCACTACACTCATATATGCATACAACCGACACCCCAACGTATAAATCGGTATGAGACTTTTTATACGATGAGAGCCTTGCAGAAGACCCCTTAACTTATAAATTTGTATGGGCATTCATATAAGTTAAGGTTACTTATTTGTTTTCTGTTTGCTTTCATATATATATATTGATCTACTACATGTTTACCTTACTGCTCACTATTTTAGAACTGCTAGATGTACCTTTCATACTTAGCTGCTTATACAATATATACTTTCTGTTAGACTAATTCCGCTGTCACCCGACTTGCTTATTCTCCACCTTTGTAGCTTCCCTTTCCTCCTCTCCGCTCGGTACCTAGGAGCCGTGGGGGTAGGGGTAGGGGATGATATGACTTAGTCTTTATGACTAATGGTTTTCGAACCACAACATTACAGGAGCTCCGGATGGGAGACAGGGGCCAACAGTCCAGGGACCAGCACCAGCGGATTACGGTGCGCATGGAGGTGGGCCAGTCTAGTTCCGGAGCGCCTGTGACCAGCTTTGTGAGTGTTTAGTATTTTTATAGCTTCCGCGATAAGTGATTTGTAGTGAGAACTCTGATGTACCGGGCTGAGCCCGCTTATATATTTCATCTGTACTGTTCTTTGCAGTACTTTCTACTTTCTATATATTGATGGACTTGCTATGATTTTATTCATATATGATTATGTGGACATGTTTACATTCAGTGTATTTACTTTCTTCTCTCTCTTTTGTAATCAAAAAAGGCCGACAGAATTGGCGTTTTGTAGTGGCGGCCTTCCCGAGAGTCAGTGCCACCGCAAAGCTGCAATTCTTGGCATAAGACCCCAGTGGTTGGAAAAAAAAGGGGGGGGGTGTCTTACAAGTGGTATCAGAGGGGACCTCGATCGAAAGAGAAGTAGTCCACAAACCTTGGGCCACCCCCGTACGAGCTTAGTTTACGGACAAACTAGCAGCGGAAGTAGTGGTGTGCCCATAAGGGAAATCACATGTGAAATTCCATCCTACCCCTTTCTTATATTCCATTCATACGTTCTCTAACAAATGGAATTTTTCCTTGTAGCCTACGACGAACCCTACACCACAGCAGGGGACACCTCAGGCTCCGGATGTGGTCCCGCCTCCGCCGGCTCCAGCTCCGTTCCAGCAGACGGAGATGGGGCAAACACTGACGGCCATTCTGGAGGCCTTTAGAGCTCAGCAAGCCCCGACTCCACAACCAAACCCCGGGGCCAACTGGATGAGCGTCTTCCGGGGACTTTCCCCTCCATCCTACCCGGGGATGGAATCGGCAGTACGCACTGAGAAGCGGTTAGATACCATTTACGAGATGCTTGCGGGGATCTGATGCCCCACTGAGGAGGCAGTTGCTTTGGCGGTCTCCTGCCTGGATTCACATGGAAAGAGGTGGTGGAAGTCACAGCTGGACACCACCTTTGCGGGTATGGATTGCGCAGATATTACTTGGGAGGAGTTCAGAGCAGCGCTCCTGGGATATTTCATACCTCAGTCGGCGAGGGATGAGCTGGAGGATAGTTTCCTGCGGTTGAGGCAGGGGAACAGGACGGTGCTGGAGTATTATCAGGAGTTTACTCACCTGGCTCGCTATGCGGACGCTTATCAGTTGGACGACGCTGGCTATGCCAGGAGGTTTTACAAGGGGCTGCAAGACGACATGAGATAGGCCCTCCTTTTCGTCTCAGAGGGGAGTTTGGCCAGGATTCTATAGATGGCTAAAAAGTGAGAAGCGGATCAGCTTACAGTCAAGAGCCGGAAGAGACCGACTTATAATACAGTGATTGGAGGTCGTAGAGACCGTCCTCGAGGTCAGGTTATTGGGGAGAGAAGGAACGGGGATCAACCTTGTCAGGATATTGGGCAGAAGCAAAGGAGTTAGGGGGTATTGGCTCCCCAACCCTTATAGATGCTGGAGATGCCAAGGACAGCAGAGCAGGCACCGGTATGCTTTCAGTACAATCAGCCGGGGCATATCAAGAGGAACTTCCCTATGAGACAAGCACCCCCACCAGCACATCAGGGCGCCCCACCTCCCCGACAATTTGGCGGCCAAGGACATGATCGAGGACGAAGGATTTCAGGGCCGAGGCCACATGTCAGAAAGAGAGCAAGTGTATGCTCTAGACCTGACACAGCTCCGGAACCCGGAGCAGGTTATCGCAGGTATGTCAGTACTTTTAAAGTTTTCTTCCTAGGAACTATTTTTCTAGACATAACCTAGTTAGAAATTAAGAGAAGACAACTATAACAAGAATACTAAGACACTTAATTACCTCAGGCATAGTTTTCATTAGCGGCAAGCCCGCTCACACGCTCTTTGACACCGGTGCTTCACATTTGTTTGTGTCGAAAGATTTCATGAAAGGATTGGCAGGCGTGGAGCCGTTCACCGGAAAGATGATGAGGGTGCGCCTACCCGATGAATCAGAGCTAATGACCTCTGCTCATTGCAATATGGAAGCGGAGATCGGCGGGAAGGCGTTTGAGGCACCAACGACGATTCTAAAGATGCCAAATTATGATCTAATCCTGGGCATGACTTGGCTATGCTGGAACCATGCCAAGATTGACTGCGTGGCGAAGAGGATCACCGTGAGGCACGTGGACTCCTTTATTATTATCGAAGGTATTATACAAGCACCCCGCATTTTATTATCACCTGTGCAGGCCATTAAGGCCCATCTGCAGGGGGAAGAGGTTTACCAAGTTCTTTTTGAGGCGGTCGTGGCCAAGGAATCCATTTCAGATATTCCAGTAGTGCGAGACTTTGCCCACGTATTTCCGAATAAGCTACCAGGGCTACCCCCGCACCGAGAGAAGGAATTCCAGATTCAGCTCGTACCGGGGGCTAAGTCGGTATCCAGAGCTCCCTATCGAATGGCCCCAAAGGAGTTGGTGGAATTTCGAAGCCAGCTTCAAGAGTTAGTGGAGGTCGGGTTCGTTCGGCCTAGCTCTTCACTATGGGGAGCTCCGGTGTTATTTGTCAAGAAGAAGGACGGAACCCTTCGACTGTGTATAGATTACCGGGCCCTTAACAGGTTGACGATCCGGAATAATTATCCCTTGCCAAGGATAGATGAGCTATTTTACCAGCTGTAGGGAGCCCATTGTTTCTCAAAGCTGGATCTGAGGTCGGGGTACTACCAGCTTCGCATCCGGGAGGAGGACATCCCGAAGACGGCCTTCAGCGGCAGATATGGTTTGTACGAGTTTATCGTGATGCCTTTCGGGCTCACGAATGCACCCTCCGCATTCATGACCGGGTGTTCGAAGAGTATCTGGATGTCTTTGTTATCGTATTCATCGACGACATCCTTATCTATTCAAGGACGGAGGAGGAGCACGCGAGACATCTGGCCTTGACCTTGGAGAAGCTGCGGGAGCATAAGATGTATGCCAAGTACAGCAAGTGCCAGTTCTGGCTAAAGGAGGTGGCCTTTTTGGGCCATGTAATCAGTGGAGCAGGTCTGGCAGTAGATCCGGCGAAGGTCCAGGCAGTACAAGATTGGCCACCACTGAAGACGGCCTCAGATTTTTGAAGTTTCTTAGGACTTGCCGGTTATTACCGGAAGTTCGTAAAGGGGTTCTCTCAAATTGCCCTCCCTCTTACGTCTCTGACGAAGAAGGAGTCCCCTTTTATTTGGACACCACGATGCGAATCTGCTTTTCAGGAGCTGAAGGATCGTCTTACCTCGGCTCCCATCCTTGCTCTTCCGTCAGGGAAGGAAGGATTTCAGGTGTACACAGATGCTTCCTATCAGGGGATGGGAGCCGTTCTGATGCAGAACGGGCACGTAATAGACTATGCCTCCTGTCAGCTGAAGCAACATGAGCAGAACTACCCTGTGCACGATTTGGAGATGGGGGCAGTCGTTTTTGCTCTTAATATCTGGCGACACTATCTCTACGGAGTACATTGCGATATCTTCTCAGACCACAAGAACTTGAAATACATAGACACACAGAAGGAGTTAAACATTAGGCAGAGACGTTGGGTGGAGTTTCTGTAGGACTACCAGTATACCATGCACTACCATCTAGGGAAGGCAAACGTGGTCGCAGACGCTTTGAGTCGGAGAGCGAGTACATCAGGAGTAGGCCCGCAGCTGATGGCCTTGGAGTTGGTTAAATCATTCGAGGAGATGCAGATATCACTAGTGTCTGAGGATGACCCGGAGTTATACATGGAGTACTTGGGATCGATGGTTACTACTGATGATATCCGGGACCACATCAGAGATGGGCAGAAGCTGGATGTGAGAGCTGAGCCGATATTCCGAGCCTTGGAGGAAGGCACGATAGAAGATTACTCTTTAAGGGATGGTCTCCTGTGTTTCAGAGGCAGGGTCTACATACCGGCAGGAGGCCAGATCCGGGAGTACATTATGACAGAAGCCGATACTCGGTGCACCCGGGAATCACCAAGATGGTAAAAGATTTGAAGAGGATGATGCACTGGCCGGGTATGAAGAAGGACATTACGTACTTTGTGACGCACTGCGAGGCCTGCCAACTCGTAAAGGAAGAGTGTAGGAACCCGGCAGGCTTGCTGCAGCCACTTCTGGTGCCGGAGTGGAAATTTGAGGATATAGCCATGGACTTCATACATGGGCTACCTCGATCCCGTGCAGGAAATGACTTGATCTGGGTGATAGTGGACAAGCTAACAAAGGTGGCTAGATTCATTCCAGTGGCGAAGGAGGCTCCAGTTAGTGTATTAGTATGGAGGTTCATTAAGCAGTTTGTGCGTTATCATGGGGTGTCCAAGACTATCGTTTCGGATCGGGATGGGCGGTTTACATCCAGGGAGTGGAGGTCAGTCTGGGTTCTCGGTTGACATTCAACACAGCTTTTCACCCTCAGACCGATGGGCAGACGGAGCGCACCAACTGTACACTGGAAGATCTTTTGCGCCTGTGTATTTTGGACCGCGGCGAGCCTTGGGAGAGATTGCTGCCACTGGTCGAGTTTTCGTACAACAACGCCCATCAGTCCAGCATAGGCATGGCTCCATACGAGGCATTGTATGGAAGGAGGTGCAGGACACCACTATCATGGGTTCAGGATGAGGATCCGCGGGCACTGGGCTCGAAGTTTGTGGGGGATACGGATGCTCAGATTAGATTGATCCGGGACAGGATGTTGGAAGCCCAGAGCAGGCAGGCCAAATACTATGATGCGAGGCATCGTCAGGTGGAGTTCCAGGTAGGAGACCAAGTTTTCTTGAAGATATGGCCGATGCACGGAGTCTCGCGGGTTCGCGGGCGGAAGAAGCTCAGTCTGAGATATATGGGGCCTTACAGGATCCTGGAGCGGATCGGCCCCTTAGCTTATAGACTGGAGCTACCGCCGGAGTTAGCGGGATTGCATGACGTCTTCCACGTCTCTTCACTACGGAGGGCTCTGCTACGCCCTGAACAGCTGATTTCCTCGGCCGACGGCCCGGTGGCCTCGGATCGGTCAGTCAACTTGGAGCCTATCAGGATCGATGATACGGCAGTGCAGGTCTTGCGACGTAAGAAAGTTCCGTTAGTCAAGGTTTTGTGGAGGAACCACGGTCAGGAGGAGCATACCTGGGAACCGCAGGACCTGATGCGACAAAAGTATCCGGAGCTGTTCAGTCAGGTATACCACACAACCCCTCAAGATGTTCAATTTACTTTCCTATCTTAAACTAGTAGGACTGAAATTTCAAGAATAGGGGCTAATCTTTTATTTATTGGGGTCTAGACTTTGCCAATTGGGCGAATCGGTCTTAGATTTGACAATCGCCTTTAAATCTCACATAGCAAACATGGCGTCGCGATGTAATCTTTCACTTCTCATGGGATGTTACAAGTTTCTTTCTCCCCGATAGGAGCCCCCGTAGGCTTAACCTTGATTTCGGGGACTAAATCTTTGTTTTGTTTATTGGGATTTGTAACATTTCATTTCCAACTAAACCCCTAAAAGTGGTTTTGTCATAACAGAACCCTAGGAAACCCAAGAATTAAGTCTATCGACCAAGATTTCGAGTCACGGGTTGGTCACGCCCGTGACCTAGGGCGTGACCCCTTCGACGATCGTCGACCTCAGAAAGACGATCGACGAGCTCAGAAATTTCAACATTTGCCTTGCATGCCCGTGACCGATCCGTCACGCTCGTGACCCTGGAATGGCGTTGAGTGAGCTGAGCTCACTCAACGTCGTAGTCTGGATGGCATTGAGTGAGCTTAGCTCACTCAACACCATAAGCTAGACGGCGTTGAGTGCACAGACTGCAATCAACGCCATCTTAAGTATGTTGGATGGCGTTGAGTGAGCAGAGCTCACTCAACGCCATAAGCTAGACGGCGTTGAGTGCACAGACTGCACTCAACGCCATCTTAAGTAGGCTGGATGGCATTGAGTGAGCAGAGCTCACTTAACGCCATAAGCTAGACGACGTTGAGTGCACAGACTTCACTCAACGCCACCTTGAGTAGGCTGGATGGCGTTGAGTGAGCAGAGCTCACTCAACGCCATAATCTGGATGGCGTTGAGTGAGCAGAGCTCACTCAATGCCATAATCTGGATGGCGTTGAGTGAGCTGAGCTCACTCAACGCCATAGTCTGGAAGGGCTGTATTTTTGATGGCGTTGAGTGAGCAAAGCTCACTCAATGCCATATCCTGGATAGCGTTGAGTGAGCAGAGCTCACTCAACGCCGTAGCTTGGATGGCGTTGAGTGAGTTGAGCTCACTCAACGCCATTTTACTTAGACTTTTTCTGGCGGTTTTAGCTTGGTTGATGGTCAGCTGAACTGGGCCGGTCTAGATAGTGGGCCCGAATGCATTATTAGTCCGTTTCTCTTATTAAGACCTAATTAAGTCTTATTTTGACAGGTCAATGCCACGTGGCCGTCGGTTTTGAAAATAAGGAGGAGCTACGGCCATGGCCGGAAACCGGCATTCACAGCCATAAATGGCACTTGATGCCGTGGCCCCTTCCCCTCCTCTTTAACGGCTGGATTCAAGTCCTCATGGGGAGAGGAGGAGTTTCCAGCCTTCCTCCAGCCATTTCGGTCCGTTTCATCTCCCCTCCACCATGGCCGATGCATGCTCTTAAGGAAGCATTAATGGTTGGACAGCCTATACCCGTCCGCTCCCCATTTCTTCCCTTTAAAAAGGCTCTCTAGACTCAGAGATGAAGTTTCCACCCTGACCCGACGGATTGGAGCTTGTACTGTGCTGTAGAAGAATTCCGGCGACGCCACCACCGCGCCAATAGCATCCCGACGATCTGCACGCCTCCAGCCCGCGAACAAGGTCCTCCCCTCCTCTCTTTCTACGGGTAGATCTTAGAACTCTTTAGGATTGATAATCGAGCTCAACAGAGCTCGATCGGAAAGGGCTCCTCTTCCTGGATTTTCCCACAACAAATTCTAGCTCTCGGGTTTGCTGGATTCCTCCTCTCCGACGGCCGCGCCGCCGCCCGGCGATGGCCACCACCTCAACGGAGGTGGTGGTGGCGGTGGCCGGCCAGGGAGGAGGCTGGATGGCCGGCGGCAGCGTCTGGAATGCGCTCCAGGTTCGGCCAATCATGGCCCTAGGCTCGAGGAAGAAGACGACCCAACATTGTTGGATCTACTTCAAGATCTGTGCTGGATAATTATTCTCTTTCTTTTAAAAATGATTTTCTGTACTAAAATAACAGTCACTTAGAAAAATTAAGGAAAAATACTTAGGGGCTCTATATGAGGAAATGGTCAACATATAATTTGTAGCCCTATGGGTCTACTTTATTTTAAAAATTGATTTGGGTCAATTTGGTCAACTGGTTCGACCAGGGCACCTCTTTTAGAGGGATCTATACCTAGAGCTAAGCAAAGATTAAAATGTGTGCCCACCCTTCATCCCTTTTCCAAAAGATCTGAAATTTGGGCAGGGAGTCAAACCTAGCTATATCTAGGGTCTGTCCAAAAATGGGAATTTTTGGAGAATGTTTTTCTATAGTTTTTAGAAATAATTTAATAATCTTAGTGTAAATTAATTAGATGGCTTAATGACTTCCAAACCCTCCCAAATTTTTGTGAGTGGTCCCTGGGTTTATCATAAGGATCTGTATAATTTTTTTATCTCATTTGGAGATGTTTTAGATTGGAAATGAACAAACCTAAGCTTTGCCCTATTAAACGATTTTTAGGTCAAGAGTGTACTTTGTGATTTGAGTGGTCATATCACCTCAACAGAGGCTGAGGTTTTGACCACTGACTAGGCATGATTCCTAGCACCCTCTCATGGATTTTGAGGTGGATCGGGGTAGAATTGCCCTAGGACCCAAGGCCAAACCCTAAGGATGGCCTTTTGAGGGTTGTGAAGGGCATGGGGTCAAATGCCCTTGTATGAGCTTGAAATTTGGTAGAGTTGATGCTAGGGTATCCCAAGCCCTCTGGTATTTGTTTTGTAATTTATGGGATAGCACTTCAAGTCCTTATCATATAATTCATAAATTTGCCCCAATAGGCTTTTATCTATAATGATCTTTGTGGTTACTTGATCTCCATGAAATTTTGGCAGAGAGTGTTTTTGCCTAATATGATTACACTGGAATTTTATTATAATTTTTGGAGGTTTATTTTTAGTACTTTCTTTACAGACTTTTAGTAATGCAATTCTATTCAAAAATTGATTTAGAGATTATATATTGTTGGAAAATTACGTAACTTGATCAGTAGAGTTATGAGATCAGCACATTGATGTATAAATTAATTCATAATTTTTAGATGAATATTTGCAGAGGTTGCTTGGTTAAGTTAAGAAGGAGGGCGATATTTCTAAATTAGATTTTGAGGTTAATACTCACTGAAAATTTTGGAAACCTTGTCAGTATTACTTTTAAGGCATGACAACTTCTTGGAATTTTTGGAAGCTTATTTATAGTATTTACTTCTCTAAGTGGTTAATTGGTGAATATGTTGACAATTAAGGATCAAGGGTTTAAATATGGTAAAATTTCTGAGAGATTTGAAGTTACTGTTAAGTTACTGCCTAGTATTTATCATAATTTTGTGGGGCTTTAATCATACCTAAAAAGGGTACTTCATGTTCAAATCACTCATGGTTTGGTTTTGGAGGAAATTAATTAAACACCAACTAAATTAAGAAAATTATAAATTTTTGAACCTGGGCTAATCATGTCATGATAGACTCTCAGTAAATAACTTAAGGCTTTTGGATTAATATTTGGAGAAACTCCTATCATGTACATCATATTGTATAGGATGGTCTACATATAGTAAAACCGCAGAAACTGAACTAGAGTGGGTAATGAACTTGGGGAGATGGAATTTTGGTAGTTTGCTGGTTTAGACAGGGTAAGTTAAATTAAGTTCATTATTGGAAGTCTGGATGAGTAGAGTGTGAGATTGGCTAGTGTTAAGTGGTGTTCGGGAACGACGAAAGATCGTCCACCCCAGTTAGAGAGGAAGAGTCTCAATACACAAGGTTAGATCCAAAGTAATTTGAAAGGGATTGGGTAATGGGTAGAAATCAATAATATTAAGTGCCTTGCGAAAGGGAGCTTTGTGCTTCAGCCCATCGTAGTTCCTAGTGCCCTTTGAGAGCCCTTCACGGGGTATGCCGGAGGCAGTCCTGGGCTAACGTAAATCGTAGGAATAATAAACCAAAAGAGCAACTAGTATAACTAGGGTTGCACATTCACATACCCCGGTAGTTAGGGAGGTAGATTAGGTTGGTTTGATTGTCATTCAGTTAGTAGTTTCTGAAGGTAGATTCACGGACGGAACAGTCCTGGGAGCCGAGGGCTCGAGGGTTTAAATATATAATAAGGTGGTGGGTCTTCGGTATTTGACTGTCGTTCATACCGACGTCGGTACGTAGACTCGGCGATGTGGGACACTTAGCCAAAGAAAGTCTGGTGGATATAGCCAGCGTTAGTACGCGGATACTCTAGGTTGTGTTCTTCTAGGGGCGTACGGAAGGGCTAGGCCCGGTAGTGTGGATACCCGCCTAGGAGTGGGGGGCCCGACCCACTGTCTCCGTTTGCCACTACGAAGGTTCCTGGGAGTGAAGCTAGCTGCCCGAACAGGGGGAACTAAATCTGTGCGCATAAAGTTGTGTGAGTGAGTTGCACTTGCATGAACCATGTCATAGCATATCACTATACTCATATTTGCATACAATCGACACCCCAACGTATAAATCGGTATGAGACTTTTTATACGATGAGAGCCTTGTAGAAGACCCCTTAACTTATAAGTTTGTATGAGAATTAATATAAGTTAAGGTTACTTACTTACTTGTTTTCTGTTTGCTTTCATATATATATATTGATCTACTACATGTTTACCTTACTGCTCAATATTTTAGAACTGCTAGATGTACCTTTCATACTTAGCTGCTTATACAATATATACTTTCTGTTAGACTAGTTCCGCTGTCACCCGACCTGCTTATTCTCCACATTTGTAGCTTCCCTTTCCTCCTCTCCGCTCGGTACCTAGGAGCCGTGGGGGGAGGGGTAGGGGATGATAGGGCTTAGTCTTTATGACTAATGGTTTTCGAACCATAACATTACAGGAGCTCCGGATGGGAGACAGGGGCCAGCAGTCCAGGGACCAGCACCAGCGGAGTACGGTGCGTATGAAGGTGGGCCAGTCTAGTTCCGGAGCACCTGTGACCAGCTCCGTGAGTGTTTAGTATTTTTATAGCTTCCGCGATGAGTGATTTGTAGTGAGGACTCTGATGTACCGGGCTGAGCCCGCTTATATATTTCATCTGTACTGTTCTTTGCAGTACTTTCTACTTTCTATATATTGATGGACTTGCTATGATTTTATTCATATATGATTATGTGGACATGTTTACATTCAGTGTACTTACTTTCTTCTCTCTCTTTTGTGATCGAAAAAGGCCGGCAGAATTGGCGTTTTGTAGTGGCGGCCTTCCCGAGAGTCGGTGCCACCGCAAAGCTGCAATTCTTGGCATAAGACCCCGGTGGTTGGAAAAAAAAAGGGGGGTCTTACAACTTATAGTTTGCTAAAGCTTTATCACTAAAAGAGAAGTCGAGTGAATTCCTAAGCGGACAATGGTCTAAGTCCACGACCTTGTTGAAAAACCTCAGAGCTCTCTCTAGCCTTTGAAGTTACTTGTTTTCAAATTAAGGTCTGAGAGTCTATTTATAGTTTTTTAGAGAGATACGCCGATAATTGCGTCGGAGGGAATTTGTAAAGGTGTCCAAAAAAAATCGGGCCCACCGGCCCGGCCCGGCCCGGCCCGGTGAAAAGCCCGGTAGGCCCGGTCTCGGGCCAGGCCCGCTCCGGGCCCAGGCCGGGCCATGGGGAAGGGCCCCATAGTCATTCAATTGCCCGGCTTGGTGCCCGGCTTGGTGCCCAGCCCGGGCCAGGCCGGGCAAAGCCCGATTACCGGGCTTAGCCCGGGACTGGAAAAGCCCGAGCTAAGCCCGGGCTGGCTCTTAGAGCCGTTGGAAACCAACAGCTCTAAGAGCCGTTGGTTTCTAACGGTTCTAAGAGCCGTTGGCACCCATTTGGGCTGCAAATAGCAGCCTAGCTGCTATTTGCAGCCCAAAAAAATTTTTTTTTTTATTTTTTTTTTAAAAAAATCTATAAAACCCCCCTCCTTCTTTCTCTTTCATACACTTCATACCCCCTCATCCCCCCACCCTCTCTCTATTGTATCGTAATTTCTATCATTCTACCGTCCTACGTCGAATATGTCATTAACACAGACGTCTTCTTCATCATCCGTCGCTCACGAAGTGGTGGAGCACAAGCGTACGGTGCCAGGTTGGGAATATTTCGACTTAGTGCAAGTCGGCGCGGAGCAAAAGGCGAGGTGCAAACAGTGCTCGAAATTACTTTCGATCGCTGACAACTCGACACTCGCAAGACACGTTAAGTCTTGCGCAACCAAACAAGCTCCTCCCGAGTCAACCCAGGCACAATTATCAACATCCGGACAAATCTGGACGTACGATCAAGGTCGGCAGTGAGAGTTGCAGGTGAAGAACATCATCAGTCGTGGGTTTCCATTCAGCCACTACGACAACGAAGAAGAAATTGAGTACATCCACCAAGGGCTACAACCTAAATATCACCAAGTAAGTCGATCTTCAATTAGACGCGATGCACTTAAATATTATTTAGAAGCAAAACAAACTTTAATTAATTTTTTTGAAAATTTTGAGGGTCGAGTGAGTTTAACGAGCGACGTTTGGACAAGTAGTATAAAATTAGGATTATCGTATATGTCTATAACGTGTCACTGGGTCGATCCCGTTTCCTGGGATCTAAATAAACGAATAATTTGTTTTGAAAGTTTCGAAGTCCCGCACACCGGTGAGGCGATTTATCAAATAATTTAAAAATGTGTGCACAAATTAAAAATAAAAGATAAAATTATGAGTATTTCTTTCGATAACGCCACAAATAATACCACCTCAATTGAGTGGTTAAAACGTGATTTGAAACCTATGTTAAACGACTTTTTTTTTCATACTCGTTGCGTGTGTCACCTTTTTAATTTAGTAGTACAAGAAAGTTTATCGTATATGGAACCATACACTAATAAAATACGTTTAATGTTACAATTTATTTATAATTCTAAACAACGACGTCAAGATTTTAAAATTTTTGTAACCGGGCAAGGTCAAATATTTTTGAAACCTTTATTTAACATGTCAATTAGAAGGAACTCTACATATATAATGTTAAAACGAGTGATTCGTCAAAAAATACTACTAATGGAATTTTATACTTTGTTAGGTCAACATGAATTAACCGAGTCCAATTGGGCAATTTTAGAAAATTATATGGATTTATTAGAAGTTTTTTATACGGCGACAAATAATTTATCGGGCATATATTATCCTACTATCCCGCTAATTATTGAAAATATTGTTAATATTTTATAAAAATTAAATTATTTTAAACAACACGCCGGATGAAGCGGTTTAATAGAAATAATGGAAAAGAAAATTTTAAAATATTTTAGAGAAAATTTTAAAAATGTGTGCGCAAATTTAAAATAAAATATAAAATTATGAGTATTTCTTTCGATAACGCCACAAATAATACCACCTCAATTGAGTGGTTAAAACGTGATTTGAAACCTATGTTAAACGATGCTTTTTTCATACTCGTTGCGTGTGTCACTTTTTTAATTTAGTAGTACAAGAAAGTTTATCGTATATGGAACAATACACTAATAAAATACGTTTAATATTACAATTTATTTATAGTTCTAAACAACGACGTCAAGATTTTAAAAAATTCGTAATCGGGCAAGGTCAAATATTTTTGAAACCTTTATTTAACATGTCAATTAGATGGAACTCTACATATATAATGTTAAAATGAGTGATTCGTCAAAAAATACTACTAATGAAATTTTATACTTTGTTAGGTCAACATAAATTAACCGAGTCCAATTGGGCAATTTTAGAAAATTATATGGATTTATTAGAAGTTTTTTATACGGCGACAAATAATTTATCGGGCGTATATTATCCTACTATCCCGCTAATTATTGAAAATATTGTTAATATTTCACAAAAATTAAATTATTTTAAACAACACGCCGGATGAAGCGGTTTAATAGAAATAATGGAAAAGAAAATTTTAAAATATTATAGAGAAATCTCAGTTATGTTTTCATGCGCCGCCGCTTTGAATCCTCTTTTCGGCATAGACGACGTAGAAAATTTTATAGAAGAAATAAATAATAATATAGGCATAAATCTAAGTGATTCAGATTTAGATAATCTGAGTATTTTAAATTTTAATACTATTTTTACTGAATGTTATAATTATTACGATAATTTATACGGATCGCGGCCCCGAGAGGATGTGTCGCAACCAAAAACATCTAGTAGTTTTAAAAATAAAATGTTAGAGTTAGCCTCTAGGAAAAAAGCGCGCACAACATCTAGTAGTTTAAATGAATTAAGGTTGTACACAAAAACACAATTTCATGATTTTATGTCCACGGACGAATTAGAAAATTTCGATATTTTAAAATGATGGAAAGGTAAAGTAAATACATATCCTATTATGGCCTATATGGCCCGAGATTTACTAACGATCCAAGCTAGCACGGTAGCTTCTGAGTCTGCTTTTTCTCTTAGTGGCAGAGTTTTGAACGAGCGGAGAAGTCGACTAAGCGAAGAATCGCTCGAGATCTGCATATGCTACAAGGACCACCTGGATGCGATGAAGAGGAAGCAGCATATTTCAGCGATCGAGGATAGCTCGTCGGACATGGAAGACGAGATGGACGTGATCAACTTAAACTAGACAACTAGACAACTTCTTGTATTTTTGTCATTTGTAATTTGTCATTCACAATTATTATTTTTAGCGTTATTAATTTAATAATTTAGAATTTTCAAATTTCTGTATATTTGCAAAATTCTGCATATTTTCAAAATTTTAAATTTGCATAATTTCGTTACATTAATAAAAATTTTATTTTTCAATAATGCGATGTTGTGTTTTTTTATTTTTTTGTAAATTCTATGCTTTGATTTTTTTTTTATTAATAAAAAAAACATTTAATTTTTTTTAAAAGAAAAATTAACTGGGCCGGGCGTAGCCTTGGCCCGGCCCGGCCCGGCATGGGGGGCCTTACCAGGCCCCCCAGGGAGCATAGCCCGGCCCGGCCCGGCTCGGTTATAGTGCAAAGACCGGGCTGAGCCCGGTTCGGAAAAGCCCGGGCCTGGCAGGCCCGGTCCAAGCCCGGGCCCGTCGGGCTTTATGCGCACCACTAGGAATTTGTGTTGGCGAATGACGTTGCTCCATTTTGGTCATTTAGATCACCAAATTTAGTGAAATGATGAAAGTGTCCCCTGACGGCCCCGCCAGGGTGCCCAACCGCGGCATCGACCGGAGGTGGTCGGGGGCGGAGGCAGCGACAGCAGTCGAAGGCGGGCGCAGAGCACGGGCGGCGGGCTCGGAGCGCGGGCGGCGGACATGGGCTGGGCGCGGGGGAGACCGCTTGCTTCCCACGAGCTCGTGCTTTTGTCATTGTCCTCTTCTCCGGTGTTTTAGAGCCTTGGGGGAGCACGGCGTGACGCGCACACGACTTGTCTGGTCGGGCTGGCTTTCCCTATGAGTCCTCGGTCCGAGTTCTTCCAGCTTGTCTCAGAAATTTCAGCGGGGGAACCCCATCAAATGCCCCCAAATTTTCGTGAGTCATGACCCGCTGAGCGATGAGCGCGAATTTTTTTTGCCTTTGCTCGGGGTGTTCCCGCATCTTGCGATCATCAAGCTTGGCTATGAATAATCGTTCGCCGAAAAATTAGGGAGAGTAAAAATCTTGAAACCTCTCGTCATAATGTGCTCAATATTATCTGTCATGTCTATGAGATATTTGACCAAGATAGTCTTTATTTGCTCTCTAGCTGTCACTTAAAACCGAAAACCGCAAATCGAACCCGAACCGAACAGGAACCGCAAAGAACCGGACCGAACCGTTCACAAATTATTCGGGTTCCGGTTTGAATTTTGGAACCGTGAACAACATTGGTCTGGGTGTGGTTCTTACATTTTATTATCCGGACCGGGAACCGGAACCAGAACCGCAATATACAAGTCTCAAGCGGTTTCAAGATTTTTAGACCCGATCCGAACCGGACCGAAGTAGAACCGAACCGCAACCCGTTTATTATTATTATTATTATTATATTGTTATTATTTTATAATTTATTTATAATATTTATACTTACTATCATGAGTGAAGCTGGTGCACTTTGAACCCAAACCGCAATCGCACTAAAGGGGGTTGATTTTGGACCGAACAAAACTTCACCGCATAAAAACCGTATGGTATGATTTGTCATTGGTGCGGTTTGGAGTCAATTTTTGCAGTGCATTTTTTATTTTTATACAGTTATATAATATATTTTCAATTTTACTTACATATTTTTTTGAAATGTTTTATTTAAAAAATATAGAAGATATACAACTACTATTTATTAGTAATCATGAAAGACAACTAATTGTAGGCGGTTGTTACGGTTGAGCATGCCAATGAGACGTTCGCAAGCCAACTAAAATTCGTGGCAAGTCTACACGCGTAGGAAGGAAATTGATATTATCCCACCGATCGCGAAAAAACCATCGAGAAGTGCGCAACATAATTATTTTTATTTCGATATTGTTTTGAGTTTTACTATTTGCAGCCCATTTTTATTTCATTCCGTCAAGCTTGATTTTGGTTTTAGTTGGAATCGATTGAAACCGGACCGAACCGGATCGAACCGGATCGAACCGATAGTGGCCGGTTTGGTTTTGGTTTTTGTTGAACTGTAACCGGAACCGTTGACACGATGGTTCCAAAAATTAAGCTAGAACCAGAACCGGAACTGGAATCGGTCAAATTAAATAAGGTTTTGGTTCTAATTTGAAGAACCGTTACCTTAGTGATTTGGTTCATGGTTTTAGTAGAACTGGAACCGAATCGGAACCGTGACAGCTCTACAAAATTTTTGCAAGAGATATTTGATTATTTTGAACACCTTCCTTCATGAGCCCTCCTGTGAGGTCTATAAAGGGTGTTGTCACTAACAAACTCGTTTTGGCTTCTAGTAAACTATTACTATTAGCAAACCTTCATATTTGAAAATTACTATTTGAAAATCCTTTTGCTACTAGCAAACCACTATAAAAAATTTAATTTTTTTAAAACGTGTTGTTACTAGCTTTTGTCGGAGCGGATATGCAGTTGCCCAGAAATTAGGTTTAATGCACTTGCTTTTTCCTCTTCTTACATTAATTAACTGCCATGAAAGAGATGGAGTCCACTGAAATCTCATCCCAAGCAGCTTCTACGCCGTTGTAACCAATGACAAATCTTGCGCACAATTTCAAACCCAAGATTTATCTGTAACAAGTAAAGCAGAATTTATTGATTGGAAAAACAATTGGGATGATGGACCCTACATGGAACGTGAAGCCACGACTCGTCATAGAATCCGAAAATATATTTGAAACCCTAGATTTCAATCCAAAAATGATAAAATGCTCTCTATTCCCTGGAACGATAAATTGAGTTGCAGGTGCCTCAAAATATATTTGATTTCTAATTCCTATAAGGGTGTGCTATATTTACGAGTTAAGTGTATAGAAGAATATACGCGTCTTTTTGAATTGCGTCTTATACGTGCATTTTCATGAGAAGTGTTCAACATGAAAGTTGTAGATCTACAACTTTCATGTCGAACACTTTTTTTGATTTGAAGCAGCTTAGACCCCCGATTTGGCCCCTAAAAAAAGTAACGCCGAACATATGTACGGATGCCCGGGATCGGCGTGACTTTTTTCAGGGGCTTAAACGACAGTTTAGACCCCCGATTTGGGCCCCAAAAAAAGTCATGCCAAAAATCTGTACGGACGACTCGTTCCGAATGTGTCTTTTTTCGGGCCCAAATTGGAGACCTAAACGGTTTCAAATCAATAAATGGTCGACATGAAAGTTGTAGAAAAAATGCAAAAAATGACTGAATCTGTTTTTTCTGATTTGCTAATAACGAAAATGGGGTTGCTAATAACAACACCTTTAATTGGAGAAGGTCATTCAGTTCTCCTCCTAAACTATTGCAGAGATCTTTGAGTTCGTGGAGCTTTTTCTGGGAGTTCACATGGGCCTTGCCGCCATCATGTCTCCCTCGAAAAAGGTTAGCTTTACGAAAAAAATCATATACCTCGGTGATGGGGCGCAACCGAGTGGAAAAGGGGCACGAATGGGAAATTGGCAAATCAAAATACGCTGAATCGAGCGACACTGGAGAGAACGAAGGAACTGCGCGAGTGCGGGCTAGAGTAGGGATCCATCTCCTGCTATGGTTTCGACGGAAACCCTAAAATAGCAGAAGGTCGGACCAATTGATACACTGTAGCCGTTGGGCGCGCAAGAGCGCGCGGCCCGCGCGCGCGCGGCCCGCGCGCGCGCGGCCAATGCACATGCTTATGGCTTTGTCCTCTTCACTGGTGTTTTCGAGCCTTGGGGGAGTGCGGCGTGATGCGCACGTGACTTGTCTAGTCGGTCTGACTTTCCCTAAGCGTCCTTGGTCTGAGTCCTTCCGGCTTGACTCAAAAATTTCAGCGGGGAACCTCATCAAATGCCCCAAAATTTTGCGAGTCATAACCCACTGAGCGATGAGCGCAGAAAGTTTTTGTCTTTGCTCGGGGTGTTCCCGCATCTTGCGATCATCAAGCTCGGCCGTGGATAATCGTTCACCAAAAAATTAGGGAGAGAAAAAATCTGGATACCTCTCGTCATAATGTTCCCAATATTATATGTCATGTCTGTGAGTTATTTGACAAAGATAATCTTTATTTGCTGCCTATTTTAGGACAGGAAAATTTGACAAGAGATATTTGATTATTTTGTACAACTTCCTTTATGAGCCCTATTTCGTAGTCTATATATTGGAGAGGGTCATTCGGTTCTCCTCCTATATTGTTACAGAGATTTTTGAGTTCGTGGAACTTTTTCTTGGAATTTGGGGAGCTTTTTCTTGGAGTTCATGTGGGCCTTGCCGCCATCAGGTCTCCATCGAAAAAGGATAGCTTTTGCGAAAAAATCATATGCCCAGTGATGGGGTGCAACCGAGTGGAAAAGGGGCGCGGATGGGGAATCTCGCTCAAGACGGCGCCGACGTGGAGCCGCGGGAAAGAGGCAGCATGTGCGGAGGAGGCGCATCCAAGGGAAACCCTCGCGGGGGCCATTGCGCGCGAGTCGCGCCTGCGCGGCGTCACTCGTAGGGAAGCGCAGCGTCACTCCCGGGGGGCTTGCGCGTGGGGCCGTCCGTGCGGGGCTGCCTGCGCGAGCACACGCGGGGCCGCTCGTGCGCGGTTCCACCTGCGCGCTTCCGCCTACACGATCGCACACGGTGTTTCCTATACGAACGCACTCGGTGCTGCTCGTGAGGCCTCATGCGGGGTTGCTTGCGCGTGGGCTCTTGGCGACGCTTGCTTGGGCTCTTGTGGTGGTGCTTTTTCTATTTTGGGGTCAACAACCAACCTTTCCTTTGTAGGTGCTGAAAGGTGGTGCTCCGCCACGATCGATGCGTCTTCCGTCGACTCTAAATCTTGCCCGAGTGAGCAGTTGGAGGAAGTGCTTCCGAATTTTGACAGAAGCAGAGGTCATGATAACTTCTCCTCTGGAGTGCGTTCAACACCCTCCTTCGGTGTAACGCCCCCGATTTTCCGGTAATTATTTAATTCAGTAATGACATATTTATGACGTTAGAGCGTTACTTTTAAGGCAAAATTTTATGTGCGGAACCCCCACGGGAGAATCGTGGGGGGACCTTTTTTTAGTTCAAAAGTATAACTGGAAATACGTTTTACTGTAAAAATGGATTTTTAGTTCAAAAATGGACTGGATTTTACAGGTGAAAATACAGTTGTATTTTTATTGATTGTAAAAATGGACTGAATTTTAGTTCAAAAAATGGACTGGATTTTTTGTTCAAAAAATTCACTTTTTTACAGTTGTATTTTCATCCCAAAATATAGACATATGGGTACTTAAAATGAGCGTAAAAATACATAGATCAATATTTTGTGACTTTTTTTTTGAAAAAATAAAAATTATATGAGAAATTTGTGTTTTTAATTATACAAAAAAAGATACCCCCACGGTTCTCCCGTGGGGGTTCCGCACATAAAATTCTCTCTACTTTTAACGTCAAGTTGACGGCGCGACGCCGATAGTGCGATTTTGCGCCCATTAAGTTCGACTGACAAGATTTTGGGATTTTTGTCGAAAACTGAAAATTTTCATGTTGGAAAATTAAGTTAAATAGTTTTGGACTTGCTCGTCAAATTTCGTCGCGATCCGAACATTTTTAGAGTCACAACGCGCGTTTGTAGTTTTGTATTATTTATATTTGTCGTAAACTTTAGAAATAAATATCTCGAGAACGGTACACCGGATTTTAATTTTGTCTTCGCCGTTAGATTCGTAGCGCCGACATTCGCCTACGGTGCGAATTTCGTTCGAATTGGGGTGCGTTTAGCCCCCCGTATCGTCATTTTATCCCGGAATAAAAGACAAAACTGATTTCTCGAGAAATCCATTGATTTCTCGAGAAATCCATTGATTTCTCGAGAAATCCGAGAAGACCATTAGTTCTCGAGAAATTTTTTTTATTTCTCAAGAAATCCATTAATTCTCGAGAAATTCGTTTCAACCTACACATTTCGCAAACTTTCGGGCGCCATTTTTAGGGTCAAAACGACATCAAATAAAAAAATAGTTAACATAAAAGTTGTTCGTCTCGACGAGATCTACAACTTTCATGTAGAAGACTTTTCGTTTCGAAGCCATCTTAAATCTCTATTTTCGTTTCCCGCACGCCTGCGCTTAAGGTAAAAATATATTATGTACAACTTTCATGTTGACCACTTTTTCTAAAAATGCTGTTTAGGGGGTCTATTTTCAAAAGGCGCGAAGGGGGTTCCGCCCGGTAATTATTTCGATTTTTATTTTTTGCGCGGACCCCCTTCGCGCCTTTTGAAAATAGACCCCCTAAACAGCAATTTTAGAAAAAGTGGTCAACATGAAAGTTGTAGATCTCGACGAGATCTACAACTTTCATGTTGACCACTTTTTCTAAAAATGCTGTTTAGGGGGTGTTTTTTCCGTTTTTCTGAGGAGCGCGGTTTTTTATCAAAAACGCGCTGCGCGTTTTTACAGTTTTCTGTATATATATATATATATATATGGGGGCATTGGAAAAACGCGCAACGTATTTTTGCCTAAAAAACGCGCTCCCCAGAAAAATGAAAAAAACACTTCCTAAACAGCATTTTTAGAAAACGTGGTCAACATGAAAGTTGTAGATCTCGTCGAGATCTACAACTTTCATGTTGACCACTTTTTCTAAAAATGCTGTTTAGAGGATCTATTTTCAAAAGTCGTGAAGGAGGTTCCGCCCGGTAAATATTACGATTTATATTTATTGCGCGGACCACCCTTCGCGCCATTTGAAAATAGACCCCCTAAACAGCATTTTTAGAAAAAGTGGTCAACATGAAAGTTGTAGATCTCGACGAGATCTACAACTTTCATGTTGACCACGTTTTCTAAAAATGCTGTTTAGGAGGTGTTTTTTTCATTTTTCTGGGGAGCGCGTTTTTTAGGCAAAAATACGTTGCGCGTTTTTCCAGTTTTCTGTATATATATATATATATATATATATATATATATATATATGTATGTATATATATGTAAAAAAAAGACAAAACTTCTTCTTCTTCATTTGAGCCGAACCAGAGCGGAGAGATCGAGAGCGAGAGCGAGATTTTCGTGGATCTTCTGATGGCCGCTGTCGGAGCTCCGGTGCTCGAAATCTTCAACGAAACAAAAATCTAGAAAGGTCTCGACGAGAGCTACGCAATCGTGATTTCAACTTCTCCCGCAAAACCAAGACAAGTGGTGGTTTTCTCCACCTCCCTCCTCTTTCGATCATGGTAAAAACCATCTATTCTTCGTTAATAAATTGTTTTTGACATGTTGCGATGCTTAGATTGTGTTTTTGAACGCTCTTCGTTTTTGTAAATATCGATGGTCATTCCGATTCGTTCTGATCAGTATGTATGCCTTGATTTTTCCACTTGAAATTCACTCGTAGAACTAATATTTGTGTTGCGTTTCCTCGAACGATTTACGTTTGTTGGATTTTGATCGTCTCTTAACCGCTATGTAGGTCGTGGTAAAGTGTATTTAAGTTCGTAAATTCATCGTAAAGGTTGTTCACTTGTTAAGTGGGCCTCCGGTTAGCGAAGCTTGTGTGTTGAGATTGTTCAGCGAGTTGAGTTGATTTTTTTGGCATGACACGTTTACCTTGGTTAAATTCGCTCTTTAAGTCTAGTGATGTCTAGTCGGGACCGATGTGCCAAGTCTCGAGGTATAAGTCATGGTTTTTCTAGGCTGTGGGTGTTAGTGGACTAGACCACCTCTGCAGTGTCCGTTTTCTTTAAATTGGTACCTTGTGGAACTTTACCCGGGTTTTGGCTTGGGTGTCTGTCAGTGTACTGTTGGAGCGATCTCCCACCGTAGTTGCCGATATTTATCCGTGGGGGTGTGTCAGGATATGAGACCACCTCGCCCTTGTTCCTTGTAGTGTTTGATTTCTTTAGAGGCGCTGACAGAAATGTCTTTCTCCTTAGTCACCGGGAGTTTCCGGTGTTCATAAGTGGCTAATAAATTATCTAAAATTTTCCTTATGATTTATTCATGTTTCCACCTTATAGCTTCGTGCGTTTGGTGTAGTCTGGTGTACATGATGACTCACGTAAGTGTTTTTTTTATTATGTACTATTCTTTCCGTACTTTACTTTCAGTACTGTTGGTCTTGGGTTGGTACCCTTATTGACCTTTGTTTACTTTTGTTTGTTTTCTGCCACTACTTGTACCTTCTTGCTGAGGTGTTCTGTCTCTGGAATGCCTCAGGTTCAAAACAGTAACAGATAGTGGAGCTTGAGTTGGCAATTTACAGCGTTGCAGTTGCAGCCGAGATCCCCTCCCTCACCGTTGTGAGGTAGTTTTTTTTGTTTTGTTCACTTTGTTCATACATATTGTTTTGATCTGTGGGTTTGTGTCAGGTTGTTGACACCCACAGAATTTTCTTATGTTAGACACTCTGCTAGCTGTTAGTTTGTCATTCGCTGATTTTTGCGTAATTACTTGCTCTTTGGGAAGTTTTATGCTAGGGTTGCATGTTAGATATTTTGAATATAAAAAGACTTATATTTGCATTGCATAACATCTTTTAAAAGGAACGCCACCATACTTTGAAGACCATAATAAGCTCATTTCCTACTTTTACTAAATCTAGAGGTCTACATATCGTGTAATAGCATTGGTTTGTCGTGTGCATATAAGACAATAAGTGAATAAAATAAGTATTTTTCGCTGCTTAATTCTAACCACATCTTTACTTGTGGACTGGTCGTTCCACTGAACCGAGGGACACAGTTAATAACTTAATTAAATCATGTTTTCAAACTATAATTCATGAATTTTCATGAAAAGTAATAGAGTTAGGTTTTTTGCCTGAGCACCTGCAGTTGTACTCTTCACGGCGTGACATCACGGCGCGTATTTTCTCTTACTCTGAAGTATTATTTAAGACCGAGAAAATGCGGGTTGTGACAGTTCGTATCAGAGGTTGGTTGGTTTGACAAGTTGTTCGAACCAACCAATTTGATAAGGTTTTAATTCCTCCATTCATTTGCATACACGCACTGATGTGTCATCAATACGTCTTAGCCGAAGCATAATCACTACACTCATAACATGATAAGAAGTATACATGACATATTATGTAATATGAGATGCATAATATGTGTTTGTATATGGATCTAACATAGGTGGCAACATGTGACGGTTATGTAGTATGTGATGCATAACTACCATCACATGGATGCTCATTAATACATTTTCTCTTTCGTTTTATGCGATGTTATGTAGTATGAGATTCATAACATTTCATGTGTATGCCGCTCATAACATGCATTAAGGCCTTTTTAGAATGCATAACACTGCATACATAATATATCATCGCATAAGCACGCGTGTTAAGTTAAGATTTACATGATGACACATGTACACACATGATTTTAAATAAGAATAAAAAATTCATGCATTCATATCATAAGCACAAGAGTCAATAGGATGAGAGTATATCATCCTAAGTAAGACATATCATCATTTATAAAATCTCAGAGCAAGTTTGCAGCAAGAGCAAGTGTCTATTCAAGTATGGTCTGAACTAAGTTGTGTAGTCCTAGTAATAAGCTAAGATTTTAATAAGTCGTTTGTTAGTATTTCTAGAAATACCAACAAAACGTCCTGCGACGAGGTTGACTCTTAAGTTTGAGGGTGAGTCATCGGGTGCGCAAAGCGATGCAATGATCAAGAGTCTGCGTTAGAGCAATGAGGCTCAAGATAGTTGGTTGCGATGCAATCGTAGATTCAGTTGTTGTTGTCTGCCGCTCCCATGCAGCAACCCGTGGTGCAAGACCCTGCTGCGGGTCAAGCCGTACACGTTACTCGTGCTCCTCTGGTGCCCCCAGTATCACTACCGCCAGAGATGAACTTCATTTCGCATTTCTAGCGATTGAGACCTCCCACCTACGACGGGAGAGCTGACTTTATGGCCCTGGATGACTGGATAATCGTCATAGAAGAGATGTTCTCGTATTTTGAAATCGTAGAAGCCCAAAAGGTGATGATTGCTGCTTACCAGCTAAAAGGTGTAACATCCCATTTCCGGCTAGACCCCTAGGAGTCGGTTGGTTGTGACAGAACCCTAGGAAGCCCAAAAATTGAAATAAATCGACCAAGATTTCGGGTCACGGGTTGGTCACGCCCGTGACCGACCCGTCACGCCCGTGACCTAGGGCGTGACTCCCTCGACGATCGTCGATCTCAGGGAGACGATCGTCGGGTGCAAATTTTCAACCCGACCCTGTCACGCCCGTGACCCAAGTGTCACGCCCGTGACCTAGGGCGTGACCACCCTTCGACGATCGTCGATCTCAGTTCGACGACTGTCGAACCCAGAATTTGCAACCCGGGCCTGTCACGCCCGTGACTCATGTGTCACGCCCGTGACCTAGGGCGTGACCACCCTTCGACGATCGTCGACTTCAATTCGATGATCGTCAAGCCCGGGCCTGTCACGCCCGTGACCCATGTGTCACGCCCGTGACCTAGGGAGTGACCACCCTTCGACGATCGTCGATCTCAGTTCAACGACCTTCGAACCCAGAATTAGCCACCTGGGCCTGTCACGCCCGTGACCTATGTGTCACGCCCGTGACCAAGGCCGAAATGTCAGCCAGACTTTAAATTTCGGTAACTGACGTCTTAATCGATTCTGATTATGGAATGAACAGCAGGAATATTTATGGGCCGTTTCAGTCCCTAATTAGTTAATAAAATAAGGAAATGAGGTCCAATAGAAAACCGCCACCTGGATCAGCCAATTCATCTTCCACCTTTTCCCCTTCCCTACATCATAACCGAAACGTTATTAACAGAAATATTAATCGCCATGAATGTTTCAACCTTTCCCCTCCCTCCTTTCTTCCCTTTAAAAGGGCTCCCTAGACTCAGAGATGGAGTTTCCACCCTTACCCGACGGATTTGGAGCTTGTACAGTGCTGTAGAAGAATTCTGGCGACGCCACCACCGCGCCATGACAGTCCGACGTCCATCTCGCCTTCAAACCGCGAACAAGGTCCTCCTCTACTCTTTCTTCTATGGACAGATCTTAGAAATCATTAGGAGAGATATCGGGCTCAAAAGAGCCGGATCGGGTGAGCGTTTCCATGTTTTCTCCAAAATTTCATGGTGGCGGGTTCGCCGGAAACCGCCTCTCCGGCGGCCGTGCCGCCGCCCGACGATAGCCCTCACCTCAACAGAGGTGGTGGTGGTGGTGGCCGACCAGGGAGATGGCTGGATGGCCGGGAAATAGCTTTGGAAAAGCTACAGGAAAATCAGTTTTCAGGGCTCTGGTTTCGGGCTGTAGAAGAAGATGAACAGTGCCATGAAATTAGATTCTATTTTAAAACAATTTCTGAATGAAAATATCTGTCACTTTAAATAATTTGGGAAAAATACCTAGAGGCTCCTAAAGGAAAAATGGTCAACACAAAAAATGTAGCCCTTGAAGTTTTCTTTAATTCAAAATTAATTTCACTAGATTTGGAGTCCTGGTTAGACCACAGCACTCTTTATGGTGAGGTCTATCCATAGGGCTGTCTTGACTTTAGAAAAACTCCCCACTCCGATCCAGTCATCAAAATGACTTGAAATTTGGGGTGTGGCCTAATCTTACCTATATCTAGGTGCTATCCAAAAATGAGAATTTTTAGAGAAGGTTTTTCTATGGTTTTTAGAAAAATTCAATAATCCTAGCTCAATTTAATTAGATGGCTAAAAGACTTCCAAACCCTCCCAAATTTTGGTGAGTGGTCCCTGGGTTTATCATAAGGTTCTGGTAAAAATTTCATCTTATTTGGAGATGTTTTGGTTAGGTTTGTGTCCAACCCTAGGTTGATCCGTATAGGATAATTTAAGATCAAACACCCCCTTGGTATTTGAGCGGCCATATCACCTCAACAGAGGCTGATATTTTGGTCACTGACTTTTTAGGGCATGACACACCCTCCAAGGGAGTTTAGAGTGGTTTGGTGTAGGGCAGCCTTGGAACCCTAGGGTAGGTACCTTAATGGGGATTTGTAGGGTTGTGAAGGTCATGGAGTCAAATGACCTTGGACTGACTTGAAATTTGGTGGAGAGGACCATAGAGCTATTTAAGTCCCCTGGTGAAATATTATGGTATTTGGAGACATTTAGCCCACCTCAAACCCTAACCCTAGTTTAGCTCACCAACCTTTATTTGAATTATTAAGCTATCAACTGAACTACAAATCTAGTAAAATTTGGGTAAAGTGATGTTATGGTCCAAGTAGACATAATATAATTTTGTGGAGATTTTTGGGCAAATTTATACAGTACTTTATTTACAACTCTAATTGTGCCCTAGGTATTTGCTTTGATGATTCTGGAATTTATGTTCACTGGAATGTTATGAAATCTTGGATTAGTGCATATTTTAGCATGATACTCCTTATGTAATTTTCTTGGAAATTTTATTTGATTATTTTGGGTACTTTATTCTTTAATGTGCTAAATGTGATATACAGTCAAAAATACAAATAGTGCCCAATTATTGATTGAAAAATTATGAAATTTGATCATTGGGTGTTTCAAATTATGATAGTCACCTAGTAATTTTCTCTGGAATTTTAGATGGATAAAAACAGTACCTCCTTCATTAAGTTATAAAAATTAGTATCTTACTTTAAAATAAATTCAGAGTTCAAATGATGGAGAAAAATTATGGTACTAGGTTTATGATGGTTTTAGGTCACTATATAGCTTATATAATTTTCTTGGGATTTTTGGATAAATATTTACAGTACTTCCTTCATGATATAGTAAAAGTGGCCTAAAATGGTAAATTAGGAAATATAGGCATAAACATCTCTGGAATTTCTCAAAACTTGGAATTGCTGTTTAAATGTCTCCTATGATTTTTTACTGATTTTATGATGATTTATTATTGACTCATTAGTGCACTTCATGTTCATACAAGGGCATTTGGGATCTTAGAATAAATAAATTAAACGCCAAATGAAATAGGAAAATTATTATTTTCTGGATTTAGACTAATTAGGTCATGGTAGACCTCCAGTAAATATTATATGGGATTTGGAAGACAGTTGGGAGTACCACCCCTTGCATACCTCATAAAGATTAGGACGGTTTGCGTTTAGTAAAACTGCAGAAGCTGAGCTATAGTGGGTAATGAACTTGGAGATGGAATTTTGATAGTTTGCTGGTTTGGACAGGATGAGTTAAATCAAGTTCATTATTGGAAGTTAGGATGGGTAGGGGGTGAGGTTGACTAGCGATAGGTAGCGTTCGGGTTCGACGGAAGACCGTCCTCCCCGAGAAGAGGAAGAGTCAAAGCCACCCTAGGAATAGCCCACTGTAATATGAGAAGGGAATGGGTTAAGGGAACCAATCAAGTATAATAAGTGCCTTGGAAAGGGAGTTTTGGGATTCACCCCATCATAGCTCCTAGTACCGCTGCGAGCCCTTCACCGGGTAACCCTCGGGAAGTCCAAGGTTAACCTTAAATCTTAGGAATAAAATGATCAAGAGTAACCCTAATAATAGTTGTACCTCACACCTACACTTGTACACTTAGGAAGAAGAAATGGCATGGAATGGGTAGAGTAGGTCCGTGGTCTAAGGGCCTACTAGTAGTGATGGTGGTTGGGTTGTAATTGCGAAGTCCAAGGAGCGGGATGCTCGGGGACTTGGTATATGCTTGGTAGCCTAGAGAGCTGGAGGCTCGGTAATATGAGAACTTGTACAAATATAATTGTCATGATTGCATGTGCATAAAGGTGGTGGGTCATCGGTACTAGGCGATCGATCACACCGACAGCGGTACGTTGACTCGGCGAAAAGCCTGGTGTGTACAGCCAGCACAAGTACGCGGATACTCTAGGTTGTGTTCTTCTAGGGGCGTACGGAAGGGCTAGGCCTGGTAGTGTAGTTACCCGCCTAGGAGTGGGGGGCCCGACTCACTGTCTCCGTTTGCCACAACGGAGGTTCCTGGGGGTGAAGCTAGCTGCCCGAACAGGGGGAACTAAAGGTCTGTGCGCATAGAGTCGTGTGGGTGTGTTGCACTTGCTTGTGCATTTCATAGCATAATTGTGTGTCATAGCATAAACATGCCACCTAACGTATAAAATGGTATGGGACGTTTTATACGATAGGCCCTGCAAAACGACCCCTTGGTCTATAGGGGTAATCCCTATAAATCAATGGTTATATTTCTTGTGCTTTTTGCTACTTCTTGCTGTTTGATAACCGACACCCCAACGTATAAGTGGTATGGGACACTCTATACGATGGGAGCCCTGCAAAAGATCCCTTGGTTTATGCGCTTCCGCGCATAAGTTAAGGTTACCTTTCTTACTTTCTATTTCTGTCATATTATTATAGAATTGCTAGATTAGTTCCGCTGCCATCTGTTTCTTGATTTAATCTCCACCATCATGTCCTTCCCTTTCTTCCTCTCCGCTCGGTACCTAGGAGCCATGGGGGAAGGGGTAGGGGATGATAGGGCTTAGTCTTTATGACTAACGGTTTTCGAACCACAACATTTTAGGTGTACCATATGGACGGGTCACAGGTGTTGCAGTTTCTGACAGAGTTGACCCCGCGACCGTGTTACCATTGTCACCAGCCAGGACATACACGGGTTAAATGCCCCTTGATGGGTGGGAGCACACCAGCTCAGCAGCCAGGAGGCCGAAGACGTAGACGCAGACGTGGATTGCGAGGCGGCGACGGCAGGCCGAAAAGGAAGAAGCACCCAGAGATGCAGTACCAGCAGAGTGCGGAGTCGGTGGAGATGAGCCAGTCTAGCTTGGGTGCTCTCGGTTCAGTGACAGTTACTGTGACGCTTTGTTTTAGTTTTGCTTCCGCGAGTGACTTGTAGTGAGGATTACATGTACTGGGCACAAGCCCACCTTTTATACTCTGATTATTATTATTATTATTGTGGACTCTCCCTTCGTGGAGATTTATACATACATGTGGTTATGTGGACTTGCTTTTACTTTATTATGCTACTATTCTGCGATCGAAAAGGGCCGGCAGAATTGGCGTTTTGTAGTGGCGACCTTCCCGTGAGTCGGTGCCACCGCAAAGCGGCAATTCTGGGCTAAGACCCCGGTGTTTGAAAAGAAAAAAAAAGAGGGGGTCTTACAAGTGGTATCAGAGGAGACCGCGATCGGAAAAGTAGCAGTCCAATAACCCTGGGTCACCCCCGCTCGAGTTTAGTTTGGAGACAAACTAAGCAGCGGAAGCCATGGTGTGCCCATAAGGGAAATCACATGTGAAAGTTCACTTCATCGTTAACTGGAATCCTTCTTTGTAGCCTGTGGCCTACCCTGCCCCCAGCAGGGAACACCTCCGGCTGCGAAGATCTAATCTTATCATCCTCTAACCAACGATTTAGACTCAACCAACTAGGACTCGTGACTAACCATGACAATCTATAGTATGCCCTAGTTCAAAATAGACCTTAGGTATGAATTTGGTTAAGTTAACGAGGTACCCAAAGAGAATAAAGGAGGAGTTTAGCACGAGAGTGACTACCTAAGACGTAAACTCAGGTGTCCCTACTGTCCCAATCAACGATTATTCGAGGAGGTAGACTACCTTAAGTAGAATTGAGACCAATAGTACATTAGTAGAATGGTAAAGGACAAGTAGTCTTAACCCTCAACACCGGTAATGAAATTACTTGGAGGTAACCACCGAGACAAACGCTGAGGGTCGGATAGGAATTCAAGTTCGGAAGATACCCATTTGGGATTGGGAACATTTTGACCCGGATAAGGTTGTCGCAAATGTGACTCAGAGGGTGTAAGGTATGGAATATATTAACGAGTTTCAGGGTGGAACCCCAAGTCCAAGATTGATGCCCTAGGGATCGTGCACCCAGCTAGGACAGATGTAACTGGGTAATATCAAGATCCTTAGCCCAAGATAGGTAGGGGCTGATCTTTTGTTTATTGGAGGGCTAAACTTTTGTTTATTGGTCAAATTAGTATTGGCTTGGGTTCCCTTGGACCTAGTTTAGGGAAAGTGGCGTAACAAACATGTTTTGGAATGATGACCCGTGGCGTTACCAAGACAATGACAGGGTAATAAGACGGAATAATTACGAGAATTAACTATTATCACGTGAAATTAGGTGACGGGTAACAGGATTCGGGATATCTGAGAAGTTAAAGATTTAATCGCTAGGTTGTATCATCAGAAGGATGATGTACCCCCGGAGTGGAAATTTGAGGACATCGCGATGGATTTTATTCATGGACTTCCCCGATCGGACGCTGGAGGACCTTCTGAGGCTATACATTTTGGGCCACGGGGAACCATGAGAGAAGCTCCTACACTTGATCAAGCTCTCCTATAACAACAGCTATCAGTCCCGGATCATGATGGCGCCTTACGAAGCCTCGTATGGAAGGAGATGAAGGACCCTGCTCTCTTGGATTCAAGACGAGGACCCGAAGGCATTGGGATCGGATTTTGTCGAAGACGCCGAGGCTCAGATGAGACCAATCGGAGACAGGATGTTAGAAGCGCAGAGCAGACAGACTAAGTATTATGACACCCGACATCGTCAGGGGATATCAGGTGGGGGACCGAGTGTTTTGAAGACCCGGCCCATGCATGGAGTTTCACAGGTGCGTGGTCGAAGGAGGAAGCTCAGCCCTAGGTATATGGGCCCTTACAGGATCCAGGAGCGGATCGGGGCCCTAGCTTACAGGCTGGAGTTGCCACCAGAGCTGGCATCTCTGCATGGCGTATTCCACGTTTATTCACTTAGGAGGGCTCTACTGCGCCCGGAGCAGCAGATTTATACCACCGATGGACCGGTAGCTTCTGACTGGTCAGTTCATTTGGAGCCAATCGGGATCGAAGACACGGCAGTGCGGGTCTTGCAACGGAAGAAGGTTCCATTAGTCAAGGTTCCGTGGAACAACCATAAGCAGGAGGAGCGTACATGGGAGCCACAGGACGTGATGCGACAAAAATAACCGGGACTTTTCAGTCAGGTATACCTCACAACCCCTCTGGACAATCAATTTGCGTTCCTATTTTAAACCAATAAGACTGAAATTTCAAGAATAGGGGCTAATCCTTTGTTTATTGGGATATATACCTTGACAATTGGACGAATGGATTTTGGAATCAAACTGCACACAGCAAACCTAACGTAGAGATGTAATCTTTTAATTCTCATGGGATGTTACAAGCTTCTTTTCCCGATTAGAGTCCCGTAGGCTTTACCTTGATTTCGGGGACAAAATTTTTGTTTTGTTTATTGGGATTTGTAACATCCCATTTCCGGCTAGACCCCTAGGAGTCGATTGGTTGTGACAGAACCCTAGGAAGCCCAAAAATTGAAATAAATCGACCAAGATTTCGGGTCACGGGTTGGTCACGCCCGTGACCGACCCGTCACGCCCGTGACCTAGGGCGTGACTCCCTCGACGATCGTCGATCTCAGGGAGACGATCGTCGGGCGCAAAATTTTCAACCCGACCCTGTCACGCCCGTGACCCAAGTGTCACGCCCGTGACCTAGGGCGTGACCACCCTTCGACGATCGTCGATCTCAGTTCGACGACTGTCGAACCCAGAATTTGCAACTCGGGCCTGTCACGCCCGTGACTCATGTGTCACGCCCGTGACCTAGGGCGTGACCACCCTTCGACGATCGTCGACTTTAATTCGACGATCGTCAAGCCCGGGCCTGTCACGCCCGTGACCTATGTGTCACGCCCGTGACCTAGGGAGTGACCACCCTTCGACGATCGTCGATCTCAGTTCGACGACCGTCGAACCCAGAATTAGCCACCTGGGCCTGTCACGCCCGTTACCTATGTGTCACGCCCGTGACCAAGGCCGAAACGTCAGCCAGACTTTAAATTTCGGTAACCGACGTCTTAATCAATTCTGATTATGGAATGAACAGCAGGAATATTTATGGGCCGTTTCAGTCCCTAATTAGTTAATAAAATAAGAAAATGAGGTCCAATAGAAAACCGCCACCTGGATCAGCCAATTCATCTTCCACCTTTTCCCCTTCCCTGCATCATAACCGAAACGTTATTAACAGAAATATTAATTGCCATGAATGTTTCAACCTTTCCCCTCCCTCCTTTCTTCCCTTTAAAAGGGCTCCCTAGACTCAGAGATGGAGTTTCCACCCTTACCCGACGGATTTGGAGCTTGCACGGTGCTGTAGATGAATTCCGGCGACGCCACCACCGCGCCATGACAGTCCGACGTCCATCTCGCCTTCAAACCGCGAACAAGGTCCTCCTCTACTCTTTCTTCTATGGACAGATCTTAGAAATCATTATGAGAGATATCGGGCTCAAAAGAGCCGGATCGGGTGAGCGTTTCCATGTTTTCTCCAAAATTTCATGGTGGCGGGTTCGCCGGAAACCGCCTCTCCGGCGGCCGTGCCGCCGCCCGACGATAGCCCTCACCTCAACAGAGGTGGTGGTGGTGGTGGCCGACCAGGGAGATGGCTGGATGGCCGGGAAATAGCTTTGGAAAAGCTATAGGAAAATCAGTTTTCAGGGCTCTGGTTTCGGGCTGTAGAAGAAGATGAACAGTGCCATGAAATTAGATTCTATTTTAAAACAATTTCTGAATGAAAATATCTGTCACGTTAAATAATTTGGGAAAAATACCTAGAGGCTTCTACAGGAAAAATGGTCAACATAGAAAATGTAGCCCTTGAAGTCTACTTTAATTCAAAATTAATTGCACTAGATTTGGAGTCCTGGTTAAACCACAACACTCTTTTTGGTGAGGTCTATCCATAGGGCTGTCTTGACTTTAGAAAATTCCCCACTCCGATCCAGTCATCAAAATGACTTGAAATTTGGGGTGTGGTCTAATCTTACCTATATCTAGGTGCTATCCAAAAATGAGAATTTTTGGAGAAGGTTTTTCTATGGTTTTTAGAAAAATTCAATAATTCTAGCTCAATTTAACTAGATGGCTAAAAGACTTCCAAACCCTCCCAAATTTTGGTGAGTGGTCCCTGGGTTTATCATAAGGTTCAGGTAAAAATTTCATCTCATTTGGAGATGTTTTGGTTAGGTTTGTGTCCAACCCTAGGTTGATCCGTATAGGATAATTTAAGATCAAACACCCCCTTGGTATTTGAGCGGCCATATCACCTCAACAGAGGCTGATATTTTGGTCACTGACTTTTTAGGGCATGACACACCCTCCAAGGGAGTTTAGAGGGGTTTGGTGTAGGGCAGCCCTGGAACCCTAGGGTAGGTACCTTAATGGGGATTTGTAGGGTTGTGAAGGTCATGGGGTCAAATGACCTTGGACTGACTTGAAATTTGGTGGAGAGGACCATAGAGCTATTTAAGTCCCCTGGTGAAATATTATGGTATTTGGAGACATTTAGCCCACCTCAAACCCTAACCCTAGTTTAGCTCACCAACCTTTATTTGAATTATTAAGCTATTAACTGAACTACAAATCTAGTAAAATTTGGGTAGAGTGATGTTATGGTCCAAGTAGACATAATATAATTTTGTGGAGATTTTTGGGCAAATTTATACAGTACTTTATTTACAACTCTAATTGTGCCCTAGGTATTTGCTTTGATGATTCTGGAATTTATGTTCACTGGAATGTTATGAAATCTTGGATTAGTGCATATTATAGCATGATACTCCTTATGTAATTTTCTTGGAAATTTTATTTGATTATTTTGGGTACTTTATTCTTTAATGTGCTAAATGTGATATACAGTCAAAAATACAAATAGTGCCCAATTATTGATTGAAAAATTATGAAATTTGATCATTGGGTGTTTCAAATTATGATAGTCACCTAGTAATTTTCTCTGGAATTTTAGATGGATAAAAACAGTACCTCCTTCATTAAGTTATAAAAATTAGTATCTTACTTTAAAATAAATTCAGAGTTCAAATGATGGAGAAAAATTATGGTACTAGGTTTATGATGGTTTTAGGTCACTATATAGCTTATATAATTTTCTTGGGATTTTTGGATAAATATTTACAGTACTTCCTTCATGATATAGTAAAAGTGGCCTAAAATGGTAAATTAGGAAATATAGGAATAAACATCTCTGGAATTTCTCAAAACTTGGAATTGCTGTTTAAATGTCTCCTATGATTTTTACTGATTTTATGATGATTTATTATTGACTCATTAGTGCACTTCATGTTCATACAAGGGCATTTGGGATCTTAGAATAAATAAATTAAACGCCAAATGAAATAGGAAAATTATTATTTTCTGGATTTAGACTAATTAGGTCATGGTAGACCTCCAGTAAATATTATATGGGATTTGGAAGACAGTTGGGAGTACCACCCCTTGCATACCTCATAAAGATTAGGACGGTTTGCATTTAGTAAAACTGCAGAAGCTGAGCTAGAGTGGGTAATGAACTTGGAGATGGAATTTTGATAGTTTGCTGGTTTGGACAGGATGAGTTAAATTAAGTTCATTATTGGAAGTTAGGATGGGTAGGGGGTGAGGTTGACTAGCGATAGGTAGCGTTCGGGTTCGACGGAAGACCGTCCTCCCCGAGAAGAGGAAGAGTCAAAGCCACCCTAGGAATAGCCCACTGTAATATGATAAGGGAATGGGTTAAGGGAACCAATCAAGTATAATAAGTGCCTTGGAAAGGGAGTTTTGGGATTCACCCCATCATAGCTCCTAGTACCGCTGCGAGCCCTTCACCGGGTAACCCTCGGGAAGTCCAAGGTTAACCTTAAATCTTAGGAATAAAATGATCAAGAGTAACCCTAATAATAGTTGTACCTCACACCTACACTTGTACACTTAGGAAGAAGAAATGACATGGAATGGGTAGAGTAAGTCCGTGGTCTAAGGGCCTACTAGTAGTGATGGTGGTTGGGTTGTAATTGCGAAGTCCAGGGAGCGGGATGCTCGGGGACTTGGTATATGCTTGGTAGCCTAGAGAGCTGGAGGCTCGGTAATATGAGAACTTATACAAATATAATTGTCATGATTGCATGTGCATAAAAGTGGTGGGTCATCGGTACTAGGCGATCGATCACACCGACAGCGGTACATTGACTCGGCGAAAAGCCTGGTGTGTACAGCCAGCACAAGTACGCGGATACTCTAGGTTGTGTTCTTCTAGGGGCGTACGGAAGGGCTAGGCCTAGTAGTGTGGTTACCCGCCTAGGAGTGGGGGGCCCGACTCACTGTCTCCGTTTGCCACAACGGAGGTTCCTGGGGGTGAAGCTAGCTGCCCGAACAGGGGGAACTAAAGGTCTGTGCGCATAGAGTCGTGTGGGTGTGTTGCACTTGCTTGTGCATTTCATAGCATAATTGTGTGTCATAGCATAAACATGCCACCTAATGTATAAAATGGTATGGGACGTTTTATACGATAGGCCCTGCAAAACGACCCCTTGGTCTATAGGGGTAATCCCTATAAATCAATGGTTATATTTCTTGTGCTTTTTGCTACTTCTTGCTGTTTGATAACTGACACCCCAACATATAAGTGGTATGAGACACTCTATACGATGGGAGCCCTGCAAAAGATCCCTTGGTTTATGCGCTTCCGCGCATAAGTTAAGGTTACCTTTCTTACTTTCTGTTTCTGTCATATTATTATAGAATTGCTAGATTAGTTCCGCTGCCATCTGTTTCTTGATTTAATCTCCACCATCATGTCCTTCTCTTTCTTCCTCTCCGCTCGGTACCTAGGAGCCATGGGGGAAGGGGTAGGGGATGATATGGCTTAGTCTTTATGACTAACGATTTTCGAACCACAACATTTTAGGTGTACCATATGGACGGGTCACAGGTGTTGTAGTTTCTGACAGAGTTGACCCCGCGACCGTATTACCATTGTCACCAGCCAGGACATACACGGGTTAAATGCCCCTTGATGGGTGGGAGCACACCAGCTCAGCAGCTAGGAGGCCGAAGACGTAGACGCAGACGTGGATTGCGAGGCGGCGACGGCAGGCCGAAAAGGAAGAAGCACCCAGAGATGCAGTACCAGCAGAGTGCGGAGTCGGTGGAGATGAGCCAGTCTAGCTTGGGTGCTCTCGGTTCAGTGACAGTTACGGTGACGCTTTGTTTTAGTTTTGCTTCTACGAGTGACTTGTAGTGAGGATTACATGTACTGGGCATAAGCCCACCTTTTGTACTCTGATTATTATTATTATTATTGTGGACTCTCCCTTCGTGGAGATTTATACATACATGTGGTTATGTGGACTTGCTTTGACTTTATTATGCTACTATTCTGCGATCGAAAAGGGCCGGCAGAATTGGCGTTTTGTAGTGGCGACCTTCCTGTGAGTCGGTGCCACCGCAAAGCGGCAATTCTGGGCTAAGACCCCGGTGTTTGAAAAAAAAAAGAGGGGGTCTTACAAAAGGTCTGGCGAAGAGCTGGTAGATCCGGGTGAAGGAGAGCTTGACGGAAAGATGCTTTTGAGAATCCTTCAAGAAGATGCTACATAAGAAGTTTCTACCATCAGTAGAACAGGACCGCATGATGAATAATTTCCTGCATGTGAAGCAGAGATAGCTCACTGTGAGCGGATATGAGATCGAATTTAGTAAGCTGAGCAGATTTTCTCCTGATATGGTAGCTCTAGAGGCAGGGAGAGTGATGCATTTCCTCGGAAAACTTCGAAGCGAAGTTTAGCAGTTGGCATGCGCTTATAGAGTTGAAAGTTATACTGAGGTAGTGGAAGCCGCTCTGACAGTTGAGGCGTTCGATAACGTAAAGAATCGGGGTGCTGCATTAAGAAAAGAAAAGAGAAAGGCTGAAGACGATGGAAGTTCTAGGGCATCTGGCCCCGCTTCCAAGAAGAAAGGTGGAGAAACATGTAGCTTCTGTGGTCGTCCTGGCCACCCATATGAAAAGTGTTACAAGAGTAATGCAGCTCAGAAGCAGCAGCGAGCGCTCGCCATCCAAGGCACACCCAAAGGATATCTGGTGTGCATGTTCTGCGCAAAAAGGGACATGATGTGAGTCGATGCTGTTTGAAGGAAAAGGATTGCTTCTAGTGCGGGCAGAATGGGCACCTGAAGTCTTCATGCCCCCAGACTCAGTCTCCACTGCAGCCTGCTCCGCTTCGAGCTTTGCCACCGCCGCAATACCAGGATAAGGGGAAAGGAAAGTTGAATGTGGTGACCATGGAGGAATCTCAAACCTCCAATCAGGTGATATCAAGTTAGATTTTAGTCTAACTTTTAACCTTCGTTGTTTGCCCTAGTTTCTCGTTTGTTTGGTTATGTACTCTACAGTTATATGTGAGTTTAAGGTGAAGAATAGGTGGACGCGCATTCTCTTCGATTCGGGTGCCACCCATTCCTTTGTAGCTCAGTGTTTCGTAGATAAACATCGTTTGGACGTGGATCAGTTAGAAGATTCTTTTAACGTCAAGCTTCCCTTCGGAGATCTGGTGATATCAAATCAGGGTGTTCAAAAATGCCCTATCTATCTAGGTGGTTTCCTAGCTTTTGCGAATCTGAAGGTGCTAGATATAGTGGACTTTGATGTAGTTTTTGGCATGCACTGGTTGTCCAAGTACGATGCAGTCATCCAGTGCAAGGCGAAGCGATTGGACTTCAAGATGGACAACAGTCAGCCTATGAGCGTATATGGTCTTTGGGGCAAGGGTTCCCCTATTATTTCTGCGGTACGTGCTCGTCGAGCTATAGAGTCTAGTTGCGAGGCATATCTTGTTTCTATTTCTGCTTTGGAAACGGCTTTGGTTACACCATGTGTCGAGGATATCCCAGTGGTGTGAGAGTTTCCAGATGTTTTTCCCGATAGTCTTCCAGGACTTCCTCCTGAGAGAGAGGTGGAGTTCATAATAGACCTCGAGCCAGGTACTCGCCCCATTGCTAAGGCACCGTACCACATGACACCACGTGAGTTAGAAGAATTGCGCACCCAGCTAGACGAGTTGCTGAAGTGCAGCTCTATAAGATCAAGTTCTTCGCCTTGGGGTGCTCCAGTTTTGTTCGTGAAAAAGAAAGACGGTTCCATGAGGCTTTGCATCGATTATCGAGAGTTAAATAGGGTAACCATCAAGAATAGGTATCCGTTGCCACAGATTGATGATCTGTTTGATCAGTTGTGGGGATGCTTTGTGTTTTCGAAGATTGACCTTCATTCAGGCTACCACCAGTTGAGGGTCCGTGCGTCTGATATACCACAGACGACCTTTCGTTCCTGGCATAGACATTTTGAGTTCTTAGTGATGTCCTTTGGTTTGACGAATGCACTCTCTGCCTTCATGGACTTGATGAACAGAGTGTTCAAGGACTTCTTGGACCGTTTTATGGTCGTGTTCATAGACGACGTCCTCGTATATTCCCACAGTATTGAGGAATATGCCCAACACTTGCGTTTAGTTTTGTCGACCCTGAGAGAGCACAAGTTCTACGCGAAGCTAAGTGCGAGTTTTGGTTACCCCATGTGTCCTTTCTAGGTCATATTGTGAGCAAGGATGGAATTTCTGTGGACCCAACAAAGATTTCTGCTGTAATGGGTTGAAAGAGGCCTACTACACCTAAGGAGATTAGGAACTTCTTAAGTCTGGCCGAATATTATAGAAGATTCGTGGAAGGGTTCTCTGTGTTGTCTACTCCGATGACTAGACTTACACAGAAGAACACTGCGTTTATTTGGAGTGATAAGTGTGAGGAAGCTTTCCAAGAGTTGAAGAGGAGATTGTGCACTGCTCTAGTATTGACCTTGCCTACTGAAGAAGTCGAGTACACTGTGTATGTGGATGCATCGCACATCGGACTTGGTTGTGTCCTGATACAAGAAGGAAAGGTGATTGCGTATGGATCGAGGTAATTGAAGATCCATGAAAGAAACTACCCTATGCATGACCTAGAATTTGCGGCTGTAATATATGCGCTGAAACTTTGGAGACATTTATTATATGACGCGTTGTGCAATATCTACACAGACCACAAAAGCTTGAAGTACGTCTTCACTCAGAAGGAGCTGAATCTACGCCAACGTAGGTGGTTGGAATATATTGCTGATTATGAAGTAAAGATTCTCTATCATCCGGGCAAGGATAACGTGGTAGTCGATGCTTTGAGTAGGAAGATCGCCAAAATCTTCAATTTGTTTGTGCAGTCCCTGGTAGAAGAATTCTTGTTGATGGACATCTTAGTTGGGAGTAGTTTTATGCCTTCTAGCTTGAAAGCAGAAGAGCCCTCCTGGATTACCCTCACCAGGTTACATTAGAGAGAAGACCCTGATCTTCAGCATCTCCGAGGAAGAACGGAGAAGGGAGAATTGCTCGATTTCTCTATAGACGAAGAAGGCACCCCGAAGTACTGGGGTAGATTTTGTATCCCCGCTTTTGGTGATATTCAGGCTAAGGTTTGCAGTGAAGCGCATGGTTCTAGTACTGCCTATAACCCTGGTTCCCCCAAAATTAGTTATTCTATGGAGAAGATAACCAAGCTATATTTAGATGAGGTAATCAGATTGCATGGAGTGCCCGTAAGTATCGTGTCAGATCAAGACTCCAGGTTTATGTCGCGATTCTGGCAGAGCTTGCAGGGAGTGTTTGGTCACTGACCTCATGTTATCAACCGCTTATCATCTGCAGACCAATGGTCAAACGGATAGAGTTAATCAGATTATGGAGGATATGATAAGATGTTACATCCTAGATCACGGTGGAGCATGGGATCAGCGTCTCAGACTGATGGAGTTTGGTTATAATAACAGTTATCAAGAGAGTTTGCAGATGACCCCGTTCGAGGCCTTGTATGGGAGGCGTTGTAGGACTCCCCTATTTTGGGCTGAAATTGGAGAGAGACCACTGTTAGGTCTGGAAACCCTAGAAGAAATGAGTATCTCAGTAATGCACATTCGTAAGAAGCTCTGGGTAGCTCAAGAGCGTTAGGAGAAGTATGCTAATCAGCAAAGGTCTGATCTGGAGTTCACTGTTGGGGACAGGGTTTTTTTGAAAGTCTCTCCGATGTTAGGTGTTAAAAGGTTTGGAAGGAACCACAAGTTGGATCCCAGGTACATGAGACCTTTTCAGATTCTTGAGCGCATCAGAGTGTCTGCTTATAGGCTGGATCTGCCATCTACCTTCCCTGGTGTCCATAATGTGTTTTATGTGAGCTAGTTGCGGAAGTGTGTTCGTAGTGATCGTCAGATCCTTGACTCGGTGCCCCAGATTCAACCCAACCTTTCGTACATGGAAGAGCCTGTCCGTGTCTTGGAGACCAAGGATCGAGTGTTGCGGAAGAAGACAATCTCCATGGCAAAGTCTTTGGCGGAATCAAGACGTCGAGAGCGCGACGTGGGAATTGGAGTCAGCGATGAGGGAATCTCATCCGCATCTCTTCCCCTAATTTTCTGGCACGTCTCCAATTTGTTAGTATTTGACTATTTCTTTTAGTTTAGTTTTGAAGTTGTGTTAAGTTTCGGGACGAAACTTCTTTTTAAAGGGGTGACTATAACGCCCCCGATTTTTCAGTAATTTTTTAATTCAGTAATGACGTATTTATGACGTCAGGGCATTACTTTTAACGTCAAGTTGACGACGCGACGTCATTAGTGCGATTTCGCGTCCGTTATGTCCGACTGAGCAGATTTTGGAATTTTCATCGAAAAACGAAAATTTTCACGTTAGAAAATTAAGTTAATTAATTTTGGACTTGCTCGTCAAGTTTCGGCGCGATCTGAGCATTTTTGGAGTCTCGGAGCGCGTTTGTAGTTTTGTATTATTTATGTTTGTCATAAACTTTAGAAATTAATATCTCGAGAACAGTACATCATATTTTAGTTTTGTCTACACCATTAGATTCGTAGCGCTGACATTCGCCTACGGTGCAAATTTCGTTCGAATCAGGGTGCGTTTAGCCCCCCGTATCGTCATTTTATCCCGGAATAACAGACAAAACTGATTTCTCGTGGATTTCTCGAGAAATCCATTAGTTCTCGAGATTTTTTTTTTATTTCTCGAAAAATCCATTAGTTCTCGAGAAATTCGTTTCGGCCTGCACATGTTGCGAACTTTCGGGCACCGTTTTGAGGGTCAATACGACATCAATTAAAACAATAGTTAACATCAAAGTTGTTCGTATCGACGAGATCTACAACTTTCATTGTTGATCACTTTTCGATTCGAAGCCATCTTAAACGTCTATTTTTGTTTCCTGCGCTCATGCGCTTAAGGTAAAAATATATTATGTATAATAATTAATATTTTCTTAATATTATACCTATATATATATATGTAAAAAAAAGACAACTTCTTCTTCTTCATTTGAGCCGAACCAGAGCGGAGAGACCGAGAGCGAGAGTGCAGGAATTCACGGTAAAAACTTTCGGGCAAGTGGTGATTTTCCCTCCTCCCTCCTCTTTTGATCATGGTAAAAACTTTCTATTCTTCATTAATAAATTATTTTTGACATGTTGCCATGCTTAGATCGTATTTTCGAACGCTCTTCATTTTTGTAAATATCGATGGTCATTCCGATTCGTTCCGATTAGTATGTATGCCTTGATTTTTCCACTTGAAATTCACTCGTAGAACTATTTTTGTTATGTTAAACCAACCACGTATCGTCGCTAATAATATCTGTGTTGCGTTTCCTCGAACGATTTATGTTCGTTGGATTTTGATTGTCTCTTAACCGCTATGTAGGTCGTGGAAAATGTATTTAAGTTTGTAAATTCATCGTAAAGGTTGTTCACTTGTTAAGTGGGCCTCCGGCTAGCGAAATTTGTGTGTCGAGATTGTTCGGCGAGTCGAGTAGATTTTTTTGGCATGACACGTTTACCTTGGTTAAATTTGCTCTTTAAGTCTAGTGACGTCTAGTCGGGATCGATGTGCCAAGTCTCGAGGTATAAGTCATGGTTTTTCTGGGTTGTGGGTGTTTGTGGATAAGACCACCTCCGCAGTGCCCTTTTTCTTTAAATTGGTACCTTGTGGAACTATACCCTGGTTTTGGCTTGGGTGTCTGTCGGTGTACAATTGGAGCCATCTCCCACCGCATTTGTCGTATATTTATCTGTGGGGGTGTGTCAGGATGTGAGACCACCTCGCCCTTGTTCCTGGTAGTGTTTGATGTGCTGGTAGAAATGCCTTTCCCCTTAGTCACTGGGGGTTTCTGGTGTTCACAAGTGGCTAATAAATTATCTAAAATTTGCCTTATGATTTATTCATGTTTCCACCTTATATCTTCGTGCATTTGGTGTAGTCTGGTGTTCGTGACGACTCACGTAAGTGTTTTTTTATTATGTACTATTCTTTTCGTACTTTACTTTCAGTACTGTTGGTCTTGGGTTGATGCCCCTATTGACCTTTGTTTACTTTTGCTTATTTTCTGCCACTACTTGTACCTTCTTACTGAGGTGTTCTGTCTTTGAAATGCCTCAGGTTCAGAGCAGTAGCAGGTAGTGGAGCTTGAGTTGGCAATTTGTAGCGTTGCAGTTGCAGCAAAGATCCCCTCCCTCACTGTTGTGAGGTAATTTTTTTTGTGGTTTTGTTCACTTTGTTAAGACATACTGTTGTGGTCTGTAGGTTTGTGTCAGGTTATTGACACCCACAAGGTTTTCTTGTGTTAGACACTCTGCTAGCTGCTAGTTTATCATTCGTTGATTTTTGCATAGTTTCTTGCTCTTTGGGAAGTTTTATGTTAGAGTTGCATGTTAGATATTTTGAATATAAAAAGACTTATACTAGCATTGCATAACATCTTTTAAAAGGAACATTACCCTACTTTGAAGACCATAACAAGCTTATTTCGCACTTATACTAAACCTAGAGGTCTGCATATCATGTAATAACATTTGTTTGTCGTGTTCATATATGATAATAAGCGAATAAAATAAGTATTTTCCGTTGCTTAATTCTAACCACATCTTTACTTGAAGACTGGTCGTTACACTGAACCGAGGGATACGGTTAATAACTTAATTAAATCATGTTTTTAAACTATAATTCATGGATTTTCATGAAAAGTAATATAGTTAGATTTTTTTCCTGAGCGTCTGCAATTGTTCCCTGCACAACATGACATCACGACGTATATTTTCTCTTACTCTGACGTATTATGTAATATAGAGAAAATGCGGGTTATGACATCCGAGCCACTTTGCGATAACGGAGGGATGCCTGAAGGTGGACTTTCGGATCCCCCATATTGATGAAGTCATTGCGGTTTTCCAGTTTTGCATTATTCCCGTACCGCAATTCTCCTTTGTGGGGCTAACGAGGATCATGAAATGCTTTGCTTTTTTTGGGAGCACGACTCCTCGATGTCAGTTCGACTTTTTTGTGAATGGTGCGAAGTCTACCTTGGCCCTGACGACCGGGTGGAGGTGCGGAGCAATAAGAAATGGATGTAGTTTGAGGAAAACACCGACTACCGTCATGGGGGGCACTTTTTGGGTTTGTCATAAACCCACAAAGGCTTCTTGAGAACTGGCGGGATCCCCCGGACTGCTGTTGTCTCCTTGTAGGGAGGGAGTATGATTTTACCATATTGTTTTGTTTCAAGGATCCGCACGAGCTGAGTGCAGTTATTCATAAGATCAACGCATTTGTTGTCGAGAAGCAGCTGATCCTTGCAGGCCTTTTGAAAGATGCAGAGCGGAGTTGTGTCGCGCCGCTGGAGCGCAGAACGTAGAGGAAGCTAGATTTCTAGCAATGATGGGGAGAAGGCAGGTCATCGTTAGTGGCTCCCGAGGTTGTTATTGAGGTCACCAATGACTGCCCAGCTGACCCGATTGTTGATCCACCGCCTATAGAGACCGAGGATACCCCAGAGCTTCCTGTGATTGAGCTGGCTCCTCGAGAGTTCCCGAGCCGACACTGGTGGCGGCGAAGTGGAAGGAGAGGGAATGCTCTACTTGCTGGGAGCTTTTCCCAAAGGTACGTTTGTTGCCCCCAGTATTTTTTCATCTTTATTTGTGTTGCGTATTGGAATAATTTATTCCTTGTGTTTGTAGTTGGATGAGATGCATGATATCGTGCTTTCCAGGAACAATAATTACGTGTCTACGAAGGATGATTTTCTTTCTTTGCGAGCAAAGTTGGCAGCGTCTGAGTACTCTTTATCGGCTGCTCGGAAGAAGAGGAAGGAGGTTGTCTCTTGGCTTGTTAATGCGGAGTCTCGGTTGTCCTCTTCCAGGCGGAGGTTGAAACGCTCTGGGAAAAGCTGAGTGACACTGATACAGAGATCGAGGCTCTTTGCAGAAGGTTGATTTCCTCTAAGGTGACTCTTACGGAGTCAGACTGATGTACCGAGGCGGTCGATGTTATGATATTCTAGAAGGAGACGGAGATTGAGCAGCAGAAGAGAGAGAAGGCTCAGTTAATCGCAGAGCGGAAGGAGGTCGAGGTCGTGCAGACGTCTACGGTGGCTGAGTATAAAGCCTCTCACGACTTTGAGATGAAGCGATCTTGCATTGTGGAGGAGGCACGCTTTGAGATGATGGCGACTAAGGTCGACCCGCTCGTGAAGGACGACCATGATGTCACGTACTGCTTGGGATTTGGCAAGGGATTTCAGACGGCTCGAAGGCTTTCAGAATGTGATGCATTAGGCATAGAGGATGCCTCAAATGATGACGCTAGAGTTTATATTGAGGGATGATCCCACGAGCCTCTTTTTTCCCTATTGGTTGGCTTTGTTTGTTTTTATTTTATAGGCGCATCTTTGCGTCATTGCATGTTTTTTGCTTTTCATGAGATGTAGCCCGCGAGGTACCTTGTATTTGAGTGGAGACCCTTTCTGCTTTTGAATCTGCTGTGTTCTAGTTGCATTTTTTGGTGCACATGTGTTTTTGGCGGAGTAGAGACTTTCTCAAGTGTTGGTACTTTGAACAGCTTGTCAGTGGGAGGTATTCGTCTGCCCATGTTTTTGGAGGGTTGGAGGTCTCTTAGGATGTGGAGGCAAGTATCCCTTGTCTTTTTATGCCTTAGGAGAAATGAGGTTTGTCCAGCTGGAGGTGGCGAAAACTTTTGTTCGTGTTTTAGAAGAACCGGGGTTCGTCCTAGTGGAGTTGACGAAGAACCTTTGCTCGTGCCTTAGGAGAAAATGGGTTTGTCCAAGAGGAGATGGCGAAGATCTTTTTTTGTACTTTAGGAGAACCTGGGTTCGTCCGAATAGAGATGGCAAAGAACCTTTGTTCGTGCCTTAAGAGAACCGGGGTTCGTTCGAGCAGAGATGGTGAAGAACTTTTTCTTGTACTTTAGGGGAACCGGGGTTCGTCCGAGTGGAGATGACAAAAAACCTTTGTTCGATTGTGCCTCAAGAGGACCGGGGTCTGTTCGGGGGAGGAAGCAAAGAACCTTTGTTTGTTTGCGCCTTAGGAGGACCGGGTCCACCCGAGTGGAGGTGGCAAAGAACTGTTGTCCGTTCGCGCCTCAGGAGAACCGGGGTCTGTCTGGGTAGAGGTGGCGAAGAACCTTTGTTCCTCAGTAGGACTGGGGTCCGTTTGGGTGGAGGTGGTGAAGAACCTTTATTTGTTTGCGCCTCAAGAGGACCGGGGTCTGTCCGGATGGTGGCGACGAAGAACCTTTGTTCGTTCGCGCTTCAGGAGAACATGGGTTCGTCCAAGTGAAGGTGCAGATGGATATTTATCTATCTCGTCTGGGAAGTGCAGACAGACCTTTGTGTGTCTTTCCTAGAAGGTGCAGAAAGATTTTCGTCCATTTCGCATGAAAGGTGCAGAAAGAATTTCGTCTATCTCGCCTGAGAGGTGTAGATAGACTTTCGTCTATCTCTCCTTGGAGGTGCAAAAAGACTTTCGTCTATCTCGTCTAGGAGGGGATCCATTGGTCATATAAGGTAATTCAGGTACTTTATTGCTGGAAAGAAAGACATAGGTGCTCGCGAGTTTCTTCTCGCTGCTTATTCTAGGGAAAATAGGGAAATAAGTTGATAGCCTGGGGCATACTAGCGTAAGGTCGGCTCAAACCTTCACGACCCAGGCCCCTTGGAAGATGCCCCCTACGAGCGGTTGTCCAATGCAATGCCATGTGCTAGTGCGTCAGTGCGGAGTGCCCTTAGCATCGGTCCCCTGAGGATGGCGTCGCATATTAAGGTTGATTGTATGATGATGAACTGGACATCATATGTGGCTAGCACCGACGAGACTCCCAGATTTACTGGTAGGATAATACTTCCCAAGATGGGGATTGTCGGGTGTCCTGTGACGTGTGCGCTTCCCAAGCCAAGCTAGACATCTCTCCCTGAGATTCCTAGCTGTAGTAGAGTTGATAGGAATAACATACTGGTGGACACGTCGTCATCGATCAATATCCTGGTTACTTCGACTGGCGGGCTTCCGAGGACCGCCTGGAAGTGTTGCCCATCGTACATATCACCATCAATGCATTTGCACGATACTCTAAAATGCCAACCCAGCTTAACCTAAGATGACATTGTAACTTGCAATAGGCTCACTGACATCGATCACAAACCGTCGATCCCCGAATGCTGACCAGCATACGTCATACCTCTCACCACTTTCCCACATTTCCAGCCTCATGCTTCACGACACATGTCATGAGTCGAGGAGCCCTCCTCATGACATCCTGAGAAGTCATGGTGATTCACTCGACATTTGTCATCTCAGCAGTTCAATCATCCATCTAGATATTTTTTAGCCGAGTGTTATGTGGCCGATTGTCATTTCTCATTTTCTTTTCTCTCCCCTCACTTTTCACCATCCCCCTCTCACTTTTAGTTGTTTGTTCCTCGGTATAGAAATGAATGAATGATCATCTCGCTTATGTCACACGTTGTTCATTAATAACTCTGCTTACACACCATTCTTTCGACTTTGAGATGTCACCATATAAGTGGAACTTGTCTTGTTTCTACTGTTGAGTTTCTAGGGCATCAAATGTGCAGCGAAAATATAAAAAATTCTCGGCAGGATCAATGCAAAACACACTAAATCAAGAATGAAATGTACATGCATTGAAATAAAATTTCAAGAAGAATAACTAGCATTTTGGGTCCAAACGTAGAATAATATCCGCATCTCTAGAGACATTCAAACGAATGTCAGTAACATCACATGATTCGTCCAACGAACTCAGGATGAAAAATGGTCGTTTTTTCTCATTTAAAATGCTAGTTCTGATTTGGTAGATATTTGTTCTTGGTGGTTTTACGGTATAAAAAACTTAAAACCAAGTCATAATTTTTTATGATAAGTTGGTTTATTTATAGGCATGAACTCGTATGTGAAATTTGTTGGAACATGTGTTTCGCATCTCCTGATTTGAGAATAACAAATCATAGTTGTGTGTTTATAGTGTGCAGGAACTACATGTTCAAATGCCAAAGATCTGTCACTACCTCCAGGAGATATTGCTACCGCCAGCGATAGCATATTTGACTGCATCAGTTTACCGACTGCATTGCTACCACCAGGCGATATCGCTGTCGCTGGCGATAACATATTCGACTTCATTGGCTACATGATAGAAAAGGAAGGACAAAAGCATAGTATGAAACTGGTGGAAATGGAAAGCGCTGCCGCCAGGCATTACTACTTTAATGTCCTGTTCCATCTTTCGTGGATCACAACACCACTAGGGCTAACACGGACCGTTACCGGGCTGCAGCCCAAGCAACCCAACTCCTCTCCAGCCCACTGGCGGGTTATTGGTGGCCACAGCCTCCCTTTTACGAGCGAACTCGATAGTTAAGTTAGGCTGTACGAGGACTTCCCAGGAGGTCACCCATCTCAGTACTACTCTCGCCCAAGCACGCTTAACTATGGAGTTCCTTCACTTCTCATCACCAATTAAGCTGTACTGGGATGGGTGACCTCCTGGGAAGTCCCCGTACGACCCAACTTAACTGTCGAGTTCGCTCGTCAAAGGGAAGTTATGACCACCAACAAGGAGGAGAATGAATTGGTTCTGTTGTTACGCTGGCGACCCGACGCTGGCGAGGCGACATCCGCGGCAGTTCTGTTGTTACTCGTGATGGAATCGGCACGCTGCGGGATCGCACACAGTGATTGCGCATGCGGCCTGTTGAAGTTGGTGATCGGGCGGTATGGCGGCCTGTCTTGGTAGATTGAAGACCGCGCGGTCTGGCGGTTTCCCTTCTGCGATTTGGTTGCTGTGCTGTTGCTGTCTGGAGTCCGAGCGGTCTAGCGGTTTGTCTCTGGAGACTTGGAGACCGGGCGGTCTAGCGGTCTCCCATGGCGATCTCTCCTTCCTCTTTGGTGGTAGCCGAGCGGTTAGCTCTTCCGTCTAACTGCGCGGCCTGTGTGGGTTGTTTCTGTATAGACCACTTAGTCCTATAATTTTTTAGTCCTACATCTCTTATTTGTATTCTCTCTTCTCTCCTTCATTCTATAAAAGGGAGGTCATACCTTTGTAATAGATACCTTTTTCAGATAATAAAATTTCTGTTATACCTCTTCCGGTTTGTTTTTGTTCGTTTATTACATGGTATCAGAGCACTCGATCTTCTCCTCTTGATTCTGTGTGCCTTCCCTGTCCGCGCGGCATTCTTCTTCTTCTCGCGAGCTGGCCTCACGACTTGTTTCTTCCGCCTGCTTGCGCCCTGTTCGCGCGGCTTCTTTCTCTCCTTGTCATTGCCCTTTGTTCGCCACGAACTCTTCTTTAGTCGTCGCGACCTGTTGCCGCGACCTGTTTGCCTTGTTTGCCTTGTTTGTCTTCCCGCAGTCTTTTTCTCTAACAGCCCGGTCTTCTCTTTCTTTTGTTTGCGCGGGCTGCTTTCCAGCCGCTCGACTTCTTCCCCTCTGCTTGGTTCTGCGGCTTGGTCGTGGCTTTTCTGGCTGCTGGTGTCTGTCATCGTGACCGCCGCAGATCTCTTTCTTTTAACCGCTGCGATTTCTCCCTGTTCGCGCGGCTTGTTTCCTAACCGCACGGTTTGTTTCCTAACCACGCGGCTTCCTGTTGTTTTCTCCTATGGCTCTTTCTGATGCTTCTACTGCTACCACTCCTGTCGCCAATCCGGCTCCGCCTCTTCCTCCTACTCATTCCGGGAACCTTGGCACCGTTTCGAAACTTGTCAGCTCCAACTACCAGGATTCGAGCATCTCCTTCATCTTTCTCCTTCGCTCGCAACGCAAATGCCACCATCTTGTTGATGACCCTCCTCCCACCACTTCACCTCTCTTTGATGATTGGGATGCGAGTGAAGCACTTATGCGTACTTGGCTCGCTAACAGCCTCTCCGATGAATGCCTCCCCGTCATCCGTCATGATGAGACGGTCAAGGCCGCTTGGCTTGATCTTACCGCTCTGTACTCAAAGGGGGCTCAGACGTCCTGCATCTATACGTTGTATGCGGACCTCTTTGCCCATCCTATATTGTCTCCTGCTGCTGCCTACCAGCAGGTTCAGGCTCTTGGGGCTGAGATTCTTCAGAATCGCCCCTTTTCTGCGGATTTGGCTCAACAACACAAGCATTTCCAGGAGCTTATCGTTGTGTGTTATCTGCTCCGGCTTCCTGATACTTATGATATGATCCACCAACAAATTCTGGGTGAGGCAGAATCTCCTACCTTAGATGCCACCACTGCCCGCATCGCTGTTGTCACCTCCCTTCTTCAGCGCCCGCTTCTGCCCACTCCTTCTCCATCGGACAACTATGCTCACCAAACTCAGCGGAGTGGCTCTGGTAGCCGTAGTCACCAGTCTGGCGGACGTGCTCCTTCCCGCTACCTCTGCTCTTACTGTGGCCGCACCGGCCATACAATAGAACGTTGCTGGACGAAGCATCCCCATCTTCGCCCCTCGGGTAACTCTTCCGCCTCCTCTTCCAAGCCGTCTGCCTCTATGGTCACATCGGCAGGTAGTGCCCACGTGGTGACCCAAGGTAAATGGCTTATCGACTCTGGTGCGACTAATCATATGACGGGCAATCCTCAGTGCTTCTCTCTACTCGAACAACATGATCGGTTTCCTCCTGTCCTCGTTGCAGACGGTTCTCCCTCCCCGGTTCATAGGTCGGGAGTGGTTCATGTTACTCCGTCTCTTCGTCTAGCAGACACTCTCTATGTGCCCAAATTTCCGTGCAATTTATTATCAGTTACCTCTTTATGCAAGCAGCTTCAATGCTCTGTGACGTTTACTCCGACTTCTTGTTCTTTTCAGGATCCGAGCTCCCAACGGACGATTGCTACTGGGACTGAGAGCGGCGGCCTCTACTTTCTTGACAACGTTTCCGCCTTGTCCGCCTTCTCCTCTTCTTCTACGGAACTTCTCCAGTGGCATCTCCGCCTCAGTCATCCTCCTCCACGACATCTACATCAGCTTCTGCCCCACCTCCCTCCTTCCAATACTCCTCTCAACTGCGACGCTTGTCAGCTTGGCAAGCATCACCGTTCCTCCTTCCCGCTGAAGCAAGGTCGGGGCTCTACCCGTCTGTTTGATCTAGTCCACTCCGATGTCTAGGGCCCTGCTCCTACCTTCACCATTGGTCGGGGGTAGTTCTTATTTTGTAACTTTTATTGATGATTTTTCTAGATGTACTTGGGTGTATCTCTTACGAGATCGCTCTGAACTTTTGGATGTATGGATCTCTTTTTATCGATTAATTAAAACTCAGTTTTGTGTTTGTATTAAAACTTTTCGCTCAGACAATGCTAAAGAATATATGAGTCATGCGTTTACATCTTTCTGTGTGCAACATGATATTATTCATCAGATTAGCTGTGTTTATACCTCCCAGCAAAATGGCGTGGCGGAACGCAAAAACCGTCATCTCCTCGATGTCGCTCATACCTTGATGACCCAGATGCATGTTCCTCGCTCCTATTGAGGCTATGCTGTTCTCCTTGCCTACTACCTCATCAATCGCATTCCCTCCACGGTTCTCCACGGGAAAACCCCATTCTCCATTCTGTATTCGGGCAAGGAGCCCTTCCCTCTCCCTCTCTGAATCTTTGGGTAAACTGCCTTTGTGCATGCCCCATCTGCCACCCGAGATAAGCTCTCCCCTCGCTCCACCAAATGTATCTTTCTGGGATACTCCCCAACTCAGAAAGGCTATTGTTGCTTTGATCCCGTTCTTCGTAAGCAGTTTGTCTCTGCTGACGTCACCTTCTTCGAGAATGCCTCCTACTTCTCGGCTAAATCCTCTCCTCTCCCCCCAGCTTCTAATACTCATGCTATTCTTTTTGTTCCCTCGTCTCCTACTACGATCTCAACCCCTACTCTGTCTCCGCCCACTCCTCTCCCTCTGCCTCTTTCTCCCTCTTCTCCACCACCGTCTCCCTGATCTCCCCCGTCGTCGCTCTCTACTCCCGGGCCAGCTCTCTCTGCCACGGATGCTCCGGATGCCGAGGGACCCGCCGAACTGGATCTTCCTGTAGTTCTTCGTAAAGGGGTGCGGACGTGTACTATACACCCCCTTGCTACTGTTGTTTCATATGATCGCCTTACCTCTTCTCGCAGGGCCTTTGCTCTGGCTATCTCTGCCACTGTCACACCTCATTCCTACCAGGAAGCCCTTGCTATTCCTCATTGGAAGATGGTCATGGATGAGGAAATGACGACCCAAACTGAGCGGGGTACCTGGACTCTTGTTCCTCCTCCCTTCGATACTGATGTTGTTGGCTGTCGTTGGGTCTTTGTGGTCAAATTTGGCTCAGACGGCATTGTGGATCGTTATAAGACCCGCCTTGTTGCTAAGGTCTTTACTCAGACCTATGAGGTTGATTACTTTGACACCTTCTCTCCCGTGGCTCGTCTCAGCACTATCCGAGTCCTACTCTCTGTGACCGTTAATAGAGATTGGCCGATTTCTCAGCTGGATGTCAAGAATGCCTTCCTTTATGGTGATTTTTAGGAGGCCGTCTACATGGAGCAATCTCCTGGGTATGTTGCTCAGGGGGAGACACGGGTATGTCGGCTGAAGAAGGCCATCTATGGCCTCAAGCAGAACCCTCGAGCTTGGTTTGATAAGTTCAACGACATCATGGCGGCCGTTGGTTTTACGTGAAGCTCTGCCGATCACTCGCTATTCATTCACAAAACCTCCTCGGGACTGGTGGTTCTTGTTGTGTATGTCGATGATATTCTTCTCACTGGCGATGACCAGGAAGGGGTTTCCTTGACAAAGCGACATCTTCGTCAACATCTGGTCACGAATGATATGGACTCTCCAAAGTACTTTCTGGGGATTGAAATCTCTCGGAATCCCAACTCCTTATTCCTCTCCCAACGTAAGTATGCTCTTGATCTATTAAAAGAGGCAGGATTGACTGGAGCAAAACCTGCCCGATGCCCCATGGCAACTGGAGAAGACAAAACCTGGACAGATGATTCGCCTCCTCTTTTAGATATTACGCGATATAGGAGTTTGGTTGGTAAGCTCATATATCTCACAGTGACCATGCCCGACATTTCCTATGCTGTGGGCAAGGTGAGTCAATTCATGCAAGTGCCTAGGGAGTGCCATCTACAGTCCGCCTTGCGGATCTTGGAGTATGTCAAAGAAGCACCTGGGAAAGGATTACTCTTTCAGAAGAATGGTCATCTGAGGGTTGAAGCATACTCAGATGTGAGTTACGCCGATGACAAAGGGGATCGCAAGTCAACTTCGGGTTTTTGCACCTTTGTTGGGGGAAATCTAGTGAGCTGAAAGAGCAAGAAGCATTCTGTTGTTTCCAGTTCCAGTGCAGAAGCAGAGTATCGTAGTATGACATCGACCACTTGTGAGTTAAAGTGGTTACAGGCACTCATGATGGATTTAGGAGAGGTCTACAACCATCCTCTACCTATGTTCTGTGATAACAAAGCGGTCATATATATCTCCAAAAATCCAGCCTTTCATGAAAGAACCAAGCACATTGAGGTCGACTGTCATTTCATTCGTGAAGAGATTTTGAAGGAACAAATTTGCACTCCCTTTGTCACTTCTGATAAAGAGTTGGCTGATATCTTCACCAAGCCAGTATCCGTCTCGTTTCTTCAAATTTGCGACAAGCTGGGTATGATCGATATATATGCTCCAGCTTGAGGGGAGTGTCTAAGTTGGTGACCGGGCGGTCTTGCGGCCTGTCTTGGCGGATTGAAGACCGCGCGGTCTGGCGGTTTCCCTTCCGCAGTTTGGCTGCTGTGATGTTGCTGTCTAGAGTCTGAGCGGTCTAGCGGTTTGTCTCTGACGACTTGGAGACCGGGCGGTCTAGCGGTCTCCCATGGCGATCTCTCCTTTCTCTCTGGTGGTAGCCGAGCGGTTAGCCCTTCCGTCTAACCGCGCGGCTTGTGCGGGTCTTTTCTGTATAGACCGCTTAGTCCTGTATTTTTTTAGTCCCACATCTCTTATTTGTATTCTCTCTTCTCTCCTCCATTCTATAAAAGGGAGGTCATACCTTTGTAATAGATACCTTTTTCAGATAATAAAATTTCTGTTATACCTCTTCCGGTTTGTTTTTGTTCATTTCTTACACGACCAAACCCATGATCCCACTATTTTTGGGTGGAGATCATGGGGCTGTGGTTATGTGCACTCCAATTCTTTTAAATATGGATCTTATCCATAACAATTAGATATTACTACATGGTCTCTACAATGTCTCTGGTGTGTTTGACTTGCAAATTTTCTAGCATTGTTAATGTTATCTTGTTTAGATAATGTAAATCTTTCTTTGAAAATTTGTTTAAAAATAGCATCTCTTGGTTCATAGTTTTCTCAATCATGATAGTATCATCTTTGACTATGGTCATATTCACTTGTATTATACTAATATAACTTCTCTAAACTATAACTCTCATTCTAACTCCTACATAAAGATTGATAACAAATGTTCTCTTTCAAACATTGAATTCACAAATTCTTCTTTCACTGCAAAACTACTCTACGCTCGATCATGCCATCAAACATATAATAGTAATTTATGACACGATAACCTCCACATCCATCAAACAGAAATATGTACTTGTCCAAATACTTTCCCCATCCTCTTTTAATAATACCAAAAGGGGGAGAATGAATTTGAAGAAATACAACATTTAGGGGAAGTACAACTTAGGAAGCATTTAAGTAGGGGGAGTCTAGGGGGAGTACGCTCTTAAATACTTATCATCCATATATAAGCACAAACATTTTTTATGCATTATTTCTTCATGATGGATTTGTTATTATCAAAAGAGGGAGTTTGTTGAAACATGCATTCTACATCTCTTGTTTTGAAAATAATAAATCTTAGATTGTATTTGATCATGTTTGTTGTGTGTTTATAGTGTGCAGGAACTGTAGGTTCAGGTGCCAAAGATCAGTTGCTACCGTCAGGCGATATCGCTACCATTGGCGATAGCGTATTCGACTGCATCAGTTTACCAACTGCATCGCTACCGCCAAGTGATATCGCTACTGCTGGCGATAGCATATTCGACTTCATCAACTATATGGCGAAAAGGAAGGATAGAAGCCGTAGTAGGAAATTGCTAGAAATGGAAAGCACTACCACCAGACGTTACTGCTACCGCCATGAGATATCTTTATGGAGGGTCTAGTTTTGGGAAAAATAGGAACGAAGAATGTCTATTTCCAAAGATCAAAAGTTTCCTAATTTAAATAAAGAAAGTTTACTAAGTTGGAGTTTGCCAAAGATAAAGATTGCCAAAGGAAAAAAATGCTACCTAAAGTTGCTAGCTCTAGGCGGTACCACTACCGCAGATGGTAGCTCCCGAGCCTATAAAAAGAGTCGTCTTCCAACTGACGAAGGGTCGGAGAACGGGAACCTGAAGACACCACCCGGAGGCTGCAAAAATACCAACACTCTTGCAAGTTTATAAGGCCTTCCACTCGGAGAGAAGAACTCCATCTTTGTAATTGAAGACAACAGACTCGAAGAACGGATCTCTCACGCCTCATCATTATCGAGTCCAAGATTTGAGGGAGTTCTTCATTATTGTATTTTCATTTTTCTTTATCAAAGTTTAAATTCACCGTAGGGAGAGGCGACTAGCTCTTGCAAGACTTAGGGGAAAATCGTCCGGTGCAGACGTCTGTTTCCTGGGAGAATTCCGTGAATTTACCGTGTGTGTTGGTGACTAGATCGTGGGTAGGTCTAAGAGTGGTTCGAGGCCGGATCTGGGATAGAAAATCTAGAACCAACCAGTCCTTGGGGATAAGAGTCGATATAGAAAATAAATAAGATTTGTAGCTTCACCTCGATCCCAAACATCATTGGGATCAAGTTTTGTAATCTATTTTATTTCTGAAATAAAATTATTGTCTTCATCATAAACATCTTTATTTGATCATTAATTGTAAAATCTAGATTTCAGTTGGTAGCGCCAGACGATATCACTATCGCCGGCGGTAGCAATAGAAATCTGTAATTTCAGTCTTATCCTCTCAATCACTTTAAGGATTTAAGAACTCTTATTTACCCCCCAAAGGGCGCTACACGATCCAACAAAAATTTTGGTGCACATGCCCTTGGCACATGAGCCTGTGTCCCAAAAGTTGCATCAGTTTAATTATGTAGACACAAGTAGTCATCCTAACTATTGAACAAAAAAACACACACGCCCTTGGCACATGGGCGTGTCCCTTCAAAAGTCACGCCTTTTGGTACAGAACTATCGTCAACCGTTATCCCGCAATTTTGGGCACATACGCCCTTGGCACACGAGAGTGTACCTCTAGCCATATGCCTTGAATACCATGCATCATATCATATATGCCCTTGTAGAACTTGGTTTCATAAACAAATGGAATCAAAAACTCCAATTTTCGTACATTCTAATGTGTGACCGTTCATGCTGGTATTACGCTGACAATAAGACTAGATTCTAGACTATTTCTAGATCACAAGATTCCAACATCTACTAGATTGGCTCTTTCCACTACCTCCCACTCCATCCTGAGAGTGCACATTATTTTTGTCATTTATTCAGGTAAATCTTTGTTTATACAAACAAATCTTCTCGTTTTCTTGAACTCATGATCTTTCTCCTTGGTTTTTCCTAGATAACTACAGTCACATCGCACCACAACAAAATATTTGGTGCTTGGGTAATAGACTGAGGCTTGAGAGTGTCACTAACAGGCCCACTTGTCCTTGACACCACTCAAACAATCTAAGTTCCACCAAGCAATGGTGACATGATCCCACTTGCATTTATATGGCTTGGCAAGAGAAAAATTAGTGCATTTGCATCGTCCCATCATATGAACCTTTTTTTTGTACTTCTTCTAATTTCACTTGGAATCAAGACATCTGGTAGCTTTTGGAGTAGGGCGGATATCGAGCTGAGTTTCAGCGATTTGAGTTCAGCTCGAAATTTGAAATTTTCGAGTCGAACTCGGCTCAAAATCGATTCGAAATCGATTTCGAGTTGAGTCGGCTTGACTCGAAATGACTCATTTCTGAATCGTCTTGAAATTGAATCGAGCCGTCTCGAAATTGAGCAATTTTTCTTTTTATTTATAGGTGGCTCAAATTTAAATTAGGCATCCCCTAAATTTAGCAAATAAAATACTTAGCCTTCACTTTTTTTCATTTAAGTTTAAATTTTAGTGTTTTAAATTTAAAATAAGAATAAAACAACAACAACAACAACAACAACAAAATTCAAGCCTTTATCCCACTATAGTGGAGTCGGCTATATGGATCCTTTATCGCCATTGTGCCCTATCTTTTGCCATAATCTCACTAATGCTTAAGTACATCTTTTCTTTCCTTACAGTTTCATTTCAAGTCTTTATTGGTCTACCCCTCCCTCGTTTAACATGCCTAGTGACTAGACTCTCACAACGCCTAACAGGTGCCTCTAATGGTCACCTTTGTACGTGTCCAAACCATCTTAGACGAGTTTCTCGCATCTTCTATGCAATTGGTGTTACTCCTGTCTTATCCCTGATACTTTCATTCCTAATTTTATACTCCAAATAGGTAAGAGAAAACAAGAGCGCAAAGGCGCTGTAGAAGATCTGCACAGAAGAACAAGTGCACATAAGCACAACACACATGTTGCACTCCATGCGCATGCACAACACGCTCGGAAGGCACTCGTGCGCACACGGCCTGCGCGCGCGCGCGCGCCGGCGCGCGCGCCCGAGCGACACAGACCACCTGGGGCACATTCATTATTTCTTGAAAATTGGGATCCAGGTAACTAGAACTAGTCGTGGGCAAATAGCCCGAGCCCGGAAAGCCCGCCCGACCCCGGCCAGGCAAAAGCCCGGCTAGGCTCGGCCCGGGCCAAGGCCGGGATTGGGGCCCGGAAAGACCGTCTAGGTCCGGCCTGATCCAAGGTCGGCACCGAGCTAAGCAAAAATCCCTCCAGGCGGGATTTTAATGCCTAATCATAGGCAGGATTTAATCCCGTCTATGATTAGGCGGGCGAGATTAAAATCCCGCCTAATCATAGGCGGGATTAAAATCCCGACTTTTAAATTCAGGCCGACCCGGGCTCGACCTGGCCTGAAGGGCCTAACCGGGCTCCCCCCTTGAGAGGGAGCCCGAGCCCGGCCCGGTTCAAACTGGGCCCGGGCCGAGCCCGATTGGTAAAAAGCCCGTTCGGGCTTTTTGGCCACGAATGGAGCAATGTCATTTGCCAACTCAAGACCCAGCCCGATGCAATTACCAAAGCGTCTCTCCCAAAAACTATAAAAAGACCATCAGAACTTCATTTGAAGACAAGTAACTCCATAGTATATAGAGCTCTGAGGTTTTTCGGCCAGAACGGAAGACTTAGATCGTTTCTCCGCTTTGAACTCGCTTCGCTCCCTCTCTAGTGAAGACCCTGAATTATCCCGCATCATTTAGTAAAAATAGACTATGGGTCCATCCAAGTCTCCAAGGCAACGCGGGAGGGGGGATGTCTCCCCTCATCACGCTTAAGCAACAAGTCCTTGACACTAATGCTCGACAACAATTCTCAAATATAGTGCATGGCGTGCAAGGAACGAATAACACAAGATATAAAGTGTGCACACAGCTCAGATACAATTGAGTACTCTCCCGGCATCAACACCTTCTTTTAAGGCATCACATATTCAAGGGAAGCAACACCTCCACATCCTTTGTACTGTATGGAGCCCCTCGCAAAGTGCATGGATGAGCATAATGGCATGCTCGTCTTATCGTAACTGACCTACCCACGTAACCGTCATCTCGGGGACTCCTCAGCCACCCGACACCTCTCCGTTCCAAAGCCCTAGGATTCCATGTTTTCTGCAATCGTGAAAGATCGCATCATTCCGACATACTGAGACACAAACGCCATCAACGACCTCTGCTATAAAAGACAATGTCTCAACTTTTGATAAAATGGACATCAAGTCCTTTTATGCTTCCACACAAGAACCGACACAAAACCCTTCTGCTTCTTCTAGTAGGAATGGGTCTGCTGGTCCTTCCACGACACCAAGAAAAGGGGGATAGAACACCCCTCCACGTCATGTCCAAGAATCCGCCACTAACGTTAACGCCCAACGACAACCACTAGAGCTAACTGCAGCGTCGTACTCGCGTGTTCATACAAGGGAAAACATGAAAAACAACACATTTCCACACTAGCGCAATGCACAAAACGCAAATCAGGAGGACTCTCCTACAACGCACTGCAAGCGCCACATAACATGCAATGGCGATGCACGAGCAATCACCTGTAATAATCATCGTGTAGACATCCACCATGGAACCTTCAACTCACAAAGCAGACATGAGTGGCGCCAAGTGATCCACTGGCACATTAAAGTCTAAATGGATGGACTTCTCACACTGCAAACAAAAACTAACTCGTGATGCACGCTTGGAGATCTAACTCGAAGACCACAACCCTAAGACAAAATAATAAATGTTAGAATTTTTCGGGCTTGACGCTTTGGGGATCACGACCCCAAAAATTTGGGGGCATTTGATGGGGTTCCCCCTAAAAGTTCCTGAGTCAAACCGGAAGGGTCCTGATCAAAGATCTAAAGAAAGCCAGCCCAACCAAGAAAATCACGCTTGCTCGAAGGGTCTGGACTTACTCCAAAGGGGAAGTGAAAATAAGAGCGTAAAGGCGCCGCACAAGACCTGTACAGACGAACACACAGACACAAGCACACAACATACGCACAGCACGTGAGCGTGCTTCCTGCACCAGCGCATCGCGCTTGAGTGGCACACACGCCCTCCCCATACTCGTGCAACGCGCCCACGCGCCTTCCCCGTGCCCGCAAAATGCGACCACATGACACGCGCGAGCGGTCCCTGCGCCCACGTAGCACAACCTCTCTCCACGCGCGTGCGTGCACGACACACGCACGTGCTCCCCGTGTATGTGATCACTATGCGAGCTCGGGGTGCGTAGACGTGTGAGCCCTAGCGCGCATGTGCGATCTCTCCTCGAGTGCACGCTCGCCAGCGGCCACTACCATTTCCGGTCGTCATCGCCCGCCTCTATCGTCTTCGGCCGCCTCCGGCCACCGTTGGCGTTGGGCAACTTTCTAGGGCCGTCTGGACTGCCCGAGGGGAACGTTTGTCATTTCATGAAAATTGATGACCCAAGTAACCGAAACGGAGCGATGTCATTCCCAACTCAAGATCAAGTCCGTCACAATTACCAACATGTCCCTCCAAAAAACTATAAAAAGGCCCTCAGTCATTAATTTGAAGACAAACAACTCCAGAGACTAGAGAGAAATCTGAGATTTTCCAGCAAGAACGTGAGACTTAGATCGTTTCTTCGCTTAGAACTCGCTCTGCTTCCTCTCTAGCGTGCAAAATGACTAACGCTCACTTGGACACTTTTATGAGATCCAGAGAAGGCACCGGAATGCCCTCTCGCAGATGCTCGTAAGAAGACACTCTAAGGCTTCAAGAAATTAGCATTTTACTCCACAATGACGCTTATATCCAAGCTCTGAGGACTTAGCCATTTTTCATTCTGGAACGCTCCCGTGAAGTTGCAGAGGAACACTCCCATGAACGCTCTCATCCAAGCTCCGTGGACTTAGTTTATTTTCCATTTTTCTATACTCAGCATGGGCGGACCCACCATCGGACACACCCGGGCACGTGCCTGGGTGTGATTTTCCGCAGATTTCACCCAGGCGGATTTCGCTCTTTTCATTTCCGCGCTCTGACCTAGCCGCCGCTGCTCCCTATCATGCATTCCCGCCGCCGCTCCTTTACCCATGACCCGATAGTACTCTTCTTCTTCCTCTTCACACTAGGATTCTTCTTCTTCTGGCCCTACTCTGATTTCACACACCCGGCGGTTCTGCTCATATTTTACACACCCGGCGGTACTCTTCTTCTTCTTCTGGCCCTGCTCTGATTTCACACACGAGGCGGTACCATTCTTCTTCTTCTTCACAAACCCGGCAGCCCTACTCTAATTTCACACACCCAGCTTCTTCTTCTTCTTCTTCTTCACACACCCAGCTTCTTCTTCTTCTTCTTCACACACCCGGCGACCCTGCTCTGATTTCACACACCCGGCTTCTTCTTCTTCTTATTGTGCTTGTTGTTCATTTTGTTTAGATAATTAATTGTGCTTGCTGTTCATTCTGTTCAGATAATTGTGCTTGCTGTTCATTCTGTTCAGATAATTGTGCTTGCTGTTCATTCTGTTCAGATAATTGTGCTTGTTGTTCATTCTGTTCAGATAATTGTGCTTGCTGTTTAAATAATTATGTTTGTTGTTCAGATAATTGTGCTTGTTGTTCAAGAAATTGAGTTCTCTTCAAGAAATCGGGTTCAGATCACTGCCATCGCCTAGTCAAGAAGTCAGTTCTCGGTTTCAACACATAATTCACTCCCCAACACTCAGAACCATAGAGCATCGCGAGTCTAATTGTAGTGTGGTAAACTTGCCCTTAAGTTTTAGTGGTATTTTACGATCACATAAGATCCCTGATGCGCTTCTCCACTTCAACCAACTCGCTTTGATTCTATGTAAGAATATATTTAAAAAATCTATAATTTTTTTACTTAATTCGCGTTGATTCGAATCATATTTCAAGCGATTCAGGGCTGGCTCGGATTCAAATCGAAATCAGATTCGAGTCAAATTGAATCGACTCAAATTGAGTCGAATTAATTTTAACCGATTCTGATTCGGCTCAGTATTGAAGAGATTTTTGAGCGACTTTCAAGTTTCGAATAATATGCTCAATCCTATTTTGGAGGGTTCACGTTTTGTAATCTCTTGAGTATGCAATGAGAATTCCGGTAATATTCATCTGCCTTCATTAATTATTCTCAACCATCATTGAGTAAGGTTGTCCCTGATCACCGACATTTTAAGATCTAACATTAAGTTTTCTAAATGAGGATTTTACATTAATTGAAATAAATAAAACACTATTAATTGGGTTCCCCTCTAAAGGTTCCCGAGTCAAACCGGAAGGCTCTCGACCAAAGCTCTAAAGCAAGTCAGCCCTACCAAGTAAACCACACTTGCTCAAAGGGTTCGAACTTACTCCAAATAGGGAAGAGAAAACAAGAGTGCAAAGGCGTCGTACAATACCTGCACAGAAGAACAAGTGCACATAAGCACAACACACATGCTGCGCTCCCTGCTCATACACAATGCGCTCGGACGGTACTCGCGCGTGCGCGCCCTGCGTGCCCTGCGCACACTCGCTCGAGTGTTACAGACCACCTGGGGGGCACATTCGTTATTTCTTGAAAATTGGTGATCCAGATAACTAGAACGGAGCAACGTCATTCGCCAACTCAAGATCCAGTACGACACAATTACTAACATGCCCCTCCCAAAAACTATAAAAAGATTATCAGACTTTCATTTGAAGACAAGTAACTCCATAGAGTAGACAGCTCTGAGGTCTTTCGGCCAGAACGGGGGACTTAGATCGTTTCTCCGCTTTGAACTCGCTTCGCCTCTAGTGAAGACCCCGAATTCTCCCGCATCATTTAGTAAAAATAGACTCTGAGTCCATCCAAGTCACCATGGAAACACGGGAGGGGGGAGGGGGGGGGGGGCGTGTTTCCCCTCATCACGCTTAAGCAACAAGTCCTTGACACTAATGCTCAACAACAATTATCAAATATAGAGTACGACGCGCAAGGAACGAATAGCACAAGATACAAAGTATGCACGCATCACATATACAATCGAGTACTCTCCCGACATCAACACCTTCTTTTAAGGCATCACCTATTCAAGGGACGGAACGCCCCCGCATCCTTCGCACTATGTGTCACAACCTGCATTTTCTCCATATTAAATAACTCATCAGAGTAAGGGAAAATACGCGTCGTGATGCCACGCCGTACATGGGGCAACTACAGACGCTCATGCAAGAACCTACTCCTAATACTTTTCATGAAATTCACAAATTGTTATGATGAAAATATAGTTTGAGTTTAAGTTTTGATGGTCATGTCCATCGGTTCAGTGGATCAACTAGTCCATGGGTAAAAATATACATGTATGCATCGGAAATACTTTGTTTAGTTCATATATTATCCTATGTGAGCATGCAGATCGACAAAACAATTCATGATATGCACACCTCTAAATTTAATATAAGTTCTAAAAGAGTTTTTACATTAGTTAAAGTAGAGTGACAATTGATTTAAAGAGATGCTATAAGTATGCGATACAAATAGTGATATTTTTACACTTTGAAAATAACTAGCATGCAACATAGCATAAATCCATCCCAGAGAGCAAGTTGGTAAAACAAATCAGCAAGAAAAAATGCATAACAGCTAACTAATAGTCTAATATCTACAATAATTTACTGTGGGCGTCAACAACCTGACACGAACCCACATAACAAAATGTATGTCCGAACCAAGGTAAGAGCAACAAAACTACCTCATAGAGGTGAGGGAAGAGCCACTGCTACTACTGCAGAATGCTTGAGGCCACCGACTCTAGCTGCTCAGATCGCTACTGCTCCGAGCCTGAGACAGCTAGATTCGGTGGCCTCAGGCATTCTGCAGTAGTAGCAGTGGTTCTTCCCTCACCTCTGTGAGGTAATTTTGTTGCTCTCACCTTGGTTCAGACATACATTTTGTTTTGTGTGTTTGTGTCAGGTTTTGACACCCACAATGAATTATTGTATATATTAGATTATTTGCTAGCTGCTATGCATATTTTCTTGCTGGTTTATTTTACCAACTTGCTCTTTGGGATGGTTTTATGTTAGGTTGCATGTTAGTTATGTTCAATGTATAAAAAGATCATTATTCGTATCTCATACTTGAAAGTTTAACTTTCAAGGCAGCCTAAACACCTAGAGGGGGGGTGAATAGGTTCTGCTTTTCTTTTGAAACTTCTAGGCAGAGTTCAATTCAATAGCTAACATAATAAACACAGCAATCACAGAAAAAACAAAACATCACAGATTGCACTATGTTTTATAGTGGTTCCCCAAGGTCTGGGTACATCCACTTTCCCCCTTCACCTATCTAGCAGTATGCTAGATTCGGCCAAACTTCCACTTATCTCAGATCAATAGATCCTACAACTCAGAACCCAACTGGTTCCTACAACTCAGGCACAACTGCCCTACCTCAGCCTTGCCCCAAGGCCTACAACTCAGAGAATGTCCTTCTCCTACACTCAGGCAAACAGCCCTACCACTCAGAGTTCAACACTCCTACACTCAGCCTTTATAACATAGGCTTACAACTCAGATCTGTGTAAACAGATCCTACAGAAATATAGAAAAGATTGTTTAACTGTCTTGCCAAAGTTGAGAGAGAAAAGGCCAAGACAATTCTTGATCAGCTGATGCAATCAACTGTTTCTTAGCCTTCTTCAAAGCTTCTTGAAAATGTACTTAGCTGAGTTGATTCCAAACAGCTTCTTGAGAATCCACTGGTGGTTTCTTTCTTCTTCTTCAAATTCTGACTTGATCTCTCTCTATCCAGAACTTTGAATGATTCTTCTGAATTCTGATTAGAACTCTTCTTAGATCTATCCTTAGATAGTCTTCTTAGATCTCCCGGAGAAGATCTTCTTAAGTGCCTAGCACTTTCTTGAAATGAGTAGAATTGTAATCCTTCTCCACTTTTTGATCCAATGTATTTCAAAAGGTTTGTTTTCAACAGTTGCTTTCTCCTTCTGAATCCATCCATTTATAGACATTCTTCATGGTAACCGGCTGATCCGGTTTCTAACCGTTTTCTGACAAGTCTGACACCTTCAGTTAACCGGTGGTAACCCACAGCTGTCAAGTCTTCAAACAAGTCCTGTGCCTTAGTCTTGAATCACAAGTTGTTGAAACAGTCTGTCAGAAAGTGTCGAGACCATCTGTCTATCTGTGTCGACATAATTGACTTTGGTGTCGACACAGTCTTCAGTGATGTCGACTAAGTTGCCTTTGAGTCGACACAGCTTCTTCTGCAAATAACTTGATCTTGACTCTTCAGTGTGTCGACACAAGTCCTGTGTGTCGACACAGTTGTTGTAGAATCATAACCTTAGTAAGTGTCGACATAGCCTTCAGGTGTCGACACATTCATTTTTTAACTCTGCTATAATGTGTCGACTTAATGACAATGTGTCGACACATTCTGCTGGTGTCGACAAACTTGAGGTCGACTATTTTCTTCTGTGTCGACACATTCAGATAATGTCGACAATCTTGAGATCGACTATACTCTTCTGTGTCGACATATTCTCCCAATGTTGAGGTCGACGCTTTTCTTCTGTGTCGACACAAATTCCTAGTGTTGTGTCGACTTACTTCTTCTGTGTCGACACTTTTTCCCAGTGTAGTTGTAGACTAACTGCTATGTGTCGACACTGCTTCCCAGTGTTGTGTCGACTTACTTCTTTTATGTGTCGACACTGCTTCCTCTGTGTCGACACTTGGACTTAGAATTTTTCTGCATACTTTATCAATTCTTCACCTGCACATGTCAACTTAAAACAACATCAAATACACCTTGATGTATACCATTGAGCTAGGTTGGGCTTCTTCAAATCAGGTACACATTTTCCAATGTACCCAACAATCTCCCCCTATTTGGAGAAGTCATAACCCCTATAGCCAATGATATACACCATTTATAAACAGTACTAAATGATGATTAATGACATAGCAGGAATACTTTAATATAAACAAAACATAACAAAGAATCATTCATCACAGAATGCACATTAAAATATGCCAAACAATATTTTGTTTATAACTGGGTAATGTTTGATTACAATGTTTTACATTTAATGATTACATCACAACATTACAAAATATTTAAAACAAAATCAGGATTGATCAGGCTCTCTAATCATAATCCCTTTGCCAGACTGAATTGTAGCTGTCACAGGAGCTTCTGATTCTTCAGCTATCTTCTTTCCTTTAAGATCAGCTTTCTTCTGAGCTTCTTCCTTGATCCTTTGCCTTTCAAAATAATGAAAAGGCTTAGGGAAGTATTTGCTTGGCTCCTTAGCATCTGATGGCAGTCTTCCCAGCTTGGCTTTCCTTCTGAATTGTACTATTGCCTCTTGCCTTGCCTCATACTTCTGCCATTCAATTTCATTGTACCACTTCCCTCTCTCATGAACTTTATCTTGTACAGCTTTCCATGCAGTGAGTATTATGTTCCTTGAAGTAGGACTCCACTGCTCATAATCTGGCTTAAGTACAGCCTGCTCTCTGAATTTCTTCTTTGCCAATAGAGCATCCTACTGTTCTTTCAGATTAGCCTCAGGCTTATCAACCTTTCCAAAGATAATATTAGTAACCTCCTTTGGAGGACTATACATTCCTTGAACTTTCTGATCAATCAAGTCAAAATCTGGAGGGGGGTAAATGACTTGGGCAACCTCAGGTTGAGTGCCTTCAAGTAGATTTGATTGTATTCCTGATTCAGCTATCATAGCATCATCACACAATGGGGGATATCCCAAAGTGGCTCGAATGCTATTGGTCACCCATTTGGAGTGCTCTGAGCCTGCATGTATTAGCATCCTCTCCCCCTTTATGGCTTCTCTAGATATATGATCTCTTAGATCTTCCTTTTGAAATCGAATTTGGCCATCCAAATAATTCACTCCCTCTTTGAAAAATGGTCTTAACTTTTGAAGCTTGTCAGATATTTCTTTTTGAGAGGTTGTGATGGCAGTCTTAACAGATGCAATGGCATCTTGAAAATTCTTATTCAAATCTTCCCTTTCTTTGGCTGTATCTGCAGGCATACCTGGAACAATCTTCTTTACCTCCCCAATGATCTCATTATGAGATTCAGTTAAATTATCATTCATTCTGATCTGATTTTCCAACACATAACTTTGCTTCAAAGCAATGTCATCCACCTTTGTAGTGATAGCCTCCTGTTGTTTAGCTAGATAAACCACAGCATTGCCACCCTTGTGGAAGCAATCTGTCATTTCAGTTTTATGCAAGTTGACCTGAAACTGGATGGACTTGATATCCTGAGCTAAGTCAAACTGAAGTGACTTGCTATTCTCATCAACATACTTTTCCATAGCCAACCTTTGTTCATCCAATTTCACTTGTAGATCTATCATAAATTTGTTGTAATCAAAGGCTGGAGAAACTTGTGGAGGTGTGGTCTGTAAAGCCTGCTTATAGTTCTTGCTTCTTCTCTTAAAGACAACAAGTTTTCTTTTCTTTGCCACCCTGGCTTCTTCAGTTTCTGTTTCAGATGAGGTATCTACATGAATTCTTTCTTGTGGATGATGAATTGTATCTGTTTCAGGGGGTTGTTGCTCAGCTTCAACATCCACTGGCTCATCCTCAACCTGTGGTTCAACTGCACCTTCCTGATCAATGTCCATTCCTATGGACTTCTCAATATCTGGTCCACCTCCTACCTTATCAGCAGTAGTATCAATATCTGGGAATAGCTCCTCCATAGTAAATTCTAGTTGAGCTGCCACTTCTGCAGCAGTTAAATCTTGAGATAAGTTTAACTGTGCTTCCTCTTGTACTTGCACTTCAGTATTTGTAGTGTCAGGAGTAGGAGTGGACACTAGCTCCCCCTGAACCTGTGCAGTAATAAGAATATGAGCAATGTCTTTTATAGTAAAATACATTAGCTCCCCCTATACCTGAGCAAGGAGTAGATACCTTTGGAGCAGGAGTGGAAACTGGCTCCCCCTGCATCTGTGCAGGTGTTGATACTTCCTGGACCACAGTTGAGTCAAGCTGTGTCCTCAGTGGATCTTCTTGTACTTGTTCAGATTCTTGATTTTGTGTAGGGGATTGCACAGGGGTGTCTGGCCTGCTCTCTTCAGGCACATCCTTGGACAGCACCCTATCCCACCTAGAGAATAGTCTCATATCTATTCTTCTCATATGATTAATCTTACTCCCTTGCAGTTGCTGCATCACATCAGGAATCACTCCAGTGAGGTACAGGCTCATGATCCTAGCCATGTTAGGCTTCTTGATTCCTTCTTTGATCTTGTCAAAGATCACTCCTGACCAATCAGTAGGAATAGTAAATACAATCCTGGTCATCAGGCTGAACATGTAGGCTGAAATCCTATCATGTCCACCTGTCTTGCAGAGGATTACCTTCCCAACTACTTCTGACAAGAACTTCCCTTGCTGATTCATTCCCTTCCTGTGGAATGCAGCTCCAATCTTCAATCCTGAATCCAGTCCACACCATTGAAGAGCTTCCCTTGTCTTAGATATAGGAACTTCCTCTTCATTCTCAACTACTTGCAATTGGAAGATCTTTCTTAAACTTCTTTGGTTAATCTTTACCTTAGTCCCTTGAACAGTAGACTTAATCTTGAGGCCAGTAGAATGGACTGATGCAGAGATAAAGAACTCGTGCACCTCCTTCTTCCAGATTTTAGTAGGTTCTGAAATGAGAAATTCTAACCCTGATGCAGAGAGGAGGGTGATAACTCCTGGAACATCTGGCGGCGCCTCTGCAAAGGCCTGGCGCACCAACTCATACCCTTCATTGATGTTATCTTCAATCTTTGGCGCCATCGTTTTGTCGAGAAAGCTTGAGAGAAGAGAGAAAGATAGACTGTCGACACAGGGTTTTAGTCTCGAAAACCTTGGAAGCGTGTCGACGGAATGAGATTTTGACCTATTTATAGCCGCAGTTGAAAGAAGTTCAAAAGGCGCCAAAAACAGTCAAAATGTGTCGACACTGACGGAATGTGTCGACACAAACTTCTACCATCTCGACATTACTTCAGACTACTATGTGTCGACACCAATTTGTGGTTATGTCGACACCTTAGATAAACAAAAATTCTGTGTCGACTCTAAGGATAAGTGTCGACACATATTCTGTAAGTGTCGACACCATTTTCCTGGTTGAGTCGACATTATATTTCTGGTTAAGTCGACAATATAACTCTTAAGTGTCGACACATATTCTCTGTGTCGACACAATATTTCTGAGTTGTCGACATAATTTCTCTGAGTCGACACATTACTACTGAATGTGTCGACACATTCTTACTTAGCCAATTTCTGTAACTTCAATGTGTCCTTTTTAACACTTGATTATGTTGTTGTTATTACCTTTACTTATTTATATGCCACTTCAATTGCATTGTTAATGATTTTGTTAATACTTAATCAATGGTTAACATACCTAATTCAATTTTGAATTTATTGAATTTGGTTTCATCTAAAGGCTTAGTAAACACATCTGCTATTTGATAATCTGTTTTTACAAATTCTAATGAGATGTCTCCTCTTTCTACATGTTCTCTAAGAAAATGGTATTTGATTTCTATATGCTTAGTTCTACTATGAGAAACTGGGTTATTAGCAATAGAAATAGCACTCTTTGAATCACATAAAAGGGGTGTTCTACTTACCTGAATACCATAATCCTTAAGCTGATGCTGCATCCACAATAGCTGTGCACAGCAGCTTCCAGCAGCAACATACTCTGACTCAGCTGTGGAAATTGCCACACTGGTCTGCTTCTTACTACTCCAAGATATTAGTCTTCCCCCCAGGAATTGACAAGTACCTGTAGTACTCTTTCTATCCTCTCTACATCCTGCAAAATCTGCATATGAATAGCCTGTTAGTAGAAAATCTCTATTCCTAGGGTACCAAAGACCTAGAGTAGGAGTGCCCTTTAGATATCTCAGAATCCTTTTGACTGCAGTATAATGAGATTCTTTAGGGAGGCTTGGTACCTAGCACAGACACATGTAGCATACATAATGTCAGGTCTACTAGCAGTGAGATATAGTAGAGACCCAACTATTCCTCTATACAATGATTCATCAACAGGTTTACCTGCCTCATCTTTGCATATAGGCATACTTGTTCCCATAGGAGTTCTCATGGAGGAGGATGACTCCATACCATATTTCTTAATTAATTCTTTGGTGAACTTAGACTGGGATATGGACAATCCATCATCAGTCTGTCTTACTTGGAGTCCCAAGAAGAACTTAAGTTCTCCCATACTGCTCATCTCAAATTTCCCTTGCATAAGTTTGGCAAACTTTTTACAAAGGTTGTTTTCAGTAGATCCAAAGATTATGTCATCAACATAGATCTGGACTAAGATGATCTTTCCTTTGGATTCCCTAAGGAATAGAGTTTTGTCTATCTTTCCTCTTGAGAATTTATTCTCAATGAGGAAGGTAGACAGGGTTTCATACCAAGCCCTTGGAGCTTGTTTTAACCCATACAAAGCTTTCCTAAGCTTATACACAGAATCAGGTTTAAGAGGATCTACAAAACCTGATGGCTGCTCTATATATACTTCTTCTTTAAGATCACCATTCAGAAATGCTGACTTCACATCCATTTGATATACTTTGAAGTCTTGGTAGGCTGCATAGGCAAGGAACATTCTGATTGCCTCCAGCCTTGCTACTGGAGCAAAGGTTTGATCAAAGTCAATTCCTTCTTCCTGCCTGTATCCTTTTGCAACCAATCTTGTTTTATTCTTTACTATTATTCCACTTTCATCTAGCTTGTTCCTATAGATCCACTTAGTGCCAATTATGTTGTGGCCTCTTGGTTTAGGAACAAGCTCCCAGACTTTGCACCTTCTGAATTGATTCAGCTCCTCTTGCATAGCATCAATCCAGTGCTGGTCTTGGATAGCTTCTTCAAACTTCTTAGGTTCCATTTGGGACAAGAAACTAGAATGCAAAACTGTGCTTTGATTTCTGCTTCTAGTTTGAACTCCTTGTCTTGGATCACCAATTATCTGATCAGTAGGATGATCTCTTAGATATCTTATAGCTGGAGGTAGATTCCCTTCAGGTTGTGCATCTCCAGCTTCTTCATTCTGTTGTTCCTCTTGGTTTTCATCAGCTTCCATTATCTCTTGTACTCCCCCTGGACAACAACCTTCATTTTTCAATGCTCCATCTTCCTTTGAAGCTTCAGCAATGGAGAGCTTGTCCATCTTCTTGCTTATACCTGTTGAGTCATTTGATCTACAAGACAACTCACAATTGATTAATCTTGGTTCATCAAATACAACATGCACAGATTCTTCAACAACTTGAGTAGTTAAGTTGAAGATTCTATAGGCCTTACTATTTGTGCTGTACCCAACAAATATCCCATCCTGGGATTTGGCAGCAAACTTAGTCAAATATGACTTGCCATTGTTAAGTATATAGCATTTGCAACCAAAGATCCTAAAATAGGACAGATTTGGTTTTCTGCCTTTCACAATCTCATAGGGAGTCTTTCTGTGGCTTTTGGTGATAGAAGCCCTATTGATGACATGACAAGCAGTGTTAACTGCCTCAGCCCAAAAATATTCTGGGAGAGAGGTGTCACTCAATAGAGTTCTACCAGCTTCAATTAATGTTCTATTCTTTCTTTCAGCAATTCCATTTTGCTGAGGTGTTCTTGGTGAGGAGAACTCTTGGAAAATCCCAAAGTCTATACACAAGTTTGTTATGCTTTCAGATTGAAACTCAGTACCATGGTCACTTCTGATTTTGACCACTGTACTATTCAGTTCATTCTGAATTTGCTTTACAAAATTAAATAATACACTTGGGGTTTCAGATTTTTGTCTCAGAAAGAACACCCATGTAAATCTAGAATAGTCATCTACAACCACTAGAGTGTAGACCTTCCTACCTAGACTGTGAACTGGCATAGGACCAAAAAGATCCATATGCAAGAGGTATAAGCACCTCACAGAATCCTTGTTTTCAAGGCTTTGAAATGAGGTTTTTGTCTGCTTGCCCTTTTGACAAGCTGAGCATACCCCTTCCTTTATACACTTAACTTGAGGCCCATTCCTCACTAGTTCTTTACTAAAGAGTTGGCCAATTGTCTTGTAGTTTAGATGATCCAATCTCTTGTGCCACTTAACACAATGAGAAGCATTGTCATCAGCTACAAGACAAATGGGGGAAGCCTTATTCTCACATTCAAAATTAAGGCAATACACATTTCTCTTCCTATACCCAGTCAATATGATCTCTTGATCACTTGACCTTTTGATATGACATCCATCCTTACCAAATGAAATGTCATATCCTAGATCACTCAGCTGGCTTAAGCTTATTAGATTATGTTTCAAACCTTTTACATAGGCCACTTGGGTGATAGTAATTAGGTTAGAAGAAATGTTACCAAATCCTTTGATGACTCCTTTTTCAGATCCACCAAAGATCACTTTATGTCCATCTTTGACAGATGAATACTCCTTCAGCAGCCCCTTTGTTCCAGTCATGTGCCTGGAACAACCACTATCCAAGTACCATATAGGGGCATGGTTACTTGGATTCACCTGCAATACAGAATTACTTACCCTTAGAACCCAAGTAAGTCTTGGGTCCTTGGTTCAGGTTAGCATTAATAAAGTTATCATAACCTCTTCTAACAGGTAGACTCTTATTCTTTATAACACTTGTGTTATACCAGCAGTCCAATGCAAAATGGCCCCTCTTGCCACAGCACCAACATTCAAACTTATTGTATCTAGATCTAGATACATCCGTGTAAGAAGAATTTCTGTTTATTGCTGGTGCTGTTGCAACTTCACCTACTGATTTCTTAAAACCATTGGGTTTATGACCATAGGTAGGCCTGCTTGCCTTAACACCTTTGTTCTTCAGAACATTTGTCTTAATATGACCTTGAATGTCTTCATGATCATATATGTTAGAAGGCACTTTCTCCTTACTAAACTTTATAGGGACTGAAAGGTTTAGTGGCTGAATAGGGGCTTTGCCTTTCCTCTTGAATCTGCCAGCCCTGGAGTTACCTTTAAATCCTAATCCAGCCTTACCCTTCTGAGTGACAAATTCATCTATCAAGGGTAAGACAGATTTTGGCTTAGAGTAACTAGCCACTAAATCCCTTTCAATTCTAAGTCTGGCCTCCAGACTCTTTACTTGATTATTAGTATAATTAATTGTGCCCATCTGAATAATAGTTATATTCTTCAGCTTGGCAATTTCATTTAATTTTTGATCAAGGACTTTTTCTAACTCAGTTGTTGCTACCCTTAGTTCAGCAATTTCCTGAGCCTGTGTTTTAACCAGGTTCTTGCTTTTCTTAAGGGCCTGCAACAAGTCCCCATACTTGTCTATCAATTGATAGACATCTCCTTCAGATCCAGATGCATCTTCATCACTTGATGCAGATGTAGCTGATTCTTCATTTGTACTACAAACAGATGTACAAGAAGGACAGTTTACCTCATTAGGACCAGACTGATTCTGGCATATGTCCTCTTCTGATCTTGTCATCAAACCCATGCATTGATGTTCATTGATGGAGTCTAGCAACTGCATAAACTCTTCTTCCTCAGATGCAGCATATAGTCCAATATATGCTTCAGCTTCAGATCCTGATTCTGAAGTTGACTGGTCTGACAGACTTTTATCTTTCTTTGCTACAAAGGATTTCTCCTTCTTGCCTTTCTGATAAGTCTTCTTCTTTTCTGAAGATTCCTTCCTTTTGTCAGGACAATCAGCCACTACATGTCCAGGCCTATTGCAACAATAGCAGACAATCTTTGAAGTAGTGGCTTTGCTGGGCTTTGATCTACTTTTCTCTTTCCTTGATGACCTTCTCTTCTGATAATAGTCATCAACTTGCTGTGATGTGGAAGGCCTAGACTTCCATTGCTTATTTTTCAAGAACCTTTGGAATTGCCTAGTGAATGCAGCAAAGTCTGCATCTGACTCACAGCTAACTGAACCCTTATCTGAATTTTCAGAACTATCTTCTTCAACTTCCTTAGGAGGAGATGGTGATTTCCTCCTATTCTTTCTGGTGGCTTCAGCATTAAATGCCACAGTCTTTTCTCTATGCTCTCCTCTTGAGTTTCTTTCCTCCTCCTTCCTTACCATAAGTTGCATTTCATAGGATAGCAACTTTCCAAACAGGGTTGGAGGAGATATCTCTGCTAATTTAGCCACTTCTCTTATGGCACAGATCTTTGTATCCCAATCCTTTGATAAGGATCTTAAGAATTTGTCATTCAGTTCATAGGTACTGAAGACTCTTCCATAGGATATTAGCTCATTCACAATTCTATAGAATTTCTTATAGCACTCAGTTATGCTATCAGATTTTCCTTGTCTAAAGCTTTCATACTCCTGATTTAGCATAGACTTTCTATCCAGCCTTACTTCTTCAGATCCCTCCATGTAGACAATCAATGTGTCCCACATCTCCTTGGAGGTCTTGCAGTGAATCAGATTCTGAAATGTTGAATCATCTATGGCACTGACAATGATGTTCTGTGCCCTCTTATCCATGGTTGCCAAGATGATTTCATCCTTGGTCATTTCTGAATAAGTCTTTGGTATTTGGATATTTGCATCAAGAACAGATATCTTCATTGGAGTGAAGGGCCCTTCCTGTACTGTGATGTAAATCCTTGGGTCAGATGCTTCCATAAACAATCTGACTCTCTCTTTCTAGATCCCAAAGATTTCCTTCTTGCATATGAGTAATTTCATAGAGCCTAGCTCCTTATGATTCTCTCCAGAACCCATCTTCTTGAATCTTGAATCTGCCTTCAGATCTACCTCAGACTGTTAAGTCCTTTTTGAGTAACCTCCCTCTGATACCACTTGATAGTTTAACTTTCAAGGCAGCCTAAACACCTAGAGGGGGGGTGAATAGGTTCTGCTTTTCTTTTGAAACTTCTAGGCAGAGTTCAATTCAATAGCTAACATAATAAACACAGCAATCACAGAAAAAACAAAACATCACAGATTGCACTATGTTTTATAGTGGTTCCCCAAGGTCTGGGTACATCCACTTTCCCCCTTCACATATCTAGCAGTATGCTAGATTCGGCCAAACTTCCACTTATCTCAGATCAATAGATCCTACAACTCAGAACCCAACTGGTTCCTACAACTCAGGCACAACTGCCCTACCTCAGCCTTGCCCCAAGGCCTACAACTCAGAGAATGTCCTTCTCCTACACTCAGGCAAACAGCCCTACCACTCAGAGTTCAACACTCCTACACTCAGCCTTTATAACATAGGCTTACAACTCAGATCTGTGTAAACAGATCCTACAGAAATATAGAAAAGATTGTTTAACTGTCTTGCCAAAGTTGAGAGAGAAAAGGCCAAGACAATTCTTGATCAGCTGATGCAATCAACTGTTTCTTAGCCTTCTTCAAAGCTTCTTGAAAATGTACTTAGCTGAGTTGATTCCAAACAGCTTCTTGAGAATCCACTGGTGGTTTCTTTCTTCTTCTTCAAATTCTGACTTGATCTCTCTCTATCCAGAACTTTGAATGATTCTTCTGAATTCTGATTAGAACTCTTCTTAGATCTATCCTTAGATAGTCTTCTTAGATCTCCCGGAGAAGATCTTCTTAAGTGCCTAGCACTTTCTTGAAATGAGTAGAATTGTAATCCTTCTCCACTTTTTGATCCAATGTATTTCAAAAGGTTTGTTTTCAACAGTTGCTTTCTCCTTCTGAATCCATCCATTTATAGACATTCTTCATGGTAACCGGCTGATCCGGTTTCTAACCGTTTTCTGACAAGTCTGACACCTTCAGTTAACCGGTGGTAACCCACAGCTGTCAAGTCTTCAAACAAGTCCTGTGCCTTAGTCTTGAATCACAAGTTGTTGAAACAGTCTGTCAGAAAGTGTCGAGACCATCTGTCTATCTGTGTCGACATAATTGACTTTGGTGTCGACACAGTCTTCAGTGATGTCGACTAAGTTGCCTTTGAGTCGACACAGCTTCTTCTGCAAATAACTTGATCTTGACTCTTCAGTGTGTCGACACAAGTCCTGTGTGTCGACACAGTTGTTGTAGAATCATAACCTTAGTAAGTGTCGACATAGCCTTCAGGTGTCGACACATTCATTTTTTAACTCTGCTATAATGTGTCGACTTAATGACAATGTGTCGACACATTCTGCTGGTGTCGACAAACTTGAGGTCGACTATTTTCTTCTGTGTCGACACATTCAGATAATGTCGACAATCTTGAGATCGACTATACTCTTCTGTGTCGACATATTCTCCCAATGTTGAGGTCGACGCTTTTCTTCTGTGTCGACACAAATTCCCAGTGTTGTGTCGACTTACTTCTTCTGTGTCGACACTTTTTCCCAGTGTAGTTGTAGACTAACTGCTATGTGTCGACACTGCTTCCCAGTGTTGTGTCGACTTACTTCTTCTATGTGTCGACACTGCTTCCTCTGTGTCGACACTTGGACTTAGAATTTTTCTGCATACTTTATCAATTCTTCACCTGCACATGTCAACTTAAAACAACATCAAATACACCTTGATGTATACCATTGAGCTAGGTTGGGCTTCTTCAAATCAGGTACACATTTTCCAATGTACCCAACAATACTTATAACATCTTTTTAAATTAATTGTCACTTTACTTTAACTAACGTAAAAGCTCTTTTACAACTTCTATTAAATTTAGAGGTGTGCATATCATAAATTATTCTGTCGATCTTCATGCTCACATAGGATAATAAATGAATTAAGCAAAGTATTTTTTGCTACGTACATGTATATTTTTACCCGTGGACTAGTTGATTCACTGAGCCGAGGGATACGGACATCAAAACGTAAACTTAAACTATATTTTTAGCATAATAATTTGTGAATTTCATGAAAATATTAGGAGAAGGTTCTTGCTTGAGTGTCTGCAATTGTCTCCTGCATGGCGTGATATCACGACGCATATTTTTCCTTACTCCGATGAATTATTTAATGTGGAGAAAATGCGGGTTGTGATAGTTGGTATCAGAGCGGAGGTTTGTTTGATTAGTTGGTCGAACATCTATATATGGTAAAATTTTAGTTGTCTTGTTTCATTTCATACACACACTGATGCGTCATCAGTACGTCTTAGCTGATGCATGAACACTACACTCATAAACATGATAGAAGTATATGAGACATATTATGTAGTATGAGATGCATAATATGTGTTTGTTTATGGATCTTCATAAGCATATCAACATATGACTTGGTAAGTTGAAATGAGCGACTTAACATTATCATATGAATTAGATTTTGCTTTTCGTTACATGCGATATTATATAGTATGAGATGCATAATATTTCATGTGTACGCCGCTCATAACATGCACTAAAGCTTTTTATTAGAATGCATATCACAACATGCATGACATGACATAACATTAGCACACATGCCAAGTTAAGATCTGCATGATGATATACATACACAAATGATTTTAAAATAAAGGAATAAAAATTCATGCATTCATATTATACGCACATGAGTGAATATGATGCCGGTATATCATCCTAAGTTAAAACATGACATCATTTATGAAAATTCCAGAGCAAGGTAGTAGTAAGGACAAGTATCTAAACATTTTTGTGTCTGAACTAAGTTGTGTAGTTTATGTTAAGCTAGATTTTGATGAATTGTTCTGCCGATTTTCATGCTCATATAGGATAATAAATGAACTAAGCAAAGTATTTTCCGCTGTGTACATGTATATTTTTACCTGTGAACTAGTTGATCCACTGAGACGAGGGACATAACCATCAAAACTTAAACTCAAACTATATTTTCATCATAATAATTTGTGAATTTCATGAAGAGTATTAGGATTAGGTTCTTGCCTGAGTGTCTGCAGTTGTCCTCTACACGTCGTGACATCACGACGCGTATTTTCCCTTATTCTGATGAATTATTTAATGTGGAGAAAATGCGGGTTGTGACAGTATAGAGCCCCTCACAAAGTGCACAGATGAGCATAATAACGCGCTCATCTTATCGTAACAAACCTACCCACGTAACAGTCATCTCGGGGACCCTCAGCCATCCGACACCACTCTGCTCCAAAGCCCTAGGATTCCTTGTGTTCTGCAATTGTGAAAGATCGCATAATTCTGACATCATGAGGCACAAATGCCATCAACGGCATCCTCTATAAAAGACTATGTCTCACCTTTTGATAAAAACAGACATTAAGTCCTTTTATGCTTCCACACAAGAACCGACACCAAATCTCTCTGCATCTTCTAGTAAGAATGGGCCTGTTGGTCCTTCCACGCGTAACGCCTCAAATCTCAGGTGTGAGTATAGGCTGAGCAACACGGTGTGTCCAAGGCTGTGTCCTGCTCTCTGTACTCGAGTATAAAATGGGTCTCGAGTAGGTCTCGAGTGTGTCTCGAGTGAGGCACACGGCCTGGGACACATGCGTGTTTCAAGCCGTGTCCTACTCTGTGTTGTCAAGTAAGGCACACAGCCTGTCGAGTGATAGCAATTCGGTCTGTCGAGTGCGGCACACAGCCTGTGACACGGGCGTGTCCAGGGCCGTGTCCAACTATGGGTCGACGAACTTCACTCGATGAAATGCACTCGACGATCCTCGAGAGGCAAGTCGAGTTGGGCACACGGCCTCTTACACGGGCTGTGAGGCCTGGTGAACATGGGCTAGACACGAGCATGTCCGAAGCCGTGTCAGGGCACACAGCCTGTGATACGGGCGTGTCACATGGCCGTGTCCTTGTCGGGTCATGTCGGTTTATTTGCCGCATAAGGCACACGGCCTGTGACACGGGCATGTCACAAGCCATGTTCATCCCAAGAAAAGGATTTTCTGGGTGATTTGTGACCATTCATTTCCTTCACCTCCAATGGTTCAGGTCTTTCCCTGCTATATTAAGGCCAGGAATTGAGAGATAACTCTCATTCATCTTGGCCATTCTCTTTCTAAAAGAGATAGAGAGAGGGGAGAGCAAGGAAGAAGGAGAAGGAATCCAGCCACCGGTGGAGCTTCAGAGCCCCGAATCGTGAACCGAGTCTAGATTCATGGAGGCAAGGCCATTGCGGTGCTTTCTATCCAGCTAGATTTCCATGGCTCCAAAGAGATCATCAAGGATAACGATCTTCCTTCTTGGACATGTGAAGTCCTTCTTTTGGCATGTGCATGGATTTCCCCCACCAAAGGGTGGATTCTTGAGGGATTTCCCTTGGGTTGATTCTTGAAATCACCAACAAGTCTTGCATATAGATCCGGAAATGTGTAGTACAGAATAAACATGCTGTGTGAAGCCCATCTGGACAGGTTGGTCTGGATTGGTGATGTTTCATTTTGCGCACCGGAGAAGACTCCACGTATAAACGTATAGTTTGTGGAGTCGATGGGTTGTACCTGTGAAGGGAAGTAGCAGGAAGTATTGGAATGGAATTCCAGGTAAATACCCTCGTAATTCTTGTGTTATATGTTATGAAAGACCAGTTTTCTGACACTGTAGGATACTGCAGGGTTTGGGTTTAGTTTGGGTGCAGAAAGAGAGCTTTTGCTGAACTCGCCAAGCACTCGTGAGGAACACTGACACTAAGTCCCTTTTTGAAATGTGAAGCCAGTCCTTAGTGGACAGTGTGGCTATTGTGAGCTGCGAGCTCTTGAAGGCTTCTTGCCGAACGGATAAGGGGAAAGCTGACCCACATCATTTTTGACAATTTGAGCAACGGAATTGGCTGAACTGGACCACTTTATGTCTTGCCGACTGGTAGAACTAAGTTATTGGTCTCGTTGGAGAGCATAATGAGAGTCTTAGGCATGCGCACCATTAAGACTAAATGCTCAATACCGTCGGGTTTCGGACCTTGGACGGTGGTGGGACCCTGGTTTGCCGGTACACCAAGAATGTGCCCTGAGTGCATGGATCGTCGGGCCGCATGACCGACGGTTGTAATATATTGGTTGTGCTTAAAAGAACATTGTGTGATATATCTGCTTGTGAAAAGTGAGGCCTGCAGGGAAGGAATACCACTACCCCGGGAAAGGGGTAGGGTCATTATAAATTGGTCAGCTGAATGCTGACCGTTGCCTTATTTACCACCATTATGGTGGGCTCTCCTTGTGCAGGTGCTGGAGAGCCGAGCGGGAAATAGAGGGCTGAAGTCCCTGCTGCTGTTGCTGCTACTGCTAGCCCTCGAAGGCTGAGCGAATAATTTTGTTATGTTCATGTGTGGCCGGCCTGCGTGCCGATGTTTGTAATTCACACTTGTAAAGCGTAACTGTAAGGCCTTAAGGCCAAACTTTTGTGTATTTGATGTACATTCCTTTGGGAGTTTATATAAGTGGACATTCATGATTTGAGTTCCATTTTAACGTTAAAATCTTCCGCTAGTATGCTCTGTGTTAGGAAACAAGTATGTTTTTCGTATTAACCTGTAACCTCACAGTCTTTTTTGTGTCATATGGTGTGGGGCCCCGACCGGACCTTCTATTATATGTTATTTAACGGATGTGGTTGTTACATTTTGTGCGCGCCATTAAGACTAAATGCTCAATACCATCGGGTTTCGGACCTTGAACAGTGGTGGGACCCTGGTTCGCCGGTACACCAAGAATGTGCCTTGAGTGCATGGATCGTCGAGCCATATGACCGACGGTTGTGATATATTGGTTGTGCGTAAAAGCACATTGTGTGATATATCTGATTGTGAAAAGTTATGCCTGCAGGGAAGGAATACCACTGCCCCGGGAAATGGGTAGGGTCGCTATAAATTGGTCAGCTGAATGCTGACTGTTTCCTTGTTTACCACCATTATGACGGGCTGTCCTTGTGTAGGTGATGGAGAGCCGAGCAGGAAATAGATGGTTGAAGCCCCTGCTGCTGTTGCTGCTCATGCTGGCCCTCGAAGGCTGAGCGAAGAATTTTGTTATGTTCAAGTGTGGCCGGCCTGTGCGCCGATGTTTGTAATCCACACTTGTAAAACGTAACTGTAAGGCCTTAAAGCCAAACTTTTGTGTATTTGATGTACATTCCTTTGGTAGTTTATATAAGTGGACATTCATGAGTTATATACGCCCAAGTATGTCACCTTGGAGCGCACCTGTTCTTTTTGTGAAAAAGAAGGACGGTAGTCTGAGGTTGTGTATTGATTATCACAAATTGAATAAGCTGATAAAGAAAAACAAGTATCCGATTCCACGGATAGATGACTTGTTCGATCAACTAGTGGGATCAACCGTCTATTCTAAATTGGATTTTAAATCTAGTTACTACCAGTTGAGGATTCGGGAAGGTGACATTCCCAAGACAGCATTTGGAACACGCTACGGTCATTATGAGTTCACTGTAATGCCGTTCGGGCTATGTAATGCACCATCGGTGTTCATGGATCTAATGCACTGAATGTTCCGAGAGTACTTGGATCTGTTTCTGATCGTATTCATTGATGATATCTTGGTGTACTCTCAATCAGAAGCTGATCATGCAAACCATTTACGGTTGGTGTTGCATACCTTGCGGAGAAATAAGCTTTATGCCAAGTTCTCAAAGTGTGAGTTTTGGCTGTCGTCAGTGGCTTTTCTAGGCTATGTGGTAAGTGGAGAGGGCATTGCAGTGGATCTATCAAAGATAAGTGTCATACAGGAGTGACCAGTGTTGTCTTCTGTGGCCGAAGTCAGGAGTTTCCTTGGACTATTAGACTACTATATACGTTTGTAGAAAATTTCTCACAGATCGCTTTGCCTCTTACCACATTAACGAGGAAGGATCAGAAGTTCGTTTGGACGCCGGAGTGCGTGCGAGCTCTTGAAGGCTTCGTGCCGAACGGATAAGGCGAAAGCTGACCTGCGTTATTTTGGATGATTTGAGCAACGGGATTGGCTGAACTGGACGGCGTTATGTCTGACCGACTGGTAGACCTACGTTATTGGTCTCGTTGGAGCGCATAATGAGAGTCTTAGGCCTGCGCGCCATTAAGACTAAATGCTCAATACCGTCGGGTTTCGGACCTTGAACGGTGGTGGGACCCTGGCTCGTCGGTATACCAGGAATGTGCCATGAGTGCACGGATCGTCGGGACGCGTGGTCGTCTGTTGTGATATATTGGTTGTACATTCCTTTGGGAGTTTATATAAGTGGGCATTCATGGTTTGAGTTCAATATTAACGTTAAAATCTTCCGCTAGTATACTCTGTGTTAGGACGCAAGTATGTTTTTGGTATTAACCTGTAACCTTGCCGCCTGTTTTATGACATATGGTGTGGGGCCCCGACCAGACCTTCTATTATATGTTATTTAACGGATGAGGTTGTTACACCACGACACCAAGACAAGGGGGTAGAACGTCCCTCCACGTCATGTCCAAGAATCTGCCACTAACGTTAACACTCAGCGACAACCACTCGAGCTAACTGCAGCATCATACTCGCGTGTTCATACAAGGGGAAACATGAAAAACAGCACATTTCCGCACCAGCGCAATGCACAAAGCTTAAATCAGGAGGACGCTCCTGTAACGCGTCGCAAGCGCCACATAACATGCAAGGGCAATGCACGAGCAATCACCCTTAAGAATCGTCGTGTAGGCATCCACCGTGGAACCTTCAACTCACAAAGCAGACATGAGTGGCACCAAGTGATCCGCACACACATTAAATTCTAAATGAATGGACTTCTCACACCGCGAACTAAAATAACTCGTGATGCACGCTTAGAGATCTAACTCGAAGACTACAACCCTAAGACAAAATAATAAAGGTTAAAAAATTTCGGGCTCGACGCTATGGGGATAACGACCCCAAAAATTTGGGGGCATTTGATGGGATTCCCCCTAAAAATTCCCGAGTCAAACCGGAAGGATCCCGATCAAAGATCTAAAGAAAGCCGACCCAACCAAGAAAATCGCGCTTGCTCGAAGGGTCCGAACTTACTCCAAAGGGGAAGCCAAAACAAGAGCGTAAAGGCGCTGCACAAGACATGTACAGACGAACACGCAAACACAAGCACACAACACACGAACGTCACGTGTGCGTGCTCCTTGCACCCGCACAGCGCGCCCGAGTGGCACACGCGCCCTCCCCACGCCCGTGCAGCGCGCCCACGCGCCCTCCCCGTGCCCGTAAAATATGATCGTGTGACACGCGCGAGCGGTCCCTGCGCCCGCGTAGCGCAACCGCTCTCCACGCGCTTGCGTGCACGACACACGCTCCCTGTGCGCGCGATCACTATGCGAGCTCGAGGTGCGTAGATGTGTGCGCCCCAACGCGTAGGTGCGCGCTCTCCTCGAGCGCACACTCGCCGGCGGCCACTACCATCGCCGGTCGTCGTAGCCCGCCTCCGTCGTCTCTGGCCGCCTCCGACCACCACTGTTGTTAGGCAACTTTCTCGGGCCGTCCGGACCGCCCGGGAGGCACGTTTTCCATTTCATGAAAATTGATGACCCAAGTAACCGAAACAAAGCGACGTCATTCCCAACTCAAGACCAAATCCGACGCAATTATCAGCACGTCCCTCCAAAAAACTATAAAAAGGTCATCATGCCTTCATTTGAAGACAAACAACTCCAGAGTGTAGAAAGAGCTCTGAGGTTTTCCGACGAGAATGTGAGACTTAGATCGTTTTTCGCTTAGAACTCGCTCCGCTTCCTCTCTAGAGTGCGCAACGTTTGACGCTCGCTTAGACGCGTTTGTGAGCTTCGAAGAAAGCATCGGAAAGCGCTCCCGCGGATGCTCGTGAGAAGACACTCCAAGACATCAAGGAATTAACATTTTTCTCCACGATGACGCTCATATCCAAGCTCTGAGGACTTAGCCAATTTTCCGCTCTAGAACGCTCCCGTGAAGGTGTACATGAACGCTCCCGTGAACGCTCTCATCCAAGCTCCGCGGACTTAGTTTATTTTCCATTTTTCTGTACCCAGAGCTTGAAATGGAGAGGTGGTCTGCCACCCTCCGAAGAGACTTTCAATACTTGTAAACTCAAAACTAAATAGTGGATTTTGGTTCGGCACAAATCCGACTACGTAGTTTTTCATTCTTTTCAGGTTTTTCACGGTAAAAAAAACCCTCCGTCATTGTTGTTTGATTTTCATTGACTGTTTGTGCGTCTGCTCTAACTCCGAACTAAGGCGGTCTGATTCTCTAGACCAGAGGAAAACTGATTGACCCGCAAGAACTATAAATAAAAATATAAAAAAGTTAAGCTAAATAATTCCTATGCCACGTAGGTGCCATGTAGACACCATTTATATAAAGAGAATTTGTTGAGCGAATATTTCGTGGCTTAGAGAATTCAGTGAACCGATCTCAGAAAAATTTAAATATAAGAATTATTTCAAAAAAGTAGGTAAAGCTGAAAGGCTAATTTAACAATTTGGCCACACACCTATGACAGCGTCGCAAATATGCAACCACCGAAGCCGATTTTGCTCCCAGCTCAAGGAAACACAAAAAGAAGTCTTTGACATATGTACCCCTGCTCACCATCAAAGCCTATCTTTTGAAGCCCTAAAAGCCAGGCCCAAAATTGGACATGCCAAAAATTTAACGCGGCCACCAACTTCAGTTAGCCCTGGAGTCATTCTTAAGGCTTTCTCGTAACCATTATATTCTAAATATATTTTTTATAAATAATAATAATAATATATTATGCTATAGTACAGTGGGAGGAATAATAATGCACCTGCAGCATGCTTTTTGTCTCCCAGCTACAGTTCCCATTCTTTTCCTTTATAAAGGGATCATCTATTTTCTCTCTTCTCACCAAGAACACCTCTTAACCTCCCACCTCTCTCTATCTCTCTCCTTATTCTCTTTCTATCTCTAAAGTGAAAAAATGGCAGGGCTCATAGTGGGTGCAATTCTTCTGACGGGTTGGGCTATGTTGGGCTCGGCCACGGTGTACACGGTTGGGGACGCATCGGGTTGGAGCAGTGGTGTGGACTACTCGGATTGGGCTAGTGGGAAGAGCTTTGTTGTTGGAGATAGCCTGGGTAAGTTTTTTTAAGTGCTTATTCACGAATTTACTAAAATATATTTTATATGTTAGGACTTTAGGCATCAATATATTAAACTCAAAATGATTAGAAAAAATTATAGTCATGTAGTTTTGGGAATTTAATATATATGAGAAAATATATTTGGACTTATTTTAGTATTCTAAAGGACTCTTGAATTGTTCACAGTCGTCGGATCAAAATAATCTCACACACATATTTTATGAAATCAAATTACTCTCGATTTTATCGCTCGTCGGCCTGTCTTCTCCATTCTGCATAGCGCTCGGAGAATTTGAACCCTACGACCCAAAATGAGGTTTCTGGGCATCTTTCATGCTCTGATCTCCATCCATTGCCCTAACTGCGGTTCCTTTCTCTCGCCGCCCCTTGATGGATCGTCGATCAATGAGAGCTCCGGCCGCATTTTCATAACTCCCCTTGCTCCGGCTACGATTCCAAAGGAAGGAACGCGAGTTGGGATGGTCGCTTGATTTTAGATCTGACCACCAGCAATAAATGAAGAAAAGAAAAGGAAAAAAATAGGCGAGTACGCGCTAGATCGGACGGCGAGCAGGATTGATCCAATGACGAGATCGCAACTCATGCCCCCTTACTCTGGAAATGCTACCCGCACCCAAAAATTATTTCTTTCAAATAGAGCATTTATATTAACTAGTTTATTGTATGGTGGTCCAAACTCACCCTTCTCTCATCTGTTTCATTTGGATCTCATGCTCCCACCTAAAGCCCGCCGGAACATCGGGCTGGAGCTCGGATCTCTATCTTGGAATGACGCCCGGAGTGGCGGAATTTGCTGTGTAGTATGCCGTCATGCAGGAATGATCATTTGTAAGGTCCCGGTCAGTCCCCGCCGCCCCACAACTGGATTGGAAATCCAAACAGCCTTTTACCCTCTCATATATGTCTTTTTATAGGCAATGTTATAAGCACACAAAAATTGGCTAGCAGCACATAAAAAACTCCAAATAAAAGCAAAATCCTAATATTAGCTCACCCTCTCTTGAGTTTAGCACACTCCAACGCTTCCTTTCTGCCGACGTTTGAATTTCTCGCCCCTTTCGCAATTGCCGGGTTGCCACACCTCGACGACGTCTGACTCCCATATTTCCTTATGCAAACTTCTCAGTGCAGATAACTACGTAAATAAGTCACATGCTGAGAAAATTATACTTGTTGAAGTCGGGAAAAATCTCTACTTCAAAATTCGGATCAAGGCAGCATAAGATTACTGATTCTGCGGTCCGACGTCACAATTCAAATGGCTAGCGAGGGAGAGAGAAAACTATCTATAAACACACCCCAAGTGCTCCAGCAGGGAGATTTTACCACGTACCCGGAAGTTTGGGAGAAACATCCCCTCCACAACCAAAAGGCTGGATGAAGTACTAGGCAGACATGAACTTGGCGAGTATCCACTTGGGGGGACCTTCACCTCTTCCAAAAGTTTCATTTCTAGTACCCTCGGGGGTCTATTTATAGAGAAATCCTGTGGGGGAGGGGGTATAGACGAGTATCCAGCCTCTGTTAGCGAGTTCCAAAGGTCTACTCGCCCAAGCTCGTCTCTGCTCGCCCAAGCTCACCTCTGCTCGTTCAATGATTTGCGAATAGCCGTCTTCTTGAGTACTTTGGATCTTGAGGAATTACGAGTTATACAATACTAATGCTCATTATAATTTATAATATTTATACTCCTTACACATTAAATACTTTACAAAAGTGCTCTTTTAAGATATCTAAAAATTGTTTAAATATTTCATATTACTACTTTATCTACCTTATTCTTTTAAAGATATATAAAAATTAGAAATAATTACCCAAACCTTCTCTGTAAACTAGCATAATTAGTGAGAGCACTCCTCTTATTTTCGAAATTACAAAAAACTCTCCTTAAGTCTTCATTTCATTACCAAAACCTCCATTGGTCTTTTCATTTCATTGCATCCATGAAGAAAAATACCCCCTGGACACTGTTCACCGAGGGGGGTATTTTTGTGCATGGATGTTATGAAATTAAAACTTTAGGAGAGGTTTTTGTAATGAAATGAAAACTTTAGGGGACGTTTTTGTAATTTCAAAAATAAGAGGGGCGCTGTCAGTAATTTAGCAAAGTTAGAGGGGAGGTCCCGATAAATGACCCTAAAAATTATATAAAAACTAAAAATTTAAAATTCTAAGACTTCATTTGGTTTAGCGGTGGCGGGAGGAGCAAGCGGGTCCAAACGGAGCTTTCGAATCGGAGGGGGGGAGGTGGGGGTCGAAACGGAGCGGAGGGGGGGGGGGGGCGTTTCCTCATTGCTGCAGGTGCAAACGGAGACGGAGTTTCGTTTGGTTACCCTCCGTCCGATTACGTTTGCTTCAAACGCTGCCCGAAAACGCTAAACCAAATTTAGCCTAAATTTTACACCAAATAAATGATTTCTCAAGGGTCCCTTCATTTGGAACAATTGTTACCTCCGGAACCCGGAGGCGAGTATCAGTCCAGGACCAATGAGGAGCCTGCAAAGATGCGGGGTGCAAGCAGTTTAGATTTATGAAATACATTTTTACGTGGAATCCTCATCATTTCGGGCTTCTCATTGATTTACCCGGACCATTCTTCTCCTCTAAGTTCCGGAGGAAAAAAATTTCCCTTCATTTGACAGCGCACAGTAATTTGGAGATCTGGAATTATAATTAAATTTAATCTTCATGTTTTTGTTTATTTATTTTGTAACAGCATTCATTTACTCTACTGGAACACACACTGTGAATGAAGTATCTGCAGACGACTATCAATCATGCTCTGCGAGCAACTACCTGAGCACCGACTCGACCGGATCGACGACGATCCCCCTAAAGACCGGGGGCACTCATTACTTCATTTGCGGCGTCCCCGGCCACTGCATCGGCGGCATGAAGCTCGCCGTCTCGGTGGACGCCGCCTCATCTTCATCATCCACCTCGAGCTCCCCCACCATCACTTCCTCCCCGTCGACCACCACGCCTTCCACCGCCTCCGGCTACCACCATGCCGCAGCCAGCAGACCATGGGCTCCAAGGGCAATGGTTGCTGGCTTGGCTTGCTTTCTGATATTAATGGCGGGTCATTTTTAAGGTCAGATGCCGGGGTGGAGGCAGTGCTGTACTTTTTAATTAATTAGCAGTATTGCATAACTAATTAAATTTTGTGGCTGTTTAATTATTAATATTGTGCTTTTTTTTATATGTAGGACATAATTAATCGTGGTTATATACATAATTAATGAGTACTCCTTCGATAGAACTTAGAATCTTTTTGGCACTGTGGTGGTTCAAAAAACCGCGATTAAGGAGTTTTGTTCGCGATCTTACCGAGGCATTGTTTGGCACGGCGTTTTTGGGGCTACACGGCCCGAATTATTACCCCCACCGCGCCAAACAGTATTTTCAGGGCGTGCGGTGAAAATCGCCCTCGCCTTAAAATCGTGAAATTCCTATGATTTGGAGTCATGAATTTTTTTCAGAAAAACCCTCCTCCTCTGCCTCCCTAGTCCCTCCACCTCCGCCTCCGCGATTTCACGGAATACCCGCGCTTTAAGCTTCTTCTCATCGGGCCCCCCACCACCTCCGCCTCCCTCCGCCTTCAAGCTTCTTCGCCGGGACTCCCTCCGCCGTCTTCTCATGGCATTGAGCCGCCCAAGTGCCGCGAGGAGGAAGCTAGGGCATTCCATGGAGGTCTCGTCGGCTTTGGAATTTGGTTGAGATCATGAAGAGGAAATGCTTTGGGATTCAGAGGAGGAAGCCGGCCGTCGATACCAAGGGGAATTCCACGATATTCCACCACTGTTTCTCACAACTGCTTTTCAGTTACCCCCACCGCACCAAACAGAGCCTTAAGGAACTTTGTTTATTTTTATGTTCAAAATTAGTTTTTTTTTCTTAGTGGTGGTGATAATTGTTGTTATGTCAAACACATATTTCATGGAAGTTATATTTTTGTGAAAACTTGTTGGAGCAAAGATTACGTGTCGAACGGACGACGACTTGTAACCGCTATATGTTGGGATTCGAAGCGGTGCTGAAGTGCAGAATACCTGATGCTAGCACAAGTAATAATAATAGAAAACACAAAGGCACAAAAAGAACACCAGAATAACGTGGTTCCCGCTGAATGGGTACGTCCACGGGCGGAAATGACAGTCACAATCTCATTCAACACAAAATACACAGTGTTACAAATGGGGTTAAATTACCCCTATACAAAATGAGATAAAAAGTGACTCCCGGATACCTTGCAGCAAAACGGCTAAAGAAAGAAGATGTCCCTCAAGGCCAAGCACGGCGGCAACCCAAACTCCGACGACGTCTCTACAACGACGGCGTCTCCCTCAAAAACTGCACCAAGCAGTAACCCCTTTCAAAACCCGGCACAGCGGCGACGCTCTCCTCCAAAGCAGCGGCGACGGCCCTCTCCACAACAGTGGCAGCAGCCCCCCTTTCCCAAACGGCAGCAAGGCCGGCACACCTCCAGCAAGAGGCAGAGAGAGAGAGGGCGAAGGAGCAGGGAGAGCGGCAAAGGGTACGGCCGGCGGCTGCTCCTGATGGAACCGAGAGAGAGAGAGAGACGCAAAGAGAGAGAGAGAGAGTCGGCTAGGGTACGACTGAAGCAAAAAGGTTTCCGTGGTGGTTATATAGGATCAAAAACTTATATATATATAAATATATATATAGCCTATTCAGAAAATCTGAATAAAAAAGGCAGGAAAAGGAAGGTTGCAACCTGCTTTTCCAAGGTTGTAACCTTTCTGCCAGAATTTAATAATTTCAGAAAATTTGCCCTTTTAATTTCCTTACGCGCCCGGAGGTTTGGTACGGGCTTGGGGAGTTAATGGAGGCAAAAACCTAACAAACTCCACCTGCCGAAATAACTCCAACAAACCAAGTTGCCACCAAGAACGATGCAAATCGCATTAACTGAATCTGCTCCCGCCAAGGGCAGATAAAGGGAACTCCTTCAATCTGAGTAGTACACAAACTGCACTGACCTGACTACTCCAGAAATGCTCCACCTGAAGCAAAGGTCTAACTGCTCCACCTCCAGCGGTGGTCTCCCAAAGCAAAGGAAATATCACAGACTCCAGAAATGATGTGCGCGGGGAGAGAAATGATGAATGCAAACACATCAACAATTGAATGCAAACTAAAACTGATCTCAACAGGATAAAGGGAACCCCTATACGAGCTAATCAGGAAATGTTGATTAGACACACACACTAAGCTCATATGACGAAGGAGTAAAAATGAAAGAGCTTAGGTACTAGGGTGAAACAAAAGCATTCATACAATGGAGTAATGACCGGAATAAATAATCCAAAGACAGGTTATAAGAAAGATAACAGGAATAACATGAACATAATGAAGGGAAAGGAAAGCAAGCAACATAGGGAACAAACAGAACAGGAAGCACGAACATATAAGCGGAAAGTAGAAGAGCAGAGAGAAGGATGACCTAGATGAGGTTATCCCCCACATCCTCAAAGCAAAGTGATATGTCAGACTTCCCCTTTTCATCACCAGTGCTCTTCCATTTTTCTTTGTTCTGAAGCTTCCAGCAGTCCTTGATCACGTGACCCTTCTTCTTGCAGTATTTGCAGTATAAATCTGAACTGCCCTTTGACTTAGACTTGCCCCCTCTATCAGAACCAGAATGACCCCGAGAGTATAGAACGGAGTCTTCAGTAACACGAGAACCTGAAGACCGCTTCCGGATGTCATCTGAGAGTAGGGCCGCAGTCACCTCTTCCAAGTCCAAGACGTCCTTACTGTAGGTAAGGGTGGTAACCATGCTCTCATAGAGCTTTGGAAGAGAGTTCAAAAGGATCACTGCTTTGTCCTCTTCATCCACCTGAATATCCATGCTGAGACACTCCGATAACAGTTTGTTGAAACTGTTCAGGTGGTTATGAATAGAGGATCCCTCTTTCATGCTAAACTTGTACAGCTGCTGCTTGAGGTAGATCCGGTTGGGGAGAGACTTTGTCATATAGGTACTCTCCAACTTTGCCCAAATGCCAGAGGCAGTCGTCTCTGAAAGAACTCCATATAGCACGTCATCATGTAGGCAAAGCTGTATGGTGGACAACGCTTTGAGATCCATGTCCTCCCACATACGATCAGAAACCTCAACATCCTTACTGGTCTTGCCCAGTAGGGCACGGTGTAAGCCTTTTTTTATAAGTAGTGCACGAACTTTGACCTTCCATAGACCAAAGTTTTGTTTCCCGTCAAACTTGGCCACAACACCAGGAATAGACGAAGCCATCGAGAACGGAACGCAGAAATTGCACGGAACAAAAAACTTGAGTTGGCGACCTCAGTAGTGCACAACCAAGGGGGATAGCCAGCGGACCAACGGTCGTAAACTACCGCACCTAGGTGTACACTCGAGATCGGAAACAACTCGTCCTTAAAACAAAGGTGTCAGCCCGCAACCTGCCTCTGATATCACTTGTTGGGATTCGAAGCGGTGCTGAACTGCAGAATACCTGATGCTAGCACAAGTAATAATAATAGAAAACACAAAGGCACAAAAAGAATACCAGAATAACGTGGTTCCCGCTGAATGGGTACGTCCACGGGCGGAAATGACAGTCACAATCTCATTCAACACAAAATACACAGTGTTACAAATGAGGTTAAATTACCCCTATACAAAATGAGATAAAAAGTGACTCCCGGATACCTTGCGGCAAAACGGCCAAAGAAAGAGGATGTCCCTCAAAGTCAAGCACGGCGACAACCCAAACTCCGGCAGCGTCTCTACGACGACGGCTTCTCCCTCAAAAACTGCACCAAGCAGCATCCCCTTTCAAAACCCGGCATAGCGGCGGCGCTCTCCTCCAAAGAAGCGGCGACGGCCCTCTCCACAACAGCGGCAGCAGCCCCCCTTTCCCAAACGGCAGCAAGGCCGGCGCACCTCCAGCAAGAGGCAGCGAGAGAGAGAGAGAGAGAGGGCGAAGGAGCAGGGAGAGCGGCAAAGGGTACGGCCGGCGGCTGCTCCTGATGGAACCGAGAGAGAGAGAGAGACGCAAAGAGAGAGAGAGAGAGAGAGAGAGAGAGTCGGCTAGGGTACGGCTGGAGCAAAAAGGTTTCCGTGGTGGTTATATAGGATCAAAACCTGAAATATATATAAATATATATATATAGCCTATTCAGGAAATTTGAATAAAAGAGGCAGGAAAAGGAAGATTGCAACCTGCATTTTCGAGGTTGCAACCTTTCTGCCAGAATTTAATAATTTCAGAAAATTTGCCCTTTTAATTTCCTTGCGCGCTCGGAGGTTTGGTACGGACTTGGGGAGTTAATGGAGGCAAAAACCTAACACTATATCCACGTCCACCACTGCCATGCCAAACTGAGCCAAAATCTCTTTTTTTTGCCTTTGGTTCGAACTGGTTTTGAGTTTGTGGAGAGGGAATAATTTTATTCTCTTCAAAAAAGAGAAATTATTCAAGGTGATCATAAAAGCTGTTTGACAACTGTCATCAACGGTATGTGGGAAATGGAAAAGATAGAGTTATGTTTATGTAAAAAATTGATTTTTCTCTCTTTAAGGCTCTCTTTTGCGGGGTTGCTCTGCCAGCCGCGGGATTTCCGTGAAAATCAACCACACTTCGGGAATCACAGTGCCAGTTTGGGAGGACTTATTTTCACCGGTTAATTAAGATCCGATTCATGCGGTTGTAACCGCTTGACCGGTGAAAATAAGCCCCTCCGAACAAAGCCTAGGCTTTGTTTGGCGCGGCTTATCGCGACTTATTTGCTCCGGTGAGGCTGGACAATAATGTCATTGTCATACCAAAATCTTATGCCTTGAAATAGTCTCTTTTTTGTAACATTTGTGATAACAAACATACATTCTATGACAATGACGTTTTTGTCCAACCTCACCGGAGCAAATAAGCGGCGATAAGCCGCGCCAAACGCAGCCTAAGCCTAAATCTGTATGTTATTTTGTTAGAAATTTAATAAATAAAATAAATTTTTGTTTAATATTTAACAAAGTTTTCATGGTTTTTGGTATTTGGGGTTTTGAGGTTCACATCAATTGATGGGGGAAAAAAGCTCAAAAGCCAAATGATGGTAGCTCTAAAATTTGAAAGAACAACCTAATTTTTATTAACACAAGCAAATTGTGGTGCACTGGCTATATACATAGTATCAAACAAAATGGACTGGTATGATGTAGCTTAGCTCAAATATTCATAGTCTCTTGCATATACCGCAGACCCCAAGTCTCACTATTTCCTATCGTTTTTTTAATTCACAACCTAATCAAAGCAATAGTTTTCAGCACAGCTTGCCAAAAATCAGTTTGTTACTGTTTGATTGATTAAAGTTGTTATATAAATATATGACTCGCTATGATCGGCGGGGTCCTGACCAATTTTTCTTTATACTTTCAAGGTTATTTTGAGGATTTTGCATTGAATGAAGTTGTTTATAGATTTCCTCTTGTTTTAGAGTTGGAAAAAGAATGAAATTCAAAGCGCCACATCTCTTGTATCTGCCTCTGTTTTTCATCTAATGAAATCTACTGACTGCTTCCAGTAGATGCATCTCATCTTGGGGTTGGCCACATAAACTTGGTGTTTTTTTTGTGTTGTTTTGTTTATCGTTTTTTCTCGATTTTGTAACAAAGGTCATGAAAGCTCTAACACATGCTTGATTACTGCTTCTCTAGCTGAAGGGTTAATGAAAACTACCACTGAGTTTATTTATTGCAAACTAGTTTAATTTACTTGAACTATAATTGCACATTACATGCAAGATAGTTTCAAAATCATTCAAAAGAAGCAAAGTTTGAAACGAAGTTTCGAAATTGCATGGGAGAACCGCCTTAAATTTGTGTCATGCACTTTACTCGCTATCTATGGACTCTAGTTTATAGTTGTAAAGTTTCATGTTTGCTTCTACTCATTAGGGTTTATCAATAATTCTCATTAACCCAAACCGCTCCTTTGGGTCGCACCATAGTCATCGAATGATATTTGTGTCCAATTTAAACTATTCTTGCGACTATGTGACTGTCTACTTAAGCTACTCAAACACATTGGTTGACTTCATATTTGTGATTTGAATTGATCTTGTTGCTGTGACTTCTTTTTGTTGACCACTTATGTCTTATTATTGTTAAGTGTTAACTCTCAAGACTTGACATTTGTATGTTTACTTTTATAGTAGACTGCAAGTTTTCCTTATTATTGGGGTTGATTCTTCTATACTGGTTATTTTGATGGTGGAGTGAGAATCCATCATAACCATGACATAAACTGATTCGTCCAGGTGACTGAAGCGGAAGAGTACTGAGCTCACAAAAAAAGATGAGTCTGATTATAAATTTTCCAAGTCTACAAAACCTTGATGAAGAAAAATTTCCGTTTGCTCTCACTAATGATGGTATGTGAGAGCCATAGAAGAATGAAAACATATCTTATGAACCAGGGACATAAATTATTTATAGAGAAATCATATTGGGTGTATTTTATGATTAAGCTTGATGGGGTTCCCCTAAAAATCGTCTAATCAGATCGGTTTTTTCAATGCCATAACCTTGACTGGATTTCCGAAGTGAACTGACTCGACCTCGCCATGATTAAAGCGGTCCCAGCAGCCAAGAGCCCCCCCCTTCCATGGTGTATAAGCGAATGGGAGTGCGTGTGCCCCGGGGGGCGAGGGCACACAAGGTGGCCTCACACTCGCACTCCCGCGCGCAAATTGTTGCCACGCGTGGAGGTCGTGCAGTCTCGGCACACGGTGGCCTCGCACCCCCACACACGCCGTGCACAAGCCCCGTGCGCCTCCCTCCCGCACGCCTCTCTCTCTCGCCGCCATCTCGTCGGTGAACCTGCCCTAGCCGCGCGGATGGCTTGTGTAACATCCCAACTTCAATAAAGCGGTATAGATGGTTTAATCGAACTTGTGGAGTAGTTTAGTCCGGGCCACAGTGAACCGCGACCCCACGTTCATCTCTTTTAAACGTCAAATTATTTATTGTATAATGACGTATACGACTAATTGATTAATCAATTTGAAGTACATCTCAGTCAGTGGCAGTACTCTTATAGTCTTATGAGATCAAAAAAACTTAAGAATGTTACTAGAGCCTCATTTCGATATGAAATAGCAAAGTTGGTCAATCCGAGATCATTTGGGAAAAAATGTCCATTTTGAGTATCGTTGTGCGTCGCCACAACTCCAAAATTGAATATTGAGCAAAAATGCTTTGAATTGACTTCTATCAGTTGCATTAGACTCATATGATTAATATGAGTGCAACGAGACTCGTTTCACTTCAATCTAAGGTCATTTGGTGAAAATGACAATTTTGAGTAGCGTTGAGCGTCGCCGAAACACTGCAGTAGAATATTGAAAAAACCAACTCTGAAATGACTTATGTCAGTTGCATTAGACTCGCTTCGTTAATACGAGTGCAACAAGACTCGTTTCCCTCCAATCCGAGGTCATTTGGAGAAATTGACAGATGTGAGTAGTGTTGTGTGTCGCCACAGCATTGTATTTGAATTTTGAGTAGTAAACGAACTCCAAATCGACTTTCGTCAGTTGCATTAGACTCATATGGTTGATACAAGTATACCAGAACTCATTTCACTCCAATCTAAGATTGTTTGGAGAAAACAACCATTTTGACTAACGTCTTGCGTCACAACGACGTCAAAATAGCATATTGAGCAAACGAGTTTTGAATTGAATTATGTCAGTTGCATTAGACTCTTATAATCGATGCAAGTGCATCGGAATTCGTTTTGCTCAATTTTGACATCGTTTAGTCAAATAAATAAGAGATAAAGCTCGTAAAATTATACGTCTCGGAAAATATGAACGCTAGAATTTAACCCCGTCGCATCAACGTTGACTCGTCACTAGATGACTAGGATAAACATTGATTTTGACAAGCATGTGGGACCCGCCTAGGGTACGGTAGACTTTGGTCAAACTACTCCCTGAAGAGGTTTTCAAAACCAAATTAAATACATTCATTTAAGCTAACCCAACTCCCCCAGACAAATAAACACCAATCCCAAAGAAAGCCAAGGGAATTAAGACATGAGGCAACCAACCCTAAGGTGTTGAGAAGATATTTTTTGGTTTGGACAAATGCTAGCTCCAAGCCTAGCCTAAACTAAGCCCAAACCATAGTTAAACCCTTAATACATAACCAAAACCCTCCGCCGCTAACTCAATAAGTACAACCCCCTCTAATGGATGCCTGACAGATGCCCTTAAGCTAACAAGGGTTATATTTAACTAACCCCTGACTAATCTTAATCGTGAAGGAAGGAAGAGCGAGGGGAGACCACTGCCTCCTTTATAAAAGCCTCCCAAGGTCTCGGTTGAAGGGGACCACTGGAAGGAGTTTCACCCAACCCCAAATGAACTTAACGCGGCCACCCTGAGCCCTTGTCGGCGATAGAGAAGTAGGTGAGGAAGCTTCACCGCCTTTCCTCCACCATATACGGGAAGCACTCCCCAATTCTTCTTGTTACTGCGCTCGAAGCATCCCGTGTGGCCGTCAAGTTTGAAATAACCTACACATTTCCCCCAGTTGGGGTATTTATATGTGCAACCCTAAATCCCCAAAGGTTATTGGATTCCAACTGGTTCCTTACCAAAATCCATTAAGGACTCGTTACCATGTATGAATATACCTCAACAATCTCCTCATATATTGTATATAAATGATACTATTTAACAAGTCATTTAAAACAAGAGTTACTAATGACAAACATGAGTTTTTCAGAAATGTAAACATGAGTTTTAAAGTACAGATAATTCTAAACTCAAACAGATAGTTCTAACCATAACAGTAAATACAACTGAAAACTCATACTGGTGACTGATCTTTGGTTTACGCAAACAACAGATTATCGTCATCTAGGTTAAAATTAACTTTCTCTCCATCAATCTCCTTTGGATTCGCAGACAGTTATAATAAAAATGTTAAGAAACCATTCTCTATGAATTCAAACATCTGTCATCAAAGATAAAATGATTGGTTCTAACAGTAAAAGAACGTAATACTCTAACCGAGAAGAAAAAAAATCACAAATTAATATCTCTATCTAATTTATAAAAAATTAGAATATTTAATCTTATAAAATCAAATCATGTTCATTCGATTATTAAGATTATTATTAACTATTTCACAATTGTGTTATACCATCAAGTTTGGAATGATACAATAAATTGTATCTATTATATCATCAAATTTGGAATGATATAACTAATAACCATAATATCAGGTCACATATCAGTAACTTCAGTATCCTTTTTGGAATGATACTCAAATTAGATTTTGAATAAAAAATAATTGCTTAAATTATCAAGTTTGGAATGACTAAAAATTATTCTTATCTGTCTTTCATCAGATAACATCTAAAATACTTCAGTGTACTTAGTTTAGATGCCTAAATGTAAGCAGACTTCGGTTCTAGAATTTAAAACATAAGATATGTATTAAGTTCCACTAAATAAACTTTAATATCATCTCTCCCGATGTTTTAGATGTAAGAACCTTACATAAACTTTTTGTAAGGACATCTACTACATTATCTTTTGATCTCACGTCCAACATGAAAATTATCCCCTGACTTGTGGGATAGGTCAACCAGACATATTTCATCCTTAGTTACCTACTCTTTCCATTGAACAACGTATTTATTACAATGGTCTGTGTGCCTTGTTTGTCACAATAAATCGAAATATAGTGCATTTTCAAACTCATCATTGGAATATCCATTATCAGACCTTTTAACCACTCTGCTTATTCTCTTACTGAAGCTAGAACATAGAGTTCTGTTTCCATAGAGGATAGTGCAATACATGTCTGCCTCTTTGACTTCCAAACTACAACAACTACTCCTAGTATAAACATAAAATCACTATCGGATCTACTATCACCAATTTCTGAGCAATAGGAGGCGTCAGAATACCCTTCAAGCACTGGAGGACGTTAATTGTAACATAAAACATATTTCTCAGTGTATTTTAAGTATATCATTAGCCTTTTTAAGGCATCATAATGATCCTTCCCAGAGTTACTAGTGAATCTACTCAACATGCCGACCATAAAGGTTATGTCAGGTCCATTGCAGGTTATAACATGCATGAGACTTCCATTTAGTTTGGAGTAATCCAACTGCTTAATAGGCGAACCTTTATTCAATTATAATTTATTGTTGTAGTTGTATGAAGTCTAATTTTTTTATTATTATCGTAATCTCATTTTTCTAGTAGATTTTTAAAGTAGTGACTCAAACTCAGGGTAATACTTTTTTCTATGAAGTTACTTCCATTTCTAGGATGGTTTTCAGCACACCTAAGTCTGTCATGCTAAATTATCTCGTCAAAATAACTTTCACGTCTTCCACCTCAGACTGCTCAGTACCCAAAATTAACATGTCATCACTATTCAATCATATAATTGCCACTTTATTTAAACTTATTCTTACATACAAAAATTTATCGGATAAGATAGATTTGAAACTCATGGCTTTAACACAAGTGTCAAATTTCTCGTGTCACAACTTTGTTATTTGCTTCAATCCATAGAGTGACTTAATCAACTTACAGATCTGGTTTTCTATACCTTCTACGAAAAACCCATCAGACTGCTGCATATAGATCTCCTCAGTTAGATCTTCATTAAGAAATACAGTCTTGACATCCATTTGATGAACAGTAAAATGTTCAATAGATGATAATGTGAGAAGAATCATAATTGTCGCAATGTGATAAACATGTGAGTTTATATCAAAGTACTCTATTACACTCACTTGAGTGAAACCCTTGACAACTTGTCTTGACATCCATCTAATGAACAGTAACATGTTCAAACCTACATTTTGGAAATATTCCCATTAGGATTGAGTTTTTTCCAGAATTAACTTACTTCCAATGGTTCTAGCCTCTTTGGGCAAGTCAACCAAAGTCCAAGTGTGATTTTGCAAGAGAGAATTCATCTCATCATCTATGACTTTTTTTCATAAGTTATCAAGTTTGGAATGACTAAAAATTATTCTTCTCTACATTTCATCAGATAACATCTAAAATACTTCAGTGTACTTAGTCTAGATGCTTGAATGTAAGCAGATTTCGGTTCTAAAATTTAAAACATAAGATATGTATTAAGTTCCACTAAATAGACTTTAATCTCATCTCCTCTGATGCTTTAGATGTAAGAACCTTACATAAGCACTTGGTAAGGACATCTACTATATTATCTTTTGATCTCATGTCCAATATGAAAATTATCCCCTGACTTGTGAGATAGGTCAACAAGACATATTTCATCCTTAGTTATCTACTCTTTCCATTGAATAACATATTTATTGCAATGGTCTGTGTGACTTGATTGTCACAATAAATTTAAATAGAGTGCATTTTCAGACTCGTTATTGGAATATCCATTATCAGATCTTTTAGCCACTCCACTTCTTCTCCTACTGAAGCTAGAGCATAGAGTTCTGATTTCATAGAGGATAGTGCAATGCATGTCCGTCTCTTTGACTTCCAAGCTACGATAGCTACTCCTAGTGTAAACATAAAACCATTAGTGGATCTACTATCACCAATTTCTGAGCAATAAGAGTTGTCAGAATACAATCAAGCATTGAAGGATGTCCACTGTAACATAAAACATACTTCTTAGTATACTTTAAGTATCTCATTATCCTTTCTAAGGCATCATAGTGGTCCTTCCCAGGGTTACTAGTGAATCTACTCAATATGTCGACCGTAAAGGCTATGTCAAATCTAATACATGTTATAAGATACACGAGACTTCCTTTTAGTTTGGAGTAATCCAACTGTTTAATAGACGGATCTTCATTCATTTTCAGTCTATTGTTGTAGTCGTATGAAGTCTCAATCTTTTTGTTATTATCGTAACCCCACTTTTTTAGTAAATTTTTAATGTAGCGACTCTGACTTAGGGTAATACCTTTTTTTGTGAGGTTCACTTCCTTTCCTAGGATGATTTTCATCACACCTAAGTCTGTCATGCTAAATTATCTCGTCAAAGTAACTTTCACATCTTCCACCTCAGACTGCTCAGTACCCAGAATTAGCATGTCATCACTGTACTGTTGGTACCCTAGTTTTGATTTGAGTTAAGTCTTCTCAATTAGTTTCTTGACCCAAGATTTATCTATGGTCAAAGGTTAGATTTAGGTTAGATTCCATCAGTTGTGTAGAGTTGTTGTTTATCCAGTTGTAAATCTGGTTAAGTGTTTTTTAGTTCGACTATAGTCGAACGCCGCTCGACTATCGTCTATCAGTTGATCGACTATCGTCTATCAGCAGACTGACTTTCTCTGAGTTAGTTCAACTCTGTTAGCTCGACGATTTGTGGTCTCAGTATCGTCGATCGTCGGGTCCTGCTCGACTTCTTTTGTCCCTACAGATATCTTGTAGGTCAACGATCTTCTCTGATAGTTCCATGATCGTTGTGATTCGTTCGACTATCTTTTTGTCTGCATTTAGAGATATTGTGTACTCTTTCTCTTTTGTGAATTATTTCTCATTTATCTGGCTTATTTTATTAAAGATTATTTCATTGATTTTATGCTTACATATCAAGGCAATCTTTGCCTCATTATTTATGCATAAGTAAAGTTCTATCTGACAAAATCTTTTGTCCTATTAGTTGAAAAATCTTTGTGTTTTATCTGCCATGCTGTCTTTTATAGCCGTTAGACACAGATGTCTTTCTCTGGCCGTAAAGAGTTTGTTTTTGATGTGACTTTCTCTAATATCTTTTGGATTTGCAGAATGGATAAGCAGCTTCTAAGAAAGCTTTATCTATTTATAGGATGTCCTTCTGCAGGCTTTTTGTACTATGCATTATTTGCAGGCCAGATCTCAGATCTCAGAAGAAGACAAGATTCAAATCAAGAGAAAGATAGAAGCCGTTACAAAGGCTGATATATAAAGAGCTAGTGAGAGAAGTTAATATATAGATATACAGATACAGATATACAGATATTCATATACACAGATACACAGATTCAACAACAAGAACAAGTGTATAACAACTCTCTTCAGAGTTCTCTTCTTCAATCCTGAGTTCATCCTGCTCACAGGAACATTCATACTCAGAGCTTCAAGAAGAAGAAGAAAGAAAGAAAAGCTGTTGAAGAATAACAACCATTCCACATTAAGAGTCTTCTTCAAGCTGCTCCATCAAGAACTTCAAGACAAACAGATCTTCTCTGTCAAGAGTTCTGAAGAGATCCTGCACCCTGAAGCAAGGCTTCTTCCTGGATATTCTCTAAGCCAGGGGGAGCTTTGATTCCTTCAGAGCTTTCTATAGCTCAGTGCAATCCACTAGCTTCTCTAATTTTGTTTAACAATAGAGAAGACATTCTAACTCTCTCAACCTCCTGTACAAAGGGTTATTACTCCCTTCAAAAGTGAACCTTGGTGGCAGGGTACCTGAGCAAAAACCTTTGTTGGATTTTGAGCTCCTGATCAAAAGCTCAAAGGGTTTACTTGATCTACCTGAATCAGATCAGTTGGTGGCAGAGCACCTGAACAAAAACCTGTTGTGGATTCCTATCAGGGTGATAGAAGAGTGGATGTACCTATTGAGAGAGAACCACTATAAATCTTCTTGTGTTGTCTGTGTTGCTTATTTTAATTACTGCACTGTGGCTGTGAGTAGAATTAACTAGGATTGCTAGTTGCTGTGTTAGGACTAAAGCTTAAACTGTAATTATAGTTAGCTTTCTCTTGTGCACCTCACTTTGTTTTAGGCTCTAGGGTTTCATATATCTATTTACTTTTTCCGCAAATTAACTCTAAGGGAGTTGAGTAGATTCTCATATTTTTGAATACTCTATTCACCCCCCTCTAGAGTTGTATCTATCCTCACTTTCATGTACAAACATAAAATTGCCACTTTATTTAAACTTGTTTTTACGTACAGATATTTATCTTATAAGCTAGATTTGAAACTCATGACTTTAACACAAGTGTCAAATTTCTTGTGTCACAGCTTTGGTGTTTGATTCAATCCATAGAGTGACTTAGGCTCCGTTTGGGCGGACTTATTTTCACCGGTCAAGCGGTCATGATCGCATGAATCGGGACTTAATTAAGGTCCGGTTCATGCGGTCATAACCGCTTGACCGGTGAAAATAAGTCCCCCCAAACGGAGCCTTAATCAACTTACAGACCTTATTTTCTAGACCTTCGACGACAAATCCTTCAGGTTGGTGCATATAGATTTACTCAGTCAGATCTCCATTAAGAAATACAGTCTTGACATCCATCTAATGAATAATAAAATGTTCAATAGATGCTAATGCGAGAAGAATCTTAATTATCGCAATATGATAAACATGTGAGTATATATCAAAGTACTCTATTCCATTCACTTGAGTGAAGCCCTTGACAAATAGACGTGCTTTGTATTTGACAATACTCCCATTAGGATTGAACTTTTTTTTTAGAACTCACTTACTTCCAATGGTTCTAGCATATTTAGGCAAGCCAACAAAATTCCAAGTGTGGTTTTTTAAGAGAGAATTTATCTCATCATTTATGACTTCTTTTCATAATAGAGAATCCCTAGATCAGCTCATTTCCTTATAGATAGATAGATCAACTTCAACTTGGTAAGTCACAAATTCTGTATCGAAGTTGTAAGACACTCATTCTCTATTAGATAACCTTTTAGATTCTAAACCATTAGTATTTATGAGCTTAGGGTCAGAGATACTTAGTTCTGGCTCAACAATAGTCTCAATACTAGTGACTGATAGACCTAGAAGGGTCAGGTTTTTATCTTTAAAGAACTTATTATAAAAAAAACTGCATCTCTAGATTCTATTATAGTATTAGTTGAGAGATCTAGAAATCTATCTGCAACATTATCATCTACATATCTTAGATAAACACAGGTGTTTGTCCTAGGTTCAATCTTTGATCTCCTAGAGTCAGGTATCCTTACATAAGAGATACAACCTCAAGTCTTTATATTGGCAAATCTAGGAGGTCTCTTAAACCAAAGCTTATAGTGTAACATCACGACTTTTATTGGGTCACTAAAACCCTGTTAGACCCAATAAAAGTGACCCGAACTTCCACTCAAGACCCATACATGGTATATGATAACTCTGCTTGGGGAGATTAAGCTAGAGAACTCTGATTTGAGTTCTGTCTGTTCCTATGACCTCGTATAGTTGATACAAGCGCGTTGGAACTTGTGTTGCAATCCAGAGTCATACGATGAATATGACCATTTTGACCCTTTTAGTGTGTCGCGACGCGCAAAATTTGAATATTAAGTAAATGAACTCTGATTTTACTCCGGTCAGTGGCATTGGATTTGTATGGTCAATATAAAGTCAACGGAGTTTTCCCCGGTCAATTTTGATATCGGGTGGTCAAAGCATGGTCTACTAAGCTTTCTGGTGCACCAAAAAGCTTACACATCAATTTTACCACGATACCCCAACATTGACCCGTCTCCCGACGACTTGGACTCACTTGGACTTTGACTCATATTGGGGACCCACCATAGGGTTGACTTTGGTCAAACCCCCCTAAAACCTCAATTTTGAATTATTCTCAAAATGGAGGCTTCACCTCCCCATCATTTAATTACTTGGGCTTCACCTTGGACTCTCTCCTAAGGGGCCTCGCCAGCCAGCAAAGTGTCTTGAGATGGATGACACCTCAGTTGTACCCTCCTTCCCTGATGATGTCACGTGTCCGGGCACAGCTGGAGGAGGGAGGCCAAGCCTCTCCTCTAAAGCGATTTATCCCACATTGGGGAGGAGGAGAGGAGGCCTCCACCATCCCTATTTATATGCACCTCCCCCCTCTACCTGAGCTCACACAGCTCAGTCGAGCGACCTCGACCCCCTGCCTGAGCCCTACCTCACCGGAAACCTCTCACCACATTCCTTCCTCCTTTGCCACCCTCAAATGGCAAACCTTCCAGGCAACTCCCGAGTCCAACTGAAGGTGGAACCTCTTCCAATTCCCCTTCCTCATCTTCCTGATGAGTTGCATGCGCCACCCGGCTGCCGGAGCGCCACCGACACCACTCGAGCCAAGATCCAGGCTCGTGAGGTGGCCGTGCGGGGTGAGCTCTGCCCAGTGCCGATGGTGGAATTGGGATGGTGCTACATCATTGGAGGAGCTCTTCCCTGACAGTGGGAGGTGGTGTTACTAGAAAAGGCGATTCTGGTGGCACACAAGAATGAAAAACTTTATGATGGGAATCTATTTTCATTTCTTCGGCGGCGGCCGACAGCGAAGGGCCGCCAGGCTACCACCGGAGTGAAGGTCGACCCCCGTCACGCTGGCTGGGGTGGTGATGTGGCCCGAGTGCCACCAGATAAGCAGGGCGGCGCGGCGCTGCCGATAGTAGAGCAGACCGCGCTACACTGCTCTCGGGAAGAAGATTTTCGGCGGAGGCCAACGGTGGCCAGCGGCGCTTGGCCGCCTGTCCATCTCCATATAGCTCGCCGGCCCCTAGCGAGTTGACCGGGGGAGGCGTCGACGTACTAAACCTGTCGGTCGGTGGTGGAAGAGGCAATCATCACTCTACACTGCCGACAAGATGCAGCTGCCATCTTATCTTCTTGAAGAAGATCGGATGGTGATTATCCCCTTAAATTACCTCCCTGCCTCAGTATCAGCTCCCCACAACATATCAGCGCCAGATCCGTTGTGTGGGAAGAAAGACTATTTCACGCACATGGCTTAATCTCCGCCGCACGCTTCTAGTTAATGATGGCTATTTGCAAACAAAATTTCAATTCAAAACTTGGGGATTTTTTCTGAGGAAAATTTAGGCTTATAGAGAAAAACTTTTGAACATGAAAGTTGTTCCCCTTGATAAGCGTTATCTACTCTAATTTTTGAGAATTTTTATAAAATAATATAGTGATTTCAAAAGCTTAAATAAGATTTATTTGGTCAAATTATAAGCCCAAAATTGATTGGAAAATTTTGGAAAAATTTTAGGCTCAAATTAGATCATCTTTGATGTATAAAAATTTGGGGACTTTTGGTTAAAAATTGAAGATTTACCAATTTTTCGGAGCCTAAGGTCACGCTTTGAATTTGATATGTTCAAATGTTTGCGGAAAAAAAGCTGAAGCGCACGATCGTGTTATAATTTGAAAATTATGTTTCAATTAAATAAATGACGAGAATTATCAAAGCGATATCTCAAGCTCGGAGTGTTTCGATGACCTTTTGCAAATTATTGAGCGCCTTTTTAAAGTAATACTCGTGTGTTTTGGGAGAATTGGGAGACGAGGAGTAGAGCAATGCCCAACCTCGAATCGAGTGTTGAAATTACCCATCATTTCTAAATAATTCCCGAGGTTGATATTCGAGGAAAATCAGACTTTCTACGAAAATGCTCGGATTTGGCCCGACTCGAGCAACTAAATTGGCTACTATTCCTGAATGAATAATAAAATATGAAACTCATAATAAGCTTCTCTGGTCCAATTAAGTCATGTTTAAGAGGCGCAACTGAACTTATTATTGGACTTTAATAATGAGTGAAACTCAAAAGAAGCTTTTTAAGAATAGAAATGGAACTGAATATTTCTCCTAAGAATGGAGATGGAACTGAACATTTTTCCTATGAACAGAGATAGAACTGAACTTTCCTCCTATGAACGGAGATGGAACGGATCATTCCTCCTATGAACGGAGATGAAACTGCATATTTCCTTCTATGAATGGAAACGAAACTGAAGACTCGAGAGAATGGAGTGATTGGACTACTAACTATTTTCTTTATTGTACTTTCTTTATTTCAGTCTCGTACTGGTCCAATTCCTTTTATTACTATCCGTTCAGTTCTTTCTTTTTAGTACTTTTTCAGTCTTGTAATGGTCTAGTTCCTTTATTACTTTCAGTTCAGTTCTTTTCTAGTCTTGCACTAGTCCAATTCCTTTATTACTTTCAGTTTAGTTCTTTTTTTTAAGTACTACTTCAGTCTCGTACTGATCCAGTTTCTTTCAGTACTTTATTTACAGTTCTTTCTATTCAGTACTATTCCAGTTTACTTCAGCTCTTTATTCAGTGCGTTCAGTTCAGCACTTCAATTCTGCAGCTTATTTCTAGCAGCATTTTATTACCGCATTTAAATTACTGCATTTTACTGTTTCAGCCAAGGTTTTGAGAAACGGACCGGAGAACAAACAGGCAAAATCAAAGGTTTAAGGTTAGACCGATCGGACTGGGATTGAACTGTAATATTAGATAATATAATAAATATTAAAATTTACTATTATAATTTAACTTAGTATATATATATATATTTTAAAAAGATAGAAATAAATACAATCAACATTATATAAAATATTTTCGTAAATAGTAATATATTTTAATTTCATCTAAAATCTTATTATTATTTTATCAGATATATAAAAAGTTATGAAAGTGTTCACTATACAATATATATTCATGCATTTTATACAGATATATTACCAATTATATATATATGTATATATTGCATATACATATATTAGTATATTACACATTATATCTATATGTATATATATATATATATACATTATATAAGTATATAAATATATACCTTTATTATATAAAACAATATAGCTATCTTCAAAGCACACCCAAGTTTTCATTTCGATCGTCCGATCTAACTGAATCAATGATTCTCGGTCATTCGATTTAGGCAATCAGGCATGCCATCAATCTGTTGCTTTTTTATTTGGACCACAACGATCTACTTTTATTTTGGGTGCAACTCTCTCTGTCTAATCAGCCGAAAGCAGGGCTGCGGCAGACCCGCTTCCATCTTCTCCGCCAAAAGCAGGGCAGGCTGGCAGCGGTAGACTCGCTTCCATCTTCTCCGCCGAAAGCCGGGCAGCGACAGACCCGGTTCTATATTCTCCGTCGAAAGCAGGGGAGCGGCAGACTCTCTTCCATCTTCTCCGCCGAAAGCAGGGCAGCGGCAAACCCGCTTCCATCTTCCCTTGCCCTAACAATCACTCTCGCTCACGAAGCTGACAGCCACGCCTCTGTCGAAGCCCGCACGCTTCGCCATCTTTGTTCTCAGAAGCTCTCAAAGGTCTTTCTCTCTCTCTCACGTCGCCGAATTGGGCAGCCACGCCGCTGCCGGAGATTCTTCACTGCACACTACTATCTCAGGTATCTCCTCTCTCTGCTTAAATCATTTCCCCTTGTCGCGCCCTTCTTGCCCTAACAATCACAACTCTTCGTTTCCTTGCAGGTAGCTCAACCTCAGATTCATTTCCCCTTGCCCCGGCCTTCGCCGCACCCTTCCTCGCACCCTTCGCATCTCAGATCTTCCTTTTCTTGCAGGTAACTTAACCTCAACCCTAATTCCATCCCAATAATTAATTTGGTTTTGGTTTAGCATTTTCTTTCCTCCTTCTCAACCATTAATTTTGAGAACTCTGGCATTTTAAAAGGGTTTAGGGTCTTAATCATCCTCATGCAGAACTTCATACATTTCATGTTTTTCTTAAGCATTAAATTGTTGTTACTGGAATGGATAAAAGGACTCCTAAATGTGATCTTGCAGTGGTTCTAGCTCGATTCACAGGGGGAAGATCAGATTTGGAAATGCATTAATGTGACCATGGATGACTATGAGGTGAACATCCGAGATCAAGGAGATAAAGTGTTCAGTCATGTTTATCCCGTCATGTTCCAGATTGGATCTTCTATAATACTTCATTATGTTCCAATTTTTTATCAGGGTTATAACTATATGTGATCAGGATTATGGCTATATGTTCTGTTGGGTACATTGGAAAATGTGTACCTGATTTGGAGAAGCCTCACTTAGCTCAATGATATACATCAAGGTGTATTTGATGTTATTTTGAGTTTATATGTGCAGGTTAAGTATGTGCTAGAATGCAGGAAAAATATTCTAAGTCCATATGTCGACACCTGAGGAAGCTGTGTCGACACTTCAGTAAGATTGTGTTGACACTTCTAAATAACTGTGTCGACACTTCAGAGAATTTGTGTCAACACCGGGAGGTAGTGTCTACACACAGAAGATTATAGTCGACATTGACTGTGTCGACACCGGGAGGCAGTGTCGACACACAGAGGCAGAGTCGACAACAACTGTGTCGACACCTGGAGGCAGTGTCGACACACACTATGTTCTGAGTCTACATCAACTGTGTCGACACACAGGACTTGTGTCGACACACAGCTGAGTCTAGACCAAGTTGATTGCTGATGAATGGTGAAGTGTTTGTGTCGACACAAATAACCAGTGTCGACACATTCTAAAGATGCAGTATCAAGAAGCTGTGTCGACATCAATGCAGCTTTGTCGACATCACCAAAGGCTGTGTCGACACTTAAGTCACTTGTGTCGACACATATTGATAGATGGTCTCGACACTTTATGACAGACAGACTCGACGCTTTGCTGACAAAGACAAAGGCTCAAGAACTGTTTGAAGACTTAACAGCTGTGAGTTACAACAGGTTTTCTGAAGCTGTTAGACTTGTCAGAAGTTAGTTATAAACCGGATCAGCCGGTTACCATGGATGAAGTCTATAAATAGATGGATTCAGAAGAAGAAATACACACATAGAGAAGACAAGTATTGTCACAACTAACACAATTAGAGATTGATCTCTGATCAAGAAAGTACAAGTAAAAAAGAAGAAGATCTTCGTGAGAAGATCTAAGAAGACGTTCTGAAGTAGTTTACTATTCAGATTCTATCTAAGTGGAATTTAATCAAGAATTCAGAAGTATCTTCAAGAGGTTTGGATAGAGAGAGATCCAGCTATTTGAAGACAAGGAGGAGACATTCACAGATCTCTCAAGAAGCAGATACTGAACTAATCTGTCAAGAAGATTCAGATATATTTCTGAAGTCTAAGAAGGAAGCTGCCAGTCAGTTTTATTCAAAGGAAATCAACCCAACTAAGTTCAGATTCAAGAAGCTTTGAAGAAAGCTAAGATCAAGTTGATTTCAGCCATCAGCCTCTTCAAGAAGCTGATCAAGAAAGTTCTTATCCCTTCTCTCTCAACAGGGGTAAGCGATTACAAAATTCCTTATCAAATTCTATAGGATCTATTCATAGATCTGAGTTGTAAGCCTATTTTATAAAGGCTGAGTGTGAGAGATTTATTCTCTGAGTGGTAGAGATGTTTATGCCTGAGTTGTAGGAGAAGGTATTCTCTGAGCTGTAGGCCTTGTGGCAAGGCTGAGGTAGGGCTGTTTATGCCTGAGTTGTAGGAGAAGGTATTCTTTGAGTTGTAGGCCTTATGGCAAGGCTGAGGTAGGGCTTGTTAGCCTGAGTTGTAGGAATCCTTCTGGATTCTGAGTTGTAGGATCTGAGGATCTGAGTTAAAGGAAGAAGTTAGCCCGACTCTAGCATACTGCTAGATAGGTGAAGGGGGAAAGTGGATGTACCCAGACCTTGGTAGGGGTGAGGAGCGGAAACCGAAAACCGACAAAACCGATTGAACCGACCAAACCGCACCGATTTTGAAACCGAGCCGTCCGGTTCGGTGTCGGTTCGATTTGGAGCTTTTGAAAACCGAAGCTATATCGGTTCGGGTCAATTTTCAAGTTGTAAAAACCGACCAAACCGAACTGAACCGACGTTAGTAATTGATATTATAATAATTATAAATTATGCATAGATTAATTTCTATTTTATAATAATTATAAAGGATGTATAGGGCCTATATGGCTATATGAACTCGTCGCATTCATTTGTTGATCATAAATTATTCTGTAGATTTTTTAAATAATTTCATTATTTTGATCATAAGTTGTTTTGTAGATATTTTTAATAACTTCGTTGTTTTGATTAAATATCTATCTGTTCTTAAGGTTTGGCACTGTTCTTCAATTATTTGTTGTTATCTTAGTTTCAAAATTTCATTAAAAAGACTTGTTGACGTAAGCCAATGATGTGTAAGTGGACCTGTAGTTGATGCATGTATGTGGAATGACCAATAAAGCTTAGCAAATAATATTTGAACGTATATAACACAGACAGTAAATAATAAAAACACACAGTAAATGTGGAGATAGTACTGTTTAATAGACGTTAATTTTAATCATCACAAATTCTACAAGTGAGCAGTCTTCAAATATTTGTTTGCAAAACCGACACCGAACCGCAAAAAACCGACTGAAAACCGAACCGACTTTGAACCGAACCGACCGGATTCGGTTCGGGTTGGTTTAGAGAAACTAAAAACCGAGGCATGTCGGTTCGGTTTCGGTTTGGGTCCAAACCGACCCAAACCGAACCGCTCGCAGGCCTAGACCTTGGGGAACCACTATAAATCTGTGTGTAATCTGTGATGTGTGTATGATTGTGATTGCTGTACTGTGTTAGCAATAGAAATATCTGATTTATTCAAAGAACTGTAGTTATATTCTGCCTTAAGTTAAATCAAGGAAAAGTACTTATTCACCCCCCTCTAGGTGTTTAGGTAGTCTTGAAAGTAAAACTATCAAGTGGTATCAGAGTCAGGTTGCTCAAAGAAGGACTTAACATTCTGAGTTAGATCCCTAAGGCAGAATCAAGAATCAAGAAAATGGGTTCTGGAGAGAATCACAAGGAATTAGGGTCAATGAAATTACCCATCTGCAGGAAAGAGATTTTTGGAATCTGGAAAGAAAGGGTTAGGTTGTTTATGGAGGCCTCTGACCCAAAGATATATATCACAGTAAAAGAAGGTCCATATATCCCAATGAATGTGTCTGCTCTAGATGAAAATTAGAGAACTCCTAAAGATTTTTCTGAAATGAACAAGGATGAGATTATATTGGCAACTATGGATAAAAGAGCTCAGAATATTATAGTGAGTGACATAGATGATTCTACTTTCCAAAATTTGATTCACTGCAAAACCTCCAAGGAAATGTGGGACACCTTGATTGTCTACATGGAGGGTTCTGAAGAAGTTAGACAAGACAGAAAGTCTATGCTCAATCAAGAATATGAGAGTTTCAGACAAGGGAAGTCTGATAGCATATCTGAATGCTACAAGAAATTCTACAGGATAGTGAATGAACTGATGTCCTATGGAAGGGTCTTCAGTACTTATGAGTTGAATGACAAATTCCTAAGATCCTTGACAAAAGATTGAGATACCAAGATTTGTTCCATTAGAGAAGTGGCCAAACTAGCTGGCATTTCTCCTCCAACCTTATTTGGAAAGTTACTATCATATGAAATGCAACTAATGGCTAGGGAGGAGGAAGAAAGAAATACAAAAGGAGAGCATAGAGAAAAGTCAGTGGCCTTCAAGGTTGAAGCCACTAGAAAGAGCAGGAGGATGTCTCCATCACCTCCGAAGGAAGTTGCTGAAGTTATCTCAGAAAATTCAGACAATCAGAACTCAGATAGCAGTGATTTAGATGCAGATTTTGCTGCCTTTACAAGGCAGTTTCAGAGGTTCTTGAAGAAGAAGCAGTGGAAGTCAAGACCCTCCACATCACAGCTAGTTGATGACTATTATCAAAAGAGAAAATCATCAAGAAAGAAAAGGAGTAGGTCTAAGCCCAGCAAAGCTATAACATCAAAAATTGTTTGCTATTGCTGCAATAGGCCAGGACATGTGGTGACTGAGTGTCCAGAAAAGAGGAAGGAGTCAACAGACAGAAAGAAGACTCAAAAAAAGGGCAAGAAGGAGAAATCCTTTGTTGCTAAGAAGGAGAAGAGTCTTACAGATCAATCCTCCTCAGAGTCAGAATCTGAAGCATACATTGGACTGTATGCAGCTAGTGAAGAAGAGGAGTTTATGCAATTGCTGGACTCCATCAATGAACAAGAAGACCATCAGTGCATAGGACTGATGGCTGAATCAGAAGACAACAAGTGCCAGGATCAGCCTGGTCCCAGTAAGGTACAAAGTAATTCTAGAATTTCTGATTACAGTACTGGTTCAGAGTCAGATTCATCTTCATCAAGTAATGAGAATGGATCAGAATCTGAAGGAGATATTCATCAGTTGATAGATGAATATGGGGACTTATTGCAAGCACTTAATAAAAGCAAAAACCTGGCAAAAAATCAGGCTAAGGAAATTGCAGATCTTAAGCTGATTGCATTTGGTTTAGAGAAAGAATTGGATCAACAAATGAATGAGGTTGTCAAGCTGAAAACTATTACTGTTATTCAGATGGGTACAATCACATATAAAAATGATCTAATTAAAAGTCTGGAAGTCAGACTTCAAGTAGAGAAAGATTTGGTGGCTAGTTACTCTAAGCCAAAATCAGTCTTATCCTTAATAGTTGAGTTTGTAGCTCAAAAGGGTAAGATAGGAATAGGTTTTAAAGATAACACCAGGGCTGCCCATTTCAAGAGAAAAGGCAAAGCACTAGTTCAGCCATTGAATTTTAAAGTCCCTGTAGTTTTTAGAAAGGTGCATGAGCCTTCTAACAAGTATGATCTTGAAAACATTCATGGCCATAATAAGACTGATGTTTTGAATAACAAGGGTGTTAATGCTAATAAATCAGCCCATGTTCATAAACCCCATGATTATAAGAAATCAGTGGGTGTAGCTGCAGCAGCACCAACACAGAATAGAAATTTTTCGGCCAAAAATGTATCTAGACCTAGATACAACAAGTATGAATGCTGGTGCTGTGACAAGACAAGCCATTTTGCTTTAGACTGCTGGCATAACATAAGTGTCAGGAAGAATAACAGCCTACTAGTTAGAAGAGCTGCTGGTAGTTTTGATATGAATGGTGCTAACTTGAACCAAGGACCCAAGACTTACTTGGGTTCTAAGAGAAAGTAATTCTGTATTGAAGGAAAGTCCAAGTTGCAATGCCCTTATATGGTACTTCGACAGTGGATGTTCCAGGTACATGACTAGAACAAAGGGGCTACTGAAGCAGTACACATCTATCAAGGATGGGCCTAAAGTAATCTTTGGTGGATCTGAAAGAGGAATCATCAAAGGATTTTGTAACATCTCTTCCAACCAAATTACCATCACTCAAGTGGCTTATGTAAAAGGTTTGAAACACAACCTGATAAGCATAAGTCAGCTGAGTGATCTAGGATATGACATTTCATTTGTTAAGAATGGATGTCATATCAAAAGGTCAAGTGATCAAAAGATCATTTTGACAGGATATAGAAAGAGAAATGTTTATTGTCTTGATTTTGGGTGTGAGAACAAAGGTTCTCTTATTTGTCTTGTAGCTGATGAGAAAGCATCTCATTGTGTCAAATGGCACAAGAGGCTGACTCATCTTAACTACAAGATAATTGGTCAACTCTTTAGTAAAGAGTTAGTGAGGAATGGTCCTCAAGTTAAGTGTATAAAGGAAGGGATATGTTCAGCTTGTCAAAAGGGCAAGCAAACAAAATCCTCCTTTCATAGACTTGAAAACAAGGATTCAGTGAGGTGTCTATACCTCTTACATATGGATCTTTTTGCTCCTATGCCAGTTCAAAGTCTAGGTAGGAAGGTCTACACTTTTGTTGTTGTAGATGACTATTCTAGATATTCCTGGGTGTTCTTTCTAAGACAGAAATCTAAAACCCCAAGTGTTTTACACAGTTTTGTCAGACAAATTCAGAATAAACTGGACAGTACAGTGGTCAAAATCAGAAGTGACCATGGCACTGAATTTCAATCTGAAAGTATGACAAGATTGTATGAAGAGTTTGGGATTTTTCAAGAATTCTCCTCACCTAGAACACCTCAGCAAAATGGTATTGCTGAAAGAAAGAATAGGACATTGATTGAAGCTGGTAGAACTCTATTGAGTGACACTTTTCTCCCAGAATATTTCTGGGTTGAGGTAGTAAACACTGCATGTCATGTACTCAACAGGGCTTCTATCACTAAGTGCCACAAAAAGACTCCCTATGAGATTATGAAAGGTAGAAAACCAAATTTATCCTATTTTAGGATCTTTGGTTGCAAGTGTTATATCCTTAACAATGGCAAGTCTTATCTAACTAAGTTTGCTGCCAAATCCCAAGATGGGATATTTATTAGGTACAACAAAAATAGTAAGGCTTATAAGGTCTACAACTTGAATACTCAAGTTGTAGAAGAATCTGTACATGTTGTATTTGATGAAACAAGATTAATCAACAGTGAGTTGCCTTGTAGTTCATGCAGTCCAACAAGTATAAGCAATAGAATGGACAAGCTTTCCATTGCTGAAGGCTCAACTGCAGATTAAGTATTGGAAAATGATGGCTACTGTCCAGGGGAAGTACAAGACTCTCTAGAAGCTGATGACAACCAAGAGGTGCAACATAATGAAGAAACTGGATGTGTTCAGCTAGAAGGAAGTCTACCTCCAGCTGTAAGACATCTAAAGGATCATCCAGCAACTCAGATAATTGTTGATCCAAGACATGGAGTGCAAACCAGAAGTAGAAATCTGAATACAGTCCTACACTGAAGTTTTCTATCTCAACTGGAGCCAAAAAAATTTGAAGAAGCTATCCAAGTCCAACACTAGATTAATGCTATGCAAGAAAAGCTTAATCAGTTTAGAAGATGCAAGGTCTGGGAGTTGGTTCCTAAACCAAAAGACCACAACATCATTGGTACAAAGTGGATTTTTAGGAACAAGTTGGATGAGAATGGAGTTATTGTGAAGAATAAAGCAAGATTGGTTGCAAAAGGATACAGGTAGGAAGAGAGAATAGACTTTGATCAAACATTTGCCCCAGTAGCAAGACTGGAAGCAATCAGAATGTTCCTTGCCTATGCAGCCTATCAAGGCTTCAAGGTATATCAAATGGATGTGAAATTAGCATTTCTGAATGATGATCTAAAAGAAGAAGTCTATGTAGAGCAGCCATCAGGTTTTGTAGATTCTCTTAAAACTGGTTATGTCTATAGACTTAGGAAAGCATTGTATGGGTTAAAGCAAGTCCCAAGGGCTTGGTATGAAACCCTGTCTACTTTCCTTTTTGAGAACAAATTCTCAAGAGGTAAAATAGACAAAACTATATTCCTAAGGGAATCTAAAGGGAAGATAATCTTAGCTCGGATCTATGTAGATGATATAATCTTTGGGTCTACAGAGAACAATCTTGGTAAGAAGTTTGCCAAACTTATGCAAGGGAAGTTTGAAATGAGCAGTATGGGGGAACTTAAGTTCTTATTGGGACTCCAAGTAAGACAGACTGATGATGGCTTGTCCATATTCCAGTCTAAGTTCACCAAGGAGTTAATTAAGAAGTATGGTATGGAATCATCCTCCACCATGAGAACTCCTATGGGAACAAGTATGCCTATATGCAAAGATGATGCAGCTAAACCTGTAGATGAGTCTTTGTATAGAGGAATAATTGACTCTCTGTTATATCTCACTGCTAGTAAACCAGACATTATGTATGCAACATGTGTCTGTGCTAGGTACCAAGCATACCCTAAAGAATCACATTATACTGCAGTCAAGAGGATTTTGAGATATCTAAAGGGCACACCTAATATAGGCCTTTGGTACCCTTGGAATGGAGATTTTCTACTAACAGGTTATTCAGATGCAAATTTTGTAGGCTGTAGAGAAGATAGAAAAAGTACTACAGGTACATGCCAATTCCTGGGAGGAAGATTGATATCTTGAAACAGTAAGAAGCAGACTAGTGTGGCAATATCCACAGCTGAGTCTGAATATGTGGCAGCAGGAAGTTGTTGTGTACAGCTGTTGTGGATTCAACATCAGCTAAGGGACTATGATATTCAAGTAAGTAGAACACCTTTATTGTGTGATTCTAAAAGTGCAATCTCTATTGCAAATAATCCTGTTTCACATAATAGGACTAAGCATATAGAGATAAAATACCATTTTCTTAGAGAACATGTAGAAAAAGAAGACATCTCATTAGAATTTGTTAAAACTGATTTTCAAATTGCAGATGTATTTACTAAGCCTCTGGATGAAACTAAATTCAATAAATTTAAAATTGAATTAGGAATGTTGACCATAGGTTAGTTTACCAAAAATTGGCTAAGTAAAAAGGTGTCGACACATTCAGTGATAAGGTGTCGACACAGAGAAGTTATGTCGACAATTCAGGAAAATTGTGTCGACACAGAGAAAATGTGTCGACACCTAAGGGACAAAGAGTCGACACATCCAGAAATGTAGTGTCGACACAACCAGAGTAATGGTGTCGACACTTACAGATTTTGTGTCGACACTTATAATAAGAGTCGACACAGAATTTCTGATGAACTACTAAGTATCTCCTGTGTTGACATATCATTAATTGGTGTCGACACATAGTAGTCAGCGCCGTGGTCGAGACAATAGAAGTTTATGTCGACACATTCCAACAGTGTCGACACTTTTAGACAGTTTTTGCCCGCCTTTTGATCTTCTTTGATTAGAAGGATATAAATAGGTCAAGAACTTATTCTGTAGACACGCTCACCAGGGTTTCGATACAAAAACCTTGTGTCGACAATCTCTCTTCTCTCCAATCAAGCTTTCTCTTCATTCCAATGGCACCCAAGGTTAAAGATAACGTCAATGAAGGATATGAGTTTGTTAGGCATGCATTCGACGATGCCGACTCAAAGATCAAACAGGTCATTTACCCTTCTTGCAGAAAATGGATTAGAATATCTTGTCTCTGAACCTAGTAAGGTATGGAAGAAAGAAGTATTTGAGTTCTACACGGCTGCATCGATGGACTCAACAGGATTGAAGATCAAATCATCTGTACATGGAGAAAGAGTCAAGCTGTCTCAAAAGAGGTTAAGCAAGATTATCCATCTTCCTAGAATACAAGATGAGGAAGAGGTACCAGCCTCAAGGACCAGGGAGGCACTTCAATGGTGTGGATTGGATCCAACCATAAAGATAGGATCTGCCATCAACAGGAAGGGCATGAATCCTCAGGGGAAATTCATGTCTGAAATTATAGGAAAAGTGATCTTATGCAAACCAGGTGGTCGTGATAGGATATCAGCCTATATGTTCAGCCTGATGACTAGGGTGATCTTTAAGATTCAAACAAATTTGTCTGCAGTACTGTTTGATAAGATTAAAGAAGGAATCAAGAAGCCAAACTTGGCTAGAATCATGAGTCTGTACCTGGCTAGAATAATTCCATAGGTCATGTAACAGATTCCTGGTTCAAAGATAAATCATATGCGGAGAATGGACATGAGGTTATTCTCAAGATGAGATAGAGTTCTTTCTAAGGAAATGCCTGAGCATGGTCCTGAAGATACTATATCTGCACAGGTGCAGGGGGAGTTGGAAAGTATACAAGTCCAGGACAATGCTGAGAATGCACATTGCAGGGGGAGCCAGAGTCTGAACAGGTACAAGAGGAAGAAAGAATCAATTTATCAGAGGACATTGTTTCTCAAACTGATCTAGATATTTCTGGAGTTGCTGCTGCTGCTGAGAAAGTACAATCTCCTGCTCTCACACAACAAGAATTCACTCTTGAAGAGCTGTTTCCTGATCTTGGAGGAGAAGCAGATAAAATGGAGACCCTAAGATTTGAGGGAAAGCAAGTAAGGGTTGAGGGGGAGTAGGTTGATATAGAGGAAGAGCAACAAGTAGCTGAGAAAGAAATTTCTTCCACTCCTCAAGAGAGAGTTACTATTGAAAGTTCTTCATAATCTGAGCATGAAGAAGTAAGGGAGGCAAAGAAGAGAAAATTAATGGTCTTTAAGAGAAAAAGTCAAAGCTATAAGCAGGCTTTACAAGCTACTTCTTCCCAACCAGCACCTACAATTGATTACAACAAACTTTTGGTGGATTTACAAGTCAAAATGGATGAGCAGAGATTGCTTCTTGAAAAGTATGTGGATGAAAGCCATAAGCCTCTTCAATTTGATCTGACACAAGATATAAAATCTATAAGATTTGAAGTTAATCAGAATAAAAGAGAGATGACAGATTGCTTCCACAAGGGAGGCAATGCTGTGGTATTTCTTGCAAAGTAACAAGCAGACATAAAGAAGCAAGTGGATGAGATGGCTGTCAAACAAGGCCATGTCCTTGAAAATCAAATAAGAATGAATGATAATCTGACAGAATCTCACAATGTCATAGTAACTGAGTTTACAAATACTGTTATTGCCATGACTGCTGCAAGGGCTAAAGAAATAGAAGAATATGATAAGAAGCTACAGGCTTCCCTAGAATCAGTTAAAACTACTATCACTTCATCTGAGAAGTTGATTAGTGACAAGCTTCAAAAATTAAAGCCATTCTTTAAAGATGGAATCAACTATCTGGATGGATAAATCAGATTTCAGAAAGATGACTTGAGAGAGCATGTGGCTAGAGAAGTCATAAAGGGGGAGAGGGTGTTAGTCTATGCTGGGTCTGATCATGCCAAATGGGTAACTAATAGCATAAGAGCCACTCTTGGATATCCACCCTTGTGTGATGATGATAATATGGCTGAGTCATGGGTGCAACCAATTCTACTTGAAGGTAATCAACCTGAGGTTGCCCAAGTTATTTACCCTCCTGCAAATCTTGAGATGATACATGAACAAGTTCAGTCAATGTATAGCCCTCCACAACCAATTACAAATATGATTATTGAAAAGGTTGATATGTCAGATGCTGTTATCAAAGCTCAGCAAGATGCTCTATTATCAAAGAAAAGATTTAGAGAGCAAGCAGAATTAAAGCCAGACTTTGAGCAGTGGAGCCTCACTTCAAGGAATATCATTTTAACTGCATGAAAGGCTGTAAAAAATCAAGTACATGAAAGGGGTAAATGGTACAATGAGCAAGAATGGCAAAAGTATGAAGCCAGGCAGGAGGCCATAGTTCAACATAGGAGAAATGCTAAGATGGGGAAGCTACCTCCTGATGCTCAGGAGCCTAGCAAGTATTTCCCCAAGCCCTTTCATTATTTTGGAAGAAAAAGGATCAAGGCTGATGTACAGAAGAAAGTTGATTTGAAAGGCAAGAAGCCCATGGAAGATACAGAACCTCCTGCTTAGGCTCAGATAATATCTGGAAAAGGGATAGTCATCAAGGAGCCTGCCCAGCCTTAGTCTTAGCTTTACTAGTTTTTGTTCAAGAACTATGTAATTATTAGTTTGTTAAAAAAAATCAATGTAAACATTTTGTAACAAACTTTTTGAGTTGATATACAAAACATTGTTCTGTGATCATTTTCTTTTAAATCTTTATTCTGTGATGTAACTATGATATGTGTTTTGTTTATAAAGTACCCTATCATATAATGCTTATGTACATCATCTTGTTTATTTTCTAAGTGGTGTATAACATTGGCTAAAGGGTTATGACTTCTCCAAATAGGGGGAGATTGTTGGGTACATTGGAAAATGTGTACCTGATTTGGAGAAGCCTCACTTAGCTCAATGATATACATCAAGGTGTATTTGATGTTATTTTGAGTTTATATGTGCAGGTTAAGTATGTGCTAGAATGCAGGAAAAATATTCTAAGTCCATATGTCGACACCTGGGGAAGCTGTGTCGACACTTCAGTAAGATTGTGTCGACACTTGGAAATAGCTGTGTCGACACTTCAGAGAATTTGTGTCGACACCGGGAGGCAGTGTCGACAAACAGAAGATTATAGTCGACATCGACTGTGTCGACACCGGGAGGCAGTGTCAACACACAGAGGCAGTGTCGACACACAGAGGCAGAGTCGACAACAACTGTGTCGACACCTGGAGGCAGTGCCGACACACACTATGTTCTGAGTCTACATTAACTGTGTCGACACACAGGACTTGTGTCGACACACAACTGAGTCTAGACCAAGTTGATTGCTGATGAATGGTGAAGTGTTTGTGTCGACACAAATAATCAGTGTCGACACATTCTCAAGATGCAGTATCAAGAAGCTGTGTCGACATCAAGGAAGCTTTGTCGATATCACAAAAGGCTGTGTCGACACTTAAGTCACTTGTGTCGACACATATTGACAAATGGTCTCGACACTTTATGACAGACAGACTCGACGCTTTGCTGACAAAGACAAAGGCTCAAGAACTGTTTGAATACTTGATAGCTGTGAGTTACAACAGGTTTTCTGAAGCTGTCAGACTTGTCAGAAGTTAGTTATAAATCGGATCAGCCGGTTATCATGGATGAAGTCTATAAATAGATGGATTCAGAAGAAGAAATACACACATAGAGAAGACAAGTATTGTCACAACTAACACAATTAGAGATTGATCTCTGATCAAGAAAGTACAAGTAAAAAAGAAGAAGATCTTCGTGAGAAGATCTAAGAAGACGTTCTGAAGTAGTTTACTATTCAGATTCTGTCTAAGTGGAATTCAATCAAGAATTCAGAAGTATCTTCAAGAGGTTTGGATAGAGAGAGATCCAGCTATTTGAAGACAAGGAGGAGACATTCACAGATCTCTCAAGAAGCAGATACTGAACTAATCTGTCAAGAAGATTAAGATCTATTTCTGAAGTCTAAGAAGAAAGCTGTCAGTCAGTTTTATTCAAAGAAAATCAACCCAACTAAGTTCAGATTCAAGAAGCTTTGAAGAAAGCTAAGATCAAGTTGATTTCAGCCATCAGCCTCTTCAAGAAGCTGATCAAGAAAGTTCTTATCCCTTCTCTCTCAATAGGGGTAAGAGATTACAAAATTCCTTATCAAATTCTGTAGGATCTATTCATAGATATGAGTTGTAAGCCTATTTTATAAAGGCTGAGTGTATGAGATTTATTCTCTGAGTGGTAGGGCTGTTTATGCCTGAGTTGTAGGAGAAGATATTCTCTGAGCTGTAGGCCTTGTGGCAAGACCTAGGTAGGGCTGTTTATGCCTGAGTTGTAGGAGAAGGTATTCTTTGAGTTGTAGGCCTTGTGGCAAGGCTGAGGTAGGGCTTGTTAGCCTGAGTTGTAGGAATCCTTCTGGATTCTGAGATGTAGGATCTGAGGATCTGAGTTAAAGAACGAAGTTAGGCCGACTCTAGCATACTGCTAGATAGGTGAATGGGGGAAGTGGATGTACCCAGACCTTGGGGAACCACTATAAATATGTGTGCAATCTATGATGTGTATGATTGTGATTGTTGTGCTGTGTTAGCAATAGAAATATCTAATTTATTCAAAGAACTGTAGTTATATTCTGCCTTAAGTTAAATCAAGGAAAAGTACCTATTCACCCCCCTCTAGGTGTTTAGGTAGTCTTGAAAGTAGAACTATCATGTTCATCAACTAAAGGGTTATAACTGCTTCATACTTCCCCCCGCACACGCCTACGACATCACTGAACACGTTGCTGAACATTCCTCCCGCAGATGCCACGGGAAGCACCTCCGGTAAGCTCTAACTCTATGTTTTTTTTATTCATCAAAGCTTCCTTCAATGTGGATACAACTTCCTTCGTCACTGTGAATTCACCAAAGCTTCTTTTTCATTGTGAAGACAACCTCTATTTTTCACAGTTGGGTACATTAAAAATTGTGTACCTGATTTGGAGAAGCCTCACCTGACTCAATAATATACATCAGGTGATATTTGATGGTGTATTGAGTTTGCTTGTGCAGGCAGAAGAATGAAGAAAATATTCTAAGTACAAAAGTTTCGAGACATTTATAATGTGTCGACATCTTTGAAGGAACATCGTCTAGATCAGAAGCAAAGTTTTGTCGACACACATGACTTGTGTCGACACATGAAATTTGAGTCGACAACAGTTGTGTCGACACTCAAGACTAGTGTCGACACACTTAGATTTGAAGTGCTGACATTAGTAGAAGGGCTTTGTCGACACACATGACTTGTGTTGACATAAAGAGTTTAAGTCTACATCAGCTATGTCGACACACATGACTTGTGTCGACATACAGAGTTTGGGTATACATCAGCTATGTCGACAAATTTCTGAAGTATGTCGACACATTCTACAAAGGCAGTGTAGAGACTAGATGAAGAGCTGTGTCGACAGTTTCTGAAGTTGTCGACACCTAGGTATTTGTGTCGACACATACTTCATTTGTGCCGACACATATTATCCCGGTGTCTCGATACATTCAGCTGAGTTAAATAAATCTAAGTGCAAGAATTGTCAAGGCCTGTTAGATATGTCAGAACTGTTAGATGTCAGTCAACTACCGGATCAGCCGGTTGCCTCTGATGTGATCTATAAATAGAGCCGAGCAATCAGAGAAAATGAACAGTGAGACAAAGAGAAAATTTAGAGGGAAGCCAAGAAGAAGGAGGAATACCCAAGATCTGATTCTAAATCAGAGAAGGAGATAACATCTCTTTGGATCTGTCAGTGTTTGCAGAATCAAGTCTGCAAGAAGGAAGAAGCTGAGTCTACATCAACTTCTCAAGAATATTCAACCTAGGTTCTCTCTTTTAAAAAGCTTTGAATAAGATAAGTAAGGTTGAATCTGATTCATTGCAACAATGGTCTGAAGAAAGCAGATTAATCAAGATCTGATCAAAATTTACTCACCCCTTTTTCTCTCTATCTGGGTGAAGGAAGAAAATCAATTCTTTATACAATTTTTGTAAGATCTATTTTTAGATCTAAGTGTAAGAGATTTCAATCTCTGAGTTATAAACCTGAAATTATAAAGGCTGAGGTAGAGCTGTTTGCCTGAGGTAGGATATTAAGTTCTCTGAGCTGTAGGCCTGGTGATAAGGGCTGAGGTAGGGCTTGATAGCTTGAGTGATAGGAGTGTGGATTCACTTTGAGGTAGGGTTCTTGAGAAGAGTCTGAGGTGTAGGAATTATTGAAGTCTGAGTTGTAGGAACCAGTTTGGGTTCTGAGTTGTAAGATCTGAGGATCTGAAAAGATGGAAGGAAGTTTGACCGAATCTAGTGTACTGCTAGATAGGAGAAGGGGAAAAGTGGATATACTCATCTCTTGGAGAATCACTATAAATCTGTGTGTCTGCTGTGATTGGTGTGTTGTATGCTGTGATTGTTATAAAATTTAGCTATACTGTGAATAATCTATTATCTGCCTAAGTAAAAAGAATTGAACCTATTCACCCCCCCTCTAGGTGTTTAGACATTTTTGAAACCAATTCTTTTAAGTGGTATCAGAGGGAGGTTGCTCAAAATTATACTTAACATTCTGAGTATATCTCTAAGATAGTAATAAGATAGCCAAGATGGGTTCAGGTGAAAATCACAATGAACTTGGATCCATGAAGCTTCCTATATGTAGAAAGGAAACTTTTGGCATATGGAAAGAGAGGGTCAGATTATTCATGGAAGCATCTGATCCAAGAATTTACATCACAGTTCTGGAAGGTTCTTTCATTCCAATGAAGACACCAGTTCTTGATGCAAATTTACAAACTCCAAAGAATTATTCTGAGATGACAAAAGATGAGATCATCTTAGCAACTTTGGACAAGAGGGCACAGAACATAATTGTCAGTGTCATAGATGATTCTATATTTCAGAATTTAGTTCACTACAAAACTTCGAAGGAAATGTGGGACACTTTAATTGTCTACATGGAGGGGATAGCAGAAGTAAGAGAGGATAGAAAGTCCATGCTCAATCAAGAGTATGAAAGCTTCAAACAAGCCAAGAAAGATAGCATAGCTATGTGCTATGAAAAGTTCTGCAGAATTGTCAATGAACTGATGACTTATGGAAGGGTCTTAAGCACTTATGAACTAAATGACAAGTTTCTCAGGTCATTAACCAAGGACTGGGATACCAAGGTCTGTGCCATCAGAGAAGTGGTCAGACTTGCAAATAATCCTCCGCCAACCTTATTTGGAAAATTGTTGTCCTATGAAATGCAGTTGATTGCCAGAAAGGAAGAGGAAAAGAGCAGTAGGTCTTATGACAAAGATAAGTCTATGGCTTTCAAAGTTGAATCTACAAAGAAGGGCAGGAGAAAGACTCCTTCTCCTTCCAGAAAAGTTGCTGATACTGATTCAGAAAGTTAAGACTCAAGTACATCAGATTGTCATAACTCTGGTGAGGATTTTGCTACCTTTTCTAGGCAATTCCAAAGGTTCATGAAGAAAAAGAACTGGAGGAGCAGACCATTCTCTTCTTCTTACTCCAAGGATGATTACTACAAGGGAAAGAATAAAACCTCTAAAGAGGAAAGGTATGATTCTAAACCTGGTAAACAAACTTCTACTAAAATTGTTTGTTATTGTTACAGCAAGCCAGGACATGTTATAACAGACTGTCCTGTAAAAAGGAAGGAGTCTGGTGAGAAAAAGAAACACTAGCATAAAGGTAAGAAAGAGAAATCCTTTGTGGCCAAGAAGCAAAAAAGCTGGACTGGCTCTTCTTCATCAGAGTTAGAAAATGAAGAGGATGTTGAGGCCTACATTAGGTTGTTCTCAACTGAGAAAGATTCTGTAGAAATAGAATTCTTGCAGTTGCTGAATGATATCAATAAAGAAAAATACAGCCAATGCATAGGGCTGATGGTCATAGCTGAGGATGGACACAACTAGGAGCAGCCTGGTCCTAGTAAGGTACAGTCTTCACCTTCAGTGTCAGATTATGTTACAAGCCAAGAGTCAGAAGCAGTTTCATCAAGAGATGAAGGTGGCTCTGAATCTGAAGGAGATATCAATCAACTGATTGATGATTATGGAGAGCTCCTATAAGGCTTTAAGGAAAGCAGGCTCCTAGCAAAAAAGTTGGCTAAGGAAAATGCAACTCTGAAGTTGGCTGCCTCAGACTCAGCAAAAGTGTTGGATCTGAAGTTAAAAGAGATTAGTAAATTGAAGAATATAACTTTTATTCAGATGGATACCATTACTTTCAAGAATAACCATTTTAGGAATCTTGAAAGTAGACTCCAAAAGGAGAGGGAGCTGGTGGCCAAGTTCTCAAAACCTAGTTCTGTATTACCTTTGATAGATTCCTTCTCTTCCCAAAAGGGTAAGAAGGATTTAGGTTTTAAAGGAAGAACAAGAGCTGCCAATTCCAACAGGAAAGGCAAAGCTCCAGATCAGTCACTTGCTTCCAAGCCTCAAATTACTTTTAAAAAGGTAGTTCAACCTTCTAACAAGTATGACCATGATAGTATTTATGGTCACTGTGAGCAAGGCAGAAGAAATGGCAAGGGTGTTAGTGCCTATTGTGCAGACCATGAGAAAACCCAAATGGACCATAATAGACCATTTGTGTTTGGTGTACCAGCCCCAACACTCATGGACAAGGTAGCAGCAGACTCACAATGTCTGCCAGTTTATTATTAAGCCAAGGGAAAATCTATTAGCAAAGCAGATTTGGGAATATCTGAAGCTATCAGAAGTATGCATTCTGAAAAGAAGACAACTGCAGATAGGGTTCAAGATATCCCAAGTACTTCTGCTGCCAGATAAGTCCCTAAACAAGACTTGATTGAATGACTTAAGAAAAGTGCTGATGTTCCGATGATTTAAGAACTGCAAACAACATTGTTGTTAAGCCAGTTCTTAAAAGAAAGTACAATGTGCATGAGTGCTGGTGATGTGGTAAAGTGGGACACTATGCCATTGATTGCTGGCACAATAAGAGTGTCCAAAGAAGTAATGGTGACCTATCTGTCAGAAGAACTGAAGGTAGGCATGTTTAGTTTAGATCTAACTTGCACCTAGGACCCAATAAAATTTGGGGTCCTAAGGTTAGATAATATATTTATTGCAGGTTAGTCCAAGTGGTCATACCGCTACATAGTACTTGGATAGTGGATGTTCCAGACACATAACTGGAACAAGAAGCATGCTAAAGAAATTCACTCATATTGAGAATGGTCCCAAAGTTATCTTTGGGGGCTCAGAAAAAGGGGTAACTAAATGTTTGGGTAAGATAACTAATATCATAGTAACTATCTCACAAGTAGCTTATGTGAAAGGTTTGAAACATAACCTTATAAGCATAAGTCAACTTTGTGATCTGGGTTATGATATTTCTTTCCTCAAGGATGAGTGTCAAATTAGAAGGTCAAGTGACCAAGGGGTTATCTTGACAGACATTAGGAGAGGAAATATTTATTGTCTAGACTTTGAGTGTGAGAGTGAGGATTCCTATATGCCTAGTTTCAGATGAGAAAGTTTCTCATTGTGTCAAATAGCACAAGAGGCTAGCTCACATGAACTACAAGACCATAGGTAGACTCTTTAGTGAAGAGTTAGCGAGGAATGGTCCTGAAATTAAGTGCATTAAGGAGGGAATTTGCTCAGCTTGTCAAAAGGGCAAGAAGACCAGGTCTTCCTTTCAAAGTCTTGATACCAAAGACTCAGTGAGGTGTTTATACCTCCTGCATATGGATCTATTTGGTCCTATGCCAGTTCATAGTCTAGGTAGGAAAGTTTATACTCTTGTGGTGGTCGATGATTTTTTCAGGTTTGCTTGGGTATTCTTCCTAAGAAGAAAATCTGAAACCCTAGATATCTTCCAGACTTTTGTCAAGCAAATTCAGAATGAACTTAATAGTTCGGTGGTCAAAATCAGAAGTGACCATGGAACTGAGTTTCAGTCTGAATGCATGACAAAGTTCTGTGAAGAGCTTGAGATTCATCAAGAATTTTTCTCACCTAGAATTCCACAGCAAAATGGAATTGCTGAAAGGAAGAATAGAACTCTAATTGAGGCAGGTAGGACCTTATTAAATGACACTTCTCTCCCAGAATATTTCTGGGCAGAGGCAGTAATTACTACTTGTCATGTTCTCAATAGAGCTTCCATCACCAAAAGCCACAAAAAGACTTCCTTTGAGATTCTGAAAGGCAGAAAACCAAATTTATCCTATTTTAGGATTTTTGGTAGCAAGTGTTATGTACAAAATAATGGTAAGTCTCATTTGACTAAGTTTGCTGTCAAGTCCCAAGAAGGGATATTTGTTGGGTACAGCAACAATAGTAGAGCATATAGGATCTATAACATGACTACACAAGTTGTAGAAGAATCAGTCTATGTTGTCTTTGATGAGTCTAAGCTGATTAACTGTGAATTATCAAGTACTTCTTCAAGTTCTGCAGGTTTAAAAGATAAGATGAAAAATCTGAATATCTGGGGAGATAAACCAGCAGACCAAGAGATTGAAGATGATGGATGTTGTCCAGGGGAAGCTCAAGACTTACAAACTGAGAATGAAGAACAACCAGCTGAAGACATTGAGGATCAGTAAGTTGAAGGAAATGAAGAACACCAAGTTGAACAAAGATTGCCACTAGCTATGAGACATTTAAGAGATCATCCACCTCTCCAAATCATTGGTGAAGCAAGTCATGGTGTGATGACCAGAAACAAGAGCTTGAATTCAGCATAATGTTCAAGCTTCCTATCTCAAATAGAACCAAAGAAGTTTGAAGAGGCTATCCAAGACTCACACTGGATTGGTGCTATGCAGGAAGAGCTGAACCAATTCAAGAGAAGCAAAGTCTGGAAACTGGTTCCCAGACCTAAGGGACATAATGTCATAGGGACTAAGTGGATCTATATGAATAAATTAGATGAAAATGACATTATTATCAAGAATAAATCCAGATTGGTGGCAAAAGGCTACATGCAAGAAGAGGGAATAGACATTGACTAGACCTTTGCCCCAGTAGTAAGGCTAGAAGCAATAAGACTATTCCTTACATATGCAGCCCATAAAGGATTCAAGGTCTTCCAGATGGATGTCAAATCAGCATTCCTGAATGGAGATCTAAAAGAGGAAGTATATGTGGATCAGCCTTTAGGTTTTGTAGACCCACACTTTCCTGATCATGTTTACAATCTTAAGAAAGCTCTATATGGGTTAAAACAAGCCCCTAAAGCATGGTATGAGACATTGTTTACTTTCTTCATTGAGAATAAATTCTCAAGGGGGAAAATAGATAAGATCCTATTCCTAAGGGAATCAAAGGGCAAGATCATCCTAGTTCATATATATGTTGATGATATAATCTTTGGATCTACTAAAAACAACCTTTGCAGGAAGTTTGCCAAACTTATGCAAGGAAAGTTTGAGATGAGCAGCATGGGTAAGCTAAAATTTTTCTTGGGACTCCAAGTAAGACAGACTGATGATGGACTGTCCATATCCCAGTCTAAGTTCACCAGGGAGTTGATTAAAAAATATGGCATGGAGACTGCCTCCACCATGAAAACTCCAATAGGATCAAGTATGCCTATAGGCAAAGATCAGGCAGGGAAACCTGTTGATGAATCTTTGTATAGAGGGATAATTGACTCCTTACTATACTTGACTGCAAGTAGGCCTGATATCATATATGCTACATGTGTCTGTGCTAGATACTAGGCATGCCCTAAAGAGTCTCATTATTCTGCTGCAAAGAGAATTTTAAGATATCTTAAGAGAACACCAGATCTTGCTCTATGGTACCCTAGGAATGAGGATTTTCTACAAACAGGTTTTTCAGATGCAGACTTTGCAGGCTGCAAGGAAGACATGAAAAATACCACAGGTACATGCCAATTTCTAGGTGGAAGATTGGTGTCATGGAGCAACAAAAAACATACAAGTGTTGCTCTATCCACAGCAGAGCCAGAATACATAGCAGCTGGAAGTTGCTGTGCTCGGTTGCTTTGGATACAGCATCAACTTGAAGATTATGACATCAAGATAAGTAAAATACCTTTGTATTGTGATTCAACTAGTGCTATTTCAATTGCTAGAAACCCTTTTCACATAGCAGAACAAAGAACATTGAAATTAGATACCATTTTATTAGATAACATGTTGAGAAAGAGGACATAAGTCAAGAATTTGTTTCTACTGATAAACAAGTAGCAGACATATTCACTAAACCTCTAGATGAAAGTAAATTCAATTATTTTAAAATTGAATTAGGCATGTTGAACCTGGAATAGGATGATAGATTAAAAAAAATTCTACTCAATATATTACTAAGTAAGTTATGTGTCGACACAAGTTATGTGTCGACAACAGTTGGTCGACACACAGTAGTTGGTGTCGACACATAAAATAGTCTATATCGACACTCAGTAGGGGGTGTCCACACATAGAGTTATTGACAATCAGACGTTGGTGTCGACACATAAAGTCGTCGGTGTCGACACTCAGAAATTAGTGTTGACACATAGGGTGGTCGAGACTCTAAACTCCCTGTCGAGACTTTAGCAGTCTGTGTTGACATAATCAAAATTGTGTCGACATACGAAACTCTAATTACAGCCCGCCTTTTGACCTTTCCTATTTAGAAAAGTTTAAATAGGAGGAAACGAGACCTTGTCGACTACGCTCTCAGAAATCTCGAGACTAAACCATCAGTGTCGACAAGAAATTCTCCTCTCTCTTCAACTTCCACTTCTCTCATCTCCAATGGCGCCCAAGATGGACAACAACATTAACGAAGGATATGAGCTTGTTAGGGGAGCGTTCAATGATGCGGAACAAGATATCAAAGTGGTGGTAGACCTAATCCATGAAGCAGGACTGGATTCTCTGGTTTCAAAACCAACAAAAATTTGGAAGAAGGAAGTTCTAGAATTCTATTCATGTGCTACATTGAATTCAAAGGGGAACAAGATTAAATCAACTGTGCACTGAGAAACATTAAAAATATCCCTTAAAAGTCTGAGCAAATCCCTTCAACTGCCAAGAATTAAAGAAGAAACAGAGATTGATTCTACACTGACTGCAGAAGCCTTCACATGCTGTGGGTTGTACACAACCACAAACATTGGATCATCCATGACTAGGAAAGAGATGAACTCTAAAGGGAAGTTTCTGTCAGAAATTGTTGGGAAAGTAGTTCTTTGCAAAACTGGGGGCATGATAGGATCTCTTCCTACATGTTTAGCCTAATACAGAATTATCTTCAAGGTGAAGACTGTCTGAAGTACTATTATCTTTAACAAGATTAAGAAAAGCATTAAGAAGCCAAACCTAGGCAGAATATTAAGTCCGTATCTGGCTATCTGTATACCTGAGGTGCTAAATCATGTCTAGGTGGGACATAGTATTGTCCAAGGAAGACCCTGCACCAAAGCAGAAGTCCAAAAAGGTCACAAAATCAAAGAAAGATATAGTGCAAGCTGAGGAGTCCTCCAGTAACTTAGAAGAAAGGGTTGAATTCAGCTCTGATGAAGATAATACTGAATTACCCAGGAAGTCTCCCACTCACACACCTGGAACTGAAGCTCAAATCCAAGGGGAGACTACCCCTCTGACAGATAATCAAGAGATATCAAACCCATGGGGAGATATTACTACAGCTGAGCTAGATAGTGAGACTACAAACCTCACTGTTATGGAAGTAGTTCAGGACATCAACACAGCTGCTGAAACTTCAGAAAAAGAGGCACAAGATGTGCATATTCCAGATCTGTTAGAGAAACCTCAGGCTCCTGAGACTGATGTAATTCAAGAATTAGAGACTGACTTCCAGGGGGAGGAAGAAGAGGTAAATAAAGAAGATATTTTTGCTGATAAACACACTGCTACAAGGGTTGAGGGGGAGGTGGCAGACCTAGCCCCAAGACTAGATATTGATGCTCCAGGCACTACAGTGGAACTTGAGATATCATCTGATTCAGAGGATGGGGAAGAAGCCTCAGTACTTAAGAAAAGAAAAATCATGGAGCTAAGAAAGAAGAGTTCAGGTTATAAGAAAGCCTTATAGGCTGGATCCACGTCTACTGTCTCTACAATGGATTTTAGTTCACTGTTAGTACAACTACAAGTCAAACTTGATGAGCAAATACTCTCACTTGAAAAGTATGTGGATTAAAGCTACAAGGAGATGCAGCTCAATCTGGCTTATGACATCAAATCTATAAGATTTGAGGTAAATTTGCTTAAGAAAGAAATGACAGACTGCTTCCATAAGGGAGAAAATGTTGTAGTATATATTGCCACACAACAACAAACCACTAAAACTGAAGTGCATGATCTGGTTGTTAAGTAAGGTTGTGTTCTAGAAAATCAGAAGAGGATGAATGCAAATTTGATGGAAATACATTCCATCACTCTGAAAAAGTTGGCTGAACAAACCACTGTCATAGAAACTCATATGGACACCAAAGTATCTGCTATAGAAGCACATACGAAACTGGATTTGGCAGCAGTTGATACTGCCATCAAGACTTCTGAGTCTGTAATTTCAGCTCAAATAAAGAAATTTGAAGCCTACTATACAACTGGGAACTATCATGTAGTAGATCAAGTCAGATTTCAGAAGAATGACCTCAGGGATCATATTGTCAGAGAAGTCATAAAGGGGGAGAGAGTGCTTATCAAAGCTAGCTATGATCATGCTAAATGGGTATCCAACACTATCAGAGCTACCTTGGGATATCCACCTTTATATGATGACAATAACACTGCTGAACTTGGATGTCAACTTGCACTCTTGGAGGAGATGCAACCTGAAGTAGCTCAAGTAATATATCCTCCTCCTGAGTATGAAGAATTTCAACAGACAGTCCAGGAAATATACAACCCTCCACTGGACAAATTACCTTTAATTTCTGAAGTAGTGGAAATGTCTGATCAAATGTTGAGTAAAGAGCAAGATGCCCAAATATCCAAGAAGAGATTCAGAGAGCAGGCTGAGGCTAGGCTTGATTTTGAGAAATGGAGTCCAATCTCCAGAAGCATCATCCTAACTGCATGGAATGCAGTTGCTGAAAATCAATATGTTAGGGGCAAGTGGTACTCCAAACAGAAATGAGATAAATACCTTGCACAACAAGAAACCATCTGCAAATTCAGGAAGGACTTGAAGGTTGGAAGAATCACTGCAAACTCCATAGACCCTTGCAAGTATTTCCCAAAATCATTCCATTACTTTGAAAGGAAAAAGCTGAAAGCAGCTCAACTTAATGCCAAAGACATCAAGGGGAAGAAGCCTGTTGCTGATACTGAAGCTGAAGTCAAAGCTACTGTTCAGTCAGGAAAAGGGATTGTCATCAGAGTACCAGATCAACCCTAACTTTAAATTGACTAGGTTCTAGAAGAACTATGTAGATCTTTTGTTGTTCTTATGAAAAACATAAACATTGTAATCTTACTTTGCTTACATGATAAAGAAATTATTAATTGACAACAGTTTATATACCTATGTCTCTGAGTAGTATAGTTTTCTTATGATATTCCATTTTGAATATTTGTGTGTAATTTGTTAGATCTGCTCTTGAATAACTCAGTTTGAAATGGATAAATACATCATGCTTATTATTTTTTGTTATATTGGTGTATGTCATTGACTATGAGTTATGACTTCTTCAAATATGGGGAGATTGTTGGGTATATTGGAAATTGTGTACTTGATTTGGAGAAGCCTCACCTAACTCAAAAATATACATCAGGTTGTATTTGATGGCGTACTGAGTTTGCTTGTGCAGGCAGAAGAATGAAGAAAATATTCTAAGTACAAAAGTGTCGAGACATTTATAATGTGTTGACATCTTTGAAGGAACAACGTCGAGATCAGAAGCAAAGTTGTGTCGACACATGAAATTTGAGTCGACAACAGTTGTGTTGACACTCAAGACTAGTGTCAACACACTTAGATTTGAAGTGCTGACATTAGTAAAAGGGATTTGTCGACACACAGGACTTGTGTCGACATAAAGAGTTTTAAGTCTACATAAGCTATGTCGACACACATGACTTGTGTCGACATACAGAGTTTGGGTCTACATCAGCTATGTCGACAAGTTTCTGAAGTATGTCGACACTTCTACAAAGACAGTATAGAGACTGGATGAAGAGCTGTGTCAAAAGTTTCTGAAGTTTGTCAACACCTGGGTATTTGTGTCGACACATACTACATCTGTGCCGACACATACTATCCTGGTGTCTCGATACATTCAACTGAGTTAAATAACTCTAAGTGCCAGAATTTTCAAGGCCTGTTAGACATGTCAGAACTGTCAGATATCAGTCAACTACCGGATCAGCCAGTTGCCTCTGATGTGATCTATAAATAGAGCCGAGCAATCAGAGAAAATTAACATTGAGACAAAGAGAAAATTTAGAGGGAAGCTAATAAGAAGGAGGAATACCCAAGAAGAATTCACAGAATTTTATACAGCAAGAAAAATCTGATTCTAAATCAGAGAAGGAGACATCATCTCTTTGGATCTGTTAGTGTTTGCAGAATATAGTCTGCGAGAAGGAAGAAGCTGAGTCTACATCAACTTCTCAAGAAGATTCAACCTAGGTTCTCTCTTTCAAGAAGCTTTGAATAAGCTAAGTAAGGTTGAATCTGATTCATTGCAGTAATGGTCTGAAGAAAGCAGATTAATCAAGATCTAATCAAAATTCCCTCACCTCTCTTTCTCTCTATCTGGGTGAAGGAAGAAAATCAATTCTTTATACAATTTTTATAAGATCTATTTTTAGATCTAAGTGTAAGAGATATCAATCTCTGAGTTGTAAGCCTGTAATTATAAAGGCTAAGGTAGGGTTGTTTGCCTGAGATAGGAGATTAAGTTCTCTGAGCTGTAGGCCTGGTGATAAGGGCTGAGGTAGGGCTTGATAGCCTGAGTGGTAGGAGTGTTGATTCACTCTGAGGTAGGGTTCTTGAGAAGAGCCTAAGGTGTAGGATTTGTTAAAGTCTGAGTTGTAGGAACCCGTTTGGGTTCTGAGTTGTAAGATCTGAGGATCTGAAAAGGTGAAAGGAAGTTTGGCCGAATCTAGTGTACTGCTAGATAGGCGAAGGGGGGAAGTGAATGTACCCATCTCTTGGGGAACCACTATAAATCTGTATGTCTGCTGTGATTGGTGTGTTGTATGCTGTGACTGTTATAAAATTTAGCTATACTGTGAATAATCTATTATCTGACTAAGTAAAAAGAATTGAACTTATTCACCCTCCCTTTAGGTGTTTAGACATTCTTGAAACCAATTCTTTCAAGACTACATTCACTGTCTAATAAACCCTATTTCTCCAGACGACATGCGCTGTAAAATTCTATGAACCATAATTCTTCGACCGATTTATAGCTAATGCGCGTGATTCTTCTGCTTCTATTGTTGTTTCTCCGGTAGATTTAGAGCTTATGCGTGATATTCTTTTGGTTATATTGTTTTTTTTTGCTGCTTCAATTTTTCATCATCAACGTGTGGCTCTTAATGATATGATGCTAATTAGTTGTTTTATAGCTCTCTATGTTTCTTTGCTCAACAATTTGTTTTGCTATTAGTGATCTAAATCCATGTTTTCAATTTCCGTTCAATTTGATATTAGTGTTTACATTAATCTTATAAGTATTCGGTGGTTGAAGGGTTTAACAATGAATGAAATTCTTACGCTGGATGAAATTATATTAATATTAGTGTTTACATTAATATTAGTGTTTACACTAAAATTATATTTTCTAAGCTTTGAGCTAAGCATGTGCTTGATGCTATAACTCCAACATCTCACATTACTACTGTCTTTGCCATATTTTACGTACCTCCCTAACAGAGGAACATTGATTCAGATATCTATAATGCAGCCAAACATCATTAATCATGGACATAGTGGGAAATAAAGTGTTGAGAACACACGCTAGCTGGAAAAAAAAATGCTAAGAACCAACTAAAAAAGGATTTTTGGAATTCCTCACAGATTTTTTTGTTTTTCCTGAGAACACGACAGATTTTTTGAATTACTCACAGATTTTTTGTTTTTCCTTTTTTAGTTGGTTCTAAGCATTTTTTTAACGCCAAACTCCCATCTGTACGACACATTTGTAATATGCATATTTCAAACAATATGCATAATAGAATGCAAATTTGTAAAAACAAACAATTAGAATGCAAATTTGTGAGGAACAAAAAACTGTGAGGAATTCCCTAAACTCGAACTAAAAGCTTGCGGTTTTAAGAACCTGCAAGAGCTTGCAGTTTTGAAAAAAAATCATGTTGCGGTTTTAAAAAAACAGCAGCTTGCTTGGAAGTGGTCTGTTCTTATTATCGTTTATTCCATTGTTGTAAAATTGTGCAAATGATCCAGCACAACTTTAATTTGCAGGTTATAATGAAATTGTGCTTACATTTCATAGTCAACCACATCAATTTCATTAAATTTGTTTAAAGGATAGAAAGTCATGTCAGGTGAAAAAAAAAACATTTAGTACCTAAGAGAACAATAACTATGAGCCATAAAAAAATGTTTTTTTGCCCTCCCAAAAACTCTTATATTATTTATTAGGCAATATTAACTATCGACAACATTAGTACCTTGGCAGCACTTATTTTTTAGTACCATACAAATTGCTTGGAAGAGGTCTGTACTTATTAACATTTATTCTATTGTTGTTTAATTACTTTAATTACTTATTAGCATGCTTGGAAGAGGCTAAAATTCTGCAAATGATCCAGCACAACTTTAATACAAAACAATCGGGTAGTGATTTTGCTACAAATGATCCTGCACAATTACCGAAGTTGCTACAAATTATCTCAATATTTAGATTGTTGTTTGTGCACACAAATCTCCGCCGTTGTTTGTGCTAATATATTATATGTTGGTATTTGTAGAGATCGAGAAGCCAGCACATCTCATTACAAGATCAACTGCGAGTTCTAACAATGTAGTTATTTTAGGGGATTGTTATTCGCAGACCGCGAATGGCTATTCGCAGACCGAAAAAACCCTTTTTTTGGGTTCAAAGGCTCAGGCGGTTTCCTTTTTTTATTCTCAAACCAAAACCAAAGCCCTAGTTTTTCTCCCCCGATACTGCACTCTCTGGAAGGAGGCGATCCGCCGATCGCTCCGCTCGCCATCTGCCGCTCGCCCCGCTCGCCAGCGAAGAAGAGTCGATCGCCCCGCCGCTCGCCGCTGTGTGCAAGGGCGGACCTAGCTTAAGGCGCCAGGAGTTAGGGCATTTCCGAGCATGTAACGGGGAAGCGTGGCGACGAAGGCGGTGTGCTCTTTTCTCTCCGGCCCCGTCTAGTAGATCTATCTCCCAGGAAATGCCCGCCTCTGCCGCTGATCGCTGCTCTGAATCCTGCTTTTGCCCTAACCGTGCTCCTGGTACTTTCTTCTTCTTCTTCTTCTTCTTCTTCTTCGGATAGACTGTTAATTGGTTCTGTTAATCTGTTAGGCTATTAACATTAATTGGTTTTGATAATCTATTAGGTTGTTAGCGATCAAGAAGGGATCTACATTAATTGATTTTGCCCTAACCGTGCTCCTGGCACACAAATCTCCTGATTTTTTTCATCTGCTAGACTGGTTTTGCCCTAGCTTATTGTTCTCAGTTGTAGGTCAGTTCTCTTTAAGAGGATTTTAATTCTTCTCAGTAATAATCATTTGATCTTGTCTAAATCTCTGCTTCCTCATCAATGTATGGGATTTCTAGGTTAATTGCTGGCATAGTTCTTGAAGATCATCAACCCAACTACAGATACCAACAAAGAAAATGTCTCCGCATATGGTAATGATCTAAATATTTTCTCCAAATATTTATGTGAGTTAGGAGCAAATATTTATACTCTGTTTTGCGTAGATATGACTACACACTTTCAGTCAATTGTTGTATTTGGGTCAAGAGATGAGTTAATTGTGTGGGTACAAAATGTTGGCAGAACACTTAGTTTTGTTGTCACCATACAAAGTTCTGATAAATTGGATGGTAGAACACGCCCCTGTGTTATTCTAGGCTGTGATAGAGTGGGATATGTTCGTGAAAGTCAGAATAAAAAGGGATGGGTTAAGAAAAATTTGAGAAAAACCACTACTAAGAAATGTGGGCGTCCCTTCTCTATTAAAGGGCAAAAGGAGGTTAATGTTGAGGAATGGAGAGTAGAAGTTTTAAATAGTACTCATAACCATAGAGTCGTTCATTTGGAGGCGCATCCATATGCTGGGAGGTTGGGTGAAAATGAGGAGAAATTGGTTGAAGTTATGTACTCATCGGTTAAGCCGAGAAAAATATTAGCTGCACTTAAAAAAAGAAGTCCGAACAATTCTACCATAATGAGAACAATTTATAATCAAAGAGTAGCACTTCAGAAAAAGGATTTGGGTGGACTGAGTCAGATTCAATTCGTATACAAGTGTATTACAGATGCGGGATATGTTAGCTTCAACATGGTTAATGAGAGTACTAAGCAGTTGGAAAGATTGTTCTTTGCACATCCCACAACTATCAAATTAAGTTCTATGTTCTCTTATGTCTTTCAGCTAGATTGTACGTACAAAACTAATCGGTATCGTATGCCGTTATTTTCAATTGTGGGCATGACTTCTACAAATCAATCCTTTTTCTCGACATTTACATTTATGTCAAATGAGATGGAAGATAACTATATTTGGGCCCTTGAATGTTTTAAATTAATATTGGATCCAAGTACTATGCTGCTTATTTTTATTACCGACAGAGAGTTAGCCCTTATAAATGCTTTGAAGGTTATTTTTCCGCATTCAAGGAATATTTTATGCCAAGTTCATATACATAAAAATATTTTGGGGCACTGCAAAAAGTTTTTTACAAAAGGTAAAGAGTGTAAAACTTTTTTGGGTGTATGACAGAGATTAGTTAACTCAAATACGAAAAATGAGTTTAACATGCAGTTTAATGCAATGCTAACCGCGTATGCAGAAAAATATCCTAAAGTGTTCGCATATGTTCTCACTCCATGGATTAATCCATTCAAGAAAAGTTTTGTATGTGCATGGGTAGATAGATTTCTACATTTGGGAAACTCATCTACTAATCGGGTAGAGAGTGGACATAGCCAGCTGAAAATATTTCTTGAAGTTTCAATTGGTAACTTGACTACTGTTTGGCAGACTTTTGACCAAATGATATATTTGCAGCCAACCTCCTCTCAAATAGTTGAGCCTAAAATACCTTTAAAGTTAAAGGACCGACCGAAGGGAGCTTACAAAAAACTAAGTAAGGACCCAAGGTCTACTAAAAGGAATCCTTCACACTTTGAGCATGTTTTAAAAAATGAGGAAGAGAAGACAAAACAACAACACAAGGCAAATATGACGGCTAGAAAAAGAATATGTTACTCATTTTGGAAGCCTACGCTTGTTACCACTCAACAATTTTTTGTTGATGTATGTAGGCAAATGCCGGTATATATAGCAGATCATATAACAGACGTGATTAATGTTCTTGGTGACGGACATTGCGGCTTTCGAGTGATAAGCCGAGCTATGGATATGGGGGAGAATTGGGCCCAAGTGAGGTTGGACCTCTCTAGGGAACTACAGATTAAGGAGAACATGTACAAGAATATTTATGGTGTATCGAGATTCGAGTGTTTATTAGCATCCCTTAATTGTGCTCAAATACCAGCACCGCAAGAGAAATGGATGTCAATGTCGGATATGAGCCTTGTGGTGTCATCTTGCTACAATATTGCATTGATCCAGCTTTCAACATTTCAAAGTCTAACATTTCTTCCCTTAAATTCTGGATCACTGACTACACCGAGGCTAGTATGTATGGGCTTTATATATGATAATCATTTTGTATACTTGATGTTGTGCGACGGGTGTCCATTGCCACGTCTTATCTCGCCGTGGAGAAGGTATCAGGATCCTATTGCTGAATCATGGGAAGATATATTTATTTCAAGATTGGAGACTACTAAAATGCAAGAGAATACATAAGAGTAGATAGTCAATTTGGATGGTTAGTACTTTTGAGGTATGTTAATACTCATTATAATATTGAGTTTAATTTTTTATTGCAATTATTGATTAGTATCAACATGAGTGTTAATAATGTAAAGATATTTCTTTTACAGGTCAGTGACAAGGTGTTGGTATAGGTGAGCACTTGTGGTTTTGAGCTACATATTATATATTTTGATGGACTTTATATTTTTTGAGCACTTGGGGTGCTAGTGCTTCATATTTTTGATGCAGGTTAAATATATTTTGATAGACTTGATATTTTTTTATGCACTTGTGGTGCCAGTGCTTCATATTTTTTGATGCAGGTTATGTATACTTTTATGTAGACTCCAATTTTGGTGGTACTTGTGGTGCTGATGCACATCTTGATATTTTTTTTACTTTTAATGTTGGTTTGCGAATAATAATGATTTCTACGAATAACAAATTTAAGAGTCTTTGGGTCTGCGAATAGTAATAATCTGCGAATAGCCATTTTCGATATGCGGATAACAATCCCCTTATTTTATTGGCTTCCATTATATTTTTTGGATACTTCTTTGACATTTATCGTCTTTGGTGAACTCTTTAGATATACTATGAACAGTGACTAATGTCAGCGCCAAAGGCTACTTTCGACGAAGAAGTCTTCAACCTATCCTCTACTTTTAAATCGATCCCCAGGTTCGACTATGATGCCAATCTGTGTGCTGAAGGAACTTTTTTAAAGTTTTTTTGAGCGATATTGATTAGTATTGGTACAAGCATAATTTCAAGTTCTTCCTAATACAGAGACGTTCACGCCGAGTTGCGGGCTGCAATCTGTATCTTTCTATCTAAATAGTTGTTTTGTTTGAGGAAAACACAAGCTGTGATCCAATAAACATTTTATATTATTATTTTTCATTTCCAGAACATGTAGGGTGTTTTTTTGCTTACTTTGTGTAGCCTTTTTCCCAAATTTAAAAAAAGCTACATGAGTATAGTTTCTTGCCTCTTTCTTCCTTGCCAAACATCAATGTACAAGGAATCTATGTTTTGCTTCGATTGGTTGCATAGTTCCTAATGTTTATCAAAGAGACATGATTGTATTCTATGGTGTATGCCAGGACTCATAGATATATGGAATGAATTTATGTTTGAGATTACAAGTACGGAATTTTAGGATGAACAAAGCGTACATATTGAAAATTGAGAATCTTATTAGCAATAAAACAATAGAAATTGGAGTATTAAGTTGATTTTTGAAAGGATGAGAGTAATATCTAAATATCATCCATCCAAGTTGCAAGCTTTTTTTCAAAAATCCTTAAAGCTTGGAGCAGCAAGTGAGAAGTAAGAGATATTATAAAATGCATGCTATGGAATCACAGAAGTTGGCATTTTAGGGGAAATCAGTCCAAGAGGTATCTTTTTATATGTTGCATTTTGTGTGTGTGTGTGTTTGTCTGCTCTTTTGTTCTCAAGTACATATTTTGTCCGTCTTTTCTTTCTGGATTCACAAATTTATAACCTAAAATAATTGTTTTTGTTATTCAGAATTGGTTTTTTTTACTGTTGGGAGAAGTTGTATTAGGGTTAGGTTAAATAAGGGAAAGCTTAGTTTATTTTCAGTATTTGAAAATAGTCGGCCAATCCATATGTTTGTTAGATTACTCGGAGAAATTTTGATTTCATTGACTTTTGTTTGAATGCATATCGGAAGGTGACACATCGAGAACGGTGGAGAAGCCCGCCGGGGGTGGGCAAAGCCCGCTTGAAATCCAAGCGGGTGAATCCCTCTTGGTTGCGGGTGAAGCCTACAGCGATGCATCGAGAATGGGCACTCACGACGAATGTCGCCGCCCCCGAACAATGTCGCCTCCCCCGAAAAATGTCGCCGCCCCCGAACATTGTCGCCGCCCCCGAACATTGTCGCAGCCCACAAACATTATCGCCGCCCACGAACAATGTCGCCGCCCATGAACAATATTGCCGCCCACGACTAATGTCGCCACCCACGACAAATGTTGCACTCATGACCAATATCACCATCAATGACACATGTTGCCGCCCACGACCAATTTTGTTGCCAAACAGGCAAAGCCCACTTGGTTGTGGGCAAAGCCCACAATGACGCATCGAGAACGGGTGAAGCCCATTCAAAGATTCTAGTGTGTGTGTGTGTGTGTGTGTGTGTGTGTATATATATATAATGTTATATAATTTATAAGAAAACCACAAATTTAAGTAATGTAATTTATGATTACATAAGTAAAAAAAACAACGCCTTTACATCAAAATCAAATGGCTCAGTTGGTTTATCGCCAGATGGAGAGCGAATTTTGAAAGGACCATGGATCGAATCCCCCTATAAGCACATTTGTCTAGAAAAAACCTGTATTTCTCATGAGAGGCGGAACCGGGCGGTTTGGAAGAAACTGTTGATTTCTAGTTTAGAGGTTGAACCGTCTGGTTTTTGGTTTTCACCCAGGTTCTTTGTTGAAGCGGTTTTAAGAGGTTGAACTGTCCGGTTTTTGTTTTTCACCCAGGTTCTTGGTTGAAGAGGTTTTAAGAGGCTGACCGGACCGCTTGATGGGATGGTTCACGGTTGGATCGGTCCGACCGGCCGGTCCGGTTTTTAAAACATCGATTTCAGCATTATTACCATAGGTCATAATCTGACGAGCAATTGGTTTTTGATAGTGCATTAGTTGGGGATAACTGAGAGCAGCAAATAATATTCTCTTATGCTCATAGCCTTCCTTATCGAATATTGAGCGGCATGTTATTTTAAAAAATGCTGCTAACCCGAATTATTTGATGTCAAGTAGGGCAGGTCGTCGTAGACCCAGTTTGTACCAGCAAATTATTTAAATTTAAATACTTATACATTGATTGCGGTGAAAAATGGAGGGTCAGTCACTTCCGCAAATAATTCGTGCTGGTGAGGAAGGTCAATGACTCATGACAATAATAAGATGTATACCACGAGTGACCGACAGTTTTATTTTTTCCCGTTAGGTTCCTTCCACTATCGGCCTAAATTTTTAGAATTCGCCTGATGCCGCTCACATCCAAAAGTACACTTGGTTGTACGTAATACACCTGAAATAGATTACATATTAACACAAGTGCACGTGTCAGATCAAGTAATATAAAGTGAATAAAGATCGTTCTCACGCAGAGGTGATTAATTTAATGCTCGCAAATACCAGCTAACTTTTTTTTAAATCCAAGCGAATTAATTTAAGAGATTTTAAAACTAAATTAAAACTCTAAGAAAAAATAACAATGACATTCTAAAATTACTTTTATCAAGTGATGAGAAAACGTTCTTGTATTTTAATTTCTTAAGTCTATTATGATGGATCAATAAAAGATATTTATGAGAAAACTTGGTGCGCTCTCCTGCAATGATTTTAAGACAGATATCCGTATCTCTTGATATCAGAAATCACTATATTCCTCGTTCCTTTGTCATCTCTAACTCAGGTGAAATAAATAATAATAATAATAATAATCAAAGTTGCTAACGTATAAGTGAAATCTCTTTCTCCCTTCTATGTTATATTGAGTTGATGATACACTTGCGTCTCTCCTCTCTCAAATCTCAAAACGCAGTAAAACGAGACGAAAACTTTGGTTAAAGATTTACGCAACTTATCTCTCGAATCTCGTCATGTAGTAAAGTAATTTTCGTTCACATATTCACGCGCCTCATTCGAATCTCAAAGCGGAGAATAGAATAAAAATATAATCCAAAAGTTTTACCATCAAGATCAAAGACTCAATAATGAAATCACACCAAAAATTTCATAAACATAAATAAAATAAAGATCACATCAAAATAGAATAAAGTACTCTAAAAATACAAAACATAGAGAATTAGTTCATGATTTGAGAAATCCATCACAAAATTAGAGAGATCTTATAAGACATGATGTTTAGAGATCTAAACGCTGTAGGAAATTCCACTCAAACATAAGCAAAATCCCTCTTTGATGAAAATCTGTGCGGCTTCTCCTTCTTCTCTTTGCAAACCCTAGTTCTTCTTTCCTGAATAATGATGAATGAATGGTGAAAGATCGTAAAAAGATTCTTATATCTCTCTATTCACCTCTTTTTTTGTCTTCCCTCCTCTAAAAGAATGTTTTAAATGATAGATAGAGGTATCTCCTTTGTGTTGAAATTGCCCAAATTTGAGTATTTCGGATTTGAAAAATCTGTTCTCGTGAATATGTTGTAACATAATTTTTGCAGTGTAAAAATATGTTGTAACATATTTCCTGCATTACTAAAAACTGCTCCAAACTGCCATTAAATTTTTACAACTCTTCTGCAATTATTTTTATGGACTTCAAATAAGCTCAAACCTTGGATTCTCGAGGTGGATACTTCAAAATTCCTACATCAAACAAATTAAATTGACCATAATACCCCTACTTTTATCAAAAATAAACTATTCTTTATTTAATACATTTTAACTCGTATTTATCAAATATATGGATCAAAAGAATTAAAATTAAGGACTAAGATAACTTTTTTTTAAGAATTTATCAGTACACTAGAGCCTAGGTAGTGCGGTATGAGCACACCCAGAAGTGGAGGGCTGTTTACTGTCACCGACAGCGACATCCGTGAGGCCTGCGGGGTTCGCTACCCTGCTTGAAGAGAAGCGACTCAATCTATATCGATATAGTGGGTATGCACGGGTTTGAATACCTATGGTGTGCTCGGGTTTGAATATCTATGGTGTACGCGGTTTGAATACCGTCCAACTATCGCGGGACGGTATGCCAGTTGACATGACTACCAAAGCAGACACGCCTCCATCGTGTCCAAACTTTTGAGACATGAGTTACTAAAGTGCAGGCTTGAGAGAGAGAGAGTGAGAGATCTATTAGTAGTCCTTTTGAAGCTCACGGGCTCAATTGTATAAATAGTGACTACAACCTATGTTTTTATGCTAATAAATATATATTATTATATATATTTGTGTGGCTTTCTGTTATTTCTTCTACATATCTATGATTTGATGTGAAGACGACCAACTGGTGCTTAGTAGAGTGGGTCGTTGCAACTCAAGAAGTGCTGGGTGGACGTCTTAGGCAGTAAAACTCATCTCCTACCCGACCCGAGCAAGGGGTGGGGGAGGGGTTTTTATATATAGGGTGTTAGTTTCAACTTTGTATGAATAACTTTATTAAGAATGAGATTGGAAGTAAGGACGTCTTTACCCCAATAGACCGCAAACATGACAATAGTCAACAACATAGAATTCAACATTTATGTTAAAAATTCTATTTTTCCTCTCAGCGATACCGTTAGATTGTCGTGAATACATGGCGGTGGTTTCAGGGATTATGCCATTACTGGTAAGAAAGTCTTTAAACTCCCCTGATACATATTCTCCTCCTCTATCATTTTTTAGCCTCTTAATTTTCATGTCAATTTGATTTTCAAACCCTATTTTTGAATATACAAAAAATTTCAAAAGCTTTATCTTTGGTTTTAAGGAGATAAATGTGGTTAAATCTAGAGTAGTCATTGATAAAAGTTATCAGATACTTTCGACCTCCTCTTATGACAAAGTTTTTGTAGCCACAGATGTCAAAATGTATTAAGTCTGCAATTGTGTACTTCTAGAAACCTGACTAAAAGGTGTTTTAGTTATCTTAGTCCGAATGCAAATTTAATATTTATCAAACTTGGTTGTTGTATCTAAGGAGATATTATGAGTTTTAGTTAACAAGAGTAGTTTTCTATTGTTCACGTGTTCTAGTTTTGCAAATAAAGTCTTAGGATCTATCAAATTTGAACTAACTTGATTCACTACTTCATTTGCTAGACTCAATCTATACATCTCATTTACGACATAAGCACAACCAAATAATGCGAGTTAACCTTTAAAGATACTCTACCACCATTAATGTTAAACAACATACCAGCAATGCAAAAAAGGCTAAATGGAATTAAATTAGTACCTAATGTAGGTATAAATTTAATATTTTTAAAAATTAAATGTGTATATGGAGAGAGTAGCTAATCCACAGTAACAGTCTGGAGTACCTGAGCAGTGTCTCCATTCACAACAATCACAGTCTCATCTGCTGCAGTAATATCCTTCAAAATCACAAGATTGTTGCAAACGCGGTAGGTAGCACCTGAATCTAGTCATCACTCAGTACTGGCCTTTTCTTTTCCAACTATGACAACAAAGCTGGCAGGCGCAGTATGATAAAGCATGGTTGCTTTGTTATTAGTCTTTGGTGTGTTGGATTCACCTTTTTTAGGTTACTTTCATTTTGAAGCACAGTGACCCCACTTATTAAAGTTGTATCACTTGCCATTAAATTTCTTAATTTTTTTTGCTGGTGTCAGTAACTACAGGTATACTGGTCGGCGATCTAGTCTTTCCAGGTTTAGGCTTACGCTTAGGAAGCATGACCATATTAACAACAAAGTTCTGCTTACTAACCGTCTCTAAGACGTGCCTAGTCCGGTTTTCATTCTCAATGCAAATAAATCGCTTGAGTCCCTTAATACTAGTCATTGTCTTCTTCCGATACATCTATGTTTTAATTTAGAATAAAAAACTTGGACAAAGTCACCTGATCCGTGCGGAGATGACAAAATATTGCCATCTAATCAAGAAAAAGTTTGCTCCTCTTCATTTGAACACAGTCGCCGAAGGCTAGATCTCGATAAGAAAACTTCCATAACAAAACTCAACTGAGGTGCGACAAGAATTTGATCTACGACGGAGCATACATAGCAGTTAGATCTAGTAGTGAACTTTTTCCCTCTTCCAGAACTGCGATGGGAATGAATTCGAGCTTAGATTTGGACTTATAACCAAGAGTAGCACCAGATTTTGGAGAGATCAATAGCAGGGGGGCCTCCCCTCTCTACTATCAACATCAAAAGGAAATCAACTTCCTCAATTTGTATTTGGATCTGCACTCAATCAACACTTTGATCAACACTTGGATCAAAGTCCTCAATCTATACATTCATCAATAGCTCCTTCACAGTATTGGGTAATAAGTGCACCTGGAGGCGACTGATCCATAGCAGAAGCACACAAGTGGCGCAAAAATCAAACATAGAGAAAGCTGGTGATGGACGATCAATAAGGACAGGCTTACGATCTTCCAGCGATAGAAGCGACGTTTCTCGTGAAACTTTCGAGCGGCGGCAAGCGAGAGAAACTCGCGAAGATGGGGAGAGCGCATCAGTGTCGGTGTAAACTTCCTTGCAATCTAAAAATCAAAGTCTCTGGAAACCTTCTTTTCTTCAGATCTGAAATCAAAGCCTCTGAAAATAGGGCTTCTCCCCAGATTTCTGGTGGTCTGGTTCCGATCTACAGGAGCGACGGGAAGAAAACTCGAGTGGCAGTGCTCTTCTTTATAGTGGTGAGCTAGGTTTTTCCCGATCTAAGCGCTGCAGATCCAAACAAACGGTGGATTCTTGCGAAGAATAGAAGAAATTGTGGAAAATACCTAGCGACAACACCTAATTTCAGGCGGCGGGATTCCAGGCAGTGGGTATTACAATCCAATCGAGAGGTGGACAAAATCTTCCACCCCGTGCCCTGAATCTGACGGAATCGGGAGCAAAAAATCGCAAAAAAACCCAACATGGGCAGTAGGAGCAAATTCCTCCAGTGGCAGAAAAAAATGGAAAAAACCAGAGCGGCGGGGTGGGAAAACACATGGGAAGATTGGGGGCTAGCGAACAAGAAATGAATTTTTGAGAATATTACTTTGCTCGAAGCATTCTGTACGACTGTTAAGTTTGGAAAGACCATCGCGTTATCCCCAGTATGAGTATTTATAGGCGTAACCCTAAATCCACGACGAGTTATTGGATTCTAACCAGATCCTAATCAAAACTCATTAAGGCTCTATTTGGCGCGACATTTTAGGGGTGGGGTGCCGCCGTTTTTCAAAACGCCACGCCAAATAATGTTAAAGGGGATCTACGGTGGCATTAGCCACGGCTCAAAAGAGCGGTGACCCGCGGTTTCTGAGCCGCAGAATCTATTCCGTGACTTAGAAAACGCAGCAGCGCTGTCTTTTTTTTAAAATATTAAATTATTATTATTAAATATTAAAAATATTAAATATTAAGTTATATATATTATTAATATTATTGCTATAGATTATTATATTAAATATATTAAATTTTAAGTTATATAATGTATATAAACAACACTGCAAACGCTGCTCTTCCAAACCGATTCACAGATTTTGTCACCACTCTGCAAAATAGCTTATTATTCCACCACTGCTTCCCACCACTACTTCTCCAAACGCTACAGCCACGCCAAACAGAGCCTAAGAACCCGTTACCATTATATAAATATACCTCAACACTTTTAAGGCCCCTGGAGAGCCCCACTCCGTCGGAGAGCGGCCGACGACCCTCTTCGAGAAGCCTCAGGCGAAGGGGTGCAAAAAAATAATGCTCGGACGAAGCTCGAGAAACAAACACTCTGCATTATCCTTTTTGACGACCACCATCGGTGCCAAGCCACTGGACCATCGCCTGATCGAGCATCTGCCTCCATCTAGACGGCCTGAGATAGTGGTGTGGGAACCCGACGACTAGTTAGAGGAAAAAAGAGAATAATTGTTCCTATCGTCTGTTGGCTACAAGTGTAACACCTCCCCTATGATGACCATATAATATGGGTCCGGCCGGGGCCCCACAACATACGGACGCCACAACTTGAGTATTAAAAGATGATATAAACTACCTGTCTCAAAACTCAAGACGCAACACAGCGGAAACATAACCAGCAACTAGAAGTTATCCACTAGGAAATAGGAGTATCAAAACAATTGCCTTAAGGCCTTACATAACCAAGTACAAAATATGAACGGGAAAAGCACCCCTCGACTACCTCGGTGTGCAAGCCGGTCAAAGTCCAAAACAAAGAGCAGCAATACAATAAAAGGATGCAATCCAAAGCACAGCAACACCTTATGAGGCTTAGGGCTTTTCGCCCGGCGCGCTAGCTCCTGCCTGCGATCCTTGCCCCGTAGGGATTTGAAGTAACGTGGGTCAGCAAGGGCTGACCTCTACTGTGTAACAAACACATCTCCTCCCGGCCGCCCCTAACGGACCCCGGGGGACCCCTCTAACCTGCAAGTCAGCACTTCGTATACCAAAAGTACAATTATATAAAGCTTTAAAAACAGGTTTGGATGTCTCATACAACATACACGTTTTCTATGTTTGAACAGAGTGAAGGGGGCCTATAATGCAACATGAATGCAAACCCGGGCTTCGCCCAAGGCACCCTATTTCGTATGCATCTAACATGCCATCAAACAACTGGGTACTATCGTTTCTCCATTGGATTAAAGCCTCAAAACAAAAGGGAGCCACCATGTCCCTAACGACCCAAACGCCGTCATATAGAAACCTTGCAAAGGCCCCACCCGTACATGGGTCTTAAACCCCGGGCTTGCCCGCACATTCTGACTTCACACGTCAGGGTTCCGTCTCACATAAACCGATTCTAAGAACCCTTGCTGGACCCCACCCGCTCATGGCCTCATTGCCCGGGCTTGCCCTATGCTCGACATTCTCGTCAGTCACACAGAAGGGGCTAGTCTCGCCGGGACACTTTCCCCACATGACTTGCACGTCACGGGATAGCCAGCCGACCACAGAGACATAGTCGCACCTTAACACAGCACAACCAAACAATTTCCCCACCCTAATCCACCGTTCATACCGTAACTTCCTCGTGCGCCAAGTAAAACATCTACCGCCAATGCAGAGCTAACCTTGTCTGGTTCCGTCTACAAGTACTTACTCACGAAAAGGGGAAGAACGTGCACAACACAACGGCATCTTGCTGCAACGGATTTCTACCGAATCCTCAATGCTCGCTATGCAACATCACCGAGTCGGACTAACGGTCGCGACTACGACTTCACCCACAATGCCTAATCCACTAGCAAAGCGGATTTCTAATGCAAATCATGCCGGGGACGGACACAATCAACCCAAAGGTTCCTCTTGAACCAAGGCTACGTGAATCCCTCTCATTTGAGAGATCTGGTCCTCAAAACATGAAAGGAAGGGGATGATATTCATGCATCCTAAATCCTAAAAACCAAGAGGAGAAGTGTCGTTACCTTTCGACCCCTCTTCCTAGCCATGGAGAAAACTTGGTCGGATGACCACCACCGCAACGCTCTTGCCCTTGCGGATCTGAAGACGGCTCGCGATTTGAAGCTCCGCCGGCAATCGGATCTTGGCCTTCTTCCTCCTCCTTACTCTCTCTTCTCTCTAGATCTAAGAGAGAGAATAGCCAAGTGAAAATGAGGGCTTCTCAACCCTATTTCCGAGTTTAAACCCTCAGACCAAGCCCCCAGCCGTTAGATCCCATAGCAAAGAAACGAACGGCCACGATCGGGGCCTGAAAATAGAAAAACTAGGCTGAACACGGGTTACAACACGGCCGTGTGCATGGCCGTGTCACCCATTCGCCGTCAAACCATAAATCCTAAGTAGTACACGGCCCTTGACACGGCCCTTGACATGGCTTCGGACACGCCCGTGTCTCAGGTGACACGCCCGTGTCTACGGCCGTGTGCCCTCACTCAACGCCACAACATTGTTGAGTGCTCGACACGCCCTGAGACACGCCCGTGTCTCAGGTGACACGCCCGTGTCGCAAGTGACACGCCCGTGTCATAGCCCGTGTTCTTACTCAACGATAGTCGACTGACCTAGCGTCGAACCCGAGCACGACACGCCCGTGTCCCAGGCCGTGTGCCCCCTGCCAAATTTCTGGTTTGGCCAAAAACGTCTCCCGTCGCTCTATTGAGTTTTTTGGGTGTTACAACAAGAACCGTTGGATCCTTAAATCCAATGTTCATGTTATTATTAAATAAGACTACTAATCATTATTCCCCATAACGGATCGACGATGGATCGGTTGTGTGTTTGTAGTTTTTATTAGTGCTTCTCAATCTAAGCCGACAGATCAGTGTTATGATTTGTGGGTTTTGGTTTATACGTAACATAAATGGTTTTGATTTTTCTAAGGTCAAACCCTAGCCCAAATAATAAAACTCCGAACGTTAAAAAATTGTATATAAATATGAGGGTGCGCCACCTCCAAAATATTTTAGGAATTTTTTGGGACCAATAACTATTTTAATATTTTAAAAAGTGGATGCTTTCTTGGTTCTTAAAATATTAAAGGGGCTTATTTTGGAGCTAAGAATTTGGAAAAATTGTGACAAGGGGTTAAAGGCTACCTACAACAACAACATTCAAGTCTTTATCCCACTATAGTGGGGTCGGCTATATGGATCCTTTGTCGCCATTGTGCCCTATCTTTTGTCACAATCTCACTAATGCATAAGTAAATCACGTCTTTCCTTACAGTTTCATTCCAAGTCTTTATTGGTCTACCCCTCCCTCGTTTAACATGCATAGTGACTAGAATCTCACAATGCCTAACAGGTGCCTCTAATGGTCTCCTTTGTACGTGTCCAAACCATCTTAGACGAGCTTCTCGCATCTTCTCTATAATTGGTGCTACTAATGTCCTATCCCTGAGACTTTCATTCCTAATTTTATCCAATCTCATGTGTACACACATCCACCTAAGCATTCTCATCTCCGCAACTCCCATTTTTTTCTTACGTACACAATTCATTGCCCAACACTTAGAACCATAGAGCATCGCGGGTCTAATTGCAGTACGGTAAAACTTTCCCTTAAGTTTTAGTGGTACTTTACAATCACATAAGATGTCTGACGCGCCTATCCACTTCAACCAATCTGCTTGGATTCTTTGTGTCACATCTTTATCTATACCCCCATCTTTTTGAACTACCGATCCAAGATATTTAAAACACTCACTATGGGAAATATCTTGATCACCCAACTTAATAACAAAGTCACCTGTCCTTCTTGTACTACTAAATTTAAGCTCCATATACTCCGTCTTTGCCCTGTTCAACCTAAAACCCTTCTTTTCTAAAATATCTCGTCAAGATTCAAGTTTTGTGTTTGCACGTCTCATCAACCAAAACGATATCATCTGCAAACAATAAACATCAATGTATTGCTTGTTGGATATGACTGGTGAGCTCATCTAAGATAAGGGTAAAGAGATAAAGGCTTAAAGCTTAACCTTGATGTAAGCTAACAGTGATAGGGAATTCATGTGTTAATCCTCCAGATGTCCTCACCTTTGTCACTTAATTTGTATATATATATTTGATTGTGTCAATATATGATATATTTACACCATTTTTTTCTAAGACTCTCCATAAGATCTCTTTTGGAACTCTATCATAAGCCTTCTCAAGATCAATAAACAATATATGACAGAAGCTTCCCTTCCTCATTCATTTCCTTCCTCTTGATAGATTTGGTTCCTCTAGCTAGTCCACAGAACAGAAGGGTCCTGGCTCGATCCTATTCTTCCAAATAATCCTCTTGATCAGAGCTGGAGAGCTACAGATATCATGACAGTTTTCCATCTGTCATCTTGATCCGATCTCCGACAATCTTACTCTTGATTACTGTGTCCTCATGACGTAGCTTTTCAATCTGTCAAATTTAAGCTCCATATACTCCGTCTTTGCCCTGTTCAACCTAAAACCCTTCTTTTCTAAAATATCTCGTCAAGATTCAAGTTTTGTGTTTGCACATCTCATCAACCAAAACGATATCATCTGTAAACAATAAACATCAATGTATTGCTTGTTGGATATGACTGGTTGAGAGAGGAAGTTGTCTACCTAAATCACCTAGAGGGGGGTGAATAGGTGAGATGTGCGTCTATTTGCGGAATAAAAAATTAAGGAACCAGCACAGCACAATACCAAGCAATCACAGACGACAAAAGATTTATAGTGGTTCCCCAACCTTGGGTACGTCCACTTTCCTCACCAATCTAGTAAACCACTAGACTTGGCTACTCCACTATCTCGGATCAAAACGATCCTACACCTCGGAACAACGTTCCTACAAAAAAACTCGATCCCAAAATGGATCTACACTCGGAAGATAAAACTTCCTACAAGTCTCGGAGAAAAATCTCCTACACAATAATTTGTTTAAAAAGAATACAAACAATAATGATCTCAGATCTGGATCTTGACAGTCTTCTTCCTTAAGAACTTTGGCTTGATCAGAAAAGTTGAAGACGACTTGAGAGAGATCCACAAATCTGAAAGACTGAATCACCTCGATCGAGAGAGTAGATCTAGAATCTTTAAAGCGCGGCGAGATCGAGTGATTTACTTGCGTCTGGATCGCTGAAGAATTAGGGTTGCAAACAGAGATCGGAGATCGGAGATCCAGAGCTTCTTCCGTGAACGTTAATGGCGGCGACGGCGGCGACTTGAAGAATTAGGGTTCACGGGATTGTTCTCTTTCTCTTTCTTAAAATAATAATCTCTGAAGGAATTGATTATAGTCAAATCTGAAGTGACCTATTTATAGGTAGACTCCAACGGTCATAAGACTCATTAATGATGACACGTGGACTTATCAGAAAGGATCAAATCGAAATGACCAGCGATATTGACTTAGAGAATTTCAGGAAAGATTTGAACCGACATACTCGAGTCATAGAAGATACATACTCGAGTATCAGATGGTATATACTCGAGTGGAAAAGATTGGCATACTCGAGTAAGAGAAGTTATATACTCGAGTGAAAAGGATTGGCATACTCGAGTAAGAGAAGAGAAAACTACTCGAGTGATCCAGAGATCAATACTCGAGTGATTAACGAACTACTCGAGTATGAGAGTAGATACTCGAGTGAAAGCACTTAGAAAAATTTCAGATAAAGTGTGAATAAATACTCGAGTACAAGAGTTGCAGATACTCGAGTGAGAGAAAAAGAACTACTCGAGTATATTAGGAGAACTACTCGAGTGAGGGGGAAAATGAACTACTCGAGTATCTTAGAACAACTACTCGAGTAAACATTGACTTACTCGAGTATGAAAAATAACTACTCGAGTACAGAGTCACTTACTCGAGTATATAGGGAACTACTCGAGTATGTGGACTTAGAATATTTCTGAAATGGGAAGAACAGAACTACTCGAGTATAAACAAGGCACTTACTCGAGTAACTAACCAACCACTCGAGTACAAGTTATCACTTACTCGAGTGAATACAGTCTACTCGAGTATGTAAACCAACTTACTCGAGTACAGACCCACTTACTCGAGTATACTAGAGAAGTACTCGAGTATGTGGACTTAGAAAATTTCTGGATTAAGAACAGAAGGATTTACTCGAGTATAAGAAATGATCTACTCGAGTGACTGACTATCTACTCGAGTATAAACTTATCTACACGAGTATATAGAGTGTACACGAGTATGTCCAAGGATCTACTCGAGTACTAAGTCACTTACTCGAGTATATGAAGGGTACTACTCGAGTATGTGGACTTAGAAAAATTTCTTCTAAAAGACATACTTCAATACTTGAGTCCACCATTCCAAGTGCATGTAGGAAGTGTATCCCAATAGAGAGGCTATACATGGGCCAACACTTTGGATCACACAATGAGGGATTACATTGTATGGTCCTGTGTTTGGTGACCCATTATAGACTGACATTGGTCTACACTTGGCATTAAGGACCTGCACACATACAACTTAAACAAAGCATCAAATACACCTTAATTCATCTTAGTTCAAGGTCTGACCATCTACAAATCTGAGGTATTGTGGAGACAAATCCCAACAATCTCTCCCTATTTGTAGATGTCAGCATTCTCTATACTAAGGTGAATTATTCAGAGTAAAAAGAACAATACACATATACTTAAAAAAAATAAGCTAAAGCAGGATAACTAATGAAATAGCCATAATCAGAATCAATTATATATATAGAATTGTTTTTAACAAAAGGAATCCATTTCCACATTCTCTTTACTCAAGAGGGTCCTTCCTTATGCATCCTTTCTCTCTTCAGCTCTTGCCTCTCTAGGTAACTGAATGGCTTGGGAAAATAAGTTCTGGGCCTAGGAGGAGCAGCTGGATTATTGTGTCCCCAATTCCTGTCATGAAGTCTGATTTTGATTTGGGACACTTCATAGGCTTTCCATTCTGAATGACTGTAAAACTGGTCTCTGTTCTCACCAAGATCTATAACCAATTTCAGGGTATCAAGGATTAGGGATTTGGAGGTTGGACTCCAAACTTCAGAATGAATAATTGGTGGTCTGCTTTCAGAAGCTAGGGCAGGATCTCTTTTGGGTGCAGAACGACTGGCAGAAGCACCTTCACCATATTTTCTCTTCTTCCTTGGAGCTGGAATTTCATCTTGCCACAAATCAGTGTAGGTGTAACGTCCCAATTCGCGCTAGGCCCCTTGATTGCCTATTTGAGTCTAGGGGGCTGTGGTGAGCCCAATGGGGGTGTGGGGGAGCAGGTGCGAACGTACGGGAAATGAGGAAAACAAGGCAAAATGGCATTTCTGGCTGACACGGGTATGGACACGGCCGTGTCCATACCCGTGTGCCTCATAAAATTAGGCTTACCAGTCAGAGAGGTACACGGGTATTGGGACACGGCGTGTCCCTACCCGTGTGCCGTGGACACGGGTCGAGACACGGCCGTGTCTCTACCCGTGTGCCGCAACCCCGACACGGCAGAAAGATGTTCTGGGATGAACACGGCCCTAAACACGGCAGGCGACACGGCCGTGTCACCTGAACACGGGTAGGAACACGGCCGTGTGCCTACCCGTGTCTGCGGTGTATAAAAAGGAAAAAGTTGTGAAACCCTAGCATTCATTCCCCTTTCTTCTGCCCCGAAATTTCTGAGAGAGTTCTTGGCTGGAGGAGGAGGAAGAGCTTGCCGGAGCCATCCTTGGAGGAATCAAAATGCCGCCACCGTCAAGGGAAAAACAATGCCGCCGCGAAGGAGTGCGAGGCTCATGGCCGGCCATGGTGGTACCGCTGGACTTGAGGTGAGCTTCCTCCCCTCTCCCTTGGTGCTAGATCTATAGTTATTTTAGGAGAGACATCGACTCCATAGAGTCTTGATGGTGAGGAGGAGAGTTCTTAGGATAAGCCATGCCTAGGTTTTCTAGGCTTAGTCTCCCTAAACCTTCTCATCATTCAAAGTGGAGATGAGAGGGGTTTTCGTTGAGGGTTTGGCTTTGAAAGGAGAAATAAGGCTGGATGTGATTTTTGGAGAAGTTTATGCGAGGTCGTTGCAAGGAAGAAGATGAACGGATGCCGTTCATCTCGCCTTAAGATGCGTGCAGAAATCTGATTTCTGCACGCGGCGACCTTCGTGGCCAATTTCGGAGGTGTTCTGGCCAGATCTGGGTGAACGACTCAACACGAAAGTCGTAGCCCTTGAAATTACCTTTCCAACGAGTGGTTGCTCGTTTCCATGCGATACCTGTAGCCACGGGAAAGCTGGTTCGAGTCCGCTGCGTTCGGGAAAATTCCTGTACAGGAAACTGTTTCCTGTACGTATTCGAGTTGAATTTCTGGTATGTTGCGACCAGATCTGGGCGATCGACTCAACACGAAAGTCGTAGCCCTCACGAATACCTTTCCAACGAGGGGTTGTGCATTGTGATCGGATTCCTGTAGCTCCGGGAATTCCAGTTTTAGTATCGGGCTATCCTATGTTAATGCACTTGTTAATTTATAATGCTAGCACTCTTGCAATGGTTGTGAATTGCTCATTTGTTATCTTGCTCCCATATATTTATAATGTTGTTGTTACTATAATTTGGCATGGTTACTCATTTGGTTGTGTAACAAGGAATAGCCATGTATTGGTGGAGAAATGGAGCGGATGAGAATGCTAGAAATTAAGGGTTGAGAGTGAAATAGAATATATTTATATAGTTGGGTGTTGAACATATCTATTACGCGGAGTGTTGAGGTGAATTCATTGAATAGGTGGGCGTGAATATGATGGACACTATGTGAAGAGTATTTTGTAACCGTAATCCGAGCCCAAGGGGTTTATTAACAACCGATGCTTAGAGTTGTAGTCTCCCTACGGGTAGCATCGAGGGAGTTGTTTTGGGGCATGTGATGTGCGACGATTCATCGTGTCGCGATATTGAGATAATGACTGTGGCAGGTCTACGGGTTCGCCAGTCGTCACACCGATGGGAGCCAATGGGTAGACCTTGGGCGGTAGGGTTAGATACTTGGTGTCCATAACCCGAGATCTCCTCCGCGCCATGAGAACGGTTGGGCTTGCACCTCGTGCGTTTCCGAGGTTCCATCCGGTTCGAAATCAAAGGCCAGGTTGGGCTGTGTTCTTGGTGCACATTTACCCAAGACCCCTTCTGAGCCGTAGTACGCATGTGAGCTCTGCTGTTGTGTTCTTAGCGTTGAGGCCTACGGGGGCCTAGGATGGGTAGTGTGATACCACCTAGTAGTGGAGACGCCCGCTCCACTGTCGCCGTCTGGCCACGACGGACGACGCCTGAGAGGTTAGCTACCTGCTCGAAAAGTGGGAACTTCAAGTCTGTGTCGACATAGCAACTTGCATGTGCGTGCGCATGATTCGGTCATAGCATAACATTCATATCATGTCATTCATTGCATACACAAGATCCTCATCGTATAAGTTTGTATGGGCACTCTTATACGATGAGTTACTTTACTGTTAAGCCGATCCTTAACTTATAAGTTTGTATGGGCACTCTTATAAGTTGAGTTACTATTCTGATTAATTATACCTGCTGTCATATATTATTGATATTTGTAGAATTGCTAGTTGTGTAGCGTAGTTTATACTCCACCATATTTACAGTCACCTGCTTGTTTACTTGCTTATATATATGTATATATATTGTACCTTGTTCCTTTCTCCGCCCGGTGCCGAGGAGTCGCCGGGGGAGCGGATGTGAAGCCACTTAGTCTTATGACTAACGGTTGCTACGTCTTCCTTTTTAGGAGGAAACCCCGCAGGTAGAGCAGCAACGGACTATGCAGCAGGACAGCCAGGCCCGGATGATAGGACCTGAGGTGGTGGTGCCATCGGCACCGTCAGTGACAGTCGTGAGTGTTTTCATGTAGCCGTTTGGCAAAACATTTCTAGACTCTTGTTCTTTTGTACAAGCCTGTTGTGCTTGTTATCTTCCGCTCTTTTGGACTTAAGCTTAGCTGTGAATTGAACTGCTTTACTTTTCTGTTATGGTTGGGTTGACATGGTTTATGTGATATGGATTGTAGCCGGCGGAATAGGCGTCTTATGGTAAAGGCTAACTCGTGTGTTAGTGCTACCACAAGGCGGCTATTTCGGGCATAAGACTCCCCTCGTGCCGTGTGTTGTGTTCCGGGAGGGGGGTCTTACAAATGGTATCAGACTTAGCCGATCTTCACCTACAGCAGTCAGGTAACAATGGGCCACTCCCGTTCGATTAGTCGGTTTGGGGACAAACCGACTTAGCGGAAGCAGTGGTGTGCCCATATGTAATTCACACTAAGTTGTCCAACTTTGACATTAGTTTTAGCCAACCTGACCCTAGTTTGTACCTTGCGTATAGGTCCCAGCGCAGGTGGAGCCGGTTGGGGGCACTCCTACCCCTTCCGTCCCTTCACAATTCCAGCAGTCGGAACTGGGACAAACGCTGTCAGCCATATTGGATGCATTTAAAGCCCAGCAAGCTCCGGTGCAACAACAAGCGCCAGGCTCCAACTGGTTGAGCACCTTCCGTGCCCTGTCCCCTCCTGCCTATCTTGGGACAGAATCGCTGGTGCGCACCGAGGAATGGCTTGATACCGTGCAGGAATTGATGGCTGGCATAAGATGTCCGAACAGCATGGCGGTGACATTGGTAGTGACGCTGCTAGAGCTGCACGCCAAAAGGTGGTGGAAGTCCCTCATGGGCTCCACCTTCCAAGGGCGGTTGTACACGGACATCAGTTGGAACGAGTTCACCGAGGCTTTTCTGGATCACTTCATCCCTTCTTCTGCTCGGGATGGACTTGAAGAAAAATTTCTGCAGCTGAAGTAGGGATCAAAATCGGTAACGGAGTACCAGAGGGAGTTCCAACACCTCGCTAGGTTTGCCGATTCCTATGATTTGGACGATAGAGGCTACGCAAAGCGCTTCTACAAAGGATTAAGGGACCCCCTGAGGCAGGCCCTTTTGTTTATAGCCGATGGAAGCCTGACAGAAATCATCGACATGGCAAAGAGACTGGAGGCGGACCACATGGGATGTGGCAAGAGACCTGCGGAAGGAGTAATTGAAGTCGGCCCTAGTAATAGAAGGCGGAATGATCATGGCAGAGGAAGAGGAAACCACAGAGGCGGTCGGTGGGTCAACCGGAACTATCGGGTGGAGTACCCAATTCCGCAACCACTACCTTTACCACCACCACCGCAGTAGCAATATTATCAACAACCTGGGGGCCGACGTGAGGTGATATGTTTTGAGTGCAACCAACCGGGGCATGTCCGACGAGTTTGCCCGCGACTGATCGGAGGTGCTCCTATTGCTCCCCCTCCAGTAGCTCCACGGGGGCGAGGGCACATGCGTGGCCGAGGAAGAGGACCACCAGGGAGAAATCAAGGACATGCACGGGAGCATGTATTCGCATTGGATATGACTCAGGAGAGAAATCCGCAGGAAGTCATCACCGGTACGTGCAAAAATTTATTAATATTATATGACTTGTTAGATGTACGATACAAATGATACGCGCAATTTTGAATAGTGATTACCTTTTTGGAACCTAGGCACTGTCATGGTTAGCGGGAGGCCCGCCTATACGTTATTTGACACGGGTGCGTCTCACTCGTTCATTTCGGAGGACTTCGTGAAGGACTTGGAGGGAGTGCAACACTTTACGGGCACTACTCAAAGGGTGCGCCTTCCGGACGGCTCTGAGATGACGTCGTCAGCAAGTTGCGACTTCGACACCCTTATTGGAGGAAAGTTCTTTGAAACTCCGGCTACAGTGTTAAGAATCCCGGAGTTCGATCTCATCCTGGGCATGAAGTGGTTGGACTGGCACCACGCCAGGATCAATTGTGCGGAGAAGCAAGTTATGTTGAGGCATGGAGACTCGGAAGTCATCTTCCAAGGTATTAAATTCGCACCCCGTAAATTATTATCTTCAATCCAAGTTATGAAATCTCATATGGAAGGGGACGAGGTCTATGTAATTTGCTTCGAGTTGAAGAAATTGACATTAGAGGTCAAGGATGTGCGGGTGGTGCGAGAATTTCCCGAGGTATTTCCCGAGAAATTGCCGGGACTACCCCCGCATAGGGAAGTGGACTTCCAAATCAAGCTAATTCCGGGTGCCAAGCCCGTCTCGCGAGCTCCATACCGAATGGCTCCGAAGGAACTTGCAGAGTTTAGAGTCCAGCTTCAAGAATTGGTGGAAGCAGGGTTCGTTCGCCCAAGCTCGTCGCCTTGGGGAGCGCCCGTTTTGTTCGTCAAAAAGAAGGATGGCACCCTGCGGTTATGTATTGATTATCGAGAGTTGAACCGGTTAACGGTGCGGAACACCTATCCCCTACCGCGCATTGATGAATTATTTGATCAATTGGTGGGATCGTATTGGTTCTCCAAGTTAGATCTGCGTTCGGGATATTATCAGCTGAGGATACAAGAAGATGACATTCAGAAGACGGCGTTCAGTTCGAGATATGGTTTGTATGAATTCACCGTGATGCCGTTTGGGCTCACAAACGCCCCTTCCGCCTTTATGAGCTTGATGAACAAGGTGTTCGGCCCTTATTTGGACATCTTTGTCATCGTGTTCATCGATGATATCCTAGTCTACTCCAAGACTGAAGCAGAACACGCCGAACATCTAACTTTAGTGCTGAGGAAACTAAAGGAGCACACTTTGTTTGCCAAGTTCAGCAAATGTGAGTTTTGGCTTCGAGAGGTCGCGTTCTTGGGTCATGTGATTAGTGGGGCGGGGCTAGCAGTAGATCCGGCCAAGGTGCGGGCCGTGAAGGAGTGGTCGCCATTGAAGTCAGCGGTCGACATACGAAGCTTTCTTGGACTTGCCGGGTACTATCGCAAGTTCGTGAAAGGCTTCTCGAAGATCGCCCTTCCCCTTACTACGCTGACCAAGAAGGGTGTGTCGTTTGAATGGACACCCCAGTGCGAAGCTGCATTCCAAGAGTTGAAGGACAAATTGACGACTGCACCCATCCTAGCTCTTCCATCTGGGAAGGAGGGCTTTCAAGTTTACACGGATGCGTCGTATCAAGGGATGGGAGCTGTGTTGATGCAGAATGGGCATGTGATCGCTTATGCTTCAAGACAGTTGAAGAAGCATGAAGCCAGCTACCCGGTGCATGATCTAGAGTTGGGAGCGGTGGTATTCGCCTTGAAGATGTGGAGGCATTATTTAATTGGCGTCCACTGCGAGATCTACTCGGATCACAAAAATCTGAAGTACGTTCACACCCAAAAGGAGTTAAACTTGAGACAGCGGCGGTGGTTGGAGTTCTTGTGCGACTATGAATTCACCTTGAACTACCACCCCGGGAAGGTTAATTCCGTAGCTGATGCCTTGAGCCGAAAGGCACCGGGAACGAGCACGGAATCCCGCTTGATGAGGATGGAGTTAATCCAGACACTGCAAGAGATGGAAATCACTTTGGTCTTTAAGAATCAACAGGAAGAGTATACAGAATATTTGGCCGCGATGAGTATAGTTTGCAACATACGAGATCGGATCCGTACGGAACAAAAGAAGGATGCGGCTTTAACCCCGGCTTTCAAGTCAATGGAGGATGGGACTACGGAAGAATACTCCCTAAAAGACGGCCTCGTCCATTTTTGTGGCCGGCTTTACATCCCCGAAGGTGACAACATTCGGGAAGATATTCTAAAGGAGGCCCATTGCTCCAAGTACTCGGTGCACCCGGGGATCGTGAAGATGTACACCGATTTGAGAAAGACGATGTGTTGGCCGGGCATGAAGAGAGATGTCAAGTACTTTGTTACTCATTGCGTGGCCTGTCAAATGGTGAAGGCGGAATGCAGAAGCCCCGGTGGAATGCTACAGTCGTTGCCCATCCCCGAATGGAAATTTGAGGACATCTCCATGGACTTCGTCCATAGGTTACCTCGCTCGCGCTCGGGGAATGATTCTGTGTGGGTGATAGTTGACCGGTTGACCAAGGTAGCCCGATTTATCCCAATGAAGAAGGAGGCGCAGGTGGGCGTCCTAGTGCGTCTCTTTGTGGAGCAATTTGTGCGGTACCATGGTGTGCCAAAGACGATCGTCTCCGACCGGGATGGTCGGTTTACTTCAAGAGAATGGAGGGCTGTACAGGCTTATTTGGGCTCGCGCCTCGCCTTTAGCACAGCCTTTCACCCACAAACGGACGGGCAGTCTGAACGAACCATCCGAACATTGGAGGACCTTCTGAGGTTGTGTGTGCTAGATAAAGGAGAACCATGGGAGAGACTCTTACCTCTCGTGGAGTTCTCTTATAATAACAGTCATCAAGCCAGTATTGGAATGGCACCTCATGAAGCTTTGTATGGAAGGAGGTGTAGAACACCCTTGTCCTGGGTGCAAGACGAAGATCCGAAGACATTGGGAAATGAGTATATTGATGACACGGACGTGGTGGTTAGGTTGATCCGGAATCGAATGCTAGAGGCTCAAAGCCGATAGGCGAAGTATTACAACGCAAGGCACCGTATGGTGGAATTTCAAGTGGGTGATAAGGTTTTCCTGAAGATTCGACCGATGCACGGAGTGTCGCGGGTACGTGGAGTCAAGAAGCTCAGCCCAAGGTATGTTGGGCCCTATGTCGTAGTGGAAAGGATTGGCCCTCTGGCCTATCGATTGGAGTTACCACCGGAGCTGGAGAACCTTCACGACGTGTTCCATGTATCGTCGCTTCGGAAGGCTTGGTTGCGGCCTGAACAGTATATCCCCACGGCGGATGGTGCTGTGGCGTCTGATAGGTCTGTTCGACTGGAGCCGGTGCGGATCGTTGATAACGAGACAAGAACCTTGCGTCGCAAAAGTGTTCCCTTGGTGAAAGTGCTATGGTCTAATCATGGGAAGGAGGAGTTCACATGGGAGCCAAGGGATTTGATGCAAGAGCGCTACCCGGAATTATTTACCCCAGGTAAAATTTTATTTGAAAGCATAGTTCCCTTTTTGTGTGCTTCACTCCCATAGCCTTACCCTGATTTCGGGGACGAAATCTTTTATTTTGTTTATAGGATTTGTAACGTCCCAATTCGCGCTAGGCCCCTTGATTGCCTATTTGAGTCTAAGGGGCTGTGGTGAGCCCAATGGGGGTGTGGGGGAGCAGGTGCGAACGTACGGGAAATGAGGAAAACAAGGCAAAATGTAATTTCTGGCTGACACGGGTATGGACACGGCCGTGTCCATACCCGTGTGCCTCATAAAATTAGGCTTACCAGTCAGAGAGGTACACGGGTATTGGGACACGGCGTGTCCCTACCCGTGTGCCGTGGACACGGGTCGAGACACGGCCGTGTCTCTACCCGTGTGCCGCAACCCCGACACGGCAGAAAGATGTTCTGGGATGAACACAGCCCTAAACATGGCAGGCGACACGGCCGTGTCACCTGAACACGGGTAGGAACACGGCCGTGTGCCTACCCGTGTCTGCGGTGTATAAAAAGGAAAAAGTTGTGAAACCCTAGCATTCATTCCCCTTTCTTCTGCCCCGAAATTTCTGAGAGAGTTCTTGGCTGGAGGAGGAGGAAGAGCTTGCCGGAGCCATCCTTGGAGGAATCAAAACGCCGCCACCGTCAAGGGAAAAACAATGCCGCCGCGAAGGAGTGCGAGGCTCATGGCCGGCCATGGTGGTACCGCTGGACTTGAGGTGAGCTTCCTCCCCTCTCCCTTGGTGCTAGATCTATAGTTATTTTAGGAGAGACATCGACTCCATAGAGTCTTGATGGTGAGGAGGAGAGTTCTTAGGATAAGTCATGCCTAGGTTTTCTAGGCTTAGTCTCCCTCAACCTTCTCATCATTCAAAGTGGAGATGAGAGGGGTTTTCGTTGAGGGTTTGGCTTTGAAAGGAGAAATAAGGCTGGATGTGATTTCTGGAGAAGTTTATGCGAGGTCGTTGCAAGGAAGAAGATGAACGGATGCCGTTCATCTCGCCTTAAGATGCGTGCAGAAATCTGATTTCTGCACGCGGCGACCTTCGTGGCCAATTTCGGAGGTGTTCTGGCCAGATCTGGGTGAACGACTCAACACGAAAGTCGTAGCCCTTGAAATTACCTTTCCAACGAGTGGTTGCTCGTTTCCATGCGATACCTGTATCCACGGGAAAGCTGGTTCGAGTCCGCTGCGTTCGGGAAAATTCCTGTACAAGAAACTGTTTCCTGTACGTATTCGAGTTGAATTTCTGGTATGTTGCGACCAGATCTGGGCGATCGACTCAACACGAAAGTCGTAGCCCTCGCGAATACCTTTCCAACGAGGGGTTGTGCATTGTGATCGGATTCCTGTAGCTCCGGGAATCCCAGTTTTAGTATCGGGCTATCCTATGTTAATGCACTTGTTAATTTATAATGCTAGCACTCTTGCAATGGTTGTGAATTGCTCATTTGTTATCTTGCTCCCATATATTTATAATGTTGTTGTTACTATAATTTGGCATGGTTACTCATTTGGTTGTGTAACAAGGAATAGCCATGTATTGGTGGAGAAATGGAGCGGATGAGAATGCTAGAAATTAAGGGTTGAGAGTGGAATAGAATATATTTATATAGTTGGGTGTTGAACATATCTATTACGCGGAGTGTTGAGGTGAATTCATTGAATAGGTGGGCGTGAATATGATGGACACTATGTGAAGAGTATTTTGTAACCGTAATCCGAGCCCAAGGGGTTTATTAACAACCGATGCTTAGAGTTGTAGTCTCCCTACGGGTAGCATCGAGGGAGTTGTTTTGGGGCATGTGATGTGCGACGATTCATCGTGTCGCGATATTGAGATAATGACTGTGGCAGGTCTACGGGTTCGTCAGTCGTCACACCGATGGGAGCCAATGGGTAGACCTTGGGCGGTAGGGTTAGATACTTGGTGTCCATAACCCGAGATCTCCTCCGCGCCATGAGAACGGTTGGGCTTGCACCTCGTGCGTTTCCGAGGTTCCATCCGGTTCGAAATCAAAGGCCAGGTTGGGCTGTGTTCTTGGTGCACATTTACCCAAGACCCCTTCTGAGCCGTAGTACGCATGTGAGCTCCGCTGTTGTGTTCTTAGCGTTGAGGCGTACGGGGGCCTAGGATGGGTAGTGTGATACCACCTAGTAGTGGAGACGCCCGCTCCACTGTCGCCGTCTGGCCACGACGGACGACGCCTGAGAGGTTAGCTACCTGCTCGAAAAGTGGGAACTTCAAGTCTGTGTCGACATAGCAACTTGCATGTGCGTGCGCATGATTCGGTCATAGCATAACATTCATATCATGTCATTCATTGCATACACAAGATCCTCATCGTATAAGTTTGTATGGGCACTCTTATACGATGAGTTACTTTACTGTTAAGCCGATCCTTAACTTATAAGTTTGTATGGGCACTCTTATAAGTTGAGTTACTATTCTGATTAATTATACCTGCTGTCATATATTATTGATATTTGTAGAATTGCTAGTTGTGTAGCGTAGTTTATACTCCACCATATTTACAGTCACCTGCTTGTTTACTTGCTTATATATATGTATATATATTGTACCTTGTTCCTTTCTCCGCCCGGTGCCGAGGAGTCGCCGGGGGAGCGGATGTGAAGCCACTTAGTCTTATGACTAACGGTTGCTACGTCTTCCTTTTTAGGAGGAAACCCCGCAGGTAGAGCAGCAACGGACTATGCAGCAGGACAGCCAGACCCGGATGATAGGACCTGAGGTGGTAGTGCCATCGGCACCGTCAGTGACAGTCGTGAGTGTTTTCATGTAGCCGTTTGGCAAAACATTTCTAGACTCTTGTTCTTTTGTACAAGCCTGTTGTGCTTGTTATCTTCCGCTCTTTTGGACTTAAGCTTAGCTGTGAATTGAACTGCTTTACTTTTCTGTTATGGTTGGGTTGGCATGGTTTATGTGATATGGATTGTAGCCGGCGGAATAGGTGTCTTATGGTAAAGGCTAACTCGTGTGTTAGTGCTACCACAAGGCGGCTATTTCGGGCATAAGACTCCCCTCGTGCCGTGTGTTGTGTTCCGGGAGGGGGGTCTTACAGTAGGTGAGAGGGAGCTCAGTCACATCATCCTCAGGTCTAAGTGAGAAAGCTGGCACACCTTCTGGAATGGCTGCCTGGGCTGGAGCATCTGCAGGAGGTTGTGCTTCAAGAGGATTCAAGAAGTGTGGAATGATGTCAGGGTTGAGCTGGGCATTAGGGAAATTCATGTTGTGCAGCCAAACAGCAGTGTCATAGGTATAGAATTTCACAGACTGGAGCTGGGAGAGAATATCTGCTTTCATTTCTTTTACAAGACCATCCACAGTAGCTTGAGCTTGGTTAGATAGTGTTTCAACTTGTTCTTTTACAACTGCTTGAGTTTGCTCAGATAGTTTTTCCACTTGTTCTTTTACTATCTTCTCCCCCTTGGTGATATCTACAGATAGCTGAGCTATAGCTTCATCCCTGAACTTACCAACTTCTTCACAAATTTTCATAAGATTGGCCTCAGCATGCTTGTCCAACTGGATCTGATTATTGGCAACAGTTTCTTGTTGATTTCTCAGTTCACCTATGCTTGTGATAGTGTGATCTATGGCCTTTCCACCTAGCTGGAACAATCTTTTTAGCTCATCAGTATTGGCCTGGATTTCTGCAAAGCCTCTACTCATCTCTTGTTCAAGAGTAGTGACTTTGTTATTGACTGATGCTAGAGATTCATCAAAGTACTTTCTCTGTGCAAGGAGCATCTGTTCAATTTGACTTACCATATCTGAAGAAGAGGGGGCTGAGATTGGTGCAGGAATTGAAGGAGCAGGAGCAGGAGTAGTCCAAGGAGGAATTTCTGTAATGACCACTGAGCTGACAGCTCTTTTGAAGGGCTCTATTTCAACAGTTTCTTCTGTATTTAGGAAGGATGGCATGGAGAAATCCAAAGTCTTCAGAGGTGGCTCCACAGGATCTGGAGACATTTCCTCATCATCAGACAAGAGAATATGATCAGATTTGCTGGGCTCACTATCAGGAGACTTGGCAGGAGACTGGATTGGAGTCTGAACTAGAGTCTGTACAGGAGATGGAACTGGGGACTGAATGGGAGACTTGGCAGCTGATCCACTCTGAAAAAGAGGAGCATCTGAGCTGAGCTCATCAATGATTCTGTTTATATCTTCAGCTGTAGACAGTAATGCTGTTGTATCTGGAATCTCTGAGTTAGGAATTGCTGATTGAGAATCTGGTGGAGGAGGAGAGACTGGAGGAGTAGAAACTCTTACCTCTGCTAGTTCTGGAATCACTGATTCTGAAGAAACTTGATGCTGAGGAAGAGAAGAGGCAGGCTCCCCCTCAACTATTGCACCAGAGGTAGCAGTAGTTTGATGTGGAGGAGGAGATGGAATCCTGTCTTCAGGTAAACTGGTTTCTTGGTGAGTTTCTGAGATGGCATCAGCCTTTGAAGTTTGGGCAGAATTCAGGATCTTGATGTCATACCTCTGTATGGAAGAGATGGAAACTTTCTTCATGTGGTGAAGAGGAGTCCCTTTGGATAAGTCAAACACTGTAGGATTAATCTCATGGAGGAGGAGTGAGATAATCCTAGCATAACTTGGATGTTTCACGCTCTCTCGGATCTTATCCAATATCATCATTCCGAACTGGAATTTCTTCCTGCAGACTATGGCTTGCATAACGTCGAATAAATTTTGGGATATATCTCTTATGGAGTATGTCTTGCACCATAGGATTTTGGCGATGACATCAACTAGAAACTTGCCTTCTGAATTGAACAAAGACCGATTCAAGGTTTCACCTCCACCTTCAGGATCTCGACCATAGAATAGGGAAGTACGGTCGGCATCTTCCTTTTCTAGGTCGTCTTCTTCGTCAACCACGGGCATCCGAAGCAGAGTGGCGACTGAAGTTTTATCCAACCGAATCTCAAGTCCTTTTACCTTTGATTTCAGAATTGTGCCATTATGTCTAACCTTCAGATTTCTGTAAAATTCTTCAACCTCAGGAAGCAGGAGACGGCAGGGTTCTTGAAGAACGAAGGACAATCCGGCGGTGTCCAAGAGAATCAGTAAATTTTTGAAGTCATCCGAAATATCTGCAATACCATCTGTCACGAGTTCGGAGCCGATTCCAATCTTGGAGGAGGGAGCCATCAGCGATTCTGGAGTACGAAGGAAAAAAGAGAGGAGGAAGACAAAACTCTGCAACTGTTCTGGAAGACGAAGGGACGGCGGCTACTCGAGTGAAATGAGAAGTGGAAAGGATTTCTGATTTTTCTAAATATATATATGACCCTAATTAGGTTTAAGGAGGAGTACTGAAAATAAAATCATACCTGATATGGAGCGCCAAACACTTTGGTGCGAATAGAAGAAAAAAGAGATTTTCAAATTTCTGATTCCCGTATACTCGAGTAGGTTTCGCCATACACGAGTATGAGATGGAGTATACACGAGTAGATCAAGTAACATACACGAGTAGGTTATCAACTACTCGAGTATGTCAATTTTGGCACTCGAGTATTTCCGTTTACTCGTGTATATGTCTCTATGTACTCGAGTATATCACTTTGAAATACAATTTTCTTGGGAGAGATTTACTGCCACCGATATCTTCAACTCTGAGCCTGTCTGTGAATCCACCATCACTATTCCTCTTTGTTGAGCAGTCCGAGTTCCGTTTTGAAGAACGAGAACTTGGACTCGTCCAGCGGCTTCGTGAATATATCTGCCACTTGCCTGTCTGTGGAGACATATTGTAGATCTATGTCTCCATTCTCCACATGCTCCCAAATGAAGTGATAGCGAAGCTCTATATGCTTGGTCCGGCTGTGGGAGACTGGGTTGTTGGCTATTGCTATAGCGCTGGATGAGTCGCAAAACAAAGGAATGTTCTGGAACTTCATGTTGTAGTCTTCAAATTGATTCTTGATCCATAAGAGCTGTGCACAACAGCTGCCTGCAGAGATGTATTCTGATTCAGCCGTTGAGATGGCTACACAGTTCTGCTTCTTACTGCTCCAGGAAATAAGTCTCCTTCCGAGAAATTGGCAAGTCCCGGAAGTGCTTTTCCTGTCGTCTTTGCTACCTGCAAAATCTGCATCTGAAAATCCAATTAGTTCACTATCATTACTTCTTGGGTACCATAAGCCAAGATTTGGTGTGCCTTTGAGGTATCTCAGGATTCGCTTTGCAGCGATGTAGTGAGATTCCTTAGAGTTCACCTGAAATCTAGCACATACACATGTTGAGAACATTATATCTGGTCTACTCGCAGTAAGGTAGAGCAAGGACCCAATTATGCTTCTGTACTTGGTTTCATCAAAAGGTTTCCCTTTCTCGTCCTTGTCCAGAGACATAGCTGAGGCCATTGGAGTCCTCATAGAGGTTGCATTCTCCATTTCGAATTTCTTAAGCAGCTCTTTGGTGAACTTGGTCTGTGAGATGAAAATTCCATCCTCAGATTGTTTCACTTGAAGCCCTAAGAAATACTTCAGCTCTCCCATACTGCTCATTTCAAACTTCCCTTGCATAAGTTTAGAAAACTTCTTGCAGAGGTTGTTGTCTGTAGAGCCGAAAATAATGTCATCGACATAGATTTGCACTAGTAAAATCTTGCCTTTTATTTCCCTAAGAAATAATATCTTGTCTATCCTTCCTCTCGTGAACTTGTTCTCAAGAAGAAAGGTGGACAGCGTCTCATACCAAGCTTGAGGAGCTTGTTTAAGACCATATAGTGCTTTTTGCAGTAAATAAACATAGTTAGGAAAGGTTGAATCAACAAAACCTGGCGGTTGCTCTACATACACCTCTTCCTTTATGTCACCATTTAGGAAGGCGGACTTAACGTCCATTTGATAGACGGTAAAGCCCTTAAGTGCAGCGTAGGCAAGAAATAACCTGATCGCTTCCAGTCTCACTACTGGAGCATAAGTCTGGTCGAAGTCGATTCCTTCTTCTTGACGATATCCCTTGGCGACAAGTCTGGCTTTATTCTTTATAATAGTTCCATCTTCATCCATCTTGTTCCGATAGACCCATTTTGTCCCGATGACGTTCTTATGCTTGGGTCTAGGAACAAGTGTCCAAACTTTGCATCGTTTGAACTGATTCAATTCTTCTTCCATGGCTAGAATCTAGGATGCGTCGGAGTTGGCTTCCTCAAATTTCTTTGGTTCAACCTGTGAGAGAAAACTTAAGTGTAAATTCTCGTTAGTTGTACCTCGACGAGTTCTGACGCCATCCCGAGGATCTCCTATTATTTGGTCAATAGGATGATCCTTCAAGTGTCTGAACTCTAAAGTCCTTGCATCTGGGATCTCTTCAGCCACTGGAGTTGCATCTTCAGCTGGGATGTCTTCTTCATCTTGATCATCTACCTCTCCAATAGTGGTTGTAGAGGGGATCTTGATGAACGTCTCATCTTTATCTTCAATAGGTTCATCCAAGCTAAGTTCTTTCAACTTTGTACCTGCATCTACAATAGGCACACTAGACGAGTTGCTTTGCAACAGACTCGTCTCATCAAATACAAGATGTATCGACTCTTCCACCACCAGAGTTTTTCTATTGAATACTCTATAAGCCTTACTATGGCTACTATATCCTACAAAAATACCTTCAAAGCTTTTCTCGCTAAACTTGGTAGTGTGATACTTGCCATTGTTAAGTACGAAGCACTTACAGCCAAAGATTCTAAAGTATGAAATGGTTGGTTGCCTGCCTTTTAGAAGTTCGTAAGGAGTCTTATCATGGTTCTTGTTGATGAGTGCTCGATTTTGCACGTGACAAGCGGTGTTGACGGCTTCAGCCCAGAAATACTCCGGAAGTGAGGCATCACTCAACATGGTCCGACAAGCCTCTATGAGTGTTCTGTTCCTTCTCTCAGCTACTCCATTTTGCTGTGGAGTGCGAGGAGAGGAAAACTCATGAAAGATACCTTGACTTTCACAAAATTCTGTCATGGCTCCAGATTTGAATTCCGTTCCATTGTCACTTCTGATTTTGACTACGGAACAGTTGTATTCATTCTGGATCTGCCTCACAAAATTAGTGAAAATACCGAAGGTATCTGACTTGTGTTTCAGAAAGAACACCCACGCAAAGCGCGAGTGATCATCCACAATAACCAACGTATATTCCTTACCTCCCAAACTTCTAACCTGCAGTGGACCAAACAAGTCCATATGGAGAAGCTGCAAACTTCTATTGGAATCCTTGCCTATTATGCTTTTAAATGAACTTCTTGTTTGCTTGCCTTTGATACAAGCGTGACAAGGACTGTCCGTAACGCACTTGACATTAGGTGCATCACGCACTAAGTTTTGAGAGAATAATTTATTAATAGTTTTGAAATTAATATGTGCTAGTCTCTTGTGCCATTGGTCAGCAAGAGATGCACTACTTTTTGCCAAAAGACACACTGGTGTCGAGGAGTCTATACAAATAAAATTTAAACAGAAAATATTTCTGCTTCGAGTGCCTGATAAAATAGTTTCCATATTGTTAACCGATTTTATCAAACACTTGTCAGCATGAAATTCAACTACGTATCCTTTGTCGCATAGTTGGCTTATGCTAATGAGATTGTGTTCCAATCCTTCAACATAGGCTACATCCGAAAAGGATACGCTACCGTTAGAAATCATACCATAGCCTTTAGTGATTCCTCGATCTGAACCTCCAAAGATGACCTTTGGTCCGTTGCAGACTGAGGTGTAATTCTGTAGTAGGCTCCTTGTCCCGGTCATATGCCGAGAACATCCACTGTCCAAGTACCAGATTAGCATTTTGGTGGCCTTTGGACATACCTGCAATTACAATCATTTAGCCTTAGGAACCCAAACAAGTTTGGGTCCTTGGTCTCGAGTTAGAATACTCCCCCTACGAGTATTAGCCTCATGAGTGGTCACTCTCACGTTGCTAACTTTAGGGGTTGCAGCATTTTTAGGATTGAACCAGCAATCGATGGCAAAGTGACCAACTCTACCACAACACCAACAGTCAAATTTGTTGTATCTTTGCCTCATCTTCTCCTGCTTGACTACCTCGAGAGGAGGTTCAACAGGGGCAGCATTTTTAGATGTGGAGGCTTCATGATGATGGCACGTGCATGAAGTCTTTTCCATCCTCGGCTTTTCTACAACAACTTTCACTTTGGGTGCCTTCTTAATATTATGACCATGAACATAAGGTCCATAGCTCTGAAGTTGAATCTCCTCATAAGGTTCCTTGAAAACGCTCTCACCAAAGTTGCGAAGGCGAGTCCACCCTTGGTATCTTGTCTTAGGCTTCTCAAGGATAGGCCTGCTAAAGTGACCATAGGTGGATTCGTAGTCAAGATCATTCGTAGGAAAGATGACTTTCTTGAACGCGACTGGCTCCAAGGGAGCTTTCCCTTTCTCTTCGGCAGAGGCCTTCTTGGCCGCCTTATTTCTCCTCTTGGCCTTGTTTCTCCTAGAAGATTTACTAGGAGCTCCTTTGTGGCCTAGACCGGCACCACTTGCCTTAGCTGAGAATTCAGCAGTCATAGGAAGCACAGTCTTAGGCTTCGAAAAGCTTTCTACAAGCTTCTTCTCAGCCAAGAGTTGTTCTTCCAATTCCTTGATGATTTTCTCTTTAAGGTCAAGGTGCCCGAGAGCCTTGTTGTATTCTTCGATAGATTTATCGAAGTCTTCCTTGAGAGAGTCAGTCTTAGAGACTTCTTCTCTAAGGTTGCTCTCTGAAGCTTTTAGAGATTTTATCTCCCTAGCTTGAGTTTTCACGACTTGGCGACATTTGTCGTAAGCCTTGAGTAACTCCTGATATTGTATCATGAGTTCTGATTCATCCTCAGAGGGATAGTCCTCTGGTTCATTGTCATCATCAGAGTCCGAAAGAGGGGTGTGAGATTTTACCTCCCCAGTGAACTGGGGGACTTGCTCATCGTCTGTTAGAGCCATTAGCCCAAAGTAAGCTTCTTCCTCTTCTGCACTTGACTCGGATGAGTCGGAGTCACTGAGAGTTTTGCTCTTCTTAGCTAACAAACTCTTTTCTGTCCTCTTCCTGTTGTAGGACTTCTTGTCTTCTTTCTTGCCGCCCTCTTTCTTCTTATGGGGCAATCCGCAATGACGTGACCTGGCTTGTTGCAGCAATAACAAACAATATCAGTGGAATAATGTTTATTCGGTTTCGAGCCATACCTGTCGTGGCTGCTTGAGCTCTTTTTCTGACGATCACCATCATTGCGTGATCTTCTATATGAGGCATCCTTGCCTTTCCATTGCTTCTTTTTGTTCAAGAATTTCTTGAACTGCCTTGAGAGTAGAGAAAACTCTCCTTCAGATAGCTCCGAGCCAGAAGAGCTTGGTTCAGACGAATCTTCATCATCAGCTTCAGGAGCTGGGGCAGGAGAGCTAGCCTTAATCTTCCTTGAGCTGTCTGCCTTCAGAGCAACAGACTTCTCTTTGGATCCGGACCTGCTCATCTCTTCTTCAGCTTTTCTAGAATTGATTTGAAGCTCATAGGACATTAGCTTTCCGAATAGATTTTGCGGGTCCGTCTCGGCTAACCTTCCGAACTCCCGAATGGCGCATACCTTGTTATCCCATTCCTTGGTTAGGGATCTTAGGAATTTGTCATTCAGTTCTCCGTTGGTGAAGACTCGACCATAAACTCTTAGGCCGTTCACTATCTTGAAAAAGTTCTCGAACGTGTCAGCTATGGCTTCCTTGTGACCTTGCCGGAAGGCTTCATACTTTTGATTCAGAAGGGATCTCCGATCATCCCTCACTTATTCAGTGCCTTCCATCAGAGTCACCAGGGATTGCCACATCTCCTTGTCAGATTTGCAATGGATGAGATTCTGCAGCATTGAGTCATCGACTGCACTTACTATTATATTTTTGGCTTTCTTATCGAGGGAGACAAGTGCAATCTCGTCTTTATCCAAGTCCATCAGCTTCTTAGGAACTTGTTTGGATGAGTCTATAGTAGAGGCAACCATAGGAACATGCGGACCTTCTTCAACAATCATGAAGATCCGAGGATCCACAGCTTCCATGAAGAACCTAACTCTTTCCTTCCACATAGGAAAATTATTCTTGGTGCAAATGGGAAGCTTGGCAAAATCTTTAGTCTTACTCATGGTTGATATTTCTCAAAAGACAACTCGGGTAAGATCAGATCAAGGTGTTAACCTCTTAACGATCAACCTCCCCCTCTGATATCAATTGAGAGAGGAAGTTGTCTACCTAAATCACCTAGAGGGGGGGGGGGGGGGTGAATAGGTGAGATGTGCGTCTATTTGCGGAATAAAAAATTAAGGAACCAGCACAGCACAATACCAAGCAATCACAGACGACAAAAGATTTATAGTGGTTCCCCAACCTTGGGTACGTCCACTTTCCTCACCAATCTAGTAAACCACTAGACTTGGCTACTCCACTATCTCGGATCAAAACGATCCTACACCTCGGAACAACGTTCCTACAAAAAAACTCGATCCCAAAATGGATCTACACTCGGAAGATAAAACTTCCTACAAGTCTCGGAGAAAAATCTCCTACACAATAATTTGTTTAAAAAGAATACAAACAATAATGATCTCAGATCTGGATCTTGACAGTCTTCTTCCTTAAGAACTTTGGCTTGATCAGAAAAGTTGAAGACGACTTGAGAGAGATCCACAAATCTGAAAGACTGAATCACCTCGATCGAGAGAGTAGATCTAGAATCTTTAAAGCGCGGCGAGATCGAGTGATTTACTTGCATCTGGATCGCTGAAGAATTAGGGTTGCAAACAGAGATCGGAGATCGTCGATCCAGAGCTTCTTCCGTGAACGTTAATGGCGGCGGCGGCGGCGGCGACTTGAAGAATTAGGGTTCACGGGATTGTTCTCTTTCTCTTTCTTAAAATAATAATCTCTGAAGGAATTGATTATAGTCAAATCTGAAGTGACCTATTTATAGGTAGACTCCAACGGTCATAAGACTCATTAATGATGACACCTGGACTTATCAGAAAGGATCAAATCGAAATGACCAGCGATATTGACTTAGAGAATTTCAGGAAAGATTTGAACCGACATACTCGAGTCATAGAAGATACATACTCGAATATCAGATGGTATATACTCGAGTGGAAAAGTTTGGCATACTCGAGTAAGAGAAGTTATATACTCGAGTGAAAAGGATTGGCATACTCGAGTAAGAGAAGAGAAAACTACTCGAGCGATCCAGAGATCAATACTCGAGTGATTAACGAACTACTCGAGTATGAGAGTAGATACTCGAGTGAAAGCACTTAGAAAAATTTCAGATAAAGTGTGAATAAATACTCGAGTACAAGAGTTGCAGATACTCGAGTGAGAGAAAAAGAACTACTCGAGTATATTAGGAGAACTACTCAAGTGAGGGGAAAAATGAACTACTCGAGTATCTTAGAACAACTACTCGAGTAAACATTGACTTACTCGAGTATGAAAAATAACTACTCGAGTACAGAGTCACTTACTCGAGTATATAGGGAACTACTCGAGTATGTGGACTTAGAATATTTCTGAAATGGGAAGAACAGAACTACTCGAGTATAAACAAGGCACTTACTCGAGTAACTAACCAACCACTCGAGTACAAGTTATCACTTACTCGAGTGAATACAGTCTACTCGAGTATGTAAACCAACTTACTCGAGTACAGACCCACTTACTCGAGTATACTAGAGAAGTACTCGAGTATGTGGACTTAGAAAATTTCTGGATTAAGAACAGAAGGATTTACTCGTGTATAAGAAATGATCTACTCGAGTGACTGACTATCTACTCGAGTATAAACTTATCTACACAAGTATATAGAGTCTACACGAGTATGTCCAAGGATCTACTCGAGTACTAAGTCACTTACTCGAGTATATGAAGGGTACTACTCGAGTATGTGGACTTAGAAAAATTTCTTCTAAAAGACATACTTCAATACTTGAGTCCACCATTCCAAGTGCATGTAGGAAGTGTATCCCAATAGAGAGGCTATACATGGGCCAACACTTTGGATCACACAATGAGGGATTACATTGTATGGTCCTGTGTTTGGTGACCCATTATAGACTGACATTGGTCTACACTTGGCATTAAGGACCTGCACATATACAACTTAAACAAAGCATCAAATACACCTTAATTCATCTTAGTTCAAGGTCTGACCATCTACAAATCTGAGGTATTGTGGAGACAAATCCCAACACTGGTGAGCTCATCTAAGATAAGGGTAAAGAGATAAAGGCTTAAAGCTTAACCTTGATGTAAGCTAACAGTGATAGGGAATTCATGTGTTAATCCTCCAGATGTCCTCACCTTTGTCACTTAATTTGTATATATATCTTTGATTGTGTCAATATATGATATATTTACACCATTTTTTTTCTAAGACTCTCCATAAGATCTCTTTTGGAACTCTATCATAAACCTTCTCAAGATCAATAAACAATATATGCAAATTTTATTTTCTTTCTCGATAGTTGTCAATGAGTCTCCTCAAGAGATGTATAACTTCCATGGTTGACCTCCCTCGCATGAATCCAAATTGATTTTTCGAGATGTTAATCTCTCATCTTAATCTTCTTTCTATTACTCATTTGCATAGTTTCATGGTATAACTCATCAATTTAATTCCTCTATAATTAATATAATTTTGTATATCCCCTTTATTCTAATATAAAGGTACCAAAATACTTTCTCTCCATTGGTCTGACATCCTCTTTGACTTCAGTATCTTATTAAAAAAACATGTAAGCCAAAAAATTCATTCATTTCCTAAACATTTCCATACTTTGATGGGTATATCATCTGACCCAACTATCTTTCCATTCTTCATCTTATTTAGAGCATTTTTAACCTCTAATACTTGAATTTTATGATAAAATTTTATGTTCTTATACTTCTCTGATTTACTTAACTCTTCTAAATTCAATTCATTGTCCTTTGTTTCATTATAGAGTTGATAAAAGTATCTTTTCCATCGCTCTTTAATATCCATATCAACCGTCAAAACTGTATCTGTCTCATCCTTTATGCATTTTACTTGACTAAAATCTCGTCTTTTTTTCTCTAGCTCGAGCAATTTTATATATGTCACGCTCTCTATCTTTGGTATCTAGTCGCTTATAAAATTCTTCATAAGCTTGACTTCTTGATTTACTTACTGCATGTTTAACATCTTTTTTGATGACTTTATATCTTGATAAGTTTTCATCATTCCTACAAGCGTAGAGTGATTTATAGCTTGCCCTCTTTGCCCTCACTTTGTCTTGCACTTCCTTTTTCCACCACAAAGATTCTTTATTTTGGGATTCACGACCTTTTGATACTCCAAGTACATTCTTTCCTCTTATCCTTAAATGTGAAGACATAACTTCTCATGAGACATTAGGATAAACATAAGAGTCATCAACTAGTCATTCCATAAATACCTTCTTGAAAGCAACCTGCTTTTCAAGAAAAAGATATGATGGTTATTGGTGCACTATTTCTATTTTTAATTAATAAAAAATATGACAAGGTTCTTGTTTTAAATTAGTAAGCGCTAATTAAGACCTCAAAAGGCCCTGTAGAATTAATGGTAGAACTTTAAAGTTGTAATAAGCCTATTATAAAAGTTTGACAATTTTTTGAGATGATTACTATTTAAAATATTTTAAAATAGAACAAATCCCATAAAATAAAATAAGAATAATACATGCAACCATAAACTCTAGTCGCTTGAAACTTTATTCTATAATATGGAGCTGACATGGAGACGGGACATTCCTTCGAGATCAACCCTAAATAGTGTTGAACTGATCGCCACTTTTGGAGAAGAGCGAACAGATTGATGTTTTGGTTTTTATTCAATATTTCCTATAAATTTAGAGTTGACCTGGAGATGGGCCATTCATTCATGGTCAATCATAAATAATACTGAACTGGCCTCCACTCTTGTAGAAGAGCAAAAAGATTAATGTTTTGGTTTTTATTCAATATTGCCTATAAATTTAGAGTTGACCTAGAGATGAGGCACTCCTTCAGGGTCAACCATAAATAATGTCGAAATATTCGCTACTCTTGGAGAAGAGCAGACAAATTGTTATTTTGGTTTTTATTCAGTATTGCATATAAATTTAGAGTTGACCTGGAGATGAGTCATTTCTTCTTGGACAACCTTAAATAGTCCTGAACTGACCGTCGCTCTTGGAGAAGTGTAGATAGATTGATGTTTTGGTTTTTATTCAGTAATGCCTATAAATTTAGAGTTGACCCGGAGATAAAAAATTCCTTTAAGATCAATATTAAAAATTTCTGAACTGGCCACCACTCTTAGAGTAATGCAGACAAATCAATGTTTTGGGTTTTATTCAGTGTTGCCTATAAATTTAGAGTTGAATTAGAGATGGGGCATTCCTTCAGGGTTAATGCTAAGTAGTGTCGAACAGACAACCACTCTTGAAGAACAGCGGACAGATCGATGTTTTGGTTTTTATCCAATATTGTCTATAAATTTAGGGTTGACCTAGAGATAGGGAATTTCTTTACCTTCAATCCTAAATAGTACCGAACTGATTGCCACTCTTAGAGAAAAGAGGACATATCAAAAAATTTTATTCAATATTTCCTATAAATTTAAAGTTGACTTAGAGATGTGACTTTCATTCGGGGCCAACCCTAAATATTATAGAATTAGCTGCCACTTTGAGAGAAGAGTGGATAGATCGATGCTTTGGTTTTTATTCAGTATATATAATTTTGAGTTGATCTAGAGACGAGACGTTCCTTTAGGGTCAACTCTAAATATTACTGAATTGTCTGCCACTCTTGGAGAAGAGCGGATAGATCAATGTTTTGGTTTTTATTTAGTATTATCAAAAAATTTAGAGTTACCTAGAGATAGGGCATTCCTTCAAGGTAATCCTAAATTGTACCGAACTAGCCACCAATCCTGGAGAAGAGTAGATAGATCGATGTTTTGGCTTTTTATTCAGTATTTCCTATAAATTTAGAATTGACCTAGAGATGAGGCATTCCTTCAGGATCAACCCTAGATAATACCGAACTGGCTTCCACTCTTGGAGAAGAGCAGACAATTGGATATTTTGGATTTTATTCAGTATTGCCTATAATTAAGAGTTAACCCAGATATGGAACATTCCTTCGAGGTTAACCTTAAATAATTTTGAACTAGTCGCCGCTCCAGTTAGTAGAGCAGAGTAGACAAGTTCGAGAATAAGCATTTTTATTTGGTTTTGCCCATAATTTATAGTTGACCTAGAGGTGAGACATTCATTCGAGGTCAACCCTAACTAACACTGAACTCGATCGACTCTTTTGATAAGTAGAGCGGTGCGGTTGAGTTTTATGCCTTAGCAACTTGCTGAATTATTAAAAGCCAGTGAAGGGAAAGTCGTTCATTGAAAGAACAGAACTTACTCTTGCGTACAAATCTTATGGGTTAGGTTGTAGTTAGTAGTTATTATCATGAACAAATTGGTTCGTAACCCAAAAGGTCACGACGCACGTCAAGTCGAGCCATGGACTGCATCTTACCAGAGTCACATCGCAAAAATTATGGTTTATGAGTTTGATTGAGCAAGATGAGGCTCCAACCTTTGAATCAATCCTTGGGTAACTTGACGTTGACTTTGTTTGACTTATGAAGGTTTCTATTTGAATGACTTAAATCCCATCGCTTTATATTCTACGATATATTAGCCTTTGATAGAAATTATATTGATATGATGAGAAATAATTCCTACAAAAATTTAAAACGATGCCTTCGAGAGACGTACCTCCGAAAATAATTCCCACGAGAATTAAATGCTCCTTTAATATGTAATTCCTTTGGAAATAAAATGTGCCCCCGAGATGTTATTTCTTCGGGAATGAAATGAGCCTCCGAGATGTGATTCCCTTGGAAATGAAATGTGCCTCCAAGATGTGTTTCCTTTGGGAATGGAATGTGCCTTTGAGATGTGATCCCTTTGGAATTAAATGTGCCTTCCATAAATACTTCCTTCGGGAATTTAAATAAGTGCCTTCGAGAAATGTGCCTTGGGAAATATTTCCCATGAGAATTTAATGTGTCTTTGAGAAAAGTACATCCAAGAAATGTGTCTCGATAAATAATTTCCACGGGAATTAAAGGTGCATTTGAGAAAAGTGCCTCCGAGAAATGTGCCTAGGGGAATATCAGATGGCTGAAGAGTTATACTTTGAGGCAACCCGCACGAATGGCGGTCTAGAAGGACAATATGTGCGAAACTAATAGAACTACATGGACCTAAAACCGTATGCTGGTTGATACGAAGTATGTAACTAAACGGTGGTCGTGGGAAGACTATCTCGACCCAATAGAAGTCCAGAGTTTACCCCTTATGAATACTTTACTACAGTTGATGTTAATGAGGATTGTATTATTCATAGTTATAATGACTTGACATTAGCACACGTGATAGGTGATGTGAAAAGATAGCACCCAAGTGATGAGGAAGTTACAGAGAAGGCTACTTCAGGTAAAAATTCATTAGACCACATCTTCTTATATGTGCCCCTATCTCACGATATATATACATTGGTGATAGATCCTTAATTTATAGAGTTTAATGCAGCAGGGATATTGATACTGCTCATACAAGTCTTGAGTATTGGATTTCTATGGTAGTTAATCTTACGCTAAGATATTATGCCTTCCACTAAGTGATATAAGGTGCACTCGTTAATTGTGCCTTCCGCTATAAAAATGCTTTCCTACTCCGGTGTGTAGTAATGTTTGCTTAACATCATTGTTGATGCATGACGTTGGAAAATCGAAGGGAGGGGATGAAGATGGATGTGCCTTCGTTGGGCCCTTCGCCATTGCATGTTAGTAATGGTGTGCGGTAGGATCCCCCAGACTTGTAGGACCCCTTGTATCGACGAAGGGGGGGAGGGGGGGTCTTACATCCTATATAGCCCGTGGGCCATGGTTGTCATTTTCCAAAATGTGGCGATTTAGATGACCATAATCACACACTTCCATTCACCAGTTCAAATTTCAAGAGATATGAGAATACAAATTTAATCTTTTTATGCCTTATGAGGATACCCATAAAAATTTAATCTATGTATGTTGATCTCACATCTCCATGCTAATATCTTGTATTTAAAAGCCCATTTAGGTCCCTTTTAGTTCCAAATCTCCAACTCTTCATATGTACTCCTTCTTTGTACCTATATATACCCCTCAAGGGATGAATAAAATACATTGAATACTTTTCAAACATGGTATCAGAGTTTGGTTCTTCGGTTTGATCTTCCATAATAACACTCTCTTCTTCCTCCTTCCCTAGGTGGTTTATTCAATCTTGGGCGGTCTAATTTCTTCTAACCGCTCCTTGTGCTTGCAACCTCCTTGGAATCCTTTTCTCTGCATATCCTTCCTCCTTTTTTATAGATTTTTTGATTGGGTCCCACTTGCATGCTAAATCAGCGGAATGTTGTGGCTAGCCGCGTCTCCTCTATTAGTCTGCATGTGTATTGCTCCGGTCTGACCAAGCATCTGTATGTTATATCTCAGTCCACTTACGATTTCAAGCTCGCCAGCCTGTATCTCAGTCCGCCAGCCCTCGCATTGTTGTGCTTGCTGCAACAACTTATGTCTGTAGAGATCGACAAACCTGACTTCTTGTAATTTCCTCCTCACCAAACTGCCAACGACCTTGAGCTCGCCAAACTATCAACTCTTCTCGACTATGAATTTCTCACAAAGTCCGGTTACGACCTTCTCATAAAGACCGACAACGATCTTGAGCTCGCCAAACCGCCAAGGATCTTAAGCTCTCCTGATTATTGGGTGTTGGTCATAAGTATGATTATCTCCTGTATTTGCAAAGACCAGTTCAGCTACCCTGATGGCTGACTCTACTCTGTCATCTAATTCACGTTTCTGCATCACCCTTAATGCTACAAATTACAGAATCTCGTCCTTAGTGGTCAAAAGTCACCTTCGAAGTCGATGACTATGTGGGCACATTGATGGAAGCACCTACATGCCTACAACGACGGCTGATAAAGTAACTGACAAGGCATACCTCACACTACTTGATACTTGGATCTATGATGAGCATCAGATAATCGATGTCATCCTTTAGTCAATATCCTCCTCAATAATGCTACAATTTTAGCCATATGACACTACTAACACCATGTGGAATCACCTGCGCACCTACTTCACTCCTACTGATAGTGCACATGAGTTCCAGCTCCTCCAGACCATCCAGTCCACCCGATAAGGAAATCTCACCATCCAATAATATCATGGTACAATGCTTGATCTTTGGAACCACTTGAGTATCATAGAGCCAACACCTTACCTTGGAGACACAGTACTTTTATAGTATCTTGCTCTTCGTAATTGAATTCGATTACTGTAGTTCCTTATGCATCTCAGGCATGAATTCCAGACTTTTGCTGGCATACTTCTCTAATGTTCCCTAACTCCTTCTTTGGACGTTGCCTTCAATAAACTCACTATAGAGGAAAATTGTTGCCTTGCTCTTGAGGCTGGCTCCCCAATGAAACTAACTATTTTGACCACTTCTCCTGTGGTTGCTTCTATAGGTGCTCTTGTGTTCGCGACTACTCGTCCTCCTCAAAGGTCGTCATCCAACTCTGGAAATAATCATTTTCAAACCGGGTCTGCTTCCCCTGGATAGAAGTGGTGAAACTGACATAAATGTCATAGGAATCATAATACTCAAGAAAGCTTTGCCCTTGCCAACTATAAGGCCCAAGAGACAGCAGGTCACTGTTTCCCTAGTCGCCCCACTCCTCAAGCAGCGACCAATGATCTCTCGCCAAACTTCTCTATAGAATAGATGCATCAGCTTATGAACATGATAGAAGCCAACAACAACACCCCTTCTGGCAGTGGTTCCTTGTTTGTTGCTGATATTGCATGTATCTCTTCTGGTTCTTGGATATTGGACTTGGGTGCTTCATACCATATGACTAATGATGGTCAGAGCATCTCTACTCTCCTTCCCCTTTCATCCCCATCATCCATCCGCACAACCGACGACACATTACTTCCAATCACCGGTCGTGGACACCTTCAAGATAACTCATTATTCACTATTCCTCACATTTATCATGTCCCACTTCTGGCAATTAATCTCTTATCTGTCTCTCAGATCACTGACCAAAATTACTCGATTTATTTTAATGCTACAACTTGTCTGATACAGTTCCTAAATGGGGAGGATTGTTGGTAAGGGCCGCCGTCACAATAGTCTCTACTATATTACCAGCTTGCATCTTCCTCCCCCTCATTTATCTACTACAACAACTACATATCGATCATCCGCAATCTCCCCGTGTGACCTCTGACATCATCATCTCACTCATATCTCCCTACCACGGCTTCAACTACTCGTCCCATCTAGTGCCCTTGGGAACATCTCTACCAAAATGCTTACTTCATGTACTCATTTTATTCACGATCATCAGATTACTTTATCTTTTCCTTCTAGTACTTATATTACTATTTTTCCTTTTGACTTAGTTCATACTGATGTATGGGATCCTTCCCCACATTTTCCAAAAGGAGGAAATAAATACTATGTTATCTTCATTGATGATTTTTCTCGCTTTACCCGATTATAATTGCTCAATACTAAATCTGATGTGTTCTCTAAATATGTTGAATTTGCGATCATGGTAGCTACTCAATTTTTCTATAAAATCAAAATCTTACGCTCTGAATCCAAGGGAAATATCTCTCTCATGAGTTTCAATAGTTTCTTTGATCTCAATGAACTCTTGCTCAATATTCATGCCCTCATACTCACTATCAAAATGGAGTTGCAGAATGCCAACATAAACACATACTATAAGTGACTCACTCTCTTCTTCTCACTTCTTAAGTCCCTGTTCAATTCTGGGCTGAGGTCGTGCTCACCAACGTATTTATGATAAATAGAATAACCACTCTAAACCTCCAAAACATATTCCCATATGAACACCTCTATAAGAAGGCCCCATCCTACTCATTCTTAAAAGTATTTGGGTGTACCTATTTTGTTAAACTTACTGTAATTGAACATGACAAGTTGTCACCTTGTTCTACTGCATGTGTTTTTCTCGGCTATATTTATCAACACAAGGGGTACAAGTGTTATGATCCTGTTGATAGACGGATACATATCTCTCAATATTTGATTTTTCTTGAACAATCTCCCTACCATGCTCTACCCAATCCACCTATCTCCTTACCACAATCCACTCCCGAGGACCTCATATTTCTGGATATTCTTCATCCTTCCACAACTTCGGTACCTGTCTCAGATCCTGCCAATAGTTCTGTTGAGACTACAAGCCCCCACACCTCTGATCTTCCCAACACAGCTAGCCAACAATCTGATACTAGTGAATCAGCTTCATCTCCAATTTATCTTCGTCGCTCTACTCGCATCCACAAACCTCCTAATCGCCTCAGTCTTTTCTCCTCTATCACTCTTGCCATTCAAGCCTTTATTTCCACTATCTCAAGTTATTAGGAGCCTTAGGCATATTAAGAGGCAGTCTCTATATTTGTATAGAAGCATGTAATTGATGAAGAATTACATGCCCTTGAGAAAACCAAAACTTGAAATCTGGTGTTTCCACCTAAGGGGACTAAACCATCATCTATAAATGAGTTTACAAAATCAAAACTCTTGCAGATGTCACCATCGATAGATATAAGGCCCACTTAGAGGCACGAGGCTTCCAACAATAATAAGGTATTGATTATGAGGATACTTTTGCTCCAGTTACAAAAATGACCACCATCCGCACTATTCTCGCCATTGCCTCCATTAACTCATGTGAAATCTCTTTGCTTGACGTTAGAAATGTGTTTCTCCATGGTGAACTCTCTGAAGATGTCTACATGATGTACACCACTCTCAGAGGTTCAACACTTAGTAGGATATATCTATCATCTTCACACGACTCTTTACGGGCTCAAACAAGCTCGTTGTGCTTGGGTTTCCAAGTTCACTATAGCTATTTTGGCAATTGGTTTTACTACCAGTCCCTCAGATTAGGCTCTATTCACTCACACTTTATGCACTCTATTACTCTTATATGTTGATGACATGATTATCATATGTGGCAACACAAATCATATCCAACCGTTAAATGATCATCTCAAATCTCCAAGAGGGTACACTCTATCACAACAAAGGTTTATCAATAAGATTCTTGATAAAGCTGATCTAACAGACACACACACTGCTGCAACTCCTTTAGAGCAAAACCTTAAACATCACTCCCAAGATGGAGAGGCTCTATCTGACTTCTCTAAGTATAGATAATTGGTCGGAATGCTGGTATATCTCACAATCGACCGACTAGACATTTCTCATGATGTTCATATCCACAGTCAATTTGCTGCTCTCCTCTGCACCTTGCGTTACATTTGCGGCACGCGTACCAGATCTTTATTCTTCTCATCAAACTCAATATGTGACCTTCCTGCCTACTCTAACGCTAACTGGGCTGGTGATGCCTCTGATCGGAAATCCACCACCTGATATTGCATTTTTCTTGGTGACTCCCTGATCTCCTGGAAATATAAAAAGCAAAATGTGATATCTCGATCTAGCACTAAAGCTGAATATCGTGTTATGGCCACCACTACTGCTGAAGTAACTTGGTTTCGCCTCCTCTTACAAGATCTCCAGATTACTGTCTTGGTGCTACACCACTTTTTTGTGACAACACAAGTGCTATACAAATTGCTTCCAATCATGTGTTTCATGAACGCATATAACACATTGAAGTTGATTGTCACTATGTTTGTCAACAGTTTCTCAACAAGGTTGTCTCTCTACCTCACATTCATCTGCCTCTTAGGTTGTAGATTTCTTCACCAAGGCTCATACTATTCATAGGCATGAGTTTCTTATTCGACATCTCTCATTGGTTGATCCACAATGCTTTCTTGACGAATGATGTTCTTCAAACTTATAAATGTGCCACTATAATGCTCCGTTTGGGGGGGACTTATTTACACCGGTCAAGCGGTTACGGCGCTTGACCGGTGAAAATAAGTCCCCCCCCCAAACGGAGCTTGTTTGAGAGGATGTGCTAATATCTTGTATTTAAAAACTCATTTATGTTAAGCCCATTTAAGCACCTTTTAGTCCCACATTTTCAACTCTTCTTATGCACTCCTTCTTTGTATCCATATATCTACCCCTCAAGGGATGAATAAAATACATTGGATACTTTTCAAACACTCCAAATTGCATATTGGTTTCACTCTTTTTACAATAACAATTTAATCTTTTTGTGGCATATGAGGATCTGGGAATAAATAGATGAATCAAGGATGATTCAAGTGAGTTCAAAAATAGGTCTAAGGACTGAAGTCAAACTCTGATACAATGAAAACATTTAAGTAAATAATTCAAGGGATTTTTGGAAGATGGGTGAAATACTCGCGCGTGTGTGCGTGTGTGCGTGTGTGCGTGCGTGCGTCAAGCTATATATAGAAAGAGACTACGGAGATGTGATGAAGATCATCCTTGGCATTTGTAATAAATAGTTTCACTTTTTGTATAACAATTCATGCTTATCCAATCAATTTAAAATCTAACAACATATATATGCTATTATTATTTTTTAAGATCTTGATATCATCATAAACAATTTAAAAATTCAATTACAAACTTCTAACCACTAAATAGTAAAGTTAAAATTAAAACTTGATTAAGAATTAGATAACAGTTATATATGCTATTATTATTTTTTTAAGATCTTGATATCATCATAAACAATTTAAAAATTCAATTACAAACTTCTAACCACTAAATAGTTAAGTTAAAATTAAAACTTGAATACAGATTAGATAACGGAGAACTAAGTATTGGACTTTCACATAATTTAGGCAGTTGTTATTTGCAAATTATGTTTGTTTATTCGCAGCTTTTATCTATTTGCAGTTCTAATGGAAGTCAAATTTAATTTGTTATTCGCAGATATTTTTTTATCCACGAATTAGTAAATAATTTTTTAAAAAAAACTTTGGTAGTCCATTTCACTTTCTTCACCACAAAGTGAGTAACTCTAGCTATTTAAATCTTCCTAAATAAACCGAATCATATTAACAACGAAGAAATCATCTTTCTACCTCAACTCGGTTTCTATAAATGCATTCATTTTATGAATCACAATCCATGCAAACATTGAAGTGATCAGAAGGTCATCGAAAATGTTCCTTCTGTAATGATCCTAGCCGATCCAACGAGACAATGCCACGGCTCCGCTCTAGGCGTCGCTATCGGGCTGCAGCCCAAGCACCCCAACCCCTCTCCCTCCACGGGCGGGTTGTTGGTGGTCATAGCCTCTCTTTGATGAGCGAAACTCCATAGTTAAGCGTGCTCGGGCTAGAATAGTACTGGGATGGGTGACCTCCTGGGAAGTCCCCGTGGTGCGCGCTTGACTATCAAGTTTCGCTCATCAAAGGGAGGTTGTGGCCATCAATAAATCGCCTGTGGAGTGAGAGGGGTTGGGGTGCTTGGGCTGCAGCCTGGTAGCGACGCCTAGAGCGGAGCTGTGACATTGTCACGTTGGATCGGCTAGGGTCGTTACAATAAAAAGTGCACTTTTAATTGTAACGACTTGGGATTTAACCCATATCCCCCATGACATCACTACCGGGCTACAACCCAAGCACCCCAACCCCTCTCTAGCCCACTGACGGGTTGTTGGTGGCCACAACCTCCCTTTAATAAGAAAACTTGACAGTTACGTTGGGCCGTACGGGGACTTCCCAGGAGGTCACCCATCCCAGTACTACTCTCGCCCAAGCACGCTTAACTATGAAGTGAAGGAACTCCATAGTTAAACGTGCTTGGACGAGAGTAGTACTGGGATGGGTGACCTCCTGGGAAGTCCCCGTACGGCCCAACGTAACTGTCGAGTTCGCTCATCAAAGGGAGGTTGTGGCCACCAACAACCCGTCAGTGGGCTGGAGAGGGGTTGGGGTGCTTGGGCTGCAGCCCGGTAGCGATGTCATGGGGGGTTATGGGCCAAATCCCGGGTCATTACACCTTCGTTATCGGGCCCCACTCAGGAGAATGAAAACATCGGCTGCTCAAATTTAAAATTGGTCTGCGAATAACAATTTGTAAACTTAAATAAAGTGGGAAAAATTTGAGTTGCAAATAGACATTTATGTACAGTCTGCATAATACATGTTGTGGCTCACTTGATTATCTTGGTAGACCGGTTTAAATTGGACCGTCTTAGCTCATGAGCGATCAATGTGGTGTTTTTTGGTTCGGTCTTTATTGTTTCCCTATTTTGGGACTTCCTTTTTTGAAATTTTCTAAAAATAGTTTCCTATTTTGAGGATTCTCTCTACTGCGGGAATTATAAAGGAGGAGCCACCCGTGAGGTTATAGATGGAGAACCTCCTGGAGGATTTGAATGAGTGTCGGCCTGTAGCTTTCAAGGAGGAGAGCCACCAATAGTTGTGAAGAAGAATATATGCCGCCTCTCTCTCTCTCTCTCGTTCGTACACTCGGAGGAGTCACCGGCCTTGGGTGTTTGTCACCGCTCTCGAGAAATTACCGCCAAGCGGTAGTGCTACCGCGTCGCGCTATCCTCTCGGCGAATGAAGGATTTTCTCGAGTAAACTGATCTAACGCCAGACGATAGGTGTTACAGCGTCGCGCTAGCCTCTCGACGAATGCATGATTTCTCGAGTAACGACCCACCGCCATGCGATAATCGCTACCGTATCGTGCTAGTCTCTCGACGAGTATCGAGATGAATTTCTCGAGTAACCCACTTACCGCGCAGTGGCAGATGTAACCGCGCGGTGCTAGCTTTTTGAATTAGAAAGATTCGTTTTGAAAAAATTATTTCAAATTTGGATGACAGCTGGCACAACAAGCGTGCGAACCTACCACCGGGCGCTAGTCTTACTGCCGGTGGTAGCCTTTTTTCATGAAGAAGTATAAAAGGCCGCCTTGGTTTCTGTGCCCAGTAGATTGAAGGACTGAAGAACGACGGGAGATCGTGAATTCCAGGGTTCGGCGGTCTTCTTGTGCTCTATTCCAAAAGTCTCCGTCGAAGAAGAAGAAAGTCATCTCCCTCCCGTTCGTGAACGAAGAACTCCGGCGATGCAAGATCTACACCGAGTACGAAGTGCCGACCGATTGCTAGTAAACGAAGATCTTAAGCACCGACCGCGGATCGCTCAACGGAGAAGTCATCAAGAGGGAGAACTTCAACTTTTAGATTATTTACATTTTTTATTCTTGTAATCTTTTCTTTTTCTAAATCTTGTGGTGAAGAAAATCGACCGGTAAGGGTCGTCGGAATCTGGGTAGGATTCCCCGGGAAATTGTCCTGGGGAAAGGGACATCTAGATCGGAGGATCTAGCGGGGCTCTAAGACCCTTCCTTGTGAGGAGGTGAAGAGTCGGCTCGAAGACTTTTCCTAGAGGGAAAAGGAGAGAGCCAACCAGTCCATGAGGCGGATCAGTATAGAAACCAAAAGATCGTTTCTACTCATAGACTTAGATCTCAGGCATCACGGAGATCACCTTTTTGTACCCATCTAGAACTATTGTTATTTTGAATTCATGCAATTAAATCTATTATTCAAAGTATCTAGTTGTCTACCTAATCACCTAGAGGGGTGAATAGGTGAGATCTGCGTCTTTTGCGGAATAAAAATTTGAGAGAGTATAACATAGAAAATAGTCAAGCACAATTCAGACGACACAAAAAATTATAGTGATTCCCCAATCTTGGGTACGTCCACTCTCCACTTCACCAATCTAGAACCACGACTAGACTTGGCTATCTCGGATTAAACAATCCTACACCTCAGAGCAACGCTCCTACAACTCGGAGTAAACACACTCCTATAAACTCGATCTCCCAAAATGGGATCTACACTCGGAAGAAAACTCTTCCTACAAGCTCGGAGACAAAACTCCTACAAGAATTGAAATAAAGTTTTACAACAATAATACTTCACAAATCCAGATCTAAAATCTACAGAGTTCTTCCTTCTTGAAGACTGAAAGCTCGATGAAGAAGTTGAGGAAGAAATCCAAGAAAACTTGATCTGAATCTCTTAAGATCCGACACGATCAAATAGTTGATTGGAGAAACTTGAATCAGAGATCTATCGAATCTATTCTTCTGTTAAATCGCTGGATCGAGGGCGAAGCTTCAGAGAAGAACGATGATTGCGGCGTGCGGCTTTTCCCGATCTTGAACTTGTGGCAATTCAGACTTAAGATTATGATTAGCAATTAAGATTAGGGTTTGTGAATCCATCGACAAGACTTTATATAGAACCTTTTCTAACGGTCTGAATTCATTAAGGAAAGATAATCAATCATATTAAATACGGATTGACATTTGAAATCCCGTTCGACGAACAGAAGTTGCGTTTGACGAATAGAAACTGCATTCGACGAATTAATTTTGAATTTCTATTTGACGAAAGAAATCTTGTTCAACGAATTGACTTTGAATTTCCATTCGATGAAAGAAATTCTGTTCAACGAACTCTGTTTGACAAATTGACTTTTAAATTTTCTCCATCTGTAATGCGTTCTTCGAAAAGATTAAAATTCTTCGAAAGCATCTTGGTTTTTCGTAAACTAACTCAGCCTTTTTCGAAAAATACTTCACGCAGAATTTCCTTTGAGCAAGAAACTTTTTGTTCGAAAGGAATAAATCTTTTCGAAAACAACTCTTCTTTTTTGAAGAATGAAATCAATTTTTTGAAAAACTAGTTTATAACTTTTCGAAAAATAGTTGCTCTTTCGAAAACACGACTTGGTTTTTCGAGAACTCTTCAGGGTATTTTTCGAAAAGGAGAGCTTAGAAATATTTGAGGGTTTTTCGAAACATCATAGTGTTTCTCGAGAACAACTTTGCTTTCTCAAAAAATGAAGTTTAGACTTTTTGAAAAACACTAATCTTTTTGAAAAATTTACTTAGGAAATTTCAAGGAAAATTTCTTTTCTTCTTTCAAACACCAACAACCCTTCCTTTCTCCAAAATCTTTAGTGCTTGAAAATGAAGTGCATCCCAATATAGAGGTTACATATGAGCCAACACCATGGATCACACAATGAGGGATTACATTGCATTGTCCTGTGTTTGGTGACTCACTGTAAACTAGCATTGGTCTACACTTAGCAATAATGACATGCAAGCACTCAACTAAAAAATGACATCAAATACAAACTTAATTCATCTTATTTTAAGGGTGGCTTCACACAAATCTAGATTATTGTGGATACAATACCCAATAGTTATTTCCGTGTTAATTATATCTGGGTGTGTGTTGTGATTGTTTAGCGAGTGTGTGTGTTTGTGGGGTTGGAACTCGGATATGCACAGTAAAACGAGCTATGTGACTTACCGCTGTGCGTTTGCTACCTAACGCCCCGCGGTAGCTTCCAGAACTAGATTTTCTGAGGGGAAATATTTTAAATTCTATTTAACACATCAAACCTTATTCACCCCCCTCTAAGGTTGGCCACTAGATCCAACAAGTGGTATCAGAGGCAGGTTACTTCTTAAGGCTTAAAATCCTGAAGTAAGATGGTTAACTCCGTTCATGCGTTCTCTGAGGGACAAGGTGTGAGTAGACCTCCACTCTTTATGGGGAGTGACTATAGTCACTGGAAAACACGCATGAGAATCTTTTTGATGACTCAAAGCATGGATGTATTGGCCATGGTAGAGACGAAATACATTGCACCCACAGTCATAGTAGAGGACATCGTCCTAATCAAACCAAACGATAAGTTGGATGACACAGATAAGCTTAGATGCACGAACAATACTAAGGCAATGAACTCTTTATTCTACGTATTAGATAAAATTGAATTCAATCGAATTTATAACTGTGAAACTGCGTATGATATATGGCGGTTACTTGAACTTACTCACGAAGGTACTTCGCAGGTGAAAGAGTCGAAGTTTTTCCGACTCAAGTCTGAATATGAGAATTTCAGGATGGAGAACGATGAGGAGGTTGACAACATGTATACATGATTCACCAAGATTGTCAACGCCTCAAGATCCCTCGGGAAGAGCTTTTCAATTGGTGATCTGGTGAGTAAGATCATGCGATCTTTGCCTTCGCACTTCAACCCAAAGGTGACTGCGATCACCGAATCTCATGATATCAGCTCCCTAGAGATAGAAAGCCTCATCAGGAATCTAAAGACACGCGAACTTGAACTAAAGATTCAAGTGGAGGAATATCCCAGGGAAGTAAAGAAGAAGGGGCTGGCATTGAAGGCCGCAAGGGAGAGAAAAGCTGCTGAAGATTCTGAGGAAGATGAGGAGGAGAGCCTCTACGTTCGGGAGTTCAAAAAATTCATGAAGAGCCCCAAGAAGCAGGGACAGTTCAAGAAATTCCTGAAGAGAGGAGCTGGAGAAGGAATAAGGCGGAAAAAGCCATCAAAAGAGACGGAAAGCGACGATGAGAAGTCCTAGCCGGAGTGCTTTCACTTTCACAAGTCTGGGCACCTAAAGAGAGAATGCCCAAGACTTCAAAAGGAGGAAAAAGAAAAGAAAAGCCGACACAAAGGGAAGAAGAAGGTGTTGAAGGCGCTCACCTGGGATGAGGATGGATCAGAAGAGTCAAGTACCACAGACTCTGGCAGTGAAGACGAGGCAAATATATGCCTCATGGGGAAGAATCAAGAAGAATCTGACGATGAGTCTAGTGTCCAGAGCGACACTGAGGTAACCCCACCTACTTATACTGAACTTCTAGAAATTTATGAACACTTAGTTGATAAATTAGAAAGTGTTATTTCTGAGAAAAAGTCCTTGAGAGTCGAGAATAAGAAAATTAAAAAGGACTTAGAAAAATTAAAAGGTGAAGTTATTAGAAGTGGCAAAGAAAAGATCGAGTGTCTAGAGCGCTCTCACTTGATGACAACGATCGAAGAACAAAATGCAAGTCTCTCCAAGTCGTCGGTGAGAACGAATAACCTCATAAATGAAAAGAATGTATTGGATAAGAGACTTAACTTATCGCTTGCCAAGGTAGAGGATGGAAAAAAACAATTTGTCAATCAGTGTGTAATGCTTGTAACTGAAAACACCGCCCTAAATACGAGGATCCATGATCTCAACTGTGTTATCCAGAAGTTTTGGATAGGCCAAAAGTATTTAAATATGTTATTGAGTGCACAGTGTCATGGATCTAGGAAGTTTGGACGGGACACGTATGTCCAACGTCCCCACCGAGTGGAAATCGTTATCAAGCTACCTCTAGACCTAATAATAAAAACTCACCAAATAAGGTCAAAAAGTCTGAAAGGCTTTCCCCATCTTCAAACACGAGCTCAAGCAACCCGATAAAGGCAGCGTCTACTGCTTACATTGTGTTCGCAAACTGTCATAAGTTTGGTAACACTTTCGGCTCTTGTCTGAGAAAAGGTGCCAAGAAAAATACGCAAGTCTGGCTACCAAAGTCTTCTATCTATCATATGCGTGGGACAACTTGGGTAACTAGAACTTTACCCTCATCTTCTTTTTAGGTCTATTGGAAGGCTAAGGACACTAAGAACGTGTGGTACTTGGACTCTGGTTGCTCCAAGCACATGATGGGAGATAAAGACAAGTTCCTTAGCCTGGAGAAGAAGAAGGGTTGCATGGTGACCATTGGGGACAACAACAAAGGACGGATACTATGAATTGGCACAATAGGTAACAAGACATTTTCTATTTCAAATGTTCTGTTTGTAGATGGACTTAAGCATAATCTCATTTCTATTCGCCAATTGTGTGATAAAGGTCTAGATGTCATATTTGAGTCATCTACAAACACCTGTAAAATCATTGATGTCAAAACTACTAGTGTATTACTTGTAGCTCACAAAAATCATAATGTTTATATTGTTAGTTTTGATGATATATATGCATCTAATCTGAAATGCCTAGTTACTAAGAATGACAAATTAGAACTTTGGCATAAGAGACTAGGACATTCTAGAAGTAAGCTTATTATAAAACTATAAAAAAATAAACTTGTTTGGGGACTTCTCATCTTAAGCGGTAGTTTAAATGTCTTATGCACTCCCTGTCAAAAAGGCAAATTTATTAAAACCTCTTTCAAGAGCAAAACTGAAGTTTCCACGTCTAGACCACTCGAACTCATTCACATGGATTTGTTTGGACCTCTTAGTACGTGTAATCTAGGTGGAAAACGATACACCTTCGTTATCATAGATAATTATTCACGCTATTGCTGGACGATCTTTCTTGCGAATAAATCTGACACATTTAGCGAATTCTCAAATTTGTGCACGCAACTTCAAAATGAGAACGAGCTAAAAATAAAATGTATTAGATCAGATCATGGAGGAGAGTTTGAGAATGAGGACTTCACAAACCTGTGTGACACATTAGGTATTAAGCATTAATTCTCTGTCCCTCGCACTCCTCAACAAAACGGTGCCCAAAGAAAGAAATAACCGCACTCTTCAAGAATTAGTCCGCACAATGCTCGCCGAGTTCAGCTTACCACGATCTTTCTGGGCTGAAGCGGTTAACATGGCAAGCTACGTGATGAACCGAGTCATGTTTCACCCACTTTTAAAGTGAACTCCATACGAGTTGTATTTCGAAAGGAAACCCTCAGTATCATACTTTATGGTCTTTGGTTGCTCGTGCTACATTCTAAACACTAAGGATCATCTTGGAAAATTTGACGAAAAATCTGATATAGGTACCTTCTTAGGATACTCGAGCAAGAGTCGGGTCTATAGGATCTACAATAAGAGGACCTTAGTGGTTGAAGAATCGGCTCATGTGTATTTCGATGAAAATTCCCCAACTAACGAGCCTAAGGCGAATGAAGAGGAGGTTGAATGTGTACCGATAGGGGATGAAGGTGAGGAGAGAATCGTGGAGAGTTAAACTCAAATTCTTGAACAAGGATATAAGCCTCCTAGTAACTTAATTTTTTTCAAAGCAACATCCTTGTGATCTAGTCATAGGAGAGCTATCTCATGGAATTAGAACTTGGTCCACACTTCATGAGTCATACTCAAACTTGTGTTTCCTATCTGATATTGAACCCAAGAATGTTTCAGAAGCCTTAAAAGATGAATCATGGTTCTTGGCGATGAATGAGGAGTTGAGCCAATTCGAGAGAAGTAAGGTATGGGTGTTAGTGGAACGTCCAGATAACCATCCAGTCATAGGCTTAAAATGGGTTTTCAAAAATAAACTTGATGGTGAGTCTAGGATAACAAGAAATAAAGCGAGGTTGGTGGCTCAAGGGTATTCTCAGATAGAAGGTGTGGATTTTGAGGAGTAGTTTGCACCAGTTGCACGTCTTGAGTCCATTTGTATATTCTTAGCGTTTGCCAGCTATAGACAGATTCGATTATATCAAATGGACGTTAAGAGTGCATTTCTGAATGGGTATATTAATGAAGAGGTGTATGTCGTGCAACCACCCAGTTTTATGAATGGCGCCTATCCAAACCACATATACAAGTTGGTGATGGCCTTGTACGAACTGAAGCGGGCACCCCGTGCTTGGTACGATAGGCTCACTACTTTTCTCTTAGATCATGGTTTTAGGATGGGTAGTGCGGACACAACCTTATTTGTAAAGACCAAGAATTCAGATCTAATTATACTACAAATCTATGTGGATGATATCATTTTTGGAGCCACAAATGAAATGATGTGTGAAGAAATTGTCATCCTAACTAAATCTGAATTCAAAATGAGCCTAGTAAGAGAACTTACCTATTTCTTAGGATTTCAGATTTCTCAACGCATAGACGGGATTTTTATAAGTCAATCAAAATATATCAAAGATATGCTCGTGCTTTTTGGGTATGAGAATCTGAAATAAGTCAAAACTCCCATGAGTGCCTCTCTGAAATTAGGAAAAGATGAAAGTGGCATTTCTATCGATCAGACGGTGTTTAGAGGTATGATATGATAATTGTTATATTTGAGTGCTTCTTGGCCCAATATCATATTCACGGTGTGTCTTTGCACTAGATATATAGTCGACCCTAAGGAGTCACACTTGAAATTCGTAAAACACATTTTTAGGTATCTGATTGGCACGCAAACCCTTGTACTCTGGTACCCACACACCACAGATTTCACACTTCACGGGTACTCAAACTCAGACTATGTCGGACGCTCACTTGATCGCAAGAGCACAAGTGGTACATGTCATTTCCTAGGCCCGACACTAGTCTCCTAATCAAGCCACAAACAGAACTCGGTTGCACCCTCCACCGCTGAAGCCGAGTATATCGCCTTAGGAAGCTGTTGCGCTCAAGCACTATGGATTTCTCAAACATTAGAAGACTTTGGCCTCACGTGTAGGAATTGAAAATCATTGATTATAAGGGTAGCTAATCACCTAGAGGGGGGTGAATAGGTTATTGCAGTCTTTTGTAGTTCTTTAAAATCTTCTATGACTTATGTCCTACTGTGTATACATAATTCATCTTTCAAGAACACAATACTCAGCAAAGAAAAACACAAGACACAACACACCAGATTTTATAGTGGTTCCCCAGTGTATGGGTACATCCACTGTCCCTCTTCGCCTTTCTAACAGTATGTTAGACAAGGCTCTTCTCCAAAAACTATGGCTCTTCTGAGATTACAGCATGATCCCACCGGATCAGTCAGTCTCCACTGAGACTTACAACACAGGCTCATAGCCCTCCACACAGTAATCTCCTGACTACCAAACACAGGCACAACTGCCCTTAACATAGGCTGGGAGAAACAGCCCCACCCAAATCCACACAAGCCCACGACCCTAACACAGATCTCACAGATCCTTCTCACAGCCTTTATAATTTAGGCATTACAATAAGATCACACAAATCTCTCACACGACCTAATCAATCTAGGCCTCACCACAGATCTATCACAGATCCACAGATTTTGAAAGAGGAATGTTTATTCGACTCAAGAGAAATTTCTTCCTGAGTCGATTTCTTTCTGTGCTAAGAAAATCTCAGCCCTATCTGCCTCCCAGCAACAAGAAAATTGATCTTTAATAGTCTGCGACTTGTGCTAGAAATTCCTCAGAATCTTGATTTTGTTCTTGCTGATGAAAGAGGGGAAGACGATCTTTAAACAGCTAACATGTAAGGTAGATTGCAATTCCTCTTCCTTATTCTTCTGTCCAGTCAGAATCTGGCACAAATATCTTCTTCTTCTTCGATTCAGAAAATGATCTTCAATTTTGGCTCAGATTGAATCATGAAGCAATTTCAGCTAGGGCTTGCCTAGACTTATTCGTCTTCCTCAGAGATATCCTCTTTACTTATTGTAGCAGATGTTGATTGCACCAGCGAACTCAGAAACCCTTTGGATTTATCAATTTGAAGTTATTGGATCTGTAACAATGGCGGATGAAGACGACGAACTCCCGCTTCTTGTTTTTTAGAATGAATTAATGTTAATCAGAAAAGTTAATTTGATCTTGATCTCAGTTGCTATTTATAATCCCGTCGAATTGCGGAATGATTGACACATGTCCCTGTTTTAATGGCGGTTAAAACCTTAGCTTAATCAAATTGAGATTCACTTTAGACTAACGGAGTCGTTAATGTTGATTTGCAGCATTTAAATAACGAATCGGAAATTCGTTGACTTATTGACTTTGCTGACATCAACATCATTCTGGACTTAGCAAAATCAAGCATCATTACAGAAATCCTCAGTTCGACGAACCCAAAACTCAGTTCGATGAACCCAGAGCTCAGTTCGACAAAAAAGTGAAAGTTGAGTTCGACAAACTCTGAACTCAGTTTGACGAACTCGGAGCTCAGCTCGACGAAAAGTGGATAAGCAATACTCAACGATTCTGGACTTAAAATTTTCTTTAGCTCTGCTAGGCGTTGAGTGGCGTTGAGTGAAGAGGCCATACTCAGCGAATTTGGACTTAGAAATATTTCAGCTATATTGAGAGCGTTGAGTGTATATGCCTCACTCAACGTTTTTTTCCTTAGCCATATTCTTCTTCCCTTTCTGCTTAAAAGTGTTGAGAGCATTGAGTGTATAAGCTTCACTCAACGCTTTTATACATAGCCTGATTTTCTGCAATCTTGCCTTCTTGCTGAAGTTTGGCATTGAGTGCGTTGAGTGAACTGGCTTCACTCAACGATTCTAGACTTAGCCGAATTCTTGTTTCTTCACAGGAAGACTAGACTCAAAGCCTTTATACTTAGCATTGAGTGAATGAGCTTCACTCAACGCTTCTATACTTAGTCGAATTTTCTGTCTCCTTATACTTTAGCTTTGACAGAATCTCCTTGACTCAACGATTCTGGTCATATGGCATTTAGTGAGTTGAGCTCACTCAACGCCTGTGGACTTAGCCACATTTCTGCCTTTTCAATACTGCAAGCTTTGACTGTCAACCTTCTCTCAGCGTTATTAGTTGTATGGCATTGAGTGAGCTTGCCGCATTCAACGCTTCTGGACATACGCATTTTTCTGAATTTCTAGCATATCACTTTGATTCCACCTGTCATTGTCTCTTGAACTATATGTTCAATCATTATGACAAAGACCAACCTGTATGCATGAACTTAAACATACATCAAATACAACTATGTGTATACCATTGACATGTTTGACTTCTTACAAATCTAGGACATTGGGATCAATGAACCCAATAGGAATGTTACACTTAGGTGCGACAACAAGAGTGCCATAGACTTGACATATAATCCAGTACACCATTCTAGATCAAAATATATTGATGTGCGTCACCACTTCATTCGAGATCATATAAAAAAGGAGAACGTGAGTGTAAGCTTCATTGGCATCGATGACCAACTAGCGGATATATTCACTAAACCACTCCCAGATGCACATTTCTCACAACTTCGACTCGAGCTTGGTGTTCTGGATCTCTCATCCTAGTCATTGTTATTTGTGGTTAACTGTTCTTCTGTTTGTAGTTGTTTTTGTTTCATTTTCTACGCGTCTTTTCTTATGCGTTGTTTACTTGAGCTTCCTTGTTTTTTTAATAAAAACAAAAACAAAACAATATATATATAAACAAAAAAAACATGCATTTGCTTTCGTTGTAACGTTTTATATTTCTGTACTAGTTTTAATGTAATAGGTTTTAAAAAAATGATGAAAAAAAACTGTTGTTGATTTATAATGCTATAAGGGCTCACATAACTGTGACTTAGACCATAACGCGTACGTACAATGTTTGAGTTCAGACTCTTAATCTATATAAACATTGTCCTCCGATCATAGTGGGCTGAATCTATAGGTGCTTAGCTATTGAGTGCAACAAGATGGGGTCGTGTCTGTTGTCTATTCCTCTAGGTATGTGTGAGGTCTTAGATAGGGGAATGAATTCACATGATACACACATCCCTAGCAAGTGCACTTAAGACGGAAAAATGCTAAGCATACATGCTATAAATCGTGACACTATATTCTAACATGCTAGAAATACGTTGAATAATCAATGTCATGATACACTTGTGTTTATACTAGGCGTGAAACTTTGGGCCCAAACTCTAGTACAAAATTCATATGTATACAAGTTAAAGTGTATCTATCTAGGTGGATAGATTTCGATTGACTCGGGGCTCCGTGAATTTTAAAAAAATGATCAAAGTGATAGATCTACGCTAACAAAATAAAACAATGCAAGCTATCGTATCTCTTGTCACGGTCCCCCCAAGCACTAGTCATTCCTCCTGATAAGTCTCCATTAACATTGTGAGGATGAGCACCTTGGTTAAAGAGTCACTTCGATCTTGTGCATCGACTCTATCTTTAGCTTAGTGCCCTTAGTTTTTGCCTATGTATGACATCGGATGACATGTGAGGTGATTATTCACCTTATTTCTCTTGTGTTAGGTTCCTAGACGATCGAGATAACCATGGACAATATGCTATTTTTCCCTTGGTGTTATCTTGCTTTCAATTCTACACGAACACATATCATTTCCTTGTCTAAGACTTCCGCACATAAGAATTGGACTGCAACTACACTATCTCTTTTTAGCACAATACGTACTAGCACACAATTTACACTCATGACGTTTTCAATGTGTCTCACTTGATTACTTCCTTACTCTTATAGCATTGTAGACGTACTCTTTGTGTGCTTAGTTTAATCTGTGCTGTCCAATTCATATTAACTCTGAAAATTGATCTTCTCTGACTGTGTACCTTGCTCCATTGTGTGACCCATATGCTTACAATTATCTAATATGCATTCCGTTTTGAGTCACCTCTATGATTATCATCTCTAACTTTACTTTGTGTGCGCATGCGCACTATCTGCTCTTTGTCTAAACGCTCATCATATCTACTATTTTTCATCCTGTATGCTTGGTTGGCCTTGCCCGCCCTTTTGATATTATTAAAGGGGAAGAATAAATTGTTCATGAGTATGTTCATGAGTATGTTCATGAATATGAGTCATGGGTTAGGAGAGGTCACATGTAGAGGGAGCATGTTAACAATGTGTGCACATAGATAGGGGGAGCATGTCGAACATGTAGATAGGGGGAGCGTGCATGTAGGGGAGCTATATAGAGAACCTACAACTTGATGTTAGCCTATAACTCTTATTATTTATATGAACTCTATCTCATTGTTATTTCTCATGAACATAAGTTGATATTATCAAAAGGGGGAGTTTGTCGGAACTGATGTTTCACATTCCCTGTGTTTGAGAATATCAACTCTCGGGCTGTATTTGATCACGTCTTCTGTTGATAAGTGTGCAGGTTGACAGGTGCAAACGAAGAAGAAGAAGATTCCTATAGACATTAACGCCGAGCGATAGAAGTTACCGCCAAGCAGTAGCCGTAAATTAATTAGACACGGATCTCGGGAACCTACCGCTCTGTGCTAGTCCTACCTCCCGCACTAACATAAGGAATTATTTTGGCCAAGCTCTTGGGAAATTACCGCCAAGCGGTAGTGCTACCGCATCGCGCTATCCTCTCGGCGAATGAAGGTTTTTCTCGAGTAAACCGATCTAACGCCAGGTGATATGTGTTAGTGCGCCGCGCTAGCCTCTCGATGAATGCATGATTTCTTGAGTAACGACCAACCATCAGGCGATAGTCGCTACCGCGCCGCGCTAGTCTCTCGACGAGTATTGAGACGAATTTCTCAAGTAACCAACTTACCACGCGGCGGCAGATGTAACTGTGCGGCGCTAGCTTTTTGAATTATAAAGATTCATTTTGAAAATATTATACCAGATTTGGATGACAGCTGGCAGAACAAGCGCGCGAACCTACCGCAGGGTGATAGTCTTACCCCCGGCGGTAGACTTTTTCATGAAGACGTATAAAAGGCCACCTTGGTTTCTGTGCCCAATAGATTGAAGGACTGAAGAGCGATAGGAGTTCATGAATTCTAGGGTTCGGCCGCCTTCTTGTGCTCCGTTCCAAAAGTCTCCATCGAAGAAGAAGAAAGTCTTCTCCCTCCCATTCGTGAACGAAGAACTCCGGCGATCCACGATCTACACCAAATACGAAGTGCCGACCGATTGCTAGCAAACGAAGATCTTAAGCACTTGTCGCGGATCGCGCAACGGAGAAGTCATCAAGAGGGAGAACTTCAACTTTTAGATTATTTACATCTTTTATTCTTGTAATCTTTTCTTTTTCTAAATCTTGTGGTGAGGAAAATCAACCGGTAAGGGTCGTCGAAATCCGGGTAGGATTCCGTGGGAAATCATCCTGGGGATAGGGATGTCTAGATCGGAGGATCTAGCGGGGATCTAAGACCTTTCCTTGTGAGGAGGTGAAGAGCCAGCTCGAAGACTTTTCCTGGAGGTAAAAGGAGAGAGCCAACCGGTCCGTGGAGCGGATCGGTATAGAAACCAAAAGATCATTTCTACTCATCGTCTTAGATCTCCGGCATCACGGAGATCACCTTTTTGTACCCATATTGTTGTTTTGAATTCATGCAATGAAATCTGTTATTTTTGTGTTAATTACTTCTAGGTGTGTGCTGTGATTGTTTAGCGAGTGTGTGTGCTTGGATCTGCACAGGAAAATGAGCTCTGGGACTTACCGCCGCGCGTTAGCTACCTAACGCCCCGCGACAGATTCCAGAACTAGATTTTCTGAGGCAAAATATTTTAAATTCTATTTAACACATCAAACCTTAGTCACCTCCCCTCTAAGGTTGGCCACTAGATCCAACAGCCTCGACGGCAATTTCTCTTCGGTGGTGGCGTTCTTCTCCGGTGGCGACGTTGTTCTCCGGTGGTGGTGCGGTTGAACGTCGGACTTCGATGTTGAAGATTTGGTGAACCATGTGTGTCCGCGAGGCGGATTGCAGTCTAGATTTCAGATTCTCGCTGCGGATCATGTGTGTCCAGATCATCCACGATGTACTCGTCGGACGGTCATTTTCTCATGTTTTCCTTGTGTTTGTATTTATATTTTTATTATATAAATTGTGTGGCTATATTTTGTGATCTTGAGTATCTACAATATTTATAGTTGTGTCTGCGTTTGTACCGATTTTACAACAAGAGGTATCAGAGGGAGGTTCCGAGTAGGTGATTGTTTGGACGTTCCGATTTTAGGTTTGGGTCAATGGTAGGTGGCAATATCGGTCTACTCCCTATCTTTCCAGATCTGATCCGTGAATTAATCAGATTACTTAGAGGTACTGCAGGCAGGTATGGCAGGGAAGAACGTCGTGTTGGCCGGATATTCGGTGGAGAAGTTTGACGGTAGCGGTAACTTTCTCCTATGGCAGATTCGGGTCAAGGATATGCTGGTTGAGCAGGGGTTGATCCAAGTATTATGGGGGCATGATTATTTGCCCGCTCCGATGAAGGATTCTGAGTGGACGGAGATGGATGAGTGTGCCACTAGCGCTATCAGGATGTGCATCGAAGATAAGGTGATGTTCAGCATCAGTATTGAAGAGTCCAAAGTCACGCTGTTAAATAAGCTGGAGGGACTTTACATGAGCAAGTCATTGACCATGAGGCTATTGTTGAAGCAGAGATTGTACGGCCTGAAGATGCAGGAAGGTGGTAACCTGCAGGAACACTTTAACATATTCAATAGACTTCTGAGCCAACTGCATGTGGTTGGTGTGAAGGTGGTGGATTAAGAAAAGGTCTTATTGCTTCTTACCTTACTCCTGACATCGTATAAGCACATGAAGGACACTCTTCTGTATGGGAAGGATATAGTAGACGTGGAGTAGATCACGTCTACATTACTGTCCAGTCAGATGTTGTCAGACCCCTCTCCTGAGGGTGAGAATGCTTTGGCAGTAGGAGGACGACGAGGGAGGCAGTTCAAGAAAGGATCTGAGAGTGCACGGTCCAGATTCGCATCGAGAATTCATCAATTCTTGTGCCACCTCCAGCGCCCTCCGCCGCGGGATCTCGCATAGGGAGGGTGGTTGGGGAGGTGAAAAGCGCGAGCCGCATGAACACCGCGGCGAGCGAGACGGAGTTGTTGGTCGACCTCGCTCAGGATCGCCTGGGGGTCAGTCTCGTCCACTTCAATATCAACATCAATCTCTGAAGACAGGCGGGCGCATTCCACCTCCAACCAATCGATCTAATGGTCCGCAGCTTGCTTCCCCTTTTCCAGATCCTGGATGATGCGTGCATGCTTCCGTAACATCTCCGCTACGCTACGCTTCATTTCCAACAGATCCATGGGATCGCCAAGATAATCTTCGATTTCATCTATGGGAGGAGGGGGCGAGACGACCGTCTGTAGGGAGTAATCTTCAACAGGCGAGTCCTCGGCTAGTGAGTCCTCGGCATGCGAGTCGCGCATACCTGTACAAAAAATGGGGAAGGTAAAATGGAGAAGTGGTAGCGAAGAGAGGCCCGAAAGGAAAAGGTCCTTACCAAAACGGCGAGATGAACCCACGGTATTGGAAGGATCATCCTTCCTCGTCGCGGGAATAGATAGAGGGGTAGAGGGTTGTGGCGAGTCGGATTGGTGGCGGCGTTCGGAGGTTTTGATTCGTAAGGTCTCCAGACGATGAGAGGGCGTCGGGACCTTATAAATATGGGCAACAGGTAAGAGGACATTTGAGATGGAGAAGAAGGCATGTTGAGGTTGAGGGGCTTACCTCCTTTTCTCTAAGATTGGTCGGGGGAGGAAAGATGCCCCCCCCCCCCCGGGAAGGGGCGAGAAGGCTCTCCTACCAAGAGGGGAGGACCAGCGGCTTTCACCTTCTTTGGGGGGGAAGAAGAGGACGGTAAGGAAGGAGGAGCACGGACCGGGATCTTGTTCAGAGCAGCCGCAGTCACCTTGTTCCTCTGGCGCTCCACCGCAACGCGGTCACGAAAATTTTTGCTAAGAGACATAGGGACGGAGGCTAGAGGAGGATAGAGCGAAGGAAACAGCCCTTGGTGGGGAAGTGAGTCCTATATTTATAGTTTGGGCAAGGGGCCCGCCAAAAGATTCCCTCATAAATTCACTTTAATGACGCGAGCCTCAGTTGGACTATCTTTCCGAGTTTGTAACAACCTCGAAAAGAGCAGGGATTGTGTATAACCTCGGGCGAGCGAGACGGAGCCAAATGCTTGAGGAAGGAAGCTAGGCGAGATGGCCTAGGGCAGTCGTCAAGCCGCAGGGCGAGTGAACCCCGGCAAGAAGGACATGCAAGAGGTCCCAGGAGAGAAGGGTCCGAACAAAAGCTGTACCAAGAGGTAGGCGAGTAAGTACCAGGGGAGGAGGCACTCGCGGATAAGTAGCCGACTCGCCATGCAAGAGGGCTCCAGAGGGGGGCTCTCGCTAGCGAGGCGGAGCTCTCTACAGGCGAGAGGACCCCAGAAGGGGGTTCTTGCCAAGCATCGGTTCGATTTAAGACCGGTTCGGGTAGGGCCGGGCTTATCTTTTAGCCCCATGAGATTTTACGCTTTTGCCCTGGGTGGGCCGCATATAACCCCTCAGAACAGCGGAGTTTGGTTGTTGGCAGACCCAACTAAGGGTATTCTAGTATTTTCAGGACAACTCTATTTGGTTATTGGCAGACCTAGTTCAAATGCCTATAAATAGACCGAGAAGGTGCCTTAGAAGAGAGATTCATTCCTAACTCTCCTTCTCTTCTTCTTCTAAGGCACCTAGATAAGCATTGGCTAGGGAGGGGAAGAATTTCCGATTCTTCCGTGTACGAGGTGGGACCTCCACGCTGAAGCCCCCGGCCTAGTCTTTCGAGAGCCTTGTCGAGAGGGTGGTCCAGAGAGAGTAAGTGTGAGTTGCACCTCTAGTTCCGAGCTTTAGGAGGGACTGACCTTATTGGTTCCAACAAGTGAATGTCCCATACCTTGGGGAACCACTATAAATAACTTGTGTGTTGTTGTGTGTTCTTGAAAGTTAACATAAAACTAAATCACAACACACCATAGCAAAAAGAGAGTACAAAAGAAATAAAAACCTATTCACCCCCTCTAGATGTTTAGCTACTCTTGAAATAAAGACTTTCAGCACTACCCAGGCCCCAACGTACAGCTCCGTGTACTCTTGGATGTGAGCGACATCCGATGATTCAGTATTTTGGCCGACCAGCGGATGAAACCCAATGGGAAAAAACATAAAGGTCGGTCACCCGTGGTATGCATCTCCTTGACGCCTTGAGTCATCAACCTTCCCACACCGGTACCTACGGTATATGGGCATAATCGACCCACCACTTTTTTCCGCAAACAATTCACAATCATTTCAATAGATAAGTAACCTTCACAATTTGTGTCTGTGACGACCTGCCCTACTCGACATGAAATAATTCGGGCAAGCGGCCTTCTCGATTCAACATGTTGCTCAACTTCATACAAGGATTACAATGAGCATGGGAGCACATTATTTAGGGCTAACCCTGGAGGAATGACTCAACTCTTGGTTATCCCTAACTAACGCTCTACAAAAAAAGTCAACCGCTCGTTACCCGAGCTTAGAAATGCAGAAATAGTAAATTGCATAAATAAGAGCGGTAAGTAAATATGCTGTTGAAATAGACTGCAGAAATAGGTATTGAAGTAAAGTACGAATTATAGTAATGAAATGCTAAACTGTAAAGGCACTGAAGTAAAGTGCTAAAATAAACTGGACCAGTACAAGACTGGAGTAGTACTGAATAGAAAGAACTATAATTAAAGTACTAAAAGGAACTTGACCATTACAGGACTGGAGTAGTACTTTAAAAGAAATGAACTGAACTAAAAGTAAATAAGAAGGATTAGTATGAGACTGGACAACTGAAAAGAAAGAACTGAACTGAAATAAATAAAGGAACTGGACCAGTGCATGACTGGAATAAATCATATTGAAAATGGTTAGTAGTCCAATCACTTCTTTCAGGAGGCTTCAGTTCCATCTCCATTCTCAGGAGGCAATTAAGTTTAGTTCCATCTCTGTTCTCAAGAGGCGAGTTCAGTTTCATCTCCATTTTCAGCAGGCAAGTTCAGTTCCATTTCAATACTTAGAAAGCTTCTTTTGGGTTTCACTCATTATTAAGATCCGATAATAATTCAGTTATGCCTTTCGATCACGGAATACTCAAATCAGGAGCTTATTATGAGTTACACCTTTATCATTCATCCGAGAATAATATCAACTCGATTGTTTGCATCAGATCGAAACCGAGAATCTTGTTAGAGGGCACATTCTTCCTCGAATTTCAACCTCAAAAATTGTTTCTAACACATGAGGGAAATTCTTCACCTAGAACGAGGTTGGGGATTATTTTTCTTGAAGCTCGTATTTTCATCTTCTGAGTTCACCCAAAATGTTCGGGAGTTATTTGAAACGGTGCGCTCTGAGGTTTTGCAAAAAACTCGAAATACTTAGACCTGGAAATCTTTCCTCGATAACTCTCGTTGATTAATCAATTGAACTTAAATATTCAATATATTAAATGGTCGCGCGCTTCGATTTTCATTTTCGAAGAATTTGAGCGCATAAATTTCTGAGTGCCCCCTAAGCTCTAAGAAATTGAAAAATCTTCAAATTTTACCCCAATGTTTCCAAATTTTAATACATACTTTAAGGGAGACTAAAAAGAGCCTAGTAATTTTTCCAAAATTTTCCGATCAATTTTGTGTCTCTAAATTGGCCAAATAATGCTTATTTAGGCTTTTAAAAATACCAAATCAACTTCAAAAATTCCCAAAATTTTGTGGAGGTTGCCCTCATCGAGGAGAACAATTTTCATGTTCAAAACTTTTTCTCCAGGTCTATAGTTTAACCTAAGAAAATTAAAAACCCTTTTTGTTAATTATAAAATTGTAAATTTTTATAAAATTTTATAACAGTGAACAGAGGATCGCCAGCCTTTACCGAAAACATGCACTTTCCGGTCTTCCCCGCTGCCGGCCGAAGTCTGGTCATGGCCCTGCCCTCGGCCAACTATCTGGTGGCGGGCGCTCCCTGCATCTGTGGTCCGGCGGCCTTCCGCCATCTGCCACCGCCGAACAAATGCATACAAAGCACTTCCCGTGAGAGGGGTGGTGGCGCCGCGGCGGTGCTCCAGCCGCCAGAGGCTACATGTGACGCGTCCAAAAGTTTGAGAGGGAGGAGAGGAGATGATTTCCACCTTGTTTGGGGTCTCCGGGAGCTCTCGGTGAGTTCCACCATTAATGGCGGTGGAGGGTGGTGGAGCTTGGGTATGCTTCTCCGGCGAAGTTTAACTCCAGTAGAGGGGATGGCTTGGGTCGGTTTGAGTTGGGGAAGAGGAGTGAGCTCTTAGGAAGAGCTGGGGGTCCCTTTTATAAGGAGAGGAGGAGCCTCCCCCTTCCTTCTAACAGGTTGGGACTAAAATCCCATGGAGGAGAAGGCTTCTTCATTATAACTGGTGTGGGGCAGCTGACAGCTCCTCATAAGAGGGTTGTACCCGTGTGGCTTTTAGGCATGTGGGGTTTTGGTTCTTGGTCAATAGAAAGAAAGGGAGAGAGAGAGAAAGAGAGAGAAGTTGGGATTCACTTCTTAACCTTGATAGCAGCCACTATGTATGGAACATTTATGGCCAGAAGGAAGGGCCTATGGTGAGCTATTTAAGGAGAGAGGGATGGAGAGAGAAATAGGCTTTTTAGGGGAGTTTGACCAAAGTCAACCCTAGGGTGGCCAAAGTCAACCCTAGGGTGGGTCCCCCATGCTGGTCAAAGTTAAAGTAGGTTCAAGTTATCGGGGGTCAGGTTAAACTTGGGGTGTCGTGTCACAATTGGTGTGCGCACACTTTTCGGTGCATGACCGTGCTCGTTTTGGCTACGAATTGACCACCCGTCTTCAAAACTGACCGGGACAAACACAATTAATTTTGTATTGACCAAAAGAATCCAATGCAACTGACTAGGGTTGAATCAAAGTTCGTTTGGTAAATATTCAAAATTTGCACATCGCGGCGCACTGAAACGGTCAAAACGCTCATATTCGTCGTTAGACTACTGTTGGAGCATGCGTTCCACGCTTCCTGGTTTGTTAATAACAAATCTTGTTTGTATTTGATCTTTGGATATTTTTGATGTGCAGATATCACAGGTCTAGCTCTAATATCTTTTGGGTGATGAATCGGGTCAGAACTGAGTTTAGGAGATATCGCCAAGCTATATTGATTATCGCTAACAAGCGATAGCGACGATCGATGAATTACGCTCAACGACTTTGCACTCGACGATCGATGACTAACGCTCGACGAATGATATCGCCAGGCGATATTTAGTATCACCGACAGGTGACAGCGATGATCAATGAATCTGCGTTCAACGCTCGACGAATCACGTTCGACCAATCTGCAAAGCGAGAATCAGGAGTTCGTGGGCCACGTGGCATCCGTTATTGCTATCGCCAGGTGGCGATACCCAGTGTCGCCAGGCGACAGTACATGTTCGACGATAGACGGATTTGCGATGTGAAAATGAGGAGTTCGTGGGACACGTGGCAGTAGTTACTGATATCGCCAGGTGGCGATACCCAGTATCGCCAGGTGGCGATACCCAGTATCGCCAGGCGATATCGACAAAGTATAAAAGCCTATTCATTTTTTGTGGGGAACATGAATTTTATTACCTGGAGTGTACCTTCCTGTTTAGACGATTAAGAGAGCTCCAGATTTCAGATTTACTCCTTACTCTCAAGAAGGCCAAAGCGCAAAAGATTGACGGCACGTTCGCAGCATTCAAAGCAACCCTGGCAAGGATTCGTCGGCATCTTCAGCGCATTGTTTGAAGTGAGTTTCAAGTCTAAAGTTTTCAATTTATTTTGTTCTTGTTTCTATTGTTTTATTGTTGTAATCGAGAGGGGAAATCGCCGTCTTGTGCGTGGCATCTAATTCCTTGTGTGGCTTAGGGTAAAATCGCCACCTTGTGAGTGGCGTCCAAGTCCTTGTGCAGCTTAGGGAGAAATCATTGCCTTGTGTGCAGCGTCTAGATTGTGATAGATCTAGGGGAGGCTAGAAGCAAGATCTAGGAAGAGATACGCTTTAGCCTGCCGGTTCTTGGTAGAAGGACCGGAGAAAATATAAGTAAGTTGTTTGTTTCATAAGCCTTTGTCTCTAGCTCTATAGAGATACTTTGTATTCAGATTTATTACATTTGAAATATATCATTATTGTTTTTGTTGGTATACATTTCTCAGTAGTTAAGTTTGCTTATGAAAAACTAGTCTTCATTTCTTAATTGCATTGTTTTATTCATCAAGTAAAGTTTGTCTGGTTTAAGAAAGATTAGCGAACCCTTATTCACCCCCCCCCCCCTCTCTAAGGGTGTCGCACGATCCAACACTTGGTATCAGAGCAGGTTACTCTGAAATTGGTTTCACCACCGGGAGTTTTGGCGCAAAACACTCACGCATTTTCTTAGGGGCAAGGTATAAGTAGCCCTCCCTTATTCACGGGCACTGACTACAACTATTGGAAAGCTCGAATGCGATGCTTTCTAATAGCACTAGATATCGACATTTAGGGCATGGTAGAAACATGCTACACTGCTCCCATAACTATAGTAGGAAGTGTCACAATGGAAAAACCCAAGGATAAATGGGATGAAGCTGATAAGCTTCGCTGTAAGAATAATTCTAAGGCAATGAACGTCTTATTCCGTGCGTTAGATAGGACTGAATTTAATCGTGTTTGTGCATGTGATACTACGTATGATATATGGAATCTCCTTGAAGTTACTCATGAAGGTACATTGCAGGTAAAGAACTCGAAGCTTTTCCAATTAGAATCAGAGTTTGAGAAGTTCAAGATGGAGGTTGATGAGGATGTAGACTCCATGTACACAAGTTTCAGCAAGATAGTGAACGACTCAAGGATTCTAGGAAAGAGTTTCTCAAATGTAGATTTGGTGAGAAAAATATGTAGATCGCTTCCCCCAAAGTTCAATTCAAAGGTGACTGCCATCTCGGAGTCACATTATCTAAAGTCACTCCAAATTGAGAATCTAATAGCTAATTTGAAAACCCATGAAGTGGAGTTGAGGATTCAACAACAAGAGTATAGTCTGGAGCCAAGAAAGAAAGCTTTGGCATTGAAGTCCAAGAAGGAAGAGGAAAGTGAGTCTGATGAGAGTGAAGATGGAGACGAAGAGAGCCTGTTTGTGAAGAAATTCAGGAAGTTCATGAGAAATTCTGAAAGAAGAAATTCTTTCAGGAAATTTTTTAGGAAGCAAGAATCTGGGTATAAGAAAGGAAAAGCCCAAGCTGATGGAGAGGATGATGAAGAGAGACCACCACCCGAGTGCTATCACTGCAGGAGAATTGGCCACATAAAGAGCAAGTGCCTAAAGTAGCTGAAAGAGCTGAAGGCGAAGCGACACAAAAAGAAAGATAAGAAGAAAGTTCTGAAGGCGGAAACGTGGGATGACACCACTTATGAGGAGTCAAGCAATTCAGGTTCAGAAACTGAAGAGGAGACCAACATGTGCGTGATGCGAAAGAGCATTTCATCACATGATGACGAGAGCAGTGTCCAGAGCGACACTGAGGTAACTCCTGAAACTTATGTTGATTTATATTCTGAATTTTTAAGAACCTGCAAATATCTAGATAAAAACGGGATGAAATTCAGTTAATTAAATCTGAAAATAAACTTTTAGTAAAAGAAAATTAAAAATTAAAAATGAATTAAAAGTGTTTGGGAAGGAGAAAGCAACTTGTCAAGAGGATTGTCCCTCTTTGACAAGGATACTAAAGCTTGAGAAAGATCTCTCTAAGACTCATGCTCGGGTTGAATCTCTTACAAGAGATAAAGAGGTCTTAGAGAGATCACTAGAGTTTTCTAAATCTCAAGTAGATGGCAACAAAAAGTCCTTCACAAACCGATGCGGCACCATTGTCACTGAAAACACTGCATTGAGAGGATAAGTCCATGATTTAGAAATGGCCACTAACAAGTTTGGAGTGGACCAAAAATCACTAAATATGATTTTGGCAAACCAGTACTATGGTTCTGCAAAATTTGAACTTGGGTACTCACCAGAACACTATTGCCCGACAACATCCACTGTCGCCGGCGATAAGAAAAAGTCCAGAAAATCATTTTTTTCAAATTAAAAATAATAAATCTACTGTTACTGTAGCTCCCAGCAAAAGGTCAAAATTTATTTTGAAAAACCCGTCGACTTCTTTCATAAAGTGTGTCAAATGTAATAAGTTTGGTCACACAACACACACTTGTAAGAAGATGGGACATTGTTCTGCTAAACAAATCTGGGTACCTAAGGCTTCTACCTATACTATGGGAGGAACCACTTGGGTAACTAGATCTTTACTCTCATCCTCTTCTAGGTGTGTTGGCAGGCTAAGGACAAAGAAGACATGTGGTACTTGGACTCAGGGTGTTCCAAGCACATGACGGGCAATAAATCAAAGTTCCTTAGCCTAGAGATGAAGAAAGGAGGAGTAGTTACGTTTGGTGATAATGGAAAAGGAAAGATCATCGACATTAGAGTAGTAGGTAGCAAATCATTTACTATCTCAAATGTTTTGTATGTTAAAGGTTTGAAGCATAATCTAATCTCTATAAGTCAATTATGTGATGTTGGCTTAAATGTCTTATTTGACTCGTCTTCAAACTTATGCAAAATTATTGATTCCAAAACAAATGATATTGTTCTTACTGCTCTTAGATTTCAAAATGTTTACATGATTAAATTTAATGAATTGTCACATTCATCTCTAAAATGTTTTATTTCTAAAAATGATGAATTAGATTTGTGGCATATGCGACTTGGACATTCTAGTTTCAAGCTAATTATAAAATTGTCTCAAAATAAACTAGTTAAAGGTTTACCTATTTTGCATGGAAATCTATCGTCTTTATGTTCACCATGTATAAAAGAAAAAAATTCAAAATATTCATTTAAGAGCAAAAATGTTGTTTCCACCACTAGGCCTTTACAATTGATTCATATGGATTTGTTTGGTCCTGTTAATACACTAAATCTAGGTGGTAGAAAATACACTTTTGTTTTGATTGATGATTATTCTCTTTTATGTTAGACAATTTTCTTATCATCTAAATCTGATGCATTTTTATAATTTTCCAAATTATGTATACGTGTTCAAAATGAACTAGAGTTAAAAAATAAAATGCTTTCGTTCATATCATGGAGGTGAGTTTGATAATGAAAAATTTGTATCTTTTTGCAATGAGTTATGTATTAAACATGAATTTTCCGCTCCTCGCACACCGCAACAAAATGGTGTGGTAGAGAGGAAAAATAGAACTTTGCAAGAACTAGCTCGCACTATGCTATCTGAATACAAATTGCGTAGATCATTTTGGGCCGAAGCAGTTAGTATTGCTTGTTATGTTATTAACCGTGTTATGCTTCGACCCTTCTTAAAATTAACACCTTATGAGTTATATTTTTAAAAGAAACCGAATGTGCCTTATTTTAAAGTTTTTGGTTGTAAATATTTTATTTTGAACACTAAGAATAATTTAGGCAAATTTGATGAAAAGTGTGATGAAGGTATTTTTATTGGCTATTCTTCAACAAGTAAGGCTTACAAAGTTTACAACAAAAGGAATAAAATGGTTGAATCTGTTCATGTTAAATTTGATGAATTTTTACCTTGTGTAGAAGCTAATAATACATGTCAAGATGAACTTCCCTCTACAGAGGTCGGATGATGACGAAATCCTTAGAGACAAAAAAGAAGAGAAAGGAGAAGAACAAGAAGAAGAAGTACAAAAATATGTTCCTCTAAGTGAACTAAGATTCTCAAAAGATCATCCACAAAATTTAGTTATTGGAGAACCGTCAAGAGGGGTCAGTACTCGGTACATGATTTATTCTCTAATATGTGCTTTATTTCTGATATAGAACCTAAAAGTGTTGAAACTGCCCTAAATGATAATTCTTGGTTTTTAGTTATGAATGACGAGCTTAATCAATTTGAACGTAATAAGGTTTGGAAATTAGTAGAAAGACCATCAAATCATCCTGTTGTAGGTGTTAAGTGGATCTTTAAGAATAAACTAGATAGTGAATCTAGGGTCACTAGGAACAAAGCTAGACTCGTAGCAAAAGGTTATTCACAAATTGAAGGAATAGATTTTGATGAAACCTTTGCACCTGTAGCACGTTTAGAAGCAGTTAGAATATTTCTTGCCTTTGCTAGCTTTAAAAGGTTTAAACTATTTCAAATGGATGTTAAAACTGCTTTGCTTAACTGGTATATTAAGGAAGAGGTTTATGTAGAACAACCTCCAGGCTTTGTTGATGTTAAATTTTCTGATCATGTTTTTAAATTAGAAAAAGCCATTTATGATTTGAAACAAGAACCCCGAGCATGGTATGATAGATTGACTGTTTATTTATTAAAGAATGATTACAAAATGGGTAGTGTTGATTGTACTCTATTAATTAAACATGTTGATGATGACATTATAGTTTTGCAAATATACGTTGATGATATTATTTTTGGATCCACTAATGAAAAGTTGTGTGATGATGTTATAGAAATTATGAAAAATTAATTTGAAATGAGCATGGTTGGCGAACTCACTTATTTTCTTGGTTTTCAAATTACTCAAAAGCTTGATAGAATATTTATATGTCAAACTAAATATATTCATGATGTGTTAAAAAGATTTGGATTTGAAAATCTAAAACAAGCAAATACCCCCATGAGTGTCTCATTGAAATTAGGAAAGGATGAAAGTGGTATTTCTATAGATCAAACATTACATAGAGAATGATAGGATCACTGTTATATTTGACTGAATCCAGACCAGATATTATGTTTGTTGTATGTTTATGTGCTAGATTTCAAGCTAATCCCAAAGAATCTCATTTAAAAGCGGTTAAACGTATTTTTAGATATCTTATTGGCACATCTAAGTTAGGTTTGTGGTATCCTCACAACGATACCTTTATTCTACATGGTTTTTCTGATTCTGATTGTGCTGGCTGTTCATTATACCGTAAAAGCACGAGTGGCACCTATCACTTTTTAGGCCCTTCATTAATCTCATGGTGAGCAGGAAATAGAATTCTGTTGCCTTATCCACCACCGAGGCTGAGTACATTGCACTTGGTAGTTATTGTGCACAAGCTCTTTGGATGAAGCAAACTTTAGAAAACTTTGGAATTTTTCATGAAAGAATTGAATTAAAATGTGATAATAAGAGTGCAATTGACTTAACATATAATACAGTTCATCATTCTAGGTCAAAACACATTGACGTACGTCATCACTTCGTTCGAGACCACATAAAGCAGAATACAATCAAAGTCAGTTTTATAAGCACTGATTCACAACTTGTTGATATTTTCACAAAACCACTTCCAGATTCCTGTTTTTCATTATTAAGATTAGAACTAGGAATCCTGGACATGTCAAGCTAATGAATCGACATAATAAGCAAAACAAGAATAACACTTTAAGTTACTAGAACATGATAATTAAAATAAAATAAAATTTACATAAACTAGTGTTATGAGTCAGTCATAATATTACAGCAGCGCTATGTCACATATTAAGTCTCATAATATTACATCATAGAATTTTTAGACAATATTATGAAAATTTAAAAACGTCAATGTCGCTGGCGACAGTGACTGTCGTCGGGTGATAGCGTAATCTTTTCTAATCACCCCGAAAACTTCAGAAATTCCTGTTGTCACCTGCACTTGTGTCCCCTTGATCATCAGCTGAACTATGCTCACTGCTCCTTGTCCGGCGTGCTCGGCGAGTAGATGTTCGGGGAGGGTCCATGACTAGATTCTCCCATTCTACTATTTTTGCTGGAGTGGGCTTCAATTTGAGGCTTTTAGTCAGAAATTTAAAGAATTTCTGAACTCTTAGAAAGCTTTTCTTCACCTCCCTCTTATGTTCTTCGAATGACTCTCGCAAGTCATCCAACCCTTCTCGCAACTATCCACCTCTTGGAATTGGTGGGTTACGGATAGTGGGCATAGGTTCACTACTCCTTGTTGACCCTCCTCGTGTTGATTGGCCGATGGAAGGTGTTCCACTCAAAGAAAATATAAAGGGCATACAATCTTTGAAGTTCAAATTCGGGTCTACCCAAGTGTATTTCTTATATAAAATGCGTTGGATGACAGCTCCAAGTGGTAGTGTGTTTAATTTCTTCCAAGTGGGACTCTTTTGCCTAAATGTATAGCATATTATCGATAGGATAAAGTCCATCATGTCAAATGTCTCCCGCTCCAAAATCATGTATTTGACATAACTCAGTTGATCTGTTATCTTCTGTGTATCACTGGACTTGAGCAAGATAGTGTGCCTCAATATATCTTGCACTAGTCGTGCATCCTCTGTGAGAGTGGTCGTAGATTGAATAAGCGTTTTGGTGGAATTTCCATGCAAAACCAATTAAGGAGTGTCCAATCTCTATCCTTCCGATAATTCTCTACTACATTTATGGTATTTTCATGATCTATTAACCCAAATTCCTCTCTAAGATCATAGTGGGTTATCTCTACTGTCTTTCCTTATATCTTTGATCATACTCCACCATTTAGTTTCGTGAACCGTGGATCTTTGAGATAATTATAGAACTCTACAGATGAAAATGCATCTGGGACAATGATAGACATTATTCCAGCCATTACTAATAGGTCATGGATGTGTGCAAGACGGACATGATCGAATTCGATCACCAGTCCAATCCCTATGTTAGCATTTTCTATCCCAGAGAACATTTGATAGGAGGAATATGAGTCACTGCATGTGCTTCTGCGGGCTTTAGAACTGGAAGTCATTGCTGCAAATAAAAGAATTTTTTTTAACAAAAAGGAATCAGGTTTTTTTGTATCGCCAGTCGATGACACCCACTGTCGCCGAGCAATAGAGGAAATTGCCCTAGATCCATTTCCGACTACAGATCTGGGTTTTACCTTACTTCCGATACCAGACCTGAAATTTTTACAATTTTTTTTAACAAAATTCCCTAATGATTACTTAAAAAAAATAACCACATTATTCATCATCTTCCTCTCTAACCCTCACTACAAGAAAAACATGAATTAGCAACGAAAATTAGAAAGGCTTACTAATTTGTTGCTAATTAGGAACGAATTTAGCAACGCATATAATATTTGTTTTTAGCTATAAAAATAGCAACGAAATTTTTTGTTGCAAAAATAGCAACGAAATATTTTGTTATTAAATACTTGTTGCTAAATTGTAACGAAATTTTTTCTTTCAAAAATTTCACGCTAAAATTTTTGCATTAAAATATGGCAAATATTATGTGCAAATCGAATTTGGAAAATATTTATTGCAAACCAATTTTTTGCATTAAAATTTTTTTTATTGCAGAATATTTATAAAATGACATGATTCTATCTTGCAAAATTATCCTTTCCCATAAAACATAATTGTTGTTTAATATATTTATAAATAATGTAAATTATTTTTATTCAACAAAATAATTAATAATATATATAATTATTTATATAATTTTATAATTTTATATAATATTTAAATCCGTATATATAAATTTATAAATTAATAAAGATTATTAGTATTTAACAAATTAACTATAATTATATACTTCTTCCCAAAACCATACCTCATGCACATTAGATCAAAGTTTAGGATTTAAAAATACCTAAACTTATGCAAACATTTCCCTACACTCTTAGATCTCTAGTCTATGCCATCATAAATTATAAGTCTTTCACCAAACCCTAACCATGATCAATCCTCCTTCACAACTTGAAAAATTTCTCATCAAGAGTTCAATGACAAACTCTACAAACATTTAGATCCCAAAATTCTAAGGAATCAAAACAAAAATCCAAGAACCTTACCTTGATCCAAGGTTGTCGTTGTCGTCCACTTCGACTTCCGAGACCAGTCTTCAGGAAAATCTGCTGGAATTGATGCCTTTGACCTAATGCGATCTTTTTTTATATTTTCGCACTGTCACCGATCGGCGATATCCAGTATTGCCAGGCGACAGTGAAAATTCACTATTACGCCAATTTTCCTCCATTTCTCAAGATTAGGCATGGTTTACTGTGTATTGTTTACTTTTGGGTTCACAATAGCATAGTTAAATGGTTCAACCTTCGTATATCCTTTTTACATACTAACGTGCTAGTGCTTTTAAATTCGTGAAATTGTTTTTGCATGCCTCTAAGTATGAGAAATATTTTAGTTATGATAATGTTTCTTTCACTCACGGTTGTGAAAATCTCCATATGGGTTCACCTTACTGCATATATGAATTGTGAATGTTCTTCCATAACCGCTAGAGTTTCATGCTCTTGCTAATGCTTTATCCTGGTTTCTACATTGCACCGCTCATATTTGATTTTCTTGTATGCTCTCACAAGTGAATTCAGACTCCTTTGTCAAGCCAAACATACAAAAACAAAAAAAAACACAAATGGTCACAAAAAGTACACACCTTTGGTGATGAGTTTCAAAATGCAAATGAAAAAAATAGGGTTGACAAGGAACCTCCACCAAGCAATACTTACCCTCCTGATAAGTCTTAATAAATATTGAGAGGTTGAGCATCTTGGAAAGAATTGTAAAGTGTCTTTTGATAGTCTCTATCTAGATAGTTTTTTTTGTATGTGCTCTGCATTCTTGGGTACAAGCACCGCTAATCATGTCCAACTCTATGTTATGTTTTTTTTACATTCCTCGTGTTCATGTATTTGTAAGGGTTTGCATATGTTTTTTCTATCAACATATCACATGTACACAACATTATCTTCTCTAAAAGTTCTTCTTATGAGAATTGGACTGCAACATTATCTTCACTAGTGCATGTATCTATGATATAACTGGATGAACATTGCCAATATTAGTGTTTACTCATTTCTTTCTTTACTATACATTTCTCCCATGTACTATCTTTGATACTACTTTGTGTTTTTCCTTTATCTTCCGCACCACTCTACTCTCTCTTTTGACAATACCAAAGGGGGAGAATTTTCACAGGAAATCATTCAAAATTAACAAAAAGCAAAAACATAACACAAAGCAAAAGCCTTCAATATGCTTGGATTTAGGGGGAGTACACATGTAGGGGGAGTGTTTCATCCAAGAGAAATTTGTGCACGTACAAATGCTTAGTCTTGATACTCATAGTTTCCAACACTTCATATAACATTCATGATTTCTTTCTTAGTGAATTTGTTATTATCAAAAGGGGAGATTATTGGAGCATGCGTTCCACGCTTCCTGGTTTGCTAATGTTTTCAATTTGTTTTGTTCTTGTTTCTAATGTTTTCTTATTATAATCGAGAGGGGAAATCGCCGTCTTGTGCGTGGCGTCTAAGTCCTTGTGTGGCTTAGGGGAAAATCGTCGTCTTGTGAGTGGCGTCCAAGTCCTTGTGTAGCTTAGGGAGAAATCATTGTCGTGTGTGCAGCGTCTAGATTATGATAGATCTAGGGGAGGCTAGAAGCAAGGTCTAGGAAGAGATACGCTTTAGCCTGCCGGTTCTTGGTAGAAGGACCGGAGAAAATATAAGTAAGTTGTTTGTTTCATAAGCCTTTGTCTCTAGCTCTATAGAGATACTTTGTATTCAGATTTATTACATTTGAAATATATCATTATTGTTTTTGTTGGTATACATTTCTCAGTAGTTAAGTTTGCTTATGAAAAACTAGTCTTCATTTCTTAATTGCATTGTTTTATTCATCAAGTAAAGTTTGTCTGGTTTAAGAAAGATTAGCGAACCCTTATTCACCCCCCCCCCCTCTCTAAGGGTGTCGCACGATCCAACAACTTCGACGGTCAAAATGCTCGCATTCATCGTTAGAATTTGAATTGTGACACAACGAGTTCCAATGTGTTCGTATTGACTATACAAATCCATAGGAATTGACAAAACTCATATCGGAGTTCTCTAGCTCGATATTTAAAAATCTTGTATTTGTGACGTTCTACGAGGAATGGTCATATCCACTATATGACCTTAGAATACAACGGAACAAGTTCCAACGTACTCGTATTGACTATACTAAGTCACATGAACTGACAGAACTCAAATCAGAGTTCACTAGCTTAATATCCAAATTTCTCGTATTTGCGACGTTCTACGAGGAATGGTCATATCCACCATACGACCTCGGAATACAACGAAACAAGTTCCAACGCACTCGTATTGACTATACGAGGTCACATGAATAAATAGAACTTAAATCAGAGTTCTCCAGCTCAATATTCAAAAATCTCGTATTTGCGATGTTCTACGAGAAATTGTCATATCCACCATACATCCTCGAAATACAGCGGAATAAGTTTCAATGTACTCGTATTGACTTTACGAGATCATAGGAATCGATAGAACTCAAGTCAGAGTTCTTTAGCTTAATATCCAAATACTGCGCATCGTGGCGTGCTACAATACTCAAAATGTCCATATTCTCCATACGACCTCAGTTTGTAACAAGTTTGGTTGCACTTGTACCGGTTATATGAGTCCAAAGCAACAAACAGAACTCAAGTCGGGGTTTACTAGCTCGAAATCCCTAAAATAGGGTCACGTCATACCTCTTTTAGGCTTTGGATAGGGGTTCAAGTCACTTTTATTGGATCCACTAGGGTTCTAGTGACCCAATAAAAGTTGGGATGTTACAATTCAATAAAAATAAGAGAATTTTTGTCCCTAAAAATTTGCTTAAAGTAGGGGGTAAGCGCAATATACCTGGGGAAAGAGCTCGGTGTGCTTTCTCGGATAAGGGTCTTTAATTCCCACATGTCCTCGTCTCATCCACAGTTTAATCACATGATCTTGACCATTGGAATGGTCTTGTTATGCAGATTCTTCACCTTATAATCTTCTATTCTGACGTGTTCAAGCTGGATGGATCAATTTGACTGTAGATGTATTGACGGTGTAGGGAGGTGTTGTTCTGGTTGCCGGAGGACTCGCCTCAAGGAAGAAACATGGAACACATCATGGAGATTTCCCAATTCCGGGGGCAGGGCTATTCGATAGGCAACTAGGCTAACACACTATATCATGACCTGATAGGGGCCCAAATAGAGGTGATCCGGATTCTTCTACTTCTTCAACCGGGAGATACCATGCATGGGCTTGATTTTCAAAAAATACCATTTCGCTCACGCTAAACTCCACCGATCGGTGTAGTGCATCATAATATTTAGCTTGTTAGCTCTGCACTTCCCACACCTGATCCTGGATTAGTTGTATCGCTGTCTTAGTGTCATCAATATAAGCCACTCCCATGGCTTTAGGGTCCTCGTCCTGGGCCCAAGACAATGGGGTCTGGCAATGTCTTCCATACAATGCCTCGTACGGTGCCATCTTAAAATTCGCCTGAAAGTTATTATTATAAGAAAATTTCCACTAGTGGTAGCAGATGTTCCTGAATCTCGATGTGCTCCAATAAGCATAGTCGAAGAAGATCCTCCATTGTCTGATTCGTCCTTTCCGTCTGATCGTCTGTCTAGGAATGGAAAGCCGTGTTGAAGCTAATTTTGGTTCCCAAGTAAACCTCCACCCTTCTCCACTCTTTTGAAGTGAAACGCTCATCACGATCAGACGCGATGGACTTTGACACTCCATGGAACCTCCACCCTTCTCCACTCTTTTGAAGTGAAATGCACATCACGATAGAACATGATGGACTTTGACACTCCATGGAATCAGGCTACCTGCTCTATGAAAATCCTGACCAAGACATCCACATCATCGCTCTCACGGTTCGGGATGAACCAAGCTACCATTGTAAGTTGATCCATAATGACCCAGATGGAGTCGTTTCCAGCATGAGACTGAGACAAGCCATAGATAAAGTCCATAAAGATGTCCTTAAATTTCCATTCCATTATTGGTAGGGGCTGCATCATGTAACGCCCCAAAATCTCATTTATGAGTGGGTTGTGTAGGTTGAGGCAACACGGCCAGGGAAACGGACGTGTCCAAGGCCGTGTCCTACTCTGTGTACTCGAGTGGGTCTCAAGTGGGTCTCGAGTGGGTCTCGAGTGGGTCTCGAGTGTGTCTCGAGTGGGCCACGAGTGGGTCACACGGCCTGTGACACGAACGTATCCAGGGTCGTGTATTATGAGTGATCTCGATGAAATGCACTCGACGATCCTCGAGAGGCAAGTCGAGTTGGGTACACGGCCTGTGATATGAGCGTATCAATGTTCGTGCCCTTCTCTGGTTGTGTCCAGGTCTGTAAGGGCTACTGAACATGGGCTGGACACGGGCGTGTCCAAAGCCATGTCTGGCACACGGCCTGTGACACGGACATGTCATAGGGTAGTGTCCTGGTCTGGAAAAGTCAGTTTCTTTGCCGCTTAAAGCACACGGCATGTTATACGGGCGTGTCACAGGCCGTGTTCGGCCCAAGAAAGTCATTTCAAGGCGATTCGTGGTCGTTCATTTCCTTCAATTAGGATTCAACGGTCCAGGGCTATCCCTGCTATTATATGGCCGAGAGTTGAAGGATAAACTCTCATTCATCTTGGGCCTTTCTCTTTCTAAGGAGTTAGAGAGTGGGGAGAGCAAGGAAGAAGGTGGAGGAGGAATCCGGTCGCCGGTGGAGCTTCAGAGCCCCGAATCACGAGCCGAGTCCAGATCTGTGGAGGCAAGGCCGTTGCGGTGCTTTTCATCTGGCTAGTTTTCCATGGCTCCAAAGAGGTCGTCAAGGGTAACGATCTCCTTTTTGGACAAGTGAAGTCCTCCTTTATGCATGTGCATGGAATCCTCCACCAAAAGGTGGAAAGCGTAAGTGATTCCAGTGGATTGATAGTTGATATCCCCGGTTGAGTCTGCATCTAGATCCGGAAATGTGTAGTAAAGAATAGGCATGTTGTGTGAAGCCCATCCGGACTGTTGGTCTGGATTGGTGATGTTTATATTGCGAACCGGAGAAGACTCCGTGTATGAAACGAGTAGTTTACTGAGTTTATGAGGGTGACTGTGAATTGTGAGTACTTCCAAAATACCTAGGAAGCTATGCATGAGCTCCTTGTGTCGTGTGCTCTGCGTGAGCTGTATGCTTTGAGTGAGCTGTATGCTGAACAGGAAAGGGAAAGCCGACCCACGTCAAGATGTGCGTTATTGACGAGTTGAGCAATAGGAAATTGCCGACATGTACCTGCGTTGTGAGAGATCGATTGGTGGCAATGCAATGGGGGCTGCAGGCCAAATCCCGGGTTATTACACTACTGTGGTGGGTTGATCTAGAATGCTCAATTATTATCGTGAGGTTAACACCTTTGATTGGGATGGGAGAGGGAGTCTCCATCATACGTGTTGTAGTAGACTAATTCCCCATGCCAACAAGTTAAGAACCTCTAATCGGTGGTGGTACCAAGGATAATTCGGTACACCGTAAGCGTGCCCTGAGTGCACGAAGCATCTGGCACTGAGGTCGGTGTTTGTGATGATGTTGTGCGTGAGAGCACTTGTTGTGATATATAATATATATGTTGTGATTGCGATGCATACAGGGAAGGAACCACTGCCCCGGGTAAGGGGTAGGGTCGTTATAATTGGTCAGCTGAATGCTGACCGTTGCTTTGTTTATCACCCTTGGGGTGGATGTCCATATGCAGGTGCTGACGGGCTGAATTGGATTGAGCGGGCTGAAGCCCTTGTTACTTGTAGGCCCTTAAAGGCAGTGCGAAGAATTATATTTTCATGTGTGTCCGGCCTGCGTGCCGATATATGAAACCACATTTGTTAAGAGAAACATGTTAGGCCTTAAGTCCTTGAGCGTTTGTGTATTTGTATACATTCCTGGTGATATATATAAATGTGTTGTTTATATATTTAGTGGACATTCATTATGATGAGTTCTTACAAGTTAAAATCTTCCGCTAGAATGCTCTGAGTTAAGATGCAAGTAGAAAGTAATTTTGATATTCATACGTGATTCCGCCGTTTGTCTGTGAAATATGGCGTGGGGCCTCGGTCGGACCCTCTGTTATATTCCATGTGACGGATGGAGGCGTTACAAATTGGTATCAGAGGTTAGGGTTTAGTTGGGATAACATATTTGAACTCAAGAATGTCCACTAGGAATGCAATACATGTGTTTGAGGAGCGTGAGCGTTTATACTAGGTATGTTTGTCGTTATGGAATGGACGTTAATGGTGTTTTGTACACTTATAGGTTACGAGGAGTGGTGCAGGGCGATCAGATCCCCAACAATCTATAGAGAGTGCGGCACCAGCTGATGCGACCACACCTTCTCCCTCGGCGGAGACCATACATTTAGTTACTGAGGCGGTGCTCGCAGTACTAAATGCACAGCTTATTGGGCAGGCAAGGCCTGCAGTGGTGCCAGTATGGCATGGTGCGAGGCAAGAGCATGTTGAGGCTCTGATTGACGAGCAAGCGGATGATGAGCAACTGAAATGGTTTATGAGTTTTAGTCCACCTACGTTTGTAGGGGTGGGTTCCCCAACGCAAGTTGAGGATTGGCTCGCAAGAGTGAAGAGGATCCTAACAGCAATCAGGACTGAGGTGGGGCAGAAAGTTACCTTAGCCACTTTCATGCTAGAAGGAAAGGTGAGGCTTTGGTGGGATGAGGTAGAATTACACCACTTGGCAGGCAGAGGACTAGGGGAGATATCGATAGAGGAATTCTCAAGGTTATTTTGGGCAAAGTATTTGCCAATGTCACATCGAATTGCAATGGAAAATGAGTTCCAACGTCTGGTGCAGGGTGAGAGTAGTGTTGATTCTTACCTGCATGAGTTTACCAGGCTGGGGAGCTATGCGGGGTCTACTTTCGCTGAGGAGGAGCGGAATACGAATAGGTTCTACGAGGGACTTCGTGATGAGCTGAGGTTGGCGCTCCCAAGTTCGGTGAACCAAGGCTTCCAAGCGTTAGTAGATACAGCCCGTGTGCTGGAGAAGGATTTTAAACGGGTGTAGGACAATGACAGTTTTACTTTCAAGACAACCTAAACACCTAGAGGGGGGGTGAATAGGTTCTAATTTCTTATTTATACTTCTAGGCAGAATTCAATTACAAATTAAAATATCTAGCACAACATTCACAGACAACTAAGCATCACAGATTGCACAATGTTTTATAGTGGTTCCCCAAGGTCTGGGTACATCCACTTTCCCCCTTCACCTATCTAGCAGTATGCTAGATTCGGTCAAACTTCCACAATTCTCAGATCCTCAGATCCTACAGCTCAGAACCTGGATAGGTTCCTACAACTCAGGCTCAACAGCCCTACCTTGGCCTTGCCTCAAAGCCTACCACTCAGAGAATAACCTTCTCCTACACTCAGGCAAATAGCCCTACCACTCAGAGATCACCTCTCCTACACTCAGCCTTTATAACACAGGCTTACAACTCAGGTCTGTGTAAACAGATCCTACAGAAATTTAGAAAAGATATTTTAATAACTTGCCTTTGTTGAGAGAGAAGAGGATAAGACACTTCTTGATCAGCTGATGAAATCAACTGAATCTGAGCTTTCTTCAAAGCTTCTTGAATCTGAACTTAGCTGAGTTGATTTCCAAACAGCTTCTTGAGAAACCACTGATGGCTTCCTTCTTCTTCTTCTTCTTCAAGATGACTGGATCCCTCTCTATCCAACACCTTTTTTGATACTTCAGACTTCTTCTTCTTCTTCTTAGATCTTCTGATGAAGATCTTCTTTAGAGCTTAGCACTTTCTTGAATTGAAACTACAACAGGATCGTAATCCTTCTGTTTCTTCTTCTTAGATCTTCTTCTGTTATTTTTCTTAGCTTTTTTTAAATTTCCTTCTGAATGTGTCTATTTATAGACTTTCTTCATGGTAACCGGCTGATCCGGTTTCTAACTGTTTTCTGACAGGTCTGACAGCTTCAGTTAAACGGTGGCAACCCACAGCTATCAAGTCTTCAAACAGTTCCTGTACCTTAGCCTTGGACAGCAAAATGTCGAGACAGTCTGTTAGAAAGTGTCGAGACCAATCTGTCTATCTGTGTCGACACAAGTGACTTTGGTGTTGACACAGTCTTTGATGATGTCGACTAAGTTGCCTTTAAGTCGACACAGCTTCTTCAGAAAATAACTCGGTCTAGACTCTGCAGTGTGTCGACACAAGTCCTGTGTATCGACACAGTTGTTGTAGATTCAGAACTCAGTATGTGTCGACTCAGCCTTCAGGTGTCGACACAGCAATCTTCAATTCTGCCAAAATGTGTCGACTCAGTCTTCTGGTGTCGACACAAGCATAGTCGACTTCTGCCAATATGTGTCGACTCAATCTCAAGGTGTCGACACATCCACCCAGTGTCGACACAGTTGAGGTCGACTATCTTCTTCTGTGAGTCGACTATCTTTCTCTGGTCGACTATCTTTCACTAGTCGACTATCTTCCACTAGTCGACTATCTTTCACTAGTCGACTAACTTTCTCTGGGTGTCGACTATCTTTCACTGTGTCGACACTGCTTCCCAGTGCTGAGGTCGACGATTTTCTTTATGTGTCGACACTGCTTCCCAGTGTCGACATAAATGTGGTCGACTATCTTTCTCTGTGTCGACACTGATATTCTGAAGTGTCGACACAAATATTCTGAAGTGTCGACACAATTTCTTCAGGTGTCGACATGTGGACTTAGAATATTTTTCTGCATTCTTTAATACTTCTTCACCTGCACATGTCAACTCAAAACAACATCAAATACACCTTGATGTATATCATCGAGCTAAGTTGGGCTTCTTCAAATCAGGTACACATTTTCCAATGTACCCAACAGACAAGAAGAACTTGGTGGTGGACAAGCCGGAGTTCAAAGTGTCGTAGTCGGAATAATCGGAGTTTAGGAAACGAGACAAGAAGAGGTTCATGCCTGCTGAACAAACTCCTTCGAATGTTGCTTCGGGAGCAACATATGGGCAAGGACGTGTTGAGACACGTACATGTTTTAATTGTTGGAAGTAGGGACATTTAGCCCATGCTTGTTGGAGTGTCCCTCAAAAGGGTGAGAAAAAGACAGGTGCGTCTTATGAAGAAAAGGACAAGGAAGTGACAGAGTCATCTGTATCCCGGGCGCAACCTCGAGTGTACAATCTCGAATTACAGGAGCCGCAAATCTCAAATCATGAAGAATAGCAGCCTCGTGCGTATCACCTGGAATTACAGGAGGCCATAAAGCGGAGTATGAGGGATGGGGATGAGAGGAAATAAAATAAAGAGTTCACTTTGCTATCTTCGTAATGTAATAAAGTACATGTTGTATGTATGTCTGAAAATATGTTTGTTAAAGACTTGTTTTTGTGCGATGCTGTTGGGTGAGACAAGCTTCGGCCTCTGAGCTCTAAACCTGAGTCGTTCTATAAAAAGTGCAACAAAGGAGTGGTTGTGTTGGTGTCTACAGTTGAGCTAAATTTCGGGACAAAATTTCTTTAAGTGGGGGAGGATTGTAACGCCCCAAAATCTCATTTATGAGTGAGCTGTGTAGGCTGAGGCAACACGGCCAGGGATACAGGCGTGTCCAAGGCCGTGTCCTACTCTGTGTACTCGAGTGGGTCTCGAGTGGGTCTCGAGTGGGCCTCGAGTGGGGCACACAGCCTGTGACACGGGCATGTCCAGGGTCGTGTCCTATGAGTAATCTCGACGAAATGCACTTGACGATCCTCGATAGGCAAGTCGAGTTGGGCACACGGCCTGTGATACGGGCGTGTCAATGGTCGTGTCATTCTCTATTTGTGGCCAGGTCTGTGAGGGTTGTTGAACACGGGATGGACACGGGCATGTCTGAAGCCGTGTCTGGCACACGGCCTGTGACATGGGCGTGTCACAGGGCCGTGTCTTGGTCTGGCAGAGTCAGTTTCTTTGTCGCTTAAGGCACACGGCCTGTGACACACCGTGTCATAAGCCGTGTTCGGCCCAGGAAAGTCATTTCAGGGCGATTCATGGTCGTTCATTTCCTTCAATTAGGATTCAACGGTCCAGTGCTATCCCTATTGTTATATGGCCAAGAGTTGAAGGATAAACTCTCATTCATCTTGGGCCTTTCTCTTTCTAAGGAGTTAGAGAGTGGGGAGAGCAAGGAAGAAGGTGGAGGAGGAATCCGGTCACCGGTGGAGCTTCAGAGCCCCGAATCACGAGCCGAGTCCAGATCTGTGGAGGCAAGGCCGTTGCGGTGCTTTTCATTTGGCTAGTTTTCCATGGCTCCAAATAGGTCGTCAAGGGTAACGATCTCCTTCTTGGACAAGTGAAGTCCATGCATGTGCATGGAATCCTCCACCAAGAGGTGGAAAACATAAGTGATTCCAGTGGGTTGATAGTTGATATTCTCGGTTGAGTCTGCATCTAGATCCGGAAATGCATAGTACGGAATAGGCATGCTGTGTGAAGCCCATCCGGACGGTTGGTCTGGATTGGTGATGTTTATATTGCGAATCGGAGAAGACTCTATGTATGAAACGAGTAGTTTACGGAGTTTATGAGGGTGCCTGTGAATTGTGAGTACTTCCAAAATACCCAGGAAGCTCTGCTTTAGCTCCTTGTCGTGTGCTCTGCATGAGCTATATGCTCTGAGTGAGCTGTGTGTTGAACAGGAAAGGGAAAGCCGACCCGCGTCAAGATGTGCGTTATTGACGAGTTGAGCAACGAAAAAGTGCTGACCTGTACCTGCGTTATGAGAGATCAATTGGTGGCAATGCAATGGGGGGCTGCGGGCCAAATCTCGGGTTGTTACACTACTGTGGTGGGTCGATCTAGAATGCTCAATTGTTGTCATGAAGTTAACACCTCTGATTGGGATGGGCGAGGGAGTCTCCAGCATGTGTGTTGTAGTAGACTAATGCCCTATGCCAACAAGTTAAGAACCTCTAATTGATGGTGGTACCAAAGATAATTTGGTATACCGTAAGCGTGCCCTGAGTGTACGGAGCGTCTGGCACTGAGGCCGGCATTTGTGATGATGTTATGCGTGAGAGCACTTGTTGTGATATATAATATATATGTTGTGATTGCGATGCATGCAGGAAGGAACCACTGCCCCGGGTAAGGGGGTAGGGTCGTTATAATTGGTCAGCTGAATGTTGACTGTTGCTTTGTTTATCACCCTTGGGGTGGATGTCCATATGCAGGTGCTGACGGGTTGAATTGGATTGAGCGGGTTGAAGCCCTTGCTGCTTGTAGGCCCTTGAAGGCCATGCGAAGAATTATATTTTCATGTGTGTCTAGCCTGCGTGCCGATGTATGAAACCATATCTGTTAAGAAAAACATGTTAGGCCTTAAGGCCTTGAGCGTTTGTGTATTTGTATACATTCCTGGTGATATATATAAATGTGTTGTTTATATATTTAGTGGACATTCATTATGATGAGTTCTTGCAAGTTAAAATCTTCCGCTTGAATGCTCTGAGTTAAGATGCGAGTAGAAAGTAATTTTGATATTCATACGTGATTCCTCTGTTTGTCTATAAAATATGGTGTGGGGCCTCGGCCGGACCCTTTGTTATATTCCATGTGACGGATGGAGGTGTTACACATCAAGCCACCTGGGTTGCAAAATTCATTCTTGACCCTTTGACAGTTTTGGCATTGTGCAACAAAGATGGTAACACCTCTTTTCATCTCTGTCTAGTATATGGTTTTGCGCAGGTCAACATACATTTTATCTACACCCAGATAAATGGAGTACCTTGACTGGTGTGCCTCATGAAGACTTTCTTCTCGAATCCTCCCGATAAAGGGATTGAAACACGATGCCTAAACTGCAAAATATTTCCAGGCATATCATCATGTGCCCCATCCAGCTCCCTACTACTGCGGGCTGACGATTCAACGCATTTGCTACTTTGTTAGCCTTTTTAGGGTGATACTGGAGAGCAAAGTCATATTCGCACAATAATTCCAACCTTAGACTTTTGTGACTAGAGAATATCTCACATCTTACTCTGTAAAGATAATGCCTCCAGGACTTGAAAGGAAGATATTATTGCGCCCAACTCCAGATAGTGGGTCGAGTAGTTCAGCTCATGCGTCTTCAATTACCTATATGTGTAAATGATTACCTTGTTGCAACTCCTAGCCCATTCAAGAATGCATTGGTGTAAATCTAGAACCCTTCGGTTTCTATGGGGATCGTTAAAATCGGGGCATAAGTCAAATGATTCTTCAATTCATAGCCTCGCACTCCGGCGTCCATTAAAACATACTGTCTAGAGTGGTCTGCCTTGGTTCTCGAGTAGATCGAAGATGATCACAAGGTGGTTCAGGAACAATTCGAACACCTTGTTTATCAACTTCACAAAGGCGGATGGTGCATTGGGTAGCCTAAACGACATCACCAAGGACTCGTTGAGGCCATAACGAAAGCTAAAAGCTATCTTGGGAATATCCTCTTCCCGTATCTGAGGCTAATAGTAACCAGATCTTAAGTCCATCTTGAAAGAGACAAACATGCCCTATAACAGCTCATAAATCCTTGGTAGAGGGTACGTGTTCTTATTGGTGAGCTTGTTAAGCTCCCTGAAGTTAATGCATAGACAGAATGATCTGTCCTTCTTTTGACAAATAATATCAGGGCTTTCCACGATGAAAAACTCAGAAAGATGCATCCTGCATCGATCAGCTCTTGAAGCTGAATTTTGGGTCCCCCTAATTTCTTTGGGCCATTCAAAAATGTATTCGTAACACGGATCGAGTTCCGGGCTCAAGCTCAATTTGGAAGTACACCTCCCATTACAGGGCAACCCTGGGAAGATTCGAGAAAAACATCTGAAAAGTCCTGAATAACCGGAACCTTGGCGAGTATTTGTATTTATTATCCATTTCAAAACATCTTGTCTCTTTGCCCTACCGACTTGGCAGTATGTGCTGAAGTTAAAGTTATACACAAGACGGAGGGAATACCTTATACCATAAGTAACTCTGAAGGCCCACACACCATAATTATATCAATATACAAAACATCATAAACTAGATAAGAGAACAACGAGGATGGTTAGAAATATACACCAATTACCATGTCCGAGGATGGTCCGTGTTACGAATCTAGGGCATAGGCCTCTAGTGGTGCAGCTCTGTCATTCCTCGACTGGCCCCTTCTGCCTGGTCGGCCTTTATGGCCTCCTCGTTCTAATTCTTTATTCGTCATCATAGCTCCTTGTATCGCTCCTAATCCCAGCCTACTCGTTGACTATGGGCAAAAAGCTCGAATGTGTATGGGTTAATGACACAAGAAACAGTTTCTTGTAAAGGGAACATCTCGACATACTATTGATGTTGGTTGGGGTGCTGATCAGGGTGCATGTTGTGTTATTGGTGGGGGTGGTAGTGCTTGCACTGACTGCTGTCGGGGCTGTCGTACTTGTCTATATAGTTGGTGGCGATGACTCTGTCTCTGATATCGAGACTATCATCGAGGGAATGCCTCCCTCTCTCATCCTCGAGGGGCCTCTACATGTCTTCTTTGCTGCTGCGTGACCGTCACCTGGTCCATTTCCAAAGAGTCAGTGTGGGTGGCAATGTTATGAAAAGAGGACTGGGAAATCATAATCAAAGCCTGTTGTAGGTCATCGCGCAACCCTCGATAAAACCTAGCGGCCTTGTCTTTATCAGTTACTGCAAGTATCCCAACAAAACGGGCTAAGTGGATGAATTCTCTCTAGTACTCCGGTACCGTATTATTCCCTTGAAAAATCTGCAGGAATTTCCCCTACAACTCTGCTCGATCTACTTCAAGTATGAAGTGTTCTAAAAACACTTTAAATAATTCTCCCCATAAAATAGTATGGAGCGGGCATGCACTAAAAGTTGAACGAATAACTGCCCGCCTCCAGTCATGGGTAAATCCCTCAAGTAGGGTCACCACCAAGGAAACTGTAAGTACTCTTGGGCATCTCATCCCTTCTAGTAGTTCCTCGAATCCTTCTATGCATTCCTCTGTCTGCATCACCGTCTCAACACCTCAATAAATAGGTCTTAACTCTAGAAAGGTTGTTAACATGTCCGACCTATAAACGACTTGTTGTTATTGTCTAATAGCAATATGAAACATGCCTAATAAGGTTGTGAGGGTTTTCCCCAGCTCTGTCTCAGCAAGGGGGCTACGGGAGCAGATGGTAGAGTCAGAGGGTGGTGTTGATTCCTTGAGGAAGACCCTCTATTACTCGACTCTGATATCTGGAGGAGTCAGGAGTTTCAAAGTTGGGGATTTTGTAAAATTAACTAAAGCGGAAACAAGTGCGCACGGGTACGCAAACGTGCAGTATAGAATCCTTAAATTTAACCTTATCGGGTCCACCAGGCTTCCACTGCATGGTTTATCCCGAACCAAGGAATGAAGCGAGAGGCACAAGGATTCTGAGACTTTCTATATGGACGGATCGTGAATGATCTGATCCAATTGTAAAGCCCTCCCCCGACCTTAGACCGAGTCGGGTCGAAGACAGGCCTTACCGCCCAAGACGACCACCCTATGCTTTCTAGGTGGCAACAACCCACTCTCAAGCGTAGAATGATCGCCTTGTCAGGCTATGGAAACTCATTACATCACATCAAATCACATCGGAAGAAAATCATAAATCAATTTATATATATAACAAAGGCCGTAGCCATAAGTTTATTCATGCGGCCCATCGGGCTAAAGAAAACTACAACGCTCTCTCTGCTTTTACCAAGGTAAGGGCTTACATTTCTAAAGACTGGAGATGAGACTGGTGCTTCTACTCGTGTCAGCTTTAAGGCAAGTACGCTGTTACACGCTATCCGGGCCTCGCGCTACTCCATCTCCTGTGAATGATTATTTAAATAACCGTTAGTCACAAGACTAAGTGGATTCACACCTCCTCCCCAAGATCCCTAAACTCGGGAACGAGAGTGAGCCTCAACACTATCAATAATAGCCGAAGCAAAAGAGAGTTAGTACAACATTTCATATATAAGCTAGGAGCAACCATTAAAAGGAGGTGCATCATAGTATAACTAGAATAACAATAATATTATATATCAGTTATAACTAAAGCCCCACTAGCTATCACCACAACAGGTATTCATAACCCGCCAACATGCCGCGGGCATTCAAAACCGTGCATACACTGCAGTCATTCAAAGCCGCGCACACACCGTAGGCATTCAAACTTATGTACACCCACTATGTCAACATAGATTTGACCGCTTCTCTTCCAACATGGTAGCAAACCCCGCGGGCCCCACCAATGTGGTCGTCAGTGATAGTGTCTAGTCCTGCCACTTCTGGGTGTGTACATACCGCACTACCCAGGCCCCAATATAAAATCTCGTGTACTCTTGGATGTGAGCGACATCCGGCGATTCAGCATTTTGACCAACCAGGGGAGGAAATCCAATAAAGAAAAACATAACAGCCAGTCACCCATGGTACGCATCTCCCTATCTCCTTGAGACATCAACCTTCCCACACTGATACGTATGTTCTATGGGCATGACCGACCGCCACTTTTTACCGCAAGCAATTCACAAGCATTTCAATAGATAAGTAACTTCCACAATTTGGGTCTGCGACGGTATGCCCTACTCGACATGAAATAATTCGGGCAAGCGGCCTTCTCGAATCGACATGCTGCTCAACTTCATACAAGGAGCACAACGAGCGTGAGAGCACATTATTTATGGCTAACCATGGAGGAATAACTCAACTCTTGGTTATCCTCAACTAACGCTCTACCAAAAAACCAACCGCTCGTCATGGCAGGACCCGAGCTTAGAAATGTAGAAATAGTAAATTGCATAAATAAGAGCAGTAAGTAAATATGCTGCTGAAATAGACAACAAAAATAAGTACTGAAGTAAAGTACAAATTGCAGTAATGAAATGCTGAACTATAAAGGCACTGAAGTAGAGTGCTGAAATAAACTAGACCAGTACGAGACTGGAGTAGTACTGAATAGAAAAAACTGTAATTAAAGTACTGAAAGGAACTTGACCAGTACAGGACTGGAATAGTACTTTAAAAGAAATGAACTGAACTGAAAGTAAATAAGCAGGACCAGTACGAGACTGGAGTACTAAAAAGAAAGAACTGAACTGAAATAAATAAAGGAACTGGACCAGCGCATGACTAGAATAAATCATAAAAAATGTTTAGTACTTCAATCACTCCATTCAGGAGGCTTCCGTTTCATCTCTGTTCTCAGAAGATAAGTTCAGTTTCATCTCCGTTCTCAGGAGGCGAGTTCATTTTCATCTCCGTTCTCAGGAGACAAGTTCAGTTCCATTTCTATTCTTATAAAGCTCCTTTCGGGTTTCACCCATTATTAAGATCCGATAATAATTCAATTGTGTTATTTTGATCACAGCTTACTCGAATCAGAAGACTTATTATGAGTTACACTTTTATTATTCATCCGAGAATAATATCAACTCGATTGCTTGTGTCAGATCAAATCCGAGAATCTTATTAGATGACACATTCTTCCTCGAATTTTAATCTCGAAAATTGTTTCTAACACATGAGAGAAATTATTCACCTGGAATAAGGTTGTGGATTATTTTTGTCGATGCTCGTACTTTCATCTTCCGAGTTCACCAAAAATGCTCGAGAGTTATTTGAAAATGGGGCGCTCGGTGGTTTTGCAAAAATCTTGAAATACTTAGAGCTGGAAATCTTTTCTCAATAACTCTCGTCGATTAATCAATTGAACTTAATATTCAATATATAAAGTGGTCGCGCGCTTTGATTTTCATTTTCGAAGAATTTGAGCGCATAAATTTCCGAGCGCGACCCTAAGCTCCAAGAAATTGGAAAATCTTCAAATTTTACTCCAAGGTATCCAAATTTTAATATAAGTTTTAAGGGGGTCTAAAAAGAGTCTAATAATTTTTCCAAAAAATTTCGAGTAATTTTGGGCCTCTAAATTGGTCAAATAATTTTTATTTAGGTTTTTAAAAATACCAAATTAACTTCAAATATTCTCAAACTTTTTATGGCGGTTTCTCTCATCGAGGAGAGCAATTTTCATGTTCAAAACTTTTTCACCATATCTATAGTTTAGCCCCAGAAAATTAAAACCCCTTTTTGTTAATTATAAAATTATAAAATTTTATAACAGTGAACAGAGGATCATCGATCTATACCGAAAACTTGCCCTTGCGGGTCTTCCCTGTCGCTGGCCGACCACTGACCGGCTAACTCTCCGGTGGCGGGAGCTCCCTCCGGCTATGGTCCGGCGGCTAGGCCTGCGAGCGGTTTGGTTTGGGTCGGTTTGGACCCAAACCGAAACCGAACCGACATGCCTCGGTTTTTGGTTTGTCCAAATCGACCCGGACCGAATCCGATCGGTTCGGTTTTTAGTTGGTTTTTGCTGTTCAGTCTCGGTTTTTTGTGAACAAACATATAAGCAGATATTATATAATATAATATCAAAACTCGATAGTAAGACGAAAAACATATATTGCAGATTGATAATCTGAACATGCTTCACAAATTGAGCAAGTCGATCCCAAGCATGGAGTTTAGGTTGTTTAGCTAGTTTTGAACATGCTTCATAGATAAGCAGATATTGCAGATTGATAATATGACATTTCAATAATAATTAATATGAAGCTATTTTTATTAGTTTGAATTTTTTTTACCCAGATAATATACAATTATGTAATGAACTCTCTAAAGAAAATGTTTTATACAATCAGGTATATCATACCATACAATCAGGTTAAATAAGTAAAGAGATTGAAAATACGAATAGTTGAACTCAAGACAATTGAATAACAACATCATAGGCAGAAGTATATTAAAATCAATTGAAAATACAAGAAAATACTACTATACATCAAAGCAATTGAATAACAACACCATGAGCATTTCTATACATAATTTAATATTTAAAATATAGTATACAACTATACATAATTTAAAATTTTTATTACATTACTCGGTTCGGTTTGGTTTGATTGGTTTTCATAACTTGAAAATTGACCCGAACCGATAGTCCTTCGGTTTTCAAAAGCTCCATACCGAACCGACACCGGACCGGGCGGTTCAGTGTCAAAATCGGTGTGGTTTGGTCGGTTCGGTCAGTTTTCGCTCCTCACCCCTACCGGCGGCCTTCCGCCGCCTGCCACCGCCGGACAAATGCATACAGAGCACTTCCCGTTAGAGGGGTGGTGGTGCCGCGACGTCACTCAAGCAGCCGGAGGCTACATGCGACGCATCCAAAAGTTTTAGAGGGAGGAGAGGAGATGATTTCCACCTTGTTTTGGATCTCCGGGAGCTCTCGGCAAGTTCCGCCATTAATAACGGTGAAGGGTGGTGGAGCTCGAGTATGCTTCTCTAGCGAGGTTGAGCTCCGACATAGGGGATGACTGGGGTCTGTTTGAGTTGGGGAAGAGAACTGAGCTCTTAGGAGGAGCTGGGGGTCCCTTTTATAAGGGAGAGGAGGAGCCTCCCCCTTCTTTCTCAAGGGTTGGGACTAAAATCCCATGGAGAAGAATTCTTCTTCCTTACAGCTGGTGTGGGACAGCTAGCAGCTCCTCATAGGAGGGTTGTAGCACCTAGAGTTAGGGTGTAGCTTTTAGGCATGTGGGGGTTTGGTTCTTGGCCAATAGAAAGAGAGAGAAAGAGAGAAAGAAGTTGGGCTTCACTTCTTAATCTTGATAGCAGCCACCATGCATGGCCCATTTATGGACAAAAGGATGGGCCTAGGAGCTTGTTAAGGAGAGAGGGATGGAGAGAGAAATGAGGTTTTTAGGGGGGCTTGACCAAAGTAAACCCTAGGGTGGGTCCCCCATGCTGGTCAAAGTCAAAGTAGGTCAAGTTATCGGGGTCGGGTCAAAGTTGGGGTGTTGTCACAATTAGTGTGCGCATGCTTTTCGGTGCACGACCGTGCTCATTTTGACCATGAATTGACCACCCGTCATCGAAACCAACCGCGACGAACTCAGTTGATTTTGTATTGACCAAACGAATCCAATGCTACTGACCGGGGTCGAATCGGAGTTCGTTTGGTAAATATTCAAAATTTACGCGTCGCGGCGCACTGAAACAGTCAAAACGCTCATATTCATCGTTAGACTTCGAATTGCAACGCAATGAGTTCTAATGTGTTTTTATCGACCATACGAAGCCATAAGAACTAACATAACTCAAATCAGAGTTCTCTAGCTCGATATTCAAAAATCTCGTATTAGCGACGTTCTACGAGAAATGGTCGTATCCACCATACGACCTCAGAATACAACGGAATAAGTTCCAATGTACTCGTATTGACTAAACGAGATCACATGAACTGATAAAACTCAAATGAGAGTTCTCTAGCTCAATATTCAAATTTCTCATATTTGCGACGTGTCACAACCCGCATTTTCACCGCAATAAGGATATATCAGAGTAAGGGAAAATGCGCGTCATGATGCCACGCCAGCAAGGGATAACTACGGGCGCTCAGGCTAAACTCCTACTTAATGCAAAAATAAAGATCTTTAGGTTAATTAGAGGAAATCCAGTTTAAGTTAAGCAGTTAGCCGTATCTCTCGGCTTAGTGGTATAACTAATTCACGATTCAAAATATAATTATACTTTGCGGAAGATACTTGTTTAAGATGACTTCAACACCCTACATGAGTATAAGTGTCCCCGAGGAACAATTCATGTTATACAAACTCTAGATTTATAATAAGTATAGGAAAAAAGTCTTTACGCTAACCAGAAAGTAATAACTTAGTTCTGAAAGAGGTGACATGTATGCTTTACTAATAATAGGGTTTTATAAGTTAAAAATATCTAACATACAGTCCTAGCAATAAAACATTCCAGAGAGCAAGTAATCTAAACTAATAAGAAGGAAACAGATAACAGCTAGCAAATTTCCCAAGAGAATCAACAACATTGTGGGCGTCAACAAACTGACACGAACCCACAATACAAAAGTATGTCTGAACCAAGTAAAGAAAACGAAAATAACAACCTACCTCGCTACGACGAGGTGAAAACCACAGCCAACACGGTTGCTCGAGGACTCCAAAAAAAAACCAGCTCTACTACCTGCTAGAGCTCCGAACCTGAGGCATTCAAAAGACAGAACACCTCAACAAGAAAGTACAAGCGGTGACAGAAAAGATAAGCCAAAGTAAACAAATGTCAAAAGGGGTACCAACCCAAGACCAAAAGTACAGAAGTAAAGTACATCAGTAAAGTACAAATAAAAATTAGAGGAATAGAACTTACGTGAATCATCACGTACAACATATCATGTCAGATACCCAAAGCAAAGGGAGAAAACATGATTAAATCATAAGAAGAAATACTCAAAACTTTATCAGCCACCTGTGGTCAACTTTATCCGAAAACACAGGCGAGGTGGTCACTCTTGGATACACCCTCACAGATGTTAAAATCCGTCTAACTGCGGGAGAGACTTTATACACTCCACTAATCGCCGCAGATGTCCAAACACCGGTAGAGTTCCACAAGGTACTAATAAAGGAAACAAACCTTGCGGTCGGTGGATTTGCCCACTAACACCCGCAATAAAGAAACACCATGAAATAAATCTCAAGACTTGGCACGTCGGATTTTACTCGATATTTCTAGATTAAAGACGCGGTTGATCAACATTCACGAAGGATACACACTCCAAGATAAACTCTAATACGTTCTACACAATTGATAGGGCGATTAAAGTCAATAATAAAACTCTTCATTATATACTATAATGCTACAAGGTTGAGTTATCATGACAAGAACATATAAAATCGAGTGGACTCCAAAGGAAAATCTAACATATCTATAAATTAGAATGACAAAAGTGCACAAAGATTAAAGAACGAAGGTTTAGTTGTTACCATCAAATCGGAAAAAGGGGAAAAAAGGGTAAACCATCACTTGCCTTGGTTTTATCGGAAAAAAATCCTCTGAATCACTCCACGTCGCAGATCAGGGCAAAAGAAGACGGGAGGAGTCGAAATTTGAACAAAAATGGCTGAAATAGAGGTTAAGGCCAAAAAACCCTAACGAGAAAACTCAAAGAACGGAGAAAGTTTTACCACGATGACGTAGCTCTCGTTGAGAGCTTTCAAGATATATACTCGTTTGAAGATTTCGAGCACCGGAGCACAGTCCGCGGCCACTAGAAGATTCACGAACGGGAGGAAGTCGCCGCACAGGAGGTTTCGGCTCGGTCTAAATCGTGAGTAAAAAGATGAAGTATTCTTTCTTTTTTCTAATTATCTTAAGTATAAGAATACATATATATATATATATATATATATATATATATATATATATATATATATATAAGTATTTATAAAAAAAGTTTGTCTAAATATGAAAATAAAACACACGATTTATGCGCGGGCGCGCGAAAAATAAAAATATAGGTCTAGGATGGTTTCAAATCAAAAAGTGTCCAACATGAAAGTTGTAGATCTCGTCGAGGCGAACAAATTTTATGTTAACCACTTTTCTTATACGATACCGTTTTGACTCTCAAAAGGATGCCCGAACGCAAACTGTAACGGATTACTCGGGAACTAAAACATGATTACTCGAGAACAAAAGGTAGTACTCGAGAAGAAATGAAGCAGAGTACTCGAGACGAGCAAGCAGAGGCACTCGAGAACTGGGAAGAAAAAGATTGCAGAACAGTGGATTTTTTGTCCTGGTGAATAGTGTTTTTTGCAAAAATAAGGAAAAATTAAACTATAGCAATGAACAGTAAAAGACATTTTTGAATAGTATTTTAATATTAAAATATTCATATTTATTATTTTGAATAAGGAAACACGAGCATAAAACGGAGACCCAAATACAGGCCGAATTAAACGAAACTCATACCGTAGGCGAATACTAACGCTACGAACCCAACGACGAAGTCAAAATTAAAATCCGACAAGCCATTCCCGAGATATTAATTTTCAAAGTATACGACGAACATAGATTCTACAAAACTTCGGAAAATCGTCGAGGCCCGAATATTGCTCGGATTGCGACGAAACTTGACGAGCAAGTCCAAAATTATTCAACTTAAATTCCAAAGGCAAAATTTTTCAATTACAACAAGAATGTGACCGACTCGACCGCACGGACGCGAAAATGTCTTAACGGCGTTGCGCCGCCAACTTGACGTTAAAAATAACGTCAGGACGTCATAAATATGACGATACCAAATCAAATAAAATCATCGAAAAATCGGGGGCGTTACACGACGTTTTATGAGGAATGGTCATATCCACCATACGACCTCGGAATACAACAGAACAAGTTCAAACACACTAGTATTGACTATACGAGGTCACAGGATCTGACAGAACTCAAATCAGAGTTATCTAGCTCAATATTCAAAAATCTCGTATTTGCGACGTTCTACGAGGAATGGTGATATCCACCATACGACCTCGAAATACAGCGGAACAAGTTCCAACGTACTCGTATTGACTATACAAGGTCATAGAACTCGATAGAACTCAAGTCAGAGTTCTCTAGCTTAATATCTAAATACTATGCATCGTGGAGCGTTACAATACTCAAAACGTTCATATTCTCTATATGACCTCAGTTTGCAACAAGTTTGGTTGCACTTGTACCAATTATGCGAGTCCAAAGCAACAAACAGAAGTCGAATCCGGGCTCACTAGCTCGAAATCCCCAAAATAGGGTCACCTCCTACCTCTTTCAAGCTTTGGATTGGTGTTCATGTCACTTTTATTGGGTCCATTAGGGTTCTAGTGACCGAGCAGGGATGAGTCGACCGGAGCAGGTCGGCTGTCACCTCGAGTACTTGAGGTGGTGCTTTGTACAGACTGGTGTTTCGTGCAGAACGTGCTACGTGCAGTGTTGCCAAATGCAGATGGTACTTTATGCAGAGAGTGCTCCGTGCAGGTGGTGGATCCAGAACCAAGGTGAGGATTGTGGTTTTTTTTGGTTCGGTCTTTATTGTTTCCCTATTTTGGGACTTCCTTTTTTAGGATTTCCTAAAAATAGTTTCCGATTTTGAGGATTCTCACTACCGTGAGAATTATAAAGGAGGAGCCACCTGTGAGGTTATTGATGGAGAACCGCCTGGAGCCTTTGAAGGAGTGCCGACCTGTAGCTTTCAAGGAGGAGTGCTGCCAATAGCTATGAAGAGGAACATCCATCGCCTCTCTCTCTCTCCCTTCTCTCACTTTCTCGTTCGTGCACTCGGAGGGGTCGTCGTCGTTGGTTGTTTGTCGCCGGTCTTGGAGGAGATATCCGTCGGCGTTGAGAGAGGGTATTACCGCCGGGATTGGTGGAGTTTGTCGCTAGTGTTGCAGTGGACGTTTTTGGAGTTTAGAGGTGCGGTGTCGACGACGTGCTCGAGAACCGTTAGCCTCAACAATGGTTTCTCTTCGGCGGTGGTGTTGTTCTCCGGTGGCGGCGTTGTTCTCCGGTGGTGCGGTTGAACGTCGGACTTCGACATTGAAGGTTCGGTGAACCTTGTGCGCCCGCAAGGTGGATTGCAGTCCAGATCTCAGATTCTCGCCGCATATCGTGTGTGTCCGGAGCATCCATGACGTACTCGCCGATTAGTCCTTTTTCTCTTGTTTTCCTTGTATTTGAATTTATATTTTCATTACATAAATTTTGTTGCTATATTTTGTGTTCTTGAGTATCTGCAATATTTATAGTCGTGTCTGCATTTGTACTGATTTTACAACAGTCGACTGCGCAAAAAGTCACCGAGAAAGGAGACGACCGACAAGAAGGTTTTTTTACGTGGAAAATCCCGGAAAGGGGTGAAAAACTATGTGGCCGGATCGGTGCTGACCAAACTTCCATTATTAGTTGTTGCTTTACAGGGCTTCTGAGAGAATGTCAGGGCGACAAGCCGCTTATTAGTACAACTTGTAGGGGATAGAGAGAGACGTGCGCTCGGAGGATGACATACCACTGCTCACGGAGTTAAATATTTGGCTTTGTCTGCAGTTGAGAACAAACACTCTGGATACTTGGTGGTGGTATAACCCATATTCGTTGAGGGTAGGCCCCTCTAGAGCCAGGTCAGCAGAAGACAAAGTTAGGAAGTCAAAATAAAGGTCGCGCAAGGTCGCAGAAGACTTGGGTGAGTATGGCGAACTCCCCTCGCATACTCCCCAGGTAGGAGACTAGGCCAGCTGCTCGCCCGGTTGGGCGAGCTCCTCCAGAGAAGTCTCCTAGTCGCTGGGGGGTGAGATATAAATAATACCCACCCCTCCCCTTAGATTAGCCTAAAAATAGGACCCCATTGGTACGAGGAAGAGGACTGCAGAATCTCGCCGAGATCTCTAAAACTCCTTTTTCTTGGATATCAGCTGATCCTTTGGATTACTTTTTCAGAGAGACCTATTCGCGACTATCTTCCTTAGTCGTCGTGACTTAGTTACCAGCTTGTCTTCCTCGTACCCTGCTTGATCATTTTTTGTTGTGGAGGGGTTGCTTCTTCTAAGCTTCCGGGTACGTGGTGGGACTTCCTACCGCAGCGCCTGGGATCCTGTTGTTGTTCTACTATTTCCTAATCTTCGCTCTTTAGCCGTCTAGCCCGACCGTTGAGTCGGTAACCTTAGGCTGTCTTGATCCAATTTTTGGAGTTAGGATTTTCCTGGCTTCAACACTTGGTACGGTGAGCGTGGATCACATCCAAGAAGGTAAAGTTTCGCTGGTAAGCGAGATGGTGTTTGCAGGCGAGCAAGATGAGTTAGTCGGCAACTCGACGGGAATTGGTAAGTCCACGCGAGGAGGCGAGTTCGTGACGATAGCTGCGTTCGAGGAGTTTGCGAGGAGGATAGAGAGGAGCATCATCGCAGGGTTCTCTTGTCGTCCAGATGTCACGACAACCTCGCCTTGTCGCGTGACACCGTCGGATGAGGAATCACCATCGAGGCGACCTGGGAAGGAGCGAGCAAGAGAGAGAGGAGCGACCGATGTAGTCGCGGTACCATCCAGCAAGCAGCCACGAGATCCGGTTCCAAGATGTTGAACCGCAGGCGATATACCGTGATACTCGCTACTGTAGAAAGTATGATGAGGATACCAGCGAGGATGAAACTCACCACCGCCATGGAGGGACGATCCTCTTCTGTGATGAGATCCTTGCAGCCCCAGTTCTCAAGGGTTTCAGGGATCCCGTCCTTACCTACTACTCCGACAGAGATGACCCGGTCAGGCATCTCCAGTGGTTCAAAGATGTGGTGTCCATATACAATATGTCGAACTCCTTCAAGTGCAAGTTCTTCTCCATTACTTTCAAGGGTAATGCAAGAGATTAGTTCCATCAGTTGCCTGCCGGCTCCACCTACTACTTCAAGGACCTGCATCGGGGCCTGATGGCAAGGTTCACGACGTCCAAGAAGAGGAATAAGGAGGCAACTACTCTCTTCAAGATCACGCAGGGGAAGCGCGAGAGTTTTGACCACTGCATCGACTGTTTCAAGGAGGAGGTCCTAGAGGTTGAGGAGGTAGACAGCTTCACTCTGATGTTGGCTTTGTAGTTTGGCTTAAAGCAAGGTCTCTTCAGTCTGGAGATTGGATCCAAACCTACGAAGTCTTACGAGGATATGATCGAGAGGGCAAATACGTTCATCCAAGGAGAGGAGAAGAACCAAGACTTCTTGGCGAGGTTAGATAAGGATGGGCCAGTGAGAAGGGAGAGAGGAGAACCTCCAGAGGTAAGGGCCGAAAGGCTGCCAGAGAGGCAGGTTGAGAAGAGAAAAGCCAAGAAGGAGAGAGGAGCAGAGGAAGAGGGAAGAGCTTAGGAGGGTAGAAGAGCGAAGGAGGCAAGAGAGGCCTCGGAGGCAGGAAGAGAGGAGGCCAATAGCGTCTCTAGAGAGGAGGAGAGAGGCACGACAATTCCAGTGTCCTGCGAATCAGAGCTAGTGGAGGCCACCTGTCAGGCCTCAGTTCCAGCAACAGGAGAGGAGGAATGGCCACCATCAGGGTGGAGGTCGAGGAGAAGGAAGAGGAGAGGTGATGGCCATTGTCCAGCAGGGCAATAAGCATCGCAGGCAGGAGGCGCAGCGGGTGAGGCGCTAGGAGGCGAAGATTCCCCTCTACTACGATCTGCATCGAGTAGAGGAGTATGGGAGGCCTGCCCTGATTTTTGGGAGGCCAGGAAGTGGTTTGAAGTTGGAGCAGTGGAGAGGGATAAACCAAGACAAGAAGCCCCGACAAGACCGATAGCATTCCTGGCTCCAACGAGGAGGAGGAACGAAGACTGGGTCGACTAGGGAGGTCGCGGAGAAGTGGTATACGGCCTAGGAGGTGGGCAGGTTGGAGTGATCAATAGAGGTGCTGGGCTCGGAGCTTCCCGCAAGGGAAGCCTCCATCAGATCTATCGGAAGAGCGTCGCCTCAACCTCTCAGTTTCCGTCGTCGTTGGATGAGATCACCTTTTCTGAAGAGGACATGTTGGGGAATGAGAACCCCTTTCATGATGCCCTAGTCATCCAGGCTGTCATAGAGGACTTCACCGTCGACTGAATTCTTGCGGATAATGGGAGTTTGGTGAATGCCATTTTCAAGAGGACCTTCGTCGGGCTTCAGGTGGAGGCAACCAGGGTCCATGCTACGGACGAACCCCTCTTTGGCTTCTTGGGAGAGAAGAAAGAGGTGGAGGGAGAAGTGGACCTTCTGGTCACCCTTGGTGGCACTTCTATCTGATGTTGTTTTTTCATCGTCGATACGCCAAGCTTCTACAACGCCATCTTTGGGCATCCCCTCATCAACTACTTCAAGGCGGTTCCATCGTCATATCATCGGTACCTGAAGTACTGCCGGGGAGATTTCCAAGTGTGGATCAGAGGCGATCTAAAAGCTGTCAAGGAGTGCTACCTGAATGTCGTCAATACCATCAACTGGATGGAGGACGTGGAGAGGTTGGAGAAGTTGTTGGAGAGGGAGGAAGTCCTGAGAGCTGCTGAAGAGCTGGAGGAACTGGAGGTGATCTCCCGGAGAGGAGAGCCGGGAGTGCTGAAGATCAGAGGATCTCTGACGCTGGATGGGAAGTTGGAGATGGTCGCATCCCTGTAGGAGAATATGGACATCTTCGATTGGAGTGTCACAGAGATGTCAGGGATTGATGCTGATGTTTTCTGTCTTTGCCACAACTTGGATCCAAAAGTCGCCACCATCCGTCAGAAGCAGAGGAAGAGCGTCGATGTGCTGTCCGAGTTGATTAGAGAGGTGGTGGATAAGATGCTGGAGGTAGGGTTTGTTTCGCAGATCTAGTATTTTGGTTGGGTCTCCAATATTGTAATGGTGAAGAAGTCTGGAGGGGGCTGACATTTATGTATTGACTTTTCCATGTTAAATAAAGCTTTCCCGAAGGATTGCTACCACTTGCCTCAGATCGACCCGCTGGTTGACTCAGTCATCGGGTTTCCTTTGATGAGTTTCTTTGATGCTTTTTCAGGATATCACCAGATCCGGATGTATCCCCCTACTGCTGCAACGTCTCCTTCATCACTAACAATGGTTGTTACAACTATAAGGTGATGCCCTTTGGGCTCAAGAACACAGGTGCGACCTACCAAAGTGAAAGTGAGATCTATCCTAGAGATTAAAGCAAACACACAACAAGAATAATAAAGAAAAGAAATAAATGCAAACCAGACAACACAAGAATTTTATAGTGGTTCCCCTAAACTTGGGTAGTCCACTCTTCTACCACACTAGGTAGGAATCCACTGCAGGAAGAGTTGATCAGGTGTCCTGGGCACCAATGAGCTTTTGATAAGGTGCTCAAAAACCAAACTGAAATTTTTTATCAGGTTTCTTGCCACCACTGAGTTTTGATAAGGTCTCAGAAACCAAGCAGAACTTTTGAAGGGTGTTCAAGAACCCTTTGTACAGGAGGAAGGGAGATTTGATGTTGTCTTCTCTATTCAACAATCAAAGAGAAGCACAAGTGGATTTTGATGATGTTGTCAAAGCTCCCTCTGAGATCTGCAATTGTTCAGGAAGAAGAGCTTTGCATAAGGTGATAGGTCTTCAATGAATGACTGCTCCAGCAAATGATGATTTCAGCAAAGACTGAAATGTGAGTTGTCTTGGAGTGTGAATGATGAAGCCTTGATGATGTTGATCTTCTAGTAAGCCTTCAGACTGATGTAGAGTAGTTGTCTCTTCAGGCTTCCTGAAACACTAGATCTGAGAAGAGCACTGGATGTACAAGTGATGTTGAGTTCTTCCTGGAACTCTGATTCCTGTATCTCTTTCTACTACTTTATACTACTTTTGTTCCTCTGTATCTCTATGTATATATTCTGATAGGAAGCCAATGGTCATTTGAATTCTTGCATTTATTACTGTTGCCTCTTAGTTACTCCAACGGCTATAATCTCCATAACTGCATTCTTGTAGCTGTCCTGTAATAAAGCTGTGTTGGAATATGAATAGCTCACTTTGATTGGACCAAGAATATCCTGAAAATCTTCCTGGGAACTTGTGTTCAGTGTGATGGCATAAATCGTCGATCTCAACAAGATGATCGTCGATCTGAGCTCAACTATCGTCGATCTAAGCTCAGAGATATTGGAGCTGGTTTGGGACAGAAAACGTCGATCTGAGCTCAGAGATCGTCGAACGGAGTTCGACGCCTCGTGGACCTGAGCTCAGAGATCGTCGATCTCAGCTCGACGCCTGAACTCATCTCGTCGATCTGAGCTCGACGCCAAGGTTGAATTCTGATTTCTTCTCTGACTGATTTCTCTTGGCTGATTTCTTCAATCTCTAAGAGCCTCTGACTTAGCACATCCTATGACCCTTAGCTATACATGGATGGGTCAATCTAATAGTCCTAAAGACATAGTGATCCTGACCCAAATCAAAACTAGGGTGTTCCAACACAAAGGATGATGGACAAAGTCTTTAAGGAGAAGAAGGGGCGGAATCTCTAGGTATATGTGGATGACCTCCTTGTCTAGAGCAAGAGCATTGCGGAGCACATAAAGGACCTGGTGGAGACTTTTTCTACCCTGAGCAAGTACAAGATGTGAATCAACGCAACTAAGTGCATGTTCGGAGCAAGAACATGGAAGTTCTTAGGTCACCTCATTACTCCAAGGGGGGTGAAGCCTAACCCTGACAAAGTCAAGGCCATTCTGGAGATGGCATCCCCGAAGAATTCAAAAGAAGTTCAAAGTCTAACTGGAAGGCTAGCAAGCCTTAACCGCTTTCTCTACAAGGCAGGAGAGAAGTGCTCTCCATTTTTTAAAACTCTCTGAGGCAGCCAAAAGTTTGAGTGGACTGTAGAGTGTGAGGAGGCTTTTGGAAAGCTAAAGCAGCAGCTAACTCAAGCTCCTCTACTCCAGGACACATAGGGAAGCAAAGACCTCCTCCTCTATCTGGGAGTGGGAGCGGAAGTAGTCAACTTGGTGTTTGTCAGGGAAGAAGGGAAGAGATAGCTCCTCATCTACTATGTGAGTAGAGTGTTGCAGCAGGCAGAAGTAAGATACCCTATCCTAGATAATTTGGTTTTTGCCTTAGTAGTTTCGGCTCAGATGCTTCGCCCATATTTTCTGGCTCACTCAATCAAGGTCATCTCAGATCATACGCTTCGTAGTATCTTGGATGGAGTGGAGCATTCTTGCAGGTTGGCCAAGTGGGCGGTGGAGCTCAACGAATTTGACATTTCTTATTCTCCGAGGATGACGATCAAGGCTCAGAAAGTGGCAGACTTTCTGGCCGACTTCTCGACCAAGGTAGGAGGATACGAAGGATCTTCCAGCCCTACCTCGTGGAGGATGTTTGTCGACGGGGCTTCAGGCAAGTATTCCGTGGGAACCGAGGTCGTGCTAGTAAGCCCACAGGGAACTAGGATCGAGCAAGCTGTTGAGATCCTCTTTCCTATCACGAATAACCAGGCGGAGTACGAGGACATGGTGGCAGGTTTGCGTCTCGCCAAAGAGCTAGGGATTAAGGATCTCAGAGCCTTCACCAACTCAATGGTGGTCGCGTCGCAGATCAGGGTAGAGTTCGAAGTGCGCGCTCCTATCCCGCAGAAGTACTTGGTCAAGGTCAAAGGTTTGATCGGGGGATTTCAGTCTTTCTTCGTCAAGCATGTACCCCGAGAGGGGAATTCAAAAGCAAATTATCTTGCTAAGTATGGTCCCAGAGCCGGAGGGATAGTGACCGAACTGTTTTGACCATCCATCAACGAAGGGGAGATGATGGAGATCGAGTAGAGGGTTTCTTGGAAGGACCCATTCGTTAAGTTCTTAATGACGGGTTAGCTTCCTTCGAGTGAGGGAGATCAAAGAAAGTTTCGGTTCAAGCATGCCTACTACCTACTACACGAAGGAGAGCTTTATCGCAAGACCATTTCAGGTCCTCTAGCCAGATGCCTGTCAAAAGCTGAAATTCCTCGAGTCCTTGAGGAGATCCATTCAAGAGAGTGTGACAGCCACTCGAGAATTCGTACATTGGAGCAGAGAATTCTAAGGCACGACTATTTTGGCCAACCATTCGGAAGGATGTCGAGACCTTCTCAAGGAAATGTCCAAAATGTCAGCTCTTCACACCTCTTCAGTTGCAACTAGCTCAGCATCTTCGGTCAATCACCACTCCCTAGCCCTTCGTCATTTGGGGAATGTATTTGATTTGCCCTTTTCCCCAAGCTAGTAGTCAGAGAAAGTTCGTTCTCATCATGATAGACTATTTATCCAAGTGGATCGAGACAAAAGCTCTTGCCAAGACCACATCTCAAGTCGTGAAGAACTTCATATGGTGAGAGATTGCCTGCAGGTTTGGGATCCCTCTCGCCATCATCACCGATAACCGCCCGCAGTTTGTCAGCTTGGAGCTGGAGGATTTCTGTAGGCAGGTGGAGATGGATCTTCGATTCACCTCGGTATATCATCCTAGGAGCAATGGACAAGTGGAAGCTACCAACAAATTGATCATCAACCTCTTGAAGAAGAAAGTCACCAATCTGAAGGGCAACTAGGCATAGCAACTCCCCTTGATTTTATGGGCTCTGAGAACAACTTCTAACTCGATCATGGGGGAAACACCCTTTAAGTTATCCCATGGGTCTGAGGCACTCATCCAAGTAGAGTTTGTGGTTCGGAGCCCAAAGGTTGTGGTAGCAGGATAAGGCAGCGAAGAGTGATGCTTGGATAATGAAGATTCTCAGAGGCTCTCGCTACACTACATCAAGGAACTTCGTGACTTGGCCTCCATCCGCCAGGAGGAGATCAAGAGACGAATGGAAAAGCACTTTTACAAGAACGTTTGCCTCAAGCATTTCCTCACAGGAGACCTGATTATGAAGAAGGTGGACGCTGCAGGAAGGGGAGCTGTTGTGGGCAGGCTGCATCCCAACTGGGAAAGACCTATCATCATCCAAGAATCCCTAGCCATTGGAGGCTATCATCTGCAAGATCAGGAAGGAGAACAACTGGGGAGTACTTGGAACGGGGACGACCTAAAAAGGTTTTACTCCTAGCGGTAACCCATACTGGTGATTTGTAATCTTATTTACATATATATCCATTTCCTCGCCCGCAGAGGCATGAGTGTTTGCGAGTTATCTTCTTTGTATTATTCGTCTCAAGATAGCTAGGAGCAGTGAAGTCCAACTCCACGATCGATTTAGGAAACCTGCGTTCGACTTGTTTCTCCTAATTAGCTCAGAGCAGACGATGGGACGATACCTCGGGATTTAAGCGTCCTTGTAAGATCAAACTCCTGCATTGACGGCCGAGATCAGCTCCCCCTTACGGTTAGGAACAGGTATGGATGCTAACCTCCTAAACTCGATGAAGGAAGACTAGTTCTTAGCGACTGTTAGACCTGCAAAACAGTACCCACCACTATTGCTGCAAGGCGGGATAACCTACCAAGCTCTGGGAGGTACAAGTTCGCGGAAGGATGGTGGGCTCAAGTGTGTCCTATAGGACCACCGAGAGCTATTTACCTTTCGCTTGTATGTTGGCCTTCGTAGCTAGGTGTCAGAGATGATAGTGATCTCCACAGTTGGATTGGGACACGAGCATTCAACCTGTTTCTCCTAATTTCCCAGGGCAGACGATGGGACAATGCCTCAGGATTTAAGCATCCTTATTAGACCAAACTCCTACATTGACGGCCGAGATCAGCTCCCCCCTTGCATATCGGACTAGCTACCCCCGATTGAATCTCTCCTTTGACTGGAGGAACTATTAAAAACAGGTTTGGACACCAACCTCCCAACTCGACGAAGGAAAGATCGCCGTTTTCTTAGAATTTTTCTCGTCCTCAGATATTTGTGCGGTTAATTATTTAGTAATCTCTTAAGCAGCAAGACAAATTACTTCAGCATTGATAAAAGTCCTCGAGTCATGGAGTTATCGTAGTCCAAGTCCATGCACGAGCTCCTCTCCTGTATATCGACTACCAACCTCCTTAGGTGAGATAGTTTCGTCGTGTGAGAGTTATCGTAGTCCGTGCCCCTGTACGAGCTTCCCTCCTACAGGCCGACTACTTGCTTCCCGAGCCGGCCTCCACCTTCGGTTGTGTCTGACACCTGTTGGATGCTGGTTGATTCTCCACCTAATGTTCAGCTTGACTCCTATTAGGTGTCGACTTACTCTCCAACTCAATTGAGCTATGCTCCTATAAGGTACGCGACCATGCAGGTATGAGAGGCAACGCGCAAGTATGCGACACGACCATGCATGTGCGAACATCAGCGTGCGAGTATGTGAAGCGACTATGCAGGTACAAGCGTGGATTGTGCGAGTATGGGCGACATCAACGTACGAGTAAGCGCATGCCAAGCTCTCAACCTCTCCACGACTATGAGCATAGCGAGCGTCATCAACAAGAAAGTATGTGAATCAAAGAAGAGAGAATAGTACACGAAGTACATTGCATTAGATGTCGAGTATTACAATGATTTGCAAAAATTTCTAAGTGTTTACAATTTCCTGTCTATACAGAGCGAGTACGCAAGAGCTCGTCTACCGACTATGACTCATCGTCTCCAGTATCAGGCCGATATTCGTCATCTCCGATGATGGCATCCTCTTCATCCTCGCCATCATCCTCGTCGTTACCGTCGTCGCTGCTCTCTCCACTGCTACTGTCACTGCCACTGGAGCCATAAGGGGAGGAGAGGACATGATCAGGTGAGTTGGACTCCTTGACAAGTAGGAACGGGATGAGGTCTAGGACTATCAGGTGCTCGGCCTCTATGCCGAGGAAGCCGTCCATCCTCAATTTGGTGAGGACGGCTTCCCCCGATGCTCGCGCTATCCCACGGCGGATAGCCGACATCTTATCCCCGTGCATCCAGATCTTCTTGCCCATCCTATAGGTAGGCGTCTCCTGCTGCTACCCAGCTCGGTGAGTACCAAAGGTACCCGGGCGATCATCGATGGTGGACGAGCGAGTTTCTAATTCTGCGATCCGGACTTGGGAAGCCTACAACTCGGCCTTGGTGTTGGCGAGTTCTTTCTCGAGCTCAGAGAACTTCTTCGTCGTCTCAAACGGGGCAGTCTGCGAGTACAAACAACAATCAATTAGAGAAATGAACAAGTCTAAAATCAACTAAGTCGTGTCGAGTGGGAGAGCTTCCTCGTACTCTTTCAACTGGACATTTTGCATCCCCAGCTCGATCGCCTTCTGCGAGACGATCTTCAAAGCCTTCTCTGTCTCAAGAAGCTTCCTCTCCATGTAATGCCCCAGCTCGACAGCTCGCAGGATAAAGCGAGAGGTTTGGTGGGCGAGCACCTCCAAGCTGAGGTCGGACATGGACTCAACATCCGCTCGCCCGTGCAGCGCGAATGCGGCACCGAAGGCCTCCCCCTTGTCCTCCAAGTCTTCCGAATAGGCGGGTAGGTTCGTGCTCAACATTACCGTGTGCTCGCCCTAAGACCAAGACACCAGATGGCGACCAAAGGAATCCTTGCCACCTCGTTCGAGGTTGTAGTTCGGATGGTAGTAGGGTGCCCTGACGTCCACTGGAGACTCCTTATTATCGAAGAGATCGCGAGAAAGCTTTGCTCGCTTGCTCGCGTGGTCTGGGGACTTGGCTTTCTCCTTCCCCTTGGCGAGCTTCTTCTGTAGCAAGCCCTTGTTGCCGGCGCGCGACTGACCTTTGCTACCCGCAAGAGGCGGGATATCCTCAACCTCAGATGATATGTTCGAGGAGTCTTGACGCGAGGACGTGACCTCCTTCGTAGAAGGAAGCAGTTCTCGCGGGAGTTCGCGAGCAACTGCAATTGTCGACGACCAGATACTCTCCCCACCGATGAAGCATGTTAGCAGTGCTGACCAGCGTGTAGACGTGGCTGCTGAAGAAGATGACACCCTCTGAAGTCGCGGCGAATGCGATGAATTTCCGGAAGACAAAAAGGTCGAACACGATCCTTTCTTCCTGATGGAAGCAAATGAAGCTCATGATCATCGCCACGCTTTTGGGATTGATCTATGCGGGCACGATGCCAAAGTACCGCAAGATCTGACAGTACTTGGGCCACAACAAGGTCGCATGCCGACTTCGAAGTGGCCGAGGGGTAGGACTAGCTCACCTTCGAGGAAGTGTTTAGTCGCTCGGTCCAGGCGGGGAGCCTGGTTGAGTATTCCTCCAGAAGATGCCTTTGGAGAAAATCTTCCAGATCTCTCTCAGTCGCGATCGATTTCTTGAAGATCGCATCAGTGTGTTGATCGCGTGGGCTTGTCGGCGAGCATTGATGTCATCTCTAACCATTTTGAGTGAGCAGTAAGTGCGAGAAGACAAGTGCGAGTAGATCAAGGACGAGAAAGAATACACGAGAAAGGACTATTACCCACGAGAAGAAGGTCAGAATTCGCAACAACGTACTAATGACTCACCAACCTGTTCTATTTATAGGCAGAGGCAAAAGGGGGGGGGGGGGTATATCAATCTCGCGCGAGTATATACCAAAGTCGCATGTTAGCCAGGAGATCAACCCTAGTTACTAAACCTATCTCGCACAACGTTTTCCAGAATCTTGCCAGCTCGCCAGATCCTGCACAAGAAAAACCTAGAAAGTCGCATAAAGAAGATGAGCATGCAGTAAGAAGAGCATCATCAACAAAAACAACGCGAGATTCAAACTCGCTTATTACAAATAAAAAAATTGTGTTCGTTACATAGTCGCTAGAGGCGAGTTCCAACAATAGAAAAAAGAAAAATTTAAGACCTTGGAGGCCCCCGATCAGGAAGATGTGGATGTCTCCCAGCTCAGCCCATCTCACGCGCTCGTCAGAAGTGCTCACTAGCCACAGACATCGCATCATCTCCTCGCCGCATATGTTCTTCCATCCTCGCTAGTCTCCCAACAGATCGCATGCTCGCGCGCATGCCGACCAATTCCTCACCAAAGAGTTGGACGTGATGGTCAGTAATCACTAGTCGCTTGTCTATCTCTTAGATCATGTGGAAGAGGGCCTCGTAGGCCGCCCGGCTTTCCCGAATCTCTTCCTTCTTCTTCATCCTCACCTCCAGTGCCGAGATCTGGCGATGGGACTCAATAATGGTGAGTTGGTCGAACTTGGCCTCCAACTCGATGTAGGCGCGAGCGGCAGCGTGGTGGTACTCGTTTACAGAAAGCCCAAGGGCCTCGATGAAAGCACCTCTAGGAGTCAAAGGGCGGCCTGTCAAAACAGACAAATGTAGCCTAGTCAGAAATCGACGACTTCCAAACCAGTTCAACAGCAGCGCGAGCTACCTTGCCGAGGGGACCGAGATCGCCGAGGGGAAGGGCTGCGGCGAGTTGATTCTCGCGGGCCTGACGACGAGCCGCCAGGGCACTTGGCAGGCTACCCCTGTCCACCACCTCCAAGGTCGCGACTTCCATTCCTCGGCGGGAAGTAGTTTGGGCGCCTTCTTTCCGGATCTCGCTCCGAGCTCTCTAGCGGAATCCGAGGAGTCGTGGATTCCGAGCGGATCTGAGGGAGAGTTTCATTGCTCGACAGAAAAGGAGGCAGCGATGGCAATGGAGTGCTCGTTGGTTGTTGTGAGCTAGCCGGAGGAGGCGACAATAGTGGTGTGCTCGCCAGTTGTTGTGGGTTACCCGGAGGAGGTGGCGGCGACAAAGGAGTGTTCGTCGCTAACAGCTTTGTGTTAGTCGTAGGGGGAGGAGGGACTTTGCTCGTTCCGGATTGCGGAGTCTCGGTCGTCGGAGGATCCTTCTACCTCGCCGGAGGGACCTGTGTTTCCGACACCTTGGGGGCGATGTTGATTCAGATGGTGTGCGCGGTTCAAGGCTGTTTTCGAGCTTCGAGGGCGATCAACGGAGTTAATCGCAGGGGAACAACATCAAACACCTCGCCTGTAGTAGCCGATCTGGGAGCTGCGAGTATAAAGATCAAGTCAGCCAAGCTTAACAAATCGATCAACGACCTTTACAGAATCCAGTAAGGCGATGACCTTGCGAGACAGCGAGATCTGCCTGCAGCTGTGCTTGGGACCTAGCAACTTTCGGGGCAGGAGTAATCAGCGAGTTTTAGAGAGTGAAGTAGGGAGCGGATAGATCGGGAATGTCACTCTGCCCGAGATCGTCGAGAAGCTGCTGTGTGCTGGTGGATGGGCTCTGGTTATTCGACGGTGGTGCCGACTTTCTCCGCCGCTGGAGGCGGGTTGTAGGCTTTAAAGGCAAGCATCTTCTTCAGTTTCTTCTTCATGGCAGGAGGCAGATTGGCAACGACCTCGCCTTCTCGCGGTCTTTTAGGTCTTGAAGGCTCGAAGAATCCCGATAGTGCGGCCAAGCTCTCTTGATAGGCTTCCTCGGCAGACTTCGACATCACATGCAAGTTCAAAAAGCGTGCCTCAAAGACTAGCCACCCCCTATTTATAGAGTTCAGCATACATCCATCAGTGGCGAGTAACTCAGATACTCGGCCAAGCAGCTCGCTGAATAAGTGTTGGATGATCCTTTCTGAGTTCCTATGTCGCTCGAAAAGAGCGGGGATTGTGTACAACTCATATTCATCGAGGGTAGGCCCCTCTAGAGCCTGATCAGCAGAAGTCAAAGTCAGTAAGTCAAGACAGAGATCATAGTTAACGCGCAAGACCGCAGAAGACCTGTGCGAGTATGACGAGCTCCCCTCGCATACTCGCTAGGTAGGCGACTAGGCAAGCTGCTCGCCCGGCTGGGCGAGCTCCTCTAGAGAAGTTGCCTAGTCTGCGGGGGGTAAACTATAAATAAGACCCACCCCCTTCCCTTAGATTGACCTATAAATAAGACTCCAGGGGTACGAGGAAGAGGACTGCAGAATCTCGCCGATATCTCTAAAACTCTCTTTTCTTGGATATCAGCTGAGCCTTTGGATTTCTTTTTCAGAGAGATTTATTCGCGAGCTTGCGACTATCTTCCTTAGTTGTCGTGACTTAGTTACCAGCTTGTCTTCCTCGTACCCTGCTCGACCATTTTTGGTTGTTGAGTGGTTGCTTCTTCTAAGCTTCCGGGTACGTGGTGGGACCTTCCTGCCGCAGCTCCCGGGGTCTTGTTGTTGTTCGACTATTTTTTAGTCTTTGCACTTTAGTCGTTTAACCCGACCGCTGAGCCGATAACCTTAGGCTGCCTTGATCCGATTTTTGGAGTTAGAATTTTCCTGGCTTCAACAGTGGTCCTCTCAAAGGCTGGAGCGGAAAGAGCTTGTGGTTGGCTGACGGGCGTCGAGAATGTTGCATGCAGAAGAAAGTTTGAAGGCGGGTGAAGATCTTCAAGTGATCTTCAAAGTGCTTCAAGGTCTTCAAGGACGTCTTCGAAGACGAAGGAGATTCCTGGTGGAGCTCTCATGGGCGTAGAAGGAGAAGTCGGGAAGGAAAAAGGGTGGTATGAAAGGAGGGCCCTAGAGACCTATTTATAGAGCCCATGGGTGAACCATTTGAATTCCTTTCTATTTCGATTTAAAATGTGTGAAAATTGAGAATATTCCTACCCAAAAAATAATCAAACCGAATAGCTAATATGCCGAACTAAATACAAAACTACATTAACAACTGATAATATGCGCCAGCGAAATTATGTCTACAGTTGGAAATACATGAGAACAGGAAGTATTATCTTTTTAATTAAATATAAACCTAATCTTTAAAATTTGTCATTTTATTAATATATATACATTGGCTTGTGTTGGCATTATCTATACTGTATATAAAAAAAATACTTTGTCATACGACAGTTTTGAAGGACCATCAAAACAATTACTCATTCATCACAATGAGTTTAGTTTTTAAAAAGAAGTTCTAATTGCTCTCAAACAACAACAAAACTCAAGCCTTTATCCCACTACAGTGGGATCAGCTATATGGATCCTTTGTCACCATTGTACCCTATTTTTTGTCATAATCTCACTAATGCGTAAGTACATAATGTCTTTCCTTATAGTTTCATTCCAAGTCTTTATTGGTCTACCCCTTCTTTGTTTAACATGCCTAGTGCCTAGACTCTCACAACACCTAACATGTGCCTCTAATGATCTCCTTTGTACGTGTCCAAACCATCTTAGATGAGCTTCTCGCATCTTCTCTGCAATTGATGCTACTCCTGTTTTATCCATCATACTTTCATTCCTAACTTACAGAATAGAAAAAATACTGAGATGTTTAGAGCTTAGGACTTACAGAATTAATACAATACTCTTAGCCAAACAGACCAAATAACTTTTATGTAATATACACAACTTTATGATATATTTAGGTATACAAATTTATATATACATACATTTATATATAATAAAATTTTAAGTTGTAATTAATATAATTTTATAATATTGTCAGTCAGTGGCGGATTCAAAAAATTAATAATGGGGGTGCACAAATTGATAATGGGAGTGCACAAATTTTTTTTTTGAATGTGTCACTGTGTTCTAAAATTTTTAATATGAGGGACCAAACATCTACTTTCTTCAAAAAAAATTTTTGAACGTTTCAATCTTATCGGAACTGTATTTCCCTCATCTGGCCACCGTTTTTGACATTTAAGTAGTCAAAATCCATTGCCTCGACGAGAGAAATTCAAATACACTAACCATTTTGAAAAATAATGGGGGTGCCAGTGTCCCTCGGGCCCCCCTCTGGATCCGCCCCTGTTGTCAGCGATATTACACGGAGAATATCGTGCCGCCGCGATAGTATCCTAATCATGACGGTGCGGTTTCGTTTGCATCCCAAGAACTTAGTACTCTAATTATTGGTCAATCTTCTAATGCACTCCAGAAATATGAGTGGAGAAATCAATGTCACGCACGACACCGTCATAATCAGAATACTGCTGCCGCGACCACAAGGGTGGACTGTCACTCGTGGACATAAATACATTTTGGTGTTCTGAAGTTGCAGTTTCCATGTTTCATATCCACTGCTCAGCTTCATCTATCATTTCCCTCGTGCACTTCGCTCTACTTTCATGGTGTCCACCGCCCTCCTCCGCCCCCTCCCCTCCTCTTCCTCCTTCCTCCTCCACCGCCCCTTTTCCTTCCGCTCACCGCCCTCCGCCATCTGCGCCATCCCCCGCCACAATCTCTCCCCCTCCCTCCGCCGCCGCTCCCTCTTCCTTTCTCGTCGCCATTTCCCTAATACTCTCTATAAGCCTCTCATTTCGCCAACTAGCGCCACTTTCTCCTCATCTCCTCCGCCTCCACCATCTCCTCCGCCGCCATCTTCTCCTCCGCCGCCTCCCGTCGGCGCGAAGCCTATACCCCTCGCTATCTCCGTCTTGCTCGGCCTCGCCGTGCGATTCCTCGTCCCCAAGCCCGCCGAGGTAACTTCCCAGGCATGGCAGCTCCTCGCGATCTTCCTATCGACCATTGCGGGACTCGTGCTCAGCCCCCTCCCCGTCGGCGCGTGGGCCTTCATCTGCCTCACCGCGTCCGTGATCACGCGCACGCTCAGCTTCTCGGTGGCGTTCAGCGCATTCACCAACGAGGTGATCTGGCTGATTGTCATCTCCTTCTTCTTCGCTCGAGGGTTCGTGAAGACGGGTCTGGGTGATAGGATCGCTACCTATTTCGTGAAGTCGCTTGGGGGGAGCACGATAGGGCTTTCATACGGGCTTACTCTCAGCGAGGCGATTATTGCGCCGGCAATGCCAAGCACTACGGCGAGAGCCGGCGGGGTATTCCTACCGATTATCAAGTCGTTGTCGTTGTCTTCGGGGAGCAGACCTGGGGAGAAATCGTCAAAGAAGCTGGGATCGTATCTGGTTATGTCTCAATTCCAGGTTCGGGTTTCTCTCCCTCCATTTTTTAATCTTTTTTTGTGTTCTGTGCAGTATTGTTTCCCGGTGACTATGCATTAGGTTGCTCTTTCTGTTGCCATGTCCAAGTCATTTTGTATAGTTTTTCTCTTTTACACCGTCTGATACGTGTGTTTTGTAAGATTGTTTTTTTTCTTTCTTAACCTGATATGTTGTTAGTAAATGATTAAGTGGTCGCCCGATTTACTTCCGGTCTGGAGAATCGGACCGCCCTATGTTATCAAGGCGCACCTGAGGCGCCGGGTGCACTCTGTGGCGGCTCAGCAAGACTGAGTCGGGCGAGTTGCCTGAGCCGCGCCTAGGCGTGCCTAGGCGCCCCTAAGGCGCGCCTTGCGCCCAATTAACTGAAATCCAGTGAATTAGGCGCGCCCAATTCACTGATTTTATGTTATTTTTTTTCATTTTTGCGCCTCATGTGCCTCAGACACATGCCTGCGCCTTGTGCCTAGGCTTTAGGACTCCTTTGCATCTCGATGCACCTTGCGCTTTTAATAACTTAGAGACTGCGTTAGTTCTAGGTCAGACTGAACATGCAAACAGTCAAATGAAAACAAAGTAGCAATGACAAGAGGTGTTTTTTAACATGAAAAACATGAAAAGTGTGAAAAACCACAAGGTCAAATTTGTGCCAGGCCAAAATCCACTATTTTTCCTTTGTTTACAAATATTTGAGTTTCTCGGAGCGTGACATACCACCTCTCTGTTACAAGCTTTAAGTAGAGAAAACATGAAAAGTAACTAAGCCCATGAAGCCTTGAAGAGAGCGTCCGCTGGAGTTTCCATGAGCACGCTCCTCTGAGTGCTTTCCTGCGCTTGCTGTTGCGTGTGCGAGAGTGCTGATCGTGAGCGAACCATAAAGGGAGCACAATGAATTCCGAGCGAAGGAACGATCTGAGTATCATGCCCGTGCGCTCCGCGCACACGCACAAGGTGCGCACGCACGCGCGCCTGTGCGGTGCGCGAGTGCGCATGGGACGTGCGCTCGGGTGGCCGTGTGGCGCACTCTCTTGCTTAGTGTGAACGCGCGCGTGCTCGCGTGGCATGCATGCGCCCTTGCGTGTGAGAGCCAGGGATGCGCGTGCACGGTGCACGCATGTGCCTCTCTTGGTCGCGAGCGTGCGCCCGCCCTGGGGCGCGCGCGCGCGCGCGCGCGTGTGTGTGTGTGGGGGGGGGTGCAGCGCTTGTGCCTGCGCATTTGCGCATGGCGTGTGCTCCGCGCGCTTGCGTCTGACGACGATTACTTGTGCCCGGAGCGAACCCTCTTCGGGGCAGCCTTGAGGTCATCCGAGAAAGCGTGGCTTGCGCGCGCGGTTCACTTGATCGAGTCGTCCTCTCGAGCTCTTCAGATCGGTCCAACCCAGAGATTCTCAGGGGGAACCACATCAAATGCCCCCAAATTTTCGCGAGTCGTGGTCCGCGAAGCGACGCATGTGGAAATTTGTTCTTGCATTCGCGATGACTTTGAGCTGCAGACTTTGAGCATAATTACATGCATATGCCATTAATTATTATCCGCACGTGGCTTAAAATCAAGAGAATCTTTCTAATTGGGTCACAGATTCGCTATGTTTGCGGCAGATATTTCGTGCCATTTCTACAAAACACTTGATTTGATTCTGATTGTTTCTATTTCTCCGTTAGGGAGGATAAAATACAACATGATATTTTATAACCTTAATGAGACCTTCCATTATGGGCCCCCCTGCAGGTCTTATAAAATGGAGAGCGTTTGCTGCTTTCTCATTTACTTTACTATAAAGTCTTTGGAGGAGTTCTTGCCCGAAGTACGTCGAGGTTCCCCATCATCACGTCTCTCTTAAAAAAATATGTGTTTTTCGTGAAAATAATCCGAGTCCGAAAAAGAAGAATCGAGGGAGAAAGGAAACAGATGTGCCGACCGTCACAGACACAAGGAGCGTCGCGCGGCGCACGGGTGGCCTGACGCGCGCAGACGGCCTGGGGACGCTGGCGTGTCGCTCAGCGCGACAACAACCCTAGCGCGGGCCGCCGGGCACGCGGTGCCGTACTGATAGGTGCGGCTCCCGTGCGAGCGCACACGACACCCACCCGGCCGTACGGGTGTGCGTGACACCCGCCTGTCCGTGCGGGCGTGCGACATACGCGAGGTGCGGGCCGCACTCGTGCGGGCACCGCACCCGCGCGCTCGTGTGGTGCTCGTGCGGGTGCGCGGTCCCGACGCGCACGTGTAGTGCCCGTGTGGATGCGGCACATTGGGGTGTGCGTTGTGAGTTGGTTCCGTATGCTTTGATTTTTTTCTTGTTATTGCCTCCTGTTTTTATTCAGGCCCCGATGCACAATGTTCCATTGAAGTCGATGCGTCTTCCTTCGACTTTGAGTGAGGACCGTGTGGGTACGTGATGGAAGCGTTTTGGAATCCAAGCGGACGTTTAGGTGAGGATTCCTTCTCCGGAGGAGCGCGTTCAGAATTCTCCGCCGAGCAATTTTGCAATCTCGAAGGGGTGTTTGAAGGCCGTCTTCCAGATCCCTCCTGCTGAGGAGACTCTCGATATCTTTCGATTCTGTGGCGTCCCGGTTACGCAGTTCTCCTCGGTGGAGATGACAAGGATCATGAGGTTGATCTGTTTTTTCTGGGAGCATGGTTCTCATCTGTCTGTTCAGTTTTTTCCGCGAGTGGTGCAAAACCTGTTCTGGTACTGGTGATCGGATCGAGGTGAGGAGCAACAAGAAGTGACCCTCCTTTGAGGATAAGACTGGTTACTGTCATTGAGGGACACTCTTTTGATTCATCCAGAATCCTTGAAGATTGCCTTGATTTGGCGAGAGCTTCTGAGGCATTGTTGCCGACTTGCAGGACATGAATACGACTTCTCTTCCATGTTGGGTTTCGAGGACCCGCACGAATTGGAAGGCATGCTCGTGGGGATTGGTGCGTTCGTTGGCAAGAAGATGCTTATCTTGGAGGGCTTCTCTACTGACGCGGAGCGGAGCTGCGCCGTTCCCTTGGAGCAGGGGAAGAAGAGGAAGTTGATTTTTTTGCTGAAGCGGGGGGAGACAGGTCCGTCCTTAGCTGCCCCCAAGATTGTCATAGAGGTTGCTGATGATTGCCTGGGCGAGTTTGAGGACGGTCCCCCACCTGTTGCTCCTGAGACCAAGGAGGTCCTAGAGTCGCCCGCGGACGAGCCGGCTTCGCGGGAAGGTCCTACGCTGCTACTGGTTGCTGTGAAGGGTAAGAAGCGAGAGTCCTCTTCTTTCTAGGCTGCTATGCCGAAGGTATGTTAGTTTCTCTGCTTGCTCGTTCTTTTGCTATGTGCTTTGTCGCCTTTCTGACCCAGCTTTCGTTTTCACAGTTAGACGAGCTGCGCGAGGTCTTGCTTACGTGGGACAGCAATTACGTGACCATGAAGGATGAGTTTTTCTCTCTCCGGGCGAATCTGACCTCCTCGGAGGGGTCCCTGGCTTCTGCTAGTAAGAGGAGGGAGAAGGCCCGCGCTCGCTTGGATAGGTCAGAGTCCGAGCTTGCTGCTTCTAGGGACAAAATCGAGGTGCTTTGGGGGAAGCTCACTGTGACTGAGGCGAGTTTTTCAGAGGCGCTCCACTGTACAGAGGCAGGGGGTGATATCCAAGATGGAGGCTGAAATGATGCAGCTGAAAGAGTAGAGGGTGCAGCTGGCTGCGATGCAGAAGGACCTTGAGGTTGCGGAAGCTTCCGCGGTGGTAGATTACAAAGAGTCCTATGACTTTAGAGTGGAGCAAGATCAGATCGCGGAGGATGCTCGTTCTGAGATGATGGATATCGAGGTAGATCCGTTGTTAGAGGATGAACGTGATGCCGCGTTTCACCTTGGATTCAACAAGGGATTTCGGTTGACACGAAGGATGTCACAACGCTCAGATCTTGGGGTAGACGATGTTTCAGATGACGACCCTGACGTCGACATTGAGGGGTGACTTGCATGTGCCCATCCAATATTTGTGCATTGTATTTGTTACTTACTTTTTCTTTGCTTTTCTTTTGCTGTTGTAGTTGCGGGTTTGCACCGTGATATGCTTTCTCTTTCTTTCTTATGATGTAGCCCGAGGGGCATTGTTTGAGTTTGTATGAGTATCTTTTGCGACATTTTGGAAGTGTTCTGACTTCTTATGTTTCTTTCGCTTTAGCGCGTGTGCATAACGTTTAGCGTTATTCTTAGCGGTCACTATTTAGCGTTTGGCCCGAGTGTCGGTGTTTGAGTATGGTGCGGAGGGGCGCTTGCCACCCATGCCGAGGCGGGTTGACTTGGGACCTGTTTCCGTCAGATCCTGTAGGGGATCCGGGGTTTGCCCGTACTGGGGACGCAGGAGTATTGCCCTCCTTTCTTTGGCCGATGGGTTCAGAGTTTGCTTGGTTGAAGGTAGCAGAGAACATCTATTCGTTCGCGCCTCGGAAGACGAATAATCAAATATCTTTTCACAAGAGGTAAGGAATATATATACAAATACATGGGAGGGTGTTCACAACACCTACGGTTAACCTAAGATAACTCTACCACACATTGAGTACATTACATCTAACACCCCCCACAAACTCACGAGGGATCATACACTGAGAGTTTGGACAGAAGATGAGCATGCTGGGTCCTCGTCTGCGGCTTGGTCATCAAATCTGCAATCTGCTGCTTAGAAGGAACAAAGGAAGTAGCAAGAGTACCACGACTATATTGCTCACGTAGGAAGAAGACATCAACCCCGATATGCTTGGAGAGTGAGTGCTTCACTGAGTTCAGAGTAATCTGAAGGACACAAATATTATTACAATAGAGTGAGGTGGGATCTAGAGAAGAGACACCAAGATCCTCGAGAAGCCAACGAAGCCAAATAATATCCTCCGCGGTGGTAGCCATGGCCCGAAGCTCAGCCTCAGCACTTGAACGAGAAACACCGGTATGTTTCTTAGACTTTCATGCAATAAGAGAGGAACCCAAGAACAAACAGAAACCAGTGACAGAGCGACGATCAACGAGATCATTAACCCAGGTAGCATCCGAGTAAGCACAGAGCTACAAAGAACTGTTGCTGGAGAATAAAAGACCATGAGAAGTCATTGCTTGGAGATAGCGCAGGAGACACAACAGGTGACCATAGTGCACAGAGGTAGGCGCACTAACAAATTGGCTCAACACATGAACTGCGTGGGCAATGTCGGGACGAGTAATGGTGAGGTAGACAAGGCTCCCAACGAGGTGACAGTAGTGAGTGAGGTCGGAGAGTGGAACATCATCATTCGGACGTAGATGAAGATGAAGTTCCATAGGCGTGTCCACTGTGCCAGAGTCAGAGAGAGAAACCCGAGTTAGGAGATTTGATGTGTATCTCTGCCAAGAGAGCTGAAAATTGCTGTCTTTAGAGTCGACCTCAAGACCCAAAAAGTAGCTCAGCTGTCCAAGGTCGGTTATCTAAAACTGCTGCTGAAGGTGATACTTAACGAAGTTTAGATGAGAAGGATCATCGCCAATAATGATCATATCATCCACATAAGGTAACAAAAGAGTCCGATCACGAGAGGAAGAATGCACAAATAGAGCTGGATCATGTGGACTTGGCTGGAAATCGGCGGATGTAATGGTTGAGCTGAAACAAGCAAACCCTACGCGGGGCGCCTGCTTGAGCCCATAAAGGGCTCGCCTCAAGCGACAGACAAGGCCTGGAGGAGAGGATATGCCAGAAGGAGGAAGCATGTACTCCTCCTGCCTAAGATCACCGTGAAGGAAGGCATTTTTCACGTCGAGCTAAGATAGAGACCAGTGATGAACAACTGCAACTGCAATAAGAGTCCGAACCGTAGTCATATGAGCGACTGGGGCAAAAGTCTTGTCATAGTCTCTCCCCTGCTCCTGCTGAAATTCACGAGCAACAAGCTGAGCCTTGTACCTCTCTACATATCCATCAGAGTGAGTCTTGACCTTGAAGACCCACTTGCAAGTAATCGGAACAGCACCAAGTGGAAGAGGAACAAGGTCCCATGTACGAGTGTACTCAAGTGTCTCCAACTCAGCAGACATAGCAATACGCCACTCAGGTATCTGAGTAGCCTCACGGTAGGTAGTCGACTCTGGAGTACTACAAGCAGTAGCAGGAAGGGCAAGTAGGTCCAGCGGTAGTGTAGCGAGGCTAAGGCGGTCGGGAGGACGCCGCTCACGAGGTGGGTTGCGACGCATGGGAGGATCGTCTACATTACACTCGCTGGAGGAGGCATGCACTGAGTCTGGGGGCACTGTAGGCGAGTAGACTGGAGCAGGAGGAGGAGGACGATCAGTGTAATGATATGAAAGAGGACGATGAGCGCGTCCGAGGGAGCAGTGGAAAGTGGAAGGGGGATATGAGAAAGCGAGATTGGAGAGGTCAGAGATGGTGTAGGCGGTGACAAGAAGAGAGGAGGTGGACATACCAATGGAGAGGAGGAGATTAGGAGGCGGTGGGGTGGGAAGAGTGAGGAACTGCACATCAGATGGAGTCACAGATAAGTGCGAGGTCGAGGGGATGGAGGACACAAAGAAAGGGTGAGACTCGTCAAAGGAGACATCACGTGAAATACGAAGTCAACGAGCAACAAGATCATAACATTGATTGCCCTTGTGCTCAGTACTGTATCCCAGAAGGACACAAAATAAATATTGAGCAGAGAGCTTGATACGCTCACGTGAAGGAAGAAGAACATAACACCGACTGCCAAAAACACGCAGATGAGTATAACGTGAGGGTCGGGAGTACAAACACTTACCAGGACACCGACCCTGAAGAAAAGTGGAGGGCTGCAGGTTAATGAGATAGTCAGCAGTGGAAACAGCCTCAGCTCAAAAATGAGGAGGAACATGAGAGGAGATAAGAAGAGTGCGATGTCTCAATGATGTGACAATGCTTCCTTTCAGCAGTGTCATTATGAGCATTGGGACCGGGACAGGCAAGCCGAGGGAGAGTGTCGTGGGTAGCTAGCAAGTCGCGAAAAGCATGAAAGAGGTACTCCCCCTGGAGTCGGAACGAAAAATACGTATGAAAGCAGAGAACTGAGTGCGCACTATAGTGGAAAAAACAACGTATATCTGAAAAAACTCAGAATGAGAGTGAATAAAATAAATCCAACAATAACGAAAATAATCATCAACAAATATAACATAGTACCAATGCCTGCCCTTTGATACAAAAGGTGCGGGACCCCAAACATCTGAATGATCTAAATCAAAGGGACGACTGGACCTTGACTCACTAGACTGATAAGGGAGTTATAGATGTTTCCCAAGCTTACAACCAGTACAAGAGTGAGATCTATCAATAGAAACACGACCAAGGTGATCAGTACTGATGAAAGACGAAAGATGCAAGCCACTGGGATGATCAAGTCGGTGATGCCACTGAGAGAAGCCCACTGAAGGAAAATAAAGAGGAGGCTGCTGGTGACGATGGAGTGGATGAAAAATGAAGACGATCAAGGATGTAGACCCCGCTACGGTGACGACCAACTGCAAGGAGTGTTCCTATCAGACGATCCTGCACACGACAAGCAAACTCATCAAAAATAATAAGGCAACCGTGACACGTGAGTTGACTAGCGGATATAAGGTTTATGGATAACTTGAGTATTTAGGCCACATCAGAAATATGAAAGTGGGTGGTATGAAGAAACCCACACTACAACAAAAGGAGGCCTACAACGGCGTTTTTTTTGGGCTTTCCGCAGCGCTTTTCAAGCGCCCCGAAAGCTTTCATGACGCTTTATAAAACGCCGCTATATCGCCGCGGATGCGACCGTCGCCAAAAATCTTCGCGGCGCTTTTTAAAAAATTCCGCCAATGCCTAGGCATTCGCGGCGCTTTGAATTAAAACGCCGCCAAATTCAAGGGTGTTTTAAAAAAAACCTCCCGCAGATTTAGCGGTTTTTTTTAAACGCCTCTAAATCTTAATCATATAAAAAAAATATTTGGAGATTTTCTTCTCCTATTTGGAGAATTCAAGCAACTCAAAAACTACAGAAATTTACAACCAATCTATTGAAGAGTAATGCAATCTAAAGTTAGGGGTTCAATGTAAAAATATGCAACAATTTTTTCTTGTACATGGATATATACAGATGCCTATCCTTTTATGTGGGCAAAAATAATTCTCCACAAAATTCTGTTCCTGATATTTTTGAAATCAGATAACCAAAAGTCACCAAAACTGTGATCCGAAATGATTGGTCCGCTCCATCTCCAGGTCAATCCTTTGTTCTTCAGTTCTTCTTGCATGTCCCTAATAAGTACCATGAAATTAAGAAAATCAACCACATGGTGAAAAAATGCTAAATTTTCGTAGTAGAAAATGACTCGCCCTTCATATGGAGCGCAGTTTGAATATATGAATGATCACTTTACCAAAATTTAAATTTAGAATAAAGCTGGCAGTAGTTATATGTGAGCTGATGTAACTACAGTAAACTACTAACCAAGTTGAGCTTTTTGTTTAATGGAGCTATGAAATTGTTATGTGATATATGTAGCAAGCCGTGTGAAAAGTGTTACCACTATTGTTAATATCTAGTGGATTAAATATATCTTAAATTCAACAGAACAAGGAGAGAAAAAGAAACTGCAGGCAATGCATCTTTAATGTCTATGCTTTCTACGAATTACCACAAATCTATGCTGAATTTTTTTGCAAATTTAAGTCAAATTATTGAGGAATTGCTACCATGAAGAACTACATGTATCAAAAAATATCATCAATAAACAGTGCGCTCAAGTAAATGATTAGACAACAAACATACTGCGGGAAATGCAAGATGGATTCTTTGAACTGCTTTGATGGCTCTTTCCTGTTCTGTGTACATCGCCAGATTTTGGAGAAGAAATACCAGCTGAGTTCAATCTGTAGGCCTGTAATTGTTGCATACAATTAAGACCAAAATAAAAAAAATCAATGCAAGACTTTTATGCATGCTTCTAATATCATAAATCTCAAAATATAATACAGAAGGACTATGAAGGAAATGGAATAGACGAAAGGAAAAAAAGAGAAGTTGTGGCTCTATTAGTATCCTGTTTCCGTCCCTATACTACATAGATCTCTATTACCACTTGTATCTGCTGCCCTAGATGACCACTAAACAGAGGATTTGTGAGGAGACACATCTCTATTACCACTTATAGCTGCAATTCCTCACTAAAAAAGAGAAAAGTTTCAATAATGGCTCAACAATTTTGTAATGAATTGGCCAGTTCTTTCTTGGCTTCACCTGTAAGAAAATCATGGTCATTAAAAACCCGTCATATAACCCACGAATTTATGAGAAATATCAGGTTCTAGTATGAGTTCAACTGCAGTTGTGATCAGACATCTATATATGACTGAAAGATATAACACATGCAACATAAATCATGCTCTATATCTGTACTAAGAAATAAGCCAAAAGTTTTCAGCATTTACACACAAACTGGAAGAAATAAATCAAAAGTATTAGCATTTGCAAGCACAAACTGGAAGTAATAGATAAAAAATATTAGCAAGCAGAAGACCAAAAGATGAGAGCATCCAACTAGAGCAGGAAAAACAATGTTCAAGTTTAATAAAACAATTCAGTTATATGAGTGGCGAGAGAACAAATCTGTGCAATCTTGCTTTGCAATTCCAAAACTGTAGTATAAACATGATCATTAAACTTGACAATTTATACGTTATAGAACTTTTAAATATAACATCATTAAACTTGATAACAATTTATATTTCTAGGATCCACAAAATTCAAGACTATACAAGATCATATAATTTCTCACAAAGGTAGAACAAATGCATTTATGTATGGTGATGGAGATAAAAAAGGCACGTCACACCTACCATGCAAGTTTCCAAAATACAAGCTTATATCACTGACTGTAACAGAGGATGAGAGAGTCAAATGGAGGTAAATATTGAAGTGTACCAAGACTAAGAATCAAATGGAGAAAATCTATAAGAAAATCTGTTTTTAATATAAAATTGTAGTCTGCTTCAAGCACGTGGTCGAGCACAGGGATGTGTGGTTTATAAAACCTTATACATGTGAAACCCTCCATGTTCCTCTCACGAAACAGATCTACTCATCTGTGGTCTTTGTCAGTCCAGATCCGCTTGCCCAGATATATGATCTATAAGCAAAGGAAAAAAACACAGAGAACCAAGAAAAAATATAGTGCCTGCAAGGAAGTAAGAGCCTTAGCACCCGACGACTCCATAGATCTACTTCTGCAATTCGACAGCGTGAAGGCAATCAAAATGATTATTAAATAAAATTACCTGCATTTCACAGTTAATGTGCCAGAAAGTCAACAAGGTAAGTAATAATGAGCTGGAGCAACATCTAGAATTAGGGTATTTATCTTCCGACCAAATACTGACTATTTCTGGTGGTGAAATGAAGAGGATGAGGAAACTGATGGATTTTCTAACCTTTAAATTGAAAAGAGCAATCCCGTAAGAGGTCTCCATCCCCCCTGCGAGAACCCGCACCGGTTCCCGTTGGTGGATCTCAGTCACCGTTGGTGTACTCCGACGCCTTTTTATCATGAGGTCAAATCGCCGAATGAAGAGTTGTGAGTTTGTGTCTAGGTCAGAGTAGGCGAGAAAGTACACCGCCGATGATTGGAGCTCCAACCAGAGGCGCACGGTGCTTTCTGTCGGGTTCTTGCGGGAGACATTTTGGAGAGAGGGATGCTAGGAATGAGGAAAAACCCTAGCCATTGACTTATTAATTAATTTTTTGCGGCGTTTTGATATTACAAATGCCTCTAATTCTCTGCCTTCGGTTTTCGCCGCATTTTAAAAATTAAAACGCCGCCATTACAAAAAACAAGCAACGGTGTTTTATAAAACGCCGCTTAAAAAGCGCCGCGAGAGGTCTATTTTGTCGTAGTGCCACGACTAGTGCAAGGGAGAATAATGTTATCTACAACCATAACACTGAGGACATACGAGACGTGCTGACATGACAAGAGGTGAGTGACATCATGAGTCATGTGAAAAGAGACTCCAGAGTCACGCAACCAGTCGGAGGAGGAGATACCTGCTGGGGAGGAGACAACCAGCTGACTGAGAGGCAGAGGCACCTGAGGCATCCGGTGAGAGCACGGGGGCAGAGGAGCGATGCAGTGAACCGTAAGATAGGTGCTGGGCAAGCTCAGAAACAAAGAGTGACTGTGGCATAACAGAGAAATGAGCTGGAGCCACCATGTTATTTCTTAAGGCTCCAGGCTCACCAGACTCAGAGGTTTGCGCCTCTGTGCGTCTTTAGAATATAAAAGACGCGCCTGAGTGAGTTTTTTGTTTTAAATATTTTTCTTCAAAAATTAAGAAAAAAATAATGTAAAAACTCAATATTTTTTTTATTGATTTAGTGTTTGTGAAAGATAATTGTGTATTTAGACTTAGATATGATGCAAGTCATCACAATGATTCTATTTTTTAAGAGATATAAACGATAATAATGCATGTTTAATTAGTAGACTAGATGAAGAATTTGATTGAGAAGCTGAAATGATGTTTGATGCTGATTATTTAAAATGAATGTGTTTGCGCCTAGGCTCCAAGACTCCTTTGCGCCTTGGTGTGACTTGCGCCTTTAATAATTAAGGCTGGAGGAGCACCAGGAGCATGCTGCTGGACAGACTGCCTAGCCCTCTGAAGCTTGACACTCAGATTTGACGTTACCAATGCACTGACAGTAGTGACAACGGACATACTGGCAACGAGGAGCACCAGACTGAGCAGTAGAGGGCACTGGAGGACGAGGAACAGGCCGCATCGGTGCACTATAACCCGGCGAAGGCAGCCGAGGAGTACTCATAAGGGAGGATTGCGGTGGAAGCTCGGGAGCAGCAAGGACAGCATGAGGCAGCGCGCCAGAAGATGCAGCAGTGTCCAAGGAGTGGAGACGAGTCTCTTCAGCGATTACCAAAGCCAGCGTATCGCTGAGAAAAGGTGGAGGATCCCGGTGCAAAAGCTGGGCACGAACATGCTCGAACTCAAGGTGTAAGCGCATGAGAAACTCATATATGCGCTGAAAATCGCTATCCCGAGAGGTAGCAACACATTGAGGGCGACTAATGCAGGGGGAAGGAGCCATCTCATCGCACTGACGCTAGAGGTCTAGGAGCTCCACAAAGAAAGCCTGGACAGAAGGATCATGCTGATAGCAAACGCCAAGAGTCTGAAATAAAGAATAGCGCAGAGCCTGACTGGAAGACAGGTAGAGAGATGCAGGTGATCCCACATCGCCGTGGCCGTAGGTAGCTGGTAGACGGTCATGCGAATGGGGAGCTCACAGGACTGCCAGATGACAACTATCGCACGGGAGTCGGCTGAGCTCCACTTCGCCATGTCGGAACACTGGACGAAAGCGGTAGTGCTAACAATGGAAGAATTTTCCACAGAAGGGGCTGCTGATGGAGGCGGAGCAGGCTCAGAGCCGTCAATGCGGCCCTATAGATCTAGGACACGGAGGATCACACCAACAGTGGCGGATCGTGCCTTGTAGTTTCGTCTACCGAGGATGACATGGGGCTTATGGAGAAAAGAAGAGGAGTAGGAGGAGGCCATCGGGTCTGCAGGATCAGCCGGAAGAGAGATCTGTAGGCTACAGTAGGCAGCGAAGGAGGCTGACAAAATCAGACAACGAAAACAACACAAAAGAAAAGCAGTGGGGCTCCTGCTTGGTCGACCGACAAGGACAAAGCAAACGGGATCGATCGATCTGGAGAAGACAGCAAGGAGGCACTAACATGATCGATTGATCTGGAGAAGACAACACCGTCAGGTCAGATCATGAGAAGACAATACTGTCGGGATCAGATCGGGAGAAACAACATCGTCGGGATCAGCACCGTCAGGATCGACTGACAAGGAGGCACCAACGAGATTGATCAATCAGAGGAGAAGACAGCATCGTCGGATCGAGCGACCGGGGAGCGATAGGGGAGAGACGACTTTAGGATTTCCGCTCAGTAGGCCAGCGATCAAGAAGCATTGGGAAGCGGTTTTTAGGAGTGATGGATCTGATCAAAAGGAGGCAGGACAGGAAACAATTCGTGCTCAGCTAGGGTTTCCGCTCAGCTCTAATACCATGAGATAAGGAATATATATACAAATACATGAGAGAGTGTTCACAATACCCACAGTGAGCCTAAGATAACTCTACCACACATTGAGTACACTACATCTAACAACATTTAGCGTTAGTATTAACGGTCACTATTTAGTGTTTAGCCCGACTGTCGGTGTTTGAATATGTTGTGGAAGGGCGCTTTCCACCCGTGTCGAGGCAGGTTGACTTGGGACCTGTTTCCGTCAAATCCCGTAGGGGGATACGAGGTTTACCCTTACAAGGGACACAGAAGGAGTCTTGCCCTCCCTTTCTTTGGCCGAGGGGTTCAGAGTTTGCTTGGTTGAAGGTAACAGAGAACATCTATCCGTTCGCGCCTCAGAAGGACTCGGGGTCTGTTCAGTCGAGGTGGCGAATGACCTTTGCCCGTTTGCGCCTTAAAAGGACTCGAGGTCCGTTCTAGTGGAGGCGGCGAAGGACCTTTGTCCGATTGCGCCTCAGAAGGACTTTTGGCGAAGTACCTTTGTCCGTTCGCGCTTCAGATGGACTCGGGGTCCGTTCCAGTGGAGGTGGCGAATGACCTTTGTTTGTTCGTGCTTTGGAAGGACTCAGGGTCCGTTCCAGTGGAGGCGGCAAAGGACCTTTGTCCGTTCACGCTTTAGAAGGACTCGGGGTCCATTCGAGTGGAGTTAGTGAAAGACCTTTGTCCGTTCGCGCATCAGAAGGACTTGAGGTCCGTTCCAGTGGCGGCGGCGAGCGACCTTTGTCCGTTCGCGCCTCAGAAGGACTTGGGGTCCATTCCAGTGGAGATGATGAAGGACCTTTGTCCGTTCGCGCCTCAAAAGGAATCGGGGTCCATTCCAGTGGAGATGACAAAGGACCTTTGTTCGTTCGCGCCTTAAAAGGACTCGGGGTTCGTTCCAGTGGAATTGGCGAAGGACTTTTATCCGTTCGCGCCTCGGAAGGACTCTTGGTATATTCCATTTAATGTGCAGATGGACCTCTGTCAATTTCGCCATGACAGTAGGACATGGGGCTCGTTCTCTTAGGAGGTGCAAAAGGACTTTCGTCCATCTCACCTTGACAGTTGAAGGACACATGATCCGTTTTCTCATGAGGTGCAAAAAAACTTTCGTCCATCTCGCCTTGATAGTAGAAGGGCACAAGGTCGTTCTCTCAGGAGGTGCAAAATGACTTTTGTCCATCTCGTCTTGGCAGTAGAGGGGCGCATGGTCCGTTACCCCAAATGGTTGCCGCATCAGATGAAACCAAAGACCGTTGTATTAATGCTGAAGGAAGATACAGGTGCACGCAGGTCCTGCTGTGCGGCTTGCAATTCTAGCAAATGCGAGAAAGTAAACTGCGAATGGCAGCGGAGTTTGCTCTGTGCGTCAAGTCCCGGTGACACCCTCGGGAGTTGCATCCTGTGTGCAGATCTCCACCGCAATACCTTGCGTGAGGGCGCCAGCTTAGAGTGCCCTCAGCAGTGGTCCCCAAAGAATTGCACTACACGTTGAGGCGACCTGTATGATGATGAACTGGACGTTGTACGTGGTTTGTACTGGGGGACCCCTAGAGTTACTGGGAGGATAATGCTTCCCAGGACGAGGATTGTCAGGTGTCCAGCAACATGTGCACCCACCGCGCCTAGCTGAGCGTCTCTTCCAGAGATTCCAAGCTGGAGCATGGTTGACAGAAATAACATGTTGGCTGACACTTCGTCGTCGATTAGTATACCGCCAACCTCTACAGGGGAACGTTCGATGATCTCCTAGATGTGTTGAGGGTTTAGCGAAGACCCCCGTACGTCAGGCAGGGAGGGGCTGGCCATCTCTCGTCGTGCTTCGGGGGGAGCTCCTCCAGGGTTCTTCCCCCCTGCGAGCTTGGCCGGGACAGGCTGCTCTTCCGCCTTCTTTCCTCGAAACTCTTCGTGCAAGCCGAGGTGTGCGAGTCGCTCGACTTCCTCCTCTAGGCGCATGCATTTCTTCGTGTCGTATCCGCAACTCCGGTGGTAATGATAGTATTGGGATTGATCCCACTTACCTGGGGGGAGCGCCTTGGGCCTCCGTAGTAAGGGGTTGTTTTCGATGGCTCGTAGAACCTCCGCGTGGGAGGTGTTGGGCGGAGTGAAGTGTTATTTTTGCAGCCACCCCCACTCCGCAGAGCATTATCAAGATGCCCACCTACTCTTTTAGATACCGGGCTCAGATTTCGCCCCTTCATTCTTTTTTGACTCCCTTGCCGGAGAGGTACTCCTTTGTGGGTGATTCTTCCATCAGCTGGTTCCCCCCGAGTCCATGCATGGCATGCGGCACGGGCCACTCCGTTGAGCGAGCAGTGGTTTGAAGGGAACAATGCATAGCCTGCATCCGTAAGATACACCCCCAGAGACTTAGAAGCCCTTAAGTCCCTTAGCATGACGAACTCCTGAGCCTGACGTTTCTCCATCTGACACATCCGCTCTTCCACTGAAGATGCTAATGTAACGATTATCTCTTCGAAGCGTGGCGCATTGCCGGCAGGTGAGTTACTGGAGGCTTTATTGTCAGATTCCTTGTAAGTTGCCTGGTCTGTGGCATGCACGCCTCCTCTTGTCATTGTCGCCAGGTGGGCGTGATTGCGCAGGGTAAGTGTTGTTTCAAGGGAGTTGTTGCAGAGTTGGGGACACCTTCCCACAGACGACGCCAGATTGTTGCGGGTTGCCCAGTTTTCCTCCGGTCCGGAGAATCGGGCCGCCTAGCTCCAGGTCGGACCAGATGCGCAAACAGTCATATAAAAACCAAACAGCAATGACAAACGACGTTTTTAATTTGAAAAACCTTGAATGAGTGAAAAACCATGTGGTTGGATCTGTGTAGAGCCATAATCCACTATTTTTTTCTTTTTTTACAAGTATTTGAGTTTTTCGGAGGGTGACAAACCACCTACAAGCTTTAATTAGAGAAAACAGGAAAAGTAGCTAAGCCCACGAAGTTTTGAAGAGAGCATGCGCTGGAGTTTCCACGAGCGCTTTTTTCTGAGTGCTTTACTGCGCTTGTTGTTGCGTGTGTTAGAGCCCTGAGCATGAGCGAACCAGAAAGGGAGCATAGTGAATTCCGAGCAACGGAACGGTCTAAGTCACATGTCCTCGTCGGAAAACTTCAGAGCTCTCTCTAGTTTCTTGAGTTGTTTGTCTTCAAATGAAGGCCTGATGCCATTTTATAGCCTTCTTGAAGGGTAACGTTGGTAATTGCGCCCGACTGAATCCTGCTCTAGCAAATGATGTTGCGCCGTTCCGGTCACCTAGATCACAAATTTCTTCGAAATGACAAACATACCCCTCGGGCGGTCCGGGTGATCTGGGCAAGTTGCTCGGCGACAGTGGCGGCCGCCGACGTGCACGCCCGTGCATGTGTGCGCCAGGGTTCGCGCGGGTGCGTCCCGGGGCTTGTGCGTGTGTGTGTGGGGGGGGGGGGGGTGGCACTTGTGCCAGTTCGCGTGTGCTCCGCAAACTTGCGTCCAACGACGATTACGTGCGCGCAGAGCGATCCCTCTTTGGGGCATCCTTGAGGTCATCCGAGTGAGCGCGGCTTGCGCGCGTGGTTCACTTGGTTGAGTCATTCTCTCAAGCGCTTCGACTCGGTCCAACCCAGAGATCCTCGGGGGGAACCCCATCAATAAGCATTTTAATTACTATAGCTTTGTGGTTTTGCAAATTGTATTTTTTTAAGTTGATATTAACATGAATGAAACCTCAAGTTGAGTTAACATATGCTGATATGCCATACCCAAATTCCTGAATTTATCATTTAAATTATTGAGGATCATTAAAGATGATAGAATGACTTGACTCATGGAGATCTAGGAAGCACCAATATGAGTACGGGTATGATACGCGGTACGGCGGTACGATAAAAATCAAAAACCAAGGATGCGGGTATGCCATGATACGTTATAACAATATTATATATATATATATATATATATATATATATATAAAGTGCAATAAATATTTCTTAAAACATCGAAACATAAATCATAACTTGAAGTACAAGTGCACAAATCAATGCAACAAAACATGAAGTTTTCAAACATTAAGTATTCGTAAATATTATAAAATTTAACAACTTTTATGTTTAATCAAAAGAGGTAAAATTAAACTTAAGTCTACTTTTCAATTTTTTTTTTCTTCATTGTTGGAGATTCTTCATTGTTGGAGATCAACTTCATTGTTGGATATTAACATCTTTAATTTCCGGTTAGACCAGAGACAAGTTAGCCGTTTTGTTAATAATTCGTGTCGTATCAACACGTTCAATACACACACTTTTAATAGAAACGTACCAGTACCCGAAACATACTTGGTACAAATACACAACTTAATTGGATGTACCAACGCTTCCTAACATAGAGTCAACTTTTGTTTACTCTAGAAAAACAGACTCCTATCACAATATGCAAAATGATGTGTTAAGTCCAAGTGTGTCCACATAGGCGTATTCGTCGAGTATCGGGTACGTACCGGTACCAGATACGTATCCTACACGGGTACACTTCCTTCGGGGAAGTATCCGTGCTTCATAGATGGAGAAACATAAATCTGTATGGGTTAGATGACCAACTCGTTCATGGATTCAATCAGTGTTGTGGATATCATCCGACATAGCCGACATGTCGGTCGACATAAGGTTTCATGGATAAAATGACATGTTTCCGATAATGTTTTTGGCAAATATCCTTTGGAATATATTGGCAGATATATCCACGATCAGCCGATAAATCCCAGCAATATATTGGGTGGTTTTTTTATTTTATTTATCATCATGCGTTTAATAGACAAGACAAAATTGTGTAGTTGTCTTGGTTGTTTTGTGCCCTAGCCCTCAACTATTTTTCTGCTTTCTCCAGCTTTCTTCTCTACGCATGTCCATCATTGACTTAGATTCTCCTTGACCGTAGGCTTTTTGGCTGAAGGTTCTTTATTCCACATCGTCGGCGACGCCCTGCCTTTTTTTTCTCGTGCTATTGTAACAGGATTGGTATCTTATTGGCATAGTTGTAAATACGTGTTTAGTGATGTTTGGTATAAAGGCTATAAATATAGCCTAATGAGTTGTAATGGGTATGATTGGATTAATAAGAAAGTTCTTCTTGGATCTTATTGAGCAGTTCTCTCATCTCTTCTCTCCTTGTCTAGCTTCGTCTCTCTCCTCCGCCGGCCTTCATCTATGTTCCCTTTGTCTCTTCCTCTTTGATGAGTCTCTCTCCTTCGGCCTTTCCTTCCATGGGCATTCTTCTTGTATCATTTTTTCATTTCAAACTCTGGCAATCTCTCCGGCGATCTCGTAACGACATTTGATCGTTACAGTTATATAACTAGGGTTGATGATACAAATAGTCACTAATAATTTAAGCAAATTAGTAATAAAAATACTAAATAAAATGCCCAATTTAGGAGCCCGTATCCTCCTAATGGGAGGAATTTTGGCCTGCAAGGGAACCAGAGTTGACATCTTGTGGGTAAATTGATGGTGTTTATGAAATGATATTGCAAATTCCGTACCACCTCATGGATCATTAGTTGTGACCTTCAGAAAGTAGGCATTGCACACTTAATTCTCTCGGCTTGACCAATTGGGCTTTTAACGGTTTAGTCGGTCCATGTAGTCAGTTGATACCTATTCTACAAAAATTATAATCCCTTATTTGCTAGACCAATCTACGTTCAGTTCTAGTCGGAGTAGGTATCCCTTAAGGAGGTGGTGGCTTCAAAGAAACATGACGGGATGATTATGGATGCATAGATAACTACCCATACGGCAGATGAAAGCTATCGAACCATCAATATATCTTTAGTTGCATCACAGACGTATAAATAGGGGGCACATATACTTCTTGGAGGAACATGCATTTTATTCTTACGAGACGTAACTCTGGCTCAATCTGTCTTCCATCATTGCTCGTCGATTTATGAGTTTTCTAGCCTCCTCTTAGTTGAATCGTCTCTGAGTTTCTTACCTTTGTGATTGATTTGATCTTTTTGAGATAGAGATTAATCTAGTTCATGTGAATCATTTATGAAAATCAATAACCAATAACCCATTTTCTTGTTCTTGCATTCTTCTGATTTTCTACTATTTATGTTTAGTAGGGTTTCAAACCAGCCTATGCCGGTCCCAAATCCAGATGAAAAATGGTGAGGGTTGTGTTAGGTAGACGACCAGCGTAAAATTTAGTCACTCTTATGAATATGGATCATTTTTGATCAAAATATTTTCCGTAGTGAGTCTTTTAAATATCTTGGATCGATAGTTCAAAAAGACTGAGGTATTGATAAAGATGTGACACAAAATCCAAACGGGTTGGTTGAAGTGGAGAGGTGTGTCAGGGATCTTATGTGATCATAAAGTACCACTAAAACTTAAGGGCAAGTTTTTCCGTACTGCAATTAGACCCGCGATGCTCTATGGTCCTGAGTGTTGGGTAGTGAATTGTGTACATGAACAAAAAATGGGAGTTGCGGAGATGAGAATGCTTTGGTGGATGCGTGGACACACGAGATTGGATAAAATTAGGAATGAATATATCAGGGATAAGACAAGAGTAGCACCAATTGCAGAGAAGATGCGAGAAGCTCGAATAAGATGGTTTGGACACGTACAAAGGAGACCATTAGAGGCACTTGTTAGACGTTGTGAGAGTCTAGTCACTATGCATGTTAAACGAGGGAGGGGTAGACCAATAAAGACTTGGGTTGAAACTATAAGGAAAGACATGATGTACTTAGGCATTAGTGAGATTATGACAAAAGATAGGGCACAATGGCGACAAAGGATCCATATAGCCGACCCCACTATAGTGGGATAAAGGCTTGAGTGTAGTTGTTGTTGTTGTGCTTGGTAGGGTTTCCCATAGTGAATGATTACTGGGCCATGATCTCCCTCTCTTAAAATTATAATTGAGGACAATGATCTCACTCTCTTATAATTGTAATTTGACTTATACTTACATACTTTATTTTGGTTCCTGGCGAAATTTTTGCACATTTTTTGAACTTGTTGGAAGAGCCCATGTAAAGTGGCCAATTTATTTGTTTTTCTTCTTTTCTCCTCTTTAGTCCCACATAATGTATATGACTCTCTTCTCTCTTTCTCCCTCCTATAAATGTGTATTCATACCTTGTATTTTATTATTGAGAAAGTATATACAAGTTTGAAGTTTTCTCTACATGGTATCAGAGCATATAGTCCGACCTGATTTTTTTATAACCGTCTGCTTCTCCGGCTTACCAGGAGGCTTGTTCTCCTGCTTAGCCGCAGTGTGTTGCGACCTGCTCCCTTTCTAACCGCAGTATCTTGCGGCCTGCTCCCTGTCTGTAACCGCGGCTTTCTGCGCGGTTAAGGCTGTTCTAACCGCTTCCTCTGCTCTCCCTCTCTCTCTCCCGTGGCTTCCACCACTTCTTCTCCTTCTCCTCCCTTTTATAACCTTTCTATCAGGTAGGGTTTTCCCTCTCTTGTTTCCCTCTGACCGCGCGGCTTCATCCCGGCTACCCGCTTCCTCTCTACTCGGTGCGGTCTCCCTGTCTACCCACCGAGATCTTCCCTTCTCTCTGTTCTCCACCCTTCTCAAAGCGCCTTCTCTTAGCCGCCGAGTTCTTGCGATTTCATCCCGGCTACTCGCTGCTGTCTCCTTGGCTACTCGCTGCGGTCTCCTTGTCTTCCCGCCGAGTTCTTGTCTGCTCGCTGCTCTGCTCCCTGCTCGCCGCGGCTTGTCTTAGTCGCCTCGCCTTCTCTTCTCGCTGCGATTTGTTCTTCTAGTCGCTGCGGCTTCTCTCTTCCCGGCTAGCTCCGCATCTAGGTCGCGGCATCTTCCCTTGCAGCTGGCGTACTCACCGACACTGTGCGGCCTCCTCGACTGCCTTGCTTTCTGCTTAGTCGTCGCGACTCCTCTTCTTGGCCGCGATTTGTTCTTTTAGTCGCTGCGGCTTCCCTCTTCCCTGTGAGCTCCGCATCTAGGTCGCGACATCTTTCCTTGCCGCTGGTGTACTCACCGAGACTGTGCGGCCTTCTCTTCTTCTCTAGTCGCGGCGGCTTCTCCCAGCTAATCGCCCCGCACTCTGGTCGCGGCGACTTCGGTGCCTTGCCGCTGGTGTGTTGTCACCAAGACCGTGCGGTCTCCCCTCAGTTCGCTGGTTGTCTGTCCGCCGGCCTAGCCTCTTGCTCGGCTTGCCATGACGTCCTCTCCTGATTCTACTGGACAGACGGCTTCCTCCTCTACAGACCGCCCGACCTCTGCCCCTGAACTCCTTGATGAGCTGCGGATTACTACTATTTCGTTGGCTGGGAAGAAAAATTTTGTGGAGTGGGTCCACTCTGTTCGCCGCGTACTTCAGGCCAAAGGCTTTCTTCATACTTGACCCAAGCGGCTCCTGTGGCTCATACTGACGATTGGTTGCGTAACGATGGTCAGGTTCAGACATGGCTCCTCAACTCCCTGAATACCGAACCCTACCGCATGGCCATGTATCACGAAACCACCAAGGCAATGTGGGATGAGCTCCAGTCTCTATATTCTGGTAAAGATAGTCTCCAACACCTATATGACATCATCACTGATCTTCAGACCCTTGAGGTTGGCGGAGCCACCGACCTCACCTCCTTTGTTGCTCGGGCCAAGACTCTGGTTGAAGCATGGATCCAACATCAACCTCATACGCTGGATCTTGCTGCACAACGTGCTCAGAAAGAAGCTGTTGGTGTTGCTATGATGATGAATCGTGTACCACCTCATCTTCAGAGTGTTCGGGACCAGATCCTCTCCTCTGCTGCTACCCCATCACTTTCAGATGTGTGTTCCATGTTGCTAAAGATCTCACCACCTCCTGATAGTTCTGCTCCTCCGTCACCGGCTCTTCTTTAGCATACTTCTGCACCTATACTGCCTTCCCCCCTCCTGCTCGCGGGGGGCGTTCCGGATCTCGGGGGCTGTTAAAATTTGATAGTCGCGGAAAACGGGAAACCAGGCGCAAGAACATTCAACCTATCCGGATCCAAATAAGCCAGATGCAAATAGAAGAGCAAGAAACTTGTACTATAAAAAATCTCCTTTATAAAGCAAGACATACATGGCGAGACATGATTCGCCGATGTACCCGATGGAAGCAAATTACAAGGCAGAGAAAGACAAGCCGCGCGGACTCCAAGAGTATCCGCCGACCCTGCTGCTAACCGCTACGGAGTCCGCTCAAACCGACAGATTGCCAAACCGCAATCTAGCCGCGCGGACTGCCCGTTATTCCAATGCTCAACTCTACCCGCTGATCTGCAAGCCGCCTAACCGCAAGGTTGCTAGCCGCCAGACCGCGCGAACTGCTGCCGAACTGAACCAAGCCGTCAGACCAGACAACTTATTGAACTGAGAAACTAGTTGCAGAAGAGAGACCGCCAAGTCACAAACCGCGACCTGTTGTTTAACCGCTGGTTGCTATCCGCAGAGTCCGCACTGTCCTTGACCGCAGTCAGAACCAAGTCCCTGGTTTTCCAGCGCTACCCGCACAACCTGCACAGCACAAACCAGTCAACCTCCTCAAACCGCGCGGATACAAAATCCTAACTGCAGCAACTATCCGCGAGTTCACTTACTGTTCAGTTGGATATCTTTGATGTGACAGGGGGTCCTATTTATAGGCGCGGAGAAGAGTGTGATCACCGCCTTAGCTGATAGGATAACCGCCCCATCTCGCGGCGAGCACCAAGTGTATCCGCCAAGCCGCGGATACACAACCAGATCGCCGCAACAATGCGAGCTAGTCAGTCCGCCTGGATTGCACCACCAAGGCCGGACATCAAGCCAATCCGCCTTGTCGCCAAGGCCCAGCCAGACTTCATCATACAGACGGACTCTGCGAACACTGCCCCAGTTCGCCCACCTGCGAACAACTCCAGTCCGCATGCACTAGAGGACTGTACTCCAGTCCGCATACCCGCAACCAAAGCGCATAAGGCTAACTGCCAAACTCGGCGGACAGAAACACCAGTCCGCGCGACCTCCCGGACTGAGCCATCCCGCACAACCCGGTGAACCCCGACACCAGTCTTCTCTAACCGGCGAACTCCGCGGTTTCCACCAACCGCGCCACCAGAGCTAGACCAAGGTACACGCCATGCTGATCTCCCAGGCTCTGGTCCAGTATGTAACCCGGACTCCGCGAACTTCAACCGAGTCCGCACCTCGCCAATCTTGGGGAGCTCCGCGGATAGCAATTCTATCCGCTCGGTTACATTCTGGGAACCAACTGCCGACTGAACACAACCCGGCCTGGCAAGCCGCATCCTCTGTCCGCACAGTCCGCAAGAACAGATCGCCCAAGCCGCCAGAGCACAAGCCGACTGCAACACCATTGCCTACCTTGCAAGTCGCCAGTCCTGTCCGCACAGGCCGCGCGGACAGGTCCCCCAGTCCATCACTTTCACTTCATGATTTTCAACACTCCCCCTTGAAGTAAGAAGTGGTGACCAGCTCCAGCAGTCCCCGTAACAATGAACATGGCCTCTCCGATAGCGGTATCGAGAAGATGTCCGCAACATAGTCCTCGCTCCGCATATACCAGACCATAAAGGATCCCTCCAGCACCTCCGGAAAGGAGTCATGCTTCTCTCCGCCTTCTTCTCCAGCCTAAACACTCACTTGTACGTCACAGGAGTAACACCAACCTTGGGCACAAGGTCACAAGCCTCGCCACCCCTGAGGACAGTCATCTCCTCATCCTTGGCGCTTTCCCCCTCCTTGACTCCAGTGGTGCCTTCAAAGCTAGAAGGCTCTCGCTCGATCTGAGGCCCTGCGAAGAAACAAGAGACCAAGCTCACCGTATTTCCTTCGCAATATCGAGCTGGTGGATTGGTGATCCTCTTCGGCCTCCGAAGAGCCTGATCATGACTAACCACCTCCGCTGCATCTCCAGAACCAGCTTCGATCCCGGGCAAACCTGGAGTATCACTCCCTTTGCTTCCTGAACAAGAAACCACCGCCCTGGAACTAGAAGCACCCGGAGCATTGCTCCCCCTGCTTCCTGAACCAGAAGCACCTAGAGCATCGCTCCCCCTGCTTCCTGAATCCGACGCCTCTGCCCCGGAGCTAGAACAACATGAAGCTCCTGGTGACACATGCAACTCCAACCGAAGATCTTCAGCAGCCTCCTTCTGCCCATTGTCTGACCTGCTCTCCTTTAGCTCCACATATGAGCTATCTCCATATGACGTCAGTTTATCGAAGACAACGTCTCTGGACACGATGAACTTCTTCGTCGTAGGATTCATACACTTCCATCCCTTCTTATACTCATCGTAGCCCACGCAGACAAGCTTCCTCGTCTTCGCATCTAGCTCTGTCCTGTGAGCATCTGGGACGTTTACATAACAGGTCGACTCGAACACCCGAAGGTGTTCCACGCTGGGCTTCTCCTTGAACATCAGCTCAACCAGAGACTTCATGTTGATCGGACTCAAGGGCATCCAATTGATGACATATGCCGCGCAGGCCATCCCTTCCGCCCAAAAGGTCTTAGGAATGCCTTTCCCATGAAGCCAACACTTGCAGGTCTCCATCAAATGACGGATCTTCCGATCTACTACTCCACTTTGTTGTGGAGTATGTCCATAAGTAAGCTCTCTCCGGATTCTGTGCTTCCTGCAAAAGTTAGAGAACACGGTTGAATCAAATTCACCTCCGTTGCCCGTTCTCAACTTCTTGATCCGTAGGTCAAACCGGCCCTCCACAAGCTTCTTGAACTCTACGAACAAACGGAACACGTCCGACTTCTCCTTCATAAAGTACACCAAAGTGTATCTTGAGTAGTCATCAACCAATATCAGCATAAACCTGCTGCCTCCAAGACTGACGGTGACGGTCGTTCCCAACAGCTCATCATGGACGCACTCCAATGGTTGAGAACACCCAGTTTGCGACTTATCAAATGTGAAGCGATAAGCCTCGCCGTATTGACATCCCACGCAAACATGACCGTCGCCGAAGGATGACAACCTAGGCAAGCCTTTCACAAGGCTCCTTTCCGCCATTACTTTCAACTTGTCCATCTCGACATGTCTCAGTCTTTCATGCAGATAACTGCACTATCATTGACCCTCAGCCGATCAACATAAGAACTTGTTGAAGCCACAACCAAGTTCTCATCACTTCTCCCTATATGAGCGATATTCGCCGACTGAAAGATAACCTTGCAGTCCTTCTTGAAGTGGCCAGGCTGGTTGCATCTATAGCACCTTGGCCCTTCCTTCCTCTTCCTATTAAGCCTAGGAGCATACCTCTCCTCTTGCTGATATGAAATAGAAGGTCCATCACCAGCAACCGACTTCTTCTTCTTGTCCCATCTCCTTTTCTTTCCTGAGAAGAGCGCCTCACCATCTCCTTCAGAGACAGTGACTCCAGCCATCTGACTTGCTAAGCTCTCCTGCGAAGCCAGCAGGTTCTCCAGCTCCAGCAAAGACGGCTTATTGACCAAGCCTTGAACGAAAGTGACAAAGACCACATATTCCTTCCGCAAACCGCGGATTATGTGCCTCTTCAGCTTTTCCTCCGAAATAGGCTCATCCGGGTCCAACGCTGAATAAGTTCTTTATTTTCAGGAAAAACGATGAGATGGACAAATTTCCTTGAGTGGCTCCCGCCAACTCATTCTCCAGGAACTGTAGGCGAGCTACATTTTTTCTGTTGAACAACCCATCAAGGGAAGTCCAAATCTCCATAGCAGACCGACATCCGATGATGTGGTCTAAGAGTTCCGATGAGATAGCCCTCTTGAGAGTAAACTCCGCATTCGCGTTTGTCTTCCTCCAAACTCTCATCGCATCAGCATTGCCAGCATCAACAACCATCTCTTGCCTTTCGTCACCACATACGACCTCCCAAAGTTCCTCGCCCAAAAGATAGCTTTCCATACATGACTTCCACTTCTTGAAATTAGTCAATGTAAGCAGCTCAATTCCAAGACCTCTTGCCATACCACCTTCCATTGCACTAACCCTGGTTACTTAGACACCCAGAAGCAATAAAGCAAACTGCCAGATGATTCGCTGTTCAGGCCTCTGTTCCCTCTGATACCATGAGAAAAATTTGATAGTCGCGGAAAACGGGAAACCAGGCGCAGGAACACTCAACATATCCGGGTTCAAATAAGCCAGATGCAAATATAATAGCAAGAAATTTGTACTATAAAAAATCTCCTTTACAAAGCAAGACATACATGTCGAGACATGATTCGCCGATGTACCCGATGGAAGCAAATTACAAGGCAGAGAAAGAAAAGCCGCACGAACTCCAAGAGTATCCGCCGACCCTGCAGCTAACCGCTACGGAGTCCGCTCAAACCGATAGATTGCCAAACCGCAATCTAGCCGCGCGGACTATCCGTTATTCCAATGCTCAACTCTGCCCGCCGATCTGCAAGCCTCCTAACCACAAGGTTGCTAGCCGCCAGACTGCGCGAACTGAACCAAGCCGCCAGACCGGATAGCTTATTGAACTAAGAAACTAGTTGCAGAAGAGAGACCGGCAAGTCACAAACTGCGACCTGCTGTTTAACCGCTGGTTGCTATCCGCAGAGTCCGCACTGTCCCTGACCGCAGTCAGAACCAAGTCCCTGGCTTTCCAGCGCTACCCGCACAACCTACACAGCACAAACCGGTCAACCTCCTCAAACCGCGCGGATACAAAATCCTAACCACAACAACTATCCGCGAGTTCACTTACTGTTCAGTTGGATATCTTTGATGTGGCAGGGGTTCTATTTATAGGCGCGGAGAGGAGTGTGATCGCCGCCCTAGCTGATAGGATAACCGCCCATCTCGCGGCGAGCACCAAGTGTATCCGCCAAGCCGCGGATACACAACCAGATCGCCGCAACAATGCGATCTAGCCAGTCCGCCTGGATTGCACCACCAAGGCCGGACATTAAGTCAATCCGCCTTGTCGCCAAGGCCCAACTAGACTTCATCATACAGGCGGACTCTGCGAACACTGCCCCAGTTCGCCCACCAGTGAATAGCTCCATTCCGCACACGCTAGAGGACTGTACTCCAGTCCGCATACCCGAACCCGCAGCCAAAGCGCACAAGGCTAACTGCCAAACTCGGCGGACAGAAGCACTTCAGCACCAGTCCGCGCAGACCGCGCGACCTCTCGGACTGAGCCATCCCACACAACCCGGCGAACCCCGGCACTAGTCCGCTCTAACCGGCGAACTCCGCGGTTTCCACCAACCGCGCCACCAGAGCTAGACCAAGGCACACATCATGCTGATCTCCCAGGCTTTGGTCCAGTCCGCAACCCGGACTCCGCGAACTTCAACCGAGTCCGCACCTCGCCAATCTTGGCGAGCTCCGCGGATAGCAATCCTATTCGTCCGGTTACATTCTGGGAACCAACTGCCGCCTGAACACAACCCGGCCTGGCAAGCCGCATCCTCTGTCCGCACAGTCCGCAAGAACAGATCGCCCAGGCCGCCAGAGCACAAGCCGACTGCAGCACCATTGCCGATCTGGCAAGCCTTCAGTCCTGTCCACACAGGCCGCGCAGACAGGTCGCCCAGTCCACCACTTTCACTTCATGATTTTCAACAGGGCCGAGGTCGGGGAGGCCGACTCGACCAAAGTGTTCCTTCTGCGATAAGGACGACCACCTTGAGGCCACCTGCTACCGCAAGCATGGGCTTCCTCCTCGACCACATGCCACTGTTGCTGCTACCGACTGCTCTCGTACTGACCTTGAAGAGGTCCGCCTTCATCTCCAACAAATCCAGGGTCTGCTCAGTCGCCCACCTGCCTCCGTTGCCTCTGTTGCCTCCATCTCTCAAGAAGGCATCGCTTGTCTCTCCACTAGTCCGAGCTGGATAGTGGACTCAGGTGTCACTCATCACATCACCTCCCTGCGGCCACATCAATACCTGTATTCTCCTCATCCCAGGTGTATCACAGTGGCCAATGGGGACACTGTTCCCGTCTCCGGCTCTGCTGATATCTCTCTCACTTCGTCTCATTGTACTCGGAGCACTGCTCCTTTTATTTTAGTACACTCCAATATTTGAGGTCCGTACAAAGTCACTAGCATTTCTGGTTATCGCTATTTTCTAACTTTTATTGATAATTATTCGCGGATGATATGACTATACTTACTTTGTGATCGCTCCGAGCTTCCCCGTGTCTTTCGGGCTTTCCTCCTTGAGACCCGCACGCAATTCACCACGAACATCAAAACTCTTTGCACTGATAATGCTTGCGAATACACCAACCACGAATTTGCGACTCTTTGCTCTGAATTTGGGGTCATTCATCAAACTTCATGTGCCTATACCCCCAACAAAACGGAGTCGTTGAACGTAAGAATCGACATCTTCTCGATGTGGCCCGCTCCATAATGCTTCAAATGCAGGTTTCCAAAGCTTATTGGAACTTTGCTCTTTCGACAGCTTGCTATCTGATTAACCGTCTTCCTTCCCCCATCCTCCAAAATGCCACTCCGTTCAGCCTCATGTTCCCGTCTACTCTGGCATTCTCTCTCACACCCCGCATCTTTGGGTGCACTTGCTATGTTCACACTCTTGGTCCATCCTTGGACAAATTGGATCCCCGGGCAGCCAAACACATCTTTGTTGGCTACTCCCGGACTCAGAAAGGCTACATATGCTACTCTCCGGCTACCCGCAAGGTGACAGTCTCTGCTGATGTTACCTTTCGGGAGGATCTTCCTTTCTTCTCAGCTCCAGATCCTACACCTCCACCACCAACCGTCCGACGCCCTGTCATTCCCGTTACCAGTCCTCCACCACCAAGAATTCCCGTTACCACTCCTCCACCACCACGAACTCCTGTCCAGGCTCCCCCCATTTCCAAACCACCTCTTATACGTGTTTACACTCGTCGCCATCTTACCTCCGGTGCCCCACTGCAGTCGACTTCGACCTCTGATGTTTCGCATCCTGCTGATCCGGCACCAGAATCTACAGCTCATCCCCAGCGAATTATGTATCCTTACATCGCCTATCTCCACAAATTCGAACTTTTGTCACTTCATTATCCTTGATTTCTATACCTAACTCTGTGCAGGAGGCTCTCCAACATCCTGACTGGCGGGCGGCCATGGAAGAAGAAATGACAGCTCTCTGGGCTAACCAGACCTGGAACTTGGTACCTCTACCTACCGGTCAGACACCTGTTGGGTGTAAATGGATCTTTATCATCAAACATGCTCCTGATGGGACGATTGACCGTCTGAAGACCATCTGGTGGCTCGTGGATTTACCCAACAATAAGGTTTAGATTACGAGGAAACATTCTCTCCAGTGGCCCAGCTTAACACCGTTTGTGTTCTCCTCTCTGTGGTTGTGCATCGCCAATGGACCTTACACCAACTGGACATCAAAATGCGTTTCTCAACGACGAACTCTAGGAAACGGTTTACATGCAGCAATCTCCCTGGTTTGAGACTACGGGGCAGTCCCGAGTTTGTCACCTTAAGAAGTCCATCTATGGTCTCAAACAATCCCCTCGGGCATGGTTTGACAAGTTTAGTAAGGCCGTCCGGCAACTCGGCTTTACTCGAAGTTCAACTGACTTCTCTCTGTTCACACGTCATCAGACAACGAGAACTGTTCTTCTATTGGTTTATGTTTGTTGAAAGAGCACCAAAACTTGTATGTATTGCTTGTGTGTCTAAATACAAGGAGAGAATACAAATATATAGGAAGAAGAAGAGAAAAGAAAATCTTATACAAGATGTGAGACTAAAGGAGGAGAGAAGATAAAACAATAAATGGGCCCAATAATGGGCCCTTTACATGGGCTATTTTAACACTCCCCCGCAAGCTGGAGCGTACAAATCGTATGCGCCAAGCTTGGACAAGCATTGATAGAAGAGTGTCTTGGAAAGAGCCTTCGTGAAGATATCCGCAACTTGTTCCGATCCTAGGACATGCTTTAGGTCAAGTTTCTTCATTTGAACCTTTTCCCGTATGAAGTGACAATCGACCTCAATATGCTTCGTTCTTTCGTGAAAGACCGAGTTCTTTGCGATGTGTATGGCGGCTTGACTGTCACAAAGGAGAAGAGCCGGTGATGGTAATTTTACACCCAGATCAGTAAGAAGACTCTCAAGCCATGTCAATTCTGATACAACTGATGCCATTGCCCGGTACTCTGCCTCGGCTGAAGATCGAGCAACGACTGCTTGTTTCTTACTTCGCCAAGTAACCGGATGTCCTCCAAGGTAAGTGCAAAAACCACTCGTAGATCGTCGGTCATCGAGAGAGCCAGCGTAATCAGCATCTGAATATGCCACCAATGTTGGAGCAGAAGAGGAGGTCCTGTAGACAAGTCCCTGACCAGGAGCGGTTTTCAGATACTTGAGAATTCGTTCCACTGCTTGAAGATGAGATTTTCGAGGAGAGTGCATGTATCTGCTGACAAGACCAACAACAAAGGAAATATCCGGTCTGGTAACCGTGAGATATATCAGTTTTCCAACAAGACGTCGATAATATTCAGGATTCTGGAGAAGGAGATCGGAGTTAGATGCCTGTGCACACAGTTTGTGGTTCACATCCATAGGAGTATCACTTGGCTTGCAGCCAGACTGACCCGCATCATGAAGAAGGTCAAGACAATATTTCCGTTGAGAGAGAGTGAGCCCATCCGGCCTTCTGGCAATCTCAAGACCCAAAAAATAGCGAAGAGGTCCCAAATCCTTTGTCTGGAAGACTGAGTTTAGATGGACTTTGACTGTCTGTATCCCTTGAGAGTCATCTCCAGTAATGATAATGTCGTCGACGTATACTAACAGAATAACCGTTCCTGTTGGTTGGTGACGAGTAAAGAGCGAGAAGTCGGCCAAGCTCCGTGTGAAGCCAATCTCACGGTGGACCTTGCTAAATTTTTCAAACCATGCCCGTGGAGATTGTTTGAGACCATATAGAGCCTTTTTAAGATGGCAGACCTGAGACTCCCCCGTGGTCTCAAACCCGGGTGGTTGTTGCATGTAGACAGTTTCCTGGAGATCCCCATTCAAGAAAGCATTTTTGATATCCAGCTGAAAGAGAGGCCATCGGCGATGGACAACAATAGAGATGAGGACTCGAACACTATTAAGTTTCGCAACCGGAGAGAACGTTTCCTTATAATCTAGTCCCTCATGTTGAGTGAAACCTCTAGCCACAAGACGGGCCTTTAGACGGTCAATTGTCCCATCGGCAGCATGTTTGATGACAAAGACCCACTTGCACCCAACTGGTTTCTGGCCCGGTGGAAGGGGAACAACAGACCATGTCTGGTTAGACCAGAGAGCAGACATTTCTTCCTCCATGGCCGCTCGTCATCTTGGATATTGAAGCGCCTCCTGCACAGAATTAGGAATAACAACCGAAGAGAGAGAAGTAGCCAAAGTGTGTAAATGGGGAGAGAGGCGATGAAGAGAGATGTAGTTTGCCAGCGGATGAGCAGTGGAAGGCGATACCTGATCAGTTGGACGCGGAGTATCCATGGTAGAGACCGACGGCAGAGGGGCAACAGAAGTGGTAGAGCGACGAGTGTAGACGCGGATAACTGGTGGTTTGGAGGGAACGACAGTCTGTTTAGAGGGAACGACAGCCGGAGGAGTAGTTGCGGGAATGACTGGGCGGGGGATGGATGGAGGAGTAGGTGTGGGTGGTAGATGGTCAGGTAAGGGAGCAGGAAAGAATGGTTGATTCTCGCGGAAAGTGACATTAGCAGAAACAAAGATCTTGCGTGTAGCAGGAGAATAACATACATACCCCTTTTGGGTGCGTGAATATCCAACAAAGATATGCTTGGCCGCTCGAGGATCCAACTTATCCGAGGAAGGCCCCAAACGGTGGACATAGCAGAGGCTACCGAAAACACGAGGTGGGAGAGGAAAGGCCGGAGTGGAGGGAAAGAGTATACTAAACGGAGTAGCATAGTTGAGAATAGAGGAAGGGAGACGGTTAATGAGAAAACAGGCGGTCGAGACCGCAAAGTTCCAATATGGTTTGGGGACATGCATTTGAAGCATGATGGAACGAGCAACATCGAGTAAGTGACGATTCTTACGTTCGGCAACATCGTTTTGTTGCGGTGTGTAAGCGCAGGAAGTTTGATGTAGAATCCCGAACTCAGAACATAAAGCAGTAAATTCGTGACTAGTGTACTAACGAGCATTGCCAGTTCGTAGTACTTTGATGGTCATGTGGAATTGCGTACAGGTTTCGAGGACAAATGCTCGAAAGACACGGGGAAGCTCGGAGCGATCACGAAGTAAGTATAGCCAGGTAGTGCGAGAGTGATCATCAATAAACGTTATAAAATACCGGAAACCGGAAATACTAGTAATTTTAAATGGTCCCCAAATATCTGAATGTACTAAATCAAAAGGAGCAGCGCTCCGAGTACAATGGGAAGAAAAAGATGAACGAGTCTGCTTGCCGAGGATACATGAGTCACACTGAAAGGGGGTAAAAGAAACATCGGGAAGAGCCCGCTGGAGGACCGGTAGAGGAGCATGCCCAAGTCGACGATGCCAATCAGTTGAAGAGACGGACGAGAGGATGGTGGAAGAGTCGTCGAGAAGGTAGAGCCCATTCTGCAGCCGGCCTTTACCAATGGTAGTCTGCATCCGCCGATCCTGTATAACAAAAGAAGAGGAAGTGAATATAACAGAATAATCCAGATCATTAGTAAGCCGTCCAACAGAAAGTAAATTGAACGGTGAACTCAGGACGTGAAGAGCCGAGCGAAGGGAGATAGAGGAGGTGAGAGGAAGATCTGCCGAGCCGGAGACGGGAACAGTGGATCCATTGGCCACAGTAATAGACTGTGGATAAGGGGAAGTCAGGTACTGGGCAGGTCGATGTGGAGTAATGTGATGAGTAGCGCCAGAGTCCACAATCCAGCCCAAGCCGGTGGAGAGACAAGCGGTACCTGTGTTAGAGACGGAGGCAATGGAGGCAGATGGTGGGTGGAGCAATCCCTGGAGATGCTGGAGCTGAAGACGGACACTCTTAAGATCAGGAGGACTAGCATCGGTAGCAACAGAAGCCGTCGGGCGAGGAGGATAACCAACTTTCTTGTAACAGGTTGCCTCGAGATGACCATCTTTCCCGCAGAAGGAATACTTTGGCCGACCCCGGCCACCACGTCCACGGCCGCGAGATCCCGAACGACCCCCCCGAGTAGAAGGAGGAGGGAATGGTAGAAGCGGAGGTGCCTGCTGAAGAAGGGCCGGAGGAGCCGGAGTATCTGGAGGAGGTGATACTCGGAGAATCATGGAGCACACATCAGAAAAGGATGGTGTGGTAGAGGAAGCCAGGACCTGAGCACGAATGCTCTGAAGGTGAGGGGGAAGACGGGCCATGTTGATGGCAGTACAGGCGGCTTCCTTCTGAGCTCGCTGAGCAGCAACATCATTGGTGAAGGGCTGATGCTGGATCCATGCTTCAGCAAGAGTCTTCGCACGAGCAACAAAAGAGGTCATATATGAAGCCCCTCCAGCGTTAAGAGAAGAGAGGTCAGTGAGTATGTCGTAGAGATGCTGGAGGCTGTCCCGTCCAGAATATAAGGAGTGTAGCTAAGTCCACATATCTTTGGCAGTCTCATGATACATAGCCATTTGATATGGCTCACCATCTAAAGAATTCAAGATCCAGGTCTTAACTCGGCCATCATTGCGGAGCCAGTCATCGGTAGGAGGGGTGGGAGGAGCCTGAGTAAGGTGAGGGAGAAGACCCTTGGCTTGAAGAACCCGTCTAACAGAATGTACCCAAGGGACGAAGTTCTTCTTTCCAGAAAGAGAGATGGTAGTGATGCGCAGCTCGTCATGGACTTCTGTAGTGCAAGTCGGGCGGTCAGTTGGACAAGCCGGGCGGTCATCAGGCGGGCTGGCCGTCGAGCCAGAGGAGTTACCGGAAGAGCCCATAAGGGCAGAACGCAGAGGCTGCTAGCTGAGGTCGCTGTGAGAAGGGCAGGAGGCCGCTGCGAGAAGAGAGCAAGCCCGCGGCGAGGAGAAGACAAACCGCCTGCGAGAAGATAAGGAGGCCGCTGCGAGAAGGGAGCAAGGCCGCGACGAGAAGAGGACAATCCGTCTGCGTGAAGACAAGGAGGCCGCCGCGAGAAAGACTGAGGAAGACCACGACCAGAATGCGGATAGGCAGCAGTCCGCACGGTCAAGCCTGACACCAGCGAGTAGTCAGTTCGCGACCAGAGAGCAAAAACAAAAGAGAGACCGCCCCGATCTAGGTGAAGCCAGCAGCGGTCAGAGAGCGGAAGGAAACCGCGAGAGAAAGCAAGCGAGAAGAAGGAAACAGAGAGAAGGCGAAGCCGCAGCGGATAGACGGCGGAGCCGCAGCGGACAGAAGGCGAAGCCGCAGCGGGCAGAAGACGAAGCCACAGCGGGCAGAAGGCGAGGCCGCATGAGACAGAAGCCGCAGCGGACAGAGGCGAAGCCACAGCGGACAAAAGCAAGAGGGAGAGGAACTCGCAGCGGATAGAAGGGGAATCCGCAGCGGATAGAAAAGAAGTGGACCCCACGAATTAGATAGAATGGTGGCTATAAAAGGGTCTGAAGAGGGTGGAACCACGGAGAGAGAGAGGAGTAGAGGAAGGCAGAGGCAAACCGCAGAGCCTGCGGATAGGAGCCCGGGGATAGGAGACCGGAGCGGGAAGGCTCACAGTCCGCAGGAGTAGCAGAGAGGGGCGGGCGGGTGCGGGTTGGGCGGTTAAAGATAAGGAGACCGCACCGGAAAGACCGCTTCCTCTGATACCATGTTGAAAGAGCTCCAAAACTTGTATCTATTGCTTGTGTCTAAATACAAGAAGAGAATACAAATATATAGGAAGAAGAAGAGAGAAGAAAATCCTATACAAGATGTGGGACTAAAGGAGGAGAGAAGATAAAACAATAAATGTGACCAATAATGGGCCCTTTACATGGGCTATTTTAACAATGTTAATGACATCTTAATCACTGGAGATGATTCGAAGGGCATCCAAGCGATCAAATAGCACCTCAGCTCTTTCTTTCAAACAAAAGATTTGGGGCATCTTCGATACTTCCTCGGTCTTGAGATCGCGAGACGACCAGATGGACTTGTCATCTCCCAAAGGAAGTACTGCCTGGATCTCCTTCAAGATGCTGGCTACTCTGGATGCAAGCCTACTACTACTCCAATGGATGCAAATCATAAGCTATGTGCACATTCTTGTGATACAGATCTTCCTCTTCAAATTCCGGAATACTATCGACGACTGGTTTAGAAATTGATCTTCCTAACGGTCACAAGACCGGATATATCCTTCGCTGTTGGGGTGGTCAGTAGGTTTATGCATGCCCCGCAAATATCTCACTTCAAGTTGTTGAACACATCCTTAGATACCTTAAAACAGCTCCGGGTCAAGGATTGATATACAAAACCTCATCCTCCACTCCAACATTAGTTGCGTATTCTGATGCAAATTATTCCGGTTCCTTGGATGATCGCCGGTCAACCAGTGGCTTTTGTACCTATTTTGGAGGTCATCTTGTTACCTGGCGAAGTAAGAAACAAGCAGTGGTTGCTCGATCCTCAGCTGAAGCAGAATATCGATCGATGACATATGTTGTCTCTGATCTTACCTGGCTTGAAAGTCTCCTTGCTGCTCTAGGGGTAAAACTTCCCTCACCTGTCATCCTGCTATGCGACAGCCAAGCAGCTATACACATTGCAAAGAATCCAGTCTTTCATGAAAGAACGAAACATATTGAAGTGGACTGTCACTTTATCCGGGAGAAATTCCAAATGAAGAATATAGAATTGAAGCATGTTCCGGGTACTGAACAAGTTACAGATATCCTCACAAAGGCTCTACCAAGTACCCTGTTTTTCCAGTGTCTGTCCAAGCTGGGTGCATACGACTTGTACGCTCCAGCTTGCGGGGGAGTGTTGGAAAAGCCCATGTAAAGTGGACCATTTATTTGTTTTTCTTCTTTTCTCCTCTTTAGTCTCACATCATGTATACGATTCTCTTCTCTCTTTCTCCCTCATATAAATGTGTATTCATACCTTATATTTCATTATTGAGAAGTATGTACAAGCTTGCGGTTTTCTCTACAGAACTTAATGCTTCTATCACATTCCATTCTCCATTTAGATTTTGCTTGTGTTTTTTTTTTCAATCTCATGAATTTCTTTCATTCCTTTCTATCCTTTTGGTGTTCGTCATCTTATATGAAATATGCAAATGCTTAATAATCTTCATCTTTATTTTGGTGTATGACAGTCAGCTGGTAACTCAAGTGCTCTTTTCCTGACTGCTGCAGCTCAAAACCTCTTGTGCCTAAAATTAGCAGAAGAACTCGGGGTTAAGATTGTGAGCCCATGGGTCACTTGGTTTAATGCTGCAAGCTTGCCTGCTATTGTTTGTCTCATTGTAACTCCATATCTTCTTTATAAGATCTATTCCCCTGAAATTAAGGACACACCAGAAGCACCTGCTTTGGCTGCCCAAAAGCTAGAACAGATGGGACCTGTCACAAAACTTGAATGGGTTATGGTTGCCACAATGCTACTTGCAGTTACTTTGTGGGTGTTCGGGTAAGTGATTTGTTTCCATTGTATCTGTATTAGAAATTGCTGTATTATTTGAATTTTGATTTTTTTAACTGCCTATATGTTGGCGTTGTTAAGGCATGTTGAGTTTTTTCTTTTTTGAAGCTGCATGGTGTTGCTGTAAGGACGAGAATTAACTTTCTATCTTATTTTTATCACAAAATCCTGAAAAATTTAACATAGTATTTTGTGTTGTGCCTTTGTAAATTATTCGGTTCCGGGGACTGGATGGATAATTCGTTAATTGCAACCATCAAATTTATCTTGTCAATGTTATCTGCTTATTTTCAAATTTCTTAAGGATATACCTTTAGTAGTCTTGCTGGTAAAGTTTTCTTCTGATTTATGAGTGCAATATTTCTGCTGTAAAAATTTGAGGAAATCCCTGCGCAACGATGCTACAAGCTATCATTTTTGCAAAAAATAAAATTAAAAAGGGCAGCTATTGGAATATATATATATATATATTGAATATATATATATATATATATATATATATATATATATACATACATATATTCATATACATATATCTTTATTACTTAAAACAATATGTGCACAAAGCATCCCTGCGCAACGAGGGCCAATAACTAAACCCCCCCCGGTTGAACACTGAAGAGTCTCACCAGCCGGCGGCAAGTTCGGTGAAATGTAGCCACCGCCGGCGGTGGCCCTGCCCGCTCGCCGCCAAACCCCCGGCGGCGGCTCCGCCGGCGGCTTCGGCGGGCAGGAGAAGGCGGAAGGGGGGATTTTTTTAATTATTTTGTTTTTCATTTTATTATTTGATTTTTTATTAAATAAATGATTATTAAATTATAATTAAATAAATTATAAAAATTTGTTTTTTTATTTTATAATGTATTTAATAAAATATAAATAAATGATTATTAAATTATAATTAAATAAATTTTAAAAATTGTTTTTTTTTTATTTTATAATGTATTTAATAAAATTTAAATACTTTTAAATAATTTAGGGCGGGCTTCGCGGGGGCGGGCGTATCGAGAATGGGCGAACGGGGAAAATAATTGTTGAGGTGGGCTTCGCGGGGGTGGGCGTATCGAGAACGGGCGAAGCCCGCTTCAATGCCAAGCGGGCGAAGCCCGCAGCCCTCGAGAACTGGCGGAGCCCGTTGTGCTGTATATATATATATATATATATATATATATATATATACATGTATATGCATATATGTATGTATGTATATATATACATACATACATACATACATAATATATATATATATATATATATATATATATATACACCCGATGACAGGCACGGGCCTCCGGCCCGATGGCTACGCACCACATATCCGGCCGACGACGGCGTGCTACGCCCGCCCCCGGCTATGCTCTAGCGGCCTTCGATAGGCGGGCTTACTCGCTTCTATATTCGTCTGCGGGTTGCACCCGCATACATCGGCCGCAACATATATGACCGTAAAAAAATATAAATCAATATTACAATATTTATTTTGTAATAAAATATATTATTTTACATATCTCCCCTCTCTCCCTCCCTATCTTCCTCTCTCTCCCTCTCTCTCTTCCTCTCTGCCGCAATATATATTTTGTAATAAAAAATATATTATAATATATATATAATAATAATATATATAGCCTGCCTTCCTCTCTCTGCTCTCTCTCTCCTTCTCTCCCTCTCTTTCTCGCTCTGTATATATATACTATATTACAAAAGAAAAAGAAAAATTAAATAGTGCTTTTAAATTCATGGTTTTAAAAATCATCTAATATTTCTTTTATAAGTGTTAAATATATATATATATATATACTATATTAAAAAAAATAGTGTCTACAAATAACATGAGTTCAAAAATCCAGTATATAATATGTGACGTTTGATGTCTCGATAATTCCAAGGTCGTCGGATCATGAAGAGGAGTTGCCTGCAAATAGCTCCTCTTTCAAAACCTCCGCCCCCTGCTTACGGCCTGGGCCACCGCCGGCGGTGGCCTCGCCGGACTACCCCTGGCGGGTTCGCCGCAGTTCCGGACAACCACGCTGGTGAGCTCCGGGCAGGCCGTCGACGACTCCACTGGCGGCGGCAGCCCTAAACAGTGGCCCCAACGTGTTTTTTTTGTTTTTTAAATTTTACTTCAAATATACAAAATAGTTAAAATAATTTCCAACATTAAAAATATATTAATTTTTATAAAAATTAACTTGCTTCAAGCGAAGCCCGCCGCCACGAGTCGGGTATTGTCGCGCGGGGCACGGGGGCCCCCGTGCACTGTCACTCGTATGCATATATATATATATATAGAGAGAGAGAGAGGGTTATTTATCGGGACCTCCCCTTGAAGTTTGCATAATTACAACTTGCACCCCTCTAACTTTTGAAATTACGAAAACCTCCCCTCAATGTTTACATTTCATAACATCCATGCACAAAAGTAGCACCTTGGAGTAAATCTTCTGGGGGGTGGGGTGGGGTATTTTTGTGCATAGATGTTATAAAATGTAAACTTTGAGAGGTAATTGTAATTATGAAAGTTAGAGGGGGTGCAAGCTGTAATTATGCAAACTTCAAGGGGAGGTGACTAAGATGGTACGAATGTCATGGATATTTTATCTCTATGTTGCCTTTTCTGCAAGAAGTATGTCATCATTGTTAATTGTTAATTTTCTCTTTATTTTGTGAGAATATGTACACGGATTATCCCAACTTTGCTCTTCCATCCGATAGAGAGGGAGGGTAGTGGCCTTTGGGTTTTTCATGTTGTAAAAGAGTTAAACAATAAAATTAGATGGCGAGTGCCTGCTCAAATTGATCAGTTCATGTAGGAACAATGTTCAAATCCCGCAGTCTGTTAGGATGCTTTAGCTGCGTACATCAATGTTGTCAAGATCGAGATCTTACCTAAGATCGGTCGGCAGTTGTAAGATCGTAACACGTGGGATCGACACGAAACGGTAAGATCTTACTTAGTATACAAAATTAAATAAATCTAATTTACATATACATATATGTAGTAGATCATTAATCAAAAAGCAATATATATATAAAAGAAAAGTTCAACTGCATAGTATGATACTATGATAGACTGATAATAAATAATAATAGTACATTACTACATTACTCGTTCAATAAAAATCATCTAAGCTAAAGTCCAAATTGTCTAATGAAGCATCTTCGTCGCCTTCATCTATCCCAAGATCTTGTTCTCCTCCTATGCGAGCAGCTACCTCTTCAACATCCGAAGGCTCTATCTCAAGATCTTCTTCATCATCTTCATCAGCAACAATCCACTCGTTATCGGATGGAATATCATCAAAATTATTTTTCCGAGTTTTCCTTAACTTGCTATTTGCCAAACGAGAATTCGCCATCACAAAAAACAACATCATTCATTGTCTTTTGCTTCAAACGATACCTAGAAAAAAATTTTAATTAGTATACAATAATATTGGTGATTAAAATATTTAATAAATTGTAACTATACCCTTTCAAATGCACTCCAATTTCGCTCACATCCAGAAGAACTACATGTCAAGCTCAATACACGTTTTGCAAAATTTTGTAGCTCTGGATGTTCTTCTCCATAAGAATCCCACCATGCCGCCGGAGTTTTGATATTAATACCATTTTTGGCTACTATAGAGCCAAAGAATTTTTTCCGATTCTTAAAATCCTCCAATTGGCCATCAATCTTTGAAATTTCTTCAATATCTCCCCCGGTCATTCTTTCTAAGCAGTCATATAGTCCTCGCTTCACCTCATAATCAGCTTTAAATGACGGACTATAGTGAAATTGAGGGTTTAGATAATAGCCTGCAGCATGTAATGGTCTGTGCAATTGTTTGTCCCATCGAGCATCAATCACATCCCAAACTGGTTGATAACTAATCATCACAAATCTGCCCAGATTTCACCCAGAAATCTGGGCAGAAATGAAGAGCACAGCACAGCACAGCACAGTATTACATAAGAAGAAGAAGATGAGCACAAGGCAGAAATCAACAGCACAGCACAGTAGCAGAAATCAAGAGCACAGCACAAACTCACAGTAGCAGAAATTAAGAGCACAGCACAGTAGTACATAAGAAGAAGAAGAAGAACCTGCGGCGGAAGCGGAGGCGAGCGGAAGGGGGAGCGGAAGGGGGATTTTAATCGTAAGATCGGACGATCTTACGATTAAAATCGCGTTTTTAACAACATTGGCGTACATCTTTGGACTTCCACTTTGCACCTATCACAATGATAAGTTGCTCGTCTCGGCGTGACCTTATCTTGGATTCTCAATACTTTATCGCTCCATCCCTGCAGGGGCAGATAACCTTCTAATATTTAAAGTAGGGTGACTAGAGTCTTAGGAGATGAGGATCATCCACCGGAGATGATTCACCGCAAAGCTGGATCCACGATCGTGCGCATGAGGACTTGACCGGATCCGCGATCCGACTTCATAGATGCGTCCGAATTTTTGTTTACTTGTCATATATTACATTGCATTTCAGTTTTTATTTATTTTAATTGGGTGTATTACATTAACTTCCAATCACAACTGTTTATATAAGAGATGTCCTAGGTAGTTTCATTTAAATAGAAGGGCAGCCACCATGGGGATGATTGATTATTGAGAAGAAATATCCCCGAAATCCGGCGATCCTCTCACGGTGATGCCTCCGTGAGACCATATGTGACAAGTCTTAGGTATTTTCTCGCATCCCATTTCTATTCCCCATCATAGCTATCATCGTTCCCCTCTCTAGAGTTCCATCAAAACCCACCATCAATCCTATGTTACCCTACAAAAACATTCCCGTAAATTCTTTGTTTCTACAATAACTCCACGCCTAACAACCGACCTTCTTTCATCCAGACCGTCTATACCTCCTAGTTCCCCACCCTTCACTGACCATGTCCAACCCTCGCCTCTTCTAATCGAACTCCACGACCCTCCTGGAAGTCATTTCCTCCCCCCTGTAAGCTCACGCGAGCCTCTTCACAGAAGCCCGTCGATCCCTAGCTGATCCTAGTTTTGCACCTAGTTCTACCAACCGATCCCTAGACTAACACTCACCAGAAATCCAAAATCCTTCCAGTTCTACTACCAGACCCCGAGCCTAATACCCTTCAGAAACCCGTAAACTTCCAGATCCTCCTCCTGCTCTCAACAGTTGCCCACCGAGTCTTTCTTAGTATTTCGCCCACCTTCGACGACCAACTGCTTACTTGGAATCAACGGATTTACACTCTGCGGCCTCCCCTTGCTTAGTGAGTACTATTTTGTTGTGTGGATTTCCATTCTCAACATTTATATTTGAGATTGTAAACTCTTGCTCTTTGGATCACTTGTATTTGTGGAATTTTGTTTAAATTAACCCGTGATTTGCAAGAACTATTCATCGCGCGCTTGCGCTTTAGTCTCCACGCGGAGGAAAGTTAAAGTCTGTTTTGCTTAAAGAATTTCTTGCTTTGTTTTAAAACAGTTGTGCGTGATTTAAATCATTTTTTGCTACGTTTTAGTTTCACTATCGATCTTTGCATGTGTCGTATATAGTAGTCAAGGACATCAGAGTTATTTCCTTGCACTCTACATTATGGTTGCATTATGTCGCGCATCTGCATAGCCTACCCTATATCAAGGTATCTTTGGAATTTCTTAGATTTTGGATTTCTCATTTGGAGAGGGGCTTGAAGTGGGAGTCAGCCTTCAGAAGTTAGGTGCAAGTATCACTCGTAATTTTGTATCTCTATTTTGATTCTAGTACAAATGTAATTTTTTCTTGTTCTTGGTATGTGTGATACACATACATATCAACTGTTCACTTCAAAAAATATGCTAAAAGACGGAAGATTCGACCTTCTTTGTTTGTGACACATCAACCTATTTCCTTTTTTTGCTTTAATATTAAATAAAAATATTTTCCCTAACTGCGGTTGTCGACCTTTGGGATTTTTTTTACTTCTTTCTCTCACACAAGAATAATTGAATTAAAATGCAAAATTTTCTTGCTGCAACTGTGTGATCAGAGGTTGATCAAGGACATCTTGCTTGTAAAATCGACACTTACAATGGAAACAGATGGGAATGGGCAAGTATAGATTTCTAAATTTTACCTTTTAAATTGTATACTAATTTTCATATATTGTTTTTAGCAGAGAAGCTTTCATTTGACCTACCAACGTTATTTGGAAGCATATTTTTCTGCCCCATCAGTTTTTAGTGAAAACATGGTTGTATATTTATCAAACTGCTACCATGTTTTTTTAACCGAATATGCCTATTTGGTTTTTAGCCAGTGATAAACTGATAGTAATTCTTTCACCAGCTTTATACACTGCTTACCATAATTTATAACCAGCTGGAAACTTTTTTTTTTATGTTTAAGTATAATCTTTACTGTGCTTATGAGTTTTTTTATTTTCAACAGAGAGGCTCTTGGTGTGGCAAGTGTAGTCGCTGCAATGCTGGGGTTATCAATCCTCCTCTTGCTGGGTGTCTTAGACTGGGATGATTGTTTATGCGAGAAATCTGCATGGGATACATTGGCATGGTTTGCAGTATTAGTTGGCATGGCAGGCCAACTTACAAGCCTCGGTGTAGTGTCATGGATGTCAAGCTGTGTGGCGAAGGCTCTACAGTCTTTCTCTTTGAGCTGGCCCGTGGCTTTTGGCGTTCTGCAAGGATCGTACTTCCTCATCCATTATCTTTTTGCCAGTCAGACAGGGCATGTAGGAGCCCTTTACTCTGCATTTCTCGCTATGCATCTTGCAGCCGGTGTACCCGGTGTTTTGGCAGCACTAGCATTGGCATATAATACCAATCTTTTTGGTGCGCTAACACACTATAGCAGCGGACAGGCCGCCGTTTACTATGGAGGTATTTTCTATATTCTTGTAGTTTTGTTCAGTCGAATTTTAAACATGGAGTTTGGCCCATTATTTATGCATAATAGATAGTTTGGAACTTCATGTTTTTGATTATGAAATATGTTCTACAATTATAAGTTTTGGGTAGACTAGATCTGCGGCAAGTTTGGAACATTTTTTTGGCTTGTGGGTACTTAGTTCAAACATTTTGAACATTTTGATTTTTTTTGTACAAACAATAAAACCCTCAAGGCTGCGTTCGTTTCACAGTGATTGGAGGAAGGAATTGGAATTGGGTACCTTCAATTCCAATTTTTGTGTTCGTTTGACCTTTTTAGGAAGGAATTGACATTCACGGAAATTCCATAGGTTTTGGAGGAAGGTGTTTGACCAAAACCCATGACACTCCAATTATTGTGTTCGTTTGCGTATTTTAAGGGAGGGGATTGGTTTTGGCCCAAAACCCATGGGTTTTGCTCTTTGAAAATCCTTATATAACCAAAAAACACCTCTTTAGCTCGGTTTTGGGTCGGTTTTGGGACTGTTCATCCCACAGAACCGCAGAACTTGCTCCATTTCAGCAATCGCCGCCCTCCCTGTTCATCTTTTGCCTCGACGAGCCTGCTCCTCTGCCGCAGAACCTGCTCCATTTCAACAGTCGCAAGCCCTCCCTGTTCATCTTCTTCCCCGATGCGCTTGCTCCTATGTCCATCCGGAACGTCATAGCTGCAAGCCCTCCCAGTTCATCTTCTGCTCCGACGAGCCTGCTACTCTGTCCAGACGCAAGACGCTCTCCTCCACCTCAGACGGGAACGTCATCTCCAGACGCAAGCCGCCGTCCCTGTTCATCTTCTTCCCCGACATCTCCAGCGCCCTTTCAATTCTTTCTACCTCAAAACCTCTTCAAACGAACAATAAACGAATGATTTTGACCCATTTCCAAAAACCCACAAATATTTGGTTTTGGTCAAAACCAATTCCCTCCGTTGAAAACCCACGAAACGAACACAGCCTAACCCTTTTTGAGAAGTTAAAGAATTTAGGTCAACAATTAGAGGCTCAAATTAATTACAAAATCGAATTTTATTTAGAGCGAAGGCATGCCCCGGTGTTAGGTTGCAGGACCGCGAGAAAATATCTCAATCAACGATCAAGGGATAAATCTTTGACATGCGTGGTGACCTTGATGAACTCGGTGATGTAGGCGGCGATTGTGTCGGACTGGCGAACAAAGTTGAGTTGTTTGTAGGCAGTACCCGCTTGGCGTGTGTCATAATGGCGGAGAAGTTCCTCCTTCAATGTGGGCCACGAGTGATCAGATACCAATGTGCACGGCCAATGCACCTAGTGGAGCGTATTCCCCTCCATATAGATAGTCGTCTTAGGAATTTTCTGGTAGGTGGGGGTTGACTAGAGTTCATAAAATTGTTCAGCGCAGGGCATCCAATCGAGGGGGTTTGTTTCGTTGAACACCAAAATCTCAATCCTGGGATGGTAGGTCAAGTGGATGGCCTTAGTGGGGTGTAGGAACCCCATGTAATCAGTGGCGGGCTGAGTGGTGGGGGGGGGGGCGGCGATGGAGGTGTCAGTGGTGTTGGTGGATGATGGATAAAGGGGTCCGCGTGCTCGTGGAGGTGGAGAATGAGATCTTCAAGTTGAGCTTCAAGTCGATTCAAGCTAGAGGAGTAGGTGGAGGATGAAGGGAAAACGTCCTCTTCGGCGTGGATGGCCATGGAATGGGTCTATGGCATGGAACAGGTGAGTCGGAGGGAAAACTAGAGGGACAGAAATGCCGGAGGGGAGAATAGAGGGACAAAAATGCCGGAGGGGGCAGATTGCGATTGTGGGATACAGAGCACGAGACAAACTACTGTAATGGTCACAAGGAGGTGCTCGAATGGTTGTGAGAAAGGGATGATCGATTACTGGAAGATCGGCTGTGGATGCCTGCACAGATGTAAATCAGTAGTAGGTTGGAGACGCAATGGGAGGAGGCTGAAGGCGATTGGCTTCTGAAATTAGGGCACAATCACAAAGGCACGATGAAGAGAGTGCATCGGGCGACAAGGTCGGCGAAAGACAATGGAGTTGAAGACGTCGGCGAGCTTGTAGGAAGAATGGCTTAGGGGAGGGTGCAGATCGTTGCAGAGGTGCAAGGTGCAGTGAGCGAATCGTCTCAGCCGCATCCAATCAAAGAGGAGAGACTGTCGTTGGGGTCATTAAAGAGGGAAAGACACAATGTAGTGGATGTATCACTGCTGGTCGTAATCGCTCGACGACACGGTGCATGGATGATGGGGACGGCGCAACACGTGGATGATGTAGAGGAAGCGAGATCTGTGCGGGCACGAACAATTGGTGGAGATTCGAAATCAAGAGGAATTAGGCTTGGAAACAAACCCAATTTGTTAGGGCAAGTCGAACCGGTTGATAGCTCCTCCTATCGTTGAATAACCAACTGCCGCCAATTCGGCCAATCTTGGCTTTGTTTGTACACCCACCACCCCAACACTTATCTCACAAGTAGTTACTCGAGTTTCACCGAAAGGGCCTCTGTTTCATTGCCACCAACTGTACTCACCTATCCACCAATGGACTTGTGCTTGCCTCTCAACACTAATGACGACGATCCTGATTTTGCTGACTTTGATCTTTTGACACTTGTGGATGACCCCTGCATGCCTAAACCACTTAGAAAATGTTGTTTTTCGGGAGGTAAGTGTTGATATAGTGACGACTCCACGGGTCAGCCACGCTCCTCCTATCAGTCTATGTAGCCTTAGTGACATTTTGTCATTTCATGTATGCCCACTCCCGTCTATATAATGGAGTGAAGGATAGTTATTTTGACATTTTGGTTCATTTAGTTGTTCAGGCTCTCATAGGAGGGAGGAGCTCTTAGAGGGATCCATCCCTCAAAAGTTGGATATCGATTACATCTCTATATATTGTATCTTCGTTCGTATTAATCATTATTGATTGTTCGACGATATTGTGAAGACCCATGCATTGAGCTTCAGAAAAGTGTTACATGAGAACTTCGATGATATGGTGGAGGTCGTGTTGGGCCTAAAGGAGTGTTGTAGTGGCAACAACATAGTGATGGGGTGGGGAGCGCATTATGAAGTATTTGCTGGGTTTGCTATTGGTGTGGCGTGGGAGACATGGATCGACCCAAGGTGTTTGGGAGTCGTCGGTGGTTTCCGAATGGAGGGCTTGTGATGCGGGACCGGAGTCCACCGGCCCCGCCACCTTGGCATCACCACCAAGGGGCCCACCTGGAGTCAGCACCAGGCAGCTTTATCAGGCCCGCGGGCCATACACCCCAACCAGCTCTCCGCCACGACATCAGCACCGCGCGGTAGGTTGTTGAGGCCAGGGCTCGATCCCCTGACCTCCTTGATAAGAGGCCCTCACGCAACCTCTCATCACCAACTGATCCGCGGATCAGTTGGTGATGAGAGGTTGCGTGAGGGCCTCTTATCAAGGAGGTCAGGGGATCGAGCCCTGGCCTCAACAACCTACCGCGCGGTGCTGATGCCGTGACGGAGAGCTGGTTGGGGTGTATGGCCCGCGGGCCTGATAAAGCTGCCTGGTGCTGACTCCAGGTGGGCCCCTTGGTGGTGATGCCAAGGTGGCGGGGCCGGTGGACTCCGGTCCCGCATCATAAAAGTGCACTTTTATGATGCGGGACCGGAGTCCACCGGCCCCGCCACCTTGGCATCACCACCAAGGGGCCCACCTGGAGTCAGCACCAGGCAGCTTTATCAGGCCCGCGGGCCATACACCCCAACCAGCTCTCCGCCACGGCATCAGCACCGCGCGGTAGGTTGTTGAGGCCAGGGCTCGATCCCCTGACCTCCTAGATAAGAGGCCCTCACGCAACCTCTCATCACCAACTGATCCGCGGCGGAGTTGGTGATGAGAGGTTGCGTGAGGGCCTCTTATCTAGGAGGTCAGGGGATCGAGCCCTGGCCTCAACAACCAACCGCGTGGTGCTGATGCCGTGGCGGAGAGCTGGTTGGGGTGTATGACCCGCGGGCCTGATAAAGCTGCCTGGTGCTGACTCCAGGTGGGCCCCTTGGTGGTGATGCCAAGGTGGCGGGGCCGGTGGACTCCGGTCCCGCATCAGCTTGAACTTGAAGATGAGGCGTGGAATTTAGTAGATTGGATGGAATTGAGCTACAGGTTTAGGCATGGGTTTAAGTGGATGGGGCCCATTGGGTTTGTGTGTGTGGGGTGGGGGGTGGGAGGGGTATGTGAGTGGGAGGTGGTTGGGGATTGGGAAGATACAATGAGATACAATGGGAGGGGGGGGGGGTGAATGGGGGACTATTTGGCGTTAGTAATATTGTAGTCCCCTAGGAGCTTCACGCATATGAAACTGCTGGGGACGCTCAATGTATTTGGAGGATGGGACGTCATGGGCTGCATTGATGCAGGCAGGCCTGCCGGGTAAGGAAGTCATTGGATTCTGAAGGGGTGGTGCCGGTTGGTGAAGAATAAAATCGGAGATGGTCGTTACTGGCTGTGTGAGGATGCGAGGAGGGATGTTGACCAACAAAGTGAACCCCTATGTGGTGAGGTGAGTTGTGTTTGCAAGAATTTGACTGAAGGTGGCTCGTATTTTAGATAGTGCTTCCATGCCGTTTTTTGATTTGGTTATTGTTGCACAAAGACAGAGACTTGATACAATACAGATACAGGATACTTTTTTTTTTGAAAATTTAATTATTTAAATATAACTGCCAATTAATATGAAGATATTTGTAATAAGAAGTAACTGTAAAAGAGCATTTGGTATAATATAGTATAGATAAGAATCCATGAAGCTAGAACTTCAACGATAGATAGCAAATATCATTCTCTTATCGAATTCTTATATCAAAAATCTAAATAACTTAGAAAAAAGACAGTCATAAGTACCATACTTTCCATTGTTATACACCTATACTTCATTTTTTATACTTCAACATACTTTCACAATACAAATCTTTGGCATGTTGCGATGTCGTAAGGTTCTTTTTCATTGAATGAAGGAGTACTCTATTTTCTCTCCCCACATGAACATGACAACGTTTGGACTAGAAGCTTCAAGACTATTATTTGAAGTAAAGGGATCGACTAACCATGATTAATCCACTTAAGTTTTTGGATTCGAATGATAACTATTTTGAATTGAATCCCTATCATTGAATACCCCCTCCACCCCAACCTATCAATGAATTTTTCATACTACTACACCATCTTATTGTAATCCAAAAGGTCAGAAAGTATTTCTTCAAACATTTGGCTTTCTTTGCTAGCTTTTGGTTCCTTGTGAGGGGCAATTCAGTTTGAATACTCAGTAAACCATTCTTCACTACTGTAGAAGAATGAAGTAAACCTTGTATATACTTCTTGAATGTCAAATTACAAGTATGAGTACAAATATATTGGGAGAAGATAGAGACAGAGTAATCCCTTTTTCAAGATGCGGGACTGTTACATGAGGAAGAAAAGGGCCTATAATGGGCTGCTAAATGGGTCATTACAAGATTGTTTTCTAACACTCCCCCGCAAGTTGGAGCGTACAAGTGGTAGGCGTGATGTAGGCGTACACGTTTGGACCGAAATAAAATTACGGACGCGCACGACTCTCTCTCCACGAACTAAAGTCTACGCTCACACAATCGTTCTACGCCGCACCACGTTATAATGTCCAATCAATTATATGCTAGCCTACGGGTAGCCAAACCGCTTGGGACCGAATAGAGGCTATAGGCCGATATCCGTTCCGGCTAAAAGGACCAATATTGGATCCGACCGAGCGGTGTTGTACAAAAAGAGATCTACCGAATAAAACACGATTCAGAAAAAGGTAAATCTCTCCCAACAAAAGAAAACAAGGGATCGCCAAACCCTTTTCGAAAATTATGTCAATCAAGAGAAACACAAACGATCAAAGAAATCCACGATGAATTAATGCTATCAAAATACAACGCTACGAATCTACCACCACATGAATTAATCTAGGAAGAGAAACACACAATCGGTAGAAAGGATTCGTTACCCTATCGGAATGGATGATTCCGATTTCTCTACTTGGATCGTTCTTCAACGGCTCCGCCGGAGTCACGCCGGTTGGAGAGAAACTTGTCCGCCTTCGTCGCGTCACGCTGGAGTTGGAATCCACAAAGGAAATCTTTGCCTTGGCCGATTTCTTCAAGGAGGTGGGTTGAATGGTTTCTTTGTTGGAGTTCGGTTTTGAATGGAGAAAAGTAGTAGGAGAGGGTTGTTAAGGTGAGAAAAGAGGAGGTAAAGAGGGGAGGAGTCTTGTGGCCGAATTCCACAAGGAGGAGAGGTAGGAGGGTGGCCGAAATTGCCAAGGAAGAGGGGGAAAGAAGGATGGCCGAATTTTGCCAAGGGGGGAGGAGGATCTCAAAAGATCTTTAGGAAATTATTTTCTTATTCTTCTTCTCTCTAAAAATCCTTCCTCCATATGGCTATATATAGCCTACACCACTCAATCTCCCTCCAATCAAAATTCAAACTGAAAATAAGATGGTTATAGGCACCCATCATTACACATGAAATGAAATAATTAAAACAACACATGATGGTTATAAGCACCCATCATCACACATGAAATGAAAATTAAAACATGAAATAAATACTTAAAATAAAATTGCTAAAATAATAAATTACTAAAAATATATAATTATAATTATTTAATTTATAATTATATATTTTTATATAATGGCGGCAGACGTCGATCCCATCCTCGAGCTTGCGGCAGCGATCGTCCCAATCGACGAACTCTCTCAGACGGGGATCATTAGCGGCCCTGTCAGCAACGTCTCAATCAATCCTCTCCCGCTCAAAAGTACTCATCACCGATGAGTTGGTCTGAAAGTACCGGTGCAGGAGAGCATCATCCCAGAGAAACACGTAGCGGAAAACAACACCACTTGGAGAAGAGAGCACTTCAACCTGGAGTATCATGTCATGCAAAAAGATGGTCCTAGAGAACCTCGGAAAAGCATTAGGCAATAAAGGATAACAAATTTCTACATCAACAACCAACGTACCTCCAGTGAAGACCGATGAAGAGAGCAATCCAGGCACAAACTCACTACCCAAACCATAAGAAAACAAAGTGGAACCAAACGGACAGGCAGATAATTTAAGTGGTGGAGAAATATGCAGCGTTAAATCAAAAACATTAAAAATAGGGGTATTACCCCAATCAATGGAAAACCTCAAAAGAAATGCGTGTTCTCCTAATTTCATTAATGTTCGCAAAAGGTGTAGCTCACCAACTCGTCTACTTTCTATAGTGCCCGAAGGCAACCGTTCAGGGACGAGACGCACCAAGTCAAAATCGCAAATTATACCGTAAGACGCTCTTTTTTGTAAGCTAGCAAGAATTTGAATAGATTGTTGTAACGTGGTTGGCGCTTCACTAAAGTGCTTACGTAAATAAAATTCATTGCGATCATCATAATGCGCAAACGTACTTAGTGCATTCGGTGGCAACGGAACGACATAAGGCGGCACCAACGGAACTAAATCTGGTGGCGCCGAGGGAATCTCATCAGGAGTCACTATAAGCGGCCCTATCCTAAACATATAATTCGATAAATGATTTTCTTTAAAATTCATGGAGGATAAAATTAGGATAAAGGAAATAGTCGCCACAGAAATAAAATCTAAAACATCCGAGGGTGTGACCAGCGATGGACTCGTAGGGTAATAGGTCGTCAAAGGGGACATGTCCAAAGGAGGAGCTAGGTCATTCTCAACATCGAAACACGGGTTTAACGTCCAAGAAAGATCACCCGGTTGCAAGCCATTAAAGTCATATGAAAATTCAAACAATGGATTCTCTCTTATAGAAAATTCGTCCGACATGTCTACCAATTCATTAGATATATCATGTAAATCAGAATCAGTGGTCGGGTCATAGGTCGACAACAATAATACGAGATCTGGAGGCACTAACGGGACCTCATCTGGGGGTACGGGCAGAATGAACTCAGGGGGCACCGTAGAACTCCTGAAATCAATCGTACCACACTCATATCCTAAATGATCAGTACGTCGCGTCAACGGGTTAGGGGGACGAGTCGGTAAAATCAAACCTGGGGTACAATCCAAAAAGTCGTCCACTAATGCAACTTCCTTGCTTACAATTTCTTCTGACACACTATCCAAGTTATTTAATTTAGAATCAATTATGGTCTCAGACAAGGGTAAAATTGAGCCCGACGGAAGCGTTAAATTAGGAACGTTAGATAAAGGTGTTTGCATCAAAGAAATATCGTTCGGGCTCATAGCACTAAAATCATCCAAGCATAACTCGCTCACCAATGGTAAGTCTTCCCAATCAGTCGGAACATCCAATATATCAGGATCATCAGAACAGTCCTCAAAATATCTCTGTCTAAGAGGAACCAGCTCGAGTCCGAACAGATCATCTCCTAAGTCACTACTAAGTAAACTCTCATCATCAGGTAAAAGGCCTACCGACTCAGGTGTAATCTCAGCAGGAGTAACCGTAGGCTCCAAAATGTCATCGACGAGGAGTGGAAATGATTCCTCAGTGGTGGAATCCTCATCTAGGTCACTAGGGTAACCAATATCCTCATCGTCGCTATAATCGTCAGGGATAACAGCCTCGTCCTTAGTGACGGGAACACTCATAACCACAGCCTCAGTATCAATCATGCTAATAGGAACACTCTCACCCCTTGGGCTCATGGCATTCCTAGCACTTACGTCTAACGACCTAGGGATAAAGGTCCTAAGTTTCTCTTTCCTCTCATAGGTAGGGGTACTCGTGCTTGATATAATCAGATCTTTGCGGGGCAAGGATCTAGCGTGAGGCTTATAGTCACTTCTAAAATCAGGAAACTGGGAACGACAGTAGGTGGGATAATACTCATCCGTTAAGTAATTTTTCATAATCTGCCAACCTATACGTGGGTCGATGGAGGGCATTCCTAAACGTCTTTCCTCATTGAGCCAGAAAGTATGGGCTCGCCCAAATAATTGCAGTCTCGCAACGGGAATCCTGTGGGGATCCACAATACGATATTGCTCAAAATAATGCTCCATGTCGTTCACCCAACATAGAAACACTCGCGGTCCACCTAGCCCATCATATGTCGGAGCAGGAATCCTAAAACGCCTAGAGGTGCGCGGTGTAACTTGATGAGCCTTTAGTTGGCCAATCAACCCCTTAATCTCTTCTACTACCGGGCAATGGAAAGACTTTCTAACTTTCAGGACGGAACCTAAAGGTTTCATTCGGGAAACGTGAACATCGTAGGCCATTTCAGATGGAACCAGAGAGAATACTCAACCGTAACCGGTGCACATGCAAAGAAGAAAATAGTCTGGTCCTATTTATTTTTAAAGATAGATTTGTTCCCGCTAATATTTCAAAATAATATATAAATTTTTTTTGATATTCTTGTTGGCAAAAATATGGAGATTATTAATTAATTTTTTTCTGATTTTGTTATTGCGGAAAATAAAATTTAGCCGGCTATTGCCACACCACAGAATTATTTTTTTTGTTTTAATTTGGAGAAAAATTTGAAATTTGGAATTTGAAATTTTGAATTTTGAAATTGGAAATTGGAATTTTGAAATTTGAAATTTGAATTTTAAATTTTGAAATTTGAAATTGAAATTCGAAATTTGAAATTTGAAATTTGAAATTTGAAATTGGAAATTTGAAATTTGAAATTTGAAATTTAAATTTTTAAATTTGAAATTGAAATTCGAAATTGAAATTTGAAATTTGAAATTTGAAATTTGAAATTTGAAATTTGAAATTTTAAATTTGAATTTTGAATTTTGAATTTTGAAATTTCGAAATTTGAAATTTGAATTTTGAATTTTTAAATTTTGAGAGGGGGAGGAGTGCCAATTAGGAAATTGACGAGAACCTCCCTCTGATACCAAATTGATGTAGGCGTACACGTTTGGACCGAAATAAAATTACGGACGCGCACGACTCTCTCTCCACGAACTAAAGTCTACGCTCACACAATCGTTCTACGCCGCACCACGTTATAATGTCCAATCAATTATATGCTAGCCTACGGGTAGCCAAACCGCTTGGGACCGAATAGAGGCTATAGGCCGATATCCGTTCCGGCTAAAAGGACCAATATTGGATCCGACCGAGCGGTGTTGTACAAAAAGAGATCTACCGAATAAAACACGATTCGGAAAAAGGTAAATCTCTCCCAACAAAAGAAAACAAGGGATCGCCAAACCCTTTTCGAAAATTAAGTCAATCAAGAGAAACACAAACGATCAAAGAAATCCACGATGAATTAATGCTATCAAAATACAACGCTACGAATCTACCACCACATGAATTAATCTAGGAAGAGAAACACACAATCGGTAGAAAGGATTCGTTACCCTATCGGAATGGATGATTCCGATTTCTCTACTTGGATCGTTCTTCAACGGCTCCGCCGGAGTCACGCCGGTTGGAGAGAAACTTGTCCGCCTTCGTCGCGTCACGCTGGAGTTGGAATCCACAAAGGAAATCTTTGCCTTGGCCGATTTCTTCAAGGAGGTGGGTTGAATGGTTTCTTTGTTGGAGTTCGGTTTTGAATGGAGAAAAGTAGTAGGAGAGGGTTGTTAAGGTGAGAAAAGAGGAGGTAAAGAGGGGAGGAGTCTTGTGGCCGAATTCCACAAGAAGGAGAGGTAGGAGGGTGGCCGAAATTGCCAAGGAAGAGGGGGAAAGAAGGATGGCCGAATTTTGCCAAGGGGGGAGGAGGATCTCAAAAGATCTTTAGGAAATTATTTTCTTATTCTTCTTCTCTCTAAAAAATCCTTCCTCCACATGGCTATATATAGCCTACACCACTCAATCTCCCTCCAATCAAAATTCAAACTGAAAATAAGATGGTTATAGGCACCCATCATTACACATGAAATGAAATAATTAAAACAACACATGATGGTTATAAGCACCCATCATCACACATGAAATGAAAATTAAAACATGAAATAAATACTTAAAATAAAATTGCTAAAATAATAAATTACTAAAAATATATAATTATAATTATTTAATTTATAATTATATATTTTTATATAATGGCGGCAGACGTCGATCCCATCCTCGAGCTTGCGGCAGCGATCGTCCCAATCGACGAACTCTCTCAGACGGGGATCATTAGCGGCCCTGTCAGCAACGTCTCCATCAAGGCGCCAAGCTTGGATAAGAACTGATAGTATAACGACCGAGAGAGGGCTTTAGTTAGGATGTCAACAACTTGTCCTGTAGCGGGAACATGCTCCAATTCTATTTTCTTTGATTGAACTTTTTCTCGAATGAAGTGACAGTCAACTTCAATATGCTTTGTTCGTTCATGGAAGACGAGATTCTTGGCAATATGTATCGCTGCTTGACTGTCACAAAATAAGGTCGCCGGTGATGAGGGTTTGAGTCCCAAGTCATTAAGAAGACTTTCAAGCCAGGTTAACTCAGATACAACAACACCCATAGCCCGGTACTCGACCTCAGCAGACGAGCGAACAACAATTGATCTGCTTCTTGCTACGTTAGGTAATAAGGTGTCCACCGAAGTATGTACAGAAATCAGTTGTGGAACGTCTATCATCAAGAGAACCTGCGGAGCCAACGTCAAAATACGCAACAAGAGATATAGAGGTAGATGGTTTGTAAACGATTCCCTGTCCTGGAGCAGTATTTAAATATCTGAGAATGCGCTCAACAACTTGAAGATGAGATGTCCGAGGAGCATGCATAAAACGACTCACAACCCCCACAACAAACGAGATATCAGGTGGAGTAATCGTAAGATAAATCAGTTTCCCCACCAAGCATTGATAGTATTCTGGATTTGTAAGCAGTGAGTCGGAATTAGAACCATGTGAAGAAAGCTTGTGATTTACATCCATATGGGTGTCCGCAGGTTTGCACCCTGAGTAGCCAGCATCTTGAAGGAGGTCAATACAGTTCTTCCGTTAGGATAAGACGAGACCATCAGGTCGTCTTGCGACCTCAAGCCCAAGTATCAAAGATTTCCCAGGTCTTTCGTCTGAAATGTTGAGTTCAAATGTTGCTTGATTTGTTGTATCCTTGTAGAGTCGTTGCCAGTAATTAGGATATTATCAACATACACAAGGAGAATCACAGTGCCTGTTGGCTGATGACAAGTGAAGAGGGAGAAGTCAGCCGAGCTTCGTGTAAAACCAACGTCGCGAACCACCCTACTGAATTTTTCAAACCAAGCACGCGAGGACTATTTGAGACCATATATAGTCTTCCAGAGATGGCATACATAAGACTACCCCGTGGTCTCAAACCCGGGAGGTTGGTGCATATAAACAGTTTCCTGGAGATCGCCATTGAGAAAGGCGTTTTTAATATCGAACTGATGGAGGGGCCACTGACGATGGACATTCAAGGTGATCAGGACCCGAACGGTATTCAACTTGGCAACCAGGGAGAAATTTTCTTCATAATTAAGGCCTTGCTGCTGAGTGAAACACCGGGCCACGAGACGAGCTTTTAGGCGGTCAACAGTCCCATCCGCAACATGTTTGATAACAAATACCCACTTGCAACTGACACAGGACTGACTGGGAGGAAGAGGAACCAGATCCCATGTCTGGTTAGCCCAAAAGGCAATTATTTTATCATCCATGGCCGCCCGCCACCCCGGGTACTGAAGCGCTTTTTGCACAGAGTTAGGAATATAAATGAAAAAAAGAGAAATGAAAATTTTTTGGAGTGGCGGAGAGAGACGATGTAAAGATATATAATTCGCCAAGGGATGAGCTGTAGAGGTTGATGCTGGATCAGCGGGCTGCGGGAGCTTGTTAGTAGGCGAACTAAGAAGGTGAACTACACAACCAAATATACGGGGTGTGAGAGAGAAAGGCTCTTTGGAAGGAAAGAGGAGACTAAATGGAGAGGCGAAGTCGAGTACGGAAGAAGGCATGCAGTTGATGAGATGACAGACAGTCGAAACCGTAAAATTCCAGTATTCTGTGAGTACCTGCATTTGAAACATTAGTGATCGGGCGACATCGAGGAGGTGACGATTCTTGCGCTCGGCCACACCGTTTTGCTGGGGGGTATAAACATACAAGGTTTGATGTATGATGCCAAATTCGGTGCATAAATTTGTGAAGGTGCGATCAGTGTATTCGCGAGCATTGTCAGTGCGAATGATTTTTAATGTAATAGAGAACTGTGTGCGCGTCTCAGTAAGAAAAGTACGAAAACAGATGTTAGTTCAGTACGATCATGAAGTAGATATAACCAAGTGAGATGCGAGTAATCATCAATAAAGGTGACAATATCGATATCCAAAAACACTAGGGACTTTATAGGGTTCCCAGCCATCAGAATGAACTAAAGAGAATGGAGTATCACTCCGGGTACATGTAGGAGGGAAAGAAGTACGATGCTGTTTGCCGTAGATACATGATTCACAAGTAAACTCTCGCAATGAAATATCAGGAAGAGCCTTCTTGAGAATTGGGAGGGGAGCATGCCTAAGGCGGCGATGCCAATCAACAGTGGAGACAACAGAGAGAAGGGTTGGTGGAACATCCAAGAGATACATCTCATTCGACAACCGCCCTTTACCAATGGTACTCCGCGTGCGACGATCCTGTACAATAAAAGGGGAAGGAGATAATGTTATACAACAGTTAAGTTCCTGAGTAAGACGACTAACTGATAGTAGATTGAAGGGGGATCCCGGAACATGAAGAACCAAGGATAGATGGAGAGTGGGAGAAAGCCGAAGATCAGCCGCGTCAGAGACCGGAGTGGTGTCGCCATTTGCGACAGCGATGAACTTGGGATAAGCAGACTGTGTATATTGCGGTGGTCTCTGGGATGTAATGTGGTGAGTAGCACCTGAGTCCACTATCCAGTGAGGGCTATGAGAGAGACAGGATATACCTTCAGTGGAGAAAGACGCAACCGAGCCAGACGAGCGACTGCTAACGCCTTGGAGCTGTTGAAGCTGGGTGCTGAGAGCGTTGATATCTTGCCAGGTAGAAGAATCAGAATCCTGTAGAGCAGCACCTGTGAGAGTAGGAGCAGCTGTAGTAGAGACAGCAAGGTGTGGAGGCAGACCATGTTTGCGGTAGCATGTAGTTTCAAGATGAACCTCTCGACCACAGTAAGTACATTTGAAGGCAGAACGCCCAACACGTCCTCGTCCCCGAGATGTGTGGCGGCCTCCCCTAGCTGAAGAGCCATGAGCTGGAGCAGTAGGTAAGGAGTGGCTGCTGAAGGAGAGCTGGAGAAAAAATTGCTGGGACCTCACAGGGAGGTGTAACCTTGAGCAGCATAGAACAAACATTAGACAGTGAGGGCGTTGTAGAGGAGGAAAGAATCTGAGCCCGGACACTGTGAAGATGGGGTGGAACACGGGTCATCATCATCGCTGTCCCAAAAGTTTCTTTTTGCTCCCGTTGTGTAGCAAGGTCCGTTGAGGGAGGCTGATGTTGTATCGAGGACTCCACCAGAGTTTTGGTCTTGGCAACACAAGAGGTTAAATCACTCGTTGTGCCGAGATCCAGATTTTGAAGTGCAGAAATGATATCAAATAGATGTAGCAAGCTGCCTTTGCCAGCGTAGACAGAATGAAGCTCCTCCCACCTCGCTTTAGCAGTATCATGATACATGTCGATGCAGTATGACTCGGTATCCATGGAATTGAGGATCCAAGATTGGACCCGGTTGTCATCACGGAGCCATTTGTTAGTGGGAATAACAGGAATGTCCCGAGTTGTCATCTCTACAATGCACCCATTCCACAAAGTTGTGCTTCCCACTGAGAGAGACGACGGTGATCCGAAGCTCATCACGAACATCCGAAGAGGGGCCAGCTGCACGAGCGGGAAGAGAGGAGGCCTCCGTGGAGTCCATTGTAGCAAGAGAAGAGGGCGGCCTGGCAACGAAGTTCCGGTTAGAAGAATGTGTGGCGGGTAGAGCAACAAGCCCGCAGCGGGTAGAGAATCAAGTCCGCAGTGGGTAGAGAAGCAAGTCCACGGTGGGTAGAGAAGCAAGACCGCATTGGGTAGAATAGGGGCAAGCTCGCATCAACTAGAAGAGAAGCACAGCGGATAGAGGAGCAAACCCATATCAGCTAGAATAGGGGAAAGCCCGCAGTGGGTAGAGAAACAAGTCCGCAACATGTAGAACTGTAGCAAGCCCGCATTAGCTAGAGGAGAAACACAACGGGTATAGGAGCAGTAGAACAGTCCGCGGGACAAGCAGTGAGATAGTAGAGAGTGGTAGACGATTGTTAAAGGAGAACCAGCCCGCGCAAGATCAGTCCGCGCGACTAGCAGTCCGCACGATAAAACGGGGCAAGAGATATGTTGAAGAAGACCGCGCGAGTCCACAGTGGGTAGACGAGAAACCGTTAGCCTGCGGCGAACAACAGAGAGGGGGCAAGCAACAGGCAGGCTGCGAGAAGCAGTGGAACGAGACCGAAGCGGTCTGAAACGGAGTGGGGCCCAGACAAATCCCTATAAAAGGGAGAGATGTGGGGATGAGACGGGAGGGAGGGAGGGAGGTGAAAAACGAAACCGCACAAGGGTTGTGGTTTAAGAAAAAGAAGTCGCACAAAGGATTGCGGTTAGGAAAGCGGAAAGACCGCACAAGGAGTGCGGTTAGAGATAGGAGAACAGGCCGACGGTCAAAAAGAGGTTAACCGCAAGAAGGATCATTTCAGCTCTGATACCATGTAGAAGAATAGAGTAAATCTTGTATATACTTCTTGAATGTCAAATTACAAGTATGAGTACAAATATATAGGGGGAAGGGAGAGAGAAAGAGTAATCCCTTTTTCAAGATGTGAGACTATTACATGAGGAAAAAGAGGGCCTATAATGGGCAGCTAAATGGGCCTTTACAAGATTGTTTTCTAACAACTATAATATTCTGTAGAAAGTTAAAAAATAAAGTGATCAAAGTTCAATAATATAACATCATGAAATATACATTCATATCTCTCTCTCTCTCCCTCTCTCTCTCTATATATATATACTATATTAAAAGGTAGAAACACCCTTTGATTAAACATTCACTATTCAATTTTTCCCCTCTTTATTCTAAAAATTTCAGTTTTTAAAATTTTGTGTTTTCTCTTTTATTTTTAAAAATGCACTCTCCTACAGACAAAGTCCTCTACCTACCTCGCAAACCCCGTGCATACCGCAAAAATGACCAACGAGCAATGTATAACACTTGGGGGTTTGCGAGTGCCGAGCGGCGGGAGCGCCGTCGCGTGGGAACAATGCCGTGGTCGGGATAATGTCGTGCGGGGGACTGGGGCCCCTCGTGCACTATCGCAGTTGAAGTACTGTCTCAGTTGGCCGTTGGGGCGGTGCCCCGTGCCTGTCACTTATATATATATGTATATTTGTATATATATTCCCAATAGAAAGAAGAACCGGGCAAGGGGAAGGGCCGACGGCAAAAGGGAGAGGAAGGAAGCTAGGGTTAGAGGAGAATAAGAGAGCAGCCCTTTTAGGTTTTATGCTACTCCAAGACAAGAAAAAAACGAAAGCCCTCTTATATTAGTGAGGTGCTAATAACAAAACTGAATTGAAAAATTAGACTTAATTTAAATTATCTGGCCCGCCCGCCGCAACTGTTTCATCCTCGTTGTCCGAGCCGCGCCTGCCGCGACCGCCTCATGCGGTTCCTCATTGGCCAGGGCGTCCTCATCTCGTTCCCTCCGCGTATAGACCCGTCATGGGTGCTCCTCATCGTGAATGCCCGTAACAATGCTGCCATCTGGAAAATTCACCTTGTTCTCGAGGCAGAAGTCGAGAAATTGATGACGGAAGTCATTTCGCAATAGCCAAGTGGCCTCAGACGGTGGGTGGTGGCGCCACGCCACAAGGAGCTCCTTTGGAGCATCATCTCTGGGTAGGTGGTGGCGGCGGTCGAATATCCTGTGCGGGTATAAGGGAGCAGAGTCAGAGTAGTCAAGATCACTCAGAATGTGGTCCAGGGTCTGGTGGTCGCCCACGACGCTGCGAAGTTGAGAGATGTGGAACACTGGGTGGATACAACTCCACTCTGGAAGTTGGATCTTGTAGGCTCCAGTTCCAATTCGGGCCAGGGCGGTGAACGACCCAAAAAATCACGGTTCGAGTTTGGGGCAAGGGCGTTTGGCGACCGTGAGTTGGCGGTATGGGTGGAGTTTGATGAAGACTTTCTCGCCGACTTGGAAGGAAAGATCCCGACGCTTGTAGTTGGAGTAGGACGTCATTTTTGCCTTGGCCCGACATAGGTGATGTTTTAGACTGTCCAAGATGATGCCCCGATCTTGTAGATGATTTGACAAACTAGGCACGAGGCACTCCCCCAGAAGGTGGCGCATTACATCCGGTGGTGGTCGGCTGTAGACGGACTCAAATGGAGTTGTTCCCGCCACATGGTGGTAGGCGGTGTTGTACGAATACTCGGCTCAACCGATCCACTTGGCATGCGTGCCCGGTCTCTTTCCAATGAAACGACGTAAGTCTCCAAACAATGGTTGAGAACCTCTGATTGGCCATCCGTTTGCGGATGGTAAGCGGAACTCATGCGGAGGCGTGTGCCTTGAAGGAGGAACAAGGACGTGCAAAAATTGCTCAGAAAGAGGGGATCACGATCACTGACAACCGATCGCGGAAAGCAATGAAGTCACATGATTCCGAAGATGAAACCGTCGGCCACTCCCGCGGCCATGTACGGATGTCAGAGTGGAATGAATTGCGCGTACTTGGAGAGGCGTTCCACCATTATCAGGATGCAGTTGAACTCATTGGATCGGGGAAGGCGTGTAATGAAATCCACATCAATATCCTCCCAAATACGATCCAGAGTGGGCAGGGGTTAGAGTAACCCACCCGGGAACATCGTCTCGTACTTCGCCTTCTGGCATGGAAGACAGGCGGCTACGCGGTCTTTGACTTGCTTGAACATGTGCGACCAATAGAGGGATGCCGCCAAGCGCCGGTAGGTGCGGAAGGCTCCGACCTTGCCCCCGGATGGCTTAGCATGGAACTAGGCTAGAAGGCGCATAATGAGAGGGGAGGTCACAGACAGCACTAAGCAGTCCTGGTAAAAGTGCCGACCGCCCACTATGGAGTATGGGGGTAGTTTCCCGGGTCGGTGATGAGGGCAGTTCGAATGGCGGCAAGGTGCGGGTCCATTTCCACTTCATGTTGAATTGATGCGACATCCTTCCAGACCGAACGAGAGATGACCCTGAGTTCCGAGGATTGCACTTGTCGGGGAGAGAGCATCCACCGCTCGTTTGGTGCGGCCCAGACAGAATTCGACGGAGAAGTCGTACCCAAGAAGCTTAGCCATCCAAAGTTGTTGCGTTGGCGTGACGATTTTATGTTGGAGGAGGTAGCACATGCTATGGTGATCGGTGTGGAAAATAAAGGGGCGGCCCAGGAGGTACGGTTTCCAGTGTTGAACTGCCAGGACAAGCGTCATGAGCTTGTTTTCATAAGCCGAATGACTACGAATGGTGTTGGAGAACGCCCGACTATAGTAGGCGATGGGGCGTCCGCCTTGCTTAAGAACCGTACCCACGCTGGTTCCCGAGTCATCACACTCCACGATGAAGGGTTGGTTGAAGTCAGGTATGACCAGAACTGGGCCATTCACGAGGCCATACATCCCAAAGGGAAGTGGAGGTCAGCCAATGTAGGACCGCCGTGATTTGTCGTCATCCTTGGACACGCCCCGGGACGAGATCGTGTGGCCCAAGTAACTGATGGTGGTCATGCCAAACGAACACTTCTTGCGGTGGAGGACAAGGTGATGCTGGCGGATCGTCTCGAGCGTGCGACGTACATGAGATAGATGCTCCTGTCAGGATGAGATATACACCAAAATATCATTAAAAAACGAGTATGTGGTGTCGGAGTACCGTTCAAAAGATATTGTTCATAGTGGCTTGAAAGGTGGCCAGGGCGTTTGTCAGCCCGAAGGGCATGACAAGGAACTCGTATTGCCCTTCATGCATTCGAAATGCTGTCTTTGGTACATCGGCCGATCGAACCCGGATTTGATGGTACCCCGCTCGGAGGTCGAGCTTCGTGAAAAAGGTGACACCGTGGAGCTCGTCCAAAACTCCTGAATGACTGGAATGAGATACTTATGTGGAACAGTGGCCTTGTTCAATTCTCGGTAGTCCACATAGAATTGCCAACACCCGTCCTTCTTGCGCACGAGGAGGACCAGGCTCGAGAAGGGGATCGCGCTTGGGCGGATAAGGATGCCCGTGAGCATCTCCCACACTAAGCGTTCGATCTCATCCTTCTGGACATGCCCGTAGTGATAGGGCCGCACGGACACGGCTGTGGTGTGGGGCTACAGCGGAATGGCATGGTCCGTGGCCCGCACCAGAGGTAAGCTCATCGGAGGTGTAAACACATCGGAGAACTCGTCGAGGAGGCAGAGGTCGGGTAGAAGCACCGAGGCTTCCGTCGGCTCGGCTTGTCGCTGCCAAAGCGAAGCGGAGAACTCCACATTCAAAGTACGGTGGATGGCTCAGAAGGAAATCAGTGTATGGAGAAGTGCGGAGTCGCCAACAGGGTTGCAAGGTGACTCTTCCCATAAGAACTGCATGGACATCTCAGCCCAATTGACATTAACGTCTCCCAATGTCGCCAGCCATGCCACTCCCAGGATAATGTCAACACTGCCTAGTTTGAACACATAGAAGGTCGTCGTCACGGAGCAAGGTCCCATGACCACCCTCACGACGGTGCAATAGCCCGCGGTCCGGCGGCGATGGCCGTCTCCCAAACATACCGTGAAGTCTGGCGGCAGTGTGCACAGAATGGAGAGTTGCCGCACCAAACGATGAGAAATAAAATTGTGGTTGGCGCTGCTATTGATCATAATGAGGACTGTATGCCCCCGGACAAGGCCGACCAACTTCATCGTTCGTAGCCCGATGAGGCCGCCCATCGAGAAGCAAGGAAGGTCTAAGCGGTGGAAGGTGGCCCCGTCGTCTTCCGACGATGGTATCTTGTCGGCGAGTTCGAGTGCTTCAAAATCCTCCAACGTGATTTCAGAGGCAAAATCCCCGATGATCGCATGAAACTCCTTTATGGTGCACTCATGATTAGGAGAATAAGGTTACTGACACCTGAAGCATATCCCTTTATTCCGTAGCTCGTCGTAGTCCCTGTTGGAAAGGCGGTTCGGTGCAGGAGTGCGGCCCGTGCGAGCCTCGCCAGTGGGTGATGGCTGCGGGCCGTAGTCACGCGAGGGGGGGGGGGGGGAGAGGACGAGTTGGAGGCTCGACGGTGGCGGGCGGGCAAAGAGATACACAACTTTAACTTTCGAAATTACAATGGGCTAAAGTTGCGGGATACACAACTTCTGTATTCACCCTGTCATTTCTTTTTTATATTAAATTTAAAGGTTTGTTTGCTGGGATCTTGGCGAGACAAGCAAGGGTGTAAATGCAAAACTTGAATCTTGTCGAGACACTTTAGAAAAGAAGGGGTTTAGGTTGAGCAGGGCACAACGGAGTATATAGAGCTTAAATTTAGCAGTGCAAGAAGGGCAGATGACTTCGTTATTAAGTTGGGTGATCAAGATATTTCCCGTAGTGAGTGTTTTAAATATTTTGGATCGATAGTTCAAAAAGACGGAGGTATTGATAGAGATGTGACACAAAAAATTCAAGCGGGTTGGTTGAAGTGGAGAGGCACGTTAGAGATTTTATGTGATCATAAAGTACCATTAAAACTTAAGGGCAAGTTTTACCATACTGCAATTTGACCTGCGATGCTCTATGATTTTGAGTGTTGGGCAGTGAATTGAGTACATGAGCAAAAAATGGGAGTTGCTGGGATGAGAATGCTTAAGTTGATGTGTGGACACACAAGATTGGATAAAATTAGGAATGGATGTATTATGGATAAGATAAAAGTAGCACCAATTGCAGAGAAGATGCGAGAAGCTCGACTAAGATGGTTTGGACACGTACAAAGGAGACCATTAGAGGCACCTGTTAGGCGTTGTGAGAGTCTAGTCAGTAGGCATGTTAAACGAGGGTGGGGTAGACCAATAAAGACTTGAAATGAAACTATAAGGAAAGACTTGATGTACTTAGGCATTAGTGAGATTATTACAAAAGATAGGACACAATGACGACAAAGGATCCATATAGACGATCCCACTATAGTGGGATAAAGGCTTGAGTGTTGTTGTATTTGCCAGGATCTCCCCTCAAAGTTTGCATATTACAGCTTTCACCCCTCTAACAGATTTACTCCAAGGGGGTACCTTTGTCCATGGATGTTTCGGTTTCGCATACTGGCGGGACACGCACAAGCTGACAAGACATCGTGTTGAGTCCGCACGCGGATATGGAGAAGATGATCGGTCCGTCTGGAGGAGACACCGAAGACCTGACGCCAACATAATTATTTTATCTTTATTTGCATTATGTTATTTCATATTATGTATGCGTACGCTTTTATTTTTATTTGCTTTCTCTATCTGCACCCCGTGCCTAGAAAGAGTGGTGTTGTACTACCTTTCGATTTATTCTTGGATGAATGAAAATTAGAGTTGCTCCCTAAGGATTTCCTCTCAAACCTAATCCCCTCTTGTCTCCCTCATCTCTGCAGTCCCTCCTTGCTGGGTTCCTCTCCGGGATCATATTAATTTGGTCCGACCTGCCTCACCGCCCGCTCGTCGCCGCCAATAGCCACTCCAATCTAGGTCTGTGTTGCTTCCTATTTTCCACTGCGCCGCGTCGTTTCTGACAGACTCCCGCACGCCGTTTCACTCCAATCGCATAACTCCCGCACGACTTGCTCTTCTATGCTGCGTTCAGATCCATCGTTTCGGTTCCGCCTCCCGCGTCATTTCGGTACCGCCTCCGCTTGAGTCTGTTCCTTGTTGCGTCCCCGAGCTGCCTTCTGCTGCCTTCCACTGCTCAGCTTCCAGATCCGCTCCGCTCCACGCGACAGGCCGCCGATCTCGCGTGCAGATGCAAAAATTGTTCGTCGATCCACTCCCGATCCACAGCTTCTCCTGCGCGTCAGCCGCTTCCTTCTCCCATGCATCAATAGCTCCTCAATTTGCTGCAAGAAGGTTGTCGGCCCTCGACTTCCACTGTCCTCAGCTAGATCCGCTCACTATCGGTCGAAATCTGATGTTTCCAGGCCGATGGCTCCCCACACTCGCTTCTCCTGTGACCCCGCTCCAGATACCGCCTCCGAACCCCTTAGCCGCTGCTTGGAGGCTCAAGAGCAACTCGTCGCCTCCATGCATGCCTCCCTTCTCGCCCTCCACTCCAAGATCGACTCCCTCTAGGCGTTCGCTGCCGGCATTTCGACCGCGTCTGGTCTGGTTCACCCGCAGATAGGGGCTCTCTCCTCAGCATCGGGTCGCCGTTCACTCCTTCAGGGACCACTCCTCGACCCCTTCCGGGCCGGTCCACCCTCTCCCTCGACATTCCCTCTTTTGTCGGCATTAACCCGATGGGTTGGATCGTCAAGGAGGAGCAATATTCGACCTTTACTAGACACTGGAGCACGTAACATGTCTAGGGTTGTGGTGGGCCTGGACGGCTCGACCCTCCACTGGGCTCGGTGGCTCCGCCAGTCCAATCCGTGCCTCTCCTGGCCCGAACTCAAGCAGGAAATGATCCGGCGGTATGACACCCGCTACTCCGGCTCCTCTATCAAGCGTCTTTGCGGCGTCTGTCAGACGGTCGTCCTGGATGACTTTGTTGATGAGTTCGTCGCCCTGGTCTCCCATGTCCCCGGGCTACCGCCCGATCATTACCCGGGCTTCTTCATGCAGGATCTACTACCACATATGCTCTTTTGTCTTCGCACGCACCACTCCCGCACAGTCTCCTACACCATGGACTTAGCGCGTCTGGTGGAAGCCGTCTTCTTCCATGACCATCTGCTCTTACGACCAACCTCCACCAGCCTCGACTACCTTGGCGACCACCAGCCACCGCGGCCGCCGCCTTGGGGAACCGGTCTGGCCGCCCAGCCGCTCCTCAGCACATCTCAAATAGTGATTACAATGAGCTTAGAAACAAGGGTCTCTGTTTTCGATATCGTCAACCCTACTCTCCCAACCATGAGTGCTCCGTCAAGGAGTTGCACGCCATCATCAGCGATGTCGACCTTAAGGTTACCCTGAGCGACTTTGAGGCCCTGCAACTCTTAGTGGGGGATACACCTCGCGACCCTACCACAACTACGTTTCATCGCCTGGAGTTATTCCGTGCCTCGACAGACGGGATCTCCAGCCAGCAAACCATGCTGCTCTCGGGCACGTTGCGGGATCGCCCGATCATCATCATGGTGGACAGCGGCGCAGACCACAACCTCATCTCTGAGCGCCTAGTGTAACAACTCCATCTTTCCTCGATTCCCTCTCTAGATGTTGTGGTCCGCCTGGGTGATGGGCACCGCCGCCCGACTCCGGGCCATTGCACCACCGTGTCTCTCTCCGTAGGGTCCTGTTCCGTGACGGCAGGCTTCTACGCATTCGGCCTAGGCGGTATCGACGCCATTTTGGGGATGGTTTGGCTCCGCACTCTCGGCGATGTACACGTTAACTGGGCAAATATGAATATGCAGTTCCTACTCGGTGGCCAGCCATGTCGCCTCAACGACCCCCGCTCTACTTCGCTCTCTCGTCTCCCTCTGCACGAGACATCAGACCTCGAACGTCGGCCTCCCCACGGGGCTGTGGGCCCTCTCGGGCCCGTTTGATGTGTCTTTTCCTTTCCCGATGGACCACCCAGAGATTTCCACTACGCTCGTCGACGCCGTCCAACCTCCGATAGGATTTCCACCAGCCCGGCCGTGCCAATTCCCTCCAACGTAGGACCACAACAGTCTCGACACAGGCGTTCCGTTCTGACCATAGGCGCCAGGATGAGCTTGAGCCTTTGTTGCTTGGGATGTTGATGGGGGACCTTACCCGTTCCGATGCAAGCCCATTTTCTAGTTCGGGTTTTTTGGTCCGGAAGAAAGACGACAATTGGCGCCGTACTATACAACCAGCTACTTGATCGCTGCTATCACCTTCAGGGGGACTCTGGCTCGCATGAGGTCCCTGTTTCTGGGTCTTACCGTCCAGAGTCCGAAGCTACGTGGCTACACTAGGATCACTTCTATCGCCACCCCTCCAACCACTGGCATGGGGAGAAGGAATTTTTTCCAGATGAAGACATTGTTACGGTTGCGCTTGTCAAATGGACACGCATACGCTAACAAGACGTCGTGACGAGTCCGCACGCGGAGGGAGACGATGACGGATCCGTCCGGAGAAAGAGAGACCGAAGACGCGACGCCGTCATAATTATTTTATCTTTATTCGCTTTCTGTTATTTCATAGTGTGTATGCGTACATTTTTTTTATTTGCTTTCGCTATCCGCACCCCGCGCCTATAAGGAGTGTTGTTATACTCTCTTTCGATTTATTATTGGATGAATAAAATTAGGGTTGCTGCCTAAGAATTTCCTCTCAACCCTAATCCCTTCTCGTCTCCCTCATGTCTGCCAGCCCTCCTCGCCCGATTCCTCTCCGGGATCGTATCTGTTAAGAGAAATGAAAAAGCCCACTATGAAAGCCCATTCTTTGAGCCTATGTACATACTCTTTAGTCCCATATCATAGGATTGGAGTTTTCTCCTCCTCTCTCTTCCTATATATATGTATGCATACATGTACAAGCTGTAATACAAGTATGAGAAATTAATAAATTGGATTATTTTCTCTCTCTTTAGCTTTTATCTACATGGTATCAGAGCGCCGATCACTCTAGGAGGTTACACTTTGTCTACCCGCACCAAACGTGTGATTTCCTCTCTGCTGCGGTTTTCTCCCCTTCTGGAGGTCTCCCAATTTTGTTCGCAGCCCACTGCTCGCCCTTGCGGTCTCTTAGCTTTATTTGCCTTTCTTGGCCCATTGGTACTTGGCGGTCTGTGGACCTCTGTCCACAGCCCTTGTGCGGCCTCCCTTGGCTCCTATTTCCTGCCTCTGCTATTCCCCCCATCCGACCTTTTATAGTTTTTACTGGTGGATCCCCTTGCTCGCCCCTGCCGTTTGCGGCCTGCATTGCCTGCCCGCGCAAGTAGCCATTGCGGTCTGCTCGCGGTCTGTCTGCCATGGCTTCTTTATTTGCGACCTCTTGCATTCGCGTTTTCTTCCGGTCTATCTGCCATTGCGGCCTGCCAACCTTCTTGCGGACTGCCGGACCTCTTCTTGCTTCATTGCGGTCTGCCAAACTTCTCGCGGACTTCCGAACATTCTTCCTGCCCCATTGCGGTCTGTTCGCGACTTCTCTAGTCGCGGCTTCTCAGTTGTGCTTCTCGCCTGTGTTGGCCGCTTGACCACAGCTTGCTCTTGCTGCCCGGCCTTTCTTTGTTGTTCGTCGGCCTCTTCTCCTCTAGCCGCTACGGGCTCTCAGGTCGCCTGCCTCCTGCGGTCTCTCCCTTCTCGGCTGCTCTCTCAGACCGCTCTCCTCTATTCGCCAGGCCTCCCCAGCTCCAGGTCGCTCTCTTCTATTCGCCAGGCCGCCCGGTCTATTGCTCGATCGTCTAGCCGCTGCGAGCTCCGCCTGTTGCAAACTCTTCTAGCCGCCGCGAGCTCTGCCTGCTGCGACCTCTGTCGCTGCGAGCTCTGCCTGCTGCGATCTCGTCTAGCCGCTGCGAGCTCTGCCTACTGCGGGCTCTTCTAACCGCCGCTCCTCTATCTTGCCCGATGCGAGCTCACCTTGTCGAAAGCTCATCTTGTTGAGAGCCCTGTCCGCTGCGATCCCCTTTTCGGCCCGTACTCCGCTATTCGCCAGGCTGCCTTCCTCTCTCTTGTCGCCATGGACTCAACAACTTCCTCTTCCCTTCCCGCTCGCGCCGCTGTTTCTTCTCCTGAAGTTCATGATGAACTTCAGATCACCACCATCTCTCTCTGCGCGAAATTTTTTTTTTGGAGTAGGTACATTCTGTTTGTCGCATTCTCCAGACCAAAGATCTTATTCATCATCTTACTTGGGATGCTCTCACTGTCCCCACTGACGAATGTTTTTATGATGACTGTCGGTTCCAATCCTGGATCCTTAATTCCATGGACACCGAGCCCTACCGCATGACCATGTATCATGAGACGGCCAAGACGATGTGGGAGGAGCTTCACTCTCTCTGCTTTGGCAAAGACAACTTACTGCATTTGTTTGATATCATCTCTGCGCGTCAAACACTTAATGCCGACACAACGGACGATTTGACCTCCTTTGTTGCCAAGGCCAAAACTCTGGTGGAGGCCTGGATACAACATCAACCTTCCTCCACGGATCTCCCTATGTAATGAGCACAAAAGAAAGCGGTTAGGATTGCTATGATGATGGCCCGTGTTTTTCCCCATCTTCACAGTATCAGGGCTCAGATTCTTTCCTCCTCTACAACGCCCTTGCTGTCTGATGTCTTCTCTATGCTGCTCAAGGTTACACCACCATCTGAGGTCCCAAGAAGTTTCTCTCAAGTTCTCCTCCAGCAACCCCTTTTACCTACTCCTTCTCCAACTCGTGGCTCTTCAGCTCGAGGTCGTCACACGTCTCGAGGACGAGGACGTGCTGGGCTCTCTGCTTTTAAATGTACTTACTGTGGTTGAGAAGGTCATCATGAAGCCACCTGCTACCGCAAGCATGATCTGCCTCCACACCTTATTGCTTTCACTACAGCTGCTCCTCCCACCGGTGCCACTCCACAGGATTCTGACTCTTCTACCCGACAAGATATCGACACTCTCCTCACCCAGCTTCAACAGCTCCAAGGCGTTATCAGTTGCTATTCTGGCTCTATTGCGTCTTTTTCCACCGAAGGTATTTCCTATCTCTCCCATAGCCCCCATTGGATTGTGGACGCGGGTGCTACTCACTACATTACCTCCCAAAAATCAACTCAGTACATACAGCCTGCCTATCCCAAGTTCATCATTGTAGCAAATGGCGACACCACTCCGGTCTCTGGCGCTGCTGATCTTCGGCTTATTCCAACTCTCCCTCTATCCTCAGTTCTTCATGTTCTGGGGTCCCCCTTCAACCTGCTATCAGTTAGTTGACTTACTCAGGAATTTGACTGCTGTATAACCTTTTCTCCTTCCTCTTTTATTGTGCAGGATTGCTGAACGCGGAGTACCATTGGTAAAGGATGTCTGTCAAATGAGCTTTATCTCTTGGATGTTCCATCTACCGTTCTCTCTACTATCTCCATTGTTGATTGACATCGCGCCTCGGGCATGCTCCCATCCCGATTCTCAAGAAGGCTCTTCCTGATGTCTCATTGCAAGAGTTTACTTGTGAATCTTGTATCTATGACAAACATCATCATACTTTTTTCCCTCCTAAATGTAATCAGAGTGATACTCCTTTCTTTTTAGTGCATTCTGATATTCGGGGACCCTATAAAATCTCTAGTGGTTTTGGATATCGCTACTTTGTTACCTTTATTGGTGATTACTCGCATCTTACCTGGTTGTATCTATTTCATGATCGTACTGAACTGACATCTGTTTTTCGTACTTTTCTTACTGAGACGCGTACGCAATTCTCGACTACGTTAAAAATCATTCGCACAGACAGTGCTCGTGAATATACTAGTCGCACCTTCTCAAATTTATGCACCGAGTTTGACATTATACATCAAACCTCGTGTGCTTATACCCCCATCAAACGGTGTGGCCGAGCGGAAAAAATCGTCACCTCCTTGATGTCGCTCGGTCACTCATGTTTCAAATGCAGGTGCCCACAAAATACTTGAATTTCGTGGTTTCTACTGCCTGTCTTCTCATCAACCGCATGCCCTTCTCCTTACTCGACTTCGCATCTCCGTTTAGTCTTCTCTTTCCTTCCAAGTCTCTGTTCTCTCTCACACCTCATGTCTTTGGCTGTGTATGTTATGTTCACATTCTTGGTCCACCTACTGGCAAATTAGCTGCTCGCACCACCAAATGTATGTTCGTTGGCTACTCCCGCATTCAGAAAGGTTATGTCTGCTACTCTCCTACCGATGGCAAGCTGATCGTTTCGGCGGATAAAACCTTTCTTGAAGATCAACCATTCCACTCCTCTCCTTCCACACCGTCTCTACCTTTCCCCGTCGCTCGTCTTGCTGTCCCTGTCACGACTCCATCTCTCCTACCTCTTCCTTAACCGTTCTCGACGCTTGCTCTACCTTCACCACCTCTTCGTGTCTTTTCTCGTCGTTCGTCCAAGACTGATCCCCTACAACAGCTCCCTTCTACCAATGCCATCCCGCGACCCGCTGATCCATCATCAACCTCTACGGCTCATCCCTTGGCGAATTATGTATCTCTACATTGCCTCTCTCTGCCACTCCTAAATTTTGTTATTTCTCTTTCCTCCATTTCTATTCCTAACTCTGTGCAGGAAGCTCTTCAACACCCGGGGTGGCAGACGACTATGGATGATGAAATGACTGCCCTCTGGGCTAACCAGACCTGGGATCTGGTTCCTCTTCCTCCCGGTCAGTTCTGTGTCAGTTGCAAGTGAGTCTTTGTTATCAAACATGCTGCAGATGGGACTGTTGACCGCTTAAAAGCTCGCCTCGTGGCCCGAGATTTCACTCAACAGCAATGCCTTGATTGTGATGAAGCCTTCTCCCCGGACGCCAAGTTAAATACTGTTCGGGTCCTGATCTCCTTGATCGTGTATCGTCAGTGACCCTTACATCAGTTATATATTAAAAATGCCTTTCTCAATGATGATCTCCAAGAAACTGTTTATATGCACCAACCTCCCGGGTTTGAGACAACAGAGGAGTCTCGTGTATGTCATCTCTGGAAGTCTATATATGGTCTCAAACAGTCCCCTCGTGTTTGGTTTAAAAAATTCAGTAAGGTGGTTCGAGAAGTTGGGTTTACACGGAGCTCGGCTGGCTTCTCTCTCTTCACCCGTCATCAACCAACAAGCATTGTGATTCTCCTTTTGTATGTTGATAATATCCTAATTACTGGCAATGACTCTACATGGATACAAAAAATCAAGCAACATTTGAACTCAGCATTTCAGATGAGATCTGAGAAATCTTCAATACTTCCTTGGGCTTGAGATCGCAAGACGACCTGATGGTCTTGTCCTATCCCAACAAAAGTACTGTATTGTTGATGCGATATTTTTTCTCTATGTATAAACTATGTAGATAGACATAGACTAGATTGATTTTAATCTCAGGCAAGTGCACCTATCAATCATAGTATAGGAGAAATCTACATCTCGTGTCGTATTCCACATGGTCTTTTCAAGTACTCGTACTCACTCTCACTCTATTATCATACCTATAATTAAAATTGGTTGTTTAATCTAAACTAACCTAACTAGGACTACTTGGATAAAGAGACATTGGAGAATTAAGGATAGTAAAAAACAAATAATCTAAGAGTAATCACATGAGAATAATCGCTCATTAATTCAATTCTATGTAATCACATAATAATAAGATTATCAAATTCGTTGTATTGTAAGGGTTAAATATTTATCGACTTCTCTCTCGAGCAATTCAAAACCTAAACTTAAGTTGAGTAAATTTTCTCTCGAACAATTCACAACACTCAAATTTGCATTAAAATAAAGTATCCTATCTAATTCATAAATTCATGAAATCCTATCTCTAAAATATCATGAATCCATTTATCCGTATTACCATAATCCAAACAACATATCTCTCGATCATGCAATTTGAAATACAAAGAGAAATAACACCAAAATATGAACATATAAACATCATCACAACCTTCCAATTTCTCAATCTAGAAGTTTGGAATTCATATAAAACAAATAATAAATTCATATCTAGGATGAATCTCTTTGTTTGAAAGTCTACATACGAATAAAATACCACAAATTTGATGAAAAAAATAACATACATGATTACCGAATTGTTCAAAGATAAATTTCATGCGAAATATTAAATAAATAAAGTTTGATCCATCAAGAGAGAGGAAAGATTAAAAGAGATACATGAAGATTAAAATCATACGAATAATCTCCTTCAATTCCTCCTTCCCTTGGATGCTCCACTTTCGTTCTCCAGAAGTTCTCCAAATGCTTTGATCCAAAAGTCCCTATTCTATTTTTCCTACAGGTTTTTATAGTCTCCTTGCAAACAGGGTCGAACACGGGTTCCAACACGGCTGTGGCACAGGCCGTGTTGACGGTTCAAAGGCGGTTAAACGCGAATAGATGTTTGGACGTGGGTCGTGTCATCTGACACGACTGATGACACGGCCGTGTTGTTTTTCGTGTTCTTCGCACACGACTTGGTTGGTAGCAAGTCTTCAATTTTTCCCGAAAAGGACACGGGTAGAGACACGGGCGTGTTCCTACCCGTGTGGTGCTCTGTCTTTTCTTCCAACTCTTCTGATCTTTCCCGAATAGGACACGGGTAGGGACACGGGCGTGTTCCTACCTGTGTGCTCCCAATTCCAGTCCTGTCATCAGCCATGTTGGATCCGTGAACTCCTCTGTTTGCTTCAAGACTTTTAGTTCCACTGGTTTGCAATACTTGCATTAAGAAGATGAACGAATAAATGGATAGCTTAATACGAAAATAATAGAAACTCTACACTGTGCTCTTCTATTCATGATAATACAAATTATTAACTATTCTCGCGCAATTACTACAAAGGGGAGGTAGAAAATAGTGGACATGATTACAATTATGATAGTAAAAAGACATACATAATTGTACTCATCAATTGTCTTCTTCAAGATGCTGGCTACTCAGGGTGCAAACCCGTAGACACTCCTATGGATGTAAATCACAAGCTGTATGCACATAGTTCTAATTCCGACCCACTACTTACAAATCCAGAGTACTATCGGCGCTTAGTGGGGAATCTGATTTATCTTACGGTTACACGACCTGCTATCTCATTTGTTTTGGTGGTTCTGAGTTTATTTATGCATGCTCCTCGGACTTCGTATCTCCAATCCGTCTAGCGCATTCTTAGATATGTGAAGACTGTTCCGGGACAATGACTTGTTTACAAATCATCTACCTCTCTCTCTTGTTGCGTATTCTGACACTGACTACACGGGTTCTCTTGATGACATACGTTCCATAACTGGTTTTTGTACATACTTTGGTGGACACCTTATTACGTGGCGTATCAAGAAGCAGACTGTTGTTGCTCGCTTGTTTGCTGAAGCCGAGTATCGTGCTATGACAGCTGTTGTATCTGAGCTAACCTGGCTTGAAAGTCTTCTAAATGATATGAGACTCAAACTCTCATCTCCGACAACCTTGTTATTTGACAGTCAAACAACTATACATATTGTCAAGAATCCCGTCTTCCATGAACGAACCGAGCATATTGAAGTTGTCTGTCACTTCATTCGGGAAAATGTTTATTCAAAGAAGTTAGAATTAGAGCATGTTCCTGCTACAGGACAAGTTGCTGACATTCTAACTAAAGCTCTTTCTCGACCGTTATATCATCAATTCTTATCCTAGCTTGGCGCCTACGACCTTGCTCCAGCTTACGGGAAAGTGTTAACAAGAAATGAAAAAGCCCAATATGAAAAATCCATTCTTTGAGCCCATGTACATTCTCTTTAGTCCCACATCATAGGATTTGAGTTTTCTCCTCCTATATATATGTATGCATATATGTACAAGTTGTAATAGAAGTACGAGAAATTAATAAATTAGATTATTTTCTCTCTCTTTGGATTTTATCTACAGTATCAATGGATGCTATGAAATTTAAACATTAAGGGATGGTTTTGTAATTGCGGAAGTTAGAGTGGTGCAAGCTGTAATTACGCAAACTTCGAGGGGAAGTCTTGGTAAATAATCCTAAATTTAAATTAAAATCATTTTAGCTAGTTTTGGATTCGCATTTCCCCACTTGCCCAAGCGTCTCCCTACTCTGAAATGCTCTTGAGTCCATCATTATGAAGCTAAATCTTGAGGGGAGGAATGGGGCTTGAAGAAGACAATAAAAGCATTTAACAGAAAATGAAAATACAACTCAAGGGAAAACTCCCACCTGGGGCTGATTCCTATCCAAAAGAAGAGAGTCCAAAATATTCTAAACAATCCAAGATGCGACTTGACTCCCTTTTATAAAGACTCCTGGCACACTAACTGATGAAAGGGGCCTCCTTAATTAATTAAATTAAAATCACGTAGTAGTATCATTCTAATAATGTCCTCTTAATAGAAAGAACTTAAAGAATATTCGCATAATTACAAAATTAACTCATCCCATGAGTCCATGACTCCTTGCCCAAAATTATTTTCTCTACCTCCAATTGGGTTGTGTCTGTGATGGAGATCATTCACGCACAATGAAGACGATAATTTGATCAACATTTTGGATCGATAGATGGATGGTCGGAGTTCGTGACTTCGTCGGGCTCATTTTTCTTCATTCTTCGTGTATTTGTTTTTTATTTTTAGATGCATATTTTGGACATTAGGTCAAATAATGTGATTTACCGATTTGGCCATTGAATCATTTAACCTAATTTTCCCTATATTATGCCAGCAGCCGGTTTTCCCAGAAGTATCGAAAAATTAGGTTTATTCTGGAAGGGAGCTGCTCGATCAACACTTTGTACGGCGCCGAGCCTCCAGCGGTGTGAACCCCCCCCCCCCCCCCCCCCTTTCAGTCCCTCCACAGTCTCCCCCTTCCAGTTCCGTTTATTAGTTTGTATTTATTAGTTTCATAAACTTATGTAAATTTTCACATTTTCTTGTAGGCAATTGTCATTAATAAAGTCTTTGAAGTGTCAACACAAATTAACCTTTTCCACAGCATTCGTTGGGAGTATTTATATATTTTGTTGCAACAAACCACAAAGTTGATATTAGCATGACTCAAAGACATAAATATGGTTTTATAGGCACTTAATTTGAAGTAGTTTTGGTTCAGATGCAATCACAGAATCAAGTTCTGAGTTTTGGTCAATTTTATGTTCACGTTATGATTTTTGTTTTCGGGTGAGTTTGGACAAAAACGCCACCGTCATAGAATGTATTTTTGGCATGACAACGGTTGTGACCACCCATAAAAGTGAATGAAGTTTCATGGGTGAGTTTGGGCATTCACGAACGACAGTTCGCAACTACCGCTTTCACGACCACTACGGTCGCGCCAAACAGCCTATATCTGCATTTTATGGGCTTCTAATTCAATACTTAAAGAGTATATTATATTTATGAACTATATTTTCGTCAATATGATCAGACTTCATATATAATTCTTGTGCTGGTGTGTATTCAACTAACTTCATCTGAGCTCTATAGATTTTATAGCAGTAGCAATGCTATATTTTCTCTATATTATCTGTCAAATATGAACATAATTTCACAACTATTGTTGAACTTGTCTAGATTATCATTAAAATGATTCTTCTTAGGCTGCATTTTCTATTCTGTTGTTTATTGTTTCACGCAATGCGCATTATGGGAGTCTTTTTCTCCTCATGCATTTTCCGTGCGCATCAACGCGTTTCAGTTCGATAAACCTAACGATTTTTTTTTCGGATTCATGACAGCTGGTTACATAGATCTTCAGGACTTATTCAGGCTAGGGTTTTTGACGGCCTTGGTCAATATTTTGATCTGGGGAGTGGTTGGAGGCTTCTGGTGGAAAATTTTGGGCCTCTACTAATACTTTTGTCATTGTAAGTTAAAGCTAAAACTTTTCTTTTATCCTTCATTCATGCCCTGTTCAATTAAATAATTATTAAACCAACGCCCAGTTTATTTGATTTTGAAATTTTTTCCGGAAGGTTTATATTTATTGCATCATTTTGCTGATGCAGCGATTAAAATGTTTTGCATATCATTAGTGAGAGATGCATTTGACCATTAAAATTTATTAATGCATGCAATGTATTTTAGATTTCACTCCCCCTTTTCAGTCTCCTGTTTGTACATAAATTTCTATGTTTTATTACCAAGGCTGGGTTTGGTGCAGTGTTTTTGCTTCAGTGAGTTTGGACAAAAACGCCACCGGCATAGAATAAATGTTTGGCACGACAACGGTTATAACTACTAAGAAAAAAAACCTAGTTTTGATCGTAAAAGTTGATTAAGGATCCTTTTGGTGCCACTATATTATACGCTGAAAAACAGCGGGCGCTGCTTTTTTCTTTTCTTGCGGTTCAGCTGTGCCGACATTCTCCCCGTGTCGCTCCAGACTGGCCTAAATGCCCCGCTCCTCCTCAACGACGTTTCAACCTAGCACCTTCAAAAAATTCCGTAGATCTACCACAGTTCTCTCCGCAAATCACCGTTATCTTCCATAGAATCTCATTTATTAATCCCTTTCGTCTATATATACTCTACTGAATTTTCGTTTGATTTTTTTAGGGAATGTTCTGTTGTTTTGTTTGGATGCCCGACTCTGATGCATGGCATGACAATATGCAATTTTCTGCAAGCCTGTATTTTTTTTCTTTTGAACAAATATTGTCTGTAGCATCTTTAATGCGTTCTTTGAACTTAAAAAAAAATGTAATTTGGCTGATTGCCTATTGCCTTCTTTCACTTTAACAATTGACCTAACTTGGTTTGATGTTAACTGAAAATTGGGAGCTCAACCGCCACCACAATTTCACACTATCAAATAGCTAAAACTGCTTAAACGTTCGTGACAGCACATAATATACAATTCCTCCAAATGGCAGAATTGCGTTCGTTACCGCCATTTCAAATCAGTGTTCATGACTGTCACCGCCGACCGCTGCGTTCACGACCGCCACCGCAGTGCCAAACGGTGCCCGAGTTTCTTAGATGAGATCCAAACGGAGCCTAAATATTTTCACATCACTTTCATTTACGGAGTGCATTAGGTGTTGTTGCAGTGGCTCATATAATTAGTAAACTACAGAACTGTGGGATTTTCATTATTTTTTACATTGTTTTATGATATATAAATATTACTTTTTTGTTGTTTTTTTAATGAGTTATATTTAATTATTTATTAAATATTTTAATATCATAATATAATTAAAATTTTAAATTATCTCTGCTGATGCAAAGGCAGTTCCTTCACCAAGTGGATTGAGATTGCAAAGACTTTAGCTTGCAGGTAATAGTAGAAGAGTGCAAGTGCAGTGTTTATCATATTATATATTTAATATTTATTATATTAATGAAAATCCCAGCCCTTTTATAAGACATAGGAATATCGCATCACATAAATATTATTAAATTAAATGAAAACTGGGTGATGAAAATTGAAAATAAGTTTCCATCACTTATTTAAAGTTTGATGTGACTTGAAGAGCTTTCGAGTCTTATCACTTTGACTAGGAGGAGTTTAAGTATTTCGGCATCTTCGTCTGTTTGAGTACAATGTGTTGCAGAGGAAAGTTTTTTTGGTGCGCTAAATTATATTTTTATATATTTTGGTAAAAATATTGGAATATGAATTTTGGTATTATTATGATTATTTTAAGTATTAATTATTTTAAGTATTATTATAATTATTTGATTAATTTTGATCTGAAATAAGCCAATTGGAAAAATCGATCAAAAAATTTTGATCTGATTTTTAATATATAACCAGAATATGGACAAGTTGCCCGTTGCGTGACCCTCCTTCTGATGGAAGTCATAGTATTGTTGAATTTTCTCAAGTTGATCAGCAAGGTAACCCAAACACCAAATCAATATTTTCGGCACTACCCAGATCACAACTTGAACCGCGGAAAGCAGGAAGCAACTCAAATAACCAAAGGCATAGACAGAAGCAAGCAGATCAAATTCTTATTAATCTTCTTTACAGGGCGAAGCATACATGACGAAACATGATTTCGCCAGTACAAGAAAAAATAGAAACAACAAAACAACTCGGGCGGACAGACTCCAGAAACCGCCGAGACCGCCGAAGCCGCACAGGTCGCTGAGACCGCCCGAACTGAACTGGAACCAATCTGAACACTGAGTCCGCTTGAGACCGCGAGGTCACGCGGACTCGCCGTTATTCGCCGAACTGCTGCTGAACAGAGGAACCCGCCGCCTACTCGCAGAGACCGCGAGGTCGCGCGGACAGAATAGAACTTGAGATAAAGCTGATGCTGGAAACCGCCGAATGCAGCCCGCAAACTCCACAGAGGTCAGAACCAAATTCCTGGTTCAACACTGCTAGCCGCGCCACCTGCACGCAGAAATCGGTTAAGCAAACAGCCCGCGCGGATAAGCAAACACAGTCCGCAGCCTATGCTCAAACTCACTTACTGTTCACTCTGTTGCAAATGGCATGCCAGGGGGGTCCTATTTATAGGCCAGGTGAGGAGTGTGGTCACCACCCTATGAGATAGAGACACCGCCCCTTGGTCGCAGCTAACAATGACAATCCGCACAGTCCGCCCGCACAAGGCAGACAAGACACAGCGAGATGGCGAGAAGCTCAGGGCAGTCCGCTCAGTCCGCAGAACACTGCAGGACTAGCCGGGACGCAAGAGCCACTAGCTGAGAACAAAGCCAGTCCGCCGAAGGCATGACAACACGCCTGTCCGCAAGCACCAGTCCGCATCCACAGGCAACCCGCCTGGTCACTGTGGACACTGCGGACAACAGCCCAGCTCGCAATGTCCAGACCACAGGCACACCGCCCGGTCACTGCGGACACTGCGGAAACCAACTCCATCTCTTGCAGTCCGCGACCACTAGCACAAAGGCCCGGTCACAACGGACACTGCGGAAACCCTGAACTCCACAAGAGCAAGTCCAGAGAGGATAACGAGCTCGGCGGATACCAAACCAGTCCGCCAGCTCCAAGCCCAGACCGCGGCTTACCGCAACTTCAAAGAAGAAGAGCGGACTCCAAGCCCAGTCTGCACAGGCCGCGCGCATCACCTGCAGAACACAGAACACTGCCGGATACAATCCAGTCCGCGCAGTCCGCTCAGTCTGCAACACAGCCCGCAGCAGCAACGCAGGTCGCCAACCACCAACCCGCCGGACTAAGAACCAGTCCGCGCGGTCAGTCCGCCTAATCCGCCCGGACTGCCCGACCACCCACTTTCACTTCACCAATTTCAACACTCCCCCTTGAAGTGAGAAGTGGTGATCAGGCCGAGTAGACCATGAAGCCGCTGAAAAGGCCCCTTCGCTAGCGACTTGGTGAAGATGTCAGCAAGGTTATCTTCACTCCGAACATGACCGACCACAAGAGATCCTTCCAGCACCTTCTCCCTTATTAAGTGGTGATCGATCTCAATATGCTTGGTTCTGGCATGACAAACTGGATTGGTTACCAGCTTGAGAGCACTTTCATTATCCCCTCGGAGCAAGGTAGGACCTTGCACTTCCTCATGGACGTCCTCTAGTAGCCTCCTTAGCCAAATGGATTCCCAAGCAGCCAAGGCCGAAGCCTTGTACTCTGCTTCTGTAGTAGAGACGGATACCGAGTCCTGCTTCTTGGTGCACCACGAAATGCCCGCTGATCCACAAGTGAACACATAACCAGAAGTTGACCTTCGGTCATCCGAGTCACCACCATAATCAGCATCCGTGTACCCAAGCAAAGAGAACCTCGCATCCCTTTTGTAAAGAAGTCCCATGTCAGAAGTTGCCTTGACATACTTCAGAATGTTCTTTGCCGCTACAAGATGAGACTTCCTTGGCTCTGCCATAAACCGACTTACTCGACCAACAACATAAGCTATATCAGGTCTCGTAATCGTCAGGTAGATCAAGCTCCCAACAAGAGCTCTAAACACCAAAGGATCTGGAAGAATCCTTCATCTCGACGAAGCTTTAGGCCTTGATCCAGAGGAGTAGAGCAAGTCTTCCCTTTAGTCAAACCAAACCGGTTCACTATGCGTTCAGCATATCCCTTCTGGCAGATGAGTAACCCACTCTCCTTCCTCTCCACTTCGAGACCAAGAAAGTGATGAAGCTCTCCCAGGTCTTTCATCTCGAAGCGAATAGCTAGCTCAGCTCTGAGCCTAGCAACCTCCTCCTCAGAATTCCCCGTGATGATCATATCATCAACGTACAGCAGGACCAAGACTCGAAGCTCCCCCTTCTTCTTGATAAACAAGCTAGAGTCCGAGTTTGAAGCCAGGTATCCGCAGAATTGCAGATATTCTGCTATCTTCCCATACCAAGCTCTAGGAGCTTGTTTCAACCCGTAGAGAGCCTTCCTGAGCTTGCAGACGTAATCCGGATGAACTTCAGAAACGAATCCAAGAGGCTGATCCATGAAGATGTCATTGTCAATCTCTCCGTAAAGAAAGGCATTCTTTACATCAAGCTGCCACATCCTCCATCCTTGGCAAGCAGCCAATGCAATCACCATCCGAACTGAAGTCATCTTTACAACAGGTCTGAACGTCTCCTCATAGTCTTCTCCATACTGTTGAGAGAATCCCCGAGCCACCAGGCGAGCCTTGTATCTCTCAATGATCCCATCCGCCTTCTTCTTCAACTTAAACACCCACTTGCAAGTCACCGGAGTAATGCCATCAACTCTGGGCACAAGATCCCAAGTTTCATTCTTCTTGAGAGCATCCATCTCCTCTCTCATGGCATCTTCCCACTCCTTGACTCCAGTGGCCTCATTGAAGCTAGCAGGCTCTCGCTCATCAAGAGGACCTGCAAAGAAACATGAGACATAGCTCACGGTGTTTCCTTCACAGTAGCGAGCTGGAGGCTTGATCACCCTCTTTGATCTCCGAAGAGGCTGCTCCTTGCTCACCACCTCCGCTGCTTCTTCTGGTTCACCTCTGCTCTCCGGCAAGCTTGGAGCAATACTCCCCCTGCTTCCTGACCCAGAAGCTTCTCCTCCAGAACTTGAAGCAACTGGAGCTGCTGGTGACACAGCCAGCTCCACTTGATCAGCAACCTCAGCCACCTCCTGACCTTCATCAACCTTGCTCTCTGGTAGCTCAACCGAGCTTCCTCCATATGACGTCAGTTCGTCAAAGACAACGTCTCTTGACACCACGAACTTCTTCGTCACCGGATCCATGCATCTCCATCCCTTCTTTCGCTCATCATAGCCAATAAAGACAACCTTCCTTGCCTTTGCATCAAGCTTAGTCCTCAGAGCATCAGGAATATGCACATAGCAGGTTGATCCAAACACCCGAAGGTGTTCAACGCTTGGCTTCTCCTTCAACAACATCTCGAAGGGAGACTTCATGTTGATCGGACTTAGAGGCATCCGATTGATGACATAGGCAGCACAAGACATTCCCTCCGCCCAGAAGGACCTTGGGATACTCTTGGCATGAAGCCAACATTTGCAAGTCTCCGTCAGATGACGGATCTTCCGCTCCGCTATTCTGTTTTGTTGTGGAGTATGAGCACAAGTAAGCTCTCTCTGGATTCCATGCTTCCTGCAAAAGTTAGAAAACTCGGAGGAGACAAACTCTCTGCCATTGTCAGTTCTAAACTTTTTAATCCTCAGGTTAAGCCGACCCTCCACCAGCTCCTTGAACTCCACAAACAACCGGAAGGCTTCAGACTTCCCCTTCAAGAAATACACCCAAGTGTATCTTGAGTAGTCATCAATCAAGACTAACATGTACCTGCTTCCACCGAGGCTAGCAGTCGCGGTTGGTCCCATCAGATCATCATGGATAACCTCCAGTGGTGCTTTGCTTCTTGTTTGTGACTTATCAAATGGAAGACGATGAGACTTCCCATACTGACATCTAGCACAAACATGACCATCACCGAAGGATGATAGCTTAGGCAAGCCTCTCACCAGGCTCCTATTTGACATAGCCTTCAGCTTATCCATCCCTACATGCCCCAACCTCTCATACCACATAGCAGCGTTATCATTGGCACGCATGCGATCAACATAGAAGCTCGTTGATAAAACAAACAAGTCCTTCACTTTTCTTCCAATATGAGCAACATCAGCCTTAACCGATGATACGTTGCGAAGGAACTTCACTTCTGTTGGCCCAAACAGAACGTGATAGCCAGCATCAACCGCATTGGTCACAGAGAAGAGGTTCTTCTTCATGCCAGGTACGTGATAAACACTCCTTAACGTGAGCGGCCCCTTATCACTACCCACTGTTACTATACCCTCCTTCTTTACTGCATGAATAGTATTATCAGCAGTTATAATTGCTTCGTTACCTGAGTAAGCCTGCAGCGAAGAAAACTTTGACATATCTCCGGTGAGGTGATGATCACACCCGGAGTCAACGATCCAGTCGTCCTCCATGTCAACGGTGGACAAAGCACGGACACAAGTGCCCGTCATGAATGCTCCACCCCAGCCAGCTTCCTCCTTGCCTGCAGCATGCCCAGGCTGCAGCTTGACCTTGCAGTCTCGCTTGAAGTGACCTGGTTGATGACATCTGTAGCACTTTAGATTCTTCTTCCAGTCCTTCTTAGGAGCAAAGCTCCCCTCCTGCTGTTTAGAAGATGAAGATTCATCTCCAGCCGCAGTCTGCTTCTTCTTCCCTTCCCATCTCTTCTTCTTCTTCTTCTTCTCAGTGAAGAGAGCATCACTAGCTCCTTCAGAGACCGTCACCCCGGCCATCTGCCTTGCCAAGCTCTCCTGCGAGGCAAGCAGATTTTCCAGCTCCAGAAGAGAGGGCTGAGTAGCCCAGCCTTGAACAGAAGTAACGAATGCCACATACTCCTTTCGCAGACCGCGGATTATGTGCCTCTTCAGCTTAGCCTCGGAGATTGGCTCATCAGGATCAAGAGCAGAGAGCTCAGCACACAAGCTCTTCATCTTCAGGAAGAATTTGGAGATAGAAAGATCTCCCTGAGTTGCCTTAGCCAACTCATTCTCCAAGAACTGTAGCCTTGCTACATTCTTTCTATTGAACAATCCATCAAGGGAAGTCCATATCTCAGCAGCAGACTCACATCCTAAGATGTGATCAAAGAGTTCAGGTGACACCGCCCGCTTGAGAGCAAACTCAGCCTTGGCATTAGTCTTCCTCCACACTCTCACCTGTTCAGCTGTTCCAAACTCAGCAGTGATTTCTACTTGATCATCCCCACCGACGACCTCCCATAACTCCTCGCCCAGAAGATAGTTCTTCATGCACGACTTCCACTTCTTGAAGTTAGTCGGCGCCAGAAGCTCAATACCAAGACCTCTTGCAAACCCACCGTCCATAGCACTAACTTGGTTCTCCTTCAGAAGCACACAGAGCAACAACAAACTTGTTGACCACCGCTCAAGCAACTGAACCTTCCTCTGATACCATGTTGAATTTTCTCAAGTTGATCAGCAAGGTAGCCCAAACACCAAATCAATATTTTCGGCACTACCCAGATCACAACTTGAACCGCGGAAAGCAGGAAGCAACTCAAATAACCAAAGGCATAGACAGAAGCAAGCAGATCAAATTCTTATTAATCTTCTTTACAGGGCGAGGCATACATGGCGAGACATGATTTCGCCAGTACAAGAAAAAATAGAAACAACAAAACAACTCGGGCGGACAGACTCCAGAAACCGCCGAGACCGCCGAAGCCGCACAGGTCGCTGAGACCGCCCGAACTGAACTGGAACCAATCTGAACACTGAGTCCTCTTGAGATCGCGGGGTCACGCGGACTCGCCGTTATTCGCCGAACTGCTGCTGAACAGAGGAACCCGCCGCCTACTCACAGAGACCGCGAGGTCGCGCGGACAGAATAGAACTTGAGATAAAGCTGATGCTGGAAACCGCCGAATGCAGCCCGCAAACTCCATAGAGGTCAGAACCAAACTCCTGGTTCAACACTGCTAGCCGCGCCACCTGCACACAGAAACCGGTTAAGCAAACAACCCGCGCGGATAAGCAAACACAGTCCGCAGCCTATGCTCAAGCTCACTTACTGTTCACTCTGTTGCAAATGGCATGCCAGGGGGGGTCCTATTTATAGGCCAGGTGAGGAGTGTGGTCACCACCCTATAAGATAGAGACACCGCCCATTGGTCGCAGCTAACAATGACAATCCGCACAGTTCGTCCGCACAAGGCAGGCAAGACACGGCGAGATGGCGAGAAGCTTAGGGCAGTCCGCTCAGTCCGCAGAACACTGCAGGACTAGCCGGGACGCAAGAGCCACTAGCTGAGAACAAAGCCAGTCCGCCGAAGGCATGACAACACGCCTGTCCGCAAGCACCAGTCCGCATCCACAGGCAACCCGCCTGGTCACAGCGGACACTGCGGACAACAGCCCAGCTCGCAATGTCCAGACCACAGGCACACCGCCCGATCACTGCGGACACTGCGGAAACCAACTCCATCTCGCGCAGTCCGCGACCACTGGCACAAAGGCCCGGTCACAGCGGACACTGCGGAAACCCTGAACTCCACAAGAGCAAGTCCAGAGAGGATAACGAGCTCGGCGGATACCAAACCAGTCCGCCAGCTCCAAGCCCAGACCGCGGCTTACCGCAACTTCAAAGAAGAAGAGCGGACTCCAAGCCCAGTCCGCACTGGCCGCGCGCATCACCTGTAGAACACAGAACACTGCCGAACACAATCCAGTCCGCGCAGTCCGCTCAGTCCGCAACACAGCCCGCAGCAGCAACGCAGGTCGCCAACCACCAACCCGCCGGACTAAGAACCAGTCCGCACGGTCAGTCCGCCTAATCCGCCCGGACTGCCCGACCACCCACTTTCACTTCACCAATTTCAACAAGTATGACAACGCCACCACCTCTCTTCGGCCCTCTGCAGACTAATTCCTTCTTCTGATTCCCGCTCCTCCTGCTCCTGATCTGATTTTTGAAAATCTGAGTTCACTTAAAGGCGCATTCTTCAACTTTTTGGGAGGTATTCACGGAACCTTAAGCGAGTTCGGGAAATGTCTTTCTTTTACAATCGGGATTAGTCTCCAGCCTGTATGCCAAGGGACTTGTACAATTCCGTATTCAATGATCGGGTTCCCCCCCAGGATCAGTGCTTTGCCAGATCTTCAGGAGCAAAGTTGTTCAGAAGCGAGCCCCTCCCAAGTGTTCGCGAGCTGACCAGGCGAGCCGGGACCTTGGCGTTGAGTAAGGCGATTTCACTCAACGCCTTCCGCTTTTGGCGTTGAGTGAGGCGAATTCACTCGACGCCTTCCACCCTTGGCGTTGAGTGAGGCGAGTTCACTCGAAGCTTTCCGCCTTTGGCGTTGAGTGAGGCGAGTTCACTCGACGCCTTCCGCTTTTGGCGTTGAGTGAGACACATTCTGTCAAGGCCTTCCGCCTAAGGCATCGAGTCAGGCGAGTCGAGAGGGAAGCGAGAGCTCGGCAGCCTCGCCGACTCGCCCAGGCAAGGTGGGATGGAAGTGGGGCGAGTGAAGCGAGTGGGCTCGCACCCGCCCCTAGCTCTCGGCAGGCAGTTGGCGACTAGGGCAGGTCTGGCCCGCACTCGCCCAGGGGCAGAGGGGGCAGCGAGTGTCAGCCTCGTCAGGCACTCGCTGCCCCGTGCACTCAATGCCTTCTCTTCTTGGCATTGAGTGAGGCATGTGCACTCAGCGTCTTCTCTTCTTGGCGTTGAGTGAGGCGTGTGCACTCAACGCTTTTTCTTCTTGACGTTGAGTGGTGCGAGTGCAGTCGACGCCTCCATTTCTTTAGCGTTGGGTGAATCCCGCCCAGTTGACGCCTTCTATTCTTAGGCGGTGAGTTAAGCCGAACCCATAGTGGGGTGCCGAGAGTGCGAATGCCTGGCTTATCAGCACTCGCGCCCTTAGGCGAGTGGGTCATTTTTGGCCTGCACCCGCCCAGGTCCTTAGAGAGGCGCGAGTGCCAGCTCCATCAAGCACTCGCCGCCCATGACGAGTGGAGGTTTTTGGAGGCCACTCGCTCAATGATCTGTGGTGTATTTTTACCATTCCACCCTCATTGGCCTGCCCATAGACTTTTAGAACAACAGAGTTATGCTATTGTCAGGCCTGCTTGGACTGCATATAACCGTTCCAAACAGCGGAGGTACGCTGTTGGCAGACCAATTTCAAAAAAAAAACTATAAATAGACCCAAGGGGGTACCTCAGAAGACAAGCTTTCAAGCATTTCAGTCTCCTTACTCTCTGATCTTCCAGTGCTTTCTGAGGTGCCCTTAGCTCAACACAGGCTCAGGAGGGGAAGCGCTCTAAGATCTTCCAGGTGTGTGGTGGGACCTCTGTGTTGGAGCCTTGGTTTGGTTCTGGTTCTAAGTCTTTGGTAGTTCAAGCTCCCTAGGGAGAAGTAAGTGTGCGGTCACCCATTCTCCAAGGGTTTGAACTCTACAAGAAGTCGATTTTCGGTTTCAACATTTTGGTGCAGTGAGCGTGGAGTGTGAACACCAAAAATCTTTCGTGAACTCAATGACTGGAGGTGTAGGACATGGATCTGACAAGGCAGACTCTCCACCCCCTCCCCCTCTCGCAACCCTCGGGATGTTCAAGGATTTCCGGTAAGAGGTATGTAATCTCGTCATGTTTGCACTCGACACTCGCGCCAAGTGCTCAACCCCAGCTACCCCAATTGTTCCAGCCCCGGCCCTGGGCGAGAATTCCCCCGTCAGGCAGGCTGGGAAGGAGGTGGTAGAGGAAGGCAGTGCGCGGGATCTGCCGGGGCGAGTTCTGTTCCACGGCTCGGCAAGTGCGGGCCGGTTCGGCGAGGCAGTGGCGCGAGATCGCCCGGCTCTCCCAGCAGGGGATGGCAGCTCTTTCAGCGAGTTGGTCTCATCCGCCCCAGTTCCAAAGAGGTTTCGCGAGCCGGAGATGTCCTACTACACCGGGAGGGACGACCCGGTCCAACACATCCAATGGTTCGAGGATGTGGTTTCTATCAGGTAAATGTGGGATGCCTTCAACTGCCGACTCTTCGCCATCACCCTCAAGGAGAAGCCAAGAGATTGGTTCTACCAGCTGCCGACCAGCTCCATCTACTGCTTCGAAAACCTGCGCCGAGGGTTCTTCCTGAGGTTCACCACTTCCGAGAAGAGGAAGAGGGAGTCAGAGTCCTTGTTCCTCATCAAGCAGAGAGCGAACGAGACTCTGGGGAGCTATGTGGACCGGTTCCAAGAGGAGGTCCTCCAGGTGCAGGAGACCCTAGGGCACACCCTCATGGTGACATTTACCCTAGGGTTGCAGCAGGGATTCTTCAGAATGGAGCTGAAGAGGGTACCACCAGTGTCCTTTGAGGAGCTGATGGAGAGGGTCGTTAAGGAAGTCGACGGGGAGGTGTCGAACCCGGAGTTTGAAAGGAGATTGGCCAGGTGGGCCGCAGGGGAAGAGAAGGAGCCAGGAGGTGGTAGGGGGCAGGAGGCCAGGAGGGCCGAGCCCAGGTAGAGGGAGCAGTAGCAACAACAGCCGAGGTGGGGCCATCAAGAGCCGAACAATCAGTTAGGCTGGAGGCAGCCAGAGCGGTAGGACCAGGGGCCAAGGAGAGGTTTCCACGGAGGAGACCACCGCCAAGGGGCAGGGTCAGTTCAACCCCCCAAGCTGGAGGCAGGGCTAGAGGCCTCCTCTCCCCGACCAACATCAGGCTATGGCGATAGCCCTGGGGAGGAGGAGGAGTGCTCAGGGGAGAAGGCAGGAAGGCAGGGTGGAGCTGCCTTACTGTGACTTCTATCAGGAGGAGGGCCATGCCACGATCACGTGCCCGGAGTTCCTAGAGTTGAGGGGAGCCAGGGAGCAGCATCAGCCTCGTCGTGAGGTGCGGATTCAAGAGGTCCTGCCAGGAGGGGAGGACAGGTGCGAAGATAGGGCCGATGTCGGGGGGCCGAGGAGGTATCAGGGTGATCCACAGGGGAGTGGGAGTTGAGGCCACCCGCGAGGCGAGTCTCCATATCATGTACCGCTGAAGCGTCGCTTCGACGTCTCTAACTCCATCCCCAGAGGAGAAGATCACCTTCTTAAGGAAGGATATGCCGGATCATGAGGATCCCTTTTGCAACGCACTGGTGATCAAGGCCGTGGTCGAAAAATTTACAGTCTCTCAGATCCTCATTGATAATGGGAGCTCGATCAACGTCGTCTTCAAGAAAGCATTCGACGCGATGAAGGTGGGGGTCAAGAGGGTCTTGGACTCGAATGGGCCTCTCTTCGGATTCTCCGGGGAGAGGAAAGAAGTGGAAGGAGTGAGACTCCATGTTACTATAGGGGGGCAGTCCAGAAAATGCAGGTTCGTCATTGTGGATGCTCCTAGTAGTTACAACGCGATATTCGGGCGGCCACTCATCAGCGCCTTCCGCTGCGTGCCATCTTCCTTCCATCAGTGCTTGAAGTTCAACGCTGAAGGTATCTAAGTCCGGGTCCGCGGCGATCCCAAGGTGTCAAGGGAGTGCTATGTCACCGCGGTCAACACCATCTCTTGGCGGGAAGGAGCCGAGCAAATGGAGAGGAGGATGGAGGAAGTGTCCAGGCAGGAGGCTGGAGGAGAAGTAGAGGAGATGGTGGCGGTGGAGGATGAGGTCCGCACCCGTGTGGAGGTGGCGGAGGAAGTGCAGGAGGAGCCGATCGAGGTGATGGCCGTGGAGGAGGTTGAGGAGGAAGTTCATGCCCCAGGCGAGGGGGTCGTGGGTGAGTGGGGAGATCAGTCCCGGCTAAAGGCAACATATGAGGTGGTGGAGATGGAGGTTCTCACCCGGGAAGGCAGGGTGGAGAAGGTGCGAATCAATGGGGGTCTAAGTCCAGAGGACCAGGAGAGGACGCTGGAGTGCATTAGGAGGAATGTGGAGGTCTTCGTGTGGAGCGCAGCGAACATGCCAGGAATCGATGCGGACGTCGCATGCCACCGCCTCAACCTGGATCCTGTGGCCCGCCCCATCCGTCAAAAGAAGAGATCTATCGCCGACAAGCTGGCCGAGCCAATCCGGGAGGAGGTGAGTAAGCTCCTCAAGGCCGGATTCGTTTCAGAGATCCAGTATCCAGGCTGGGTCTTCAATGTTGTAATGGTCAAGAAGGGAGATGGCCGTTGGAGGATGTGTATCGACTTCTCTCTTTTAAATAAAGCATGTCCTAAAGATTGTTACTCATTGCCTCGAATCGACACGCTGGTTGACTCAGCCGTCAGATTCTCTCTAATGAGTTTTTTAGATGCGTTTTTCGGTTACTACCAGATAAGGATGCACCCGCCCGACATTACAGATGTCTCCTTCATCACAGGGGAGGGGTGCTACTGTTATAAAATGATGCCCTTTGGGCTAAAAAATGTAGGGGTGACTTACCAAAGGATCATGGATCAGGTCTTCCGGGAACAAAAGGGGAGGAACCTGGAGGTGTACGTGGATGATCTCATGATCAAGAGTCGGGATGTCGACTCTTACCTCCTGGACCTGGAAGAGACCTTCGGCACCTTGCGAAAATACAAAATGAGGCTGAACCCCTTGAAGTGTGTCTTCGGGGCAAGCATGGGTAAGTTTCTAGGTCATCTCCTTACTCCTGCAGGTGTAGAGCCCAACCCTGACAAGGTAAGAGCCATCATGGAGTTGGGATCGCCTCGGAGCGCCAAGGAGGTCCAGCGTTTAACAGGATAGTTGGCAGAGTTGAGCAGGTTCCTTTCTCGGGTTGGAGAGAAGTGCTCACCCTTCTTCAAGGCGTTGAGAGGGGGCTAGAAATTCGAGTGGTCCGAAGAATGCGAGGGAGCCTTCCAAGCCTTGAAGAGGCAGGACCCAGGCTCCTCTGCTCTAGGGACCGAAGGAAGGGGAAGATCTGTTCCTATACCTGGGAGTAGGGGTTGAGGCCCTGAGCTCCGTCTTGGTCCGAGAAGAGGGTAAGAAGTAACTACCAATCTACTATGTAAGCAGGGTCCTGAGGAAGGCAGAACTCAGGTATACTATCCTGGAGATGCTGGCCTTCGTCCTGGTCATCTCGTCCCAGAGGCTCCGTCCATATTTCCAGGCACACTCTATCCGAGTGGTGACTGATCACCCCTCTACAACATATTTGAAGGGGTGGAGCACTCCGGGAGGTTGGCCAAGTGGTCGATGGAGTTGAGCGAGTTTGACATCTCCTTTGTCCCTCTGCTCTCGATCAAGGACCAGACAATGACCGACTTCCTCGCTTACTATGTGGTTGAGGTGGCGGAGGCCGAGCTCACCCATCCAGTTCCTTGGAGGGTGAAGGTGGATGGCGCGTCAGTGAGGCACTCCTTGGGGGTAGGAGTAATCTTGGAGAGTCCATGGGGGACGAAGATCGAGCAGACGATGGTTATTCACTTCCCCATTACCAACAATCAGACGGAGTATGAGGTCGTGATCGCAGGGCTCCGACTAACGGGGGAGCTGGGAGTGCAGGGCATGGAGGTTCTCACGGGCTCCATGGTGGTATCTTCCCAAATCAACGATGAGTTCGAGGCCAGGGAGCCTACCCTCCAGCTCTACCTGGCAAAGGTGAAGGGGATCATCGGGATGTTTCAAACATTCTCCATCAAGCACGTGCCGCGGGAAGAGAATGAGCAGGTGGATCAGTTGGCCAAATTCGGACCCCGCGCAGGAGGAACTCTTACCGACCTCTTTCGCTCTTCTGTCGAAGAGGGGGAGCTGATGAAGGTGGATCAACGTTCTTCCTGGATGGACCCTTTCACTACCTTCTTGTTCTCAGAAGAATTCCCAGAAGGCTTGGATAAGAAGCGCTTCAAATACAAGTCAGCATACAATCTTATGTGCGACGGGAGGTTATGCCGCAAGACCCTCTCAGGACTCCTAGCATGATGCGTGACCGAGGAGGAGGTCCCGAGAATCCTGGAAGAAATTCACAACAGGGAGTGTGGGAGTCACTCGGGGAGTAGGACCCTGGAGGGAAGGATTGTAAGGCAAGGGTACTTCTGGCCAACCCTAGGTCGGGATGCCGCCGAGTTCGCAAAGAAGTGCCAATTGTTTGCCCCACTCCAACTGCTACCAGTTCAAAGGCTAAGAAGTATTACCGCGCCCTGACCCTTTGCCATCTGGGGAATGGACCTAGCAGGGCCTTTTCCTCAGGCCAATGGGCAGAGGAGGTTCTTGCTAGTGATGATAGATTATTTTTCTAAGTGGTTGGAGGTGAAGGCGCTGTCCAAGGTGACCTTCCAGGTGATCATAAACTGTGGGGGAGATTATCTGCCGACATGGATTGCCTCAGGTCATTGTTACGGACAATGGGCCGCTGTTTGCCAGCACCGAGTTCATCAGCTTCAGCAGTCAACTCGGGATTGATCTTCGGTTCGCGTCGGTTCACCACCCCAGGAGTAATGGGCAGGTGAAGGCGGCGAACAAAATCATTGTGAATTTGCTAAAAAAAGGTTGAGAACCTGAAGGGGAGTTGGGTAGAGCAACTTCCTTCAGTCCTTTGGGCCCTGAGAACCACTCGCAACACAGCCACTGGGGAGACCCCCTTCAAAATCTCCCACAGCTGCGAAGCTGTGCTCCCGATCGAGTTCGAGGTCCGAACACCACGGGTGGTGGAGGCAGAGGAAGGAAGAGAGGAATGGAGAGCCGAGAATGAGCACGAGCTGCGACTTTCCTTGGACCTAGCGGAGGAACTCCGTGATGTGGTCGTTGTTAAGTAGGAAGAGATCAAGCGGCGGATGACCATGTACTTTGATAAGCATGTCAGAATCAAGCAGTTCGCGGAAGGGAACTTGGTCCTCAAGAAGGTCGATGTCGCTGGAAGACCAGTAGCTGTGGGAAAGCTCAACCCAAATTGGGAAGGTCCATACATTATCAGAGAGGTATTGAGGTCAGGGGGTACCGTCTCTAGAATGTGGAAGGCGAGGCCCTCAGTCACACCTGGAGCGGTGATGACTTGAAGCGTTATTATCCATGAACAAAGTATGTAACACCTTCTTTTATAAATATAAGATATCGCATCATTTCAGATCTTTTTTGCAATAGTTTGTGCGACAGATGGTGTAATGAAACAAACCCCGAGAAGATCCCGCTGCCAGGCTTCCACTAGCTGGCAGGACTGGATGTCATTCGAGAGCGTCTCCCCAGACCCCCGAGAAGATCTCGCTGTCAGGCTCCCACTAGCTGACAGGGCTGGATGTCACTCGTGAGAGTCTGCCCCAGACCCCGAGAAGATCTCATTGTCAGGCTCCCACTAACTGGCAGGGCTGGATGTCACTCGAGTGCGTCTCCCCAGATCCTGAGAAGATCCCGCTGCTAGGCTCCCACTAGCTGGCGGGGCTGGATGTCACTCGAGAGTGTCTCCCCAGACCCCGAGAAGATCCCGCTGCCAGGCTCCCACTAGCTGGCAGGGTTGGATGTCACTTGAGAGTGTCTCCCCAGACCCCAAGAAGATCCCGCTTCCAGGCTCACATTAGTTGGCAGGGCTGTATGTCACTCGTGAGAGTCTGCCCCAGACCCTGAGAAGATTCCGATGTCAGACTCCCACTAGCTGGTAGGGCTGTATGTCACTCGAAAGCGCCTCCCCAGACTCCGAGAAGATCCCGATGTCAGGCTCCAACTAGCTGGCAGGGCTGGATGTCACTCGAGAGCGTCTCTCTAGACCCCGAGAAGATCCCGCTGACAGGCTCCCACTAGCTGGCAGGGCTGGATGTCACTCGAGAGCGTCTCCCTATACCCCGAGAAGATCCCGTTGTCAGGCTCCCACTAGCTGGCAGGGCTAGATGTCACTCGAGAGCGTCTCTCCAGACCCCGAGAAGATCCCACCATCAGGCTCCCACTAGCTGGAAGGGCTGGATGTCACTCGTGAGAGTCTGTCCCAGACCCCGAGAAGATCCCGCTGCCAGGCTCTCACAAGCTGGCAGGGCTGGATGTCACTCGAGAGCGTCTCTCCAGACCTCGAGAAGATCCCATTGACAGACTCCCACTAGCTGGCAGGGCTTGATATCACTCGAGAGTGTCTCCCCAGACCCCGAGATGATCCCACGGTCAGGCTCTCATTAGCTGGCAGGGCTGGATGTCACTCGTGAGAGTCTGCCCTAGACCCCGAGAAGATCCTGTTGTCAGGCTCCCACTAGCTGGCATGGCTGGATGTCACTCGAAAGCATCTCCCCAGACCCCGAGAAGATCCCGCTGCAAGGCTCCCACTATCTAGCAGGGTTGGATGTCACTCGAGAGCATCTCCCCAGACCTTGAGAAGATCCCGCTGCCAGGCTCCCACTAGCTAGCAGAGCTGGATGTCACTCGAGAGCATCTCCCCAGACCACGAGAAGATCCCGCTGCCAGGATCCCACTAGCTGGCAGAGCTGGATTTCACTCGTGAGAGTCTGCCCTAGAACCCGAGAAGATCCCGTTGCCAGACTCCCACTAGCTGGCAGGACTGGATGTCACTCGAGAGAGTTTGCCCTAGACCCCGAGAAGATCCTGATGTCAGGCTCCCACTAGCTGGTAGGGTTGGATGTCACTCGAGAGCTTCTCCCCAGACCCCAAGAAGATCCCGCTGTCAGACTCCCACTAGCTGGCAGGGCTGGATGTCACTCAAGAGCGTCTCCCCAGACCCTGAGAAGATCCCGCTGCCAGGCTCCCACTAGCTGGCAGGGCTGGATGTCACTCGTGAGAGTCTGCCCCAGACCCCGAGAAGATCTCGCTACCAGGCTCCCACTAGCTGGCAAGGCTGGATGTCACTCGAGAGCGTCTACCCAGACCCTGAGAAGATCCCGCTGCCAGACTCCACTAGCTGGCAAGGCTAGATGTCACTCATGAGCGTCTCACCAGACCCCCAGAAGATCTCACTGCCAGGCTCCCACTAGCTGGCAGTGCTGGATGTCACTCGTGAGAGTCTGTTCCAGACCCTGAGAAGATCTCGTTGCCAGCTCTCATTAGCTGGCAGGGCTGGATGTCACTCGTGAGAGTTTGCCCCCGAACCCGAGAAAATCTCGCTGCCAGGCTCCCGCTAGCTGGCAGGGCTGGACGTCACTCGAGAGAATCTCAAATCCCGAGTTGCTCCCGCTGTCAGGCTTTCATCTAGGTGACAGGACAGAGGGTCCTTGGTGGACGTTGTCGCTGCTCTATATTTAGGTCCCGAGCTGCTCTTGCCAATCAGCTTAAGGCATTTGAAGTTGAAATTTGAGGCAGAGGCCAGGGGGAACAAATCACAGTAAAATAAAAGGATCAGACCTAGCAGTTTCCAGGCGAGCAGGTAGCGGCGAGTCGGGATCTCGACACTCACTCAGGGGTAGCACTAAGCCAGGTAATGCCAATGGTGGCGAGCCGAGATCTCGGCATCTACAAATGAAGGCGAGCCGAGATCATTCTCGGCAATCACACTCCACCCCATCTAGATTTTGCTTGGGAAATTTTAGGCATAGAACGAATCTCTAAAGGGAAGGAGCCTCATAGGCGAGCAGGGTGGTCGCGGGCCCAGCGCGGCGAGTGGTCTACTTTCTACTACCTAAGGCTGGAGAGATCTCATGGTCTCAACGCGGGTATGTGTCCTAAACTAGCAGCGAGTCTACCCTAGCGAGGTCGCTCGACAAGAGGGAGACATACGCGCTAGTGCAACACAAAAAGTAATGAAGCATACAGAGGAAGTATTTTCTTTCATTAATGTATTTCATTACACAAAAAGGGCTTGCCTCAGCAAGGTTACAAAATGAGGGGGGGAGATCATTACAAAAAGAAAGAGAAAAACACGCAAGCTAGCTCTCTCCCTCCCCTCAAGAATGGTCGTCGTCAAAGCCAGGAACATCCTTGAATAGCAAGCCGAAGCTATCCTCCTTCTCGCCAGGGGAGGAGCGGGGGAAAATAGCTCCGGCACCAGGTCCCTTGTGGTCATCTACTCGCAGCCCGCCGTCAACACATGCATGTCCCGTATAACCTGCAGGGTGTAGTCAGCGGTGCGGATAGAGTTGACTCGCAGCTTCTCGGTAACCTCCGCCTCGCTAAACATCTTCGGCCTCTTGGTTAGAGCGCTCGATTCGCCGATAGAGGGGGGGAAGGAAGATGTCCATCAGGCGATTCAACTCGCCCTGGAGCGCCTTGTTTTGCTCCTCCAGTTTCCGGTTCTTCTCTTTCAACTCGGCAGTGCGAGCACGCATGCGGTCCGCGGTCTCAGCATCCTGCAAGGCCAGAAGGGTAAGAGGAAAAGTTGCGAAAATACTAAGTGAATGGAAGAGGGGTTAGCTGGCAGTTACCACCCCGCCGGTACTTTTGCTGAGGATGTTCTAGGCAATTCTCAGCCGCCTCGCCATGTTACCAACCCGCCCTTTGCGCATCTGGGCTCGCGAGCACTCGTGGGCAAGCCACTGTAGACACTTGTCGTTGTAAGCCGTGGCGTCCTCGCGGTTATATAACCCAAACCCTAGGGCATAGGCGTGCCTGCTGGGAGGGTGGCACTCTGACCAGGAGGGGAGGAGGTAAGAGATGGAGACTCGATGAGCCTGCTCATCCTATTGGGCCATCGGCTCGCCGAGCTGGTCCTTTGCTTTCCCGCCGAGACAAAAGTTCCTATGTTCTCTCAGCAGGCCCAACTCGCCGGCCGGGAGCTCGACATCTAGGGAAGCAGGGGGTCGTCGTCGCCTTGATCCTTCTCCGGCGAGTCCAGAATGATCTGCTTTCCCTTGGAGACCGCCAACGCCTTCTTCATCTTCTTCGGCGGTGGGAATCGGCAAGGCGAGTTGGAGCTCGCGGAGTCGGGTCGCCTCTTGCTGGAGGGAGGCCTAGCCGACTCCGACTCCATCCGGCTGGCCTCCGCGGCTTCCCACTCGCGTGTGAGTGGGTCGGGGAAGAGTCAACAGTCCGCAAAGGGCGGGTTCTCAGGGATCAATCGCTCCCCTGCAGGAAAAAGCTTAGTCAGCAGAAAATCCTTGATATTGGCGAGTTAGTTAAAAGAAGAGAGGAAAGTTGTACCTTTGTCGGGATGAACCAGAAGGAGCGAGCCGAGGCCCCTTTTGAGGAAGGCGACCTCGAAGTCTTTGCCGAGAAAGAACTTGTGCAGCTCTGCATCATTGCCGGTCACGGTGGGCGGACGGTATACCTCCTCGCTGCGTTGCTGGGGCGAGAAGGGGACATTGCCAGGTTCCCCTTTGATGAATACGAACTTGGAGAACCAATTGTAATTCTTGTTTGCCATCTCGCAAACCTTGAGCTGCGAGCCGGCAAGAAAGGCTACCCGTCGTTGGTCGCGCGGTAAATGAATAATTTGTGGAAGACTGTGAGGTTGAATTCTATCCTCTCTCTCCAGAGGAAGCAGGCGAATTCCACCATCATAGCGATTGCATTCGGGTTCAGCTGTGCCTGGACCGCCCCATAATACTTCAGAATCTAGCGGATCTCTGGCCAGAGAGGGAGTTGCAACCCCACTCGAAGTGTGAGATGGGGAAGGCGAGCTCATCGGGGAAGAAAGTGATGATCGCCTTGCCTCTCCCGGGTCGGCGCGCGGTGAAATCTGATGGGATGTAGTCGGCAATGAAGTCTGCAAGCTCTCTGTCGGTAGTATTTCCTTCATAGAAGGTATACTCGGCAAATTGTCTCGCGCACTTGGACCTTCCGTCAGCGTCAGGTCGCGTCTTGCCCATCTTTTTCTAGAGACTGGGTGCGAGTGCAATTGGCGAGAAGGGCAACAGGAGGGGGGTCTGAGTCTGCAGTAAAGGCGATAGTCAGGGGGTAGGTGAAGGGGTCTATTTATAGAAAGTAAATTAATCGCCGAGCCGGCCGGTCAGTGCGGTTCACCATCCCGACTCGCCAAACCCTGCGACCTGCTCTACCCTAACACAAGCCAAGTCCATATCATAACGCAATTCGCAAATCACAAACATCAAAAAATTAAATCTAGAAAAATAGTCAAGTTGTTACATGCACAATCAAAGAATCAATTCAATAAAAATATTACTATAATAGGCGAGCTGGGGGCGAGTGCCGGTAGGCTCAGCTGGGGAACCATTTCCATCTACCCCGACCTTGCGTCCCCATTCCCAGAGGTCGTCGTGGGTTATTGAACTCGCGGACCAGCTCCAAATCCTGTTGTATTAGCCGCATGTTCTCATTGATCCTCTCCATAAGCAGTGTAGGATAAGTCATCCCACTCGCCGAGCAACGCCACACCTCGTCCGCCAGCAACACGTAGTCCCTCTCCAGCGCCTGCAACTGCTGATTGTCGAGTGAATTGTCCTCTTGGATCCGGCGCAGCGCGAGTCCCTGCTTCTTAAGGAGTTCCACAGTTCGCCTCCTCGGCTCGGCAGGGTCCAACGAAGCATCCAGGAAATCCTCTTTCACATTGGGCGAAAGAGGTGGCGAGTGGCGAGCTGGCTCAGAATATCCTTCGGCTTCAGATGGGTCAGGAAGGTCTGCGAGAACAACAAAATTAAGATGAGGAGCTGAGTTTTGCAGAAATTATATGATACTGGACTAACTTCACGAGATGGTCCCGCCAAGGTGTGGGTGCCGAGAAGAACTTGCCTGACCCTGAAATGGGCGAGAGAGAGAGGAGGTTGAAGGACCTTGTCGCGACCCAGAGCTTGAGAGCTTGGGGAGATCAGATAGAAGTTTGGGATGGGGATGTCCCCAACACCTCCCCCTGCGAGTAGAGGGTCGGCAGTAGGAACCCGAGGAGGCTCGCAGGCCGGCGACTCTTATCAGTAGCAAGCCCAGCCCAGTGGCATCGAAGGGAGGCGATGGGCTTCTCGCGCGGCCTTCGGAAGAGGGTTGGGGTCGCGCATCGGTACAAGGCGAACCAGCTCGCGACACAGCAGTTCCGGTACCGTTGTGGTGAGCGTCCGAGTCGGCGGGAGGGTTGATGATCTCTTTTCCTTTTGTTTTGGCGTCTGGCTTAGAGGTGAAAGCGAGGCCATAATCTGGGATTGAGGCCAAATCATGGTGGAGGGACTCAACAACTCTCGGGACAGTCTTGGCCTTCTTGACAGGCTCCTGTTTTGGCGGCTCGCGCGGTAAAGAGTTGGGTGACAGGGATGTCTTCTCGGCAGCACGGGCAGCATTGAGCTCCCGGATGCGGCTAAGCCTCTCTTAGAGCTCCTTGGAGAGAGGCATGTCGGCAGAATCAGAGTAAGGGTAAGGACAAAGGTCGCCCAGGTAGGGGTGTGTATATTTATAGTAGCTTGTGGACCCCACCAAAAGATTCCCTCCCGCTCCCGCAACGCTCATCAAATACCTGGGGTTGGATGTTTCTTTTCGAACTTCGCGAAAGCTCGCAAAGAGAGGGGATTGTGTACAATCCCGTATTCAATGAGCGGGTTCCCTTTCCCAGGATCAGTGCTTTGCCAGATCTTCAGGAGCAAAGTCATTCAAAAGCGAGCCCCTCCCAAGTGTTCGTGAGCTGACCAGGCGAGTCGGGACCTTGGTGTTAAGTAAGGCAAGTTCACTCGACGCCTTCCGCTTTTGGCGTTGAGTGAGGCGAGTTCACTTGACGCCTTCCGCCCTTGGCGTTGAGTGAGGCGAGTTCACTCGACGCTTTCCGCCTTTGCTGTTGAGTGAGACGAGTTCACTTGACGCCTTCCTCTTCGGGCGTTGAGTGAGGCAAGTTCTGTCAAGGCCTTCCGCCTATGGCATCGAGTCAGGCGAGTCGAGAGGGAAGCTAGAGCTCGGCAGCCTCGCGGACTCGCCCATGCAAGGTGGGATGGAAGTGGGGCGAGTGGAGCGAGTGGGCTCGCACCCGCCCCTAGCTCTCGGCAGGCAGTTGGCGAGTGGGGCAGGTCTGGCCCGCACTCGCCTAGGGGAAATGGGGGCAGTGAGTGCCAGCCTCGTCAGTCACTCGCCGCCCGGGCACTCAACGCCTTCTCTTCTTGGCGTTGAGTGAGACATGCACACTCATCGCCTTCTCTTCTTGGCATTGAGTGAGGCGTGTGCACTCAACTCTTTTTCTTCTTGGCATTGAGTGAGGCGAGTGCAGTCGACGCCTCCATTTCTTTAGCGTTGGGTGAAGCCCGCCCAGTCGACGCCTTCTGTTCTTAGGCGGTGAGTTAAGCCTGACCCATAGTGGGTTGCCGAGAGCGCGAGTGCCTGGCCTATCAGCACTCGCGCCCTTAGGCGAGTGGGTCATTTTTGGCCTGCACCCGCCCAGGGCCCTAGAGAGGCGGCGAGTGCCAGCTCCATTAAGCACTCGTCGCCCAAGGCGAGTGGAGGTTTTGGGGGGCCACTCGTCCAGTGATCTGTGGTGTATTTTTACCATTTCATCCCCGCTGGCCTGCCCATAGCCTTTTAGAACAATGGAGTTACGCTATTGGCAGGCCTGCTTGGACTGCATATAGCCGTTCCAAACATCAGAGATACACTGTTGGCAGACCAATTTCAAAAAACTATAAATAGACCCAATGGGGTAACTCAGAAGGCAAGCTTTCAAGCATTCCAGTCCCCTTACTCTCTGATCTTATAGTGTTTTCTGAGGTGTCATTAGCTCAGCACAGGCTAAGGAGGGGAAGCGCTCTAAGATCTTTCTGGTGTGTGATGGGACCTCCGTGCTGGAGCCTTGGTTCGGTTCTAGTTCTAAGTCTTTGGTCGTTCAAGCTCGCTAGGGAGAAGTAAGTGTGCAGTCACCCCTTCCCCAAGGGTTCGAACTCCACAAGAAGCCGATTTTCGGTTTCAACAGGACTGATCCGCTCCAGGATCGTACAAGTCCCCATAAATTGAGGGTTGAGCTTCGTGTGTCTCCGCCCGGGAGACCCCATGCACTGGATGTATCTTCAGGAACACTTTGTCTCCCACCTGGAATTCCACCTTCTGATGGCTCGCATCGTAATACTTCGTCTCCCTTCTCTGGGCCTCCAGCATCTGGTCTCTAATCAGTCGAACAAGAGGATTTGTGTCATCTATGTAGTCCGATCCCAAAGCCTTTGGGACCTCATCTTGAACCCAAGACAACAGCGTTTGACACTTCCTTCTGTACAAAGCCTCATAACACGTCATACTAATGCTAGTCTGGTGACTGTTGTTCTATGACTGTTGTTGTATGAAAACTCTTGTTTCATCCCATTTAAAGTCCTATCAATTCTTGACTTTTTGATTCGTACCAGTGTTGTGGAAGGGGTGTGACCGTGCAATCCTATGGCCTTTAACATTAATGGATTTCTTTGAGGCCTTGGAAATCTCTCTATCTCCTCAATTAAAGAATTGAGCATCTTTTTTTCGTGACTTGGAGGCCTTGGAAATCTCTCTCTCTCTGCTTCTTTTTCTTCTTCTTGAGCATCTTATTTGAGACTTTGAGGCCTTGAAAATCTCTCTCTCTCTCTCTCTCACTCCCTCTTGCTTTCATTTCAATGTTTTTTAAAGGAGGAGGCCGTTAATGACACAATAGTTTGCACTATGTGCACACCAAAGTCCAACAAATTGCATCCATTTTTGTTCAAAAATAGTTTTTTTGGTGGCCGTCATGATCGTTGTCACGTCAAACACATGATGATAATGTTTTTTTTTCTAAACTCAACGGAGCAAAAACGTCGCGTCAAATGAATAACGGTTTGTAACCATCACGCTCATGAACACCACCACCGTGCGTGTCAAAGAATGGTAATTTTTAGAACTGGGCTCCATATCTAAATTTCCGGCCGGGTAGGCGATCTTTTCAATCTCAGGAGATTGTTTTTCTCTCCTAATTCGCTCACACGTAAAAAAGAGGAAGTGATCTTCGAGGAGATGATCTCCCTGGAGATGATCTCCTAGGAGATCATTTTAATCTCCTAGGAGATCTAAGCTTAGATCTCCTAGGAGATCATTTTAATCTCCTATCTGGACAAAAATTTATATCCAAGTCCTGATTTCAAACATTTGGAACAGACCCTTGCACATGAGCTGGGTCACTCGGTTGGGACCTCAAGTCTAACTTCTAAAAAAGTTTTTCCTCCTCCCGCTTTTCTTCCTTAAATTTATGGTCAAAAGTAGGGTCCGGGGGTGGTGCAGTGCAGCGAATGCACTGCACCGTAAAGTGCAGTGCATCAGACGGTTGCGCTGAGATCTCGCGCGAGTTCAGCTTTGCGCCGCGATTTGTGCATGCTTTGAGATGAGTGTGCTGAGATGTGCACACATCTCATCGCACTCGCATCTCGGCATAATCGTCGGATCGCGCTTTACGGTGCAGTGCATTCACTGCACTGTACCACCCCCGGACCCTCAAAAGTATGATGGTTCTAAATACTTGCATCTTTAGGGCTTCTAGAATCATCTACACACTATTCATGTAATTAAGGGCATGTTTGGGAGGGCATTTTAGCTCCTTTCTGTTTTCTGGAAAACGCTACGACACCTAAGAAATCATTTGGATTGTCTACCAGTGGGAAAAGCTACCGTGAAAAACTCTATTTTCTCCTCTTTTTAAAAAGTCACTTGTCACCTACTTTTCAACATTTTCGAAAAACACTTTCTCATTTCAAAATACTTCTTAAAAAAATCCCCATCTTGATTTTCTTTGTCGATGCGCGATTTCCGGGCGCGTTTATTCCTCAGGGCGCGTTTTTTTGCCCGAGCGCAAATTTTTCGCCAGGGCTGTCTTTTTTTCACTCGGGAGCAGGATTTTTCCCCGGGCGTGTTTTTTTTCGCCCGGGCACGATTTTTTCGCTCTCGTACGAGTTTTTTCACCCTGGCGTTTTTCCCCCGGGCCGACTTTTTCGCACATGCGCGATTTTTTTCGCCTAACCATGATTTTTTATGCATGAGCCCGACTTTTTTTGCCCAGAAATTTTTTTTTTTTCGCCCGACGCGAATTTTTTTGCCCATGAGCGGTTTTTCGCCCGGGCACTGTCTATTCATCGGGAGAGAATTTTTCGTCCGGGTGTTTTTGCCCGAAAGCGATATTTTTCGTCGGAGATCGTTTATATGCCCGGGAGCGGTGTGATTTTTTCGATCGTGCGCGATTTTTTCGCATGGGTGCGATTTTTTCGCCCAAGCGCGTTTTTTCACTCGGCACATTTTTTCGCCCGGGTGCAAATTTTTAGCCGGGAGTTGTTTTTTTTGCCCGGTCAATAAATTTTTGGCCACGCACGAATTTTTCTCCCGTGAACGATATTTTTTGTCGGAGCATTTTTTGCCATGACACGCTTTTTTCGTCAGGGCGCGATTTTGTCGCCTGAGTGCTATTTTTTTACCCGGGGGAGAATTTTTCGCCCGGAAGTGAATTTTTCGCCTTGGCACAATTTTTTCACTCGTTCGTGATTTTTTTTTGCCCGGCCGCATATATTTTTTCGCTGGGGCGCTATTTTTTTGCTTGAATGAATTTTTTTCACTTTCAGGCGAAAATATCGCATCCGTGAGAAAATATCGTATCCGGTTGAAAAATTTGCGGCTGTGCAAAAATTCCCGGGGGAAAAATTCACGCTCGGTCGAAAAATTCACCCCCGGGTAAAATATTCTCGCCCGGCCGAAAAATTGGCCCCCGGGCAAAAATAGCGTGGTCGTGCGAAAAAATCGCGCCCAGGCGAAATAATTGCGCCAGGGCGAAAAAAATGCACTCGGGCCAAATTTCGCGCCCGGGCGAAAATATGTCGTCTTTTTCCCCCGCCGCGCATTTTTGGTCGGGTGCGCATTTTTCGCCCGGACGCACATTTTCCACCTGTATGCTCATTTTCCGCACGGGAGCTTATTTTCTTCCAGACGTGCTTTTTTAAAAAAGAAAAGTCGCTGTAACGGAGATTTTCCAAACGGTTTATATAGTGTTTTTACTTTTTAAAAATTTCTACAAAATGAGTTTATCCAAACAAATCTTCATTTTCAATATTCATTTTTCAAAAGCTTATTTTCTTACTTTTATTTTGTCACCGCTTCTTTTTCTTTCTAAAAAGCCTTCTCAAATAGGGAAATTTTTTTGATACGTCAAACATATCGGAATGATGTGCGTCATTTAAATAGGTCCAATGGAACCGGGCCCACCTGCATTTCGCTTCAAAAGCAAAATTTCACATTTCCCTTCCTTCCGGCTATTCCCGCTAACCTTCCAGCTCCTCGACGCAAGCCTCTTGGGCTGAAAACCCAGCCGGAAGCATTGGCGACTTCTCAACCTGGACCCTCCTTCACCTTCCAAGACCTTGACGCAGTTTCTACCCGACCACGAATCCGGCGAGCTCAAACTTGTAAACCCGAGCTCTTCAGAGAATCATGTTTTCAAGTCCGGATATTTCTGAACCCGAGCTCACGCAAGTGGAGGAGCATTTAATTTCTGAAGAGCTCCTGCAACCTGAGCAGCAGATAATTTCTGAAGAGCTCCCGCAGCAGGTAATTTCTTTCGTTTTTGTGTGTGTAATCTGAGTGTCTTCCGATCAGATTTACTATATAATATATAACGTTGTAGCTACGTCCGATCGGATATAGTCAGTTTTTTTGTGTGTAACATCAGTGTCTTCCGGTCAGATTTAATAGAGAATATGCAACGTTTTAGCTATGTCCGACCAGATATAGACAATTCTTCCCTGGATTTCCTGCAGATAGAAAATCGTATATTCATGTTTTATTTTCTGATTTTTTTCTTTAGCCAAGCTCCGCTGGTGTTTTCTCAACAGTACATTCAGAGGTAGATGCATACAAGTTGTATTGCGATTATGCTCACCATGCTGGTTTTAGCGTTCGTAAACAACATATTTGGTATTGGACACATACTCGAATTATAAAGATTAGAGAGTACTCATGTTCCAAAGCTGGTTTGAAGCGATCCATTCAAACCGTGCAAGGTGCTGAAGGTTCAAAGAAATATCACAAACTAGATACTCGTACTGGATGTAAAACATGCATACAGTTCACCGCAGATGTAGAGGGAAAGAATTGGAAAGTAACCAAATTTGTAGAAGAGCACAATCATCATTTGGTTTTGGAAAAAGATATTCATTTGTTGCGGTCTAACAGAAAAGTATCCGATGATCAGGGCAGTCTTTTGAAGAATTTGACTGGAGTAGGCATAAGGACGTCTGATGCGTACATGTTTATTGCTGGGGAGGTGGGTGGTTTTGAAAACGTTGGTTTTTCAAAAAGCAATGCGTACAATTAGGTTCAGCGAGAAAGATCTGCTCTTATAAAAGCCGACGACTCGAATAGCTTGTTGAAATTATTCAAGGAAAGATAAATGGAAGATAGTTTGTTTTCTTTTGATGTCCAAACCGATGAGTTCGACAGGCTTACAAGTTTTTTTTGGATGGACGGTCATAGTAAAATTGACTACGACAGTTTTGGCGATGTGATTATTTTTGATACAACCTATCGCCTCAACAAATATAACTTAGCTTGTGCTCCTTTCATCGCGGTGAATCATCATTGACAAAATGTGTTAATTGGTGTGGCCTTTATAGCCGCAGAAACAATTGAATCTTTTTGCTGGGTATTTGAGACGTTCCTGAGATTTGTTGGCGGGAAGCAACCAACCACAATATTCACAGATCAAGATCAAGCCATGGCGGTTGCGATTGTTAGAGTTTTCAGCAGTAGTCGTCACCGGCTTTGTCAGTGGCATATTTCCAAAAAAGCCCCGTCTAAGGTGCCAACCTTCAACCATGACAAGAGTGTACGATCCTTATTTTACCATTGCATGAGCAAATGTGATACAGAGGGTGAGTTCGATGCTCATTGGAACATAATGATTTTAAAGGGACATTTGGAGAAGAACAAGTGGCTGGAGGATCTACACAAAATTAGAAGTAAGTGGTCCACAGCTTTTAATAAGGATATCTTAGACCTGAGCATATTATCCACCCAAAGAAGTGAGTTTGCCAACAATGGTTTACATGGATGTTCAAAAGCCACCAGTTCGTTAGTTGATTGCTTTAATGGGATGGAAAAACTAATTTCATCTTGCCGACGATCGGAACAAGAAGAGGACTTCAGATGCAAGGAAGGTAGCATTACTCTAAAATTTAAAAACTGTTTGCATGTCAAACAAGCTTCTAAAATATACACAAGAAAGATGTTCTCCATTTTTGAAAAAATATATATTGAAGGTGCAATCAGTGTGAGCATCATAGCAGAGATCCAAAACACTGATAATGAAGTTATATTTGTCACTAGGCATTGTGATGGGACAGAACATGATAAAAGGTGGATTGTCAAACTTGATCCAACAACATTCGATGTAGAGTGTTCTTGTAAGGGATTTGAAACAAAGGGGATGCTATGTCAACATATCCTGAAGGTGTACATTTCGAAAAATTTGAAGCATATTAACCCTAAGTACATGATCGAAAGGTTCACTCGCACGACCAAACAAGATTTGTACTTTTCAAAAACACCATGCACAAATGTGTTGGATAATTCAGACGCTTCTCCCAGGGTGTAATGACTATCTATAACCTAAATAGGAGTTGTATTCAGTAATAACCAATCAGCAGGAGTTGTATTCAACAATAACCAATCAGCAGCAGTTCTAATAAGTTTATATAACCAATAACAGATCACATATAATATTGTCATATACTATTCTAATCGGCTGTTCTAATCAGTAATAAAAATCAGCAGCAGTTCATAGATATTGTTCACTCCTTCCCTATTATAACAAAACACCGTATTAAATTGCATGCAATCTGGGTCCTAAATTTCGGAATTTGAAGGTGTCAATCTTTATGCCTGCTCCAACATATGAGCTCCCTTGATGCTACCGTCTCCATGTATTTTATCACAAAGACACCACAGTCATCGGCGTTGTTCTGTGTTGGGGCAGCATTCACCTTTGTGATTGGCCACTCGTGCATATTTTCTGGAAGTGCATCTCTACGTGACTCGTACAACCCAGTTACCTGCACAAAAATAAAGGGGAATTAGACGGAATCATTTCAATCTAAAAAGTTGCAAGTCCTAGTTGCACAATATACCATATTTCGAAGATTATGTTCGTGTGTCTTATTTGACATTGAATCGTAAAAATGCCAAGTTTCTCGTTGCAAATTGCACACTAGAAGTGTCCAATGGCTTCGATTGTTGATGTAAACTGACATCAATATTATGTCGGTGGCTTGTACATTTGCTGCCGTGAGATGTGAAATAAGAATTTCGCTATTTTTTACACCAGAACTTTTTTGATACTGTAAAATAAAAAGGACTCTAATCAAATCACTAAGTACAAAAATTGTATACTACATTGATCTATAAATATTTTGCAAGTTCGAATACCTAGAAGTTCGCTGAAACATAAATAAAGTTGCATCACTCTAAAGGTGATGCGCTCCTTCGATTGCTCAAAACAACTGCAAAGACATCCAAGTGTGAATCACTCAGCCAGCCTTTATGCAGCAAGTCATCAATACATTTGCGTGACAAAACAGTATTACCACTTTCTATTACCACGGTGTCACTACATAATCAAATAAATCAATATTATTAAATAACAAGGTAATTTTTTCTAATTTGTATTAATACAATGATGTCAATGCAGTAATAATTACCTCAGGGAAAATTGCCTGATCGTTGATTCAATCAACGTCACGTCGGACTCGGATAGATGTATCCGGCCGGGGAAAGATATTTCCTTCCCCCTCTCTTTTCCTCCTAGGTGTACACCTCCCCTCTTAACTTTCTTGCCTTTCCTAACCCTGATTCCAATTTTTGTGGTTGGGGCATACTCTTCAACATCTAAAATGGTAGGGGATGCTTTGGAGGGGGTGGGATCAGAAGGAGGATCACAGGCAGGTGGGGTGGATGGAATGTGATCCTTTGGATGCGAGAATGAATTTATTAGTCCGACGATAAATTCAAATTTTTCTTCGCAAAAGGAGCGTAACTCCCTAATCTGTTTCTTGACATTACTAATTTCACGGGAGATGAACCTCTTCATCTCCTTTTCTGTCTTCCACTCTATTTCTTCTTTAACTTTCTTCTCTTTTTTGGTTCATCCTTCTCTCCACTCCTCTTTCTTTTTTTCCTCTTAGGTGTCTCAAATGAGGACTCCACCTCATCATGTCTTACAAGGTTTTGCTCCTCCTCGGAAATATTCAAAAAATTTGTAGAAATCTACAATTAAAAAGAAATATCAGAAAAAGTTAATAATAACAGTAGATGATAAGTGTGCATACAAATCTTATAGCAAATCTACATTTCACCTAAAAAAGCATATCGACCTAGATGATAACTGTGTACAAATCTACAATCTACGATCTACAAATCTACATAAAGTAAACAAATCTACAATCAACAGTCAAAATTTATAAAACCTAAAAAAAGTATACAAATCTACATTCTACATTTCACCTAAAAAGACATAAAAAAGGTATTAAATAGAGCTAACCTCCTTCTTCAGCCACAACCTCGATGATAACTATGCACAAAACTTATAGCTGAAGCTGGCCTTTGCAGACCAACGACATATCCGGGCTCTCGCTAATGCATCTTCAGGGACCTATAGGTTAGTGTGCTCAAACAATCAAACCTACATGAAAATGTTTAAATTAGTTTAAATTTATTTAAAAATGAACATGAAATTTAAAACAAAAAAATTACTTACCACCAAAATAATAGAACAACCTTCAAGATAGCCTAAGCTTGAAGGTTCTTCCTTTTTGCAGCCCAATTTATGTAGGGGGTAAGCTGTGCATTGAGAAATCCGTGGATAGTCTTTGCCCAATTATATCTCCTGAAGTCCTCCAATCTACCAATTTGTTGAAGTCATTCAGGAATTCTTAGAGACTTCAGCGGAAAAAAATTTTTTTGCTACAACATATTTAACAAAGACATCCACCCTTCTCTCCTCCACTTCTTCAGAATCTGCTTCATTAGCTAGCTGGTTCAACTCAGCGACTATGTTGCTTTGTTTCATCTCAGAGAATGAGGTTCTATGAAAATGAAAGTCGTCTCCCCTATTGGGTATCCCTAAAATGAGCGCTACTTCATTGACAGTAAATTTAATGTAGTATTGACCAAGAATAAATGCTGTCTTATCAGGTCTATAGAGTCTCAAGAGCCTGTACAAGATTCGGATATTTTGAGGAACATCTGTCATTGAGAATAATTGTAGCAGACCAACTTCCCTTAGCAAGTCTAAAGAGTGCTCTGAAAGCACTTGTAGAAGAGGCTCTGCATATTTTTTGAAGATCGAAATAGCACACCTAGTGTTCAAATACGTACCAGACATCTGTTCCAGTAAGAAAATAAATAAGAGCAAGGGAAAAAAAATAAGGAAAACCCTAAAATTTTGATTTACCCATTCAGAAGCCTAAAGTAGAGAATATCCGGTCGGATAGCAGCTATCTGAACCCTAAAAAAACAGCTCTCCGGTCGGATAACAGTTATCTAAATCTAAAAAAACAGTTGAATATCTAAGTCCAATGAAAATAATCCGGCAGGGGTATTCCTATTTACAACCTTAAAAGTAAAGGATATCTGGTCGGATATAAAAATCACGAACACAAAAAAAATTTGTTTGCATAAATCCTAGGCTTCTCCGACAGTATAATGTCTATGTAAACAAATAGCAAAAGGGAAAAATTTGAAGAAACATAAACCCCACACTCCAGAATTCTCACCGTCGTTAGGAAGAAGGATGATTGCAGTCGTCGTTTAGGAAGAAGGCGATAATGTCGAAATGTGATCGCCCTGTACGCCGAGTTCACCGAGTTCCTGGAGCGTTGCGATGTTCGCCGCTGGGATTATCTGGGGGTTTTCCTGGAGCGTTACGATCGTCGCCGCGGGTTTAGGTCGGGGAGTCGTCGGGGTGAGGGAAAGCTGGAGCGTTATTTTGCTTTGGAAGCGAAATGCAGGTGAGCCCGATTCCATTGGACCTATTTAAATGACGCACAACATTCCGATACGTTTGACGTATAAAATTTTTTTCCCTCAAATAGGGCCTAAATATCTCCACATGCCTAAAACATTCTATAAATTTCTACTATTGTGGCCATTTTTGTGTGTGGGCCCTTTGACTCTTGGTTTCCCTCCTGCTCGATTATCGAATGAGTTCACCTCTTCTCTCTGATTTTTTAGGCTCTGTTTGGCACCGTAGTGGCGGCGGTCGTAAAATACATGGGTTAAGCCTCTCCTCTGTTAAGGATCAACTAACAAACATCATTGGTTTGAGCATGAAAGTCAATTTAACCCCATATTTATGACCGCCACCATTAAACTTAGTCCTTCTTTCATCGACACAGAAGAAAAACGTGAGGCACCATTTGTTTGGACGTTTTGATACTCCGTTTTGGGCAAACGCCGTCGGAAGGAGGGTAAACAAATGAACCTCCGGCGGCGTTTGTTCCGTTTCCACCCGCCCGCCTTGAGAAACGCCCCAAAAAGGTCTGTTTGGAGCAGCCACCTCCCCCCTCCGATTCGAACACTCCGTTTCCACCCGCCGGATCGATCCGCCACCGCCGAACCAAATGAAACTTGGGTTTCAGAACGGAGTCCGGTCCCAAAAAAACTATGATTGTGGCTGAAGGGGATCTTAGATCAGCCAGAATTTACCAAAATTCTTGGGTCCATGATTCAGAAGCCGATCGGAACCAATGAAAATGCAGGAAGCAACGGGGCCAATGGTGCACATAACTCTGGTGCACGGCGGGACCCACTAAAAACCTTCCCAATCTATTTTTTTTTCCAAGAATTTAACTACGCTTGAATCCTACGTAAATTAAGAAATATTTAATATTGTATAGTCATATTATATATTAATTTGAATAAACAGCTGCGTATCCTCGCTTTCTTATAAAAATGAACTCCCTACGGACATTCTTTTATTTATTATAAATATAAAATAGAGTGAACACCGGGTAAGATGGGAAGAACATTAAATTAATTAAAAATTGTAGAAACTTTGCACAATATCCCCCAATGCATAAAAATTAGCCGGCAAATTTTCATTAACATTTGCGGGGTTCTTCTCTATTTTTAGGAATTCTTGTTCCTCCATTAATTAATGCTCTGTATGGTTGGGTTGTTGCTGATGGAAAACTGCTGATGAACTGTTGCTGATTAAAAAAAGTGTTGATTCTGAAAAACAGAGTTTTGCTAAAAAAATATTTGGGTAAAACAGAGTTTACAAAACGGAGTTTTCCAAAAATTTATTTGAATACAAAACGGAATTTTTTAGTTAATTTTTTTCTTCAAATTTGAAAGTATCAACCATTTAAATAATGAAAAGATAAAAATTTTCATTGAAATAACACAACACCAAATAAAAGTTTATTCATAACACCAACAATAAAAGTTCATTCATACATTTTTGAAGTTCTAGGATCTAACCTCATACAGTTGATCCGCAATAATATTACGTAGGGCGATCATCTCATCTACACCACCTGCCGTGTCAGTGCATGTTTCTTGGCGGGCTTGTGAGGTCATCCCGTGGTCTCGATCCCCTTTGCTCGGATTCACTAAAATTAATGTCCACACGCGAAGGGTGCCGCCGAATGAAATTATGTAAACACATTGTGGCGATCACAATAGCTACTTGTTTGTCAAAACGATAGTTTGGCATGTCTCTCAGTATGGCTCATTTCTTCTTCCAAACCCCAAATGATCGTTCTATCACACTTCTTAGCGATGAGTGTGCGTGATTGAATATCTCTCGACGTCCTTCAGCTCGACGACCACCACGAGCAAAGTCTGGTAGATGATAGCGTGTATCCTGATACGGTTTCAAGTACAAATGGAAAAATAACCGAAAATATCAATGCGTAACAAAACAAAACAACTGAAAATATCAATGTTGAACATCATTGATGTACCAAAACACCTAGTGAAAGCATTCCTCATTTTTAAAGCAGTGCAAATGGAAAAATAAATGGTGCACACACAACACCATTGCTGCTCATAATGAGAGGAACCCAAATTTGGCCCTAATGAGAGGATCATATGTTGTACATGCCCTCACTAACTAGTAACAATGTTGTACATGCTAAACAAGAGTAAAGAAACCCTAAGAATTGTAACCCTAATGAGGGAACACAAGTGTGGCACATTCATTGAAGAGGGAGGCGGAAGTATGAGGAATGAATCACGAGATTACCTTCCCGCCGCCACCGAGAGAGAGAGGGATGTTGCCGCCGTCGACAGAGATCGTGGACGCCGCTACCAAAATAGATCGTGGACGCTACCGAAGAGATCGTGGCCGCCACCGACGAGTTGTGCGAGGCTCGTGCACCGGGGAGGAACTCTGTCGTCGTCGGCGAGAGGGATTGACGTCGTTGTCGTCGTCGATGGGGAGAAGAATGCGGAAGAAGGGTTTCGGCTTCTACTGATGACCGCGAAATAAAGTTGCGGACGAGAGTAAATAGAAAACAACAGATTATAAGAAACGCAGTTTGGGAAAACGTGGAACCAAACGCCGTTTTTTCTCCAAATAATGGTGTGTCCCCACCACACAGTAACTAATAAGTCTAATAAAACGCCACCTAAGTGGATAATTGACGTGCGTGGATCACACGCGCGATCAACGTTCAATCCACACGCACGATTACCGCGTGATCCACGTGCTAATCATCGGAACCACTATGCGCGCGATGCTCGCCAACCCCCCGTGGCCGGTCGTCTGAGTCGCATGCTGCCTCCGTGAGGTACACGCTGGGCGGCTTCCGCCCGACCATCCTCCGGGAGGCCAGCCCCCGGGCGGCCTCCGCGAAGTTGGCGCCTTGGGGGACTCCGGCTGCCCGGCCTCCGCGAGGTCGGTGCCCGGTGGGCCTCCGCCTGGCTAGCCTTCGCGAGGCTAGCGCCCGGGAGGCCTCCGCCCGACAGCCCTTCTCCGGCCGGCCTCCGGGGGGCTGACACCTGGGCGACCACCATGAGGCTGGCGCCCGACCGGTCCTCTGAGGCCAATCCGGGAGCCGCACGGTCGACCTCTATGTGGCTGGTGCCCGACCGACCTCCTCAAGACCGGCGGCCAGCCGGTCTTCCCTTCCCGATCGGTCGCCCGGTCGGTCCTCCCCGGTCAGTCGTCCCCGGTCGAGTCTCCCCCCGATCGGTCTCCCTTCGACCACCACCGTCTGATTGCCCTCCTAAGTTTACAACCCCGTATTCGTTGAGTGGGTCCCCCATCCAGGATCTAGACTTGGCGGGACCTTCAGGTCCGAGAGGGCCAGTGCAGGCAAGTGAGCCATTCCAGATCAACATTCGCTCAGGAGGAGTGAAAGGGATCCCGCCCAGAGCAAGCAGAGAGGTTCTCGCCCGTAGCAGGCGTGAGGGGTCTCGCCCATATCAGGCGAGTAGCCTTTAGATCCCAAATTCGCCCATGATGGGGTGCCGCGGAGGCGAGTGCCTGGCTTACCCAGCACTCGCCCCTTTAGGTGAGTGGCGCCTTCACGGGTCACTCGCTCAGTAGGGTCCTGAGGTAAAATTACCTGGATGCCCTTAAAGGGCTGCCAATAGTCCTCCAGAACAGCGGAGTTTGGCTGTTGGCAGACCACTTTTGGCTGCATATAACATTTTAGAACAGCGGAGCTGCGCTATTTGCAGGGCAGACTTTGAAATCTATAAATAGACCTAAGGGAATACCTCAGAAGGCAAGCTTTCCAGTTCTCTAATTCCCAGATCTTTTGCGCTTTCTGAGGTGCCCTTACCTCAATACAGGCTAAGGAGGGGAAGCGCTCTAAGATCTTCTGGGTGTGTGGTGGTACCTCCGTGTTGGAGCCTTAGGTCAGTTTTGAGTCCTAAGTCTTCGGTCAATCCAGCTTGCTAGGAGAAGTAAGTGTGTGGTCACCCCTTACCCAAGGGTTCGAACTCCACAGAAACCGGTTCCCGATTTCAACATTTTGGTATGGTGAGCGTGGAGAGTGACCAGCACCGAAAATCTTAGGGAGCTCGATGACTGGAGGCGAAGGGCAAGGATCTGACCAGGCCGACTCGCCACCTCCCCCCCGAGATGAGGAACTTCATAACATTCGCACTCGGGGCTCACGGTGAGTGCTCAACACCCTCCGTCCCAGTGGTCGCCGCCCCAGCTTTGGGCGAGAACGCCCCTGCTAGGCGGACTGGGAAGGAAGCGGCGGCAGAAGGTAGTGGGCAAGACCTCCCAGGGCGAGCCCTGTTCCACGGCTCGGTGAGTGTGGGAAGGTCTGACGCGATGGACGCGCGAGATCGCCCGGCTCGCCCTGCGAGTGGCGGGAGCCATTTTAGTGAGCTGGTTGCTTCCGCCCCCATTCTAGAGGGGTTCCGCGAGCGAATTTGAGGCGGTCAACGCTTGGGCCTTGATCGAGAAGATTACCTTCTCCCGGAAGGACATGCCAGATCATGAGGATCCGTTCTGCGATGCGCTGGTCATTCGGGCCATCATCCAGAACTTTACCGTCTCCCGGATCCTCATGCATAAGGGGAGCTCTATCAACGTCGTCTTCAAAAAAGCATTTGACACAATGAAGGTGGAGGCCAGGAGGGTGTTGGCCTCGGATGGGCCTTTGTTCGGGTTCTCAGGGGAGAGAAAGGAGGTAGAAAGAGGAGTGTGGCTCCATGTTACCTTGGGGGCCAGTCCATGAACTACAGGTTCGTCATTGTGGACGTTCCCAGCAGCTACAATGTCATATTCGGATGACCCCTCATCAGCGCCTTCCGTTGCGTGCCATCCTCCTTCCACTAATGCCTCAAGTTCAACGCCGAGGGCATCCATGTTCGGGTCTGGGGAGACACCAAGGTAGCGAGGGAATTCTACGTGACCACGGTCAACTTTATCTTCTAGCAAGGAGGAGCCAAGGAGATGGAGAGGAGGATGGAGGAGATGTCTGGCCAGGAGTCCGCGGGAGAAGCTGAGGGGATGGAGTTAGAGGAGGAAGAGGTCCGCGCTCATGGGGGAGGGCGGAGGAAGTTCTGGAGGAGCTGGTCGAGGTGGTGGCCTTAGAGGAAGTTGAGGAAGTTCTTGCCCCAGGTGAGGGGGCTGTTGGTGAGTGGGGAGAGCAGTCCCGGCTGGAGGCAGTGGAGGAGGTGGTGGAGATGGAGGTTCTCACTCAGGGAGGAAGGGTGGAGAGAGTGGCGGACATGCCGGGGATTGATGCAGATGTGGATTGTTACCACCTCAACCTCAACGCCGACGCCCGTCCCATCCGGCAGAAGAAGATGTCCACTGTTGACAAGCTGGCCGAGCCCATCCGAGAGAAGGTGGAGAAGCTCTTGAAAGCGAGGTTTGTATCGAAGATCCAATATCCAGGCTGGGTCTCCAATGTGGTGATAGTCAAAAAGGGGGATGGTTGTTGGAGGATTTTTATCGACTTCTCTCTTTTAAATAAATCATTTCCTAAAGATTATTACCCCTTGGCTCGAATTGACGCATTGATTGACTCAGCCGTCGGCTTTTCTCTAATGAGTTTTCTATATGCATTTTCAGGTTATCACCAGATCAGGATGCACTCGCCCGACATGAAAGATATCTCCTTCATCACAAGGGAGGGGTGCTACTGTTATAAAATGATGCCCTTTGGGCTGAAAAACACAGGGGCAACATATCAAATGATGATGGATCGGGTCTTACGAGAGTAGAAGGGAAAGAACCTAGAGGTGTACGTGGACGACCTCATGATCAAGAGTCAGGACGTGGACTCCCACCTCCGGGATCTGGAAGAGACCTTTAGCACCCTATAAAAGTATAAAATGAGGCTAAACCCCTTAAAGTGTGTTTTCCGGGAGAGCAGGGGAAAGTTCCTAGGCCATCTCCTTACTCTCGCGGAAGTGGAGCTCAACTCTTACAAGATAAGGGCAATCATGGAGTTACGGTCGCCTCGGAACGCCAAGGAGGTATAACGCTTGACAGGGAAGTTGGCAGGTCTGAGCAGGTTCCTCTCTCGGACTGGTGAGAAGTGCTCGCCTTTCTTCAAGACGCTGAGAAGGGGACCAGAAGTTTGAATGGTCCGAGGAGTGTGAGAAGGCCTTCCAAGCCTTGAAGAAGCAGTTGACCCAGGCTCCGCTTCTTTAGGGACCGAAGGAGGGGGAATATTTGTCCCTGTACCTTGGTGTTGGGGCTGAGGCCCTGAGCTCCGTCCTGGTCCGGGAAGAGAGAAAGAAGTAGCTGCCGATCTACTATGTGAGTAGGGTCTTGAGGAAAGCAGAGCTTCGGTACCCTATTCTGGAGAAGTTAGCCTTTGCCTTAGTAATCTCGGCTTGGAGGCTCCGACCCTACTTCCAGGCCCATTCCATCTGGGTGGTGACTGACCATACCCTCCACAACATCTTCGAGGGGGTAGAGCACTCCAGGAGGTTGGCAAAGTGGTCGTGGAGTTGAGCGAATTTGACATTTCCTTTGTCCCTCGCCTCTCGATCAAGGCCCAAGCGTTGACCGACTTCTTGGCCATCTATGTGGTCGAGGTGGCGGAGGACGAGCTCACTCATCTAGTTCCTTAGAGGGTGAAGGTGGATGACGCCTCGGGAAGACACTCCTTAGGAGTAGGAGTGTTCCTGGAGAGTCTGCACGAGATAAGGATAGAGCAGATCGCGGTCATCCATTTTCCCATCACCAACAACCAAGCAGAATATGAGGCGGTGATCACGTGGTTGCGACTGGCGAGGGAACTGGGAGTTCACAACATGGAAGTGCTGACGGACTCCATGGTAGTTTCCTCTCAAATCAACGGTGAGTTCGAAGTGAGAGAGCCCACCCTTCAGTTGTATTTGGCAACAGTGAAGGGGGTCATCGGCATGTTCCAAACATTCTCCATCAGGCATGTTACACGAGAGGAAAATGAGCAAGTGGACCACTTGGCCAAGTTCAGACCCCATGCGGGGGGAACCCTAACCGACCTCTTCCGCCCTTCCATTAAAGAGGGTGAGCTGATGGAAGTGGATCGACGCCTCTCCTAGATGGACCCCTTCACGACCTTCTTGTCCACAAGGGAGTTCCCGGAAGGCCTGGACAAGAAGCGCTTCAAGTATAAATCGACATACTACCTAATGCACGATGGGAAGTTGTATCAGAAGACTCTCTCGGGGATTCTGACACGTTTTATGGCCGAAGAGGAGGTCCCGAGGATCTTGGAGGAAGTCCATTCCGGGGAGTACGGGAGTCACTTAGGGAGTAGGACCCTGGAGGGGAGGATAATATGGCAAGGGTACTTCTGGCCGACACTAGGCCATGATGCCACCGAGTTTGCAAAGAAGTGTCAGAAATACCAGCTATTCGCCCCTCTCCAACTGCTACCAGCCCAAAGGCTTAGAAGCATCATTGCCCCTGGCCCTTCGCTATATGGGGAATGGATCTTGTGGGGCCCTTCCCCCAGGCCAGTGGGCAGAGGAGGTTCTTGCTAGTAATGATCAATTATTTTTTGAGTTGTTGGAGGTCAAGGCGCTGGCCAAGGTGACCTCCCAGGTGATTCAAAACTTTGTGTGTGGAGAAATTATTTTCCGACATGGGTTACCTCAGGCCATTGTCATGGATAATGGGCCACAGTTTGCCAGCACAGAGTTCATTAGTTTTTGTTGTCAACTTGTGATCAATCTACGGTTCGCGACAGTCCACCAAACTAGGATCAACGGGCAGGTGGAGGCGGCGAACAAAATAATCGTAAACTTGTTGAAAAACAAGGTTGAAAATCTGAAGGGGAGCTGGGTGGAGAAACTCCCTTCGGTTCTTTGGGCCTTGAGAACCACGCCCATCACAGCCATGGGAGAGACCCCCTTCAAACTCTCCCATGATTGCGAAGCTGTGCTCCCGATAGAGTTCGAGGTCTGGACACCACAGATAGTAGAGGCGGAGGAAGGTAGAGAAGAGTGGAGGGCTGAAAATGAGGACGAGTTGCGGCTCTCCCTAGATATGGTGGAGGGCTGAAAATAAGGACGAGTTGCGGCTCTCCCTAGATATGGTGGAGGAGGTGCACGACTTGTCAGCTATTCGGCAAGATGAGGTCAAGCGACGAATGGCCAAGTACTTCAACAAGTACGACAAGATTAAGCAATTCGCAAAGGGGGACCTGGACTTGAAGAAGGTTGACGCTGCCGGAAGATCGGCAGCCGTCAGTAAGTTGAATCCTAATTGGGAGGATCCCTATGTAATCAAGGAGGTGTTGAAATCGGGTGGTTATCATCTCCGGAATGTGGAAGGGGAACCCCTCAATCATGCCTGGAGCAACGATGACTTGAAACACTTCTACCCCTGAAAGTAATAAGTCAAATCTCCTTTTACATTCTCACTTCTCATTGATGGTTTATTTGCTCATCTAACTGATTGGGCCGGTGGTAGCACTCGTTGGTTGGACAAAAGAAAAGTCTGGTTGATGCTCAACACCCGCCGTCAGGCTCTCATCTAGCTGATTGGGCCGATGGTAGCGCCTGATGGTTGGCCAAAAGTAAAGTCCGGTTGATGCTCAACACTCGCTGTCAGGCTCCTACTAGCTGATTCGGCCAGTGGTAGTGCCCTGTGGTAGGCCGAAAAAGGACAAGGCTGATGCACATCTCCTATTATCAGGCTCTCATCAAGTTGACTGGGTAGTTGGGCCCTCAGTCGGCGTTGAGGGTTTCAAGGAGTTGCTCCAAGAAATGATGTTTTGGAAAACACACCTCTCGGCATAGCCCTCTCAACATCTCTCTCGGCCTAGCCCTCTCGGTATAGCCCTCTCGGCATCTCTCTCAGCCTATCCCTCTCGGTATAGCCCTCTCAACATCTCTCTCGGCATGGCCCTCTCTGCATGGCCCTCTCGGCATATATCTCTCGACATAGCCCTCTCGGCATAGTAGAAATACTTAGCGGATCTATCCAGCGGAACAAAGGGTAAGGTCGTCGCCCCCCCCCCCCAAACGCGGTTCATGAGCGCAGGTTGCGATTGGCGTTGTCATCGCCTAAGAGCCTAAGGTAAGCGCGAATGCGCGAAGGAGTGTGCTGACGGCTACGAGCGAAAAGCAAAAAATTAAGCAATCCCTATAGAAATAAAAGCATGCCCAAAAAGATCTTATATATATATATATATATATATATATATATATATATATATATATATATATCAAGTACATGTGCATTGGGGTCTCACCCATTACATATATCAAAAGGGAAAAAATATATACAAGTCAAAATGTGAGCCGGAAGGCCTTCAGGATGAGTCGCCGGACTTCTCGACAAAAAACTTCAAGTCTAGAAGCGCGTCCCAGTCGTCTTCACGCTACTGTTCATCCTCGCCTTCGGGCAAATCGATGGGGGTGTACAACCACGGCAGGACGTTGCGCGCCGTAAGCATTTCACCCTTCTTATTCAGCAGCCTGACATTTCGCAGCACCTCGATCGTGTGCTTGGCCGCCCCCCTGGGCGTTCTCTTGCATCATCACTTCGATCTCATAATTGTTGTACTGATGACGCTAGATATTTTTGCCCAGGAGCGGAAGAAGGAGGGTCTCCAGTAGGAGTTTGTTCTCAGCCCGGAGACCTCGCGCTCGAGGCACGCCATCTGCGCGCGAAGCTTCTCAGCACTCGCGGGATCCTGAGAAGATAGTAAGAGAAAGTTAGCTGGGAAGGAAGCAAAGCGGAGAGAAGATAACAAGTGATTTGCTAGATCTCATAATTGTCGAAGTATGAGACCGGGCGGTCTGGCGGTTTGAGCCTGGCGGGTTGTAGACCGGGCGGTCTGGCAGTTTGTGTCCGGCGGGTTGATATCCAGACTGTTGCTGTGGTGTCTAGCGGTCTGACGGTTCATCTCTGGCAGCTTGGAAACCGGGCGGTCTAGCGGTCTCCAACCGCATCTCTCTCCTGCTTCTGGTATTGCCGGGCGGTTAGAATATTGTCTAACCGCGCGGCTTGTTCCGGTCTGTTGTTCTAGCCGCTCGGAACTGTTGTATAGCTTTAGTCCCACATTGTTAGTTTGTATTCTATCCTCTCTCCTCCATTCTATAAAAGGGAGGCCATACCTTTGTAAAAGATATCTTTTTGGATAATAAAAATTTCAATTATTCAAAGTTCTGGCTTGTTTTCTAGTCGTTTGTTCGCAACTCTAGTTGTTTGTTCGCTACTTTTAACATGGTATCAGAGGACTCGATCTTCTCCTGCTGATTCTCTGCGCCCTGTCCGCGCAGTTTGTCCCTTCTTCTCGCGACCTGTTCTCGCAGCTTGTCTCTTCCGCCTGCTTGCTCCCTGTCCTGCCTGTCGGTCACAGCGACCTGTTACTTTGATCGCTGTGACCTGCTGCCTTATTCGCCTTGTTTGTTCCTCCCTTCTATTCGCGCGGACTATCTTCTAGCCGTTCGACTTCTTTCCCTACTTGGATCTGCGGCTTGGTCGTGGCTTCTCTGGCCGCTGGTGTCTGACATCGTGACCGCCGCAGCCCCTCTTCTTCCTATCCGCGTGGCTTGTCTTTTAACCGCGCGGCTTCTCGTTGTTTTCTCCTATGGCTATTTCTGAAACCTCCACTACCACTACTCCTATCGCCACTCCGGCTCCGCATCCTACTTCCTCTGGCAACCTTGGCACGGTTTCTAAACTTGTTGGCTCCAACTATCCGGATTGGAGTGTTTATTTCACCTTTCTTCTTCGCTCTCAGCGCAAACGTCATCATCTCACCGATGACCCTCCTCCTCCAGACTCTGCTGAATTTGATGACTGGGATGCCAGTGATGCGCTTGTCCGCACGTGGTTGGCTAACAGCCTCTCTGATGAATGTCTTCCTGTCATACGCCATGATGAGACGGTTAAGACCGCGTGGCTTCACCTTGCTGCTCTCTACTCGAAGGGGGCTCAGACATCCCGCATTTATACTCTCTATGCGGATCTCTTCGCTCGCCCTTCCATGTCTCCTGCTGCGGCTTATCAGCAAGTTCAGGCTCTTGGAGCTGAAATCCTCCAGAATCGCCCTTTCTCCGCGGACTTGGCCGAGCAGCACAAACACTTCCAGGAACTCCTGGTTGTTTGTTATCTTCTACGACTCCCTGAGTCATTTGATATGATCCGCCAGCAGATCTTGGGCGAAGCAGACTCTCCCACCTTGGATGCCACCGCAGCTCGCATCGCCGCTGTCACTTCCCTGCTCCAACGTCCTCTTTTGTCCTCCCCTCCTCCACAGGACTCCTATGCTCACCAGGCTCAGCGGGGTGGCAATAGTGGCCGCAACCAGTCTAGCATGCGCGGTCCGTCAAGGTTTCTCTGCTCTCACTGTGGTCGTACCGGTCACTCTGTTGACCGCTACTGGCAGAAACATCCTCATCTTCGTCCTTCCGGTGATACTTCTTCCTCAACCTCCGCCTCCTCTCGGCCATCTGCTTCTGTGGCCACGACCTCAGGTAGTGCACACGTCGTTACCCAAGGTAAATGGTTGATTGACTCTGGTGCTACAAATCACATGACCGGAAACCCTCATTGCTTCTCTCTCCTAGAGACGCATGATCGGTTACCCCCGGTTCTTGTTGCGGATGGTTCCCCTTCCCCGGTTCATGGGACGGGCATGGTTCAAGTCACCCCGTCGCTTCGCTTAGTGGACACTTTCTATGTCCCGAAGTTCCCTTGCAATTTGCTCTCGGTTACTACTTTATGCAAGCAACTTCAGTGCTTTGTATTATTTACTCCTACTTCTTGTTATTTTCAGGACCCGAGGACCCAACGGACGATTGCTACTGGGACTGAGAGTGGCGGCCTCTACTTCCTCGACAATGCTTCCGCTCTGTCCGCCTTCTCTTCCACGTCTACTGATCTGCTTCAATGGCATCTTCGCCTTGGACATCCTCCTCCTCGGATTCTTCGTCAGCTTCTTCCCCACTTACCTCAGACTAGTCCTCCGCTCAACTGTGATGCGTGTCAGCTTGACAAACATCATCGCTCCTCCTTCCCGCCGAAGCAAGGTCGTGGTTCCTCCCGCCCTTTTGATCTCATTCATTCTGATGTCTGGGGTCCTGCTCCTACTCTCACCGTTGGTCGGGGTAGTTCTTACTTTGTAACTTTTATTGATGATTTCTCTAGATGTACCTGGGTGTATCTTTTAAAAGATCGCTCTGAACTATTATCTATATGGCAATCTTTTTATTATATGATTCAAACTCAGTTTTTTTTATCTATTAAAGTGCTGCGCTCTGATAATGCAAAAGAATATCTCTGTTGAAACCGGAAAATCGGTCTCTTGTGGAGTTCGACCCTTGGGGAAGGGGTGGCCGCACACCTACTACACTCAAGTGAACAATCTAGGCTCAAGGCTAGGAACACTAGGGACAGACCCAAGGCCTCAGCGTGGAGGTCCCACCGCATACCCGGAAGACTATCGAACTCTTCCCCTCCCACACCAGGGGCTGAGCTAAGACACCTTCGGCGGGCTCTCTTGGCCGGCCGGAACATCTAAGGAGGATCTCAAGATCCACTCCTGAACTAGAGGTGTCTCCCTGGGTCTATAAAAACTGTTCCCTGCCCGCCTTTTAATGGCGTTATACCGCCCAGCAGCCCTACTCCACGCAGACCCAATTGGGCCCTAAAATCATAACATAGGCCTTCTAGGGCCGCCACAGAGCATCACAAGCATTTAAATAATTACAGGAATGTAAATTCCATACTTCGGCACGCAGGCCGACAACATAAGCAGAAATAGGCCTTCTTGGGCCGGCACAAACTGAGGGCTTAAGCCCGCTACTTCCTGCTTGCTACTGCAGCACCTGTACGTCAACGTCTCGACGAGCGGTGGCCAACTAGGCATCAGTCGACTAACACAAGCAGGCCAAACATAATGCGCGCACCCCCTTTTATTGGGGCTATGGTGCGCATTCCCTGCGAATGAATAAAATACAACTTCCACGGAGTCTTCTCCGAGAACCCCAGAACATCACCAATCCGGCTGATACGTCCGGACGGGCTTCACACAGAACATCACCAATTCGGCTCATACGTCCGAATGGGCTTCACACAGCACATCACCAATTCGGCTCATACGTCCGAATGGGCTTCACACAGCATGCCTAAACCCGTACTCACACTTCCGGGCACTAATGCAATTAATTACGGGGACGCACACGTCGACCCGTCGGAGAGCATCCTTCTCCCACTTGTCGGTGGAGAGGTGCTTCCATGCAAATATGAAAAATAAGGGCTTCACCTGCCCAAGTAGAAACTTCGTTACCCTTGACGCGCGTTTGGAGGAGCCGCAACCGCGCACATTGCCCGAGGCTCGACGTCCAGCGTCTGCAGTGCTTGCCCATGCGCGGATCCGACCTCCGCGGGAGAGTTGAAGGCTCCAAGTGATTTTTTCCCTCCACGACTGAGCCTCTCCAAGGCCGATCGCGCTCCAAGTGGCGTCGGCGATGGTTGTCCCGGCCTCCACAACTTCAAGCGGCATCGGGGAAGACGATCCCGACCGGCCTAGCTCCAAGCGGCGCCGGGAGAGGAGCTCCCGGCCGACCTAGCTGCAGGCGGCAGCGAGGGGGCTCGGTCTGAGCTTGGTGCGACCGGCGACGGGGAAGGAGGCAGAGCTCGGGCTGGGCGGCGCCGAGATGGGGGAGGAGAGCCGGGCTCGGGTTCTCCTTGCTGGCCGACGGGAGAGGAGGAGGAGGAGGGGCGGCGGCTGCTTGGCCGACGGGAGAGAGGGAAGAGGGGCCGGCTTGCTCCAGGCCGACGGGAGAGAGGGGCGGGGAAGGGCGGCGGCTGCTTGGTGCGGCCGGCGACGGGGAGAGAGGGGCGGGGGCGGTCGGCTGCTGCTCCAGGAGGCGACGGGGAGAGGGAGAGGGGCGGTCGGCTGCTGCTCCAGGAGGCGACGGGGAGAGGGAGAAAGCCATTAGGGCTTTTTTGTTTTTTTCTCCTCTTCTGCCCGATGCCCTCCCCCTCTTTTTTCTCTTTTTTATTTTCTTGCCCCCCTCACCATGCTGCCCTCTCCCCTCTCTTTTATATATAATCTCATATATATATATAATATAATAAGTATATAATATAATATATATATATATATAATATAACATATATACATTAATGCTATGCACATAAACCTCCACACGCACGCACGAGCACTCGCACGTCCTCGAACAGGGACGACACCAGATCGTCGCCCATAGAACGCCCCTAGGCTGACATTTGGGGAGGGTCCCACTCGCCCGGCTACGGGGTTGTACATAATCCCCGCTCTTTTCGAGGTTGGTACAAGCTCGGAAAGAATCATCCAACCCTACGTATCTGGCGAGTGGGAGCCGACCCAAAGAAAAAATTTGTGAGAATTCTGAATTTGGGTACAAAGGGAGCTCCACCCCAGGGCTTACTTTTCACATAGTCCCGCTAGAGGCTCTAGCACGAATATCACTAGCCCGTGTCCTTCCTCCTAGGCTCATCATCGGCAATACACGCAATATCTGATACACTGCAACATAACAAGAAACCAACTATTTTCAAGCTCTCTCCCTTTCCCCCCAGGCGAGCCTACAGCCCTGCCAGCTAGTGAAATCCTGACAGCGAGTCTACCCGGGGCCGAGCAGCACTCGGAGTCCCTTACCCCCCAGACGAGCCTACAGACCTGCCAGCTAGTAGGAGCCAGGCAGCGGGTCTACCCGGGGCCGAGCATCACTCGGGGTCCTGCAAAATATCCAAACTCCCTCCAAATTTCAAACTATCTCCCTTTCCCCCCAGGTGTGCCTGCAGCCCTGCCAGCTAGTGAAAGCCTGACAGCGAGTCTACCCGGGGCAGAGCAGCACTCGGGGTCCCTTACCCCCCAGACGAGCCTACGGACCTGCCAGCTAGTAGGAGCCAGGCAGCGGGTCTACCCGGGGCCGAGCATCACTCGGGGTCCTGCAAAATATCCAAACTCCCTCCAAATTTCAAACAATCTCCCTTTCCCCCCAGGTGTGCCTGCAGCCCTGTCAGCTAGTGAAAGCCTGACAGCGAGTCTACCCGGGGCCGAGCAGCACTCGGGGTCCCTTACCCCCCAGACGAGCCTACGGACCTGCCAGCTAGTAGGAGCCAGGCAGCGGGTCTACCCGGGGCCGAGCATCACTCGGGGTCCTGCAAAATACCCAAATTCTTCCCAAACCTCAAACTGTCTCTATCCACCGAGTGACATCTAGCCCTGCCAGCTAGGTGAGAGCCTGACAGCGGGAGAATCGAGACCTAACCCCAGAGCGAGAAGACTTGGAACATTCGCCTCTCCCGGGTGCTACCACCAGGCCAGTCAGCTAGATGGGAGCCTGAGGGCGGGTGTTGAACATCCTCCGGGCTCAGCCCCAGGGTCATAACGACATCCATCGAGACCCCTGCCCTGCCAGCTTGGTGGGAGCCTGACAGCGGGAGAATCGAGACCTAACCCCAGAGCGAGAAGACTTGGAACATTTGCAGAGTATAACTGGAGGGTAGGCTCCCTCACTTCGAACTCCACGTTAATCTAGGAGGACACCACCAAGGAGTCGGTAAGAACCTCCACATCATGTCCCCCAAGTTCTCTGACCAAGTCTCGCTATAACCGCCTCATACTCAGCCCGACTTTTGGTGATAGGGAATTGCACTACTACTCGAGGACTTGACTTTGCTCGAGGCGGATACATCCTGTTTACTTAAGAGGTGTTGGAGAGTTAATTGCACCGATGCTTTTACAAATGGAGAACACATTCTTTATAAGAGAGGCGATCTGGAAGTCGTCAAATCGGGAAGCTGGCGTCCGAGCCTGTTCCTAATAATTCCTCCAATTGGAAGAGAGATGCAATCGGGGGGACATAGGCCGACGTGCAAGGGGGGAGCTGATCTCGGCCGTCAGTGCAGAGGCTCGGTCTTACAAGAGCGCTTAAAGTCCCGAGGCATCGTCCCATCATCCGAACTGGGCTATTTATGAGGAACAGGTCGATGGCTCGTATCCTGATCTAATGACAAAGATCGCTTTCCGCCATGTCACTCGATGATGAGAGCTAGTGCATGGGCGACGGGTAATGTTTCTGTGAGGGTCCTCTAGGACGCACTTGAGGCCAATATCTTCCCTTGGGCCAAAACCTGCCCCTTTACATGTTATCCTGCTCTCTCAATAAAAAAGGCCTTCACTTGTGATTGCTTGGAGAGGTCGGCCCTTTATCAAATCTGGGAGGTTAGCGTCTAGGCTCGTTCTTGATAATTCCTCTAGTCGGAGGAGAGGTGCGATCGGGAGGACATAGGCCGACGTGCAAGGGGGAGCTGATCTCGGCCGTCAGTGCAGAGGCTCGGTCTTACAATAGCGCTTAAAGTCCCGCGGCACCGTCCCATCGTCCGAACTAGGCTATTTAAAAGGAACGGGTTGGACGTTTTGCTTCCGGAGTCGATCGCGAGGCAAACCCTTAAAGCCCTCAGAAGCTCGAGGCGAATTGGCAATAAAGGAAAAGCTTGACCGCTACTGGATCATAAGGAAGAGATAACATATTACCGCTAGGGATGGAACCCTTTTGGGTCACCCCGGCTCCAAATACCTCTCAGCCGCTCTCTTACTTGACCTTAAAGATAATAACCTCCAGGTTTCTCGCTGATGCGATAAGTGAGGATACACGCGTTTTCACAGGTAGAAGCGCTTCAAGCTGGTGCAAATCCTACTCCAAACACTATGGGATTCCAACAACAACTATGGGAGGGGATAACTCCGAGTATGAGGACCTTACAAATAAAATGTCCGCGCATGACCCTGGTCGTCACTTGGTTCTACTTCTAAAGCCATGACATTCACCTGAGATTTTCCGTGCTGGCCACTCTCCACGCTCACCGCACCAAAATGTTGAAACCGGAAAACCGGTCTCTTGTGGAGTTCGACCCTTGGGGAAGGGGTGGCCGCGCACCTACTTCACTCCTGCAAGAAAATGACAAAGAAAAGGGAAGGAACAAGGACTAGACCAAGGGCCCGGCGTGGAGGTCCCACCACACACCCGGAAGATCTTAGAGCGCTTCCCCTCCTTAGCCAAATGCCGGGCTAAGGTACCTCAGAAAGCGCTAGTAGGCCGGAGAATTAGTAAGCATGCCTTCTGAGGTACCCCTTGGGTCCTATTTATAGGAAAAGATGGCCTGCCAATATACAACCTTCACTGTTTTCGAGGACTGCAAGCAGACCAAAAAGGGGCAACATAGTAAAAGTATGCCATGGCCGAGATGCGAGCTGGACCTGAGGGGGCACTCGCTCGGCAGGGGGCCCGACTCGCCTCGCCCTGGGCCTGGGCGGGCACATACTCGGCGGACTGTGCTCGACTATCGCTGAGCTCGGCTTGACTACCGCCGAGCTCGGACTCGGTACGGCGATCGCCGAGCTCGTACTCGGCACGGGGATCGTCGAGCTTGGCTCGACTACCGTCGAGCCCTGTTCCCGCACCCGAGCTCGGTCTCGGCATGCCGGGCTTCGTTCGGCCATCGTCGAGCTCGGCTCGACTATTGCCGAGCTCGGGCTCGGCATGCTGGGTCCAAGTTGGTCTGAGCCGGCCGGTTCAACTCCTGTCGACCACTCGCGGGATCCGGGGTTGTACAATCTCAGTCATGAGTTTTCCTCTTTTTGTATGCAACATGGTCTTATTCATCAGACCAGCTGTGTTTACACCTCCCAACAAAATGGGGGTGGCGGAGCGTAAAAACCGTCACCTCCTTGATATCGCTCGCACTCTAATGACGCAGATGCAGGTGCCTCGCTCCTACTGGGGCTATGCTGTTCTTCTTGCCTGCTATCTCATCAATCGCATTCCCTCTTCGGTTCTCCACGGCAAGACCCCCTTCTCCATTCTCTACCCGGGCAAGGAACCCTTTCCTCTTCCTCTCTGTATCTTTGGGTGTACGGCCTTTGTGCATGCTCCATCTGCTACCCGTGACAAGCTTTCCCCCCGTTCCACAAAATGTGTCTTTTTGGGATATTCGACCACTCAAAAAGGCTATTGTTGCTTTGATCCCGTTCTGCGCAAACAGTTTGTTTCCGCAGACGTCACCTTCTTCGAAAATGCATCCTACTTTTCTTCTCCATCCCCGCTTCCTCCTGCGGTCTCTTACTCTCCACCATCTCTCAGTGATCCTTCCACGCAGATCGACGTCTCCCCTCCTATGTCATCTCCTCCTCCGTCTCCTTTTCTCTCTATTATACCCCCACCTTCTTCTCCGCAGCCGTCTCTCTCTAGTCCCGGGCCAGCTTTCTCCGCCACGGACGCTCCGGTCCCTGAAGCACGAGACGACCTGGATCTTCCCATTTCTCTTCGCAAAGGGGTGCGGGCGTGTACCCAACACCCGCTTGCGGCTGTTGTTTCCTATGATCGGCTTACTCCCTCTCGCAGGTGTTTTGCTTTGGCTATCTCGGCTACTACAACTCCCCGCACTTACCAAGAGGCTCTTGTTATTCCTCATTGGAAATCTGCCATGGATGAGGAAATCGCCACTCTTAATGAAAAGGGTATGTTACGCCCCCGCAACGTTTTGCCGGTCGTCAATATGTTCGCAGACGCAAGGATGCCGTACACAACGGGGCTGAACCATCCGGTTCAGCCCCCTCTCTCTGAAGATGCCGAAATAGGGCTGAACCGGTTCGGTTCAGCCCTATTGGGGCCGGCCGGCCCCTTTGGCCGGCCCCTCTTTGGTTCCGGGTATTTATATCCCGGAACCCCTCTTGGTTCAGCATGCAAGTATTGAGGTATAATCTTCTTCCTCCTTCTAAACCCTAATTCCTCTTAGCCCCCTCTTCCTCTCTAGTTTATCTCTCTCTCTCTCTCTCTCTCTATCTAGTGTCTTAACATTTGGTATCAGAGGAGTTCGTTCTCCGACATGGTGAACACGCGCACGCAAGAGGAATCCGCACGGCTCGAAACCCTAGAGGGGACGATGGTCACTCTCACGGAGTCGGTGGCGGCCATGACGGCCGGTATGGAGGAGTTGAAAGCCTTATTGAAAGGAAAAGCGCCGGCGACGGATGATTCGGCCGGATCTGAACAAGAGCCGGCTGCGGTTGCCCGCGGGGCCACGGATGGCGGAGTCGGGCGTGTTGGGCTCGGCGACGACGCACGTCCTTTTCCCCCTCCGTCAACAGGGCCATATGGCGGGACTGGCGGGTCGGGATCGGGGCATTACGCGGGGCCGATGCCGCCCGCATCGCTGAATAGCGGCTTCGGCGAGCCCGTCGCAAACCGGATCCAGGCGCGTCGGGGCTGGGATGAGCCCGCAGGCTTTCGGCGTGGCTGGGATGACCCCGCAGGAGTTCGGCGGGGCTGGGATGAGGCCGCAGGCCATCGGCGGGGCTGGGATGAGGCCGCAGGTCAGCGGCGGGGCTGGGATGAGGCCGCAGGTCAGCGGCGGCCACCGGAACAGGCAGGACAGCAGAGGGGAGGTCTTCTTCCTCCTCCTCGGGGGTTTGGACAGCAGGGTGCGCCTGTTTATGGACCACCATGGGGTGGCCAACCACCGGGTTATGGTGTATTTGAGCAAGGCGATATCGGAAGGCGAGAAGGAGGTCATGGTCCGCATCGCTTGTCTCCAGGCTTGTCTCGTATGTATTTTCCGGAGTTCGAGGGTGGTGACACCTTGGAATGGATTCAGAAGGCCGAACTCTTCTTCCAATATCAAGATGTTCCTGAAGGCCAATGGGTGCAGTTGGCGTCTTTTCACCTAAAGGATGACGCTTTCCAATGGACACAGTGGTTCCTGCGGGGACGGGAGTACGTGCCCTGGGGGGAGTTTGTGGAGGGCTTTACGGCTCGATTTGGTCCGCTAGAGTATGAGAACTATGAGGCCATGCTTTAGAAACTCCGCCAGAAGGGTTCGGTGATGGAGTACCGTACGGAGTTCGAGAAGTTGGTGAATCGGGTGCAATGGCCAGAAAGGACGTTATACAGTTGCTTCATCTCCGGTCTCAAGGATTATATTCGTGATGAGGTGCAGGCACTCATGCCTCAGTCGTTGAACCACGCCATTACCTTGGCCCGTATTCAGGAGGAGCGGTTCAGCAGGCAGAGAGGCCGCATGTAGAATAGGCCGCCCTCGGCCAGCACTACTACTACTACGGTTGCACGGCGGGAACAACCTACGGCTAACAAGCCGACGGTGACTCGCTTGTCTTGGAGTGAGTTGCAAGCTCGCAAAGAGAAGGGTCTATGCTTCAATTGTGATGAGAAGTTTGCTCCGGGCCATAAATGCCAGAGGACACAAGCCTTCATGTTATATCAGGAGGCTGAGGAAGCACCGGCGGTCGACGAGGATGAATTGGAGGTGGACTTGGAAGACACTGAGTTTGGAGTCTCTATGCATGCTTTGGAAGGGTGCGTTCCTCCGCTTACAATGCGGCTGGCGGGTCGGATCGCCCAGGAGAAGGTTACTATTTTGGTGGACAGTGGGAGCACCCACAACTTTGTGCATCCCGATGTGGCAGGGAGAGTTGGACACAGGGTCGACAAGGGGGCTGCCTTCCATGTTATGGTAGCGGATGGCAGTAAGTTGCAATGTGAAGGGGTGCTGAAGGGAGTGGAACTGCGGATAGGAGACTATGCGGGACGAACGGACGTCTACTTGCTACCTATTCGTGGCTCGGATATGGTCTTGGGAGTTCAGTGGTTACGCCAATTACAACGGGTAACTTTTGAATGAGCGCACATGACCATGGAGTTTGTGCTCGGGGAGCAACAGTTTTGCCTGCGGGGTCTTATGTCTTCTCCTATTAAGGAGGTATCTCTTCGCAGCATGCAACAGTTGAGCGGAGACGGGCAAGTGATGGCCATTCTACGGGAGGTTCAGACCGGCGACTCCGGCAATTCTGAGGTACCAGTTCACTTACAGTCCATTTTGACAGATTACGCTGACGTTTTTCAGGAGCCCCGTACTCTGCCACCGCCTCGGTTCCGGGATCATCGTATTCCGCTCAAGGCGGGCGCCGAGCCTACTAATGTGCGACCATATCGCTACCCACACATTCAGAAGGCGGAAATCGAGCGGAGTGTCCGGGAGATGTTGGAGGCCGGTATCATTCGGCCGAGTACTAGTTCCTTCTCCGCTCCCATCATTCTGGTCAAGAAAAAAGACGGTTCCTGGAGGTTTTGTGTGGACTACTGCGCCTTGAATGACGCCACGATCAAGGATAACTTTCCGATTCCTCACATTGAGGAGCTGCTGGATGAACTGCATGGAGCACAACTTTTTACCAAGTTAGATCTTCGCTCTGGATATTATCAGATTCTCATGGCCCAAGAAGATATCCACAAGACGGCTTTCCGAACACATGACGGCCATTATGAGTTCTTGGTCATGGCCAATGGCTTGACTGGCGGACCTGCGACATTCCAGGCCAACATGAATGAGATTTTTCGGGATTTCTTGCGGACTTTTGTGCTGATATTCTTCGACGACATTCTCATTTACAGTGCTAGTTGGGAGGATCATGTGGGACATGTGGAACAGGTCCTCTGCCGACTTCGGCAACACCGTCTTTACGCCAACCGTTCTAAGTGCTCATTTGGTCAGGAGGAGGTGGAATACTTGGGCCACATGGTCTCAGGTCAGGGCGTGCGGGCCGACCCACGAAAAATTCAGAGTATGGAATCGTGGCCGCGGCCAGTTACAGTACGTGCCTTGCGCGGATTTTTGGGTCTCACGGGATACTACAGGCGGTTCGTCCGGGATTATGGCAAGATAGCACGACCTTTGACTCGGCTTTTGCAGAAGGATTCTTTTTCTTGGGGAGAAGAGGCGGAGGGCGCCTTCCAGGCCCTCAAACAGGCCATGACGACCACGCCTGTTCTTGCTTTACCAGATTTTGCGAAGGAATTCTTCCTCGAGACGGATGCGTCGGGGGTGGGCATCGGCGCCATCTTGATGCAGGAGGGACGGCCTATAGCTTTCTATAGTAGGGCGTTAGCCCCTCGTACTCTGGGCCTGTCGGCTTACGAAAAAGAAATGTTAGCAATCATTCATGCGGTGGGCGTTTGGCGGCCGTACTTGTTGGGGCGGCACTTTAAGGTGCGCACGGATCATCAAAGCTTAAAACATTTTCTGGACCAACGGGTCTCCTCGCCTCTCCAACAGAAGTGGGTTACAAAGCTCTTGGGATATGATTATGAGATCGTTTATCGGTGCGGCAAGGATAATGTCGTCGCTGATGCTCTCTCTCGCTTGCCGGAGGCAGCTCTCACTCACATTACGGGACCCTTGCTCGATTCTTTGGCCGACATTCACGAGGAAGTCATGGGCTCGGACACCTTGTGGCCGTTAGTGGAGGCTTTGCAGCGGGGCGAGACTGTTACGCCTAGTTATCATTTATGTAATGGTCGTCTTCACTTTAGGGGCCGAGTGGTGGTGCCGGCCGCATCAGCTTGGAGAACAGTTTTGATGCATGAGTTTCACTCGTCGCCTACGGGGGGACATGCCGGAGTACTTCGAAACCTTCAGCGGGCGCGGGCCAATGTCTTTTGGGTGGGCATGCGACGGGACATTCAGCAGTTTGTTCGCCAGTGTGAGATCTGCCAGCGGCAGAAATATGAGACTTCTTCACCCGCGGGGCTGCTTGTTCCGTTGGACATCCCGCAGCTTATTTGGGACACGGTGTCCATGGACTTCATCGACGGGTTGCCTAAATCAAAAGGGAAGTCGATCATTTTGGTAGTAGTGGATAAACTCTCCAAGTATGGCCACTTTATTGCCCTCAGCCACCCTTACACTGGAGACTCGGTGGCCGCCCTCTTCGCTAGAGAGATTGTGCGTCTGCATGGCGTTCCTCGCGCGATTATTTCTGATCGTGACCCGACCTTCGTTAGTAGCTTTTGGAGGGAGTTATTCCGCTTACAAGGAACTCGCTTACATTTCAGCACGGCCAACCATCCGCAATCGGATGGCCAAACAGAAGTTCTTAGCCGAGGGGTGGAGACATATCTTCGGTGCTTTGTGATGGATGAGCCCCGCACTTGGCCAGAGTGGTTACATTGGGCCGAATACTGTTATAACACGTCTTATCACTCCGCCAGCAGGATGACGCCATTTGAGGTTGTTTACGGTCGGCCACCTCCGACCTTGGGCACTTATGAGCCGGGTAGCACCGCTCTACCGGCGGTTGATCGGGCTCTTCTGGACCGCGATCGCATGATGGTCACTCTTCGGGCCAACCTCCGTTTGGCCCAGGATCGTATGAAGGTGCAAGCGGACAAGCACCGCACTGAGCGGGAATTCGCCGTCGGTGATGAGGTTTTTCTCAAGTTACAACCATATCGGCAATTATCTGTTGCAGCCCGTGGCAATCAGAAGTTATCCCCGCGCTACTACGGCCCCTTTCAGATCATCAGCAGGGTGGGGCCGGTAGCTTACACCTTGGCTTTGCCGCCGGGCTCCCGCATCCATCCCACTTTTCACGTTTCATTGCTCAAGAGAAAGGTGGGCCAGCATATCCAACCTTCTGCTCTCTTGCCTGACGTTACGACAGCGGGTGAGCTGAGGCCACTTCCAGAGGATGTTTTACGAAGCAGATGGAAGCACCGGGGCACCGAATTCCGGCCCGAACTCTTGGTCAAGTGGAAGAACCTGTCTCCGGCACAAAACTCTTGGGTGGATTTCTTCGATTTCAAGGAACTCTACCCCGACTACCACCTTGAGGACAAGCTGGTTCTTGATGGGGAGGGGAATGTTACGCCCCCGCAACGTTTTGCCGGTCGTCAATATGTTCGCAGACGCAAGGATGCCGTACACAACGGGGCTGAACCATCCGGTTCAGCCCCCTCTCTCTGAAGATGCCGAAATAGGGCTGAACCGGTTCGGTTCAGCCCTATTGGGGCCGGCCGGCCCCTTTGGCCGGCCCCTCTTTGGTTCCGGGTATTTATATCCCGGAACCCCTCTTGGTTCAGCATGCAAGTATTGAGGTATAATCTTCTTCCTCCTTCTAAACCCTAATTCCTCTTAGCCCCCTCTTCCTCTCTAATTTATCTCTCTCTCTCTCTCTCTATCTAGTGTCTTAACAGGGTACCTGGACCCTTGTTCCTCCACCGATAGGTATTGATGTGGTTGGCTGCCGCTGGGTGTTCGTTGTGAAGTTTCGCCCCGACGGCACTGTGGATCGTTACAAAGCCCGGCTGGTGACCAAAGGCTTTACTCAGACTTATGGAGTTGACTACTTTGATACTTTCTCCCCGGTTGCTCGCCTCAGCACCATCCGGGTTCTTCTTTCAGTGGCCGTCAACAGGGAGTGGGCTATTTCCCAGCTTGATGTCAAGAATGCTTTTCTGTATGGGGATCTTCAGGAGGATGTCTATATAGAGCAACCTCCTGGGTATGTTGCTCAGGGGGAGACACGAGTATGCCAGTTGAAGAAGGCCATCTACGGCCTAAAACAAAGCCCTCGGGCATGGTTCGACAAGTTTAGTGGCATTGTGGCTGCCATTGGCTTTACAAGAAGTTCAGCCGATCACTCATTGTTTATTCGCAAAACCACATCGGGCCTTGTGGTTTTGGTGGTGTATGTGGATGATATTCTTCTTACCGGCGATGACTAGGCTGGGGTGGACTTGACAAAGAAACACCTCCGTCAACACTTAGTCACGAAGGATATGGGCTCCCCGAAATATTTTTTGGGGATAGAAATCTCTCGGAAGCCTGACTCGTTGGTTCTCTCCCAACGGAAGTATGCTCTTGATCTTCTACAAGAGGCAGAATTGACCGGTGCCAAACCGGCCAGGTATCCCATGGCCACTGGAGAGGACAAAACGTGGACATATGACTCACCTCTTATATCCGATGCCACCAGGTATAGACGTCTGGTGGGCAAACTCATTTATCTCACGGTGACCAGACCTGACATCGCCTATGCTGTAGGCAAGTTCAGTCAGTTCATGCAAGCTCCCAGGGAATGTCATCTTTAGTCTGCCTTGAAGATACTAGAGTATGTCAAAGCAGCACCAGGAAAAGGGCTACTCTTTCAGAAGCGTGGTCATCTGAGAGTTGAAGCCTACTCAGACTCAAGCTATGCGGATGATAAAGGTGACCGTAAATCTACATCGGGCTTTTGCACATTTGTTGGAGGTAATCTTGTGAGCTGGAAGAGCAAGAAGCAGTCTGTTGTCTCAATGTCCATTGCAGAAGCCGAATACCGGAGTATGGCGTCAACCACGTGTGAGTTAAAATGGTTGCGGTCTCTCATGCTTGACCTAGGAGAGGTCTACGACTATCCTCTGCCCATGTTCTGTGACAACAAGGCCGCTATATACATATCCAAAAATCCGGTCTTCCATGAGAGAACGAAACATATAGAGGTCGACTGCCATTTCATCCGAGAAGAGGTCTTGAAGAGACAGATTTGCACTCCGTTCGTCACCTCCGACAAAGAGTTGGCAGATATCTTCACCAAGCCGGTTTCTACTTCCTTCTTCCATATCTGTGACAACCTGGGCATGATTGATATCTATGCTCCAGCTTGAGGGGGAGTGTCGAAGTATGAGACCGGGCGGTCTGGCGGTTTGAGCCTGGCGGGGTGTAGACCGGGCGGTCTGGCAGTTTGTGTCTGGCGGGTTGATATCCAGACTGTTGCTGTGGTGTCTAGCAGTCTGACGGTTCATCTCCGGCAGCTTGGAAACCGGGCGGTCTAGCGGTCTCCAACCGCATCTCTCTCCTGCTTCTGGTATTGCCGGGCGGTTAGAATATTGTCTAACCGCGCGGCTTGTTCCGGTCTGTTGTTTTAGCCGCTCGGAACTGTTGTATAGCTTTAGTCCCACATTGTTAGTTTGTATTCTATCCTCTCTTCTCCATTCTATAAAAGGGAGGCCATACTTTTGTAAAAGATATCTTTTTGGATAATAAAAATTTCAATTATTCAAAGTTCTGGCTTGTTTTCTAGTCGTTTGTTCGCTACTCTAGTTGTTTGTTCGCTACTTTTAGCATCTTGCATCATCAATTCGATCTCATAATTGTTGTACTGATGACGCTAGATCTTTTCGCCCAGGAGCGGAAGAAGGAGGGTCTCCAGTAGGAGTTTGTTCTCAGCCCGGAGACCTCGCGCTCGAGGCACGCCATCTACGCGCGAAGCTTCTCAGCACTCGCGGGATCCTGAGAAGATAGTAAGAGAAAGTTAGCTGGGAAGGAAGCAAAGCGGAGAGAAGATAACAAGTGATTTGCTTACCTCTTGCGTCGGCCTACTAGCGAGAAGTGCCTCTAAGGCCGCTATTTGCTCTGTCAAGGAAACCAGCTTCACCTCGGTGAGATCCCAGGACTTTTGAACCTTGTTCAGCTTTTGTTCGACGTTGAGACTCCGGTGGGAGGCCATGTGTGCGAGCTCCAGGGCGCACAGTTGAGCCCGTGCGGTCTCATGCGCAAGGTTTCTGGTGGATTCCTTGTCGTATAGGCTGGCATCCTCCTGCTGTACAGCTCGAAGGCAAGTGCGTAAGCCTCGTCGCTTGTAGTGTCCTGCTCTATCCAGGTCGGCAGAAGCGTTGAGACCGACACGCAGTTGGCCTCGGGGTCCCATTGGAGAAGGGGCTGGCCTGTCTCGTTCAGGTGCCTCTCGCCGAGCCCGAAGTTTTGATGCCCTTTCGGCACTGGTCCCCTGGGCACTTTCTCGACAAGGGTAGCGATCCTCGCGGCAGTGCTTGCCGTGCCAGCCACTGGCGGGATTTGTCGGGGGTTTAGGCAACGGACTTGCCCTTGTCCGGTGCGGATGATTTGGACTTCTTGGAGGGAGCTGGGGGCGGAGCATCTACCTTCCGCTTCTAGACACTCAACTGAGACGAGGTCCCCGACTCATCCCGGCAGGCCAAGTCCGCCGATTGCGCGAGTGCCAGGCCGCGGGAGAGAGCCCCTATTTCCTCATATGACTGGTTGATGGGGATCTCTCGCTCACCTACACAAGCAGTAAGGGTTAGTTTCGCCGATAGCCAAGGTATCAGTAAGAAAGAAGGCAGGCGAGACGGTACCTTCCCCGGCGAGGACTGGCAGGAGGGAGTCGATGTCTCGGCGCAAGAACTTGACGTCGAAGTTCTTAGTGCCGAAGAAGTTGAGGAGGGCGGTCTCGTGCCCCCCAAGCGCAGGAGGCTTGCAGGTCATCTCGTCATATTGCACGGGCGAGAGGGGTATATTGTCGAAGTTCCCGCTGACGAACATGAACTTCATGGACCAGTGGTGGTTCTTGTTGGCGAGGCCACTAGTCTTGATCGTCTGGCTTGAGAAGAAGACAATCCCACTCTTGGATCGAAAGTTGAACAACTTCTGGAAGACCGATAGGTTTAACTCGATCCTTTCCGCACGTATATAGCAGGCTAAAGACACCAGGAGCGCAATGGAGTTGGGGTTGAGCTGTGCCGAGACCACTCTGATGTAGTGGAGGGTCTGCCACACCTCCGGCCAGAGGTGGGGGGGGGGAACCCCACCTCGAAATGCTCCAAGGGTATGGCGAGATCCCCTTCCGCTAGGAAGTTCAGTTTCTCGCCGCTTTCGGGATGCCGCATGACATACCCTTGCAGGACGTAGTTAGCCACCGCTGAGACGTACTCCTCCTCCGTCAAACTACAGGGGGGAGTCGTGGCCTATGAAGCCTTGCACACACTTGGTATGGACGTCGGTCTCTCCCGACATCTTGGCGAATGCTAGAAGGGGTTAGGGTTTGCATAGGCAGCGAGATCTCAGGAAGGCGAGTGCGTGGAAGGAAGACGAAGGCTCGGGATTGAATGAAGAAAATGTGGTTGGTGGCCTTGCCTATCTATAGAAAATTGTGGTAATCATGACATTTTCCTAAGGCGGCGGGGGTGAGGATAGATTTTTAATATTTTGATGCCTCGTAATCCGCCCAGCCCTGCTTCCGCTCCTTACCTGCAAATGGAGAGAGCCTCCAGGCAGTCCCTGGGTAAGCGAAAGACATAGCGCAGAATAAAAGGAAAAAAGAAAGTGAACGCATCCACACAAACATTATAGCATACGAGAAGTGTTTAATTATACAAGCGGCCACTCGCCGAGCGAGGGCAAATTTGAAATGTTTATTACAATCATGCGGGAAGCTGAAATAGAAGGAGGCGGGAGCTAGTGTGTTTAGTACTGGACCCATTGCCAATAGCCTCGACCTCGCCTACCCGACCGCGGAGGCACTCGTGGGTAGTGGTAGGCGCTCATGACCATTAGCTCCTGGTTGACCAAGCGCATCTGGTCCCGAGCTCGCACGATATTCCTCCCTAGGGAAGTCTCCCCACACCCGCCGCCTTGCCTCTCCATCTCGCCGACAAGATGCGAGTAGTCCCGCTCGAGTATCCCTAGCCGATGCTCCGTCGCAGCTTGGTGTGCTTCCGCCCGACAGGAGTCATCCCGCTATGTCCGGATCAACTTGGCCAGCACCTCCACCATTCGCTCCTTGAGTTTCTCGGCATCCCCGGGATTTCCAAGGAAGCTTGCGAGCTCGTTAGGAGATGGTGGGGGCGAGAACTCCTCTTCGTTGACTTCAGGAGCCCCCGCCGAGGTGTGTTAGTAACCTGTCGAGAAGCTGCGGTCAGTATCATATTGCTTAAGCGAGAAGGGAAGATTCAACAATTTACCTAGCGTTGGTATGGAGCTCCCGCCTGGAGCTTGGCGGGAAGGACCGGGTCTTCCCTCGAAGGATCCCGTAATAGATTATGGCCCGATTTTCCCCGTCCCGGACGGGTTGGCGTTTGCGCCGATGGTTGGTTCTTGGCAGGAGGGGGAACTTCCGGAGCCTTCTCGGTCGATGGGCGAGAGCCTGACTCTGGCTCCTTGGGGATCTCAACAGCCGGGGTCTGGGGCGCTGGGTTGACCAGGCCGGTAATCCCAAAGGGGAGAGCTGCAAGAAAATGTATAAACGAGAGGGTATTCAGTTGGAAGAATGCGAGAAGGTAACTATTAGTCATACCTGGAACGACTTCGGTCTCGGCCCAGGTATCTCGGGGGTTCATCTCCGGAGCCGACTGTTCACTCCCTTTAGAGAGTCGGAGGGTCTCGGTATTCCCAAGGGGAGCGCCAGTGTCGCTCTCCGGCAGGGTCTACTGCGAGTGGGCCTAGGGCTAAGGACAAAGAACTTAAGATTTCTACCATAAGAGGCGAGTAAAATACCACCATGAGGACGGTGAGGTTCTCGCGATTAGGGGTAGGTGTCAGAGAAGCAAACTCTTTCGCCGCCGGGTTCCGCAGGATCATTTTTGCCCTCCTTGGTCTGCGGGCAAGCCGGCTGGTGTAACACCCCAAAGTTATGTAGGCAGGAAAAGGGGTTACCGCGTGGCGGTCGGTAGTTACCGCATAGAGGTGGCGTCAAGCGTTGAGTGGACTCAACTAGCGTCAAGTGCTATCGCACGACGGTAGCGGGTTATCGCGTGGCGATATCAGGCGTTGAGAGCGTCGAGTTGAGCTACCGCCCAATGGTAGTATTATCGCTGGCGGTAGTAGGGTCAATTAAATTGATAGAGTTCTAGAGTTTTTACCGCGCAGCGGTAGCAGCTAATGCGTAGCATTAGCGTGAGTGATCATTTCGTAACCGGTGTCAGGTACCGCTTGGCGGTATCTTCCTATCACATGGCGATAGTGAATTCTATAATCGTGTCGGCCTGTGATTGGAGGGCTTGGGCGGTTGCTCACGAAACAAGGCGTTGAATAGCGGTACCGCGTGGCGGTAGTTAGGTACCGCGCGGCGGTAGCTTGGTTTAAAGCTCTGGTTCGACCGTTTCACTTCATTTCCTTTGGAGTTGAGAACTTGGCCTGGATTTCTGGAGGAGGAGCAGCAACACCGAAAAGGAGAGTTTTCGCCGCCGTTCGAGATTCGGAGTTTGGATTCGCAAAGCAAGTTCAGATCTACGGAGGCAAGGCCGGAGCGGTCGATTTCAACCGTCTAGATTTCTCCCATGGTGCTAAAGAGGACTTCAAGTTTAACGAACCTCTTCCTTGGACATGCAAAGTATTTTTTTTTGGCATTAGAGGGTAGACACTCCATGAACACGTGGAAGTGGTTCTCCCGGCGGGTAGATTCATGTATCCAAATTAGTTTTGCATTTAGATCTGGAATCGAAGTATGGAATAAGCATGTTGTGTGAAGCCCATCCAGACAGGTTGGTCTGGATTGGTGATGTTTGTATGCCGGAGAAGACTCTCGGTTATCGCGTAGATTTCGGAGCCGCAGGATGTGTAGATGGCTGCGTTGAGAGTACTGGAAGTAGACTCCAGGAAAACACCCGATTTGGGGGAAGAATTGATAGTCTATCCCCCTACCGCGCGACGGTAGCGCTACCGCTTGCGGTAGCTCCCAGTGAGCGTCATGTTATTTGTTGAGGCCTGTTTCTTTCCATTTGCTGAAACCTTCTCTGGGAGACCTGTGGGCTATTTTGTGAGACCTGTCTTATGATACCTGGGGGCCGTGATGACCTGTCTCTCGAAGACCTGGGGGCCAGTTTTGTGGAGCGTGAGCTGGAATTGCTCAGCTTTGGTAGTCATGAGTTCTAGCCTAGGATCCTTACAGAGTTATGGATCATGAGGAAAAGGGAAAGGGGGTGCTGACCCGCGTCAGGCCTGCGAGCCGGGCGATTTGAGAACGGGATATGGCTGAACTGTACCTCCCCTATGTCGTTCGACTTGGAGTGGTCAATGTGTAAAGCACATGACTTGTCGTAGCACTGGGGCGTTGTCTCTGGCCTTGTCCCTTGTTAGACTGAAAGCTCAAACGTTATTGACCGTCATAGAGAACGGTGGTGCGACCCTTGTGGTCCTGGGCACCGAGAATGCGCCCTGAGAGCACGGGGCGTTGGGCATTTGCGCCAACGTATGTGGAGAATGGTGCTTAAGTTGCACGTTTTGATTGACATTTTATGATTATAATAATGCCTGCAGGGAAGGAGCACCGCCACTCCGAGTGAGGGGTGAGGTCATTATAATTTAGTCATCTAATGTTGACCATTGCTTTTGTTTGCCACCGTTGCAGTGGAATGTTGCTTGCAGGTGCAGCTGAGCCAAGCGGGAAATAGCGGGCTGAAGCCCAGGATAGCTAAGCTTGCCCTTGAAGGTCAAAGCGAATTTCCCATTTTGTTTATTTATTTCTCATGTGCGGCCGGCCTGCGTGCCGATTTATACAAGCCAATTGAATTTAATTTTAACCTTGTAAGGCCTTAAGGCCAAGATTTATTTGTGTATTTGTTTTACATTCCAACTTGTGGTAGTGGACATTCATGTTGTTGTTGGGTTCTAATTATAACCTTTAAATTACTTCCGCTAGAATGCACTCTGTGTTAGGATACGAAATAATGGATTATGGTTTCAATTTAGTAACTCGGTCTGTCCGTGGTATATGGCGTCGGGCCCCGACCGGACCTTCTATTATATGCTATGTGACGGATGAGGGTGTTACAAGTTGGTATTAGACTCTGGTGTCGATCTTTTTTCTTTGAATTCATGGGCGAATTCTTTTTAGGGGTGGTGAGCACTTATATGTGTATTGTCGTTATAACATAAAAGAACCCATAAATATCCACTTAGGAATGAAAATACACAGGTTTGAGAAACCTATGTGTTCCTATGATTACTGTTTGGCAATTTGTTTGTCGCATAATTAAGTGTTTTACAATTATATGTGACTAGGAGCGGTGCGGGGCAGTTGCACCGTCAGAACTCTGCGGAAAGAAGTGCATCTGATGGCATGCCTGCGACCCCTCCTTCGGCTGAAACCAAACGAATAGTAGTTGAAGCGCTAGCGGTGTTTGCCATGATCAATGCCCAACATGGATGACATGTGCAGCCCCCTGTCCCTGGGGTGGCTTCAATGTCGGTTGGCGCTCTGGAGTAAATGACAAATATAAGAGCATCGGATCAGCAGTTGAACATGCTTTTGGCACAGCAAACGCACTCAGTGGATGAGTATTTGCATGTGTTTGTCTTGATTAGGCGCTACCCAGGGTTTGAGTTGGAGGACGAGCAGACTATGGTCGATAGATTTTATAACGGTCTGCGTGATGAGTTACGACTTCTATTGGTAGGACCAAAGTAGGTTTGGCAAAAGTCCACCAGACGTCAGTGCGCAGGGTACCGAACCCTGTAAGGCCTGCTAAGTTTAAATACTTTGGGAGGAGGTAGAAATATAGAACATTGACTATTCAAGCTCCATATGCTTGTCATACCTGTGGCAAGTCAGGACACCTTGCCCGCAATTATCGTGTTGATGCCCCGAAGACAAAGAAAGCTAAATCAGGAGCAGTTATAGGGCAAGTTCCACTTACTTGCTATACGTGTGGCAAGGTAGGACATATTGCCAGAGAATGTCGGAGTGGTACTCCAGTTGCAATGGAGACTAGAACTAGAGCAACCGTTGGGCAAGACCCAATTATATGTTACACTTGTGGTAAGCTGGGACATATAGCTCGTGACTGTTGGAGTGGGCTTCCGAAGACAAAGAAAAAGGTAGGAGGCCATGAGCAAAAAGACGAGATGACAGGTACGGTTTCGTTTATAGCTTTTATAGGATCAAGCACATACCCAACTGTTCCAAAAGTCCGGACTGTTGGAAAGGGTGCTACTTAATTTCTTAAATAAATAGCAGAGCGTCACGAGTCAAGTGAAGGAATGCTAGACCCAACAGTCCCCCCCGGCGTCCAGCACAACCCGTCGGCTCAGAGGTGGGGTTACAACAAGGCCCACATGGCTCAGAGGTGGGGTTACCACATGTCCACGGTTGTCTGACCAACCGGACCCACACAGGTAGAAGGGAAAATCGGGATTTAATAGCGTCCCCCCGGTCTTGAACCCGGGACCTCCTCTAATACCAAATATAGGATCAAGCGTATACCCAACTGTTCCAAAAGCCCGGACTGTTGGAAAGGGTGCTACTTAATTTCTTAAATAAGTAGCAGAGTGTCACAGGTCAAGTGAAGGAATGCCAGACCCAACAGCTTTTATACCAATGACATGATTAGTTACTGGCATATGACTTGTGTAAGTCGGATTTGTTCTACTCTTGGTGGTGGAGAGTAATGTTCATTGCAGGGCTTCTCGCACCTTCGTATCTAAGGTTTTCGTGTGGTTCGTCCTAGTGCTTCCCGTTTTATCGATTATGTGTATACAAACCAAACAGAAACATTGTCGTTAATGATCGTAGGTGGTTTGACCTTAGGCATGGACTGACTCTCGAAGCAGCATGCATAGGTTGGTTACAACCCTAAGGGGTCATACTAGGACAAAACACCGAACGCGAGACTAAGTTAGCAGTTCTTGAGAGTGCGGAGTTGTTATTAACTCTATTAGAGGCTAAGAATCCCAATCCTGGTTTGGTCGGTGTTTCGGTGGTGTCAGAGTTTGCCGACATTTTCCCCGAAGATCTCCCTGGAGCTCCGCCTCAGAGAGAGATCGATTTCACCATTGAGTTGGTCCCAGGTGTCAAAGCCATGTCATAGTCTCCTTACCGCTTAGCACCAAGAGAAATGGCAGAGTTGAAAGCACAACTTCAAGAAATGATAGAGCAAGGGTATGTGCGTGCAAGTTCGTCACCTTGGAACGCCCCGGTTCTCTTTGTGAAAAATAAGGACGGAAGTCTGCGACTTTGTATCGACTATCGGGAACTGAATAAGTTAACAGAGAAGAACAAGTACCCAATTCCGAGGATCGATGATCTTTTCGACCAGCTAGTTGGGTCAATGGTGTATTCGAAGCTGGATTTGAAGTCTGGGTACTATTAGCTAAGAATCAGGGAAAGTGACATTCCCAAGACGACATTCAGTACACGTTATGAGCATTACGAGTTCGCAGTCATGCCTTTTTGGCTGACTAATGTGCCATCCATGTTTATGGACTTGATGAACCAGACATTCAGGGAGTATTTGGATCAGTTCGTAATAGTGTTCTTTGATGATATCTTGGTGTACTCCCAGACCGAGTTTGATCATGCGGAGCATCTACAAATTGTTTTGGAGACCCTGAGAAGCAATCAGCTGTATGCCAAATTCTCTAAGTGTGAATTCTGGATTTCTTCGGTAGCATTCCTTGGGTACATTGTTAGTGGAGAGGGGATCACGGTGGATCCGGCGAAGATTGTTTCGATACTGAAGTAGCCTGTATTGTCTTTAGTGGCGGAAGTCCGGAGTTTTCTGGGACTTACCAGCTACTACAGGCACTTCGTGGAGAACTTCTCTCCAATAGTGTTACCTCTCAAGACCCTGAAGAGGAAGGATCAGAAGTTTGTGTGGTCACCAGCGTGTGCGCAAGCTTTTGAAGAATTGAAAATTCTTCTTACCACGACACCTATTCTGTGTTTGCCATATGGGACAGAGGGCTATGAGATTTACAACGACGCTTTGGGGAGCGTCTTAGGCTGTGTGTTGTTACAGTATGGAAGGGTAATTGTGTATGGCTCACTGTAGTTGAAAGTACACGAGAGGAATTATCTGGTCCAGGACTTGGAGTTGGCGGCCGTGATATTCACACTAAAGCTTTGGATGCACTATGTGTGCGGCGTGAAGGTCGATATTTACACCAACCATAAGAGTCTGAAGTATCCGCTGGATCAAAATGACCTAAATATGCGACAGCGGAGGTGGATGGAGTTCCTTGTTGACTACACCTTCAAGATACATTATGTACCTGACAAAGGTAATGCAGTTGCGGATGCGCTAAGTCGCAGGTTTCCCGCACAGGCCAACTTGATAAGGATGCATGATGAGCGTCTTATTCGAGATCTTGAGGCCTTGGAGATCTCTTGTGTCGATAGGAGGTCTAGTGTCGAAGCACAATTGAACTGGACAGAAGTGCAGTATGACCTTGCAGATCGGATTCGACAGGCTTTGGAGTTGGATGACAACATGAAGAGGTTCATGGTTGAGTCTTTGGATGGGTCAAATGCTTAATTTATTGTCAAAGATGGGTTGTTATGGAAGGACAGTCGTTTGTGTGTCCCAAATGTGGGTAAGCTATGGGATAAATTGATGTATGAGGCTCATCATACGAAGTACTCGATTTTCCCGGGGAGCACAAAAATGTACAAAGACATGAAAAAGCTGTTCTGCTGGCCAGGACTGAAAAAGGACATAGCGTTGTATGTGGCTAAGTGTCAAACTTGCGCTTTAGTGAAGGCTGAATGCCAGAAGCCCGGAGGATTTTTGAAGTCTTTGCCTATACCGGAGTGGCAGATCGACAATATATCCATGGATTTCATGCATGGTTTGTCAAGATCGTAGAAGGGAAACGAAGCCATCTAGGTGATCGTAGATCGTTTGTGTTAACCCAGAAATCGGTGATCCCTCCCAAGGTAGCTACTCGTAAGTCGCGGCCTGCTCCAGGTTCCCCCTGGAGGTCGCGACCTGTCAGCCCCTTTTTTCTAAGGATGGGCGGACAGACTTCTCTGTCCGCTCAGGCCTCGCGGCTAGGTCGGTCTCCCCATCCTGACCGCCCAGGTCGCGCAGCAGCCGCTTGTTCTGCAGGAGCTGCAGACTGCTTCCTCAGTCAGCCCCTGCAGGCCGTGCAGTTGGATCAGCTAACCATGCAGTGGTTCATTCTTCTCCAACAGGCGCGAACTACCCAACTAAGTGGCGGACTCACATTCCTATCTGCCCAGACCGCTCGGTAACCACATGCTCAGCAAGAGGCGCAGTCTGCTCTCCATCCCGCTCCTGTAGGTCGCCCGGCTAGCAAGGCTACGTTATCACCAGATGACCACCTTTTGATAGTTGCGGACTGCTCTCCGCTACATCCCAGTTCGCAAAGAAGTAGGCGACCTGCCACCAGGCCGCCTGACAGTACACGACAAGCTTCAGGGCGCCCAACAAGCAACCTGCTTCCAGTTCGCCTGCCTAACAGGTGCGACCTGATCCTTCTATTCGGCAGAAGGCGGCAAGCTCAACTCCAGCGCACCGCCAAACAACAATGGCGACCTGCCTCCAAGCCGCCCATCATCACCAGCGGCGACAAGCCTTCAGCTCGCCATATAGTAGGAATGACGACCTGCCTCCAGGCCGCGAGTCAGGAACGGCTACCTGCTCCATCTCGCCAGCATGTGCTACCTGCCTCCTCAGTCCGCCAGGTCACCAAGCCCTTTTCGCCCAGCAGGAATGACAAGCCTCCATCAGCAGAGGCAGACTCCTCCAGTCCGACGCGAGCTAGGGGGACTCATCGTGCAGTCTGCCAGAAGAACTTCCCCAGCGTCAGCTTCTCTGCAGCCGGCGACCTGCCTCATCTTGTCCGCAGCGGGCTAGACGGACTCATTTTGCAGTCTGCCAGCTAGCCCTCCTATTTCCCGGCTCCTGCTTCCTCCCAGCAGCGGGCGGACTATTCCTCAGCTCACATAACATGGTGCAGACTTGGCAGACTTCTCCTCAGCTCGCACAACTTACCGCTCTACTGGGGGTAATGTTACCAGGACCGTCTCCGGCCCGAGCCTATAAATAAGCCCATATACCTCTCATTCAGCAGGCACGGTGGGGCGGGACAATCAGCACATCAAGTCCTGCAGACTCTAACTCTCAGCCCACGCGACCTCACCTGTCTTCTCAGCCTGATGGCGCAGTACGCTCGACTTAGTCTAGCGAGCTGCGGGATCAGCTAATCGCGCGGTCTGCCGACCTCTCTGCTCAGTCTGCGCGGCCTCTGACAACTTATTTCCTTAGCCGCCAGCTTCCCCCTTTGTACCCTTTATTTCTTTACATGTAAAGGTGCAATCTCAAGCTGTAATCTCAATTTATAATCAAAGGAAAGCTCGTCGCAAGAGTGACATTTAAGCTGCGGCGGGTGAAGTCTGTTGTTGCCGCTGCCAATGGCCCCCTCTTCTTCTCAACTCCTCTCCTCTCTCAGCAATAACATCAACCATCAAAGCCTAACCATCAAAGTAACCGTCTGCTCGACAGTTCCTCATCAACCTCTCATTATCCCTGAAACCCTTGATCAAGCGCGTGCTCCACTCTCTGGTGCCCGCGGCTCTTCCATTTCCGCACATCAACAGTTAATACGAGACCTTCAGATCTCGAACAGATAGTGAAAATCAGCAGTTACTCATGCCAGAGCTCCAACCCCCTCAAAACATTCCTCGTACTAGAGAAGATGCTCTCTGGGAAGCCCTCATGCTGACACGTCGAGAAACTACCCAGCAAATCGCAGCGATTAACGACACCTAGCTGTTATAATTCAGCGACTAGACTCGCAACCTGCAGCAACACCGGTTACTGCAGTCAACCCAACAGTGGAGAATCCGCATTCTTACCCTCCAACTTTTCGGCCAGTTGATCTTCATTCCTATCCAACAAGTTACCCACCTAGACAGGCCACAGTCCTTTTGCAGTCTCCAATTGTTGGATAAAGGGAGTGTTTCTACAAACTCAGTCCTCAAACCATCGCTTATTCTGCCAATCACTCGAGAAAACTGCCCAAGTTTTCCACTAAGAGGAAAGAGACCCAGAAGCTTTATTCCACATCAAGCAACGTGAGAATGAGACTTTGGCCCACTTTGTCGAACACTTCCAAAGAGAGATCTTGGAAGTGAAGAATGTCGATCCAGAATTCTACAAAGCCGCGATAATGGTTGGTTTATAAGAAGGACCACTCAAGTTCGAAGCCTGCCTCCGATAGCCAAAGACGTACCAGGAATTGATTAGTCTCGCCAATGAATATATTTTCATTAAAGAGAGTAATCCCAGTTTCATCTCTAGGCTTGTAGCATAGAAGGATTCTTCTTTTTCTTACAAGCATCCTCTAAAGTCTCCTCGGAAGGATTTTCAACCGCAAGCAAGGAAGGGAAGAATTGGCCAACGTCATCAACACTTCTTCCCAAGCAAGGATCACTTCCCAAGTAAAAAATTGTGATTGCCAGTCCCTTCCGCTTATCCAGCACAAGCTCCGCAAGCAGCTTCAGTTTACCGGCAGTAGGGGAATAACTCGCCAAAACCTGAACTGAGCAGAGCCATGCAGGAAGTAATCCGAGTCTAGAAAGGCGAGGCTAATTACCAGCCAACAGACCAAAGATCCAAAGACTCTGACCAGTATTGCGAACATCACAAAGGAAAGGGTCATGCGACGGAAGATTGCAGAGCCCTTCAACAACTGGTGGAGAAAATGATGAAGCAGGGCAAATGTCAACATTTGCTCCAGAAGGATAACCCATCTCATCCATAAATCTCGAAAGGCAAAAGGAGGCAGACGACTTTCTTGCCTCAAAGTCCCCAAAGTCCCTCGCAACCATGGCTAGTTATCTTTGATTTACATTCTTCAAACATTTTTCTTTCTAAAAATACTTCTAAGTGTTCTTTCATTTCTTTTCAATAAATTTTACGTTAGAGATCCCATACTGACACATTTCCCTTTTTGTAGTGCTTCCTCCTCTATTTTCTCTTTGCCAAAGAGATCACTGAACCACTGAGATATTGTCGAGTCATGTTGTTCCCTCCATAGATTGTTCTCGGGCGTAAAACCACGATGACCACATATAGTGGGGAGTGTTCGCATATGTGCAGTGGGTGCTGCTCAATCTATGATGGTGGACTTCAGGCTTCGGATCCCAGCCAGTATCTAAGACACAGTGTGTATCAAGGGAGGTCCCATGTGTTAGCTCTGCTTTGCTTCGCTAAGGATACATTACAGTTACGATGATTTTTGCTTGACAAGCAATGTCGATCAAGTGTAGCCTTGTCTTCTCGATCATCTCATGACTGTAATGGACGAATACTCTATGGTACTCTCAATCCGTGCTTTCGTGGGGCCCACAACTCCACTAATCACTCCATAGACAAGCAATAGGCCACTTGGCGCATCTAGTTTAATTGATCAGCGATGTTTGTAACCCAAGGCATAAGAGCAGTGCATCTATCGTTTCCTTCTTAGGATTTTGTGCATGTATCCCTTTTGTGCTCTTTCAAGGGAATGCGGCTAGTCTGCTCTCGGTAGGACTACACCCTAGATGATTTTTCTTTGGCAAGCGATGCTTAAGGCCCCCGAGAAACACCTGTGGCAGCATCCAGTCTTTTTTGGTTCATCTTCGGGTGTAGCCATCCTTTTTCAATTGCCTTCTTACATGTTAACAGGTTAAGTCTGACCTATCAAAAGGATTTGCAATATCTTTTTTGCTTATGCTTATCTTGTATACTCGGCTTACATGAAGCTTTAGCAGATGATGATTAACAATGTCTACTCTTATTAGATGTTTCTGGTACTAATTGATAGTTAGAGAATCTGATCCTCTTTATCAACAAACTATTCAGTTAAAGTCTAGTCAGTGTTTTCATCTGGCTGATCTGGAATTCATATTAAAGATATCATATTTGATCATGCGAAAAGATCATTATCGCCGTTTGATCTTTATTCGGTTAATAGCAGAGTTTGTTGAGCATTTCCTCTACTATCCAATTAAATTTTCCTTATCATATCTATAATCAACATTCGCAAGTTCCTTTCAGGTACTTGCAGCTTACTTTTCTATCATATCTGCTTCTTACTCTTCTTTTGCAGAGATTAATAGATATTAGCAAATTCCCTTCAGATACTTGCAGTTTACTTTCCTTTCATATCTGCGTCTAACTCTTCTTTTGTAGAGGTTAGCAGATATTAGCAAGCACCCTTCAGGTACTTGCAGCTTACTTTTTTATCATATATGCTGCTTACTCTTCTTTTGCAGAGATTAACAGATATTAACAAGTTCCCTCAGGTACTTGCAGCTTACTTTTCTTTCATATTTGTGTCTAACTTTTCTTTTGTAGAGGTTAGTAGATATTAGAAAGCACCTTTCAGGTACTTGCAGCTTACTTTTTTATCATATCTGCTTTTAACTCTTCTTCTTGTAGAGGTTAACAGATATTAGCAATTTCCCTTCAGGTACTTGCAGCTTACTTTTCTATCATATCTGCGTCTAACTCTTCTTTTGCAGAGATTATCAGATATTTACAAGTTCCCTTCAGGTATTTGCAACTTAGTTTTCCTTTATATCTACTTATAACTCTTCTTCTTGCAGAGGTTAGCAGATATTAACAAGCACCATTCAGGTACTTGCAATTTACTTTTCTATCATATCTGCTTCTAACTCTTCTTCTTGCAGAAGTTAGCAGATATAAGCATGTTCCCTTCAGGTACTTGCAGCTTACTTTTCTATCATGTCTGCGTCTAACTCTTCTTTTGCAGAGATTAACAGATATTTGCAAGTTTCCTTCAGGTACTTGTAACTTATTTTCCTTCATATCTACTGCTTACTCTTTCTTTTGCATAGATTAACAGATATTTGCAAGTTCCTTTCAAGTACTTGCAACTTAGTTTTCCTTCATATCTACTACTTACTCTTTCTTTTGCAGAGACTAGTAGATAATTGCAAGTTCCCTTCAGGCACTGCTACTTACTTTGCTTTTATATCTACTGCTTACTCTTTCTTTTATAGAGACTAGCAGATAATTGCAAGTTCCCTTCAGGTACTTGCTACCTACTTTGCTTTCATATCTAGTACTTACTCTTTCTTTTGCAGAGACTAACAGATAATTGTAAGTTCCCCTCAGGTACTTGCTACTTACTTTACTTTCATATCTACTGCTTACTCTTCTTTTTGCAGAGATTAACAGGTGCTTGCAAGTTTCCTTCAGGTACTTGCAAGTTATTATTCTTCTATGCCTTTCTCTCACCTTTGTTTTGTAGAGCTTGATGGAAGACATTCACAAGTCTTCTTCGTTTTACAAAAGCAACTGAGGTACACACAAGATGTACCTCTTTTCGCCTGCATTAACTTTTCTTTTGCAGGAAAAAGATAGACATTGGCAAACCTTTTTTGAGGAGAGATATCAGGTTCTGTACCTCCCTGCCTCTTGTTTTTCCGAAGGATGGATCACAATTTTTGTGGGTCTCCAACTTTTTCGAAGTTCCCTTATAGACTTAAAAAAGTGCGGGGATTATGTTAACCCAGAAATCGGTGATCCCTCCCAAGGTAGCTAACTCGCAAGTCGCGGCATGCTCAAGGTTCACCCTGGAGGTCGCAGCCTGTCAGCCCCTTTTTTCTAAGGATGGGCGGATAGAATTCTCTGTCCGCTAAGGCCGCGCGGCTAGGGCGGTCTCCCCATCCTGACCGCCTAGGTCACGCAGCAGCCGCTTGTTCTGCAGGAGTTGCAGACTTCTTCCTCAGTCAGCCCCTGCAGGCCGTGCGGTTGGATCAGCTAACCGCGTAGTGGTTCATTCTTCTCCTCAGGCGCGAACTACCAAACTAAGTGGCGGACTCGCATTCCTATCCGCCTAGACCACTCGGTAACCACATGCTCAGCAAAAGGCGCGGCCTGCTCTCCAGCCCGCTCCTATAGGTCGCCCGGCTAGTAAGGCTATGTTATCACGAGACGACCACCTTTCAACAGTTGCGAACTGCTTTCCGCTACATCCCAGTCCACAAAGAAGTAGGCGACCTACCTCCAGGCCGCCCGACAGTACACGACAAGCTTTAGGCCGCCCAACAAGCAACCTGCTTCCAGGTCACCTGCCTAACAGGTGCGACCTGCTCCTTCTATTCGGTAGAAGGCGGCGGGCTCAACTCTAGCGCAGCCAGACAATAGTGGTGACCTGCCTCCAGGCCGCCCACCATCAGCAGTGGTGACAAGACTCCAGCTCGCCGCATAGCAGGAATGACGACCTGCCCTAGGCCACCAGTCAGCAACGGCTACTTGCTCCACCTCGCCAGCATGCGCGACCTGCCTCCTCAGTCCGGTCGTCAAGCCCCTGTCTCCCAGTAGGAACGACAAGCCTCCAGCAGTAGAGGCAGACTCCTCCAGTCCACGGCAAGGCAGACTCATCGTGCAGTCCGCCAGAAGAACTTCCCCAGCGCGACTTCTCAGCAGCCGGAGACCTACCTCATCCTGTCCGCAGCGGGCTAGGCGGACTCATTCTGTAGTCCGCCAGCTAGCCTTCCTGTTTCCTGGCGCCCGCTTCCTCCCAGCAGCAGGAGGACTATTCCTCAGCTCACATAACATGGTGCAGACTCGGCGGACTTCTCCTCAACTTGCACAACTTACTGCTCTATCGGGGGTAATGTTACCAGGACCGTCTCCGGCCCGAGCCTATAAATAAGCCGCAATACCTCCCATTCAGCAGACATGGTGGAGTAGGACAACCAGCGAATCAAGTCCTGCGGAATCCAACTCTCAGTCTGTGCGACCTAACTTGCCTTCTACGACTGATCGCGCAGTCCGCTCGGCTTAGTCTAACGAGCTGTGGGATCAGCTAACCGCGCGGTCTGCCGACCTCTCTGCTCAGTTCGCACAACCTATGTCAACTTCTTTCCTTAGCCGCCAGCTTCCCCCTTTGTACCCTTTATTTGCTTTCTATGTAAAGGTGCAATCTCAAGCTATAATCTCAATTCATAATCAAAGGAAAGCCCGTTGCAAGAGTGACATTTAAGCCGCGGCGGGCGAAGTCTGCTATTGTCGCTGCCAGCGGCCCCCTCTTCTTCTCAACTCCTCTCCTCTCTTAGGAACAACATCAACCATCAAAGCCTAACCGTCAAAGTAACTGTCTGCTCGACAGTTCCTCATCAACCTCTCATTATCCCCGCTTCACTTGATCAAGTGCGTGCTCCACTCTCGAGCGTGCAGAAGCATTCACCGCATCCCCATCAACCTCTCCACCTCCTCCTAGTGTGACCGAACACCCGTTATCTGTCGGTGCTTGCGGCCCTTCCATTTTCACGCATCAACAGTTTGACGAAAGTCTCGCACTTCATCCCGAATAGGAAGGACGATTCGCTGGAAAAGCTAGCAAAGCTGTATGTGGAGAATATTGTATGACTGCACTGAGTGCCCTGTAGTATTGTAAGTGACCGAGATGGGCGCTTCATGTCTAACAACTGTAGGTTGGTGCATCAACTGTTGGGGACCAAACTAAAGTTCAGTACGACCTTTCATCCGCAGACAGATGGTCAAACCGAGAGAGTCAACAGGACGATGGAGGACATGCTTCGCATGTGTGCCCTGGATTTTGAAAAGAGGTGGGAGGATCACCTATATATGATTGAGTTCACATACAACAACAACTATCAGGCGAGCATTCAAATGGCGCCCTTCGAGGCCCTATATGGTAGGAAGTTTCGTACTCCATTGTCATGGTTGGAGACGGGCGAGTCCAAGTTGTATAAGTGAAAGGAAGTTGAAGATGCGACTTCGATTGTGCGAACAATTAAGGAGTGATTGCTGATTGCTCAAGATAGGTAGGCTAAATACTATAACGCCAAGCACAGGAACATCGAGTTCGCCGTGGGCGATTGGGTATATTTGAATATCAAGTCGTTCAAAGGTGTGTCAAGGATTCGACGCTTGAAAAGCTGAGTCCAAGATACCTTAGACCGTTTGAGATACTGGAGCGTATTGGCGAAGCCTCCTACCGGTTGAAACTATCCACGTAACTGGGTGGTCTACACGATGTATTCCACATATTGGTGTTGCGGAAGGCGGTGCAAGAGCCTACGCTAGTGATTGTTGTAGATCAAGTACCGGTGGATGGTGGGTTGACAACGAAAGTCAAACCTATTCGCATTGAGGATGTGGATGTCAAGCGACTTCGTAATAAGGAAATTAGGATGGTCAAGGTCTGATGGGACAATTGTGGCCGAGAGGAGCGATAATGGGAGCGGGAGCAAACCATGAAGTTAGAGTCCCTGAATTGTTCGACTGAGGTACACATTGTAAATGTTGTGACTTCTTTAGATTATTTTTCCTGTAATGCCTAATTTTGGGAAGAAATTGTTTAAGTGGTGGAGATTTGTAAAACCCCAAAGTTTTGTAGTCAGGAAAAGGGGTTATCGCGTGGCGGTAGGTAGTTACCGCATAGCGGTAGCATCAAGCATTGAGTGGACTCTACTGGCATCGAGTGCTATCGCGCGGAGGTAGTGGGTTATCGCGTGGCGATAGCATGCGTTGAGAGCATCGAGTTGAGCTACCGCCCGGCAGTAGTATTTTCATTGGCGGTAGCAGGGTCAATTAAATTGACAGAGTTCTCGGGTTTTTACCGCTCAACGGTAGCAGCTAACGCGTGGCATTAGCGTGAGAGATCATTTTGTAACCGGCGCCAGGTACCTCTTGGCAGTATCTTCCTATCGTGTGGCGAAAGTGAATTCCGTAATCGTGTCGGCCTGTGATTTGAGGGCTTGGGCAGTTGCTCGCAAAACGAGTCATTGAATAACGGTACCGCGCGGCGGTAGTTAGGTACCGCGCGGCGGTAGCTTGGTTAAAGCTCTGGTTCGGCCATTTCACTTCATTTCCTTTGGAGTTGAGAATTTTGCTTAAATTTCTAGAGGAGGAGCAGCAGCGCCAGAAATGAGAGTTTTCGCCGTCGTTCGAGATTCGGAGTTCGGATTCGCAAAGCGAGTTCAGATCTACGGAGGCAAGGCCGGAGCGGTCGATTTCAACCATCTAGATTTCTCCCATGGCGCCAAAGAGGACTTCAAGGATAACAATCCTCTTCCTTGGATATGTGAAGTCCTTTTTGGCATTAGATGATAGACACTCCACGAACACGTGGAAATGGTTCTCCCGGCGGGTAGATCCGTGTATCCCCGTTAGTTTTGCATTTAGATCCGGAATCGAAGTACGGAATAGACATGTTGTGTGAAGCCTATCCAGACAAGTTGGTCTGGATTGGTGATGTTTGTATGTTTTGTATGTCGGAGAAGACTCTGTGGTTATCGTGTATACTTCGGAGTCGCAGGGTGTGCAGATGGCTGCGTTGAGAGTACTGGATTTATACTCCAGGAAAACACCTGATTTGGGGGAAGAATCGATAGTCTATCCCCCTACCGCACGACGGTAGCGCTACTGCCGACGGTAGCTCCCAGTGAGCATTGTGATGTTTGTTTAGGCTTGTTTCTTGGAAACCTTTTAGCCATTTGCTAAAGCCTGTCTCTGGGAGACCTGTGGGCTATTTTGTGAGGCTTGTCTTGTGAGACCTAGGGGCCGTAATGGCCTGTCTCTCGAAGACCTGGGAGCCAGTTTTGTGGAGCGTAAGCTTGAATTGCTCAGTTTTTGTAGCCATGAGTGCTAGCCTAGTATCCTTACAGAGTTATGGATCATGCAGAAAAGGGAAAGGGGATGCTGACCCACGCCAGGCCTGCGAGCCAGACGATTTGAGCACGAGATATGTTCGAACTGTACCCTCCACTATGCCAGTCGACTTGGAGTAGTCAATGTGTAAAGCACATGACTTGTCGTAGCACTGGGGTGTTGTCTCTGGCCTTGGCCCTTGTGAGAATTAAAGCTCAAACATTGTTGACTGTCACAGAGAACGGTGGTGCGACCCTTGTGGTCCTGAGCACCGAGAATGTGCCCTGAGAGCATGGGGCGTTGGGCGTTTGCGCCAATATCTGTGGTGAATGGTGATTAAGTTGCACGTTTTGATTGCCATTATATGATTATACTAATGTCTACTGGGAAGGAGCACCACCACCCCGAGTGAGGGGTGGGGTCATTATAATTTGGTCAGCTAATGCTGACCGTTGCTTTTGTTTGCCACTGTTGCGGTGGAATGTTGCTTGCAGGTGCAGCTGAGCCAAGCGGGAAATAGTGGGTTAAAGCCTAGAATAGCTAAGCTGGCCCTTGAAGGCCAAAGCAAATTGCCCATTTTGTTTATTTATTTCTCATGTGTGGCCGGCATGCGTGTCGATGTATGCAAGACAATTGAATTTAAGTTGAACCTTGTAAGGCCTTAAGGCCAAGACTTATTTGTGTATTTGTTTTACATTCCTACTTGTGGTAGTGGACATTCATGTTGTTGTTGGGTTCCAATTATAACATTTAAATTACTTATGATAGAATGCACTCTGTGTTAAGATGCAAAATAATGGATTATGATTTCAATTTAGTAACACCTTGGTCTGTCTGTGGTATATGGCGTCGGGCCCCGGCCGAACCTTCTGTTATATGCTATGTGACGGATTGGGGTGTTATTGCTGGCCTCTTGGACGAGAGCCAGGGGGCGTACATGAAGGCCTTGGAGTTGGCCTTCTCTTGCACGGCGGTGAGGCGGTCCAGAAGCTCTTGCGAGAGCGGCTTCGCGACCAATTTATCATACATGATGGCGAGGGAAAAAGCTCAGAGGACGATTTGAGGATGAACAAGGGTATCAACTCTATGGTCATTACGTGGTATTTATATAATCGTGGAGGGAACCACAAAAGATTCACTTCCAGGTCAGCAAGCACTCATCAAATACCTGGGGTTGGATGATTCTTTGCGAGCTTCGCGGAAGCTCACAAAGAGCGGGGATTTTGTAAAACCCCGTATTCGCTGAGTGGATCCCCCCTCCAGGATCAAGGATTGGCAGGACCTTCGGTCCGAGAGGGCCAGAGCAGGAAAGTGAGCCATTCCAGATCAGTATTCGCCCAGGAGGAGCGAAAGGGATCCCGCCCAGAGCAAGCAGAGAGGTTCTCGCCCATAACAGGCGTGAGGGGTCTCGCCCATATTAGGTGAGTGGCCTTTAGATCCCACATTCGCCCATGATGGGGTGTCATGGAGGCGAGTGCCTGGCTTACCCAATACTCGCCCCTTTAGACGAGTGGTGCCTTCACGGGCCACTCGCCTAGTAAGGTCCAGAGGTAAAATTACAGGGATGCCCTTGAAGGGATGCTAATAGCCCTCCAGAATAGCAGAGTTTGGCTATTGGCAGACCACTTTTGGCTGCATATAGCAGTTTAGAACAGCGAAGCTTTGCTATTTGCAGGCCAGACTTTGAAATCTATAAATAGACTCATGGGGGTACCTCAGAAGACAAGCTTTCCAGTTCTCTAATTCCTAGATCTTCTTGCGCTTTTTGAGGTGCCCATAGCTCACCACAGGCTAAGGAGGGGAAGCACTCTAAGATCTTCCGGTTGTGTGGTGGGACCTCCATGCTAGAGTCTTGGGTCAGTTTTAAGTACTAAGTCTTCGGTCAATCCAGCTGGCTAGGATAAGTAAGTGTGCGGTCACCCCTTCCCCAAGGGTTTGAAATCCACAGAAACCGGTTCCCGGTTTCAGCACTGAGATTGCCGTCGTCTATTACATGGGTAACCACCCACGTAACCACCTATAATAGTGGGTGAAAATATAAAAATTATGGCAACCTGCGAATAGTAAAATTATAAAAATAATATGCATCTTAAACTATATTAGAAACGGTCTACAATTAGTAATTTGGGTGGTTATGGTCTACGGATAACCGTATAACTTCCGTAACCACCCTGAGACCTATAAATAGGACCCCAGACCCCCTCTCATTAAAAAAAACTTTTCTTCTCTCAGTTTCTCCTCCTATAGGTCAGAGCTTTGTCAAAATCCACCTACGAGCCGCCTCCCGAGTGCTTTAGAGATCTGCCAGAGCCATCAGTCGTCCTTAGTGATTTGACGTTCCTAGGTGGGAAGTATTCCGCCAGCCTTCCTCAGTAATCGCTCTTGCACGCAGAGCATTCCATCAGCCTTCCTCAGTGATCCTGTTGCGCACAACCGCCAACACTCAATGCTAAGACAACGACAATGAGCATTCTTTTCATTAGAGAAGACAAAGACAAAGTTTCGCATATGGTGGCATGTCACCCTCTGAGCAAGCTACATTCTCTCTCGCCCGAGCTGTAACTTGGAACAGTCTATCACCCTTGATTTCTCCAAAACCATGTAAACAACAGCAAATAGTGGAGTTTAACTGACACTGAACCGGTCACGTGGTTTTTTATCATATTCGCAGGCTTTCTACATTAAAAATCTATCTGTCCATTTCTCTATCTTCTCTGTGACTGATTGTGCGCTCGACTGCTCCATAGGCTAAGGTAACCAAGTTTAGTCTGATTTACGGAGAGCCTCAAGCGACCCATAACAATTTGTCCTCGTATATGGGAACAGAGTTCCCCAAAGTTTGAAGAAGGTCCAAATGACAGTATCACAAGAAATTGTTTTTACCTCAGTTAGAATTCAAAATGTTTATATGATAACTTTTCATGATCTTTCTTAATCTTAACTTAAATTTTTATTTTAAAGAATAATGAATTAGAATTGTGGCATAGGTGACTTGATCATTCTAGTGCAAAACTTATTGTAAAACTTTCCAAAAATAAATTGATTAAAGATTTACCTTTGTCAGATGAAAATCTTTCTTATTATGTACGACATGTCAAAAATGAAAATTTTCATAATCATCTTTCAAAAGCAAAATATAGTTTCTACTACTAGACCTTTATAATTAATTTACATGGATTTATTTGGTCTAGTTACTACACAAAGTTTAGGAGGTAGAAAATATACGTTTGTTTTGATAGATGATTATTCACGTTTTTGTTGGACAATATTTTTTGTTTCAAAATTCGATGTGTATTTTGAATTTGCAAAATTATGCATATAAATTTAAAATGAGCTTGATTTAAAAATTAAATGCATACGCTCGGATCATGGAGATGAATTTGAAAATGATAAATTTATTTCATTTTGTACTGAATTAGGAATTAAGCATGGATTTTCTGCTCCTCGCACACAATAATAAAATAGTGTAGTGGAGAGGAAAAATAAAAGTCTTCAAGAACTATCACGTACTATATTATTTGAATATAAGTTACCTAGATTTTTTTTAGGCTGAAATTGTTAATATTGCTTGTTATTTTATAAATCGTGTCATGTTACATACATTTTTAAAACTAACTTCATATGCGTTATATTATCAAAAGAAGCCAAATGTATCTTATTTTAGAGTTTTTGGATGTAAATGTTTTATTTTAAATACAAAAGATACTTGAGGTAAATTTTATAAAAAATATGATGAAGGAATTTTTATTGGTTATTCTTCAACTAGTAAAACTTATAGAGTTTTTAATAAACAAACAAAAATAGTTAAAAAATCAATTCATGTTAAATTTGATGAGTTTTTCCTTATGTAGAGACTAAATCCTACATGAAATGGTGAAGAACTCCTTCATCCTTTGCAGAAGGATGATGAAGAAGTACTTGGAGAACAAGAAGAAGAGGATAAAGAAGAAAGTGAATTGAATAAGAAGTAGAAGTATATGTGCCTCCAAGTGAATTTATATTTTCAAAAGATCATCCACAGGAATTGGTAGTTGGAGAACCATCAAAAGGGGTAAGTACCTGTTCATCTTTACAAGATTTATTTTCAAATATGTGTTTTGTTTTCAATATAGAACCAAAAGATATTTCAACCGCTTTAAATGATGAATCTTGGTTTTTAGTTTTGAATGATAAACTTAATCAATTTGAACGTAATAAGGTTTGAAAACTTGTAGAGAGACCATCTGATCATCTTATTGTAGGAGTTAAGTGAATTTTTAAAAATAAATTAGATAGTAAATCTAGGATCACTGGAAACAATGCTAGGTTAGTAGCTAAAGAATATGCTCAAATTGAGGGGGTAAATTTTGATGAAATTTTTTGCACCCGTAGCGCGTCTTGAAGCAGTTAGGATATTTGTTACTTTTAGTAGTTTTAAAAGATTTAAATTATTTCAAATGAATGTGAAAACTGCGTTTTTAAATGGGTATATTAAGAAAATAGTTTATGTAGAACAACCCACGGGTTTTGTGAATGAAAAATTTCTTAATCATGTTTATAAATTAGGAAAAAGCATTTTATGGTTTAAAACAAGCGCCTCGTACATGGTATGAAAGATTAACTTTATATTTATTAAAGAATGATTATAAAATGAGTAGTACTGATTGTACACTCTTCATTAAACATGTTAATAGTTATTTAGTAGTTTTATAAATTTTTATTGATAATATTATTTTTGGAACCACTAATGAAGAGTTATGTAATGATGTTATAATAGTTATGAAAAATGAATTTGAAATGAGCATGGTAGGAGAACTTACATATTTTCTAGGTTTCCAAATTACTCAAAAATATGATGATATTTTTATTTGTCAATCTAAATATATTTATGATGTTCTTAAAAGATTTGAATTTAAAAACCTTAAGCAAGCTAGTACTCTTATGAGTGTTTCATTAAAATTAGGAAAAAATGAAAGTTGAATATCTATTGATCAAACTGTATATAGAGGAATGATAGGTTATTTATTGTATTTAACTGTATCTAGACCTGATATTATATTTGTAGTTTGTTTATGTGCTAGATTTCAAGCTAATCCTAAAGAATTATAATTAAAAACGGTTAAACGAATCTTTAGATATTTTATTGGTACTTTAAAATTAGGCTTATGGTATCCTCATAATGATGATTTTATTTTACATGACTATTCTGATTCAGATTATGTTGTTGTTCTTTAAATCGTAAGAGCACTAGTGGCACTTGTCACTTTTTAGGTCCTTCACTTATTTCATCGTCGAGTAGGAAAAAGAATTTCGTTGCCCTCTCCACCACTGATGCCGAATATATTGCGCTAGACAGTTGTTGTGCACAAGTCCTATGGATGAAACAAACTTTAGAAAACTTTGGGATAAATCAACAAGCCATAGAATTAAGGTGTGATAATAAAAGTGTGATTGATCGAACTTACAATCAAGTACATCATTCACGGTCTAAACACATAGATGTCCGACATTATTTTATTAGAGAGCATATTAAAAAGAAAAATATTAAAAATCAACTTTATAGGAACTGATTCTAAAATTGCTGATATTTTTACGAAACCACTTCCCGAGTCACGTTTTTCAACACTAAGACTAAAGTTAGGTGACTTAGATATTTCAAACTGAAAAATTACAGTGCATATATACATATATAAAAAACTAACAAAAAGACTAAAATTAACAACATTAAGACAATCATATCACACATAATCATGATTAATTCAAACATTATTAAACACGACCAATTGACTTAACATAAATAATAGTCTCACAGAAGCCATTAAATAACATCACAAACAGTCTCACCTCATAGAAAACAGCAAAGATAAAATGCACTATCGTCGGGTGACAGCTGCTATCGCCAGGTGATAACTCCCAAAAAGCTAAACCTACAGTAAACTCAATCAAACATCCCAATCCTCGTTGGTAGGTGTCTAGTATTCACAGGATCTCTGTCCTCGTTCCCTCGCTCGTCTCACACGATGAATTGAGAGACGTGGAGGATCCACCGCTGGACTCTCCTACTCTTTCTCTTCCACCGGAGGAGGTTTGAGCTTCAATCCTCGAGCAATAAAGTTCATTAATTTCTTCATCCCAGTCAGCCTCGTTGTTGTCTCAGCATGGTGCATTTCCACCAAATCATATAAATCATCCACTTTTTCTCGAAGAGATCCTCCTCGAGGAAGTGACAGAATAGTAGATGGCGAGACTTCACCTTGAGTCGGTCTTACTGAAGAAGAAGCTTCATCGCATCTCACCGGGAACCTAGTCAACTCAGTGTTGTAGATATGAGGAATACAATCATCCACATAAAGGTTCTAATGAACCCATCTATACTTCTGGTATATAATTTGCTAGATTACACTTCCAAATGGAAGTGTATTTATCTTCTTCCTCGTCGATTCTTTCACCTTATATGTGTATCGAATCACAGATAACAGTAAGTCCGCTACATCAAACTGCACCTTCTCCAGAATCATTGAGTCACCAAAGTGAGTTGTGCAGTAATCGTCCTAGTATCCCATGCCTTCAACAACCTTGTATTCCTTAGGATATCTTGCATCATATATGCATCAGAGGTAAGACTAGTTGTAGAACTAATGAGTGTCTTTCTGGATGTTCCATGAAGCACTAGGTTGGCCTATGTCCAATCCCTATCTTTTCGATAATTTTCCATTATATTCAGTGCATTACCACAATCTATGAGTCCAAATTCATTCCGCAAATCCTCATGCATTATCTCTACTATTCCGTTTTTAATGTGAGATCGCACTCCTCCATTTAGCCTGGTGTAAGAAGGATCTTCTAAATGATTGTAAAATTCTCGCACAAACACCGAGCTAAACATATCAGAAGTGATTAAGGACATTATACCTGCCTGTGTTAGTAAATCATAGATGTGTGCATCTCGTGGTAGTTCGAATTCCACGATCTTAGAAATTCCTATAACAGCCTTCTCGATTCCTGAATACAATTGATATCCAGAGTGAGGGTTGCTGGAAGAACTCTTGCGTGCTCTTGAACTATAAGTCATTCCTGCAATTGTATAAAAAAATTTCTTTGTTAAAAGACAATTTCACTACTGCCCGACAACAGTAGCTGTCGCCAGGCGATAGCCGAAAATTTTCTAAAACCAAAAACTCCATTCTCTATTTGCAGATCTATCATTTCTATAACTTTCAAAACTCAAAATTTATCAAAAATTCAATCTATACTATAGATCTACTAGATTCATGAATATCTCACTCTAAAACTTAGATTTTTCAAAGTTCTCGCACAAAATGTAAAATCTAAACATTTCCTCCATAAATCTCTTTTTGACTTCAAACGGTTCTTAAAATCAAGTTTAAAATCGAAATCCCTAAAAAATTTCACACAAAAATCATAAACTTACCTTGGATTTAGAGGTTTCGCAGGCGACAATGCCGTTTCTCGCGATAGGGTTTCAGGAACTAAGGGGGATAAGTGAAATCCGAACTCAAGTCCACCTTATATATATATTAAATTTGATATCGCGACGCGATATCATTATCGCTCGCGATTGTGGATTTTTGTTTCAAAATTAAAAATTTTTTATCAAATCGTGTTTCCTTTATGATACACATTCTTCAGTCAAGTTTTTGTTGGTTTATACATTCCTGAAGTTGTGCAATGTAAGTTTTTATTTTTCAAGTTACATATAACATCTTGTGCGTACTTTCATGCTTCACATATCTTCTATTTTATAATGGATTTGTGATTAGTAAACTTTTCAAATTATTTTTTGAAAGTCTTTAGTATCAACTAATTCCACCTATGGGGGGGGGGGAATAAGTCTCGTGCAGTCTTTTGCGGAATTTAAATAACCTGTACAATTAAACAAACACAGCACAGAAAAACACACAAGCAATTATAGTGGTTCCCCGATTTGGGTACATCCACTCTCCCCCTACGACCTATCTCCCAACAAGGGACGACTCAGTCACTTCACCAAACGGATTGAAATCCAATCCTCGCACTACGGAAGGCACCCTTCCAACCGAAGGAGTCACTACTCCTCCACCACGGGTTGCACCCAACCCTTACAACTAGGAATCAATATTCCTTTACAACAAAACAAAATTAGAATGTACAAGAGATACAAACTACACATGTGGAGAACCCGATGTCCCTCTTCGTTCGTTGAAACGTTCTTGATGAAGACGAAGAGTCCACGACCGGAGTACTCTCTTGGAGAGGATCTTGACAAGATCGGCGGCGGTAAGTGAATGCGGCGGCGATGCTTTGTAGATCCAAACTTCTTGACGAAGCAAGCAAGGTCTACCAACGATCTCAATCAGATCGGTCGTCTCAATCGATTCGGAATGAAGAGCTAACCTCGTTCAACAAATCGAGAGATAAGGGATCTCGAGAGAGAAGGGTGAGACGCTAGACTTGCCTCGGTCCTGTCGTCAGACGATCAAAGAGGATCTAAGATCTGCGGCGGCGACAACTTGCGAGCGGCGACGGCGACAGAAGGAGTTCCGCGATCGGCTAGGTTACGCTCGGCGGCCTTTTTATTCTTCGTTAATCGCTACTGTTGAATTTCGAAATAAGCGAGTATATATATTGTAGAACAACCCTAAATGACCATTGTGGGGTCCACATAAAGAAGCCCTAGTTCCGGTCAAAACAGCGCCCAGCATCTTGGTTCGGTCCAGCGATCAGAGCAAATTTGCCTAAGGCAAATTCGGCGAGAATCATTGGTGATTCTCGACGAAGTCGGCGGGAATCACTTGTGATTCCCGTCGAATTTGCCTTGACAGGATTCCAGTTGAAACTCTAGTCATCCGGAGGGAATCGGCGGAAATGCAACGTCATTCTCGACGAATCGGCGAGAATCAGTTAGTGATTCCCGTCGATTCTGCCTTAGCATAAGTCTTCAAGGAGGACGATCAGCCAGATGAAGTCGGCGGGAATCGGCAAGTGATTCTCGACGATTCGGCGAGAATCACTAGTGATTCCCGTCGAATCGGCGAGAATCACTTAGTGATTCTCGTCGATTTTGACTTAGAAGATTTCTTCTTCCTTCCTCTGAACTTGGTCTTTGACCCATCTTTGCTCCTCTTCTGCTCTTGATCTATCTCGACCCTGTACTTGAAAATAAGTATACTCCAATAGAGAGAGCACACATGAGTCAACACACTGATCTGCTCAACGAGGGATTACGTTGCGCAGACCCGTGTATATTGACCCACTGCACCCTGACATTGGTGTGTACTTAGCATGGAATAGCTGCAAGCACAACTTAATAGAAAATCATCAAATACATTGTGAATTCATCTTAGCTCGACAGGAGGCTTCTTCAAATCCAGGTAATTGTGGATACAATACACAATATTTTTGCATGTCTCTGAGTGTGAATAATATTTTATACATGATATGACTTCACACTTATACTTTTTGGTACAATACAAGTGTTTACAAATTTTCAATCTACATGAATGTGTTTTTGTTCCGCATTACTCTTTGAAATACATAACACAACTAGTTTATCAGTGGTTCTTGCATATTTTTCTTAAAATGACGTGGCTTTAAAAAAATGGTTGTGTTATACAAGTGGATTCAGAGTCTTGAATATTAAAAAAAAAGAAACAAATCAACAAAACAAAAAGTTATTTAAATAATATGCTCAGATACTCCATCAAATACTACTCATCCTCCTGATAAGTCTTAATGAACATTGTGAGGTTGAACATCTTGGACAGAATCGTAAAATACGATGTGCACATTTTTGGCCATTTTTCTTTCAATAAAGTGTCAAGAATTCCTAAACTGAGTACAAAGTTGTCAATGTATATTCAATGTTATGTATTTACAGTTCACCTTTTTAATGAGTTTTTTAATTGTTTCACTTGTTTCTCTTTACCAAAGCACACTTTGTATATATCATTATCTTATATAAAATTTCTTCTCATGAGATTTGGACTGAAAATGATTTCAACATTTTTATCTCATCTTTCATACTTCTTTTAGATATTGTTGCGTGAACCTCACAATATTTATGTTTACTTGATCTTTTCTATCTATTTTAGGTTGTTCACTTTTCTTGTACACAAAAACCAACATTATCTTGTCTATTTCTGTGAAGTATCTTCCATTCTATCTTTCTCTTTATCTTTCTTTTCAAATTCTTAGTTGCGTCTCTGCTTCACACTCCTACTTTCCCATTTTTTTGCTAATACCACAAGGAGGAGAATATTGAAAGAAATCGACACAAGTATTTAGGGGGAGTTCCCATTAAGGGAGAGTTCATGTTAATTTACTCAATACTACGACATGAAATTAATTTTTTTTCAAATTAACATGGAATTGCAAGGAATTTAAGGTTATCCATTTAGAAGGAGTTTGCGCACTTATAATTACTTATGTTATTTTTCAAATCCTCAAACACATTACTATAGATTAGGGGTGTGCAAAAATATCCGAAGAACCAAAAATCGGACCGAAACCGAACCGAACCGGGCGGTTCGGGTCGGTTCCTATTACTGTCGGTTCGGGTACGGTTCCAAAAAAAAAGAACCGATGGTTCGGTTCGGTTCTCGGTTCCAACAGTCGGGTACCCGAGAACCGACCCGAACCGAATATAAATTAGTAAAATTACTTGAAAGGCTAGGCCGCTAGGGCCGGCTGGGTCGGGCTGTCCATTGGGCCTAAATCTAAATCCATAAATTGCTTGAAATCCTAGTTATTTGGAGTGAACAAGATGCTTTTGAAAAAAATTGTTGAATTATGAATGTTGAAACTTTTATAAAAATGAGGTATGTTTTATCTTAAACTTAATTTCCTATCTTTTGATATATCTCATCTTTTGATTGAATTCTTCATTTCATATTATATCAATGGACCTATGCTTAATTCATTTTTTTTGTAGAAAGCTTTTATTTTGATATTTTTCTTACATTTTCATTAGGCTCGTGTTATGAACCGAGAACCGAACCGGAACCGACCCGAACCGAACGGTTCAGATCCGGTTCCATAATTTAGAACCGTGGGTCGGTTCCGGTTCCAAAAAATTTGAACCGAACTTATACGGGTCGGTTCTTGGATCTATGTGGAACCGAACCGAACCGATCCGAGTTGCACTCATAGATGATTTCTTTGTAAGTGGATTTGTTATTATCAAAAGAAGGATATTGTTGGAGCATGTGTTCCACACACCTGTTTGAAAATAACAAATCCTGAATGTATTTGATCATAATATGTGTGTGGTGTGCAGATATAACATGTACAATACTCTGATGATTTTGGATGGGCGACGTACATCAAACTTTTAAAAAATAGAACTATCGCAAGCGACATCTACTATCGCCACACGATAACATGCTGACGTCAGCCATGACATAGGCCATGATTCTCAACGGTTACCATGAAGCACATAACTCGAGATATCGCAGGCGATATCAAGCTTTCGCGCCGCGATAGGCCCACGACCATACACATTCTCCAACTTCTCGACGCAGTTATTGTAGAGTGGGACACATTACAGCAAACAGAGATATCACATGCGACATTGAGTTACCGCCAAGAGATCGTGCAAAAACTATATATAGGTTGGATTTTGGGAAATTGATTTTACACCCCTCCAAGATTCCTCATTTCATGCATTCCCAGCCTGATAACTCTGTGGAACCAGAAAAACTCTTATGTGTTCAAACAAGTTCAAGAGCGAAGAATGGACCGTTTGTGCTTTCCAGCTTCGGCAACCTTTGCAAAGATTTGTTGTCTTCTTCAGCGCTCAAGATAAGAGGGAGTTTTCATTTTAGATTTCTTTTCTTTCATTCATTTTGTAAACGGAAGAGAAATCGTCGTCATGTGAGTGACGACTAGGCCCTTGTGTGGTTTAGGGGAAAATCACTGTCTTGTGTGCAGCAACTAGGTCGTGAAAAGATCTAGGGGAGGCTAGTTTTTATATCTAGGAAGCGATAGACTTTAGCCGGCCGGTCCTTGGGAGAAGGACCGGTGAATTCAAAAAAGAAGACTTTTCATCACAGCCTTGACTTCAAGTTTTATTGAAATCTATTGTTTATGTTTTACATCACTTATAAAATAAATTTTCATTTCAATTTTTTTATAATTTTCTAAGTGTTTGTTATTAGTATTTGGTTGTGAAAAAGTTTTTTTGATTTTTGTTTTTATTTAACTAAGTAAAAAAATTAAGAAAAAAATTATCGTTTGCCTTTATTCACCCCCTCCCCTCTAAGATCCAACAAGTTTCTGCTCCTCGAAATCCGCCAGGATGCCCGAGGAGAGGCAGATTGTTACATCATGTTGTGTCACCTCCAATTGACCCTCGTTTTCCGCACATTTATACTTGGTCATCGAAACATGTGTGTGCTTTAAGTGCTTGTTATCAAATGAGAAATAAGGGCGATGTATTATTTTGTTTGATTTTAAAGTATTTATTTGTATAGGTAGTTTTGAGACCTACAAGTCTCTTTTGGAAGGTTATTCTCATTTTTTTTATATCTATACTTGTCTTTATTACAGTTTATGGGATTACTCCTAAAATTATTCGAGTCAAAGCAGATCGAAGCACTCAAGTGAGTCAGTCCAACCGAGTGAGCCGCACAGGTAAACCGCGTTCACTCAGAGGGTCGCAAAGCCCCCTAAAGGGGGGCTCAGACAAAGTGTGTGGTGCCGCGCATGGAGCCTTGAGGTCGCGCCATGCACGCCCCCCACACGCACGTGCACACGAGGTTGTGCTCATGTCCTCCCCGTGAGTGTGTGCCTGGCCGCGCACGGGGCCTCCCCTTGTGCACGCACTTGGCCGCACACGCGCACAAGACCACGCACACACAAAGCCGTGCGTGCACAAGTCCGTGTGTGCACAAAGCCGCGCATGCGTGCCGCCTCCAGTCGTTGTCGCTGCCTCTGCTCGCCACCGCCGCCAGACAGCTTACCCAAATCGCCCAGGGGAGGGGCATGTTCGTCATTTTCGAGAAATTAGTGATCCAAGTGACCGAAACTGAGCAATGTCATTCGTCAACTCCAGACTCAGTCGTACAAAATTAGCAGTGTGTCCCTTCAAGAAAGCTATACAAAGGTCATCATGCCTTCATTAAAGACAAATAACTAGAGAGAAAAGAGAGAACTCTGAGGATTTCTGGTGAGTACGTGAGAATTGAATCGTCCTTCGCATTGAATTCTCTCGATTCTCTCTCAAGTCTGCTCGCTCTCAACGCTCACGTGGACACTTCAGCAAGCACATGAGAAGGCATTAAAGAGTGCACTCGGGGACGCTCCCACGGAAGCTCTGTTGACGTAGTTTTTTTCTCTTTTCTTTGCCTTCAAGGCTTGTAAATGGAGAGGTGACTTGTTCTTTTGAGGATCTCAAACTCATGTAACATCAAGGAATCTAGTGGATTTTGGCCCGACACAGATCCTCATACGTGATTTTCACCATTTTCAAGTGTTGCACGCCAAAACGTCTTGTGCCATTGCTACTTGGTTTTCATTTGATTGTTTGTGTGCTCGGCTCACTCTCGAGCTAAGGCGATCCGCTTCCCTAGATCGGGGGAAAACCGAGCAACCTACAACAACAATGTAAAACTATTCCTGGATTTTGTACTTTGATATGGACATTCTTTTATAATAGCTTGTTTAGTTTTAACTTCCTTTTGTCTTAACGCACATTCTGATATAGCTGGCTGTTTGATTATCATTTATTAATACACTTTTTGTATAAGTTGTAGCGTGTGAAGCCCTGCCGGGCCCATAACATACAACAAATTACAAGTTGGATGTGTTGAAATAGGTGAAGTGGAAGTGGGGGTGATCGGTAGTCCGGGCGACCTGGGCGGACTGACCGCGCGGACTGAGCTTAGTCCGGCGGGTTGCTGTTCGGCATTGCTTGTTGCTTGCCGTGGTCAGGAGCGAACTGCGCGGACTGGTTGAGTCCGGCAGTGGGCGAGCTCTGGAGGTGGTTCCGCGGTCTGTGCGGACTGAGGTTTGGAGTCCGCTGGATCTGTGGTTGATCTGGAGTTGCGGTGAGCTGATTCGGTTGGCGGTCTGGCCTAAGTGCTGGCGGACTGGCTTGGTTTCCGCTGAGTCCGCTGTGTCTTGGCAGTGGCTGTGGTCTTGAACTGATGGTTGCGGTTTGGGCGGACTGCCATGCGCAGGTCACTGGTCGCCTGGACCTTGCGAGTTGGTTGACCATGGGTGGGCGGACTCGGCGAGTTGATGTTGCTAGCTGCGACCAAGGGGCGGTGTCTCTATCTCATAGGGTGGTGACCACACTCCTCACCCGGCCTATAAATAGGACCCCCCCCCCCCCCGGCACCTCATTTGAAAGCAGAGTGAACAGTAAGTTGGGCTTGAGTATAGGCTGCGGATTCGTTTTTGTATCCGCGCGGGCTGTTTGCTTAACCGGTTTCTGTGTGCAGGTGGCGCGGCTAGCAGTGTCAAACCAGGAGTTTGGTTCTGACCGCTGGAGTTAGCGGGCTGCATTGGCGGTTGTCAGCATCAGTTTTATCTCAAGTTTCTTCTCTGTCCGCGCGACCTCGCGGTCTTGGCGGATAGGCGGCTTGTTCCTCTGTTCAGCAGCAGTTAGGCGAATAACGGGTTGTCCGCGCGACCTCGCGGTCTTTGCGGACTCCTTGTTGTTTGTTCGGCTTCAGCAGCTTGGCTGGGTGTGATCTGGGCGAGCTCGGCGGTTTCGGCGGTCTCGTCGGCTTCGGCGGTCTCAGTGCTCTATCCGCTCGGCTTGTTTTTTTTTCTGCTTTTTCATACTGGCGAAATCATGTCTCGCCATGTATGCCTCGCCTTGTAAAGAAGTTCAATAATATTTTGATCTGCTTGCTTCTGTCTGTGTGTTTGGTTATCTACGTTGCTTCCTACTTTCCGCGGTTCAATTTGTGATCTGGGTAGTGCCGAAGATATTAATTTGGTGTTTGGGCTATCTTGTTGATCAACTTGAGAAAATTCAACATGGTATCAGAGGGAGGTTCAGTTGCTTGAGCGGTGATCAACAGGCTTGTTGTTGCTCTGTGTGCTTCTGAAGGATAACCATATTGCACCATGGACGATGGTTTTGCAAGAGGTCTTGGTATTGAGCTTCTGACGCCGACTAACTTCAAGAAGTGGAAGTCGTGCATGAAGAGCTATCTTCTGGGTGAGGAGTTATGGGAGGTCGTCGGTGGAGACGATCAAGTAGAAATAACTGCTGAGTTTGGTACAGCCGAGCAGGTAAGAGTGTGGAGGAAGACAAACGCCAAGGCTGAGTTTGCTCTCAAGCGGGCAGTGTCACCTGAACTCTTTGATCACATCTTAGGATGTGAGTCTGCTGCTGAGATTTGGACTTCCCTTGATGGGTTGTTCAATAGGAAGAATGTAGCTAGGCTACAGTTCTTAGAGAATGAGTTGGCTAAGGCAACTCAGGGAGATCTTTCTATCTCCAAATTCTTCTTGAAGATGAAGAGCTTGTGTGCTGAGCTCTCTGCTCTTGATCCTGATGAGCCGATCTCCGAGGCTAAGCTGAAGAGGCACATAATCCGCGGTTTGCGGAAGGAGTATGTGGCCTTTGTTACTTCTGTTCAAGGCTGGGCTACTCAGCCTTCTCTTCTGGAGCTGGAGAATCTGCTTGCCTCGCAGGAGAGCTTGGCAAGGCAGATGGCCGGGGTGACGGTCTCTGAAGGAGCTAGTGATGCTCTCTTCACTGAGAAGAAGAAGAAGAGATGGGAAGGGAAGAAGAAGCAGACTGCGGCTGGAGATGAATCTTCATCTTCTAAACAGCAGGAGGGGAGCCTTGCTCCTAAGAAGGATTGGAAGAAGAACCTGAAGTGCTTCAGGTGTCATCAACCAGGCCACTTCAAGCGAGACTGCAAGGTCAAGCTGCAGCCTGGGCATGCTGCAGGCAAGGAGGAAGCCTCCTCAAGCAAGGAGGAAGCTGGCTGGGGTGGAGCGTTCATGACGGGCACTTGTGTCCGTGCTTTGTCCACCAGTGACATGAAGGACGACTGGATCGTCGACTCCGGGTGTGGTCATCACCTCACCGGAGATGTGTCAAAGTTCTCTTCGCTGCAGGCATACTCAGGTAACGATGCTATCATTACTGCTGATAATACTATTCATGCAGTAGAGAAGGAGGGTATGGTAACGGTAGGCAGTGATAAGGGGCCACTCACGTTAAGGAGTGTTTATCACGTACCGGGTATGAAGAAAAACCTCTTCTCTGTGACCAATGCGGTTGATGCTGGTTATCACGTTCTGTTTGGGCCAACAGAAGTGAAGTTCCTTCGCAATGTATCAGCGGTTAAGGCTGATGTTGCTCATATAGGAAGGAGAGTTAAGGACTTGTTTGTCTTATCAACAAGTTCCTATGTTGATCGGATGAGGGCCAATGATAGCGCTGCTATGTGGCATGAGAGGCTAGGGCATGTCGGGATGGATAAGCTGAAGGCTATGTCAAGCAGGAGCCTGGTGAGAGGCTTGCCTAAGCTGTCATCTTTCGGTGAGGGTCATGTTTGTGCTGGATGTCAATATGGGAAGTCTCATCGTCTTCCATTTGATAAGTCACAAACAAGAAGCAAAGCACCATTGGAGGTTATCCATGGTGATCTGATGGGACCAACCGCGACTGCTAGCCTTGGTGGAAGCAGATATATGCTTGTCTTGATTGATGACTACTCAAGATACACTTGGGTGTATTTCTTGAAGGAGAAGTCTGAGGCCTTCCGATTGTTTGTGGAGTTCAAGGAGCTGGTGGAGGGAAGGCTTAACCTGAAGATCAAAAAGCTTAGAACTGATAACGGCGGAGAGTTTGTCTCTTCCGAGTTTTCTAACTTTTGCAGGAAGCATGGAATCCAAAGGGAGCTTACTTGTGCTCATACTCCACAACAAAACGGAGTAGCGGAGCGAAAGATCCGTCATCTGACGGAGACTTGCAAATGTTGGCTTCACGCCAAGAGTATCCCAAGGTCCTTCTGGGCGGAGGGAATGTCTTGTGCTGCCTATGTCATCAATCGGATGCCTCTGAGTCCGATCAACATGAAGTCTCCCTTCGAGATGTTGCTGAAGGAGAAGCCTAGTGTGGAACACCTTCGGGTGTTTGGATCAACTTGCTATGTGCATATCCCTGATACGCTAAGGACTAAGCTTGATGCAAAGGCAAGGAAGCTTGTCTTTGTTGGCTATGATGAGCGGAAGAAGGGATGGAGATGCATGGATCCAGTGACGAAGAAGTTCGTGGTATCAAGAGACGTTGTCTTTGACGAACTGACGTCATATGGAGGAAGCTCGGTTGAGCTGCCTGAGAGCAAGGTTGATGAAGGTCAGGAGGTGGCTGAGGTAGCTGATCAAGTGGAGCTGGTTGTGTCACCAGCAGCTCCAGTTGCTTCAAGTTCTGGAGAAGAAGCTTCTGGGTCAGGAAGCAGGGGGAGCATTGCTCCAAGCTTGCCTGAGAGTAGAGGTGAACCAGAAGAAGCAGCAGAGGTGATTAGCAAGGAGCAGCCTCTTCGGAGGTCAAAGAGGGTTATCAAGCCTCCTGCTCGCTACTGCGAAGGGAACACTGTGAGCTATGTCTCATGCTTCTTTGCAGGTCCTCTGGATGAGCGAGAGCCTGCTAGCTTTAATGAGGCCACTGGTGTCAAGGAGTGGGAAGATGCCATGAGAGAGGAGATGGATGCTCTCAAGAAGAATGAAACTTGGGATCTTGTGCCCAAAGTTGATGGCATTACTCCGGTGACATGCAAGTGGGTGTTTAAATTGAAGAAGAAGGCAGATGGGAGCATTGAGAGATTCAAGGCTCGCCTGGTGGCTCGAGGGTTCTCTCAACAGTATGGAGAAGACTATGAGGAGACGTTCAGCCCTGTTGCAAAGATGACTTCAGTTCGGATGGTGATTGCATTGGCTGCTTGCCAAGGATGGAGAATGTGGCAGCTTGATGTAAAGAATGCTTTTCTTTACGGAGAGATTGACAAAGACATCTTTATGGATCAGCCACCTGGTTTCGTTTCTGAAGTTCATCCTGATTACGTCTGCAAGCTCAGGAAAGCTCTCTACGGGTTGAAGCAAGCTCCGAGAGCTTGGTATGGGAAGATAGCAGAATATCTGCAATTCTGTGGATACCTTGCTTCAAACTCGGATTCTAGTTTGTTTATCAAGAAAAAGGGGGAGCTTTCTGTCTTGGTCCTGCTGTATGTTGATGATATGATCATCACAGGGAATTCTGAGGAGGAGGTTGCTAGGCTCAGAGCTGAGCTAGCCATTCGCTTCGAGATGAAAGACCTGGGAGAGCTTCATCACTTTCTTGGTCTCGAAGTGGAGAGGAAGGAGAGCGGGATCTTTATCTGCCAGAAGGGATATGCTGAGCGCATAGTGAACCGGTTTGGCTTGATTGAGGGAAAGACTTGCTCTACTCCTATGGATCAAGGTCTGAAACTTCGACGAGATGAAGGAAGGGTTCTTCCTGACCCTTTGGTGTTCAGGGCCCTTATTGGAAGCTTGATCTACCTGACGATTACTAGACCTGATATAGCTTACGCTGTTGGTCGAGTAAGTCGGTTCATGGCAGAGCCAAGGAAGTCTCATCTTGTAGCGGCGAAGAACATTCTGAAGTATGTCAAGGCAACTTCTGACATGGGACTTCTCTACAGAAGGGATGCGAGTTTTTCTCTGCTAGGATACACGGATGCTGATTATGGTGGTGATTCGGATGACCAAAGGTCAACTTCTGGTTATGTGTTCACTTGTGGATCAGCGGGCATCTCGTGGTGTAGCAAGAAGCAGGACTCGGTATCTGTCTCCACTACGGAAGCTGAGTACAAGGCGTCTGCCTTGGCTGCTCGGGAAGCCATTTGGCTAAGGAGGCTTGTAGATGATGTCCATGAAGAAGTGCAAGGCCCTACTTTGCTCCGAGGGGATAACGAGAGTGCTCTCAAGCTGGTGAACAATCCAGTTTGTCATGCCAGGACTAAGCATATTGAGATCGATCACCACTTCATAAGGGAGAAGGTGCTGGAAGGATCTCTTGTGGTTGGTCATGTTCGGAGTGAAGATAACCTTGCTGACATCTTCACCAAGTCGCTGTCGAAGGGGCCTTTTCAGCGACTTCGAGGTCTGCTTGGGTTGATCACCACTTCTCACTTCAAGGGGGAGTGTTGAAATAGGTGAAGTGGAAGTGGGGGTGATCGGTAGTCCGGGCGACCTGGGCGGACTGACCGCGCGGACTGGGCTTAGTCCGGCGGGTTGCTGTTCGGCATTGCTTGTTGCTTGCCGTGGTCAGGAGCGAACTGCGCGGACTGGTTGAGTCCGGCAGTGGGCCGAGCTCTGGAGGTGGTTCCGCGGTCTGTGCGGACTGAGGTTTGGAGTCCGCTGGATCTGTGGTTGATCTGGAGTTGCGGTGAGCTGATTCGGTTGGCGGTCTGGCCTAAGTGCTGGCGGACTGGCCTGGTTTCCGCTGAGTCCGCTGTGTCTTGGCAGTGGCTGTGGTCTTGAACTGATGGTTGCGGTTTGGGCGGACTGCCATGCGCAGGTCACTGGTCGCCTGGACCTTGCGAGTTGGTTGACCATGGGTGGGCGGACTCGGCGAGTTGATGTTGCTAGCTGCGACCAAGGGGCGGTGTCTCTATCTCATAGGGTGGTGACCACACTCCTCACCCGGCCTATAAATAGGACCCCCCCCCCCCCCGGCACCTCATTTGAAAGCAGAGTGAACAGTAAGTTGGGCTTGAGTATAGGCTGCGGATTCGTTTTTGTATCCGCGCGGGCTGTTTGCTTAACCGGTTTCTGTGTGCAGGTGGCGCGGCTAGCAGTGTCAAACCAGGAGTTTGGTTCTGACCGCTGGAGTTAGCGGGCTGCATTGGCGGTTGTCAGCATCAGTTTTATCTCAAGTTTCTTCTCTGTCCGCGCGACCTCGCGGTCTTGGCGGATAGGCGGCTTGTTCCTCTGTTCAGCAGCAGTTAGGCGAATAACGGGTTGTCCGCGCGACCTCGCGGTCTTCGCGGACTCCTTGTTGTTTGTTCGGCTTCAGCAGCTTGGCTGGGTGTGATCTGGGCGAGCTCGGCGGTTTCGGCGGTCTCGTCGGCTTCGGCGGTCTCAGTGCTCTATCCGCTCGGCTTGTTTTTTTTTTCTGCTTTTTCATACTGGCGAAATCATGTCTCGCCATGTATGCCTCGCCTTGTAAAGAAGTTCAATAATATTTTGATCTGCTTGTTTCTGTCTGTGTGTTTGGTTATCTACGTTGCTTCCTACTTTCCGCGGTTCAAGTTGTGATCTGGGTAGTGCCGAAGATATTAATTTGGTGTTTGGGCTATCTTGTTGATCAACTTGAGAAAATTCAACAGGATGTTACACCTATGCAGAAACTCGAAGCCTCTGCCGCGTGTGGAGCACGAAGTGACGTCGGGGATCGATGAGAGCTTTGTCGGAGGAATAAACGAGAGCATCTCCTACGTGATTCAACTGAGGCTTCACAGGCCGGAGTAGATCACGGTTAGGGAACGGGAGCAGCAACAGCTAGGGCACGCAAGCAGGGGAAGAGGAATCAGGTTCTGTCTTTGGGCTGCAAGCTTAAAATTTTAGAATATAAAATAAAAAATTCAAAACACATTTGATTTGGTTTTCCTTTACATTTTCTATTTGGTACGTATGTGTACCTTAGGGAAGTGCGCGGGCCGATCCGACCGTGGCTTAGGCCTTGGCGCGAGCAAATCAACGACACAGATTTGTTTGGACCGTATTAAGGTCGTTTTGAGAAATGATCAGATTTGAGAAATACTGTTGTATTTCTTTCCGGCCAGTTCTTTTTGCGCACCTTAGAAATTTGACACATACATACCAAAAATGGACCATTTTACATTTTCATCATTCTTTTAGGAGATTGTTATCCGCGGATCGAAAATGACTATTCGCATATTATTATTATTCGCAGATCCAAAGATACTTAAAATGGTTATTCACATAAATTATTGTTATTCGCAGAACAACATTAAAAGTAAAATAAATATCAAGAAGTGAACCAGCACCATAAGTACCAGCAAGGGCATAGCTCAATGCTCACTACAATCCAAAAGAAACGGTTGGCTCCTTCGAACAAAGTGAAGAAGCTCAATGTACTCACAGTGGGGGAAGCGCAGCGAACGATTTGCTCCTTCGAACAAAGTGAAGAAGCGAAGGATCAGGGGCTTCGAACAAGATGATTCTTCTTCGTCGGCGACCTAGAGGGCACCACATTTGCCGCTTACGCTTGCGCCAACAAGGGCAATGCCTTTTCTGAAATTCTTCGTCGGCGAGCAGGCGGGCGACATCGTCGTAGCTGGCGAGCAGGAGATGTGCGATCGAGAGTTGGGAGAGCGAGAGAGCGGAAGATGCGGAGTGCGAGATCGGGCAGGTGGCTGAGAAGGGGAAAAAGAATTAGGATTTGGTTTGTGAATAAAGGGTTTGAAAAAGGAAGGAGAATATTTAACGCCTTTAAAAAATATTATTTTGAGTTTGCGAATAGCCATATTCGATCTACGGTTAACAATTCCCTTCTTTTATAACCTCTGGGTGCGCAAAAAAGATCCGGCTTTTTTTTATAAAAAAATTTTGCATCAACATGTGCGCAAAAATGCATAGTGAATTTTATGCGGGTAGAGGCAAAATATTACTATATTAGTATCTATTTATAGCCCCATACTCACTCACCCGCTTCGAACTGCCCCTTTCTCCTCCTTTCCTCTTCCGGCAATGTATTCTCAGAGGATGATGTTTCAACAGCAGAAGTAGAGCAACAGCCTTCTTCTTCATGGGAACTGAAGCCAAATCAACGGCCGGAAAAAGAAACCCATTTCTCGAATCACTTTACCGGCCTCATTAATCAATCACACGCTCCCATATCGCCGGAGCACTCAAGTGATGAAGCGCGCCACCGCCGCAGACTCTGTTATCACCGCCTTCCTCTCCTCCGGTCAGATATCTAAATTCCCCTTGTTTAATTTATGTATAATTTGATTATCCTATCGAGTAATTTGTAGGGGAGCGAGGAGAGACGATACTTAAAGAAGAAGAGGAGGAAGAGGAAGAAGATGAAGTCGATGAGATTTACTCTGCTGTGGCCGCCGCCGGCGGAGGGAAAAAGAGGCGTCTTAGAGCAGAGCAAGTGCGTGCTTTGGAGCGGAGCTTCGAGGTGGAGAACAAGCTGGAGCCGGAGCGAAAGGCGCGGCTGGCTCGTGATCTCGGCCTCCAGCCACGGCAGGTGTCCGTCTGGTTTCAGAACCGCCGCGCACGGTGGAAGTCAAAGCAGATCGAGCGAGACTTCGCCGGACTTAAGTCTGACTACGAATCCCTTCAGATCGAATTCGACTCCCTCCGCCGTGACATCAACTCCCTTCTCGCCGAGATTGCCGCCCTGAAATCGAAGCTCGCCGCAGCTGCCGACGATCTGGGGCGGCGGGAAGATGAGAAGACGGAAATGATGTGGGACCCCTTGCCTCCGCCGGCTGAGAGCGAATCGAGCGCCGCCGTGCTTACTGACGATGACTGTGGATTAGACAGAGGAATTGTGTATCAGGTTCAGAATTTGTTCAAGATGCAAAATGATAGTTCTTTCGGCGGGGACCGGGAACCCACTTCCGCCGTTCTATTCTCCGACGAGCAGGTCGCAAATTTCGATTGGATCTGCTCTGATTTTGCCGGCGACGGTGCTATCGCCGACGGATGGTTGTGACATGAAGAAGTGGGATAAATACTTGAGTATTATTGTATTATGTGTGCATATATATACATACATATACATATTAATGGGCGTGCACAGAGTGACAGAGGAACCCTCTGCATGATCGTTACATTTTTATTTTTAGGCTAGCTATTGCGTTTCGCTAAATCAAGTTTATATGCATATTATAGTTATCTAGTATGTATAACACAAATATGTGAGATGGACGGTGCCAAAATGGAAGATTTGTGTGTCCTCCACTAAGGTTCTGTTTGGCTAAGCTGTAGCTGTAAGACTCGTCCCCCTTATCAAGGAGGTTACCCGGTCTTATGCCCAAAACCGCCGCCTTACGGTGACACTAACACACGGGTTAGGCGCCTCTGCAGGACGCCGATCCTGCCGGCTAGTAGGATCATTTTAACATTAGGCCAAAATGAGAAAAGAAATGAATCCATAGTAATGTAATAAGTCCACCATCACAAATCATCATATATATATATAATGAAATCACAGTCCAACAATGAGTACAAAAGAGAGTAAATGACTTATATCTGGTACATGTCAAAAATGAATAAATCCCTCTCTCACACAACTCTAAGCGGAAGCTGAAACTAAAACATCCGTCATCACCTGACGTTGAGCTGTAGTAGTAGTGTGTGGTATCTGCTCCTCAAGTCCATCCACCCTGTCCTGTTGGCCGTGCTGGTGCTCCATTTCCTCGAGTTCCTAAAATGATACGCTCACAACCGACCGTTAGTCATAAAGACTAAGCCATTTTGTCCTCGCCTCACCCCCGTGACTCCTAGGCATCGTGCGGGAGGACGAAAGCAGAGGACAACAAAGGCAGAATAAAAAGTGCAGATGACAGTGGAACTAGTCTATCATAAGTAAACATCTAACAATAATTATATCATTATACTAGCAATTATAAATGAGTAGCACAATAAGTGAAGAACTGTAACAGAACTACAGTAATAAAAGGAGTAGTAAAGTAATAAGTACAGTACAGAAAGGAAACTACTACTACTAAGCTACCATCACAAAAGTACCTTAACTTATATGAAAGCTCATACAAACATATAAGTTAGAGTTTCAGGAAATATAACTTATCATATAAAAGAACTCATACTAATTTATATGATAAGGATCTGCAGTATGAATGTCCTAAAGTTTGTATGGTGTGATGTATTATGCATGCTATGAATTATACAAGTGCAACTCACACACACGACTCTGTGATCACAGACCTTTAGTTCCCACTTTTTAGGGTTAGCTAAACTCTCTGGTACCAATATTGTGGCTATGACAGCAGTGGAGCGGGCGTCTCAACTCCTAGGCGGGTATATACACCACCAGACCTAGACCTCCCATACGCATCTGTACACGTCCTAGGTGCACTCTAGAGTATCTGCGTACTATTTGTTGGCTATCCACCAGTCTTTTTGGTCGAGTGTGTGTTTTCGGGGATCGTCCTCCAGACCGCAGTATAAAACAACCTACTAGCCCCTTAAACCATCACACCTCGCCAGAGTCAACGTACTGTCGTCAGTGTGACGACTGGCCGAGTACCTAATCAAAGCCTTCAGCTCGTAGGACTAACCCGTCCTGATGTCAAACTTCTGAGCCTCCAACTCGAAGGACTAACCCGTCCTGATATCAAACTCTCGGGCCTCAACCTCGCATGACTAACCTGCCCTGATATCAAACTCCCGAGCCTACAGCTCGCAGGCCTAACTCATCCTGATATCAAACTCCCGAGCCTCCAGCTCGCAGGACTAGCCTGTCATCTATCCCTACAACCCTTCACGGGTGAGATTGCTACATTGTTCCTTCAACCTAACCTATTAATCTACTCTTGTCTAACTTTTAGTTGTACTTAGAGACTTAGGGTTAATCTTGAACTTCCCGAGATCTACCCGGTGAAGGGCTCGCAGCGGTACTAGGGAATATGATGAGTTGAATCCCAAATTTCCCTTTCTATGAAACTTATTATTATTGGTGACTACCCTTTATTAATATTCCACTCTCATTGTTGTTCTTGAGTAAAACTAATGACTTATGATATTTATAGGAGAATGACGATATTTCGTCAGACTCCGATCTTGTTATTTTTCTTAAATAGTTATGCCCACTATCGCTCGATACTAAGTAGTGACATAACCTAGCATTCCAACTAGACTTGTAAGGTCTCCCAAACATATCTTTAAATCAGTTAGATTCCTCTACCCTGAATGTTGTACTCAGCCCACCCTTATGCATCTATTCCCTAGACGGAGCGAACTCATAAACCCTTAAGTGTGGTAAAAACCTACTAGATATTCCTCATGAACCAAAACACCCCTAATGATGCACCAAAAACCTTAATCATGACTTTAGGTGGCTGGATAACATTTTCATGTGGATTGAATGACCTAAACACTATGTGTCAATTTTTGTTAAATGCAACTCAAGGCCTATCCTTAGCCCATGTGAGGTGACTTCCAATTCCTTGGGCCCATGACCTCCAAATTTTTATCATGGGTTCATAATATGGTATTTAGTGAGAAATCAGAAATTCATATTTTTTTTTCTAATTATTTTGGGTCATAAATAAAATTATTTAATTATGCGACCTAAGTCACATTGTACATGAACAACTAGAACCAGAGGCTCTCTAGGTCTAAATAATTTATATGGTGTTCATCTTGATATAAAAGGTCAGTATAAAATTTTTCCAAATTTTCTAGACTGATTTGACCCATGTATACTTTTTATGAATAATATCAGAAAATTACTCCTTTACAAATGAAGTATCAAAAATATTCAACCACAAATTCAGAGAAAATTCTTAGATGATAATATTGTCAAGATAGTGGTCAAAACAAGTTTTAATAATTATCCCTAGGGGTTTAACTTAAGATTATCACAATTCAAGATATTTACAAAAATGTCGTTATTAATATAAGTATCATAACCAATCATGTAAACATTCAAAGAATATTTACAGAGATTCACAGCACTGAAATAATGGTCTAGAAAATTTTTCATAATTTTACAAGTTCTATTTGTCACCTTTTTATTCAAAATCAATTAGGGGTATAATTGAAATTTGCACTATTTTCTCATGAAATAATTCCCAAAATTCCCACTAAATTTTCCAGAGAAATAAAATGACATTTTGAGGGCTTGTGATAGTGATTTAGAATTTTCCAAATTTAAAATGCCCATAATTCCTATCATGTTATAAAAGTGTGCAATAATTAAATTAAATTAAATTAAAATAATTGGATTTTTTATTCCAAAAAAAATCCTATCTTTTTCATGGATGATGTATTTCATCTCCATAAACCCTTAGCCAAAGTTTCATTGACATGAAATGAGTCATGTTGAAACCGAAATATCGGTCTCTGTGGAGTTCGACCCTTGGGGAAGGGATGACCGCGCACCTACTGCCCTCAAGCGAACGATCTAGGCATAAGTCTAGGAACACAAGGGACAGACCCAAGGTCTCAACGTGGAGGTCCCGCCGCATACCCGAAAGACTAGCAAACTCTTCCCCTCCCAAGCCAAAGGCTGAGCTAAGGCACCTTCGGAGGGCTCTCTTGGCCGACCGGAACCCATAAGGAGAATCTCAAGACCAACTCTCTCCTGACTAGAGGTGTCTCCTCGGGTCTATATAAAATGTTACTCATCCGCCCTGCCAATGGCGTAATCACGCCGAACAGCTCTACCTTACGCAGCCCCAATCGGGCTGCCAATAACGTAACTACGTTGTTCTGAAAGGCCATTAACTGACCTTCAAGGGCTTCCCCGTAACCTTACCTCGGGGTCCCCACGGGGGGGGGGAGGGGGGGGGGGGGCGGTTTGCGAACATACCGCCCGCCTAAGACGAAAAGGATAAAATACATTCACAGGGCATCACAGATATTTAAATTACAGGAATATAAATTCCATACTTCGGCACGCAGGCCGGCAACATAAACAAATTTGGCCTTCTTGGGCCGGCACAAACTTGAGATTAAGCCCGATATTCCCCGCTTGGTACTGCAAGACCTGTACGTCAATGTCCCGCCAAACGTTGGCAAAATAAATATCGGCTCCACCTCTGCCTCGGGATGGTGATGCTTATCTCCTAAGAGAGAATAATAAACAATTTCCACAGAGTTTTCCCCGGGAACCCCAGAACATCACCAATCCGGCTTACACATACGGATGGGCTTCACACAGCATGCCTAAACCTGTACTCACGCTTCCAGGTCCTAATGCAATTAAAAGCAGAGATGTAAACATCGACACATCGGAGAACTCCCTTCCCCCACCTGTTGGTGGAGAGGAGCTTCCATGCAAGTATGGTAATTGAGGGCTTCACCTGCCCGAGAAGAAACTTTGTTACCCTTGACGTGTGTTTTGACGAAGCCGCAACTGCGCTTACCGCCAGAGGCTCGACGTATAGCGTCCATAGTGAATGTCCATGCATGGATCCGACCTCCGCTATAATGTTGAAGGCTCCAAGTGATTTTTTCCTCCAAGACTGAGACTCTCCAAGGCCGAGCGTGCTCCAAGTAGCACCGATGAAGTCGATCCCGACCTCCACAACTTCAGGCGGCGTCAGGGAAGCTGATCCCGACTAGCCTAGCTCCAAGCGACGCCGGGAGAGGAGCTCCTGGCCGACCTAGTTGCAGGTGGCGGCGAGGGAGGAGAGTCGAGAGAGAGCCGAGCTCGGGCTGCCCCTAGTGGCCGGCGATGAGAGAGGGGGAAAAGAGCTCGGTCATGCATTGCTACGGCACCGGCGGAGGGAGAGAGATCGGGAGGCGGGCGGCCTGCTCCTAGCTTAGGCGACGGCCGGGGAGAGATCTGGAGGCGGGCGGCCTGCTCCTTGCTTGGGCGGCGGCCGGAGCGAGATCTGGAGGTAGGCGGTGCTTCTCCAGGCCGAGAGAGAGAGGGCGACAGGAAGTGCTCCTCCAGGCCGAGAGAGAGAGAGAGAGAGGGCGGCGGGGGGTGATGCTCCAGGCCGAGAGAGAGAGGGCGGCGGGGGGGGGGGGGGGTGCTGCTCCAGGACGAGAGAGAGAGAGGGAGGCAGGGGGTGCTGCTCCAGGCCAAGAGAGAGAGGGCGGCGGGGGGTGCTGCTCCAGGCCACCGACAAGGGAGAGAAGGGGGAGGTGGCTCGGTACAAAGAAAAAGGGGGGGGGGGCTGCTGTCTTTCTCCCATTTTGGCCGAACCCTAACGGGGAGGTAAAAAAGAACCGCCCGTTTATCCCCCTCCCCCTCCTTTTTCCCCCTCGTATGATATATATCATATATATTATATATAATATAATATATACATTATAATATCAAACCCATACATATATATAAATAAAAAGGCTTATGCACATAAAACCTCCGCACACACGCACGAGACTGCATCATTGCTCATAGCATGCCCGAGCCCGCCACTTGGAGAGGATCCCGCTCGGCCGGATACGGGGTTGTACACAATCCCCACTCTTTTCGAGGTTGGTACAAGCTCTGAAAGAAATGTCCAACCCCAAGTATCCGGCGAGTGGGAGCCGACCCAAAGAAAAATTTTGAGAGAATCCGAAATTTGCTTTCAAAATACTAAGCTCTCCGTGCCCCTTTTGATCTTTTTGAACCACTCAATACCTGCAATGCTCCCTGCTATCGAACTACCCTTATTCCATTACTTGCAATAAGTATATAATTTCTCAAGATATTGTGAAACAACGAAGCCGTATATTTTTTGCATTCTCTGGCACACGCGGAGCTAATCCTTTCGCCCTAGGTGTGCCTACCGCCCTGTCCAGCTAATGAGAGCCTGAGCAGCGAGTCTACCCAGGGCCGAGAAGCACTCAGGGTATCCCTTACCCCCCAGGTAAGCCTACGGACCTGCCAGCTAGTAGGAGCCAGGCAGCGGGTCTACCCGGGGCCGAGCATCACTCGGGGTCCTACAAAGTATCCAAACTCTCTCCAAATTTCAAACTATCTCCCTTACCCCCTAGGTGTGCCTACAGCCCTGTCAACTAGTGAGAGCCTGACAGCGAGTCTACCCGGGGCCGAGCAGCACTCGGGGTATCCCTTACCCCCCAGGTGAGCCTACGGACCTGCCAGCTAGTAGAAGCCAGGCAGCGGGTCTACCCGGGACCGAGCATCACTCGGGGTCCTGCAAAGTATCCAAACTCTCTCCAAATTTCAAACTCTCCCTTACCCCCAGGTGTGCCTACAACCCTGCCAGCTAGTGAGAGCCTGACAGCGAGTCTACCCGGGGCCGAGCAGCACTCGGGGTATCCCTTACCCCCAAGGTGAGCCTACGGACCTGCCAGCTAGTAGGAGCCAGGCAGCAGGTCTACCCGAGGTCGGGCATCACTCGGGGCCGAGCATCACTCGGGGTCCTGCAAAGTATCCAAACTCTCTCCAAATTTCAAACTATCTCCCTTACCCCCCAGGTGTGCCTACAGCCCTGCCAGCTAGTGAGAGCCTGAGAGCGAGTCTACTCGGGGCCGAGCAGCACTCGGGGTATCCCTTACCCCCCAGGTGAGTCTACGGACCTGCCAGCTAGATGAGAGCCTGACAGCGGGATCTGTAGGGGGTCTGAGGCAGACTCCCTCGAGTGACATCCAGCCCTGCCAGCTAGGTGAGAGCCTGACATCGGGATCTGCTCGGGATCTGGGGCAGACTCCCTCGAGTGACATCGAGCCCTGCCAACTAGGTGAGAGCCTGACAGCGGGATCTGCTCGGGGTGTGGGGCAGACTCCCTCGAGTGACATCCAGCCCTGCCAGCAAGGTGAGAGCTTGATAACGGGATCTGCTCGGGGTCTGGGGCAGACTCCCTCGAGTGACATCCAGCCATGCCAGCTAGGTGAAAGCCTAACAGCGGGATCTGCTCGGGGTTTGGGGCAGACTCCCTCGAGTGACATCCAACCCTGCCAGCTACGTGAGAGCCTGACAGCGTGAGCATCTCAAGACCTAACCCCAGAGTGAGAAGATTCTCCCTCTAATCTTCCCGGGTGCTTACAAAATCAAGAGCACTATATCACCATTGAAGACTTAATATAGACTAAAAATAGACTGTCTGAAAATCCTAAATTCAAGGATGGGATGACTCCAGGTATGAGGACCTCACATACAAAGTACCAACGCATAACCCTGGTCGCTACTTGGTTCCTCTTCTATAGCCATGATGTTTGCCAGAGTTCTTCTGTGATGGTCACTTTCCACGCTCACCGCACCAAAATGTTGAAACCGAAATATCGGTCTCTGTGGAGTTTGACCCTTGGGGAAGGGGTGACCGCGCACCTACTGCCCTCAAGCGAACGATCTAGGCACAAGTCTAGGAACACAATGGACAGACCCAAGGTCTCAGCGTGGAGGTCCCGCCGCATACCCAGAAGACTAGCAAACTCTTCCCCTCCCAAGCCAAATGCTGAGCTAAAACACCTTCGGAGGGCTCTCTTGGCCGACCGGAACCTCTAAGGAGAATCTCAAGACCAACTCTCTCCTGACTAGAGGTTCAATTCCTCCTCTGGTCTATGTAAAATGTTCCTCATCCGCCCTGCCAATGGCGTAATCACGCCAAACAGCTCTACCTTACGCAGCCCCAATCAGGCCACCAACAACGTAACTACGTTGTTCTGAAAGACCATTAACTGACCTTCAAGGGCTTCCCGGTAACCTTACCTCGGGGTCCCCACGGGGGGAGCGGTTCGCGAACATATCGCCCGCCTAAGACGAAAAGGATAAAACACATTCACAAGGTATAACAGATATTTAAATTACAGGAATATAAATTCCATACTTCGGCACGCAGGCCGGCAACATAAACAAATTAGGCCTTCTTGGGCCGGCACAAACTTAGGATTAAGCCCGCTATTCCCCGCTTGGTACTGCAACACCTGTACGTCAATGTCCCGCCAAACGGTGGCAAAATAAATATCGGCTCCACCTCTGCCTCGGGGCTGTGATGCTTATCTCCTAAGAGCGAATAATAAACAACTTCCACTGAGTTTTCCCCGGGAACCCCAGAACATCACAATCCGGCTTACACATCCGGATGGGCTTCATACAGCATGCCTAAACCCGCACTCACGTTTTCGGGTGCTAATGCAATTAAAAGCAGGGATGTTAACATCGACCCGTCGGAGAACTCCCTTCCCCCACCTATTAATGTAGAGGAGCTTCCATGCAAGTATGGTAATTGAGGGCTTCACCTGTCCGAGAAGAAACTTCATTACCCTTGACGCGTGTTTTGATGAAGCCGCAACCGCGCTTACCGCCCGAGGCTCGACATCTAGCGTCCGTAGTGAATGTCTATGCACGGATCCGACCTCCGCTATAATGTTGAAGGCTCCAAGTGATTTTTTCCTCCATGGCCGAGCCTCTCCATGGCCGAGCGTGCTCCAAGTAGCACCGAGGAAGTCGATCCCGGCCTCCACAACTTCAGGCAGCGTCGGGGAAGCTGATCTTGACCGGCCTAGCTCCAAGCGGGACCGGGAGAGGAGCTCCCGACCGACTTAGTTGCAGGCGGCAGCGAGGTTGGAGAGCCGAGAGAGAGCCGAGCTCGGGCTACCCATAGTGGCCAGCGATGAGAGAGGGGGAAAAGAGCTCGACCATGCCTTGCTGCGGCGGCGGCGGCGGGAGAGAGATCGGGAGGCGAGCGGCCTGCTCCTAGCTTAGGCGGCGGCCGGGGAGAGATCTGGAGCTGGGCGTCCTGCTCCTTGCTTGGGCGGCGGCCGGAGGCAGATCTGGAGGGGGCGGTGCAGCTCCAGGCCGAGAGAGAGAGAGGGCGGCGGGGGGTGCTGCTCCAGGCCGAGAGAGAGAGGGCGGCGGGGGGGGGGGGGTGCTGCTCTAGGCCGCCGACAAGGGAGAGAAGGGGGAGGTGGCTCGGGACAAAGAAAAAGGGGGGGGGGATGTTGTCTTTCTCCCATTTTGGGCGAACCCTAGCGGGGAGGTAAAAAAGAACCGTCTGTTTATCCCCCTCCCCCTCCTTTTTCCCCCTCCTATGATATATATCATATATATTATATATAATATAATATATACATTATAATATCAAACCCAAATATCTATACTATTTTAAAAAAAAATATATGGTGGTGTGCCAATAGCTTGAGTTCGAAAATATGATCAGAAAAAACAAGGGCCATCGGATCGATAAGATCTGGACTGCAAATAATCTTTTCCCAAAAAAACTTCTTCTTCTCTCTCCTGAATCCCGAGCCCAGCCAACAAAATTCCCATTTTTGTTTGCCCAGCCCCGCCGTCCCCCCTGTTTCCAATGTCCCCGGCGGCGGAGCCGCTGACAGCCTGACCGGCGCCCACCGACGGGTTTGCCAGACTTCGGCGAACCCTCCGGGGGTTGTCCGGCGACCGGCGGGCAGGGCCTCCGCCGGCAGTGGCCCTGCCCGTGAGTTTTTTTTCCCGGCCCTTCATAAATATATAAATATTATATATATATATATATATATATATATATATTATTTACATACTATATAAATATATATTATATTATATTATATAGTTACAACAACCTTACCTATGATAAATATATATATATATATATATATATATATTAGTATTTTTAAAAAACTATTTAGTTTTAAAACAATTAAATTTAAAATAATTAAAACAATCCGCCGGGGGCAGGCGGTGAAGCCCGCCGTGGGGGGCGGTGAAGCCCGCCGTGGGGGCGGTGAAGCCCGCCGTGGGGGGGGGGGGGGGGGGGGGTGAAGCCCGCCGTGGTGGGCGGTGAAGCCCGCCGTGGGGGGCGGTGAAGCCCGCCGTGGGGGGCGGTGAAGCCCGCCGTGGGGGGCGGTGAAGCCCGCCGTGGGGGGCGGTGAAGCCCGCCGTGGGGGGCGGTGAAGCCCGCCGTGGGGGGCGGTGAAGCCCGCCGTGGGGGGCGGTGAAGCCCGTCGTGGGGGCAGTGAAGCCCGCCGTGGGGGGCGGTGAAGCCCGCCGTGGGGGCGGGTGAAGCCCGCCGTGGGGGCGGGCAAAGCCCGCCGTGGGGGCGGGCAAAGCCCGCCGTGGGGGCGGGCAAAGCCCGCCGTGGGGGCGGGCAAAGCCCGCAGTGGGGGGCGGGCAAAGCCCACCGTGGGGGGCGGTGAAGCCCGCCGTGGCGGGCGGTGAAGCCCGCCGTGGGGGGTGGTGAAGCCCGCCGTGGGGGCAGGCGGTGAAGCCCGCCGTGGGGGGCGGTGAAGCCCGCCGTGGGGGGCGGTGAAGCCCGCCGTGGGGGGCGGTGAAGCCCGCCGTGGGGGGCGGTGAAGCCCGCCGTGGGGGGCGGTGAAGCCCGCCGTGGGGGGCGGTGAAGCCCGCCGTGGGGGCGGTGAAGCCCGTCGTGGGGGGCGGTGAAGCCCGTCGTGGGGGGCGGTGAAGCCCGTCGTGGGGGCGGGCAAAGCCCACCGCTGCTGGTCGTGTACTGTCGCGCGGGGCACGAGGGCCGGAGGCCCGTGCCTGTCACTAGTATATATATATAAATAAAAAGACCTATGCACATAAAACCTCTGCACGCACGCACGGGATTGCATCATCGCTCATAGCATGCCCGAGCCCGCCACTTGGAGTGGATTCCGCTCGGCCGGATACGGGGTTGTACAAGTCACACGTGCTTAATTCCCATTTTTGCCATTTTTGTTATTGGCACACCATACACACTTATACCTTCATCTTACAAGTTGGAACCTCTAACATACAGAGGTCAAAATGATTATAAATTTTTACCAGGGTCCTAAATGACATCTTAGTCATGCCACCCAATTCTGGGGGCATTTGGAGTTGTACATCTCCCTAAATCACCTTTATTTGATAAATAAAATTATGGACAAAAACTATAGGGAAATTTTATCCAAAAATTCTGATTTTTGGGCACACTATAGGTCTGGTATATACACATGAATGGTCCAAATTTCATCACATGTGGAGTTGTAACCTAACATATATACCCATTTTAATTTCTGACCTGGGGTAGGAGCATTCCTAGGAGAATAGGCCTACAAGGAGCTACATTGCTCCAAATGGCTTGATTAAGGTACCTAATTAAAGTAAAGACCAAGAGCTACATTTTTCATGTTGGAAACAATTTCTTAATATTCCGCTAAAGGGCCTAAAATTAATATGCAAGGTACTAAATAAAGTGCGATAGAAATCAAATAAAACTGGCATCCCATCATCTCCTACCTCCATCCGACGGTCCAGATCATCCCGACCTGTAGCATGTTGATCTTGCTTTTCCCAGCCATCCAGCCACCTCCCCGGTCGGCCGTCACTACCACCACCTTCGTTGAGGTGAGGGACAACGTTTGGCGGCTACTTGGCCGTGGGAGGTGGCAGTTTCCGGTGAACCCAAGCACCTCAAAAACTCAAGAATTTCTCTCACACTTCTCATGGAATCGGGCTCAATTGAGCCCAATATCTCTCCTGATCGATCTAGGAAGCTAGCAAAGAGAGAAAGGAGGAGAAACAGACCTTTATTGGGGCCCGACGGCGGCAATGGCGGCGGTTAGCCATGGATTGTCTCCTCTCCGGCGAGCTTGCTCCCGAACCAGATTCTCCACCTAATTCTTTGATCCATATGTCGATTTCAACTCCTTTGGACCTTCTGAAGCTAATGGGATGGTTGAGATGAAGTGGGGAAGGCTGCATAATGAGATGCCATTAAGGGGATTTCGGCCACCACCTTGGATGCTCCTCCTTGGCTCCAAGTGGCACCTCCATTGCTATAATTTTGCTGGGAATTAATTTTTGAGCTCAGGAATGAGCTTGGGAAGGGAGAAGGAGGACCACATGGCCTCCATCCCTCATTTCCCTCTTTTCTCTCTCTTGATTTTGGGGGAAAATGACCAAAATACCCCCATGTATGTCTTCTCTCTCCAAATTCAGAGGGCATGGATGGTCATTGGGTTAATGAGCTACTAATGGGCCATGGTTCAAGGCCTTAGCCCATTGGGCATGGGCTTAGTTCTTTAATTTCCCCATTTAGGCCTAAGGTTGACCAAGTTTGACTTTAGAGTTGACTTGGTCAATTTGATGTGTGGGCTGGCCTCATATGATGGTCATGAGTCCTATGACACCACCCAACATTGGTTGGGCCATAGTCCATAGCCTTAGCCCATTGGAATTGGGCTTGGCTCTTTAATTCTCTATTTAGGCTTAGAGTTGACCAAGTTTGACTTTAGGGTTGACTTGGTCAATTTGATGAGTTGGATGACCCCACATGATGGTCATGAGCTCTATGACACCACCCAACATGGGTTGAGCCATGATGATGCCCCACTTGAGCTAATTGAACATATGCAAGTGATTTTGGCCAAATTAGGGTTATGTTCGACTTTGATCAAATTGGACCAATGAGTGACCATGTGATGGAGCTTTATGGTCCAATGCACTCCAATTAGGGTTTGTAGTTTAGTGGTGGTGTCAAATTGGCCATGTGAAGCTCAATTGAGCCACTTAGGGTTGAATCGACCATGTTGACCCTAAGGGCAGTTTAGTCAAACTGGCCAATTTGGTGACCCAATGATATGGCTTCTAGGTCACTTAGGTTTCTCTTAGGATTAGGGACATGGTGGTGAGGTCAATTTGTACTTGTGGTTCCAATTTAGGCTAGTTAATCTAAGTTGACATGAACACTATAGTGGGCCCCATGTGAGTTTACCTTAACCCATTGGGCACTAAGGTCACCACCTAGCCTAATCCCTCACACTCACCACATGTCCTACCCTAATTTGAGTTAAGGAGTCTAGAAGGAAATAGGGTGTTATGTTGGTTACATTGGAAAATGTGTACCTGATTTGGAGAAGCCTCACTTAGCTCAATGATATACATCAAGATGTATTTGATGTTATTTTGAGTTTATATGTGCATGTTAAGTATTGGCTAAAATGCAGAAAAAGTTTCTAAGTCCATGTGTCGACACTTAAGGAAGTCTGTGTCGACACTTGGAAAAGCTGTGTCGACACCTGAATCAACTGTGTCGACACATAGAAATAGTTAGTCGACATCAACTATGTCGACACCGGGAGGCAGTGTCGACACACAAAAATAGTTAGTCGACATCAACTGTATCAACACCGGGAGGCAGTGTCGATACACAGAATAGTTAGTCGACATCAACTGTGTCGACACAGGGAGGCAGTGTCGACACACAGAAGCAGAGTCGACATCAACTGTGTCGACACCTGGAGGCTGTGTCGACACACAAATTATGAGACTATGTCAACTGTGTCGACACACAGGACTTGTGTCGACACACAGCATAGTTTCAACATAGTTGATTGCTGTGGAGTGGAGAAGTGATTGTGTTGACACAAATAATCAGTGTCGACACATTCTCAAGATGCAGTGTCAAGAAGTTGTGTCGACATCAAGACAGCTATGTCGACACCACCAAAGTCTGTGTCGACACTTAAGTCACGTGTGTCGACACATATTGACAGATTGTCTCGACACTTTATGACAGTCAGTCTCGACACTTTATGACAGTCAGTCTCGATACTTTATGACAGTCAGTCTCGACACTTTATGATAGTCAGTCTCGACGCTTTGCCGACAGAGACAAAAGCTCAAGAACTGTTTGAGGACTTGACAATTGTGAGTTACAACAGGTTTACTGAAGCTGTCAGACTTGTCAGAAGTTCGTTAGAAACTGGATCAGCCGGTTACCATGGGTGAAGCCTATATATATAGACAGACTGTGTCAAATCAGAATAATGAATTGATATACAACTAACACAACTATTGTGAGATTGATCTCTGTTCAAGAAAATGCAAGTCACAGAAGAAGATCTTCGTGAGAAGATCTAAGAAGACATTCTGAAGTGATCATTCACTCAGATTTTGTCTAAGGAGAATTCAATCTAGAATTAAGAAGAAACTTCAGAAGGTTTGGGGAGAGAGAGCTCTAGCTGTTTTGAGGTCAAGAAGGAGACAATCACAAGTCTCTTAAGAAGTAGATCCTGAACTAATCTACTAAGTAGATCCAAATCCATATCTGGAATTCAAGAAGGAAGCTGCCAGTCAGTCAACTTCAAAGGAGATCAACCCTACTAAGTTCAGATTCAAGAAGCTTTGAAGAAAGCTAAGAACATGTTGATTTCTGTCATCAGGTTCATCAAGAAGATGATCAAGAATTCTCTTATCCTTTCTCTTTCATCAAGGGTAAGAGTCCATCAAATTACTTATCAAATTCTGTAGGATCTTTTCAAAGATCTGAGTTGTAAGCCTGTGTTATAAAGGCTGAGTGTAGGAGATTTTGATCTCTGAGTGGTAAGGCTGATTGAGCCTGAGTGTAGGAGATTTAGATATCTGAGTGGTAAGGCTGTTTGAGCTTGAGTGTAGGAGAATTTGTTCTCTGAGTTGTAGGCCTTGTGGCAAGGCTGAGGTAGGGCTTGTTAGCCTGAGTTGTAGGAACCTTATAGGATTTTGAGTTGTAGGAACCTTTCAGGGTTCTAAGCTGTAAGATCCGTGGATCTGAGAAGAAGGAAGAAGTTAGGCCGAATCTAGCACACTACTAGATAGGTGAAGGGGTAAAGTGGATGTACCCAGACATGTGGGAACCACTATAAACTTATGTGCAATCTATGATGCTTGTGTTATTTTAGATTCTGTGATTGTATATGCTGTGTTAGCTGTAGAGATTTGAGGCTTATATCAAAGAACTGAAGCTATATTCTGACTTAGTTTAAAACAAGGAAAAGAACCTATTCACCCCCCCCCTCTAGGTGTTTAGGTTGTATTGAAGTTTAAACTATCAAGTGGTATCAAAGGGAGGTTGCTCAAAGAAGGACTTAACAGTCTGAGTTAGATCCCAAAGTCAGAATCAAGAATCAAGAAAATGAGTTCTGGAGAAAATCACAAGGAACTAGGGTCTATGAAATTACCCATCTGCAGGAAGGAGATATTTGGAATATGGACAGAAAGGGTCAGGTTGTTTATGGAGGCTTCTGGTCCAAGGATCTATATTACAGTTAAAGAAGGTCCATATATTCCAAAGAAGGTGTCTGTTCTAGATGCAAACCAGAGAACTCTCAAGGATTTTTCTGAGATGACTAAGGATGAAATCATCCTAGCAACTATGGATAAAAGAGCCCAGAATATCATAGTAAGTGTCATAGATGATTCAACCTTTCAGAATTTGATTCACTACAAGACCTCCGAGGAAATGTGGGACACTTTGATAGTCTACATGGAGGGTTCTGAAGAAGTTAGATAAGATAAAAAGTCTATGCTAAATCAGAAATATGAAAGTTTCAGACAAGGGAAATCAGATAGCATATCTGAGTGCTATAATAAGTTCTATAGAATAGTAAATGAACTGATGTCTTATGGAAGGGTCTTCAGTACATATGAACTGAATGACAAATTCCTAAGATCCTTGACAAAGGATTGAGATACCAAGATTTGTGCTATTAGGGAAGTGGCCAAACTTGCAGATATTTCTCCTCCAACTTTATTTGGAAAGCTGCTGTCTTATGAAATGCAACTAATGACTAGAAAAGAGGAAGAAAGAAATGCAAAAGGAGAGCATAGAGAAAAGTCTGTGGCCTTCAAGGTTGAAGCCACTAGAAAGAGCAGGAGGATGTCTCCATCACCTCCTGAGATTGTTGCTGAAACTACTTCAGATAATTCAGACAACTAAAGTTCAGACAGCAGTGACTCAGATAAAGACTTTGCTACCTTCACAAGGCAGTTTCAGAGATTCCTGAAGAAGAAGCAGTGGAAGTCAAGGCCCTCCACATCTCTTCCTATGGATGACTATTATCAAAAGAGGAAGTCATCAAGGAAGGACAGGAGCAGGTCTAAGCCTAGCAAATCTGTCACATCAAAGATTGTTTGCTACTGCTGTAATAAGCCTGGACATATTGTGGCTGAGTGTCTAGACAAAAGAAAGGAGTCTGCTTTTAAAAGGAAGACTCAGCAAAAGAGAAAGAAGGAGAATCCTTTGTTGCTAAGAAGGAGAAAAGCTTGTCAGACCAATCAACTTCAGAGTCTGAATCTGAAGCTGAGGCATACATTGGTCTTTATGCAGCTGATGAAGAAGAAGAGTTTATGAAATTGCTGGACTCTATCTATGCACAGGAAGACCATCAGTACATGGGACTGATGGCTATATCAGAAGAAGATAAGTGTCAGGATCAGCCTGGTCCTAGCAAGGTACAATGTTCTTCTAGTAATTCAGATTGTAGTACTGGCACAGAGTCAGCTACATATACATAAAGTGATGTGGATGGATCTGAGTCTGAAGGTGATATTCATCAGCTGATAGATGAATATGGGGACTTGTTGCAGGCACTAAAGAAAAGCAAGAACCTGGCCAAAACTCAGGCTAAGGAATTTATAGATCTTAAGATGGCTACATCTGATTTAGAGAAAGAATTGGATCAAAAAATGAATGAGGTTGCCAAGCTGAAAACTATTACTGTTATTCAGATGGGTACAATCACATATAAAAATGATCTAATCAAAAGTCTGGAAGTCAGACTTCAAAAGGAGAAAGATTTGGTGGCTAGTTACTCCAAGCCAAAATCAGTTTTACCCTTAATAGATGAGTTTGTGGCTAGAAAGGGTAAGGCTGGAATAGGCTTTAAAGATAACACCAGGGCTGCCCATTTCAAGAGAAAGGGCAAAGCCTCAGTTAAGTCATTGAATTTTAAAGTCCCTGTAGTTTTTATAAAGGTTCAAGTGCCTTCTAACAAGTATGACCTTGAGAATACTCTTGGTCATAATAAGACTGAAGTTCTGAATGACAAGGGTGCTTATGTCAATAAGGCAGCCCATGTTCATAAACCCCATGGTTGTGAGAAACTAGTGGGTGTAGCTGCAGCAGTACCAGCACAATACAACAGATTTGCTGTCAACCAGACTGTCAAGAATGTATCTAAAAATAGATACAACAAGTATGAATGCTGGTGCTGTGGTAAGACAGGTCATTATGCCATAGATTGCTGGCACAACACTAGTGTCAGGAAGAACAACAGTCTACCTGTTAGAAGAGCTGCAGGTAGAATTATTAAGAATGAAGCTAACTTGAACCAAGGACCCAAGACTTACTTGGGTTCTAAGGGAAAGTAATTCTTTATTGCAGGTGAGTCCAAGTCACCATGCCCCTATATGGTACTTGGACACTATATGTTCCAGGCACATGACTGGAATAAAGGGATTGCTGAAGGAGTATTTACCTATCTCAAATGGGCCTAAAGTAATCTTTGGTGGCTCTGAAAGAGGAATCATCAAAGGATTTGGTAACATTTCTAGTAACCAGATTACTATCACTCAAGTGGCTTATGTGAAGGGTTTGAAACACAATCTTATAAGCATTAGCCAGCTGAGTAATTTAGGATATGACATTTCATTTGTTAAGAATGGATGTCATATTAAAAGTTCAAGTGATCAAAAGATCATTTTGACAGTATATAGAAAGAGGAATGTGTACTGTCTCAATTTTGGGTGTGAGAACAAAGGTTCTCCTATTTGTTTTGTAGCTGATGAGAAAGCCTCTCATTGTGTCAAATGGAACAAGAGGCTGACCCATCTTAACTACAAAACAATTAGCCAACTCTTTAGAAAAGAGTTAGTGAGGAATATTCCTCAAGTTAAGTGTATAAAGGAAAGGATATGTTCAGCTTGTCAAAAGGGCAAGCAGACAAAATCCTCCTTTCATAGCCTTGAAAACAAGGATTCAGTGAGGTGTCTATACCTCTTACATATGGATCTTTTTGGTCCTATGCCAGTTCATAGTCTAGGTAGGAAGGTCTACACTTTTGTGGTGGTAGATGACTATTCTAGATATTCCTGGGTGTTCTTTCTGAGACAAAAATCAGAAAATCCAAGTGTTTTACATAGTTTTGTCAGACAAATTCAGAATGAACTGGACAGTACAATGGTCAAAATCAGAAGTGACCATGACACTGAATTTTAATCTGAAAGTATGACAAGATTGTGTGAAGAGTTTGAGATTTTTCAAGAATTCTCCTCACCTAGAACACCACAGCAAAATGGTATTGCTGAAAGGAAGAATAGAACATTGATTGAGGCTGGTAGAACTCTATTGAGTGACACTTCTCTCCCAGAATATTTCTTGGCTGAGGATGTAAACATTGCATGTCATGTGCTCAACAGGGCTTCTATCACCAAGTACCACAAAAAGCCTCCATATGAGATCATGAAAGGTAGAAAACCAAATCTATCATATTTTAGGATCTTTGGTTGCAAGTGCTATATCCTTAACAATGGCAAATCTTATCTAACTAAGTTTACTGCCAAATCCCAAGATGGGATATTTGTTGGGTACAGCAACAATAGTAAGGCTTATAGAGTCTACAACTTGATTTCTCAGGTTATAGAAGAATCTGTACATGTTGTTTTTGATGAAACTAGATTGATCAACAGTGAGTTGCCTTGCAGTTCATGCAGTCCAACAGGTATAAATAAGAGAATGGACAAGCTTTCCATTGCAGAAGATTCAACTGCAGATCAAGAAGTGGAAAATGGTGGTGACTATCCAGGGAGAGTACAGGACTCTCTAAATGCAGATGTACACCAAGAGGTGCAACATATTGAAGAGACTATAGGTGTTCAACCAGAAGATAATCTACCTCCAGCTGTTAGACACTTAAAGGATCATCTAGAAAATCAAATAATTGGTGATCTAAGACATGGAGTGCAAACCAGAAGCAGGAACTTGAATACAGTGCTTTGCTCAAGCTTCCTATCTCAATTGGAGCCAAAGAAATTTGAAGAAGCTATTCTAGACCCATATTGGATTGATGCTATGCAAGAAGAGCTGAATCAGTTCAGAAGGTGCAAGGTCTGGGAGTTAGTTTATAAACCAAAAGACCACAACATCATTGGAACAAAGTGGATCTATAGGAACAAACTGGATGAGAATGGAATCATTGTGAAGAACAAAGCAAGACTTGTTGCAAAGGGTTACAGGCAGGAAGAGGGTATTGACTTTGATCAAACCTTTGCCCCAGTAGAAAGATTGGAAGCAATTAGAATGTTCCTTGCCTATGCAGCATATCAAGGATTCAAGGTATTCCAAATGGATGTAAAATCAACATTCCTGAATGGAAATCTAAAAGAAGAAGTCTATGTAGAGCAGCCCTCAGGTTTTGTTGATTCTCTTAAACCTGATTATGTTTATAGATATAAAGCAAGCCCCAAAGACTTGGTATGAAACCCTGTCTACTTTCCTTATTGAGAACAAATTCTCAAGGGAGAAAATAGAAAAAACTCTATTCCTAAGGGAATCCAAAGGTAATATAATCTTAGTCCAGATTTATGTAGATGACATAATCTTTAGGTCTATAGAAAACAACCTTTGCAAGAAGTTTGCTAAACTTATGCAAGGGAAGTTTGAAATGAGCAGTATGGGGGAACTTAAGTTCTTCTTGGGACTCCAAGTAAGACAGATTGATGATGGCTTGTCCATATCCCAGTCTAACTTCACCAAGGAGTTAATTAAGAAGTATGGTATGAAATCATCCTCCACTATGAGAACTCCTATGGGAATAAGTATGCCTATATGCAAAGATGATGCAGGTAAACCTGTAGATGAGTCTTTGTATAGAGGAATAATTGGCTCACTTCTATATCTCACTGCTAGTAGACCAGACATTATGTATGCAACATGTGTCTGTGCTAGGTCCTAATCATGCCCTAAAGAATCTCATTACACTACAGTAAAGAGAATTTTGAGATATCTAAAGGGCACACCTGATCTAAGCCTTTGGTACCCTAGGAATGGAGATTTTCTACTAACAGGCTATTCAGATGCAGATTTTGCAGGTTGTAAAGAAGATAGGAAAAGCACTACAGGTACATGTCAATTTTTAGGAGGAAGATTGATATCTTGGAGCAGTAAGAAACATACTAGTGTGGCAATTTCCACAGCTGAGTCTGAATATGTGGCAGCAGGAAGTTGCTGTGCACAGTTGTTATGGATTCAACATCAGTTAGAAAACTATGGTATTCAGGTAAGTAGAACACCTTTGTTTTGTGATTCTACTAGTGCTATTTCTATTGCTAATAATCCTGTTTCATATAGTAGGACTAAACATATAAAAATAAGGTACCATTTTCTTAGAAAACATGTAGAGAAAGAGGATATCTCACTAGAATTTATTAAGACAGATTATCAAATTGCAGATGTATTTACTAAGCCTCTAGATGAAACTAAATTCAATAGATTTAAAATTGAATTAGGAATGTTGACCATATGTTAGATTACCAAAAGTGGCTAAGTAAAATTGTGTCGACACATTCAGTGATAAAGTGTCGACACAGAGGAGTAGTGTCGACAATTCAGGAAAATTGTGTCAACATGAGTCGGAGTGTCGACACCTAAGAGACAAAGTGTCGACACATCCAGGAAAGTGGTGTTGACACACCCAGAGTAGTGATGTCTACACATTCAGAATTTGTGTCGACACTTCGAATAAGTGTCGATACAGACTTTCTGTTCAACATTTACATAAGTCAAGTGTCGACACATCATCAGTTTGTGTCGACACATAGAGATCAACATTGTTGTCGAGACATTAGAAGTTTGTGTCGACACATTTCAACTGTGTCGACACATTTAGACAGTTTTTGCCCGCCTTTTGACCTTCTTTGTTTGAAAGGGTATAAATAGGTCGAGAAAATATTTTGTTGACACGCTCTCCAGATTTTCGAGACTAAACCCTTGTGTCAACAAATTCTCTTCTCTCAATTCAAGGTTTCTCTCCATTCCAATGGTGCCAAAGATCGACGATAACATTAACGAAGGCTACGAGATAGTGCACAATGCTTTTGATGATGCGGGGACGGAGATTAAAGGGGTCATTACCTTGGTTACTGAAAATGGATTAGAGTTTCTTGTTTCTGAACCTACCAAGATCTGGAAGAAATAAGTATTTGAGTTCTATGCTGCTGCAACAGTGGACTCCACTGGACTCAAGATCAAATCAACAGTTCATGGAAATAGAGTGAAACTTACTCTGAAAAGTTTAAGAAAGATTCTTCACCTTCCTAGGATTCAGGATGAAGAAGAGGTCCCAGCCTCAAAGACAAGGGAGGCACTTCAGTGGTGTGGATTGGATCCAGCCATGAAGATTGGAGCAGCAATCAACAGAAAAAGGATGAATCAACAAGGAAAATTTCTATCTGAGGTGGTAGGGAAGGTGATTTTGTGTAAAACAGGAGGACATAATAGGCTATCTGCCTTTATGTTCAGTCTAATGACAAGGATAATCTATAAGATTAAAACAGACTGGTCTGCAGTTCTGTTTGACAAGATAAAGGAAGGAATCAAAAAGCCTAATTTGGCTAGGTTAATGAGTTTATACCTGGCTGGAGCAATTCCAGATGTAATGCATCAGCTTCCAAGATCTAAGATAAATCATATGAGAAGGATTGACATCAGGATAATATCCAGATGGGATAGGGTTCTCTCCAAAGACACACATGATTTGGATAACCAACAGACTGCAGCAACTTCACCAGTCCATGACATTACTGATCATGATCATGTGCAGGAGGACACAATGAATGCACAAGTGTAGGGGGAGCAAGTTAGGGAACAGGTCCAGGACCTGACTGAAAATGCCCATGTCCTTGAGGAGACAGTTACTGCACAGTTGCAGGGGGAGCAACATTCTGCACAAGGACAAGGGGAAGAAAGCATTCACTTGGCAAGTGAAATGAATTCACAATCTATTCTTGAAACACCTCATGTCAACAGTCCAGCACTAGATATGATCATGGAGGATACATCTATGGTTGCTGATGCTCCTGAGACAGTTGTATCACCAGTTCACAATCAACAAGAGTTTACTCTGGAAGAGTTGTTTCCTGACATTGGGGGATCAGCAGATAAGGAGGAGCAAGTAAGGATTGAGGGGGAGCAAGCAGACATTGAGGGGGAGCAAATTGACACTGCAAAGGAGCTGCCTCCTAGTCCTAAAGAAAGAGTAAATATTGACAGTTCTTCTAATTCAGAGGATGAGGAGATAACAAGTTTAAAGAAAAGAAAACTGATGGTTTTCAAGAGGAAAATTCAAAGCTATAAGCAAGCTTTGCAAGCTACTACTTCACAACCAGCTCCTGAGACTGATTACAACAAATTTTTGGTAGACTTATAAGTGAAATTGGATGAGCAGAGACTGATTTTGGAAAAATATGTGGATGAAAGCCATAAGGCGCTCAAATTTGATCTAGCACAAGATATCAAATCAATCAGATTTGAGGTAAATTAGAATAAGAAAGAAATGACAGATTGTTTCCACAAGGGGGCAATGCTGTAGTATTTCTGGCTACCCAACAAGCAGAAATCAAAAAACAAGTGGATGATATTGCTGTCAATCAAGGATATGTCCTTGAAAATCAAATAAGAATGAATGACAATCTGACTTAATCTCATAATATGATAGTCACTGAGTTAAAAAATACTGTTACTAGAATGAATGCTGCAAGGGCTAAAGAAATGGAAGACTATGATAAGAAGCTACATACTGCCCTAGATTCAGTTACAACTGCCATCACTTCATCTGAGAAGTTAATTAATGACAAGCTTCAAAAGTTAAAGTCATTCTTTAAAGATGGTATAAATTTTCTGGATGGGCAAATCAGATTTCAGAAAGATGATTTGAGAGATCATGTAGCAAGAGAAGTCATAAAGAGGGAGAGGGTATTAGTATATGCTGGCTATGATCATGCCAAATGGATAACCAACAGTATCAGAGCCACTCTGGGATATCTACCCTTATGTGATGATGATAATGTGGCTGAGTCAGGTGTGCAACCAGCTCTACTTGAAGGTGATCAACCTGAGGTTGCCCAAGTTATTTACCCCCTGCAGATCTTGAAATGATACATCAACAAGTTCAGTCTATGTACAACCCTCCACAACAAGTTACTAATGTTATTATTGAAAAGGTAGATATGCCAGAAGCTGGTATGAAAGCTCAGCAAGATGCTCAATTATCAAAAAAAAAAGATTCAGAGAGCAGGCAGAGTTAAAACCTGATTTTGAGAAATGGAGACCCACTTCTAGAAATATCATATTAACTTCCTGGAAAGTTGTAAAAGATTAGGTTCATGAAAAGGGTAAATGGTATAATGAGCAGGAGTGGCAGAAGTATGAGGCAAGGCAGGAAGCCATAGTTCAACACAGAAGAAAGGCTAAGAGTGGGAAGCTACCTCCTGATGCTCAGGAGCCTAGCAAGTATTTCCCTAAGCCTTTTCATTATTTTGAAAGGCAAAGGATCAAGGCTGAAGCACAAAAGAAAGCTGAGTTGAAAGGCAAGAAGCCCATTGAAGATGCAGAACCTTCTGTGCAGGCTCAGATTAAATCAGGGAAAGGAATAGTCATCAAGGAGCAAGTCCAGCCTTAGTTTAGTTTTACTAGTTTGTTTTAAGAATTATGTAATTCTTAGTTTTCAAAGAAGTCTATGTAAACTGTGTTAAGAAACTTTTTGTTGTAATAAACAAAACCATGTTCCATGTACTTTTAGTTTGCATCCTTATTCTGTGATGCGATTTTATTATTTGTTTTGATTATAATTTACCCTGTTAAATAATGCTTATACATCATCATGTTTATTTATCATAAGTGGTGTATATCATTGACAAAAGGGTTATGACTTCTCCAAATAGGGGGAGATTGTTGGGTATATTGAAAAATGTGTACCTAATTTGGAGAAGCCTCACTTAGCTCAATGATATACATCAAGGTGTATTTGATGTTATTTTGAGTTTATATGTGCAGGTTAAGTATTGGCTAAAATGCAGAAAAAGTTTCTAAGTCCATGTGTCGACACTTAAGGAAGTCTGTGTCGACACTTGGAAAAGCTGTGTCGACACCTAAATCAACTGTGTCGACACACAGAAATAGTTAGTCGACATCAATTGTGTCGACACCGGGAGGCAGTGTCGACACACAGAAATAGTTAGTCGACATCAACTGTGTCGACACCGGGAGGCAGTGTCGATACATAGAAGCAGAGTCGACATCAACTGTGTCGACACTTGGAGGCTGTATCGACACACAAATTCTGAGACTATATCAACTGTGTCGACACACAGGACTTGTGTCGACACACAGCAGAGTTTCAATATAGTTGATTGTTGTGGAGTGGAGAAGTGATTGTGTCGACACAAATAATCAGTGTCGACACATTCTCAAGAAGCTGTGTCGACATCAAGGCAGCTATGTCGACACCACCAAAGTCTGTGTCGACACTTAAGTCACTTGTATCGACATATATTGACAGATTGTCTCGACACTTTATGACAGTCAGTCTCGACACTTTATGACAGTCAGTCTCGACACTTTATGACAGTCAGTCTCGACACTTTATGACAGTCAGTCTCGACACTTTATGACAGTCAGTCTCGATGCTTTGCCGACAGAGACAAAGACTCAAGAACTGTTTGAGGACTTGACAGCTGTGAGTTACAACAGGTTTACTGAAGCTGTCAAACTTGTCAGAGGTTCGTTAGAAACCGGATCAGCCGGTTACCATGGGTGAAGCCTATATATATAGACGGACTGTGTCAAATCAGAATAATAAATTGATATACAACTAACACAACTATTGTGAGATTGATCTCTGATCAAGAAAGTGCAAGTCACAGAAGAAGATCTTCGTGAGAAGATCTAAGAAGACATTCTGAAGTGATCATCCACTCAGATTTTGTCTAAGGAGAATTCAATCCAGAATTCAGAAGAAACTTTAGAAGGTTTGGGGGGAGAGAGCTCCAGGTTTTTTGAGGTCAAGAAGGAGACAATCACAAGTCTCTTAATAAGTAGATCCTGAACTAATCTACTAAGTAGATCCAGATCTATATCTGGAATTCAAGAAGGAAGTCGTCAGTCAGTCAACTTCAAAGGAGATCAACCTTACTAAGTTCAGATTCAAGAAGATTTGAAGAAAGCTAAGAACAGGTTGATTTCTGTCATCAGGTTCATTAAGAAGCTGATCAAGAATTCTCTTATCCTTTCTCTTTCATCAAGGGTAAGAGTCCATCAAATTACTTATCAAATTCTGTAGGATCTTTTCAAAGATCTGAGTTGTAAGCCTGTGTTATAAAGGCTGAGTGTAGGAGATTTTGATCTCTGAGTGGTAAGGCTGATTGAGCCTGAGTGTAGGATATTTAGACTTCTGAGTGGTAAGGCTGTTTGAGCCTGAGTGTAGGAGAATTTGTTCTCTGAGTTGTAGGCCTTGTGGCAAGGCTGGGTAGGGCTTGTTAGCCTGAGTTGTAGGAACCTTATAGGGTTCTGAGTTGTAGGAACCTTTCAGGGTTCTGAGTTGTAAGATCTGTGGATCTGAGAAGAAGGAGTAAGTTAGGCCGAATCTATCACACTGCTAGATAGGTGAAGGGGGAAAGTGGATGTACCCAGACCTTGGGGAACCACTATAAACCTATGTGCAATCTGTGATGCTTGTGTTATTTTAGATTCTGTGATTGTATATGATGTGTTAGCTGTAGAGATTTGAGACTTATATCAAAGAACTGAAGCTATATTCTGCCTTAGCTTAAAACAAGGAAAAGAACCTATTCACCCCCCTCTAGGTGTTTAGGTTGTCTTGAAGTTAAAACTATCATGTTACAAATTCCATTAAACAAAAATAATTTCATCCCTGAAATTCAAGTTCGGGTCTACGGGGTTCTATGCATAAGAAGTTAAGAAACTTTTCCAAAAATATTTAAAATATACCTGAGGCGAAGAGTCCCGGGTACTGTTCCTGCATCAGGTACATCGACTTCCCGGTGTGCTCCTCTCACCCGTGGTTGGACCACAACACCTTGACTAGGGGAACCTTCTATAACATACTGACTTTTATTGGGCCACCAATACCCTGTGGGCCCAATAAAAGTGACCTGAACCTCTACCTGTGGCACATATCAAGCTAGGAGGTAACCCTTAACAAGGATATAGAGCTAGAAAACTTCGATTTAAGTTCTGTCGGTTCTTGTGGCCTCGTATAGTCAATACGAGTGTGTTGGAACTCGTTCTGTTGAATTTCAAGACATATGGTGAATACACCCGATATAGATCCTGACATGGGCGTGTCTAAGCCCGTGTACTGGTCTAGTTGAGGCGGTTTCTTTACTGCTTAAGGTACACGGCCTGTGATACGGGCGTGTCACAAGCCGTGTCAGCCCAGGAAAATTTATTTTAGGGCGATCTGTGGCCATTCGTTTCCTTCATCTTGGATCTTGTGGCTCAAGCTTCTCCCTACTATTATAAGATCAGAGATTGAGAGTTATCTCTCATTCCATCTTAGTTCTTCTCTTTCTAAAAGAGATAGAGAGAAGGGAGAGCAAGGAGGAGGAGGAGAAGGAATTCGGCTGTCGAAGGAGCTTCGGAGTTCCGATTCGAGATCTGAGGCCAGTTTTGTGGAGGCAAGGCCGCTGCGGTACTTTCCAACCGACTAGTTTGTCATGGCTCCAAAGTGATCATCAAGGGTAACGATCTCCTTCTTGGACAAGTGAAGTCCTCCTTTATGCATGTGCATGGAATCCTCCACCAAGAGGTGGAAAGCGCAAGCGATTCCAGCGGGTTGATAGTTGATATCCCCGGTTGAGTCTGCATCTAGATCCGAAAATGTGTAGTACGGAATAGGCATGCTGTGTGAAGCCCATCCGGACGGTTGGTCTGGATTGGTGATGTTTATGTTGCGAATCGGAGAAGACTCCGTGTATAAAATGAGTAGGTTGCGGAGATTGTGAGGATGCTTGTGAATTGTGGTTAGGAAGCTTTGCATAAGCTCCTTTGATTGTAGGATCTGTGGGAGCTGTGTGCTGATCTGGGAAGCTTTGCGGAAGCTCCTTGTGTTATGAGAGATCGATTGTAGTCACCTCTGAGTGGGATGGGCGAGAGGGGTCTTTAACATGCATGCTGGAGGCTTATGCCCATAGCCAACAAGTTAAGAACCTCTGAGTGGGATGGGCGAGATGCACCCCAACAAGTTCAGAACCGCTACGCTGGTTGCCGTGAGGTTAACACCTCTGAGTGGGATGGGCGAGAGGGGTCTTCAGCATGCGTGATGGAGGCTTATGCCCATAGCCAAAAAGTTAAGAACCTCTGAGTGGGATGGGCGAGATGCACCCCAACAAGTTCAGAACCGCTACGCTGGTTGTTGTGATGTTAACACCTCTAAGTGGGAGGGGCGAGATGCACCCCAACAAGTTCAGAACCATTACGTTGGTTGCTGTGAGGTTAACACCTCTGAGTGGGATGGACGAGAGGGGTCTCCAGCATGTGTGTTGTAGATTTATGCCTATAGCCAACAAGTTAAGAACCTTTAATCGGTGGTGGGACCAAGGATGATTCGGTACACCGTAAGCGTGCCCTGAGTGCACGGAGCGTCTGGCAAAGGCCGGCGTTTGTGATGATGCTGTGTGTGAGAGCACTTGTTGTGATATATATATATATATATATATATATATATATATATATATATATATATGCTGTGATTGCGATGCATGCAGGGAAGGAACCACTGCCCCGAGTAAGGGGTAGGGTCGTTATAATTGGTCAGCTGAATGCTGACCGTTGCTTTGTTTATCACCCATGGGGTGGATGTCCATATGCAGGTGCTGACGGATGAAACTAGTTTGAGCGGGCTGAAGCCCTTGCTGCTGGTAGGCCCTTGAAGGCCATGCGAAGAATTATAATTTCATGTATGGCCGGCCTGCGTGCCGATGTATGAAATCACTTTTGTAAAGAGAAACATGTAAGGCCTTAAGGCCATTAGCGTTTGTGGTTGTATAAATTCCTGGTGGTATATATAAATGTGTTATTTATATATTTAGTGGAAATTCATTGGATGAGTTCTTGCAAGTTAAAACCTTCCGCTAGAATGCTTTGAGTTAGGATGCGCGTAGAAAAGATTTTTATACTCATACGTGATTTCGCCGTTTGTCTGTGAAATATGGCGTAAGGCCCCGGCCGAACCCTCTGTTATATTCCATGTGACAGATGGAGGCGTTACATTTTGATATCAGAGGGACTCGCTCTTCTTCTTTCGAAATCGTGGTCGAATTCTTTTGTCCAATGGCGAGCACGTGTCAGTGCGTGTCGCTTTAACACTAATAAACTCAAGAATTTCCACTAGGAGTGCAGTACATGTGGTTACGGAGCGTGAGCGTGTCTTATAGGCATGTTTTCCATTTTGGAATGGACGTTAATGATGTTTTGTATATGTATAGGTGATGCGGAGTGGAGTTGGGCAGTTTGAACCCCAGCATTCGGATGAGAGTGCGACACCAGCTGAGGTGCTCACACCTCCTCCTGCGGAGACTGTACGCTTAGTTGTGGAGGTGCTATTTGCCATGTTCCATGCACAGCCTATTGGGCAGTCAAGGCATGCAGTGGAGCCAATATGGGTTGGTGTGAGGCAAAAGCGTGTTAAGGCTTTGATTGACGAGCAAGCGGCTGATGAGTAATTGAAACAGTTATGGAGTTTCATCCACCTACGTTCGATGGGGCGGGTTCCCCAATGCAAGCTGAGGATTGGCTCGCAAGAGTGAAGAGGATCCTGACAGCGATCAAGACTGATGAGGGGCAAAAAGTTACGCTAGCCATTTTCCTGCTGGAAGGAGAGGCGAGGCTTTGGTGGGATGAAGTCGAATTGCACCACTTGGCAGGTAGAGTCCTAGAGGAGATATCGATCGAGGAATTCTCAAGATTATTTTGGGCAAAGTATTTACCAGTGTCGCGGCAAATTGCAATGGAAAATGAGTTCCAACGTCTGGTGCAGGGTGAGAGTAGTGTTGATACTTACCTTCATGAGTTTACCATGCTGGGGTGTTATGCGGGGTCTACTTTTGCGGAATAAGCACGGAAGACAAATAGGTTCTATGAGAGACTTCGTGATGAGTTGAGGTTTGCGCTCCCGAGTTCGGTGAATCAAGGCTTCCAAGCATTAGTAGATACAGCCCATGTACTGGAAAAGAATTTGAAACGGGTACAGGACAAGAAGAACTTGGCGATGGAAAAGCTAGATTTCAAAGTCCCGCAGTCGGAACAATCGGAATTGAGTAAACGAGATAAGAAGAGGTTCAGGCCTGCTGAACAAACTTATTCAGATGTTGCTTCGGGAGCAACGTATGGGCAAGGATGTGTGGAGACACGTACATGTTTTAAATGTGGGAAACAAGGACATATAACCAAATTTTGTTGGAGTGGCCCTCCAAAGACAGGTGCGTCTTATGAGGAAAAGGGCAAGGCAGTGGCAGAGTCATCTGCATCCCGGACGTAACCTCGAATGTACACTCTCAAATTGCAGGAGCCGCGAAGCTCAAATCGTGAAGTACAACAACCTCGCGTGTATAATATGGAGTTACAGGAGGCCGTAAAGCGGATTATGAGGGATGAGGACGAGCGAAATAAAGGAAAGAGTGTACTTTACTATTGCAATGATGTCATAAAGTACATGTTGTATGTTTGTGTGTAAAGACTTTGTTTGTGCGATGTCGTGGGGCGAGACAAGCTGTGGCCTCTGAGCTCTAAACCCGAATCATTTTTGGTAAAATTGCATCAAAGGAGTGGTTGTGTTGGTATCTACCATTGAGCTAAATTTCAGGACAAAATTTATTATAAGGAGGGGAGGGTTGTAACACCCCAAATCCCAAATCTGAGTTCCGGTTGGGCAACACGGCCTGGGACACGGGCATGTCCCAGGGCATATCCTGCTCTGTATACTCGAGTGGGACTAGAGTGGGTCTCGAGTGGGCTTGGGTGTGTCTCGAGTGAGGCACACAGCCTGGGACACGGGTGTGTCCCAAGTCGTGTCTTTCACTGTGTTGTCGCAAGTAATCGACGAAATGCAATCAACGATCTTCGAGAGGGGACACGGCCAGGGACACAGAAGTGTCCAAGGCCGTGTCCTGCTCGGGTTGGTAGCTAGGCTGTATCAAGTGAATAACACGGCCTGGATCCCAGGCGTGTTTTGGGTGACAAAGGCATGTCAAAATTGACACGGGCGTGTTGGGAACCCATGCCCCTTTCAGGATTTATTGGTCCTGTGTCGATTGAGGGACACGCCTCTCAGCACGGGCGTATATTGATTGACACGGGCGTGTCAGGAGCCTGACACGGGCGTGTCTAAGCCCGTGTCTTGGTCTGGTTGAGGCGGTTTTTTTGCCGCTTAAGGTACACAGCCTATGACATGGGCGTGTCACAAGCCGTATCAGCCTAGGAAAAGTTATTTGAGGGCGATCTGTGGTCGTTCATTTCCTTCATCTTGGATCCTGTGGCCCAAGCTTCTCCCTGCCATTATAAGATCAGGGATTGAGAGTTATTTCTCATTCAATCTTAGTTCTTCTCTTTCTAAAAGAGATAGAGAGAAGGGAGAGCAAGGAGGAAGAGGAGAAGGAATCCGGCTGCAGGAGGAGCTTCAGAGTTCCGATTCGAGATTTGAGGCCAGTTTTGTGGAGGCAAGGCCGCTGCGGTACTTTCCAACCGACTAGTTTGTCATGGCTCCAAAGCGATCATCAAGGTTAACGATCTCCTTCTTGTACAAGTGAAGTCCTCCTTTATGCATGTACATGGAATCCTCCACCAAGAGGTGGAAAGCGTAAGCGATTCCAGCGGGTTGATAGTTGATATCCCCAGTTAAGTCTGCATCTAGATCCGGAAATGTGTAGTACGAAATATGCATGTTGTATGAAGCCCAACCGTACGGTTGGTATGGATTGGTGATGTTTATGTTACGAATCGGAGAAGACTCCGTGTATAAAATGAGTAGGTTGCGGAGATTGTGAGGATGCTTGTGAATTGTGATTAGGAAGCTTTGCATAAGCTCCTTTGATTGTAGGCTTTGTGGGAGCTATGTGCTGATCTGGGAGGCTTTCAGAAGCTCCTTGTGTTATGAGAGATCGATTGTGATCACCTCTGAGTGGGATGTGCGAGAGGGGTCTTCAGCATGCGTGCTGGAGGCTTATGCCCATAGCCAACAAGTTAAGAACCTCTGAGTGGGATGGGCAAGATGCACCCCAACAAGTTCAGAACCGCTACACTGGTTGTCGTGAGGTTAACACCTCTGAGTGGGATGGGCGAGAGGGGTCTTCAGCATGCGTGCTGGAGGCTTATGCCCATAGCCAATAAGTTAAGAACCTCTGAGTGGGATGGGCGAGATGCACCCCAACAAGTTCAGAACCGCTACGCTGGTTGCCGTGAGGTTAACACCTCTGAGTGGGATGGGCGAGATGCACCCCAACAAGCTCAAAACCGCTACGCTGGTTGCCGCGAGGTTAACACCTCTGAGTGGGATGGGCGAGAGGGGTCTCTAGCATGCGTGTTGTAGACTTATGCCCATAGCCAACAAGTTAAGAACATCTAATCGGTGGTGGGACCAAGGATGATTCGATACACCGTAAGCGTGCCCTTAGTGCATGGAGCATCCGGCAAAGGCCGGCGTTTGTGATGATGTTGTACGTGAGAGCACTTGTTGTGATATATAAATATATATATATTGTGATTGCGATGCATGCAGGGAAGGAACTACTGCCCCGGGTAAGGGGTATGGTCATTATAATTGGTCAGCTGAATGCTGATCGTTGCTTTGTTTATCACCCGTGGGGTGGATGTCCATATGCAGGTGCTGACGGACGGAACTGGTTTGAGTGGGCTAAAGACCTTGCTGCTGGTAGGCCCTTGAAGGCCGTGCGAAGAATTATAATTTCATGTGTGGTCGGCCTACGTGCTGATGTTTGAAATCACTCTTGTAAATAAAAATATGTAAGGTCTTAAAACCATGAGCATTTTTGGTTGTATACATTCCTGGTGGTATATATAAATGTGTTATTTATATATTTAGTGGAAATTCATTGGATGAGTTCTTGCAAGTTAAAACCTTCCGCTAGGATGCGAGTAGAAAGGATTTTGATACTCATACGTGATTCTGTCGTTCGTCTGTGAAATATGGTGTGGGGCCCCAGCCAGACCCTCTGTTATATTCCATGTGACAGAGGGAGGCGTTACAATAGGAGACCTACCCTAGGGTTGACTTTGGTCAAATCTTTAATTTTTCTTAATTTTTGAATTTTTCAAAAAGAAGGGGTGCCCCTTCCCTTCATAATGAGGCATGGGCTTCACCTTCACCCTCTCTTAGGCCCTTGCAACAAGCAAAGGCATGGTTAATGGGCCCTTGGCAAAAGCCCACAACCCCCTACCCTCCTCTTTCCTCTTCTCCAAGCCCAAGCCTACTAAGTCCCATTAGGCTTTGCCCCCCCCCCCTCATTTCTTACATGGAAAGAGGGATCAACCTCCAGTTGTCCATGGACAGCTGGAGGGTGGAGATTAATCCCTCTCTAAGGAAGGATTAATCCCATACTGATGGGGGATAAGAGAAGGCCCCCTCCCCAGTTATTTACAGCCTCACACACCCCTCCCTGCTTGGCAAACACCTCTGGTGAGCATCACCCTCGCCGGAGCTACCCTCGCCGAAAACCACCACACCCGAGATCCACCATCACCACCTTTAATGGTGAATCAAGCCGGCCCCTCCCAATCCCCCTTAACATAGGTGGAAGCTTCTCCCCTCACCCTTCTCTACTTTCTGAATGCTTTGCATGCGCCTCCTAGTGGTTGGAGCACCGCCAGCACCACCCAAGCCAAGCTCTGGGTCGGGTGGTGGCCGCAAGTGGTGATCCTTTCCCTGCGCAGGTAGTGGCACTGGGGAAGGGCTACACCACCAGGGATATCTTTCCCCGGATGTGGAAGGCCGATGTGCCGCTATAAATCGCCGCTCCGGTGGCACCCGAAAATAGAGTAAATCACTGTTAAATTACTGCGGTGGCGCCAGGCCGCCGGACCACCACCGAAGAAAAGCTTAACCACCAGAGCATCGGTCGGGGGTGTTTTCGTGGCCGGGGTAGTCACCGGAGAAGCGGGGTGGCGTGGTGGTGGTGGGAACAGAGCCACCCACCACCCTGCTCTCGGTTTCTTAATTTCTGACGGTGGCAGGCGGCGGTAGGCCGTCGGACCACCGCCCAAGTGCTCATAGGCCCCCAAAGAGTTGATCAGGGGGCGGCGCCGGCATCCAGCAGTGGCTGGCTAGTGGTGGCAGTGGCCACCGTATTCTTCACTAACGGGAAGAAATAGCCGTCATCCGATCTCGGAGATGAGATGGACGACGGTGATTTCCTGATTCCCCCCTGCCTCAACTTCAGCGCCCCTATAGCGGATTTGTGGACGATCTGTTGTGGGGAAAGATCCTGCAAATCAACTGTCAGACACATTTCTGGCCGCATGATTGGGCTTGATCTAGCTATATGCAGACCAAGGTTAAAACAGAGTTTTGTATAGTTTTTATAAAAAAATCTAGGGTCCTAGGGAAAAAGTGTTGAACATGAAAATTGTTCCCCTTGATGAGGGCTTCCTCCACAAAAAGTTTGAGAATTTTTTGAGTTGATTCGATATTTTTAAAAGTCCAAATAATCTTTATTTGGCCAAATTTAAGGCCCAAAATTGCTCAAATTGTTTTGGAAAAATTACTATACTCATTTAGGCCTCCTTAAACGTTATATTAAAATTTGGGAACCTGGGGGTAAAAATTGAAGTTTTCCCTGATTTTTGGAACCTAGGGTCACGCTCGAAAATTGATGCGCTCAATTTCTTCGAAAGTGAACATTAGAGCGCGCGACCACCTTTGTAAATTGAATGATAAATTCAATTGCTTTATCGACGAGAATATTTGAGGCAAGTGCCCAAGCTCTGAAGGTTTTAACCACTGAGCGACTCGTTTTTCCTTTAAAAGACTCTGGTAATTTGGGCAGACACGGGAGATGAGATTACGACCAAATTAGTTGTTAATTACTCTCGATGAATAATAAAGATGGAACTCCTAATAAGTCTCCCCGATCCGATTAAGCCATAATAAAAAGGGGCGCAATTGAATTATATTCGGATCTTAATATTGGGTGAAACCCAAAGAAGCCTCTTAAAAGCTGAAATACTAAACATGTCTCTTGAGAACGGAGATGGAACTGAACATGCCTCCTAAGAACGGAGATGAAACTGAAGCCTCCTGAATAGAGTGATTGGACTACTAACCATTTTCTTTATGATTTATTCCAGTCCCGTAGTGGTCCAGTTCCTTTATGAATTTCAGTTTAGTTATTTTTTTCAAGTACTCCAGTATCGTACTGGTTTTAGTTATTTACTTTCAGTTCAGTTCTTTTATTTAAGTACTATTCCAGTCTTGTACTTTTCAAGTTTCTTTCAGTACTTACTTTTAGTTCAGTTCTTTCAGTTCAGTACTACTACAGTTTCATACTAGTCCTATTTCATTACAACATTTCAATTCTGCAACTTATACTATTAGCAGCTTCTTTTACTGCACTTTTATTTCTGCAATTTACTATTTTAAGCATGGGTCATGCTCTGACGGGCAATTATTTGATAGTTGAGCCTTAGTTGGGGATAGTAAGATTGAGATGTTCCTCCTAAGTTAGCACCAAATAAAATGCACACATGTTCCTTGCCAAAAGTCGAGCCAATTGTCGTTTGCCCAAATTATTTAAAGCAAAGTAGGGCAAGCCGTGGTAGACCTGGTGCATGCTAGCAAAACTGTTCTTACTTTTTTACTTGTAAATTGCTTGCGGTAAGGGCGGGTCAGTCACTTATGCAGACCGTTTGTACTGGTACAAGGAGTTTAACGACTCAAGGCGATAGGGTGATGAGTATCACGGGTGATCGTCTGTTATGTTTTTCCTCGTTGGGTTTCCTCCGCTAGTAGGCCAAAATGTTGAATCGTCGGATGTCACTCACATCCAAGAGTACACGAGGTTGTACGTTAGGTCCTGGGCTGTGCGGTATGACCACTCCCAAAAGTTGCAGGACTGGCCACTGTCACCGGCGACCACATTAGTGTGGCCCGCGGGGCTCGCTACCCTACTTGAAGAGAAGCGGTTCATACTATATTGACATAGGATGTTGTGCACGGCTATGAATGTCTATGATATGTGTGCGACTGTGAATGTCTGTGGTACGAATACGAGTTATGAATACCTGTTGTGCTACTGTGCTAGTAGAGCTTAAACTGTAATTGACATATATTGCTGATGTTATTCAAGATATACTATGGTGTATCTCTTTTTATGGTTGCTCCTAGCTTATATATGAAATGATGTACTAACTCTCTCTTGCTTCGACTATCTACTTTTGTTGGGTGTGTGCGCTCGTCCCCAAGATATGTATCCGGGAAGGAGATTTATTTCCACTTAGCTCTGTGATTAACGGTTATTTTAATAACCATTCATAACAGATGGAGCACCGTAGTGACCAGCTGTCACATGACGATATGCCAACTGATAGGACTACCCTCGCAGTGGCACCCTTGTCGTCTCCAGAGTTTCGAGACGTGAGTACTAGCGAGCAGAGTTGAGAGGGAGAGGAGTTGTTTGTTATAGTACTTTTATAGCCTACGGGTTTCGTGTATAAACAGTGGCTACGACCTTTTCCTTTTAAATTTATATCGTTATATATATTTGTTATGTCTTCTTGTTAATGCTTCCGCAAAACTTTATGATGAGATGTGAATGTTGTGATTTAAGTTGAGTAAGGCGGCCAACTAGTGCTTGGTAGTGTGGATCGTCACCCCTTAAGGAGCACTGGGTGGACGTGTTGCGCAAGTAAGATCCCCTGCGGACCGACCCGGGCAAAGGTCGGGGGGGTCCTCCAAATAGATCAGAGCGACCACGATCCGTCCTTGTGGATCAGTCTCAGGATCCCTCCATCCCTCTCTTCATTTATTGGTTCGGGACGAACCTCGCAGCGGAAGCCTGGTGGACCCTAGTGTAGAGGCTTAGGGATCCTAGACTATACGATAACACATCCATAAACCTTTGTTTTCGCTTTGTCAGTTCATGCAAATTTCCCCTACTTTTGCAAAATACTGACATTTGTTTCCTGTTACTTCTCCAGATATCGGAGTCTAGTAACAGGAGATCCTCCTCCAAAGGATATGTTCCCACCACCCCACCTCCAGACCCAGTACCCCTACAGCTGTGCTGTTTTACGACACTGACTTGGGGCAAACGTTGACAACTATCCTAGAGACATTCCGGACAGCCTTGGCACAACCACCACAGTTGTTGTTAGTGCCCACTGACCTACAGATGAATTTCTAGGCGTTGAGGCCTCCCATCTTCAGATGCTCGGATACTTTCATACAGGCAGAAGAGTGGGTTGAGTGTATAGAGGATCTGTTAGTAGGCATGATGTGTCCGGCAGTAGTTGTAGTGTCACTAGTGGTGACCTTGTTAGAGGGATATGCTAGAGACTGGTGGAGAGCGGCCAACCACTCGATGTTCAGAGGACCACCGTTGAGCACTATCATGTGGGGGGAGTTTTTAGAGGCTTTTATGGAGCACTTCATCTCAGACGCCGACCGAGCTACACTACAGGAGAGGTTCCTCCACATCCCGCACTAGTAGCTCGATGAGATGTTCCTTTTGCAGGGATCTGCTTTCTGTGCCACCAGCCGAGACACATGAGGGCTTTCTGCCCGCAGGTGGCAAGAAGGCCATGATTAGGAGCAATTCAAGGAGGGCAGGTAGTGCGAAGACAGGGTCAAAAGGCTGTAGAGGTAGAGCTGGTAGGAGAGGTCAGCAGGGCTGAGCAGCGCCCTTGGAGGCTTATGCATTAGACCTTCGGCATGGACCGACCCCCGATATAGTGATAGGTATATATCTTAGACGCTAGAAATATGTCAGATATCAGTACCTATGTAATAGGCTTTGTGCATATGTATGTGTACATCTGGTATATGTTTTGTTAAATGATATGTCTATACTCCCTACCTCTTCAGGATTACTTTTGGTAGAAGGACACTCCGCAAAAACTCTCTTTAATAATGGAGCAACACACTCTTTTGTATCCCAAGACTTTATTGCAACTAAGGAAAATGTTGTCCGCTCGTCTGGACTGTCTATATGGATTCATTTACTATATAGATTTAATATAACGTCTATGGAGAAATGCTCATTCTAGGCCATGCTAAGGGACGTGGATTTTGAGATTTAAGTGACAATCCTAGCAATAATCGGGTTCGACCTCATACTGGGAATGGATTGGTTGGCCGAGCATAAGGCCCAGATAATCTATTCAACTCAAGAGGTCAAGCTTCAGAACCCAGACGGACAGGTCGTTACGCTAACAGGTATACCCTCCGTCTCTCGCATCATATTGACCTCTACTCAGACTATAAGGTCAGTCCGGCAGAAAGACGAAGTATTTCTTATCTACTTCGAAATTGAGAATAAGGTTCAAGTGCTCTCCAAAGTTTCGGTGGTACGAGATTTCCCATACATTTTCCCGGAGTCCCTCACAGGTTTGCCCCCACAACAAGAGGTCGACATCCAGATCGAGCTTGTGTACGGAGCTCGACCAGTGTCTCGAGCACCCTATCAGATGGCCCCTAAGGAATTTGCTGAGTTGAAGATCCAGCTTTAGGAATGATAGATGCTATATTTATCCGCCCAAGTTCCTCGCCTTGGGGATCCACTGTGTTCGCGAAGAAGAAGGACAGAACACTACGCTTGTGCAAAGATTATAGGGAACTAAACAAGCTTACAATACAAAATACTTATCCACTTCCAAGGATTGACAAGTTTTTTGATCAACTATAAGGTTCATCTGTATTCTCCAAGATGGACCTAAGATCCAGCTACTATCAGCTTCAGATCAGGGAGGAGGATATCCCCAAAACTGTCTTTAGCTCCTACTATGGGCTATACGAGTTTAGGGTAATGCCTTTTGGACTCACTAACGCCCCCACTGCCTTTATATCTCTGATGAATAGGGTATTTGAGCCCTTCCTAGATCACTTCGTAATTGTCTTCATCGACGACATTTTGATCTACTCGAAAACCAGGGCAGACCATTCTAGACACCTGCAGCTGGTGCTACTTAAACTTCAAGAACACTCTCTCTTTGCCAAGTTCAGTATGTGTGAATTTTGGTTAGAAGAGGCCGGATTCTTGGGCCATACCATCAACAAGAATGGAGTAGCAGTAGATCAGGCAAAGATCCATGCGGTTCAAAGCTAGCCGCCGCTTAAGACAACATCAGATGTTCAAAGTTTCCTCGATCTTGCCGGTTACTACAGAAATTTGTGGAAAGATTCTCTAAGACTGTGTTACCCCTCACTGCCCTTACCAGGAAGGATGTTACATTTCTATGAACACCGGAATGCGAGACTGCGTTCGTCAAGTTGAAGAAGCGACTAACTTCTGCCCCAATCCTTATGATTTACTTAGGAACCAGGGATTCCAGATCTATACAGATGCCTCCCTGAAAGGATTGGGAGTTGTTTTGATGCAGCATGGTAAGGTGGTGTCTTACGCATCTCGCCAATTAAAGCCGCACGAGTTGAATTACGCAGCCCACGATCTAGAGTTGGGCGCCATCGTTTTTGCTCTCAAGATTTGGAGACACTACATGTATGGAGTAAGATGCGAGATCTTCTCCGACTATAAGAGTCTCAAATATATCTTTACTCAAGAAGAGTTGAACCTCCGACATCGCCGACAGTTGGAATTTCTATGTGATTATGATTTCGCTCTCCAGTACCACCCCGAGAAGGCTAATAAAGTTGCTGACACGTTGAGCCGTCAGTCCTCGATAGCCGGGAGCTGGATGGAGTAGATTCCGAGGGAAATGGTTTCAGTATTTGATAGACTTAGAGATTACTCTTATTGCTCGTAGAGACCCAGAAGAGTACCAGGCCAAGATATATTGGATGGAGATTCAGTGCGACATCCGGGATCGAATACGAGAAGCCCAAAAGGTCGATCCGGAAGTGGTTTCAATCATCTAGTCCCTATAGGATGGAGCACAAGATGAGTTCAACCTACACTAAGGAATCTTATAGTTTAGGCACCACATATTTATTCCCTCCACCGGAGGAATCAGAGATGAGATCCTTCGAGAAGCGCACTAGCCGAGGTATTCTATTCACCCTGGTGTGGTTAAGATGTATGTGGATTTACGCAGGACCATTTACTAGCCCGGAATGAAAAGAGACGTCACCAACTTCGTGCCCTAGTGCCAAACTTGTCAAAAGGTTAAAGTTAAATGCCACAACCAAGGAGGTCTGATGCACCCCCTGTTGATAACAGAATGGAAATTTGAAGATATTTACATGGATTTCATCCACAGCTTACCCTGATCCCATGCTGGAAATAACTCTATATGGGTTATCGTGGATCGACTTACCAAGGTAGCGCGGTTCATTCCAAACCGACAGGATGATGGAGTTGACATTATGGCCAGATTTTTCATAGAGCAAGTAGTCCGGTTCCACGGAGTGTCGAAGTCCATTATGTCGGATCATGATGGACGTTTCACATCCAAGGAGTGGAGGCAGGTGTAGGCCTACTTGGGGACCAAGTTGGCCTTTAACACCACCTTCCATCCACAGATAGATGGATAAACAGAGAGGACGAACCGGACGATGGGGGATCTACTCCGACTTTGCATAGTGGAGCACAACGAGCCATGGGAACAACTGCTGTCGTTACTCGAGTTTTCTTACAATAACAGCTATTAGGCCAGCATCAAGATGACCCCATACGAGGCATTGTATGGGAGGCATTGCCGAACTCCGTTGACTTGGGCTCAAGATGAGGACCTGGAAGCCTTAGGAGTGGCTTATATTGATGAATCTACGTCAACGATATGACTAATCCAGGAGCGAATGCGGGAAACACAGAGCTGACATTCCAAATATTATGATGCACGACATCGACCAGTGGAGTTTAGCATAGGAGAAATGGTAATTTTGAAAATCAAGCCCATGCATGGTATCTCCTGGTTGAGGAAGCAAAAGAAACTAGATCCCCGCTATTTGGGCCCCTATCAGGTGATAGAGCGTTTTGGCCATGTTTCCTATCGATTAGCCCTGCCCCCGGATTTGAGAAATCTCCATGATGTGTTCGATGTCTCATCTTTGAGACGAGTCCTCCGACAACCAGAACATCATATACCTACATCATCAGTGCAACTGCAGTCAAATAGGTCTGTCCAGTTTGAACCAGTCAGAATAGTGGATCATAAAAAAAAAGAATCTGCGTAATAAGACCATTCCGACGGTCAAAATATTGTGGTCAAATCACGGACGAGACGAGTATACATGGGAATTTGAAGCACTCGTCCGAGAAAAGCACCAAGAACACTTTCCCCAAATATGTTACCTTTCCCCCTACTTTAAGCGAATTTTCGGGGACGAAAATCCTTTTATTTTTATTGGATTGTAACATCCCGACTTTTATTGAGCCACCAAAACCCTAGTGGCCCAATAAAAGTGACTCGAACCTCTACCCGTGACCCATATCAAGGTAGGAGGTAACCGTGGACGGGGATATAGAGCTAGAAAACTCTGATTTAAGTTATGTCAGTTCCTGTGGCCTCATGTAATCAATACGAGTGCGTTGGAACTTGTTTCGTTGAATTTCAAGACATATGGTGAATATGGTCGTTCCTAGTAGAACGTCGTGAAAACGAGATTTTTGGATATCGACCTAGAGAACTCCGATTTGAGTTCTGTCAGTTCCTATGGCTACGTATAGTCGATACGAACGCATTGGAACTCATGTCGCAATTCGAAGACTAATGATGAATATGAGCATTTTGACCATTTAAGCATATCACGACACGCAGATTTTGGATATTTATCAAACAAACTCCGATTCAACCCCAGTCGGTGGCATTGGACTCGTATAATCAATATGAAGTCAAACAAGTGTGTCCCAGTCAATTTCAGTGATGGGTGGTAACCCGTGGTCAAATCAAGCATAGTTGTGCAGCGAAAAGCAGTCACATACAAACTATGATACGACACCCCAACTTTGACCTGACTTCTGATGTCATGAACTCAATTTGACTTTGACCAGCATGGGGGACCCACCCTAGGGTTGACTTTGATTAAACCTTTAGTTTTTCCTATTTTTGGAATTTTTTAAAAAAGAAGGGGTGCACCTTCCCTTCATAATGAGGCATGGGCTTCAACTTCCCCCTCTCTTAGTCCCTTGCAATAAGCAAAGGCATGGTGAATGGGCCCTTGGCAAAAGCCCACAACCCCCTACCCTCCTCATTCCTCTTCTCCAAGCCCAAGCCTACCAAGGCCCATTAGGCTTTACCCCCACTTCATTTCTCATATGGCAAAATGGATCAACCTCCAGTTGTCCATAGACAGCTGGAGGGTAGGGATTAATCCCTCCCTAAGATGGGATTAATCCCACACCGATGGGGGAGGAGAGAAGGCCCCTCCCCGACTATTTATAGCCTCTCACACACCTCCCTGCATGGCAAACAGCTCAGGTGAGCCTCCCCCTCACCGGAGCTACCCTCGCCGGAAACCACCACACCCGAGCTCCGCCACCACCACCTTTAATGGTGAATCAGGTCGGCCCCTCCTAAGCCACCTTAGCACAGGTGGAAGCTTCTCCCCGCCCCTTCCCTACTTTCTGAATGCTTTGCATGCGCCTCTCGGTGGCCGGAGCGCCGCCAGCACCACCCGAGCCAAGATCCAGGTCGGGTGGTGGCCGCAAGTGGTGAGCCTTGCCCAACACCGGTAGTGGAACTGGGGAAGGGCTACACAAACGGGCATAGCTTTCCGTGACGGTGGAAGGCTGAGGTGCCACCGAAAATCGCCGCTCCGGCGGCACCCGAAAACAGAGTAAATCTCTATTAAATTATTGCGGCGGCGGCCGGCGGCGCCAGGCCGCCGGACCACCACCGGAGAAAATCTTAGCCCCCGACGCATCGGCCGGGGGTGGTTTCGTGGCCGTGGTAGTCACCGGAGAAGCGGGATGGCGCGGTGGCACTGGGAGCAGAGCCACCCGCCATCCTGCTCTTGGTTTCTTAATTTCCGGCGGTGGCTGGCGGCGGCAGACCACCAGAACATTGCCCAAGAAGTCGCCAGCCCCTGACGAGTTGATCGGAGGCGGCGCTGATGTCTAGTAGTGGCTGGCCGGCGGTGGCAGTGACCACCGTCTTCTTTACTGATGGGAAGAAACAGCCGCCGTCCGATCACGAAGATGAGATGGACGGCGGTGATTTCCTGATTTCCCACTGCCTCAACTTCAGCGCCCCCACAGTGGATCCGTGGTCGATTCGCTGTGGGGAAAGATCCCGCAATTCAACCGTCCGACGCATTTCTGGCCGCAGGCTTGGGCTTGATTTGGCTATATGCAGACCAAGGTTAAAACAGAGTTTGGTATAATTTGTATAAAAAAATCTAGGGTCCTAGGTAAATAGTGTTGAACATGAAAATTGTTCCCTTTGATTAGGGCTTTGACCACAAAAACTTTGAGAATTTTTGGAGTTGATTTGATATTTTTAAAAGTCCCAATATTTTTTATTTGACCAAATTTAAGACCCAAAATTGCTCAAAAAATTTTGAAAAACAAAATGTAGAGAGATAAAAGTACATCTTGATGGGGTTTCCTCTAAGTTTTCTCGAACCAATCCGTAGGGGGCCAAACATCCGCACGAGAAGAAACAAACGCAAGTGAAACCGGACCAAGCCCGAATGCACCCCCCCACAAGAGCACGTTGTTTGCGAGCACGCTCGTAGCGTGTGCGCCCCCTCCCCCCCTGAAGCGCGGGAGCGGGCGCAACATGCCCTTGTGCTTGCGGGAGAGCGCGGCCCCCAATCGCATGGCCCGAGGCTGGGCGCGGTCCTCGCGCGCCGGCGACCGCCGTCGCCGGGCAACTTGCCCGGGCCGCTAAACTGCCCGGGGGGAATGTCCGTCATTTTGTGAAAATTGGTGATCCAGGTAACCAGAACAGAGTGACGGCTTTCGCTAGAAAAAAAAATCCGCTTAGGCGTAATTACTAACAAGTTCCTACAGAAAATTATAAAAAAATCTTCATGCCCTCATTTGAGGACAAGTAACTCCAGAGGCTAGAGAGCTCTAAAGTTTTTTGTCGAGAACGTGAGACTTAGATCATTCCTTCGTTCGGAATTCGACTTGCTCCCTCACTAGGACGCTCAACGCCTTGCCCTCGCACGGATGCATCCATGCAGTGGCAAATCTAGAAAATTAATAATGGGAGTGCATACATTTTTTTTTTAATGCGCCACTGGGTTCTAAAAATTTAAACATGAGGAGCCAGACATCAACTTCCCTCAAATTTTTTTTTGAACGTTTCCATTTTATCGGAGCTGTTCATCCCTCATACGACCACCATTTTTGACGTATAAGTAGTCAAAATTCATTTCCTCGACGAGAGAATCTAAATACACTAATCATTTAGAAAAATAATGGGGGGCCAGTGTCCCTCGGGCCCCCCTTTGGATCCGCCCCTGCATCCAAGAACGTAAGAGAAGATGACAAAAGAACACTTTCGTGGACTCACCCCTTCAAGCTTTATGGACGCTTGCCTTCAAGCTTCATGGACGTTCTTATCCAAGGCTTGAGGATTTAGCCAAATTTTCGCTCTAGAAGAATACGCAGAGGAGCGCTTCGATAGACGCTCTCGTCAAAGTTGCATGGAGTTAATTTCTTTTTCACTTTTTCTACACTTCAAGCTTGTAACGGAGATGAGGACTGTCACCCTCCTGAAAACTCCCAAAACCTGTAAAATCAAAGCTAAATAGTGGATTTCAACCCGACACAAATTTAACCACGTGATTTTCACCATTTCCGAATTTTCCATGATAGAATATGTCTACTGTCACTGTTGCCAGATTTTCAATTTTTCATGTACTGTTTGCGCACCCAGTCCAACTCAAATTAAGACGATCTGATTCTCTAAACCCGAGAAAAATTGGGTGACCCGCAACCTATCTAATTAGTACTGTTAATATGAAACAAAGATGAACGGTAATTAGGGGAATAACGACTTGAGCAATATTCACTTTTTTCCTAAAGGAAAAATATAAAAGCGGAAACCGGGCGTCATGTTGGGCTGTTGGCTTTGTTAGGACTAGAGCTGTCACGGTTCCGGTTCGGTTCCGGTTCTACTAAAACCATGAACCGAACCGCTAAGGTAACGGTTCTTCAAGTTAGAACCAAAACCTTATTTGGTTTGACTGGATACGGTTCCATCATAATTTTTGGAACCGTCGTGTCAACGGTTCCGGTTCCGGTTTAACAAGAACCAAAACCAAACCGGTCACTAACGGTTCGGTCCGGTTCTATGCGGTTCGGTCTGGTTCCAATCGGTTCCAACTAAAACTAAAACTAAATTTGATTGAATGAAATAAAAGCGGTCTGCAAAAAACTCAAAACACCTTAAAAATAGAAATAATTAAGTTGCACACTCCTCGACGGTCTCTTCCACGATCGGTGGGCTAGTATATGTCGTCTTCCTACGCGTGTAGACTTGCTACGACGTCTAGTTGGCTTGTGCGCGTCTCGTCTACATGCTTTTATGTGGTTCGGTCTGGTTAAAATGAGTTCCAACTAAAACAAAATCAAACTTGACGGAATGAAATAAAAGCGGTCTGCAAATAGTAAACTCAAAACAACAACGAAATAAAAATAATTAAGTTGTGCACTCCTCGTCGGTCTATTCCACGATCTGTGGGCTAGTATCTGTCGTCTTCCTACGTGTAAAAACTTGCCATAATGCCTAGTCGATTTGCGCGCATCTCGCCAGCTTGCGCAACCGTAATAATCAGCTACAATTAGTTGTGTTTTTCGTGATTACTATTTAATAGTAATTATATACCTTCTATATTCTTAAAATAAAATATTTCAGAAAAATATATAAGTAAAATTGAAAATACATTATATAACTGTATAAAAATCAAAAACTGTACTGTAAAATCGACTTCAAACCGCACCAATGTCAAACCATACCACACGGTTTTAGTGCGGTTTGTTCAGTCCAAAACCCACTCATTTTGGTGTGACTGCAGCTTGGGTTCAAACTGCATCAGTTTCACCCTCTGTAGTAAGTATAAATAGAATAGATAGATTATAAAATTATAACAATATTATAATAAAATTAATAATAATAAACGGGTTGCGATTCGGTTCTACTTCGGTCCGGTTCGGATCGGGTCCAAAAATCTTGAAACCGCTTGAGACTTGTATGTTGCGGTTCCGGTTCCGGTTCCGGTTCCGGTCCGGATAATAAAATGTAAGAATCACACCCGAACCAAAGTTGTTCACGGTTCCAAAATTCAAACCAGAACCCGAATAATTTGCAAACGGTTCAGTCCGGTTCTTTGCGGTTCCGGTTAGGTTCCGGTTCGGTTTCCGGTTTTCGATTTTAAGTGACAACTCTAGTTAGGACGGCGGTCTGACTCGGGAATTTGAAATTAGAATCACGTGTGGGCCCTCTTACCTCATCTCCACGTCACGGCTCAAGGCTCGCGACACTTGCTGGAACAGTGGAACTAGAAGAAGAAGAAAGACAAACCTTCACCCCGTTTAATAATTAATAATTTAATATTTTAATATAATAAATAATTAATTATAATAATGCTTCGTTAGTCGCTCACGGGAATAATTACGGGTGGGTTTTGAATAAAAAAAAACAAATTTTCTCTTATCTAGAGCCATTTTTTTTCTAAATAAAAAACAGATTTTTAATTACAAAATGTTTGTAAACAATTTATGACTTTATTTGCTTGTAAATAAGTTTTTTTTTTTTCAAAATCATCGCAAGGAGTTATTGTTTTTCGAAATCCGGGCATAACATTTTTTTCTTCAAAATCCAACCGCCTGATGACAAATCTGTCCCCCCAAAATTCACCAGTATCTATGTAATATAGGTTACCACTACCTCAAATTGTTCCCCTCATGACGGCTTCCACAATCAAATGTTGTGCTTTCTTCGGCGGCGGTGGCAGTGATAAATAGAGGTGTGTGAATAAAGCTGTTGATGGGCTCCCTGTTTCCGCTCCAGGTCGAGCAACTGTCCGAGCAAGCGTATCCCGATCGTCAATCACGCCCGCAACACGTTCCCATCTGCGCAGGACGAGCACCACGCTCGGGCACGTTGAAATCCTCCCGCGCGGCATGCGCAGGCTCGAGGTTTATTCCGCGAGCGCGTGCTCGATTTCCTGTGCGCGCTTCAAATTCCTGCGCTCGCCGGAATTCCCGCACGCGCAGGAATCTCGATTGCCGCGCACGCAGGAAGCTTGGTTCCTGTGCTCGCGGGATGATTTCCAGCCAATAGGGATTAAATCCCCACTGACTGGAAAAGGGCGCTGACTTGGTCAGCGCTTATATTTGGCCTCCCTGTTGGGGAGTGCACAACACTCCCCTACAGGAATCCGGGGCAAGCTGCCGCACCACCTCTTGGTGGTGCGGCAGTTTTCATCGGGGACGCCGGCTCGTGCCGACATCGCGTCCCCCTTCTCTCTTCACGGCCGTCGTCACCCAACGCCGCGGCCGCCGTCGTCTCCATCGTCTCCCAACATCACGATCGTCGCCCTCTCTCCCGCGGACGTCGCCGTCGTCACACCTCTCTCCCGTGGCCGCCGTCGCCGCCGTCTTCAAACGTCGCGGCCGTCACCGCCATTATTTCTGGACTTCACGGCCGCCGCCGCCGCCGTCTCCCAACGTCGCGGCTACTACCGTCGTTATTTCTAGACTCCACGACCGCCGCCACCGTCGTCCGTTTCTCCCGCGGCCGCAGCCGCCGTCGTCTCCCAACGTCCCGGCCGCCGTCGTCATCATTTCCCGACTCCACGACTGACGCCGCCGCCGTCCGTTTCTCCCGCGGTCGCCGCATGACCTCCATAACCACCATTGATGCCTATAAATAGGACTCCTCTTCCCTCTTTTAATTCATTCTCTCATTCCTCGGGAAATCCTCCTATGTATTTTCTCTCTCCTTCCTCTTTCATCTCCTCCTTCCTCATAGGCCTTCAAACGCTCCTTAAAGATCTCCTTCGTCTTCAACGCCTCCTTCGAGGATCTTCATCTTCTTCGTCCGGGAAATCCTCCTACGGATTTTATCCCTCCTCCATTTCTCTTCCCTGCGCGCTCCCGCGCGCGCCGTCTCCTCCCGCGCTCTCGCGCGCGTTTCTCCCTTGCAATCTCCCGTACGCTCCGCCTCCCCGGGCGCTCTCGCGCGCATATCTTCCTAGCGCGCTGATAGTTTTACTTTCAAGACCACCTAAACACCTAGAGGGGGGGTGAATAAGTTCTAATGCTTGTTTTAACTGAAGGCAGAATATAACTTCAGGTTATAATAAAATTCAGAAAACTCTGTAGCTAACACAGTACAACAATCACAAACATGTACATATTACAGATTGCACACAGATTTATTGTGGTTCCCCAAGGTCTGGGTACATCCACTTTCTCCCTTCACCTATCTAGCAGTGTGCTAGATTCGGCCTAACTTCCTCCTTTATCTCAGATCCTTAGATCCTACAACTCAGAACCCTGAAAGGTTCCTACAACTCAGAACCCTATAAGATTCCTACAGCTCGGGCTAACCAGCCCTACCTCAGCCTTGGCACAAGGCCTACAACTCAGAGAATACCTTCTCCTACAACTCAGGCATAAACAGCCCTACCACTCAGAGAATACCTCTCCTACACTCAGCCTTTATAAAATAGGCTTACAACTCAGATCTATAAATAGATCCTACAGAATTTGAAAATGAAGTTATATAATATCTTACCCCTGTTGAGAGAGAAGGGATAAGACTGTTCTTGATCAGCTTCTTGAAAAGGCTGATGGATGAAATCAACTGGATCTTAGCTTTCTTCAAAGCTTCTTGAATCTGAACTTAGTTTGAGTTGATTTCCTTTGGAATATACTGCTTCTTAAGAAACCTGTGATAGCTTCCTTCTTGTCTTCAAATAGCTGGATCTCTCTCTATCCACAACCCTTGATAATACTTATGAATTCTTAAATGAATTCAACTTAGACTGAATCTGAGTGAATGTTCACTTCAGAAAGTCTTCTTAGATCTTCTCTCGAAGATCTTCTTCTGTGCCTTGCACTTTCTTGATTAGAGATCTTATGTCACAACAATGATCAATCAATCAGTTTCTATGTATATTTTCTTCTTCTGAATCTGTCTATTTATAGACTTCATCCTTGGTAACCGGCTGATCCGGTTTCTAACAAATTTCTGACAAGTCTGACAGCTTCAGTCGGCCTGTTGTAACTCACAGCTGTCAAGTCTTCAAACAGATCTTGTGCCTTTGTTTTTGTCAGCAAAGTGTCGAGACTGTCTATTAGAAAGTGTCGAGACCATCTGTAAATATGTGTCGACATAAGTGACTTAGATGTCGACACAGCCTTTGATGATGACGACATGTCTGCCTTTATGTCGACTCAGGTTCTTGATACTGCATCTTGAGAATGTGTCGACACTGAGTATTTGTGTCGACACAAACACTTCACCATTCACCAGCAACTAACTTAGTCTAGACTTTGCTGTATGTCGACACAAGTCCTGTGTGTCGAAACAGTTGATGTAGACTCAGAATATAGTGTGTGTCGACACAGCCTCCAGGTGTCGAGCTGTTGTCGACTCTGTCTATGTGTGTCGACACATTCTTCTGGTGTCGACACAAATGTTGTCGACTAGCAATTCTGTGTGTCGACACAGCCTCCCAGTGTCGACACAGTTTATGTCGACCAAACTTCTGTGTGTCGACACTGCCTCCAGGTGTCGACACAATTATTGTCGACTCTTTTTCTCTGCGTCGACACAGCCTTCTTCAAGTGTCGACACAATCTTTCTAAAGTGTCGACACACTTTCTTCTGGTGTCGACACATGGACTTAGAATATTTTTCCTGCATTCTAGTACATTCTTAACCTGCACATATAAACTCAAAATAACATCAAATACACCTTGATGTATATCATTGAGCTAAGTTAGGCTTATTCAAATCAGGTACACATTTACTAATGTACCCAACAATCTCCCCCTATTTGGAGAAGTCATAACCCTTTTAGCTAATGATATACACCATTTATGAAAATTCAATATGATGATGTATAAAAGCATAATATCACAGGGAACTTTATAAACAAAACATTAAACACAGATACATCACAGAATAAAGATGTAAAAGAAACGATTATAGAACAAAGTGTTGTTTATAAATTCAGAAATGTTTGTTACAGCTTGTTTACATTGATTGTTTTAACACACTAACAATAACATAGTTCTAGGACAAAAACTAGTAGAATTAAAACTAAGGCTGGTCAGGCTCCTTGATAACAATTCCTTTTCCTGGTTGAACTTGAGCCATCACAGGAGGTTCTACATCATCAGCATGCTTTTTGCCTTTCAAATCAGCTTTCTTCTGAGCCTCAGCCTTGATCCTTTGCCTCTCAAAATAATGAAATGGCTTGGGAAAATACTTGCTAGACTCCTGAGCATCAGGAGGTAGCTTTCCACCCTTAGCCTTTCTTCTGAATTGAACTATGGCCTCCTGCCTGGCCTCATACTTTTGCCATTCAAATTCATTATACCATTTGCCTCTTTCATGCACCTGATCCTTCACAGCCTTCCAGGCAGTTAATATAATGTTCCTTGAGGTGGGGCTCCATTGCTCAAAATCAGGTTTTTGTTCTGCTAGCTCTCTGAATCTCTTCTTTGATAATTGAGCATCTTGTTGAGCCTTCAAATCAGCTTCTGGCTTATCTACTTTTTCTACAAAAACATTTGTAACCTCCTTTGGAGGACTGTACATTGCCTGCACTTGCTGATGAATCATTTCAAAATCAGTAGGGGGGTATATGACTTGGGCAATCTCAGGTTGATTACCTTCAAGTAGACCTTGTTGTATCCCTGACTCAGCAATGATATCATCATCACATAATGGTGGATATCCCAATGTGGCTCTGACACTGTTGGTCGGCATGTTCTGAGCCAGCATGGATGAGTATCCTCTCCCCCTTTAGGACTTCTCTGGCAAAATGATCCCTAAGATCATTCTTCTGAAATCTTATTTGGTCATCGAGAAAATTCACACCCTCTTTAAAGAATGGTTTTAAATTTTGAAGCTTCTCAGATATTTCTTTCTGTGAGGTGGTTATAGCAGTTTGAACTGAATCTAGGGCAGCCTTGAGCTTCTGATCATAATCTTCCATGTCTGTAGCCCTTGCAGTAGTCAGCCTTGTAGCAGTATCTTTGAACTCATTGAGAATCGTATGGTGAGATTCAGTAAGATTGTCATTCATTCTTATCTGATTTTTAAGAACATATCCTTGTTTCAATGCAATGTCATCCACTTTAGCAAGGATAGATTGCTGTTGTTTAGCTAGATATACCACAACATTACCTCCCTTGTGGAAGCAATCTGTCATCTCCTTTTTATTCTGATTGACCTCAAATCTGATTGACTTTATGTCTTGGGCTAGATCAAACTGAAGTGTCTTATGACTCTCATCTACAAATTTCTCCAAGGCTCTTCTCTGCTCATCCATCTTCACCTGTAAATTTACCATGAACTTATTGTAATCAAACTCAGTAGGAGATTGGTGAGTTGTTGTCTGGAGAGCTGACTTATAGCTATGACTTCTTCTCTTGAAGACCATTAGCTTCCTTTTCTTTGCCTCCCTGGCTTCTTCTGTCTCAGATTCTGCAGAACTTTCAATCTGAACTCTTTCTGGAGGAGTTGTAGGAATTTCTTTCTCAGTTTCATGTTGCACTTCCTCAACATACACTTTCTCCCCCTCAACAGCACCTTGCTCCTTCTCAACTCTTAGGGTGTCATCCTTTTCAGCTGCCTTTCCAAAGTTAGGAAACAACTCTTCTAGAGTGTATTCCTTTTGTGCTTGTTCAGTAATGGGCTCCCCCCGCAATTGTGCAGGATCCGTAATGTTCTGAGCAAGAGTAAGATCTATCTCCCCCTGCATCTGTGCAGGTATATATTCCTCTTGGGCTTGAGTAGACCCAGTCTGGTCCTCAGCCTGCGCTCTAACTTGTTCTTCTTGAACTTGTGCATTGCCATGATCATGTTCTGGTGATTTCTCAGTTATTTCCTGCCTGTCCACATCAGGCAACTCTTTTGACAAAACTCTATCCCATCTTGAAAATAACCTCATGTCCATTTTCCTCATATGATTGATCTTGGACCCAGGAATCTGTTGCATTACCTCTGGAATGATTCCAGCCAGGTATAAACTTAAAATTCTAGCCAAGTTTGGCTTCTTGATTCCTTCTTTGATTTTTTTCAAACAGAACTGCTGACCAACTGGTTGGAATTGTAAAGACAATTCTTGTCATCAGGCTGAACATATAGGCTGAGATCCTATCATGTCCATCTGGCTTGCATAAGATCACTTTTCCTACTATTTCAGATAAAAACTTTCCTTGTGGATTCAATCCCTTTCGGTTTATGGCTGCTCCAATCTTTATGGTTGAATCCAAACCACACCACTGGAGAGCCTCCCTTGTCTTTGAGGCTGGGACCTCTTCTTCATCTTGAATGCTGGGTAGGTGAAGAATCTTTCTTATACTTTTAGAGTAAGTTTAACCTTAGTCCCATGAACTATAGATTTGATCTTGAGACTAGTGGAGTCCAATGTTGCAGCAGTATAGAACTCGAAAACTTCTTTCTTCCAAATCTTAGTAGGTTCAGAGACAAGGTATTCCAATCCATTGTCTACAAGAAGAGAAATCACTTGTTTGATTTCTGGCGCGGCATCGTCGAAGGCAGCCCTAACCAACTCATATCCCTCATTGATGTTGTCTTCAATCTTTGGCGTCATTGGAATGATGAGAAAGCTTGAGAGGAGAGAAGAGAGATTGTCGACACAGAGTTTTAGTCTCGAAAACCTGGTGAGCGTGTCGACAGAATATGTTCTCGACCTATATATACCTTTTCAAAACACAGAAGGTCAAGAGGCGGACAAAAATTATCGAAAAGTGTCGACACTGTTGACAAGTGTCGACACATACTTCTATAGTCTCGACCACGGCGCAGACTACCATGTGTCGACATCAATTGATGATATGTCAACACAGGAGATACTGAATAGTTCAGCTGGAATTATGTGTCGACTCTTAGTATAAGAGTCAACACAAAATCTGTAAGTGTCGACACCATTACTCTGGCTGTGTCGACACTACATATCTGGATGACTCGACTCTTTGACCCTTAGGTGTCCACACATATTCTCATGTGTCGACACATTTTCCCTGACTAGTCGACATGACTACTCTGTGTCGACTCATTATCACTGAATGTGTCGACACCATTTTACTTAGCCAAATATATATATTTTTAATAAACTAACCTATGTCCAACATTCCTAATTCAATTTTAAATCTATTGAATTTAGTTTCATCTAGAGGCTTAGTAAATACATCTGTAATTTGATAATCAGTTTTAACAAATTCTAATGAGATGTCTTCTTTTTCTACATGTTCTCTAAGAAAATGGTATTTTATCTCTATATGCTTAGTTCTACTATATGAAATAGGATTGTTTGCAATAGAAATGACACTCTTAGAATCACACAATAAAGGTGTTCTACTTACTTAAATACCATAGTCCTTTAGCTGATGCTGAATCCACAATAGATGTGCACAACAACTTCCTGCTGCCACATATTCAGACTCAGCAGTGGATATTGCCACACTAGTTTGCTTCTTACTGCTCCAGGATATCAATCTTCCTCCCAAGAATTGGCATGTACCTGTAGTACTTTTTCTATCTTCTGTACAGCCTGCAAAATCTGCATCTGAATAACCTATTAGTAGAAAATCTCCATTCCTAGGGTACCAAAGGACTAGATTAGGTGTGCCCTTAAGATATCTCAAAATCCTTTTGACTGTAGTATAATGTGATTCTTTTGGGCAAGCTTGATACCTAGCACAGACACATGTAGCATACATAATGTCTGGTCTACTAGCAGTGAGATATAATAGAGAGCCAATTATTCCTCTATACAAAGACTCATCTACAGGCTTACCTTCATCATCTTTGCATATTGACATATTTGTTCCCATATGAGTTCTCATGGTGGAGGATGATTCCATACCATACTTCTTAATTAATTCCTTGGTGAACTTAGACTGGGAAATGGACAAGCCATCTTCAGTCTGTCTTATTTGGAGTCCCAAGAAGAACTTAAGTTTCCCCATACTGCTCATTTCAAACTTCCCTTGCATAGGTTTGACAAACTTTTTGCAAAGGTTGTTCTCTGTAGACTCAAAAATTATGTCATCTACATAGATCTGAACTAAGATTATCTTACCTTTAGATTCCCTTAGGAATAGAGTTTTGTCTATTTTACCTTTTGAGAATTTGTTCTCAATAAGAAAAGTAAACAGGGTTTCATACCAAGCCCTTGGGGCTTGCTTTAACCCATACAATGCTTTCCTAATTCTATAGACATAACTAGGTTTAAGAGAATCTACAAAACCTGATGGCTGCTCTACATAGACTTCTTCTTTTAGATCACCATTCATGAATGCTGATTTCACATCCATTTGGTATACTCTGAAGCCTTGATATGCTGCATTGGCAAGGAACATTCTGATTGCCTCCAGTCTTGCTACTGGGGCAAATGTTTGATCAAAGTCTATTCCTTCTTTCTGTCTTTATCCTTTAGCAACCAATCTTGCTTTATTCTTCATAATTACTCCACTCTCATCCAACTTGTTCCTAAAGATCCACTTTGTGCCAATGATGTTGTGGTCTCTTGGTTTAGGAACTAACTCCCAGACTTTGCACCTTCTGAATTGATTAAGCTCCTCTTGCATAACATTAATCCAGTGTTGGTCTTGGATGGCTTCTTCAAATTTCTTAGGCTCCAGTTGAGATAGAAAACTTGAGTGCAGGGCTGTGCTCAGATTTCTGCTTCTAGTCTGCACTCCTTGTCTTGGATCACCTATTATTTGATTTGCTGGATGGTCTTTTAGATGTCTTATAGCTGGAGGTAGATTTTCTTCAGGTTCAACATCTCCAGTTCCTTCATTATGCTGCACCTCTTGGTTGTCATCAGCTTCTATAGAGTCATGTACTCCCCCTGGACAGTAGCCATCATTTTCCAATACTTTATCTGCAGTTGTGCCTTCTACAGTGGAAAGCTTGTCCATCCTATTGCTTATACCTGTTGGACTGAATGATCTACAAGGCAACTCACTGTTGATTAATCTTGTTTCATCAAATACAACATGTACAGATTCTTCCACCACTTGAGTAGTCAAGTTGTAGACTCTATAAGCCTTACTATTGATATTGTACCCAACAAATATCCCATCTTGGGATTTGGCAGCAAACTTAGTTAGATAAGACTTGTCATTATTAAGTATATAGCACTTGCAACCAAAGATCCTAAAGTAGGATAGATTTGGTTTTCTACCTTTCATAATTTCATAGGGAGTCTTTTTGTGGATCTTGGTGATAGAAGCCCTATTGATCACATGACATGCAGTGTTTACTGCCTCAGCCCAGAAATATTCTGGAAGAGAAGTGTCACTCAATAGAGTTCTACCAGCTTCAATCAATGTCCTATTCTTTCTTTCAGCAATACCATTTTGTTGTGGTGTTCTACGTGAGGAGAATTCTTGAAAAATCCCAAATTCTTCACACAATCTTGTCATACTTTCAGATTGAAATTCAGTGTCATGGTCACTTCTGATTTTGACCACTGTACTGTTCAGTTCATTCTGAATTTATTTAACAAAACTATGTAAAACACTTGGGGTTTCTGATTTGTCTCAGAAAGAACACCCATGTATATCTAGAATAGTCATCTATAACCACAAAAGTGTAGACCTTCCTACCTAGACTATGAATTGGCATAGGACCAAAAAGATCCATATGTAAGAGGTATAAACACCTCACTGAATCCTTGTTTTTAAGGCTATGAAAGGAGGATTTTGTCTGCTTCCCCTTTTGACAAGCTGAACATATCCCTTCCTTTATACACTTAACACGAGGACCATTCCTCACTAAATCTTTACTAAAGAGTTGGTCAATTGTCTTGTAGTTAAGATGGGCCAGCCTCTTGTGCCATTTGACACAATGAGATGTATTATCATCAGCTACAAGATAAATTGGAGAAACCTTGTTCTCACTTAAAAGTCAAGACAATAAACATTTCTTTTTCTGTATCCAGTCAATATGACCTTTTGATCACTTGACCTCTTGATATGACATCCATTCTTAACAAATGAAATGTCATATCCAAGATCACTCAGCTGACTTATGCTTATCAGGTTGTGTTTCAAACCTTTTACATAAGCCACTTGAGTGATGGCAATTTGGTTTGAAGAAATGTTACCAAATCCTTTGATGATTCCTCTTTCAGATCCACCAAATATTACTTTAGGTCCATTCTTGATAGGTATGTACTCCTTCAGCAGCCCCTTTGTTCCAGTCATGTGCCTGGAACAACCACTGTCAAAGTACCATATATGGGCATGGCAACTTGGACTTTCCTGCAATACAAAATTACTTTTCCTTAGAACCCAAGTAAGTATTGGGTCCTTGGTTCAGGTTAGCATCATTCATATCAAACCTACCAGCAGCTCTTCTAACTGGTAGACTGTTGTTCTTCCTGACACTTATGTTATGCCAGCAGTCTAAGGCAAAATGGCCTAACTTGCCACAGCACCAGCATTCATACCTGCTGTATCTAGGACTAGATATATTTTTGGCAGAAAAATTTCTGTTCTGAGCTGGTGCTGCTGCAGCTACACCCACAGATTTCTTATAACCATGAGGTTTATGAACATGGACTGACTTATTGGCATAAACATTCTTGTTCTTCAGAACATCAGTCTTAATATGACCATGAATATTTTCAAGATCATATTTATTAGAAGGCACTTGTACCTTTCTAAACATAACAGGGACTTTAAGGTTTAGTGGCTGGACTGGAGCTTTGCCTTTTCTCTTGAATTGGGCAGCCCTGGTGTTACCCTTGAAGCCCAATCCTGCCTTACCCTTTTGAGCCACAAACTCATCTATTAAAGGTAAGACTGATTTTGGCTTAGAGTAACTAGCCACTAAATCTTTCTCTACTCTCAGTCTGGCCTCCAGACTTTTAACTTGATCATTGTAATATGTGATTGTGCCCATCTGAATAATAGTTATATTTTTCAGTTTGGCAATCTCATTTAACTTTTGATCCAATGTTTTTTCTAACTCAGATGCAGCCACCTTAAGATCTGCAATCTCCTGAGCCTGAGTTTTGGCTAGGTTCTTGCTTTTCTTAAGAGCCTGCAATAAGTCTCCATACTTATCTATCAACTGATGAATATCTCCTTCAGATTCAGATCCATCCTCATTACTTGATGCAGATGAATCTGACTCTGAACTGGTACTGTAATATTAAATTCTAGAATTACTTTGTACCTTATTGGGACCAGACTGATCCTGACACTTGTTGTCTTCTGAATCAGCCATCAGTACCATACACTGATGGTCTTCTTGATCATAGATGGAGTTTAGCAATTGCATAAACTCATCTTCTTCATTAGCTGCATACAGTCCAATGTAAGCTTCAGCTTCAGATTCTGACTCTGAGGAAGATTGATCTGTAAGACTCTTCTCCTTCTTAGCAACAAAGGATTTCTCCTTCTTACCCTTTTGTTGAGTCTTCTTTCTGTCTGTTGACTCCTTCCTCTTATCTGGACATTCAGCCACCACATGTCCTGGCCTATTGCAGCAATAACAAACAATCTTTGATGTTGTAGCTTTGCTGGGCTTTGATCTGCTCCTTTCCTTTCTTGATGATTTTCTCTTCTGATAGTAATCATCAACTGGCTGTGATGTGGAGAGCCTTGACTTCCACTGCTTCTTCTTCAAGAACCTCTGAAACTGCCTTGTAAAGGCAGCAAAATCTGCATCTGAATCACTACTTTCTGAGTTCTGATTGTCTGAATTTTCTGAGTTATCTTCAGCAACTTCCTTAGGAGGTGATAGAGACATTCTCCTGCTCTTTCTAGTGGCTTCAACCTTGAAGGCCACTGACTTCTCTCTATGCTCTCCTTTTGTAATTTTTTCTTCCTCCTTCCTAGCCATTAGTTGCATTTCATATGAGAGCAATTTTCCAAATAAGGTTGGAGGAGAAATGTCTGCTAGTTTGGTCACTTCTCTTATGACATAAATCTTGGTATCCCAATCCTTTGTCAAGGATCTTAGAAATTTATCATTCAGCTCATATGTACTGAAGACCCTTCCATAGGACATCAGTTCATTCACTATCCTGTAGAATTTCTTGTAGCATTCAGTTATGCTATCAGACTTCCCTTGTCTGAAACTCTCACATTCTTGATTAAGCATATATTTTCTGTCTTGTCTAACTTCTTCAGAACCCTCCATGTAGACAATAAAAGTGCCCCACATTTCCTTGGAGGTTTTGCAGTGAATCAAAATTTAGAAAGTAGAATCATCTATGACACTCACTATGATATTCTGAGCTCTCTTATCCATAGTTGCCAATATAATATCATCCTTAGTCATTTCTGAGAAATCTTTAGGAGTTTTTTCATTTGCATCTAGAGCAGACACATTCATTGGAATATATGGACTTTCTTTTACTGTAATATAGATCCTTGGATCAGAAGCCTTCATAAACAACCTAACCCTTTCTTTCCAAATTCAAAAAATCTCTTTTCTACAGATGAGTAATTTCATTAACCCTAGTTCCTTGTGATTCTCTCCAGAACCCATTTTCTTGATTCTTGATTCTGCCTTTAGGGATTTAACTCAGACTGTTAAGTCCTTCTTTGAGAAACTTCCATCTGATACCACTTGATAGTTTTACTTTCAAGACCACCTAAACACCTAGAGGGGGGGGGTGAATAGGTTCTAATGCTTGTTTTAACTTAAGGTAGAATATAACTTCAGGTTATAATAAAATTCGGAAAACTCTGCAGCTAACACAGCACAACAATCACAAACATGTACACATCACAGATTGCAAACAGATTTATAGTGGTTCCCTAAGGTCTGGGTACATCCACTTTCCCCCTTCACCTATCTAGCAGTGTGCTAGATTCGGCCTAACTTCCTCCTTTATCTCAGATCCTCAGATCCTACAACTCAGAACCCTGAAAGGTTCCTACAACTCAGAACCCTATAAGGTTCCTACAGCTCAGGCTAACCAGCCCTACCTCAGCCTTGCCACAAGGCCTACAACTCAGAGAACACATTCTCCTACAACTCAGGCATAAACAACCCTACCACTCAGAGAATACCTCTCCTACACTCAGCCTTTATAAAATATGCTTACAACTCAGATCTATAAATAGATCCTACAGAATTTGAAAATGAAGTTATATAATATCTTACCCCTGTTGAGAGAGAAGGGATAAGACTGTTCTTGATCAGCTTCTTGAAAAGGCTGATGGATGAAATCAACTGGATCTTAGCTTTCTTCAAAGCTTCTTGAATCTGAACTTAGTTTGAGTTGATTTCCTTTGGAATATACTGCTTCTTAAGAAACCTGTGATAGCTTCCTTCTTGTCTTCAAATAGCTGGATCTCTCTCTATCCACAACCCTTGATAATACTTCTGAATTCTTAAATGAATTCAACTTAGACTGAATCTGAGTGGATGTTCACTTCAGAAAGTCTTCTTAGATCTTCTCTCGAAGATCTTCTTCTGTGCCTTGCACTTTCTTGATTAGAGATCTTATCTCACAACAATGATCAATCAATCAGTTTCTATGTATATTTTCTTCTTCTGAATCTGTCTATTTATAGACTTCATCCTTGGTAACCGGCTGATCCGGTTTCTAAAAAACTTCTGACAAGTCTGACAGCTTCACTCGACCTGTTGTAACTCATAGCTGTCAAGTCTTCAAATAGATCTTGTGCCTTTTTCTTTGTCAGCAAAGTGTCGAGACTGTCTGTTAGAAAGTGTCGAGACCATCTGTCAATATGTGTCGACATAAGTGACTTAGGTGTCGACACAGCCTTTGATGATGTCGACATATCTGCCTTTATGTCGACTCAGCTTCTTGATACTGCATCTTGAGAATGTGTCGACACTGAGTATTTGTGTCGACACAAACACTTCACCATTCACCAGCAACTAACTTAGTCTAGACTTTGCTGTGTGTCGACACAAGTCCTGTGTGTCGACACAGTTAATGTAGACTGAGAATATAGTGTGTGTCAACACAGCCTCCAGGTGTCGACACAACTGTTGTCGACTCTGCCTCTGTGTGTCGACACAGTCTTCTGGTGTCGACACAAATGTTGTCGACTAGCAATTCTGTGTGTCGACACAGCCTCCCAGTGTCGACACAGTTGATGTCGACCAAACTTCTGTGTGTCGATACTGCCTCCAGGTATCGACACAATTGTTGTCGACTCTTTTTCTCTGTGTCGACACAGCCTTCTTCAAGTATCGACACAATCTTTCTGAAGTGTCGACACACTTTCATCTGGTGTCGACATATGGACTTTGAATATTTTTCCTGCATTCTAGTACATTCTTAACCTGCACATATAAACTCAAAATAACATCAAATACACCTTGATGTATATCATTGAGCAAAGTTAGGCTTCTTCAAATCAGGTATACATTTTCCAATGTACCCAACACGCGCTCTCGCGCGCATATCTTCCTTGCGCCCTCACGCGCGCGCCGCCTCCTCGCGCGCTCTCGCGCGCATATCTTCCTTCCGCTCTCCCGCGCGCGCCGCCTCCTCGCGCCCTCTCGCGCACATATCTTCCTTCCGCTCTCCCGCGCGCGCCGCCTCCTCGCGCGCTCTCGCACACATATCTTCCTTGCGCGCTCTCGCACACATATCTTTCTTGTGCTCTCGCACGCGCCGCCCCCTCGCGCGCTTTCGCCCGCGCCGCCTCCTCGCGCGCACTCGCGCGCGCCGCCTCCTCGCGCGCTCTCGCGCGCGCCGCCTCCTCGCGCGCTCTCGCGCGCGCCGCCTCGTCGCGCGCTCTCACGCGCGCCGCCTCCTCGCGCGGTCTTGCATGCTCCGCCTCCTCGCGCGGTCTCGCGCGCGCCGCCTCCTCGCGCGCGCCGCCTCCTCGCGCGCTCTCGCGCGCATATCTTACTCGCGCGCTCTCGCGTGCGCCTCCTCCTCACGCGCTCTCGCGCGCATATCTTTCTCGCGCGCCCGCGCCGCCTCCTCGCGTGCTCTCGCGCGCATTTCTCCCTTGCGCTCCCGCGCGCGCCGCCTAGTTGCGCGCTCTCGTGCGCATTTCTCCCCTGCACGCTCCCGCGCGCGCCGTCTCCTTGCGCGCTCTCGCGCGCATATCTTCCTAGCGCGCTCCCGCGTGCGCCGCCTTCTCGCGTGCTCTCGCACACATTTCTCCCTTGCGCGCTCTCGCGCACATATCTTCCTAGCGCGCTCCCGCGTGCGCCTCCTTCTCGCGTGCTCTCGCCCACATTTCTCCCTTGCGCACTCCCGCGCCCACCGCCTCCTTGCGCGCTCTCGCGCGCATATCTTCCTTGCGCGCTCCCGCGCGCGCCGCCTCATCGCGCGCTCTCGCACACATTTCTCCCTTGCGCGCTCACGCGCCCACCGCCTCCTTGCGCGCTCTCGCGCGCATATCTTCCTTGCGCGCTCCCGCGCGCGCCGCCTCATCGCGCGCACTCTCACGCATTTCTCCCTTGCGCGCTCCCGCATCCACCGCCACCTTGCGCTCTCTCGCGCGCATATCTTCCTTGTGCGCTCCCACGCACGCCGCCTCATCGCAAACTCTCACAAGCTTTTCTCCCTTGCGCGCTCGCGCGCGCGCCTCCTCGTCGCGTGCTCTCGCGCGCATTTCTCCCTTGCGCGCTCCCGCGCTCGCCGCCTCCTCGCGCTCTCTCGCGCGCATTTCTCCCTTGCACGCTCCCGTGCTCGCCACCTCCTCGCTTGCTCTCGCCGCATTTCTCCCATGCGCGCTCCCCCGCATGCCGCCTCCTTGCGCGCTCTCGCGCACATTTCTCCCTTGCGCGCTCCCACGCGCGCCGCCTCCTTGCGCGCTCTCACGCACATTTTTCCCTTGCGTGCTCCCGCACGCGCCACCTCTCTCTCGCGCATTCTTGCGCCTGCCTCTCCCCTGCACGCTCCTGCACGCTATCACACACGTTGCTCCCTTGCACGGGTCTCTTCCCCCAGCGCTTCACGCACCCTTCTCCAACAAACTCCCAACGCGCTCTCCTCTGGCAAGCGTCTTGCGCGCTCTCCTCTGGCAAGCGCCTTGCGCGGTCTCCTCCAACAAGCGCCCTGCGTGCTCTCCCCCTACAAGCGCTCTGCGCGCTCTCTTTACCAGCATGCGCTCCGCGCGCCCTCTTTCATCTAGCACTTCACGCGCTCTCCTCCAGCAAGCACCCAGCACGCTCTTTGCAAACAAGCGCCCTACGCGCTCAAAAACAAGCGCTCTGTCTACCGATAAGATAACCAAACAAAACTTTTTCAAAAGACAATTAGAGACAAGAAGCGGAAGATAAGGCGCCCTGAACGCACCTCCGAGCTTCGATGCACCAGTCATCTGAACGTGTACAACAAGCTACTTCCGCCTCTAGGAATTATTAGAAGACTCCAGAATACAACGAGCGCATAGCTCCCCGCAGCACTCGAAGAAATAATTAGCCCTGCGAGTGGTGGCCTGTCACCCTCTAGGTTCTCTCTCTCTCCCCAATAATTGTAACGAGAGGCGCCATGTCGCCCTCGAGTTTTTGAAAAAGCTCTGTAACAACACTCAGATCTAGTCGAGGTTTGGTCGGCACAGATTCGGCCACGTGATTTTTCTCCTCTTTCCGGGGTTTTCCACGTCAAAAAAAATTACCCTGTCAACTCTCTATTTCATTGACTGTGTGCGCGCTCGACCGCTCCGTGAACTAAGACGGTTCAAGTCAATCCGGTCCGACCGGAACATCGAGTTAATACGCAACACCTGGGAATGACACTGATCTTGCACAGGTCCACAGGATGCTGGAGGAAGAAGATCGCCGGAATGGCATTTCTGCGGGTTGAAAAGGAGCTCATAACACCAGTCGGAAAGTGCCGTTGGAGCGGCACTAATGCGACGCGTTCCTTTCGGAACCGTACATCAAACAGCTCTAAAAATGACAACATTTTCGGCTCACCAAAAAGGAGGATATCGTGAAAACAAAGGGACCCAAAAGTCAGCCACGCTATTTAAACCTGTTAGAATATTTTGCTCTATTTAGAAGATAAAATATTAATCGGAGCAATCAATAAAGTATCACATTAGTAGACAAATGTCAAAATTTTGTTGAGAATTGAACACGAACATGAAAGCCATGAGGCTTCAGCTTAGCCAACTATACCAAGTCATATTGGCACCACAACTATTAATGGTGTTTGAGGGTGTCATTGAATAACGCATTTTTTTGTTAATATGCCACAACAAACCCCTTAGTAGATTTCACCCCTTTGTGATTCTCTTCACATAGCCCTTCCGTGATTTCTCCCCTTTCCAATTCTCCTCATGTATAGTAGCAGGAAAATCCCCTAGCAGATCGCCTGCCATCACCCTTGCCGGCGGCGAGCAACCCTCCTGCATCACCACTAGTTTTTGATATATGGGACCGAGTGCTGGAAGCAATATTTGACGGCACCAAAATTGCCTGTGAGATAAATCCGTGGAAAACTCTATTTTGATAGCTCCCAACGCGTCCAGATCTCTTTTCAAAAAATTGTTATTTTCCCATACCCTATTCCTGATTCCTCCCATCAGGGCCAAGGACCGCCATAATAGTGTTAACCACCCTTGGATCGCCACCCTCCCTTGAATCGCCGACCCTTGGCTTGTCGATATTGACAACCCTTTCATTCCCCGGCCCATTGAGAGATACTGGGTTTTGCAAGAAGGCTTGTCTCATGTTCATAATCCCAACTTGTGCTCTTCTCCAAAAATCTAAAGTCTCGTGAGAACTACAACAACCCTCAAGCGTTTATCTCAGTATAGTGGGGTCGGCTCTACGGATCCTTTGTCCGCTGTGCCATATCTTTGGTAATAATCTAACAAATGCCTAAGTACATCATGTGTTTTCTTATAGTTTCATTCCAAGTCTTTATTGTTCTACTCCTCCCTCGTTTAACTTGCCTAGTGACTAGACTTTCACAACGCCTAACATGTGCCTCTAATGATTTCCTTTGTACGTGTCCAAACCATCATAGTCAAGCATCTCGCATCTTCTCTGCAATTGATGCTACTCATGTCATATCCCTGATGAATTCATTCTGAATTCTATCCAGTCTCGTGTGTCCACACATTCACCTAAGCATTCTCATCTCCGCAACACCCATTTTTTGCTCATGTACACAATTCACTGCCCAACACTCAAAATCATAGAGCATCGCTAGTCTAATCACAGTACAATAGAACTTGCCCTTAAGTTTTAATGGTACTTTACGATCACACAAGATCCCTGACTCGCCTCTCCACTTCAACTAAACCCGCTTGGATTCTATGTGTCATATCTTTATCAATACCTCCATCTTTTGAACTATTGATACAAAATATTTAAAACATTCACTATGGGAAATATCTTGATCACCCAACTTAATAACGAAGTCATCCGTCCTTCTTGCACTGCTAAATTTAAGCTTCATATACTTCGTCTTTGTTCCGCTCAACCTAAAACCCTTCTTTTCTAAAGTGTCTCGCCAAAATTCAAGTTCCACGCTTACACCCTCGCGCGTCTCATCGACCGAAACGATATCATCCACAAATAATAAACACCAAGGTATTGTTTGTTGGATAAGTCCGGTGAGCTCATCTAAGATAACGGTAAAAGATAAGTGCTTAAAGCTGAACCTCGATGTAAGCCAACATTGATAGGGAATTCTTGTGTTAATCCTCCAGATGTCATCACCCTTTTCACTGAATTTGTATACATATCTTTTATTATGTCAATATTTGTATGATACATTTACACCTTTGTTTTCTAAGACTATTCATTAGATCTCTCTTGGAACTCTATCATAAGCCTTCTCAATGTCGATAAACAACATATGCAAATCCAGTTTTTTTTCTCGGTAGTTGTCAATGAGTCTCCTCAAGAGATGTATAGCTACCATGGTCGACCGCCCTGACATGAATTCAAATTGATTCTCTGAGATGTTAGTCTTTCGTCTTATTCTTTTTTCTATTACTCGTTCCCACAATTTCATGGTATGACTCAACAATTTAATTTCTCTATAATTAACACAATTTTATATATTTCCTTTGTTCATATACAAAAGTTCCAAAATACTTCAACTCCATTGATCTGATTTCCTCTTTGACTTCAGTATCAAAAACCCATTAATTATTTTAGGAAATTATATAAAACTATTCACCGCTTCATATTTTTTCTGTAATCTGTTCCGCTCATTATGCATATTTCATAATTTTTTCATCATTTTTTCGGTAATTTGGTAATGAGAATGGTGTAAATTTAGATGATTTATATTAGCAGATTCATAACGACTATAGGTTAACCGTGCTGCAAAGAAAACATGATATGCTCATAACAGCGGCCTAAATTTATTCATGTACAATCTTCCCTCCTTGTTACTAGCATTCCAGATGTCTTAAATTTCGATATAAACATCAACCTGGATCTATGTTATGAAACGGAACTATTTTTATGTTCATCATTGCAAAAAAAAACACGGATCCCTCAACATGTCAAGTGTGCTCAGGGATCAAGCGACTACCTCCGATATCAACGCCAAGCGATGACCTCCGATATCAACGCCAAGCGGCGATCTCATGATCAAGCGACTACCTCCAACAACATCCTCAGAAACTTACACGGAGCGGCGAGCTCATGATCAAGCGACTACCTCCAATATCAACGCCAAGCGATGACTTTCGTTGCTAAAGACGGGCAGCAAGCTCATAATCAAGTGATGACCTCTAATATTGACGTCGAGCAACGAGTTCATAGTAAAGCGACGACCTCTGGTGCTGACGCAGAGTAGCGAGCTCATAATCAACCATCAAACACCGATACTTACTGATGGGTTCCCCCTTTTTATGGAAAGTCATGGGTGGGTCCCACCCCCCCATGATCTCTCATGGAGATGATGGGGGCGGACCCCACTCCCTCCCCTCATGGGGAAACCGCCGCCATAGGAACCGCCGCCGGCGAGAGGCCAAGCCACCACCGGCGGCCGGCCCTCCCACGGCCACCACGACCGTGGCCGGCCTCGGCCATGGCCACCCCAGCCATGGCCGACCGGGGCCATGGCCGCCCCGGCCATGGCCGACCGGGGCCATGGCCGGCCGGGGCCATGGCCGGCCGGGGCCATGGCCGGCCGGGGCCATGGCCGGCCGGGGCCATGGCCGGGCGTGGCCATGGCCGCCCCGGCCATGGCCGGGCGTGGCCATGGCCGCCCCGGCCATGGCCGCCCGGCCATGGCCGGCCGTGGCCATGGCCCCCCCGGCCATGGCCGCCCCGGCCATGGCCGCCCCGGCCATGGCCGCCCCGGCCATGGCCGCCCGGCCATGGCCGGCCGGGGCCATGGCCGGCCGGGGCCATGGCCGCCCGGCCATGGCCGGCCGGGGCCATGGCCGCCCGGCCATGGCCGGCCGGGGCCATGGCCGCCCGGCCATGGCCGGCCGTGACCTTGGCCGCCGCCGACCTCCCTCGCCGGCCGCCCGGCTGTCGCCGCCGTCATGACGGCCCACCATCGTGGGAAGCCCCCCCCGGCCATCCGATCAAGGGGAGAGCCCTCCCTGCCGTCCGATTAAGGGGGTAACCACCCATTTCCCCACCACTAACCCACTATGTTAGTGGTGGGGCCCGCCATAACTTCCCCCTGGAGCCTATAAAAGGACCCCAGGGGCTCCTCATTTAATCAACTTTCTCCTCCTACGCTTCTTCTTCTTCTTCCTCAGGTGGGAGCTTTCCCGTTCTTCTCCTCCGGCGGCCACCCCTCGTCGCCAACAACCAGCGGCCGCCTCTCGCCGCCAACCACCGGCCGCCGCCCGAGGCCTCCAGCGGCCACCAACGGATACTAGCACCCTCCTACAGCTACCAGAGCCTGTCATCGGCTATTAGCACCCCGCCAGAGCACAGTTACAAGGGGAGCACTCCAAGGACTGAGAAGGACGCACAAAGGAAGCCGTGACAACCCCTGGACACGCGTCACCTCTGAGCGCATGCGACTGAAGTATCTCGCGCATTCCACCATCCAAGTCCCGTTGGCGTGGCAGTCTGTTGCCCACCAACGAGCGCATATACTCTCTCTCTCCTCAAGATTGTAACGGGAGCGGCCTGTCGCCCCGATTTCCCCCGTCAAAGTGTAAACTCCAACAAGCTAGTGGATTTTGATCGGCACCGACCCGGTCACGTGGTTTTTCACCCGGTTGAAGGGTTTTCCACGTTAAAACGTCCCGTGTCCATCCCCCATTTTCCAACTGACTGTGTGCGCGCTCGACCGCTCCGCGAGCTAAGGCGGTCCAAGAATATTCGACCCGACCAGAGCATCGAGTTAGACCGCAACAGTTTGGCGCCGTCTGTGGGAAACATTCCCAGCATTCATTCGCAGAGCAAGTTCACCATCCCTGCAACCGCGATGGCAAAAAGAAATGCCCGCACCGCCGAAGGGTCCGCACTTGGCGGACACACTGAACCAGCACGTTCTCACTCCATGGTAGACGTGCCACTGACTGCCGAAGTAGCTCTCGCTCCCGTCGCCGCCCTGGAGGGCCGCGTCCGCCAAATGGAAGAACAACAAACGGAAATTCTTGCATTACTCCGAAACATGGGAGCACCTCCTGTTCCCTCGATGCCGCCAACCCCAGCAAATCCTCCGCTGCAACCAAACCCGGAAAGGGTCCAGGAAGAACCCGAGGATTATTCGGACGCCGCCAACTCCACTTACCCAGCTCAAAGAGGAGTAAGAGCAGATCATCTTCATCACCACCTCGCCGACGACATTCACCCCCCTCCTCTCGAAAGATTTACTCGGGAGGAAATTCGAGAAGTTATAGCCGAAGAATACCGCCAGGCTGGAAGAAGAGACTTTCAGGTTCACCGACCGCTCTGCCAAGGCTCCCCATTGACGCCGCAAATCCTCGATCATCCCATTCCACATGGATTCAAGCTTCCAAACATCGAGACATTCGATGGAACCTATGATCCACTCGAACATGTCAATCACTTCACCACCATCATGAGGATTTACAATGCTCCAGACCAGTTGCTTTGCCAAGTGTTCCCAACAACACTCAAAGGGCAGGCCCGTACATGGTTCCATTCCCTGAGAGCTGGCACCATTACCAACTTCGCAGAGCTGACCCGGCAATTTACTGACCAGTTCATCGCAAATCGGAGAATCATTCGCGATCCCTCTCACCTTTCAGGTATTCGACAAAATGAAGGAGAGTCCCTCAGGGACTTCTTTCGCCGCTTCACCTCTGAGGCACGTCAAATTCCAGGCGTCGACCCCGAGCTTCTCAGAGGCGTCTTCCTTGGCGGACTCCGCCCCAGCGGCTTTTATTCAGCACTCATGAGGGAGACCGTGCCTAGTTATCCAGAACTTGTTCATCGAGTCGAGGCCCAGATAGCAGTCGATGAAGCTATTGAAGCGCACCGACAGCAGTTTGGAGGAGGACATAAAAGGAGGAAAGAAGAGGAACCAACCCTCACAAGACAAGAAGAGCGATGTCAGAGTGAGCGTCGCCGCAGTAGCCGTCAGCGAGACCTTCCAAGGAATGGGGGGCAACATCCATTTCAGGAATACACCCCTCTGAATACCACCCGCACTAATGGGATGTACGCCATTCAGAATGATCCAGCCTTCCAACGACCAAGAGCATCACGACCAAACCCCAAGGCAGACCAGACAAGATACTGCGAGTTCCACCGCGCAACGGGTCACAACACTGAAGAGTGTGCCGGTCTAAAAGATGAAATTGAACGTCTTGTCCGCCAGGGGCTCCTCGGGAGATTTTTGCAAGGACAAGCACAGATCCAAGCACAAGGAAACGGTGGAGGAAGGCAGATGGTAGGCAACATAGAGACCATCGTCGGATCCCCAGCAATGAATACCTAAGACGGACGCTCTCCCCGACGCAGGACGACCCTCTACAACATACCTGCGACCCGGAATTTGCGTTGCATCCATCCCTCCATATTTTTTTATTAATGGTGTTAATCGTCTGCTTTTTCCATCATCTTGCTTTGCCACTTTAGAACAGTAAAAGACATGAGCTCAGGCTTGCACGAACCAAGTTTATTTTCAAGTACAATATCATATTTGTTTTAAGGTAAAACTGTGCTGGCAAACCGAATAAGCAAGTTCTTCAGCAACTTTGCCCCTTAAACGTCATTCCATCATCAGAGCCTGCCCCTCTCGTGATCGCACCCGGATTGAGCACCTACGTTCTCCGACGGTCGGATTGAGTACTTACACTCTCCGACGCCATCGCAAGGGCCTGCCCCCCTCGCGATCGCACCCGGATTGAGCACCTACGTTCTCCGGCACCCGGATTGAGCACCTACGTTCTCCGACGGTCGGATTGAGTACTTACACACTCCGACGCCATCGCAAGGGCCTGCCCCCCTCGCGATCGCACCCGGATTGAGCACCTACGCTCTCCGGCACCCGGATTGAGCACCTACGTTCTCCGACGGTCGGATTGAGTACTTATACTCTCTGACGCCATCGTAAGGGCATGCCCCCCTCGCGATCGCACCCAGATTGAGCACCTACGTTCTCTGGCACCCGGATTGAGCACATACGCTCTACGATGGTCGGATTGAGTACTTACGCTCTCTGATGACACCGTGGGGGCCTGCCCCCCTCACGAAGAAGCCGCGAACATCCCCAGTGCAAACTAAGCCGCGAGCAACCATCGCGCAAACTAAGCCGCGAGCAGCCCTCGTGCAATCTAAGATGCGAACAACCCTCGCGAAAGTCAAAGCCGCGGTCGCAAACCGTGCAAATCAAGCCGCGAGCCAGCCTCGTGCAAGCACGGCAGCAAACCAGCAAAGCCGCGAGCCAACCTCGTTCAAGCTAAGCCGCGGTCACAAACCGCGCAAGGCAAAGTCACACGCAAATCTTGTGCGAGCCAAGCTCGTGCGAGCAAAAGTCACGACCCAAGCTTTTGCGAGCAATAATCGCGAGTCAGTCTCGCACAAAATGACATTGCACGTCAAACTTACGTAAAACAACATTAACTTCACCAACGGAGGTATCAGTCAGCCTCAATAAAAATGGAGGCGCCGTATTTGTACCCATGCGCCTTGCCGCACCAAGTTTCCCTTTTCGACCTTGTACAAAAAGTACTCGGTGATACACTCGGGGGGGCAACAGAAACTCCACATCTCAGTAATCTCTTCCCTTGGGCGCTTAGTCCGCCATGCATGTTACACCTTGCGCACATCGCATATACAGCGTGTATCGCACACGCATCACTCACTCATCGTACACATTACATACCGTGCACATCATACCTTGTGCACACGTTACATACCTCGCGCCTTGCGCACATAAGGCGCAATTGCGCATATTATAGCAAGTACGGAAAGGCCCATGACGGTGCTTCCAGAATCGCAGAGCGAACAAGAGCCCACGCGCACAAGCCACGCGCCAAACTTGCGCAGGCAGCCAGCACGTGCGCGCGCGACACGAGCACGCGTGGCCGAGGTGAGAAGGGCCTGCGCGCGCGCGGCCTGCACGCCCACAACCTGCGCACGCGCAAGGCCTGCGCGCGCGGCCAGCCTGCGCGCGCGCGCGGCCAGCCTGCGTGCGCGCAAGGCCTGCGCGCGCGGCCAGCCTGCGCGCGCGGCCAGCCTGCGCGCGCGGCCAGCCTGCGCGCGCGGCCAGCCCGCGCGGCCTGCGCACGTGCGGCCGCGCCCGCGGCCTGCACGCCCGCAACCTGCGCGCGCGGCCAGCCCGCGCGGCCTGCGTGCGTATGGCCGCGCACGCGGCCTGCGCGCGTGCGGCCCGCGCGCTGCTAGCTCACGCAAGGCCTGCGCGCGGTCAGCCCGCACGCTGCTAGCTCGCACGGCCAGAGCCCGCCCCAGCGGCCTTTCCTCGCACGCGCTGTTTTGACACTCGTGTACCGCACCGGCCCCCGTCCGCAGGCATCCAGGCGCCCGTTCGCCAAGCCTCCACGCAACATAATACCGCAATCCATCGCCGCCGCCTCGGATCTCTCGCCGGCACCCACCATGACAGCAAGGAATTCCAGAAATCTCTCCTCACGCTCGCTTCGTTCCCGGACAAGTAGAGATTTGGGGGGCATTTGATGGGTTCCCCCTTTTTATGGAAAGTCATGGGTGGGTCCCACCCCCCATGATCTCTCATGGAGATGATGGGGGCGGACCCCACTCCCTCCCCTCATGGGGAAACCGCCGCCATAGGAACCGCCGCCGGCGAGAGGCCAAGCCACCACCGGCGGCCGGCCCTCCCAGGCCACCACGACCGTGGCCGGCCTCGGCCATGGCCACCCCAGCCATGGCCGACCGGGGCCATGGCCTCCCCGGCCATGGCCGACCGGGGCCATGGCCGGCCGGGGCCATGGCCGGCCGTGGCCATGGCCGCCCCGGCCATGGCCGCCCGGCCATGGCCGGCCGTGGCCATGGCCCCCCCGGCCATGGCCGCCCCGGCCATGGCCGCCCCGGCCATGGCCGCCCCGGCCATGGCCGCCCCGGCCATGGCCGCCCCGGCCATGGCCGCCCGGCCATGGCCGGCCGGGGCCATGGCCGCCCGGCCATGGCCGGCCGGGGCCATGGCCGCCCGGCCATGGCCGGCCGGGGCCATGGCCGCCCGGCCATGGCCGGCCGGGGCCATGGCCGCCCGGCCATGGCCGCCCCGGCCATGGCCGGCCGTGGCCATGGCCGGCCGTGGCCATGGCCGGCCGTGACCTTGGCCGCCGCCGACCTCCCTCGCCGGCCGCCCGACTGTCGCCGCCGTCATGACGGCCCACCATCGTGGGAAGCCCCCCCCGGCCGTCCGATCAAGGGGAGAGCCCTCCCTGCCGTCCGATTAAGGGGGTAACCACCCATTTCCCCACCACTAACCCACTATGTTAGTGGTGGGGCCCGCCATAACTTCCCCCTGGAGCCTATAAAAGGACCCCAGGGGCTCCTCATTTAATCAACTTTCTCCTCCTACGCTTCTTCTTCTTCTTCCTCAGGTGGGAGCTTTCCCATTCTTCTCCTCCGGCGGCCACCCCTCGTCGCCAACAACCAGCGGCCGCCTCTCGCCGCCAACCACCGGCCGCCGCCCGAGGCCTCCAGCGGCCACCAACGGATACTAGCACCCGCCTACAGCTACCAGAGCCTGTCATCGGCTATTAGCACCCCGCCAGAGCACAGTTACAAGGGGAGCACTCCAAGGACTGAGAAGGACGCACAAAGGAAGCCGTGACAACCCCTGGACACGCGTCACCTCTGAGCGCATGCGACTGAAGTATCTCGCGCATTCCACCATCCAAGTCCCGTTGGCGTGGCAGTCTGTTGCCCACCAACGAGCGCATATACTCTCTCTCTCCTCAAGATTGTAACGGGAGCGGCCTGTCACCCCGATTTCCCCCGTCAAAGTGTAAACTCCAACAAGCTAGTGGATTTTGATCGGCACCGACCCGGTCACGTGGTTTTTCACCCGGTTGAAGGGTTTTCCACGTTAAAACGTCCCGTGTCCATCCCCCATTTTCCAACTGACTGTGTGCGCGCTCGACCGCTCCGCGAGCTAAGGCGGTCCAAGAATATTCGACCCGACCGGAGCATCGAGTTAGACCGCAACACTTACAATGAGCAACGGGCTCGCAAACACCAACTTTCGAGATCTATGCAAACTGGCAAGCTCATAACTGCGCAAGGTTGGACAATTCGCCTAAGCAAACTTATAGAACTAGCAGTCCTCGCGAAAGATCGATTTCTACGCATAAAGTTGAACAAATAGACTCGCACATCCAAAGCTGCAAGACCAACAGGAAAAAACTTCAGACTCATTTTTTACAAGTTGCAACCCCCGAAAATTAGGGTGCATTTGATGGGGTTCATCTAAAATCGATCCGAGTAGGACCAAACTTTCTAGACCGCGTCACTGATCGGATCACATAAATGGTTCGCCTTGACCGTGCAAAACGCGCCTCAATTGAGCACCCCCATACGTGAAGCGCACATGCCTACGCATGCAAGTCCGCATGAGTCCTTGCACACATACGCGCACCCTTGTGCCCGCGATGTGCGCACTGTAAGACCCCTTTCCCAAGACTTACGATGAGGCGTATGTGGGGGGTCTAATGCTCAGAACTGCCGCCTTACGGTGACACCAACACACGGATTAGTCGGCACCACAAGACACTGATTCTGCCGGAAGTACGATCATCCAGGCCAACCTGAGAAATGAAGCAATTTATATAAAGTCAAGTCCACTATCACACATATAATAAGTCCATCAATGAGCACAAATGAAAGAGAGTAAGGGCTAATGCCCATACATGTCCAAAAGTAAAGTAAAACATTTTCTCACTCTACGCATGCAGAAGCTACTCAAAAACTAACAACTGTCTAGGGATGGATGATAGTAGTGTGCTGCATCGGCTACTGAAGTCTTATCACCTCGTCCAGCTGGTCGTGCCGCTACTCCGAATCCTCGTACACTTGGTGTTACGGCCACATCCGGTCATTAGTTAAAAAGACTAAGTCGTTTTATCGTCGCATCCCCCCGACGAATCCTAGATACCGAGGGAGAGGAAGAAAATGAGGACAACAAAGCAGTAGAACAAGCAGGTGACATGTCTGTGAGGCCCTAATTCAGACCCCCACAGAATTCCTATATCTTAATCCGGTTGCCAAGAATTCGTTTTAACATAAAGATATAAATATTAATATATGAGTACAAATTAACCACATAAACTATAACTCGTACCTTCAAGCATTCTGCAGCGCGATCAACCTAGCATTTTGTTGCACACTCAGTATCCCTTTAGCGCCCTAAACAAAAGAGACGGTAAACTTAGTCATAAAAATATGACTAAGTGAGGAACATAAATCTTGAACTGCTATACAGACAAACAATAAACATTAGGCATATAAACTCAAGTGCAGAAACAGTAAATCTAAGAGATACAACATATAAATACTCACTCAATTATCTTTTGTATGATTGTATTTACTTTATTTGTTGTTTATGAAAACTTATCGTTCTTATAACTAATTTTCCTCTATACAATCTTCAATTTCCTTTCTTATTTATCTTCTTCTGATAACGTAGGAAATCATGAGGGTATGTTGAATCACTTCTGCCCCCTGGCCTTCAATGGCCCCTGGCCTTCATCGGGCCCTGACACTATCAACGACCCCTGGCCTTCAACGGCCCCTGGCCTTCAATGGCCCATGACACTATCAAACGTATTTTGCCATGGGTATTTATCTTTCAGTTTAATTTGGTTATGTCGTCATCAAATTCAACATTATGTGTAAGATATATTTTATTTCAATTTCCCTCAGAATCATCACATATATTTGTTATTTCAAATGCCGCATCCTTTAGCAATTTTAAGATATCTGTGATTTAAAACTACGAACAATATACTTTCTAAAAGGTGAGAATAGAAGAGCATAAATAAAGAAGTAAAAACTCACAACTTTTCCTTTGCCTTTATCAGTTCTAGGGTTTTCATTGTGCGTATCACCAGACGCCATTGAATGTCTTGTGTTCAAGGCTAGCTAAACACCTAGAGAGGGGAGGGGGTGAATAGATTTTTATCTCTATTTAAATCTTCTTACTTGTTAGCCAATTTTTGTGCTTAGTGATTAGGTTAGTTTTAGCTTTCAAGAACATTCACAGACGACACAACAATTTTATAGTTATTCCTCAATCTTGGGTACGTCCACTGTCCCTCTACGCCTTTCTAACAGTGTGTTAGACTAGGCTCTTCCCACAAAACTCGGCTCCTTAAGATCTTACAGCACAGATCCCGCATGATCTCACAGGTCACACAGACCTACCACTTAGGCACTAAGCCAAACCGCATATCACTAAGACCTTTCACTCGACACTAAGCCAAACCACAAGTCACTAAGACCTTAGCCTTTATAACACAAGCTTGCAACTTCAGACTCACAAAGAATCTATACAGAAGAAATAAAAGGTGATTAGATTAGAAACCAGAGCAAGAACTTTGTGTCTACTTCTTCCCAGACTGAGAAGATATCAGCCAAAGCTTTTGTTGTTGAAGACAATGAAGTCGGCAGTTGAATCTTTCATTAAACAGCTATCTTTTCTTTTGTATAGCTTGTAGTTCTGCTTCCTCAGAATTGCTTCTGAACCTACTATTGTAGATGGTGATTACTTCAACTATCTTTTTTCTCAGCTAAGTTTTTTGTGCAGAACAACTTCTTTAGGCTCGACAAGAAAGGCGAGGAAGAAGATGAAATTCGGCCGCACTTTCTTTTTCAGAAAACCTAGACAAGGATTCAATTTTTTACTATGGCCGATTTGCTTCTTTATATTTGACGGCCAATCAAGCAGTGGGCCCACCACCAGGATTGATGGCTGAGATTCAGCCATACAACACATTCTTTCCATTTACTCTGGATTCAACGGCTCTTTGCTGTGTGTGGGCCCCAACACTTAAATATGAAAAAATTTCATTCCAAGTGCAGAGGATGATGACAGCTGGCCCCAGCGCCTCTGGCAGCAATCCTGCAACATTTAAATTTTGGTTGACTTTTGGACTTTGCTGACGTCAGCATGACTCAGCATTTGTGGACTTAGACAAAATTCAAGCATTAAAAGCAAAGGCGTTGAGTGAGTAAGCATCACTCAACACCACAACACTTAGACAAAATTCTCTGTCTAGGCGTTGAGAGCGATTAGCTCGACGAACACTGAGCTCTGTTTGACGAACTCTGATCTCTACTCAAAAAGATCAGTTCGACGAAAGCTAAGCTCAGTTCGATGAAGCCAAGATCCGTTCGAAGAAAGAGTAAATTCAGTTCGACGAACTCCAGGCTCAGTTCGACGAAAGCCAAGCTCAGTTCGACGAAAGTGAAAATTCAGTTCGACGAACTCCAGGCTCAGTTCAACAAAAGTAAAAGCAACACTCAACGCTTTTGGACTTAGCCAAATATCTGTGTCTAAAAACACATAAGCAAGGATACAATCAACGCTATTGCTCCATGGCGTTGAGTGAGTGAGCTACACTCAACGCCTTGCTACTTAGATAGATTTTCTGTCATGGAGTTGAGTGAGTAAGCTACACTCAACGCTAGTGGACTTAGTTAAAATTTTGCCCAACTTTTATGTAGCGTTGACAGGCACAACAACAATCAATGCTAAAAGTTGTATGACGTTGAATGAGTAGACCACACTCAACGCCCGTGGAATTAGCCACATTTTCAGGCTGTTTCTCTAGGCTTTGACTGACTCAGCCTGACTCGCAAATTTTTGTTGTATGGCGTTGAGTGAGTAGACTACACTCAACGTCTGCGCACTTAGCCATATTTTTGGCTATCTACCAATTAGGCTAAGATAGACTCAGTGCCATTTGTTATATGGCATTGAGTGAGCTCTACTCACTCAACGCATGTATACTTAGGCAAATTTCCAGCTAGATAGTATTGATTCCTTACCTCTGGCATTGAGTGAGCTTGCTCCACTTAACGCCTGTTGACTTAGTGGATTTTTGCTATGTTCAGGAGCCATCTGTTGTGTCCACTTGTCCAATTAATGTGATATGGACTAACCTGCACTCATGACCACAAATACACATCAAATACAGTTGATGTGTGAGACATTGACCTGCTTGACTTCTCACAAATTAGGGACATTGGGAATAATGAACCCAACAATCTCCCCATATTTGAAGAAGTCAAAACCCTTATCCAAATTGTTTTCTTTCCTTGGTCAATGACACACACAACCTATACAGCAAAATAAATATTTAATTCTTACATAGCAGAATAAGGAAGTGTACCTCATTTCCTGCCTGTATGGTGAGCATCACCTACTCATCCTGTTTTGCTGCATGGTGTTTGTCCTTACTTGAGTGCCTTTATCACTTTCTACCCTATATGGGTACAACTCTTTCTCCCCTTGGGTTTGTTGCATGATAGTGATCATCTCCTTGGTTGTCAAATGTCCTTCTCTAGATGAATGGATATGTCCTTCTCTCCCCCTTTCCATCTCTCCCCCTTGCCATCTCTCCCCCTTGCTATGACCTTCTCTCCCCCTTTTTGACTTCTGCAGAATAAGCAGATAGGGGCTGACCTTTCTAGAGTAACTTACTCCCCCTCAGTAGAAGCTTCAGTTAACTGATACCACTGGAGAGTCTTTATCTTCTGTAAGAGGAACAATACCTGCACCAAAAAAAATGCAAAAGAGAGTGACTGAAGCTAGGCCAAGTTCAACATACCCAACTCAAATTTGAAGGTGTTGAACTTTGCTTCATCTAATGGCTTAGTGAAGATATCAACCACTTGCTTGTCTGTGGGGACAAACTCAAGACTGATGTCTTTCTTCTCCACATGCTCCCTAATAAAATAATATCTAATTTCTATGTGCTTAGTCCTGCTATGTGAGATAGGATTCCTAGCAATAGAAATAGCACTTGTAGAATCACAGTATAGAGGAGTTCTACTTACCTAAAGGTTGTAATCCTGGAGTTGATACTGGATCCACATCAACTGAGCACAGTAGTTGCCTGCTGATATGTACTCTGACTCAGTAGCGGATATAGCTACACTAGTTTGCTTCTTGCTGCTCCAAGATACTAGCCTTCTTCCTTAGAACTGACAGGTTCTAGTAGTGCTTTTCCTATCTTCTTTGCAGCATGCAAAATCTACATCTGAAAATCCTGTTAGATCAAAATACCTATTTCTAGGGTACCATAAGCCAAGATATGGTGTGCTTTTAAGATACCTCAAGATTCTCTTTGTAGTAGAGTAATGAGATTCTTTGGGGTAGGCCTGATACCTAGCACAGACACATGTAACATACATGATGTCAGGCCTACTGGCAGTCAGGTATAGAAGGGAGCCAATTATCCCTCTATATAAAGACTCATCAACAAGTTTCTCTTCCTTATCTTTGCCTATATGCATACTTGATCCCATGAGAGTTATCATGGTGGAGGCATTCTCCATACCATACTTTTTGATTAGCTCCCTGGTGAACTTGGATAGGGATATGGACAAACCATCATCAGTTTGTCTTACTTGGAGTCCCAAGAAGAACTTTGAGCTCACCCATGTTGCTCATTTCAAACTTCCCTTGCATAAGTTTAGCAAACTTCCTGCAAAGGTTGTCATTAGTTGATCCAAAGATAATGTCATCGACATATATCTGGACTAGGATAAGCTTGCCCTTTTATTCCCTTAGGAATAAGGTCTTGTCTATCTTCCCCCTTGAGAATTTGTTCTCAATGAGGAAGCTAGACAAGGTTTCATACCAAGCCCTGTGCTTGCTTTAGCCCATATAGAGCTTTCTTAAGATTATAGACAAACTTTGGAGAGTTAGGATCTATAAAACCTGGTGGCTGATCTACATATACTTCCTCTTTCAGGTCCCCATTCAGGAATGATGACTAACATCCATCTAGTAGACTCTGAATCCCTGATAGGCAGCAAATGCAAGGAATACCCTTATTGCTTCCAATCTTGCTACTGGTGCAAATGTTTAGTCAAAATCTATGCCTTCTTCTTGTCTGTAGCTTTTAGCCACCAGTCTAGCCTTATTTTTGACAATAATTCCATCTTGATCGACCTTGTTCCTGTAGATCCACTTGGTCCCTATGACATTTTGTCCTTGTGGTCTAGAAACCAACTTCCAGACCTTACATCTCTTAAATCGGTCCAGTTCTTCTTGTATTGCTACAATCCAGAACTAGTCTTTGATTGCTTCTTCAAACTTCTTGGGCTCTTCTTGAGACAGAAAGCTTAAGTAGAGAGCTGTATTCATGTTCTTGCTTCTATTCTGGATACCATGATTTGCATTACTAATGATTTGGTGTGTTGGATGGTCCCTTAGATGCCTGGTAGCTGGAGGCAATCTAACTGCAGCTTGCTGATCTTCAAGGTTTTCAGCTAGCCGGTCTTCAATTTCTTCAAGTATGTCTTGCCCTTCTCTTGGAATGGACAGTCCATCATCAATATCTTGGACTATGGGGGTAGCTTCCTTGATGGTCAGCTTGTCCATCATCTGCTATGAACCTATAATACTATAAGAGGAGGATCTAGGTAGCTTACTATTAACCATGTTGGATTCATCAAAAACAACATGCATTGACTCGTATATAACTTGGGTAGTTAAATTGTAGATTCTATATACCTTACTATGAGTGCTATACTTAATAAAGATCCCTTCATGGGACTTGGCAGCAAACTTAGTTAAATGGATTTTTCCATTGTTGAGTACATAGCACTTGCAACCAAAGATCATGAAATAGCTCAGGTTTGATTTTCTGCCCTTCAAGATCTCATAGGGAGTCTTCTTGTGACTCTTGGTGATAGAAGCCCTATTAAGGACATATCATGCAATATTAACTGCCTCAGCTTGGAAGTATTCTGGGAGAGATGAGTCACTTAAAAAGGTCCTACCGGCCTCTATGAGATTCCTATTTTTCCTCTTAGCAATTTCATTTTACTGGGGTGTTCTAGGAGAGGAGAATTCTTGATGAATCTCTTGCTCTTCCCAGAACCTTTTCATGCACTCAGACTAAAACTCAGTCCCATGATCACTTCTGATTTTGACAACAGTGCTGTTGAATTCATTCTGAATTTTGCTTGACAAATGTCTGGAATACATCAGGGGTTTCAGATTTCTTCCTTAGAAAGAACGCCCAGGCAAATCTGGAAAAGTCATCAACAACTACATGGGTGTTGACTTTCCTACCTAGACATTGAATTGATATAGGACCAAACAGATCCATATGCATGAAATATAAGCACCTCACTAAGTCTTTAGTGTCAATGCTCTTAAAGGAAGTCTTAGTCTGTTTGCCCTTTTGGCATGCATAGCAGATACCCTCCTTAGTGCATATAGACTTAGGGTCATTCCTAACAAGCTCCTTGTTGAACATCTTTCCTATGGTCCTATAATTCAGATGGGCTAGCCTATTGTGCCTTTGGACACAGGAAGAGGCTTTCTCATCTGCAACTAGGCATACAAGTGAGTCTTTGCTTAAGCATAGGAAATATAAACAGTAAACATTTCCAATCCTAGTGCCTGTTAAGATGACCTCTTGATCACTTAACCTCCTAATTTGGCACTCATCCTTGTGGAATACTATGTCATAGCTAGCCAAGATCACAGAGTTGGCTGATGCTTACCAGGTTGTATTACAACAATTCCACATAGGCTACTCTAGTGATAATGATTATGTCATTAGATATCTTACCATAACCTCTAGTCATCCCTTTTTTCTGACCCACCAAAGATAACCTTTGGTCCATTCCTTACTGGAGCATAATCCTTCAGCATGCTCCTTGTTCCAGTTATGTGCCTGGAACATCCACTGTCCAAGTACTATATAGTGGTATGGGCACTTGGACTAACCTGTAAGACACAAATCAGTTAACCTTAGAACCCTAATTTTTCTTGGGTCCTATATGCATGTTAGACTGAAAATGACTATGCCTTCCTGCAGCTTTTCTGATAGGCAAACTAACATTGGCTCTCTACACACTATGATTGTGCCAGCAATACACAACAAAGTGGCCTACCATGCCACAACACCAACACTCATGGATGTTGTACCTTCTTTTCATAGAAGGTCTAGTGGCTGTGTTAACAATAACTTTTGGAGCAATAGTCCTGTTCTTTTGATTCCCAGCCCCAGTCTGACAAGTGGTGGGTCTGACAGTAGAAGTGCTTGGGAGATCTTGAGCCCTTCTAGCAGCTGCTTTCTTTTCAGAAAGCATACTCTTAATGGCCTCAGAGATGCACAGATCTTGTCTACTGACAACCTTGCCCTTTGTCTTAGAGTGGGCTAGAAGATCTGGAGAACAGTCAGCAACTTTACCCTTGACTGAAGGGGCTGGTGCACTAAACATAAATGGTCCATGATAGGCCATTTGTATTTCCTCATAGGCTGCCTTAAAGGTACTTGCACCCTTGCTGTATATACTACCATCGTGTGGAACATCTTTGTTCACACTAGAGGGTCTAGCATTCTTCTAGTGACCATAAATACTCTCCTGGCCATGCCTGTTAGAAGGTAGTTGTACTTTATTTAATTTAATAGGAGGCTTAGAGGCTAGTGGCTGCACTTAATCTTTGCCCTTTCCCTTGGGATTGACAGCTCTTGTTCTTCCCTTGAAACCCAACCCATTCTTTCCCTTTTAGGAGGATAAGGAGTCTATCAAGGGCAGCACTGTACTAAGCTTGGAGTAGCTAGCCACTAGTTCTCTCTTTTTTTGGAGCTTTCCTTCAAGATTTATGATATGGTTATTTTTGAAGGTTATGGTGCTCATCTGAATGATTGTTATATTCTTCAGTTTGATAACTTCTTGCATCTTCAGATCCAGAAGTTTTGCTGATTCTGAAATAGTAAGTTGTAGAGAAGCAATTTCCTGAGCCTACTGTTTGGCTAGGAGCTTGCTTTTCTTTTGAGCCTGTATGAGTGCACCATAGTTATCAATCAATTGATTGATGTTTCCTTCAGATTCCGAGCCATCATTATCATTTGATGCAGAGGCACAAGAATCTAAAATTGATTCATAATCCGGAGGAGCTAGTAATAGAGATTACCTTGCTTGGACCAAGCTGATCCTAGCTGAGTTCTTCATCAGACCTAGCCAACAGCCCAAGACAGCAACTGTCTTCTTCATAATCCACCTCTGAATCACATCAGGCTGTGATAGGGGGCCCTGACTTCAACCCTGGCAGTAGGAAGAACCTTCTCAGCTTCTTCTTCTATAGATGCCAACCTTTTAATGTATTCTACTTCTACAGCTCCATCTTTAGTAGAGTACAACCCTATGTAGGCTTCTTCTTCTTTTTCTTTTGATTTTGATGAGGAGGTGTCAGTCCAGCTTCTTTGCTTCTTAGAAATGAGAGATTTCTCCTTCTTGACTTTTTGCTGGTGGTCCTTTTTCTCACCACGTTCCCTTATTTTGATTGGGCAGTCGGCTATTACATGCCCAGGCTTTCTGTAATGATAACAAGTCATGTTAGATGAAGCCTATTTACTAGTTTTGGAACCATACCTTTCCTCCTTAGAGGATTTCCTCCTTACCTTGTAGTAGTCATCCTTGGGATGAGAGGAGAAGGAAGGCCGGCCTCTCCAGTGCTTCTTCTTCATGAACTTATGGAATTGCCTGGAGAAGACAACAAAATCTTCATCAGACCATTGGCAGTCTGATGTGCTTTTCTATGATCTTCCAGAATCAAATTCAGCATCTCTCCTTGGTGGAAAGGGAGACTTTTTTCTGCTTTTGTTGGAGCCTTTAACTTTGAATGCTACAGCCTTATATCTTGCCTGAGACTTGATGTGGTTCTCCTCTTCTTTTCTGGCAGCCAGCTGCATCTCATATGACAGCAGCTTCTCAAAGAGGGTGTAAGGAACAGTGTCACCCAACTTTGCCACTTCTTTGATGGCACAGATCTTTGTGTCCCAATCTCTAGTGAGAGATCTAAGGAACTTGTCATTCAATTCAGAGTGACTAAATACCCTTCCATAAGTTTTCAGTTCATTCACAATCCTAAAGAATTTTTCATAACAGGTGGTTATGTTGTCCCCCTTGGATTGCCTGAAAACCTCATACTCTTGGTTGAGCATGGAATTTCTATCATCTCGAACTTCATCTGTCCCCTCCATGTAGATCACCAGTGTGTCCCATATTTCCTTTGCTATTGTGCAATGGATCAGCTTCTGAAGTTTAGAGTCATCAACAACACTCGTAATTATATTCTTTGCTCTCTTGTCTATTGAGGCTAGGGCAAGCTCATCCTTAGTCATCTCATCATATGTCTTGGGTGTCTTGAACTTTGCATCCAGTGCTGAGACCTTCATTGGGATGAATGGTCCCTCTTCAACTACAGTATACATCCTAGGGTCAGCAGCTTCCTTGAACTGCCTCAACCTTGCTTTCCAGATGCCGAAGTATTCCTTCCTACAGATTGGAAGCCTCACAACACTCAGCTCCTTATTGGTCATTACTGAACCCATAGAGACAAACTTCTAGCTAACCTTGGAGATCTACTCAGACTGTTAAGCCTTTAAAGAGTAACCTCCCTCTGATACCACTTGAAAGTCTTGTGTTCAAGGCTAGCTAAACACCTAGAGGGGGGTTGAATAGGTTTTTGTCTCTTTTTAAATCTTCTTACTTGTTAGACGATTTCTGTGCTTAGTGATTAGGTTAGTTTTAGCTTTCAAGAACATTCACAGACGATACAACAATTTTATAGTGGTTCCCCAATCTTGGGTATGTCCACTGTCCCTCCGCTCCTTTCTAACAGTGTGTTAGACTAGGCTCTTCCCCCAAAACTTGGCTCCTTAAGAGCTTACAACACAGATCCCGCAGGACCTCACAGGTCACGCAGACCTACCACTTAGGCACTAAGCGAAACCACATGTCACTAAGACCTTAGCCTTTATAACACAGGCTTATAACTTCAGACTCAAAAAAAATCTATACAGAAGAAATAAAAGGTGATTAGATTAGACACCAGAGCAAGAACTCTGTGTCTACTTCTTCCCAAACCGAGCAGATATCAGCCCAAACTTTTGTTGTTGAAGACAATGAAGTCGGCAGTTGAATCTTTCTTCAAAAAACTATCTTTTCTTTTGCAGAGCTTATAGTTCTGCTTCCTCAGAATTGCTTCTGAACCTGCTATTGCAGATGGTGATTACTTCAATTATCTCTTTCCTCAGCTTAGTTTTCTGTGCAGAACAGCTTCTTCAGTCTTGACAAGAAAGGCGAGGAAGAAGAAGTTTGGCCGCACTTTCATTTTCAGAAAACCTTGACAAGGATTTGATTTTTTGCTCTGGCCGATTTGCTTCTTTTTATTTGACGGCCAATCTGGCAGTGGGCCCACCACCAGGATTGATGGTTGAGATTCAACCATACATCACATTCTTTCCATTTACTCTGGATTCAACGGCTCTTTATTGTGTGTGGGCCCCATCACTTAAAGATGAAAATATTTCATTCCAAGTACAGTGGATGATGACAGCTGGCCCCCCAACGCCTCTGATAGCAATCTAACAACATTTGAATTTTGGTTGACTTTTTGACATTGCTGACATCAGCATGACTCAACATCTGTGGACTTAGACAAAATTCAAGCATTAGAAGCAAAGGCGTTAAGTGAGTAAGCATCACTCAACGACACAACACTTAGACAAAATTCTCTGTCTAGGCGTTGAGAGCAGTTAGCTCGACGAACGCTGAGCTCCGTTCGACGAACTCTGATCTCTACTAAAAAAGATCAGTTCGACGAAAGCTAAGCTCAGTTCGATGAAAGCCAAGCTCAATTTGATGAAAGAGTAAATTCTATTCGACGAACTCCAGGCTCAGTTCGACAAAAGCCAAGCTCAGTTCGACGAAAGAGAAAATTCAGTTCGACGAACTCCAGGCTCAGTTCGACGAAAGTAAAATAAATCGACGAATTTGGACTTAGCCAAATTTTCTGACCTTGGTGTTGAGAGAGTAAGCTCCACTCAATGCCAAACTACTTAACAAAATTTCTCTGTTATCTGGGGTTGAGTGAGTAAGCTACACTCAACGCTTTTGGACTTAGCCAAATATCTGTGTCTGAAAACACATAAGCAAGGATACAGTCAACACTATTGCTCCATGGTATTGAGTGAGTAAGCTACACTCAACGCCTTGCTACTTAGACAGATTTTCTGTCATGGCGTTGAGTGAGTAAGCTACACTCAACGTTAGTGGACTTAGTTAAAATTTTGCCCAACTTTTCAGTGGCATTGACATGCACAACAACACTCAATGCTAAAAGCTGTATGACGTTAAGTGAGTAGACTACACTCAATGCCTGTGGACTTAGCCACATTTTCAGCCTGTTTCTCTAGGCTTTGACTGACTCAGCCTGACTCATAGCTTTTTGCTGTAGGCGTTGAGTGAGTAGACTACACTCAGCGCCTGTATACTTAGCCATATTTTTGGCTATCTACCAGTTAGGCTAAGATAGACTCAGCGTCATTTGTTATATGGCGTTGAGTGAGCTCTACTCACTTAACGTATGTTGACTTAGGCAAATTTCCATCTAGATAGTATTAATTCCTTACCTCTGGCGTTGAGTGAGCTTGCTCCACTCAACGCCTATGGACTTAGTGGATTTTTGCTATGTCCTGGAGCTAATTGTTGTGTCCACTTGTTCAATCAATGTGATATGGACTAACCTGCACTCATGACCTCAAATACACATCAAATACAGTTGATGTGTGTGACATTGACCTGTTTGACTTCTCACAAATCAGGGACATTGGGAACAATGGACCCAACAACCATCCATTGCAGCATCAATGAAATCATTTACTTAGGGTTGCACAGTTAAGTAGCTACGATTAAATACCAACGACGATTACAACAATGACTCGAGAGAACTTGTACTTTCATCAGCCGAAAGTACACTGGTCTGCAATTGAACGTCAGATGGACGTCCGCAAGCAGGACAACTTGAATCTCATTGGGGAGATGGAGCGGCAAGGAGGTGGGCTCGAGGAGACCTCTCCCGGAAGACACATTGCGCGAGCCCGAGATCAGATGCGCTTGGTCAACCAGGAGCTAACGGCTGTGAGCGCCTACTCCTACCCGCGAGTGCCTCCGAGGTTGGGGAGGCGAGGCCGGGGCCGTTGGCAATGATTCTAATACTGAGCTCATTGGTTCCTGCCTCCTTTTATTCTAGCTTCTCGCTTGGTCCTGTAATAAAATTAAACCAATATTTTAAATTTTCCCTCGCTCGGCAAGTGGTCATCTATGTATTTTTAACAATGTTCTCTCCTAGGGTAATGCATTTATTCTGCTGAATGTCATGCTTGCTTTATCTGCCTTCGTTGCACTGTGCCTTTCGCTTACTCGGGAACTCTATCTGGAGGCTTTCACCATTTGCAGGTAAGAAGCGGCAGCTGGGTCGGGCGAATTACGAGGCGCCAGAATATTAAAAGATGCTATCTGCACCCCCGCCTGAGAAAAACCTAATGATTGCCGAACTTTTCTATAAATAGGCCGGCTCACCAACCGCATTTACTTCCATTTGATTCTGGATCTTCGTTCTCCTCTCATACACTCGCCACTTTGAGATGTCGCGCCTGCGCAAACCTAACTTCCCTCGCACATTCGTAAAATGCTGGGCTCGATGTGCGCAATGTTTCATTGACCACGATTTTCCCCTACAAGTTGACTGAGGAGGAGTACACTTTCGCGGTGGCCAATTACATCCTGCCAGGGTTCATCTCGCGACATCCCGAGAGCCTCGACAAAATCAACTTCTTGCTGGAAGGGAAACTCACCATCCCCCTAAAGCACTTTGAGGTGGGGTTCTGCCTTCCCCTCTGACCGGAGGTGTGCCAGACCCTCCAGTACTTTGGAGTGGTTCTCGGCCAACTCAACCCGAACTATGTCACACTTCTGGTAGCATTTGCCTGCTACATGTGCGTGAAAAGGATCGGGTTCAACCTCTCGGTCTACCAAAGCCGTCCAACTTTCGATCCAAGAGTGGGATCGTCTTATTCTCGGGCCAGATGATCAAGACGAGCGGCCTCGCCAAAAAGAACCACCACTAGACCCAGAAGTTCATTTTCGTTTCCGGGAACTTCGACAACGTGCCCCTCTCGCCCGTTCAATACGACGAGGAGACCTACAAGCCTCCCGCACTTGGGGGGCACAAGACCGCCCTCCTCACCTTATTTGGAAACAAGAACTTCGATGTCAAGTTCTTGTGGCAGGACCTCAACTCCCTTCTTCCAGTCCTCGCTGCTGAGGGTATCATCTCGCCTCTCTTTCTTTGTTGATGCCTTGGGATTTAGCAAAACTAACCCCTACTGCCCGCGCAGGTGAGAAAGAAGTTCCTCTCCACCAGCCGTACTAGGAAACCGAGACTCTCTCCCACCTCCTATCTCTCACACAATCGGCAACTTTGGCATGCTGGGAGGAGCCGGGTACCTCGTCCCAGCCGAGTGCCTAGAAGCGGAAGCCGGATGCTCCTCCCCTAGTATCTTCCAAGAAGTCCAAAACATTCGCACTGGTTAAGGGCAAGTCAATCACTTAGACCCCTGCCAAGGCCCCGCCCACGACGAGTACGATGAGTACTTCCGTAAAGATTGCTGCCACCATGGAGAAGGCTCCTGGGGGACTGGTGCCGAGAGGGCATCAAAACTTCAGCCTCGGCAAGAGGCACCTGGACGAGATGGGCCATCCTCTTCTCCAGTGGGACCCCGAGGCTAACCGCGCCTCCATCTAAATGCTCCTGCCAACATGGATGGAGCAAGATACTACAAGCAGAGAGGCCTCACACTTGTCTTCGGGTTGTACAGCCGGAAGGACGCCATCCTCTATGACAAGGAGTCAACTTGGACCCTTGCGCATGAGACTGCGCGGGCCCAGCTGGCGCCCTTGAGCTCACGCATATGGCATCAAACCGAAGCCTCAACCTCGAATGGAACCTAAACGAGGTTCAAAAGTCTTTGGATCTCGCCACAACAGAGGTGACTTCCCTGAAGTGCCAACTAGCGGCCTCCGAGGAACTTCTTGTCAGTCGCCCAGTGCAAAGGGTGAGTGTCCCACTCGATACCCTTTCACAGTTTCACCGCATTCCCAGTTAACTTTCTTTCAATTTCCATGTTAGGACCTTGTGGATGCCGAGCTGCTGCACGCACAGGTGGCGGGTCTTGAACGCGAGGTATCAGGGCTGAAGGCCGAGAACAAGTGTCTGAAAGAAACCCTCCTCCCGCCACCCCCGGGCGAAAAGGTCAAACGACATCAATACAATAATTATAAAATCGAAGTGATGATGCAGGAGAACACCAAGGGGGGCATCCAAGAACACGATCGAGGTGCTGCGAGGTGTCGGGATGCTGAGCGAGAAGGTGGGGGGCTTACGACGCGAAGCGTCCTACCATGGTTGTTCACCCCCATTGAAGTGCCAGAGGGCAAAGATCTATAGCACGAGGATGGCCTCGACTCACTTCTGAGCGAAGAATCTTCCAGCGAGAAGTCCGACGACTCATCCTGAAGATTTTCTGCCTCTCAACTTTTTTATTGTACTTTTTTCCTCTTTTTTGAAATACATGTAATGGGTGAGACCCCTAATGTATTCGAGTATATATAAAAGATTCTTTTTTGGGCATGTTCTTGTATTTTTGTAAGGATGACGCTTTCACTTTTAACCATTTGCAAATGCTTCTGCGCATTTGAACATACCTTAGGTTATTAGGTGGTGATTGTAGTGCCAATTGCAACTCGCGCTTATGAATCATGTCTAGGGGGAGACAACCTTGACCCCTTCACGGGGCAGGTCCGATACGTAGTTGTGCCCAATAAATGCTACTGAGAGGGTCCTACCGAGAAGAGCCTACCGAGAGGATTCTGCCGAGAGAGTTATGCCAAGAGAGGCTTGTCCTCTTAATAAATGCCATCTCTCTTAGAGCAACTACTCCTTGAAGCCTTCAATGCCCACCGAGGGCCCAACAGATCTGCCAGCTAGGTGAGATCCTGACAGCGGGAATGGCTTGAGACTTAGTTTTTCAACATTTCACAATGTCCACTGGGGGCCCAACAGACCTGCCAGCTAGGTGAGAGCCTGATAGCGGGAACATCCCGGGACTTGGTTTTTTAACATTTCACAATGTCCACCGGGGGCCCAAAAAATCTGCCAGCTAGGTGAGAGCCTAACTGCGCGAACTGCCTGGTACTTAGTTTTTTAACATTTCACAATGTCCACTGGGGGCCCAAAAAACCTGCTAGCTAGGTGAGAGCCTGAAAGCAGGAATAACCCTGGACTTTGTTTTTCAACATTTCACGAGGTCTACTGGGGGGCCAACAATCATGCCAACTAGGTGAGAGCCTGACAGTGGGAACAACCTAGGAATTAGTTTTTCCACATTTCACAATGTCCACCGGGGTCCCAACAGACCTACCATCTAGGTGAGAGCCTGACAACGGGAACAATCGAGACTTAGTTTTTCCACATTTCAAGACATCCACTGGGGGCCAAACAGACCTGCCAGCTAGGTGAGAGCCTGACAGCGGGAACAACCCAGGACATAGTTTTTCAACATTTCATGACGTCTACCGGGGGCCCAATAGACCTGCCAGCTAGGTGAGGGCCTAACAGCAGGAACAACCCGGGACTTAGTTTTTCCACATTTCACGATGTCCACTGGGGGCCCAATAGACCTGCCAGCTAGGTGAGAGCCTGACAGCGGGAACAACCCGGGACTTAGTTTTTCAATATTTCACGATGTCCACTGGGGGGCCAACAGACCTGCCAGCTAGGTGAGAGCCTGATAATGGGAACAAATCAGGATTTAGTGTTTCAACATTTCACGACGTCCACCGGGGGCCCAACAGACCTGCCAGCTAGGTGAGAGCCTGACAGCGAGAACAACTCGGGACTTAGTTTTTCCACATTTCACGACGTCCACCGGGGGCCCAACAGACCTGCCAGCTAGGTGAGAGCCTAACAGTGGGAACAACCCGAGACTTGGTTTTTCAATATTTCACAACGTCCACAGGGTGCCTAACAGACCTGCTAGCTAGGTGAGAGCCTGATAGTTGGAATAGCCCAGGACTTAGTTTTTTTAACATTTATTCAAGCCTTGAGGAGGTGGGGGGGGGGGGAGAAAAGAACATGCTAAAAGAGAGGAGTCAGAAGCAAGACATGCATTCCATTAATTCAGGGGTAGAAACATTTCAAGTCGTCGCCATTTCATGTATGGCTGATGGTTTACCCCTTCGCATTTTGGAGGTGATAACTTCCTGACTTGAGTGCTTCATCTACTATATAGGGGCCTTCCTAATTGTTGGGTATTATTGCCCACAATGTCCCATACTTGTAGAAGTCAGATTTGTAGAAGTCAAACATGTCAATGATATAAACAAAGTTGTATTTGATGTATGTTCAAGTTCATACATGCAGGTAAGTCCTTGTAACATTGATAGGACATGTATTCCAAGTGATGTGATAGGTGGTCACAAAGTAAAGATGTGGAGAGATAGAAATCTGTCTAAGTCCACAGGCATTGAGTGAAGCCAGTTCACTCAATGCCAGATGCAAGGGAGGATGTTGGATAGGATAAAATACAGGCATTGAGTAAAGCCAGTTCACTCAACGCCAGATGCAAGGGAGGATGCTGGATAGGCTGAAAATCACCTTAAGTCCACAGACGGTGAGTGAAGCCAGTTTACTCAATGCTAGATACCAAAAAACGTTGAGTTAGTTGTGGACAATCAAAGCCATGCAGTCTGCAAAGCAATTCTGCGGCCAAGTCCATAGACGTTGAGTGATGGTAGTTCACTCAACGCCAAATATCATTAATCGCCGAGTATAGTTGAATCTGTTAAAGCCTCAATATTGGTGTGTTGAATATTCGACTAAGTCCAGAAGCGTCGAGTGAACACAGCTCTCTCAACGCCAAAGCAGAAGGCATCGTGTTATGATAAAGCCTAAGATGACAGAAAACAGCTAAGTACAAAAGCTTTGAGTGATGAAGCTTTACTTAATGCTCTCAGCGCTTAGCAGACAAAGAAGTTGCAGCCTAGTCCAGAGGCCATGAGTGAAGCCAGTTCACATACCTCTCTCAACGCCTGATGGTGTAGAGAATTTGTCTAAGTCTAGATTCGTTGAGTGTAGGCCTTTCACTCAACGCACTCAATGCCTGGAGTGAATCTGAGAAATTGGCTAAGTCCATAACTGATGACATCAACGAAAGTCAACAAAGTTCAAATTACTTGAGGGAAAGCTACAGAACACGCCAAATAGCGCCAGAGGCTTATTGTACGTCTTCTTTCGTTAAAGCACGTTGCAGCTGTCAACTGTAGTTGGTCCCCACTGCTTCTTGGAGTTGTTAATCAGCGGAAGATAAAAGGGATAGGTTTAGAAGGAGCAACTTAACTTTTAGGGTTTCATTATTTTCACAAAGTTGCGGTTGGACTCTGTCTACTTCGCCATTGCTGCCGAGCTAAATGCTTGAAGTCGATCCAACTGAACAAAAAGTTTATTCGAGATAGCTGTAGCAATTTCTTCTGCTTTAGTAAGTTTAGATTAGCTTCTGATAAAGAAAGAGAAGAAGAGCCTTCAGGTTTTCTGTATGTTCAGGTTAGCTGTTTGAAGAACTCAAGATCTGTCAAGTCTTCAGTCTTTTTCTGTAAGTTCAGAAACAAAGTTATGAGATACTTCCAATAGTGGCAACTATTTACTGAAGATCCTTTTCCCGCTGCTGAGAAGATAGTTAGGGCTGAGATAACTCAATGCAGGAAGTAGACACAGAAATATCTCGCTGTCAAATTAACACAAATCAATTTCATTTCTATAGGATCCTTTTGGATCTGAGTTGTAAGGCCTTTATGCCTGAGGTAGGGAAGATTTGCCTGAGTGCAGGATTCAGTGTTTGGATCTGAGTGTAGGACCTTTGGGTCTAAGGTAAGATCCTTTTGGATCTGAGCTGTATGGCTTTTGATCCTGAGGTATGGCAGTTTGCCTGAGTTGTAGGAGAGTCATCCTCTTTGAGTGTAGGACCTTTCGGTCTGAGTGTAGGATTTAGATTTGGATCTGAGGTAGGGCCTTGTGCCTGAGTTGTAGGAGAGTCATTCTCTCTGAGGTAGGGTTATCCTCCATAGCCTGAACTGTAGGACTTGGATTCAAGTCCGAGGTAGGTGATCAATTGGTCACTGAGTTGCAGGAGCAAATTTGCTCTGAGGTAGGGCTTTGTGCCTGAGTTGTAAGTCTTGGAGAAGACTGAGAGATCCAAAGGGATCTGAGGTGTATGTTCTAAGGAGCTGAGTTTTTGGAGAAGTTCCTTGTCTAACAAGAAGTTAGAAAGGTGGGAGAAGAGTGGATATATCCATAATCTGGGGAACCACTATAAATTCGGTGTGTTTTTTGTGTTTTCTCTTGAAAACTTAAAAACTACTAACTCATAACACATTAAGTTAAAGATAATAATAATAAACCAAAAAACCTATTTACCCCCTCTAGATTGTTAGCTATCTTGAAATTAAAGACTTTCAAGTGGTATCAGAGGGAGATTGCTCAAGAAGGACCTAATAGTCAGAGCAGATCCCAATGGGTAGCTGAAACAAGTTCTATACTTATGGGTTCTAGAGAGAACCATAAGGAGCTAGGTTCCATTAAACTCCTCATCTGTAGGAAGGAGAGTTTTGGAATCTAGAAAGAGAGGATCAGACTATTTATGGAAGCCTATGACCCAAGGATCTTTATAACAGTCAGAGAGGGACCTTTCATCCCTATGAAGGTCTCAGTTCTGGATGCCAATGTCCAGACACCTAAGATATATTTAGAGATGACAAAGAATGAAATCATCTTAGCTATAATGGAGAAGAAGGAACAGAACGTTATTATTAGTTCCATAGATGATTCAACCTTTCAGAATCTTGTCCACTGCCAGACCTCCAAAGAGATGTGGGACACCCTTGTGGTCTACATTGATGGTACTGAAGAGGTGAGAGATGACAAGAAGTCCATGATCAACCAGGAGTATGAGGCTTTCAGGCAGTCACTAAAGGAGAACATAGTTGTTTGCTATGAAAGATTTTTCAGAATAATAAATGAACTGAGGACCTATGGGAGGGTCTTCAGTCATTATGAGATTAATGACAAGTTCCTAAGATCTCTCACTAGAGACTGAGATACTAAGATATGTGTCATAAGAGAAGTGACAAAACTTGCTGATACCATACATTGTTTGGAAAGCTACTCTCTTATGAGATGTAGTTAGCTGTTAAGAAAGAGGAGGAGGCCACTAGCAAATCCCTAGCCAAGGAAAAGACCTTGGACTTTAGAGTAGACTGCACCAGGAAGGGTAAGGAGAGGATTCACTCTCTTCTAAGGAGACCAGCTAAGTCAGTCAGCTGAGAATTAGATACATCAAACTACAACATGTTTGATGAAGACTTTGCTTCCTTCTCCAGGAATTTTTAGAAGTTGATGAAGAAGAAATAGTGGAAGAGCAGACCTTCCACCTCTTCTCATCACATAAAGAATCAATCCAAGGCTGACGGGTATGATTCTAAAACTAGTAAATATAATTCCTCTAAAGTTGTCTGCTATTATTACAGTAAACCAGGGCATGTGATAGCTGACTGCCCAATGAAGAAAAAGGAGGCTGGTGAGAAGAAACAGTACCAGCACAAGGGGAAGAAGGAGAAGTCCTTCATCGTAAAGAAGGAGAAGAGCTGGATAGACTCATCTTCATCAGAGTCTGAAGAAGATGAAGCCTGTATTGGGATGGTTGTTGCTGCTACTGAAAAAGAAGCTGAAGCAGCAAATAAAGACTATCCTGCTGCTAGAAAAAGGCATCAGGGCCCCTCTATCCCATTCAGACAGTGACTCAGAGGAGTATGAAGATGAAGAAGATGCCTACAACTACTATGGGTTGATGGCAATGTCTGATGAAGAATCCAGTTAGGGTCAGCCTGGTTCAGAAAAGGTACTTCCTCTATCTAGTTGTTCTTCTGAGTCTGGGTATGACACTAGTCCCTGTATAGAAGCATCTTCATCCAGTAGTGAAGGTGATTCTGAATCAGAAGGAGATGTCAATCAGTTGATTGATAGGTATGGTGAACTTATAGATGCCTTCAAGGAGTGCAAGAAGTTAACTAAAAAGCAAGTTGTGGAGATTGCCTCTCTTCAGCTAGCTGCTGTCCAGCATGCTGAGTCAACATCTTTGTTGGATCAGAAGGACAGGGAAGTCAGCCAACTTAAGGTCGTGAATCTCATCCAGATAGGCTCCATAAAGTTCTAGAATAGTCTCATTAGGGACCTTGAATAGAAGCTCTAGAGGGAGAAGAGAATTATGGCTAGTTTTTCTAAGCCCAATACAATGCTGCCCTTGATAGTCACTTTCTCCTCTTAGAAGGGTAAGAAGGGGTTGGTGTTTAAGGGAAATACTAGTGTTGCACCTTTCAAATGGAAGGGAAAATCTCCTATTCAGCCTATGGTTTCCAAGCCTCCCATTCCTTTTAGGAAATTTCAGTTACCTTCAAACAGGTATGACCAAGAGAGCATCTATGGTCACTAGATGAATGGTAGATCCACTAGTGTGAACAAGGAGGTTCACAGCTATAGTGGAAGGTATAGTAGGGGAGTGAGTGCCTTTAAGGCTGCTCATGAAGAAATTCAAATGGCCTATCATGAACCATTTGTCTTTGGTGCTCCAGCCCCCACTCTCAAGAATGTGGCTGTGGCCAAGTTTCAGAACCATTCAGCAAAGTCTCAGACTAAGGGTCAGTTTATCAGCAAGCCTGATTTGGGCATTTCTGATGCTATCAAGAGCATGTCTTATATAAAGAAGATTACTGCTGATGACACTCAGAGTAGGCCAAATAAGCCAGCTGGAAGACTTACCTTTAGACAGATCCTTGCTGAAAGGAATATGAAGAAGGCTGATGCTCCTCTTCCTTTTATTCAGTCAGGAGTTAACCAAACTTCAAAGGCTACACAGAGAAAAAGATATAACATTCATGAATGTTGGTGTTGTGGCAAAGTGGGACACTTTGCTATAAACTACTAGCACAATTCAAGTGTGTCAAGAGCAGCTGTTAGTCCACTAATCAGAAAAGCTGCTAGTAGACAAGTCCCTTTTCAGACTAACATGCACCTAGGACCCAATAGATATTGGGGTCCTAAGGTAAAATAATTTATGTGATGCAGGTTAGTCCAAGTGCCTATACCCCTATATGGTACTTGGACAATGGTTATTCCAGGCACATGACTAGGATGAGGAACAACTTAAAGGAGTATACTCCAGTGAAAGATGGACCCAAGGTTATCTTTGGTAGTTCAGATAGAGGGGTGACAAGAGGCTATGATAAGATTACCAATGGCATAATCTCCATCTCAAAGGTGTCTTATGTTGAAGGGTTGCAATACAACCTTATAAGCATAAACCAACTCTCTGATCTTGGCTATGTCATTGTCTTCCACAAGTACGAGTGCTAGATTAAGAGGTCAAGTGACTAAGAGGTCATCTTGACAGACACTAGGAGTGGAAATCTTTATTGTTTAAATTTTCTTTGTCATGATACAGACTCTCCTATTTGTTTAGTGGCAAATGAGAAAGTTTCTTATTGTGTGCAATGACACAAGAGACTAGCTCATTTGAATTATAAGACTATTGGCAAGCTCTTTAGTGAAGAGCTAGTTATGAATGGTCCCAAGATGAAATGCACCAAGGAAAGCTTGTGCTCAGCATGCCAAAAGGGCAAGCAGACCAATGCTACCTTAAGGGCATTAGGACCAAAGACTTTGTGAGGTACTTATACCTCTTACATATGGACTTGTTTAGTCCTATGCCAATTCATAGTCTAGGTAGGAAAGTCTACACCCTTGTGGTGGTTGATGACTATTCTATGTTTACTTGGGTGTTCTTTCTTAAAAAAAGAATGAAACCCTTGATGTATTCATGAAGTTTGTCAAGCAAATTCAGAATGAGTTTGATAGTACTGTGGTCAAAGCCAGAAGTGACCATTGAACTGAATTATAGACTGATAGGATGACAAAGTTCTGTGAAGAGCTAGGGATTCTTCAAGAATTTTCTTCTCCAAGAACACCCCAGCAAAATTGGATTGTTGAGAGGAAAAATAGAACTCTCATAGAGGCTGGAACGACCTTGTTGAGTGATAAATCTCTCCCAAAATACTCTTGGGCTGAGGAAGTAAATACTGTATGTCATGTCCTTAATAGAGCCTCTATCACCAAGAGCCACAAGAAGACTCCCTATGAGATCTTGAAGGGTAGAAAACCAAACCTGGGCTATCTCAGGATCTTTGGTAGCAAGTGTTATATGTTTCATAATGGAAAGTCCTATGTGACTAAGTTTGCTGCCATGTCCTTTGATGGGATTTTTGTTGGGCACAACAATCATAGTAAATCATATAGGATCTACAACTTGAAAAGCCAAGTTGTAGAAGCATCTGTACATGTATTCATTGATCAGTCTACTATGATTGACAGTGAGATGCCAAGCTCCTCTTCTAGTACTGTAGGTACAGAATAGATTATGGACCAGCTAACTATCAAAGAAGCTGCTCTAATAGTCCAAGATAAAGATGATGGAATGGACATTCCAGTAGAAGTATTGCAAAGCACACTTAAAGTGGATGAAGATCTGCAAGAAGCTGCTACTGAAATAGATGCTGAAAGAAGATTGCCTCCTGCAGGCAGGCATTTAAGAGATCATCCAAGACACCAAATCATTGGTGATACAAACCCAGGAGTGGTGACAAGAAGTAAGAGCCTTAATACAACAATGTATGCAAGTTTCCTGTCACAGGTTGAGCCCATGAAATTTGAAGAGGCCAACATAGATCAGTTCTGGATTGTAGCTATACAAGAAAAACTGAACCAGTTTAAGAGATGTAAGATCTGGAAGCTGGTTCCTAGACCACAAGGACATAATGTCATTGGAGTCAAGTGGATTTACAGGAATAACTCGATGAAAATGACATTATAATCAAGAACAAGACAAGTTTAGTAGCTAAGGGGTACAAATAAGAAGAAGGTATTTATTTTGATCAAACCTTTGCCCCTGAAGCAAGATTGGAATCCATCAGACTGTTCCTTACATATGATACACACAAGGTATTCAAGGTCTACCAGATGGATGAGTCAACCTTCCTGAATGGTGACTTAAAGGAAGAAGTCTATGTTGAGCAGCCTTCAGGTTTTGTTGTTCCTAACTCACCTGATTCTGTTTATATACTTAGGAAGGCTCTATATGGGCTGAAGCAAGCCCCTAGTGTATGGTATGAAACATTGTCTAGCTTCCTCATTGAGATCAAATTCTCAAGGGGGGAAGATAGATAAGACCCTATTCTTAAGGGAATCTAAGAGTAAGATCATCATAGTCCAGATATATATAGATGACATTATCTTTGGATCTACTGATGACAACCTTTGCATGAAATTTGCCAAACTTATGCAAGGGAAGTTTGAGATGAGCAATATGGGTGAACTTAAGTTCTTCTTAGGTCTCCAAGTAAGACAGACTGATGATGGCATATACATATACCAGTTCTAGTTTACTAGGGAGTTAATCAAAAAGTTTGGTATGGAGAATGCCTCCACCATAAAAACTCCCACTTGGTCAAGTATGCCTATAGACAAAGTTGAGGCAGGAAAACCTGTTGAAAAAACTTTATATAAAAAGATAATTAGCTCCCTTCTATATCTTACTGCAAGTAGGCTAGACATCATGTATGCTACATGTGTCTATGCTAGGTATCAAGCTAGCCCTAAAGAATCTCACTACTCTGCTGCAAAGAGAATTTTGAGGTATCTTAAGGGCACACCAGATCTTGGCATATGGTACCCTAGAAATGGGGAGTTTGAACTAGCAGGCTATTCAGATATAGATTTTGCAGGCTGCAAAGAGGACAGGAAGAGCACTTATGGAACCTGTCAGTTCTTGGGAGGAAGACTAGTGTTTTGGAGCAGCAAGAAGTGTTGGGTACATTGTAAAATGTGTACTAGATTTTGAAAAGCCACAACTTAGTCAATGATATGCATCAATGTGTATTTGATAGAAGTTTGAGTTTCATTGTGCAGGTTTAAAAATTTGAAGAAAAAATTTCTAAGTACAAGTGTCGACACTTGTGAAGAAGCTGTGACGACACTAGGGAAACTTGTGTCGACACTCTGGCGAGCTGTGTCGACACGCTAGAAATTTGTGTCGACACTTATAAAGAAGTTGTGTCGACACTCAAAGCTATGTCGACACCTAAACAAGCAGTTGTGTCAACATCTAGAATTGTGTCGACAACTTACAACAGAATTGAGTCGAAAACTAAAATCAGAAGATGAGTCGACACTCAGGAGCTATGTCGACACTATAAGCAATTGTGTCGACACACAGGACTTGTGTCAACACATCAACTCTCAAGAGGCTGTGTCAAGTTTAGAAGTAATTGTGTCGACACACATGACTTGTGTCGCACACACTCAACGCCATTTGACAAACACTCAACGCCATCTGTCTGCAACAGAAATGTCGAGACAAGAAGCTGCTGTGTCGACACACAGGACTTGTGTTGACACATACAACAAAAAGCAGTGTCGAGAAGAAGTATGACTGTGTCGACACTTGGAGTATTTGTGTCGACATCTTGAAGACTTGTGTCGACACTTAGCCTATGTGTGTCGACACAAGAAAAACAGTCTGCTGAGTGTTGTATGCTGAGTTGGACAGATATTGAAGAACCTGGTGATGTGACTGGTGACTTGACAGCTATCATAACTAACCAATCTGACACCACTGTCAGAACTATCAGAAGTCTGTTTTGAACCGGAAAAGCCGGTAACCATGGAGCAAGCTCTATATAAGAGACAGATCAGAAACGACAGAAAGAAGAATCAGAAACATTCAACGTGAAAAGATCTCTGGATCTTAAAGAAGAATTCTGACAGATCAAGGCCTGTCTGCAAGAAAGATTCAGAATTCAATCTGAATCTAAGGAAGAAGCTGACTGAAGATCAACTTCAACTTGAAGAGTAGATCCACCTTATTTGTCCTAATCAAGAAGCTTTGAAAAGCTAAGTTAGGTTGGATCAGAAGAATCAGTTTATACAAGAACTGATCAAGAAGACAACATCAACAGAGGAATCTAGCTGGTGAATTTTTCTGAAACTTATTAATCACAAATTCTTGTAGGATCTATTGTTAGATCTGAGATTGTAAGCCTAAATTATAAAGGCTGAGGTAGGGCAGTGTGCCTGAGGTAGGACTTATGGAAAGTCTGAGTTATAAGCCTAATTATAAAGGTTGAGGTAGGGCTGAGGCCTGAGGTAGGATTCAGGGAAGAATCTGAGGTAGGACTTGTGTAAAGTCTGAGGTGTAGAAACCATTTTGGGTTCTGAGTTTGTAAGATCTGTGGATCTGAGATAGTGGAAGGAAGTTAGGCTGAATCCAGTTATCTGCTGGATAGGAGAAGGGGGAAAGTAGATGTACCCATATCTTGGGGAACCACTATAGATCTGGTGTTTGCTGTGTTATGTTAATTTTTTGTAGATATATTAATCTGTGCTGAAAGGAGATAAATATCTGTTTGCCTAAAAATAATAAAGAGACTTAATAAGTTAAGAACCTATTCACCCCCCCTCTAGGTGTTTAGGGTCTTGAAACAAAGTCTTTCAAGTGGTATCAGAGGGAGGTTCCTCAAAAATTGACCTAACAGTCAGAGGATTTCTCCAAGGCTAAAAACAGACAACAAGAATGGGTTCAAGTGAAAATCAAAAGGAGTTTGGTTCTATGAAATTACCTATATGCAGGAAAGAATCTTTTGGCATTCGGAAAGAAAGGGTCAGGCTATTTATGGAAGAATCTGATCCAAGAATTTATATCACAGTACAGGAAGGCCCCTTCATCCCAATGAAGGTTTCAGTTCTTGATGCAAACATTCAAACTCCTAAGAGTTATTCAGAGATGACTAAGGATGAGATCAACTTGGCTACACTAGATAAAAGAGCTCAGAATATAATTGTAAGTGTCATAGATGATGCAACATTCTAGAATCTTGTGCACTGTAAAACATCAAAAGAAATATGAGATACACTGATTGTCTATAGGGAAGGCACAAAAGAAGTCAGAGAGGACAAAAAGTCTATGCTGAATCAGGAGTATGAGAGCTTTAGGAAGAATAAAACTGGCAGCATTGCTGAATGCTATAAAAAGTTTTTCAGAATAGTGAATGAACTGATGACATATGGAAGAGTTTTCAGTACTTATGAACTGAATGACAAGTTTCTTAGGTCCCTAACAAAGGATTGGGACACTAAGATATGTACCATCAGGGAAGTGGCCAAACTGGCTGACACACCACCACCTATACTCTTTGGAAAACTGCTTTCATATTAAATGTAGCTTACTTCTAGGAAAGAGGAAGAGAAGGGCAGTAGATCTAAATATAAAGAAAGGTCAGTAGCCTTCAAGGCTGAGGGCTCAAGGAAGGGTAGGAGAAAATCTCCTTCTCCACCTAGAAGGAGTACTGAAGCAGAAGAAGGTGTTATTGAAGCATATAAATCAGATAGTCATACATCTGATGAAGACTTTGCTGCCTCCACAAGACAATTCCAAAGGTTCATGAAGAAAAAGAATTGGAGAACCAGGCCTTCATCTACATCCTATTCCCATGATGAATAATACAGGAAGAAGAAAACTCCTAAGGAGGTCAGGTATGCTTCTAAACCTGGTAAACAATCTAACTCTAAGATTGTGTGTTATTGCTGCAACAGGTCTGGGCATGTCATAGCTGACTGTCTTGATAAAAGAAAGGAATCAAAGGACAAGAAGAAACAGTAAATCAAAGGCAAGAAGGATAAGTCTCTAGTGGCTAAGAAGGAGAAGAGTTGGACAGAGTCTTCATCTTCAGAATCTGAAGAAGCAGAGGCAGAATCATATGTTGGACTCTTCTCAACAGAAGAGGATTCTAGGGAACTAGAATTCCTACAGATGCTGGACTCCATAAATGGAGTGGAAGAGTATTGATGTAAAGGGCTGATGACTCAATCTGAAGAAGACAAGTGCCAGGATCAGCCTGGACCAAGAATGGTAAACAATTCACCCCTAGTCTCAGATTACTTTACAGGATCAGAATCATAAGCATCTTCTTCAAAAGAAGTGGATGGATCTGAGTCTGAGGGGGATGTTCACCAACTCATTGATGAGTATGGTGGGTTGTTGCATGCTCTAAAGAAGAGCAAGTTTCTTGTTAAAGAGCAGGCCAAGGAGATTGAGTCTCTCAAACTGGCTGTAGCAAATTCAGCAAAACTGCTGGATCAAAAACTGAATGAGATTGCCAAATTGGAAAACATTATAGTTATTCAGATGGGCACAAACTCATTCAAAGAGAATCATATACGGAAACTGGGGGGAAAACTTCAGCAAGAGAGAGAGCTAGTGGCAAAATTCTCCAAGCCAAAATCAGTCTTACCTTTGATAGACAATTTTGTTTCACAAAAAGGAAAGACTGGTGTAGGATATAAGGGAAGAACTATAGGGCTACCAATTCTCACAGAAAAGGTAAAGTCCCAGTTCAGCCTAAGCTTTTAATCCCCTTATTTTCTTTAAGAAGGTAGTGAATCCTACTAACAGGTATGATCATGACATTACACATGGTCACTATGAGCATGATAATTTCATGAGCAAGGGTTTTTAATGCCAATAGACCATTCTATAGGCATGCCCATCATATTCAAGAGGAGTTCTTTAAGAATGCTGTTCCAGCACTAACACTTAACAAGCATACTGACAACAAAGTAAGAAGGCCTGTACCTAAGAAGAGGTATAATAGGTTTGAGTGTTGGTGTTGTGGCAAGATGGGACAATTTGCTATGGATTATTGGTTTAACTTAAGTGTTAAAACCAAAAGTAGGATTCCTGTTAGATCAGTCATAGGGTTTAAAACTAACAAGGACCTAGGACCCACTAGCAAATTGGGTTCTAAGGGTAAGTGATTCATTATTTGTTGCAGGTAAATCCAAGTGACCATACCCCTATATGGTACTTGGATAGTGGCTGTTCCAGACATATGACTGGAACAAGGAGAATGTTGAGGGACTATGTGCACATAAAGAATGGACCCAAAGTTATCTTTGGTGGATCAGAAAAGGGAATCATCAAAGGATTTGGTAACATTTCTTGTGATTCAATTACTATCACTAAAGTGGCTTATGTAAAGGGTTTAAAACATAATCTGATTAGCATAAGTCAACTTAGTGATCTAGGTTATGATATTTCTTTCCACAAAGGAGAGTGCCTAGTAAAAAGGTCAAGTGATCAAGAGATCATTTAGACTGGCACTAGGAAAGGAAATGTGTATTGCCTTAACCTAGAGTTTGAGTCTAACAACTCACCTATCTTTGCTCCTCAAGTTCAGTGCATAAAAGAGGGTGTGTACTCAGCTTGCCAAAAAGGAAAGCAGACTAAGTCCTCTTTTTAGTCACTTGATATCAAAGATTCAAAGAGAAGTTTGTATCTCATGCATATGGATTTGTTTGGTCCTATGCCAGTTCATAGTCTTGGTAGGAAAGCATACACACTTGTTGTTGTGGATGACTATTATAGATTTACATGGGTTTTCTTCTTGAGGCAGAAATCTGAAACCCCAACTATTTTCCAGACTTTTGTCAGACAAATTCAGAATGAATACAACAGCTCAGTGGTCAAAATCAGAAGTGACCATGGAACTGAATTTCATTCTGAAAGTATGACACAATTCTGTGAAGAACTTGGGATTCATCAGGAATTCTCTTCACCTAGAACTCCTCAGCAAAATGGTGTTGCTGAAAGAAAGAATAGGACAGTAATTGAAGCCAGTAGAACTCTACTGAATGACACTACTCTCCCTGAATACTTCTGGGCTGAGGCAGTAAATACTGCATATCATGTGCTCAATAGGGCCTCCATCCACAAGAAACACAAGATGACTCCCTACCAGATTTTAAAAGGCAGAAAACCAAACATATCCTATTTCAGAATCTTTGGTAGTAAGTGTTTTATACTAGTAAATGGTAAACACTACCAAACTAAGTTTGCTGCCAAATCCCTAGAATGGATATTGTTTGGTACAATAACCATAGTAGAGCATACAAGATCTACAACTTGACTACTCAAGTTGTAGAAGAATCTGTGCATGTTGTATTTGATGAGTCAATGTTTATTAACAGTGAATTGTCTAGTTCTTCAGTTAGTTCTACAGGTCTAACAGATAAGCTGGACAAGCTGACCATCAATGAAGATGTTCCTGCTAAACTGGATGAGGATAAAGATGCTAGTTATCCAGGGGGAGATCAAGTCCCTCTGGGTGAAGAAGAAAATGTGGAGCAACAAGATGAGCAAACTGGAGATATTCATAATGCTGACAGAATTCCTCTAGCAAGGAGACACATGAAGGATCATCCAGCTCACCAGATCATTGGTGATGCAAGTCAAGGTGTTCTAACAAGGAGTAGGAGAATGAACACAGTTTTATGTTCTAGCTTCCTGTCTCAGATAGAACCTAGAAAGATTGAAGAGGCCATTCAAGACACCAATTGGATTGATGCAATGCAAGAAGAGCTCAGTCAGTTCAAAAGGTGTAAGGTTTGGGAACTGGTGCCAAAACCTAAGGATCACAACATAATAGGAACTAAGTGGATCACAACATAATAGGAACAAGCTTGATGAGAATGACACAATAGTCAAGAATAAGGCTAGACTGGTAGCAAAAGGCTATTGGCAAGAGGAAGGTATTGATTTTCATCAAACCTTTGCTCCAGTGGCAAGGCTGGAGGAAATAAGGCTGTTCTTGGCCTATGCTGCATATCAAGGGTTCAAAGTATATCAAATGGATGTGAAATCAGCATTTCTGAATGGTGATTTAAAGGAAGAAGTTTATGTAGAACAACCCTCAGGTTTTGTAGACTCTCACTTTCCTGATTATGTGTATAGGCTTAGGAAAGCTCTATATGGTTTGAAACAAGCTCCAAGGGCTTGGTATGAAACCTTGTCTGCCTTCCTCATTGAGAATAAATTCTCTAGAGGAAAGATAGACAAAACTCTATTCTATAGGGAATCAAAAGGCAAGATAATACTAGTCTAGATATATGTTGATGACATTATCTTTGGTTCTATTGAAAACAACCTCTGTAGGAAGTTTGCCAAACTTATGCAACGGAAGTTTGCCAAACTTATGCATGGGAAGTTTGCCAAACTTATGCAAGGGAAGTTTGAGATGAGCAGTATGGGTGAGCTGAAGATCTTCTTGGGACTTCAAGTTAGACAGACTGAGAGTGGGTTGTCCATATCCCAGTCTAAGTTCACCAAGGAGTTGATTAAGAAGTATGGTTTGTACTCAGCTTCTACAATGAAAAATCCAATGGGAACAAGTATGCCGATATGCAAAGTTGAAGCAGGGAAACCTGTTGATGAGTCTTTGTATAAAGGGATAATTGGCTCCCTATTATACTTGACTGCTAGTAGACCTGACATCATGTATACAACATGTGTCTGTGCTAGGTATCAAGCATGCCCTAAGGAATCTCATTATACTGCAGCTAAAAGAATTTTGAGATATCTTAAGGGCACACCTAATCTAGGCCTTTGGTACCCTAAGAATATAGATTTTCTATTAACAGGGTTCTCAGATGTAGATTTTGCTGGATGCAAGGAAGGCAGAAAAAGTACCACAGGAACCTGTCAGTTCCTTGGTGGAAGGCTGGTGTCATGGAGCAGCAAGAAGCAAACCAGTATAGCTATATCAATAGCTGAATCAGAGTATATAGCTATAGGTAGCTGCTGTGTACAATTGATGTGGATAAAGCATCAAATAGAAGATTATGACATCCAAGTAAGTAGAATACCATTATTTTGTGATTCTACTAGTGCTATTTCTATTGCTAAGAATCCTGTGTCATACAGTAGGACCAAGCATATAGAAATAAAATTTCATTTTATCAGAGAACATGTTGAAAAGGGAAATATTAGTCTAGAGTTTGTAAAAATAGATAATCAAATAGCTGATATTTTCACAAAACCACTGGATGAAACTAAATTCAATAATTTCAAAATTGAATTAGGTATGTTGAACCTAGAATAGGTTAACAAAAGTTTCCATGAGTAGCATATGTTAGCACCAAAGTTTTGTTGAAATTTGGCTAAGTTGAAAGTTTGTGTCGACACAAGCAAGTTGTGTTGACATACTCAGTATGTTGTGTCGACACAGGAAAAGGATGTGTCGACACAGAAACAGTATCTGTGTCGACAAGAGAATATGTGTCGACACAACCTTGTCAAGACTATATGTCGAGAGGATATTTGTGTCGACACAAAAAAAGTTGGTGTCGACACAACTCTGTCGAGACTTATGTTATCATTGTCGACACAGATGCAAGTATGTCGACACATACTCAAGTATGTCGACACATAAATGTGTCGACTTAAAATATGTTTTTTCGACTTAGAAATTAGTATGTCGACACATAGTCATGTCGACTTAACTTAAGTTCTGTCAAGACCTAGGTCATTGTTGTCGAGACAAACACAGATTTGTCGACTTAAGCCTGACTTTTGATCAACCCTTGACTCAAGTACTATAAATAGGTAATTCCAAAATCTGGTCGACTACGCAATCAGAATTTTTGACTCTACACCTTCTGTCGACATAGACCTTCTCTTCTCTTCTCCTCTAGCACTAACGACAATGGCGCCACGCCAAGATGATAAGGTTAATGAAGGGTATGAACTGGTTCGTGACGGTTTCACGACATCTTCTAGTGAATTTCAGGGAGTTATAGCCCTAATTTCTGAAAATGGATTAGAATTCTTGGTCTCTAAATCAACCAAGATATGGAAAAAGTAAGTTATGGAGTTCTACACAACCGCTATTGTGGACTCTGGCGGAAAAAAAATCAAAGCATCCATTCAAGATACCCAAGTGAAGCTCACTTTGAAATCTATCAAGAAAGCATTACATCTGTCATTGATTAAGGAAACAGACGAAATTGCTCCTTCCCAAATAACTGAAACATTAAGCTGGTGTGGACTGAGTCCCAGCATTAAGATTGGATCATCAATCAATAGAAAAGGGATGAATTCCCAAGGAAAATTTCTTTCTGAAGTTGTTGACAAGGTGATCATCTGCAAGACTGGTGGACATGATAAGATATTTGCACACATGTTCAATCTGATGGTAAGGGTTATATTTAAGATTAACACTGACTGGGCAGCAGTAGTGTTTGATAAAATTCATGAAGGAATCAAAAAACCTAATCTAGGAAGGATCCTCAGTCTTTGCTTAATATCAGTAATTCCTGATGTTCTGAAACATGCAAATGTTCCAAGATAAATCACATGAGAAAAATGGATTTAAGGATTCTGTCTAGGTGGGACAGAGTTCTGACCAAAGAAGTCCCTGCTCCTAAGGAGCACACTAAGAAAGGCAAGAAGAAGAACGAAGTGGTGGTACAGGCTAACTCCTCCAGTGATTCTGAGGAGGCAGTAGTCTTCAGTTCTGATGAAGACCAGCAACACCAAGATGTTCAAGCTCAAGCAAAGGATAATGAGCATCAGGAGCAACAAGTTGACTCTACTCCAGGGGGAGAAAACCTAGAAAGTGAAACTGAGTTGCTTGCCCAAGGGGGAGGTATTGATACTGCTGTCTTGGATAGTGACTTAGCTGCAGATACAATAATGAATGTTGTATCTGAAATCAACTCTGCAGCTGAAGTAACTTATAAAAATGATGCTCAACATGAGCCAGTAAGTATCTTCTCCACAGACTAGTGATGTATTATAGTATTCTCCTCCAAAATTGTTAAAAGGGACACTTTTGTTTACACAACAAAAGTGGTCTTTCAAAGTGGTCTTAGTCTTTTCATTAGTTTTTTTTTAAAAAAAACTAATCTTATTCCTTCTGAACAGATACAACAGAAATTTACATTGGAAGAATTATTTCCTGATTCTCTTCCTGATAGGATTGAGGGGGAGGAAAATGAAAAATAAAAGGAAATTCAAAGGACTGAGGGGGAGTTATCCAAGGATACCCCAGCTGAAAAGGACACTGTTGATATTGAAAGTACATTTGAATCTTCTGAAGATGAAGAAGCCACATTGGCTAAGAAAAGAAAGCTTTCTGTGATAAAGAAGAAGAGTTTTGGATATAAGAAAGCTTTACAGTTAGGAACTGCACCATCTAAATCAAGCATGGACATCAGTTATTTACTGATCCAGATGCAAATAAAATTAGATAATCAAAGGCAGACTATAGAAAAAATATATAGATGAAACTCATAAGGAGTTAAAGTTTCAGTTGGCCCAGGACATCAAATCCATAAGATTTGAAGTAAATCAAAATAAGAAGGAGATGACAGACTGCTTCCATAAAGGAGGTAATATTGTGGTGTTCTTGGCCAAACAACAACAAGATATACAAGCTAAAGTAGATTAGATTTAAGTGAAGCAGGGTTATGTACTAGAGAATCAGATAAGGATGAATGAAAACCTGATTATTTTCAAGGTGATCAGCCTGAAGTTGCTCAGGTGATCTACCCCCAAGCTAATTTTGATATGGTTCAAGAAGAAGTGCTGAAAATGTATAGTCCTCCACTAAAGGTACAAAATATAATTCTTGAAAAGGTTGAAATGCCAGAAGCTATATTGGAAGATCAGAAGGAAGCTCAACTCTCCAAGAAGAGATTCAGAGAGCAGGCTGAGCTGAAGCCAGATTTTGAGCAATGGAGCCCAACTTTTAGGAATATCATTCTTACTGCCTGGAAAGCTGTTAAGGATAAGACCCATGACAGGGGTGGTTGTATTCTGAGCAAGAATGGATCAAATATCCAGCTGGACAAGAGGATATTCTACAGCATAGAAGAAGTGCTAAGGCTGGGAAGCTACCTACTAATGCTCAAGAGCCAATCAAGTACTTCCCCAAACCTTTTCACTATTTTGAAAGGCAAAAGATCAAGGCTGAAGAATTAAAGAAAAAAGCTCTAAAAGAGAAAAAGCTAGCTGAAGATGATGAACCTTCTGTGCAGGCTAAAATCAAGCCTAGCAAAGGGATAGTTATTAAGGAGCCTAGTCAATAATAGGATTGCTAGGTTTATGTAATAGAACAATGTATTTCTTTTACTTTTGTTCTATAAGAATTTTTGTAAACAATAATTTTACTGATTAATGAAATTTGATTCAGTATTAAGTGTGTGTTGTTTACATTGATTATGAAATTATCTGCTCTGAAATGTTTTTTACTTCTATTACAATTTTGTTTTATCTAAAGAGATGTATATCTTTGACTAAGGGTTATGACTTCTCCAAATAGGGGGAGATTGTTGGGTACATTGGAAAATATGTACTAGATTTGGAGAAGCCACAACTTAGTCAATGATATACATCAATGTGTATTTGATAGAAGTTTGAGTTTCATTGTGCAGGTTTAAAAATTTGAAGAAAATTTTTCTAAGTACAAGTGTCGACACTTGTGAAGAAGCTGTGTCGACACTCAGGAAACTTGGGTCGACACTCTGGCGAGCTGTGTCGACACACATGCAAATTGTATCGATACTCAGGAAAGTTGTGTCGACACACTGGAAATTTGTGTCGACAATTATAAAGAAGCTGTGTCGACACTCAAAGCTATGTCGACACCTAAACAAGCAGTTGTGTCGACATCAAGAATTGTGTCGACAACTTACAACAGAATTGTGTCGAAAACTTAAATCAGAAGATGAGTCGACGCTCAGGAGCTATGTCGACACCAGAAGAAATTGTGTCGATACACAGGACTTGTGTCGACACATCAACTCTCAAGAGGCTGTGTCAAGTTTAGAAGTAATTGTGTCGACACACATGACTTGTGTCGACACACACTCAACGCCATTTGACAAACACTCAACGCCATCTGTCTGCAACAGAAATGTCGAGACAAGAAGCTGCTGTGTCGACACACAGGACTTGTGTCGACACATAACAAAAAGCAGTGTCGAGAAGAAGTATGACTGTGTTGACACTTGGAGTATTTTTGTCGACACCTTGAAGACTTGTGTCGACACTTAGCCTATGTGTGTCGACACATCTAAAACAGTCTGCTGAGTGTTGTATGCTGAGTTGGACAGACATTGAAGAACCTGGTGATGTGACTGGTGACTTGACAGCTATCATAACTAACCGGTCTGACACCACTGTCAGAACTGTCAGAAGTCTGTTATGAACCGGAACAGCCGATAATCATGGAGCAAGCTCTATATAAGAGACAGATCGGAAACAACAGAAAGAAGAATCAGAAACAATCAACGTGAAAAGATCTCTGGATCTTAAAGAAGAATTCTGACAGATCAAGGCCTGTCTGCAAGAAAGATTCAGAGTTCAATCTGAATCTAAGGAAGAAGCTGACTGAAGATCAACTTCAACTTGAAGAGTAGATCCACCTTATTTTTCCTAATCAAGAAGCTTTGAAAAGCTAAGTTAGGTTGGATCAAAAGAATCAGTTTATACAAGAACTGATCTAGAAGACAACATCAACAGAGGAATCTAGCTGGTAAAGTTTTCTGAAACTTATTACTCACAAATTCTTCTAGGATCTATTGTTAGATCTGAGATTATAAGCCTAAATTATAAAGGCTGAGGTAGGGCAGTGTGCCTGAGGTAGGACTTGTGGAATGTATGAGTTGTAAGCCTAATTATAAAGGCTGAGGTAGGGCTGAGGCCTGAGGTAGGATTCAGGGAAGAATCTGAGGTAGGACTTGTGTAAAGTCTGAGGTGTAGGAACCATTTTGGGTTCTGAGTTTGTAAGATCTACGGATCTGAGCCAGTGGAAGGAAGTTAGGCTGAATCCACTTATCTACTGGATAGGCGAAGGGGGAAAGTAGATGTACCCATATATTAGGGAACCACTATAGATCTGGTGTTTGTTGTGTTGTGTTAATTTTCTATAGATATATTAATCTGTGTTGAAAGGAGATAAATATCTGTTTGCCTAAAAATAATAAAGAGACTTAATGTAACACCCTGAAACTCAAATGAGGGACGGGTGATGTTTTAAGCCCAGTTTGGATTTTGGAGCAGGTGTCACGGGCGTGTCACGGGCGTGTCACGGGCGTGACACAGGCGTGTTCGGCCTCGGGTCGTGCAGTCGACGCTTTGGCGGTCGACGCTAGTCGAGTTGTAGAACACGGCCTAGGACACGGGCGTGTCCCAGGCCGTGTCACTCCAGGGATTCTGCAAGTGTGGTACACGGGCCGTGACACGGGCACAAACACGGGCGTGTCAAATTTGACACGGGCGTGTCTGATGCCGTGTCACAAGGCCGTGTACCTATGACTGAGAATTGTTGGTCGGTTACACACGGTGGGCGTGACATAGGTCCCGACACGGGCGTGTCGCAGGTGACACGGGCGTGTCGGAGGCCGTGTGAAAGGCCCTGTGCTGGTTTTTCGACTCGATCGAGACGGCAAATGGGTGACACGGCCAGGCACACGGCCGTGTTGCAACCCGTGTTCGGCGCAGATTTTGTATTTTTGAGGCCTAATCGTGGCCGTTCGTTTCCTTGGCTTGGGATCCGACGGCTGGGAGTGGTTGCTGGCAGCTTAAACCCGAAAATAGGGTTTGCAAACCCCATTTTCTCTTGGGTTCTCTCTTTCTAAATCCTAGAGAGAAGGGAGAGCAAGGTGAGAGGTTGGAGACCAAGATCCGGCCGCCGGAGGAGCTTCGGAGCTCCGAATCGCGATCCGAGTCCAGATCCGCGGAGGTGACGCCGTTGCGGTGCTTTCCAACCGCATAGTTTTCGATGGTGCCGCGGAAGAATGCAAGGGTAACGATTTCTCATCCTTGGGCATGTGAAGCCCTTTTTCCCTTTGCATAGGAAGTCCTCTCTCGCGAGTGAGCGAAGAGTTGGAGCGTTCCTTGGGGTAGATATGTAAAGTCCCCCTTGTGTAGAGTTCGTATGCGAAAACGGACATAGGCATTGTGTGTGAAGCCTATCCGGACAAGTAGAGCCGGATCGGTGATGTTGCATTGCATTTGAACCGGGGAAGACTCCGGGTGTTTGGGTGTTTTCGAGTTTCCTATGTGGTAGATTGCATCAGGGAGCCTTGGAGATTAACTCCAAGGTACACACGGAAAACTGGGCAAAAGCGGGTTTTGCCAACACGATGGCCGGGGAGCCAACGTGAACATAACCGGGTTATGTGATTATTGTGGTGGAAACGGGACTCGGTGAGTCTTGACCTGCGCATATGGCTTAAATTGCCGTTGCGGTGTGAGCACGGGTCAGGCGGAACCGTACCCGGTCTATGTCGTTCGGTAGGACCGTTGGCATGGATGAGGGTCTTCGACGGTCTATGGCTTAAATTGCCGTGACCAAGGCCAGGAAGGCAAAATGCTTATATGGTTGGCCGTCCATGAGGCGGTGGTGGAACGGGAACGTCTATGGCTTGAATTGACGTGACGTTGGCCGGTTCGCCGTGAATGTGCCCTGTGTGCATGAGGTGTGTGGCCGTGCGAGCCTACGCCTGTGATGATGTGTGTTCACACTAATATATTGCCTATACTAATAAAGTGCAGGGAAAGAGCATCGTCGCCCCGATTTTGGGGGCGGGATCGTTATAATTTGGTCAGCATAGCTGACCATTGCTTTTATTTGCCACCGGGCGGTGGTTTGTGCTTGCAGGTGCTGCGGAGCCGAGCGGAAAATAGCGGGCTAAATCCCATGTTGCGGTGCTGGCCCTCGAAGGCCTAACCCTTTTTATGCTTTCCGTTTATTTCATGTATGGCCGGCCTGCGAGCCGAAGTATGTAAGCCATGTTTTGTTAAGCAAACCTTGTAAGGCCATAAGGCCGGTACTTTTGTAGTTTTCATTCCTATTGTTACTTCTGTAGTGGACATTCTTGCTTGGCAGGGTTCTTGAATTTGTGTAACTTAATAATTTGCTTCCGCTAGAATGACTCTGTGTAGGATGTTGGTGATTAGTTGTATGGTTTCAACACGTAACCAACCGGTCTGTCCGTAGTATATGGCGTCGGGCCCCGGCCGGACCTACTTCTATATGCTATACGACGGATAGGGGTGTTACAAATTGGTATCAGACTACTAGTTTTGGTCAAACTTAAATGAATTTGTGGACGAATTCACTTTAAGGGGTGGTGAGCACATGTGTGCGTCATCGTTATAACATGAAAAGAACCCATGAATGTCCACTTAGGAATGAAAATACACATGTTTGAGGAACCTGCGTGTTCCTATAATTGCTGTTTGCAGTAATTTTTGGTCGCTTATCAGTGTTTTGCACGATTATAGGTGACCAGAAGTGGTGCTGGGCCGTCAGAACGGCCAGGTTCTGAGGCAAGTAGTGCGCCAAGTGAAGCGCCTGCAACACCTCCGTCAGCCGAGACCATTAGATTGGTGTCAGAAGCTGTCTTTGCTATGATTAATGCGCAACCTGCAAGACAGGTGCAGTAGCCTGCTCCTGCGGGGGAGCAAGTGCCGCTCCAAGTGGCGGAGCCTAGAAGGGTTGAGCAGGTGGCGGTGGAGCCGGAGTTGCCTAGGAGAGCAACTGAAAGACAGTTGAAGCATGTGATGGGCTTCCACCCACCGGTGTTCTCGGGGATGGGAACCCCGACCCAGGCTGAGGATTGGCTCTCAAGAGTCAATAGGGTGATGACAGCTACAGAAATGGAAGAGTGGCAGAAGACCACAATAGCGACGTTCCTGTTGGATGGGGACGCAAGGTTATGGTGGGAAGGCCTAGAGCTACACCAGTTGAGGGGAAGGCCGTTGGCCGAAGTTCCTATGGCGGAGTTTTCGAGACTGTTCATGGCTCGATACCTCCCCTCAGCGCAGAGGATCGCATTGGAGAATGAGTTCCAAAAGTTGGTGCAAGGAGATAGCACTGTAGACGAGTACCTCCACGAGTTTACTCGGTTGGGGAGATATGCTAGCACTACCTTTGCCGACGAGGAGCGAAAGACTAACCGCTTCTATGAAGGGTTAAGAGATGAGCTGAGGTTGCTACTGTCAGGGCCCATGGCGCAGGGTTTCCTAACCTTGGTCAACTCAGCCCGGTCCTTGGAGAAGGACATGAGAAATGTGCAAGCTAAGAAGGATTCTGGCGGGAAGAAATCGGAATTCAAAGCGCCGACTACGTCGAAGTCGGGCTATCGAAAATTCTTCAAGAAGTCTAGGACGTCAGGTCCAGCTCCTTCTGCAGGTGCCTCGGGGACAACTACTAATCGAACCCAGGGCGCTTGTTTCACGTGTGGAAAGACGGGGCACTTTGCCCGCAATTGCTGGAGCGGACGCCCAAAGTCCGAGAGAAAGCAAGGAGCTACTTACGAAGAGAAGGGCAAGGCGGTGGAGTCAACTGCGTCCCATTATGCTCCGACTCAGCCTAGAGTCTATAACTTGGGCCAGCAGGAGGCCATCAAGCAAGCAGATGTGGTGACAGGTATGAGTTAATTTACAGCAAGTTAACTTTATATACTATTGTTTATTGCTTGTTAGCCTAATATTGTTTGTATAGGCTTTGTTGTGATTAGTGATAGTCCGGCACGGGCACTGTTCGACACGGGAGCTTCACACTCCTTCTTGTCCGAAAATTTCATATCGCGCATCGGAGTCCCTTCTTCGATGGCGAAGGACAAGTTGGATGTGCTGCTACCGAATGGGTGCTCGATGCGTGCGGACAGGGTGTGCGCCGTAAAGGTTCACATTGGGAGCCAAGAGTTCGACTTGCTAGCATCATTGCTGCCGCTAGTAGAGTTCGACGTGATCTTTGGGATGGATTGGCTTTCAGAGCAGAAAGCTTGGATTGACTGTGACCGGAAGGAGGTCAAGCTGGGTGTTGGGCGGGGGACAACATTCGAGGGACTCAAGGGGTTGAGCAAGACGCTGATGTCTGCTCTTCAGGTGATAAAGACAGTTCGTGCTGGAGCAGAGCTGTTCTTCGCAATAGTGGGGGCTGTGGAGCCAAAGTCCACGTTGGATAGCATTCCTGTGATTTGCGAATACCCCGATGTGTTCCCGGATAGTCTTCCCGGAGCCCCACCGCAGCGGGAGATTGATTTCACCATCGAGCACGTGCCGGGGGCCAAACCGGTGTCACGTGCTCCATATAGGTTGGCGCCTAAGGAGATGGCAGAGTTGAAAGTTCAGCTAGAGGAGCTGATGGAGCAAGGTTATGTGCGTCCAAGCTCGTCGCCTTGGAGCGCACCGGTCCTCTTCGTTAAGAAGAAGGATGGTAGTATGCGGTTGTGTATCGACTACAGAGAGTTGAACAAGCTGACGGAGAAGAACAAGTACCTGATCCCGAGGATTGATGATCTCTTTGATCAGTTAGTCGGATCGTCAGTATATTCTAAGTTGGACTTGAAGTCGGGGTTCTATCAGTTGAGGATAAGGGAATGTGATATCCCGAAGACGGCGTTCAGCACAAGGTATGGGCATTTCGAGTTCACGGTCATGCCGTTTGGACTGACGAATGTGCCATCAGTGTTAATGGACTTGATGAACAGGACGTTCCGAGATTTCCTGGATCGCTTTGTGATCGTCTTTATTGACGATATATTGGTGTACTCGCAGTGCGAAGAAGATCATTTCAAGCACTTGCATCTAGTGTTGGAGACTTTGAGGAGGAATGAGTTGTATGCGAAATTCTCCAAGTGCGAGTTCTGGCTACCCTCAGTAGCGTTCCTTGGTCACATTGTTAGTGGGGAAGGTATAGCGGTGGATCCGGCAAAAATCGTTGCGATACGGGAGTGGCCTGCGTTGTCTTCAGTCGCGGAAGTCCGTAGTTTTCTCGGGCTTGCCGGATATTACAGGCGCTTCGTAGAGAACTTCTCGCGGATAGCGCTACCTCTCACAAAGTTGAAAAGGAAAGATCAGAGATTCTTGTGGACGCAGGAGTGCGTGCAAGCGTTTGAGGAGTTGAAGAGTCGGTTGACCACGGCGCCAGTGCTTAGTTCGCCGAGTGGGACCGAGGGCTTTGAGGTGTATAGCGATGCTTCAGGTAGTGGTTTGGGCTGCGTGCTGTTGCAGCATGGAAGTGTGATTGCGTATGGATCGCGTCAGTTGAAGGTGCATGAAAGAAATTATCCGGTGCACGACTTGGAGTTGGCGGCCGTGATATTTGCACTCAAGTTATGGAGGCACTACCTATACGGCATAAGAGTCGATATATACACCGATCACAAGAGCCTAAAGTACTTGTTGGATCAAAAGGACCTTAATATGAGGCAGAGGAGGTGGATGGAGTTCCTGGGGGACTACACCTTCAAAATACATTATGTACCTGGGAAGGGCAACGCAGTTGCGGATGCGCTGAGTCGCAGGGCTCCCGCCCAAGCCAACTGGTTGTCGGTGCATGATGAGCGGCTGATACGGGAGTTGGAGGAGCTTGAGATCTGTTGTGTTGACAAGCAGACGGGCGCCAAAGCAATGTTAAACTGGACAGAAGTTCAGTATGACCTGGCTGACCGGGTTCGGCAGGCATTGGAGTTAGATGACTCCATGAAGGAACTCATGGAGGCTGCTCTGGATGGGTCAAATTCCCAGTTCTCGGTAGTAGATGGTTTATTAAGGAAGGATCATCGGTTGTGCGTCCCAAGTGGGGGTAACCTCCGGGCGGAGTTGATGTACGAGGCTCATCATACCAAGTACTCAATCCACCCAGGGAGCACGAAGATGTATCGTGATCTCAAAAAGTTGTTTTGGTGGCCGGGGCTTAAGAAAGACGTGGCATTGTACGTGGCTAAATGCCAAACGTGCGCCTTGGTGAAGGCAGAGTGCCAAAAGCCGGGAGGATTTCTGAAGTCCTTGCCTATACCGGAGTGGAAGTTCGACGACATATCTATGGACTTTGTGCATGGGTTGCCAAGGTCGAAGAAGGGGAACGACGCCATCTGGGTGATCGTAGATCGGTTAACAAAGGTGTCGCACTTCATTCCGCATAGGAAGGACGATCCAGTGGAGAAATTGGCGAAGTTGTATGTTGACAACATTGTTAGGCTGCATGGCATGCCCCGTAGCATTGTGAGTGATCGCGATGGGCGGTTCACGTCAAATGATTGGAGATTGGTGCAGCAAATGCTGGGAACAAAGTTAAAGTTCAGCACAGCCTTCCATCCGCAGACGGATGGGCAGACCGAGAGAGTCAATAGAACGATAGAGGACATGCTACGCATGTGTGTTCTGGACTTCGGTAAGCATTGGGAGGACCGCCTGTATTTGGTGGAGTTCGCGTATAACAACAGCTACCAGGAGAGTATCCAGATGGCGCCCTTTGAGGCCCTATATGGTAGGAGGTGTCGCACGCCGTTGTCTTGGTTAGAAACGGGTGAGGCAAGGTTGTACAAGAAGCAGGAGGTGGAGAGTGCTACCTCGTTGGTGCGGATCATTCGGGAGCGCTTGTTGATCGCTCAGGACTGGCAGGCGAAGTATTACAATGCCAAGCACCGGAACGTGGAGTTCGCGGTAGGCGATTGGGTATACTTGAAAGTAAAGCCGTTCAAGGGGATTTCGCGGGTGAGACGCTTGAAGAAGCTAAGCCCAAGGTACCTTGGACCTTTTGAGGTTCTGGAGCGAGTCGGCGAAGCTGTGTATCGTTTGAAGCTATCGGTGGAGTTGAGTGGGCTGCACGATGTGTTCCACATTTCAGTGTTGCGGAAGGCGGTGCAGGAGCCTTCACAGGTGATCGCAGTTGATCAAGTGCCGGTGGACGAAGGGTTGACGACTAAGGTCAAGCCCGTTTGTATTGAAGATGCAGAGTTCAAGAGGCTCCGTAACAAGGAGATCCGGATGGTTAAAGTCCGGTGGGATAATTGCGGTCGGGAGGAGCTCTCTTGGGAAAGGGAGCAAACCATGCAGGAGGAGTACCCAGAGTTATTTTGCTCAGGTACCGCTCTTGGTTTTATGTTTACTTTCCTTTAGTAATTTCGTGGGCGAAATTCTTTTAAGGGGGAGAGAGTTGTAACACCCCGAAACTCAAATGAGGGAAGGGTGATGTTTTAAGCCCAATTTGGATTTTGGAGCAGGTGTCACGGGCGTGACACGGGCGTGTCACGGGCGTGTCACGGGAGTGTCACGGGCTTGACACAGGCGTGTTCGGCCTCGAGTCATGCGGTCGACGCTTTGGCGGTCGACGCTAGTCGAGTTGTAGAACACGGCCTAGGACACGGGCGTGTCCCAGGCCGTGTCACTCCAGGGATTCTGCAAGTGTGGTACACGGGCCGTGACACGGGCACAAACACGGGCGTGTAAAATTTGACACGGGCGTGTCTGATGCCGTGTCACTAGGCCGTGTACCTCTCTGACTGCGAATTGTTGGTCGGTTGCACACGGGGGGCGCGACACGGGTCCCGACACGGGCGTATCGCAGGTGACACGGGCGTGTCGGAGGCCGTGTCAAAGGCCGTGTGCTGGTTTTTCGACTCGATCGAGACGGCGAATGGGTGACACGGCCAGGCACACGGCCGTGTTGCAACCCGTGTTCGGCGCAGATTTTGTATTTTTGAGGCCTAATCATGGCCGTTCATTTCCTTGGCTTGGGATCCGACGGCTGGGAGTGGTTGCTGGCAGCTTAAACCCGAAAATAGGGTTTGCAAACCCCATTTTCTCTTGGGTTCTCTCTTTCTAAATCCTAGAGAGAAGGGAGAGCAAGGTGAGAGGTTGGAGACCAAGATCCGGCCGCCGGAGGAGCTTCAGAGCTCCGAATCGCGATCCGAGTCCAGATCCGCGGAGGTGACGCCGTTGCGGTGCTTTCCAACCGCATAGTTTTTGATGGCGCCGCGGAAGAACGTAAGGGTAACGATTTCTCATCCTTGGGCATGTGAAGCCCTTTTTCCCTTTGCATAGGAAGCCCTCTCTCGCGAGTGAGCGAAGAGTTGGAGCGTTCCTTGGGGTAGATATGTAAAGTCCCCCTTGTGTAGAGTTCGTATGCGAAAACGGACATAGGCATTGTGTGTGAAGCCTATCCGGACAAGTAGAGCCGGATTGGTGATGTTGCATTGCATTTGAACCGGGGAAGACTCCGGGTGTTTGGGTGTTTTCGGGTTTTCTACGTGGTAGATTGCATCAGGGAGCCTTGGAGATTAACTCCAAGGTGCACCCGGAAAACTGGGCAAAAGCGGGTTTTGCCAACACGATGGCCGGGGAGCCAACATGAACATAACCGGGTTATGTGATTATTGTGGTGGAAACGGGACTCGGTGAGTCTTGACCTGCGCATATGGCTTAAATTGCCGTTGCGGTGTGAGCACGGGTCAGACGGAACCGTACCCGGTCTATGTCGTTCGGTAGGACCGTTGGCATGGATGAGGGTCTTCAGCGGTCTATGGCTTAAATTGCCGTGACCAAGGCCAGGAAGGCAAAATGCTCATATGGTTGGGGCGGTGGTGGAACGGGAACGTCTATGGCTTGAATTGACGTGACGTTGGCCGGTTCGCCGTGAATGTGCCCTGTATGCCCGAGGTGTGTGGCCGTGCGAGCCTATGCCTGTGATGATGTGTGTTCACACTAATATATTGCCTATACTAATAAAGTGCAGGGAAAGAGCATCGCCGCCCCGATTTTGGGGGCGGGATCGTTATAATTTGGTCAGCATAGCTGACCGTTGCTTTTGTTTGCCACCGGGCGGTGGTTTGTGCTTGCAGGTGCTGCGGAGCCGAGCGGAAAATAGCGGGCTAAAGCCCATGTTGCGGTGCTGGCCCTCGAAGGCCTAACCCTTTTTATGCTTTCCGTTTATTTCATGTATGGCCGACCTGCGAGCCGAAGTATGTAAGCCATGTTTTGTTAAGCAAACCTTGTAAGGCCATAAGGCCGGTACTTTTGTAGTTTTCATTCCTATTGTTACTTCTGTAGTGGACATTCTTACTTGGCAGGGTTCTTGAATTTGTGCAACTTAATAATTTGCTTCCGCTAGAATGACTCTGTGTAGGACATTGGTGATTGGTTGTATGATTTCAATGGGTAACGAACCGGTCTGTCTGTAGTATATGGCGTCGGGCCCCGGCCGGACCTACTGCTATATGCTATACGACGGATAGGGGTGTTACACTTAATAAGTTAAGAACCTATTCACTCCCCCTCTAAGTGTTTAGGGTCTTGAAACAAAGTCTTTCAAGAAGAAAACAAGTGTTGTAATCTCAACTGCAGAGTCAGAGTACATCTCAGCAGGTAGCTGTTGTGCTCAGTTTTTGTGGATCCAGCATCAGCTCCAGGATTATAACCTCCAGATAAGTAGATGTCCTTTATATTGTGATTCTACTAGTGTCATCTCAATTGTTAGGAATCATGTCTCACACAGCAGGACTAAGCATATTGAGATAAGATATCATTTCATTAGGGAGCATGTAGCATGTGAAGATATTAACCTTAAGTTTGTCCCTACAGACAAGCATGTGGCTGACATCTTCACTAAGCCACTAGATGAAGCAAAGTTCGACACCTTCAAATTTGAGTTGGGTATATTGAACCTGGTATAGCTTCTATTACTCCTCATGTTGTTTTTTTGTTGCAGGTTGTACTATTTCTTGTAGGTGGAAAAATCCTTCAGTGGGATGAAGATTTTTCAAGTGGTATACCTTCATTGGTATAAATTTATCAAGTGGTTCAAGTACTATCCAGTTTGGAATAGACTAAAGTGTCTACCAGGAAGTATGATAGAGGATGCTTCAGTTGAGGAGGAGCAGCACACCTCCATCATTCTCAAGTGGTTCAACTCATGCAAGAGTTGCTTATCTATACTCAAAAAGGGGGAGTAGATAATCAGAGTCTCCCTGACTATTTATAGAAGTCAAAAAGGGAGAGAGAAGGATATGAGAAGAAAATGATCAAGGCCAGACATCAGCAATTCAGGGGGAGCAGGTGGGATGATGATCACCCTGCACGCAAGGAAAGTGTGGTAACTATAACTTGTTCTCTTGTTATAAGTTCTCTAAGTTATGCTTTATTACTGCATATATTAGTGTATGCATTGACTCCGGATTTTGATTATGTTTTTGACTTCTTCAAATATGTGGAGATTATTTGGTCCATTGCCCACAATGTCCCAGACTTGTAGAAGCCAGATTTGTAGAAGTAAAATATGTCAATGATATACACAAAGTTGTATTTGATGTATGTTTAAGTTCATACTTGCAGGTTAGTCCTTGTAACATTGATATGACATGTATTCTAACTGATATGACAGGTGGTCACAAAGTAAAGATGTGGAGAGACAGAAATATATCTAAGTCCACAAGCATTGAGTGAAGTCGGTTCAGTCAACGCCAGATGAAAGGGAGGATGCTGGATAGGTTGAAAATATAGGAGTTGAGTAAAGCCAGTTCACTTAACGCCAGATGCAAGGGAGGATGCAAGATAGGCTGAAAATCGCCTAAGTCCACAGGCGTTGAGTGAAGCTAGTTCACTCAACACCAGATGCCAAACAACGCTGAGTTAGTTGTGGACAGTCAAAGCCATGCAGTATGCAAAGAAATTCTATGGCCAAGTCCACAGGCGTTGAGTGATGGCAATTCACTCAATGCCATATATCAAGAATCGTCAAGTATAGTTGAATCTGTCAAAGCCTCTGTATTGGTGTGCTGAATATTCGACTAAGTCTAGAAGCATCGAGTGAACACAACTCACTCAATGCCAAAGTAGAAGACATCATGTTATGATAAAGCCTAAGATGATAAAAAGTGGCTAAGTACAGTTGTGTTGAGTGATGAAGCTTCACTCAACGCTCTCAGCGCCTAGCAGACAAAGAAGTTGCAGCTTAGTCCAGAGGTGTTGAGTGCAGCCAGTTCACTAACCGCTCTAAACGCCTGATGGTGCAGAGAATTTATCTAAGTTCAGATTCGTTGAGTGTAGGCCTTTCACTCAACGCACTCAACGACTTGAGTGAATTAGAGAAATTGGCTAAGTCCATAACTGATGACGTCAGCCAAAGTCAACAGAGTTCAAATTACTGGCTGGAAAGCTATAGAACATGCCAAATAGCGCAAAAGGCCTATTATACGTCTTCTTCCATTAAAGTAAGTTGCAGCTGTCAACTGCAGGTGGTCCCCACTGCTTCTTGGAGCCATTAATCGGCGAAAGATAAAAGGGACAGGTTAAGAAGGAGAAACTTAACTTTTAGGGTTTCATTCTTTTCACAAAGGTTCGGCTGGACTCCGTCTTCTCCGCCATTGCTACCAAGATAAAAGCTTGAATTCGATCAAGCTGAACTAAAAGTTTATTCGAGATAGCTGTATCAATTTCTTCTGTTTCAGCAAGTTCAAATTAGCTTCTAATAAAGAAAGAGAAGAAGAGCCTATAGGTTTTCTGCAAGTTCAGGTTAGCTGTTTGAAGAACTCAATATCTGTCAAATCTTCAGTCTTCTTCAGCAAGTTCAAAAACAAAATTCTGAGACACTTCCAGTTGAGGCATTTATTTATTGAAGATCATTTTCCTGCTACTGAGAATATAGTTAGGGCTGAGATAAATCAGCTCAGGAAGCCGACACAGATAAATATCTCTGTGTCAAATTAATACAAATCAATTTCATTTTTGTAGGATCCTTTTGGATCTGAGTTGTAAGGACTTTGTGCCTGAGGTAGGGCAGATTTGTCTGAGTGTAGATCTAGTGTTTGGATCTGAGTGTTGGACCTTTGGGTTTGAGGTAGAATCCTTTTAGATCTGAGCTATAGGGCTTTTGAGCCTGAGGTAGGGAAGTTTTCCTGAGCTATAAGAGAGTCATCCTCTCTGAGTGTAGGACCTTTGGGTCTGAGTGTAGGATCCAGATTTGGATCTGAGGTAGGGCCTTGTGCCTGAGCTGTAGGAGAGTCATTCTCTATGAGGTAGGGTTATCCTCCATAGCCTAAGCTGTAGGACTTGGATTCAAGTATGAGGTAGGTGATCATTTGATCACTGAGTTGTAGGATAAAATTTGCTCTGAGGTATGTGTACAAACCCGTGTTCGTCGAGTGGGCCCACCCGGCTAGGTGAGCAATCCAGGGTGACCGGCCCACGTTAGTACAATAGGCGGGCAGGTCTAGATGGCCGACACACTCTCGCCAAGGCCAGGTAAGCGAGCTGTGCGAGCCAGCCCATCCAGCCCGCGCCTGCATAGGCGACCTTGCCGCCGGCCCGCCTCCATATAGGGTAGGCGAGCCATGACAACTTGGCTCGTGCTCGCCTAGATATAGAAGGCAAGCTGCAGTAGCCAGGCCGCGTCCACCCAATAGGTTGGCGAGGTTACCCCGTGTCCAAGAAACTCGCCCCGTGGGGTCCAGAAGAAAAATTACCTGGATGCCCTTGTTGGGGGTGCATACAGCCTTTCAGAACAGTAGAGTTACGTTGTTGGAAGACCACTTTTGGCTACATATAACTTTTCAGAACAACAGAGTTACGCTATTGGCAGACCACGTTTGGCTGCATATAGCTGTTTGGAACAACGGAGGTTGGTTGTTGGCAGACTGTTCTTAGAAAACTATAAATAGACCCAAGGGGGTATCTCAGAAGGCATGCTTTATTATGCCCAGGTCTTCTTACGCTTTTTGAGGTATCCTTAGCTCGACATTTGACAAAGGAGGGGAAGCGCTCTAAGATCTTCCAGGTGTGTGGTGGGTCTTCCACGCTGAGCCCTTCGGTCTGTTTTCTGTTAATTTTTCTTAGTTGTTCGGCTCATAAGAGAGAAGTAAGTGTGCGATCACCCCTTCCCCAAGGGTGAACTCCACAGAGACCGAGTTTTTGGTTTCAACATTTTTGGTGCGGTGAGCGTGGAGCGTGGTCAACACAGAAAATCTTCAGTAGGCTCGATGACTGGAGGAGAAGGGCAAGGTTCGGATAGGGCCGACTTGCCACCCCCTCCCCCTCTCACCATGATAGGGATGTTTGAGGAGTTCAGGTAGGAGGTGCTCGGCCTCGTCAGGTTCGTACTCAGCGCGTGTGCTGAGTGCTCGACACAAGCTGTCCCAGTCACCGCCGCCCCGGCTCTAGGCAAGGATGCCCCGGATCGGAGAGTTGGGAAGGAGGCTGTAGAGGAGGGGAGGGAGCGCGATCTCCCCGAGTGAGTGATCTTCCCCGGGTTGGTGAGCGGAGGCTGGTTCGTCGATATGGGGGTGCGAGATCCTCCGACTCGCCCAACAGGGGGAGGCAGCCCCTTCAGCAAGTTGGTTTCTTCTGCCCCAGTTCCAGAGGGGTTAAGGGAGCCAGAGTTATCCTACTACACCGGGAAGGACAACCCAGTCCAGCACATCCAATGGTTTTAGGATGTGGTGTTGATAAGACAGATGTCGAATGCCTTCAAATGCAGACTCTTTGCCAGCACCCTCAAGGAGAAGGCGAGGGAGTGGTTCCACCAGCTGCCGAACAACCCAATCTAATACATTGAGGACCTGTGCCGGGGGTTCATGTTGAGGTTCACCAATTCCAAGAAGAGAAAGAAGGAGTCGGAGTCCCTGTTCCACATCAAACAAGGGGTGAATGAGACCCTGGGGAGCTATGTGGACCAGTTTCAGGAGGAGGTCATCGAGGTCCAAGGGATGCCAGGGCACACCCTGATGATGGCCTTCACCTTGGGGCTGTAACATGGTTTCTTCAAAATGGAGCTGAAGAGGGTGTCGCCCCTCTCCTACGAGGATCTAATGGAGAGGGTGATAAAGGAAGTAGAGGGGGAGGCGTCAAACCTCGAGTTCGTGAGGAAGCTGGCTAGGTAGGCCACGAAGGAGGAGAAGGGGCCAGGTGGTGTCCGAGGTCAGGAGGTAAGGAGAGATGAACCTGGAAGCAGGAACAACAACATCAGGTGCAGCTGCAGTAGCCGAGGTGGGGGCGTCAGGAGCTGAATAATCGGCTCGGCTGGATAAAGACGTAGTGGCAGGATCAGGGCCAGCGGAGAGGTTTCCATGGAGGAGACAACTGCCAGGGAGGCCAGGGCTAATTCCGCCCTCCAGGATGGAGGCAGGGGAAGAGGCCCCCTCTCCCAAATCAGCATCAGGCTATGAAAATAGCCATACAGCGGAGGAGGGGTCAGCAGAGGAGGAGGAGGGAAGTCTGGGTGGAGTTATGAAAGACTTGATTTCAAGAGCCTAGACACCTAGGGGGTGAATAGTTCTAATTTTTCTTTAATAAATTTTAGGAAATTATCTAGTTCTAACTCAGGAAAGAAAATATAATTTACAGTACAATAATCACAACATAGAATAGTACACTTGATTTATAGTGGTTCTCCAAGTTATGGGTACATCCACTTTCCCCCTTCGCCTATCCAGCAGAGAACTGGATTCAGCCCAACTTCCTTGCACTAACTCAGATCCACAGATCTTACATCTCAAAACCTGATAAGTTCCTATAGCTCAGACTTATACAAGTCCTACCTCAGATTCTTCCCAAGAACTCTACCTCAGGCAACAACCCTACCTCAGCCTTTATCACCAGGCACAACTCAGACTTTCACAAGTCCTACACCTTAGGATCTCAGCCCTACCTCAGCCTTTATAAACACAGGCTTACAACTCAGATATAAGAAGATCTTACAAGGAAAAAGAAGATTTAGTTGTACAAAAATTTCACCCAGAAATAACTCTCAATTGGTGTGAGCTTCTTGATCAGTTCTTGAATAAACTGTATACTTCAGATCCAACCTAACTTAGCATTTTCAAAGCTTCTTGATTGAAAAAAATGAGGTTGATCTGACTTGGAGTAAAAGTTGATCTTCAGATAGCTCCCTTCTTAGATTCAGAATTAGATCTGAATCTTTCTTGCAGACTGTTCAAGATCTGCATTCTTAAGGGTTTCCCACTTTCTTGTTGTTGAGTTCTCTCTTTGGATCTGTGTTGGTTTGTTCCCCTGTAATTGCTTAACTTTCTTTCCTTGATTGTCATGGATCAGTCCTTTAAATAGAGTTTCTCAATGATTACCGGCTGATCCGGTTTATAACAATCTTCTGACAGTTCTGACAAAGGTGTCAGACTTATTGTTTATGACAGTTATCAAGTCTACAGTCATGATAGTTGATTCTTCAATGACTTTATATCTCAGCAGGAATCACTCAGCAAACTACTTTACATGTGTCGACACAAATAGACTAAGTGTCGACACAATTCTTGATGATGTCGACACAACACTCAATGTATTGACACAGTCATTCTTCTGCTTCTCAACACAGCTTCTGTTGTATGTGTCGACACAAGTCCTGTGTGTCGACACAACTTCTCCTGCTCTCGACATAGCTGATGCAGATAGATGGCGTTGAGTGTATGTCCAGACGTCATTGAGTGTGTGTCGACACAAGTCTTGTGTGTCGACACAACTTCTCCTGGTCTCGACATAGCTGATGGTGACAAACGTCGTTGAGTGTATGTCCAGACGTCGTTGAGTGTGTGTCGACACAAGTCCTGTGTGTCGACACAAGCCTTTCAGACTCAGTACAATAGTTGATGATAGATGGCGTTGAGTGTGTGTCTAGACGTCATTAAGTGTGTGTCGACACAAGTATTCTTCAGGTGTCGACACAATTCCTGGGTGTCAACACATGCCTTGCTTCTGGTGTCGACATAACTCCTAGGTGTCGACACAGCTCCTGCTTCAGGTGTCGACACAATTCCTTACAAGTGTCGACACTTGTACTTAGAAATTTTTCCTGCATTTCTTAACCTGCATATTGGAACTCAAACATTCCATCAAATACAAACTGATGTATATCATTGATTAATGGGAGGCTTCTCCAAATCTGGTACATATTTTCCAGTGTACCCAACAATCTCCCCCTATTTGGAGAAGTCATAACCCTTAGTCAAAGATATACACCACACATAATAAATCAAAGGAAAAATAAATGTTCATACATTTCACTACAGGGTAACATATAAGCATAGATAATAGCTAAACTCAATACTGAAAAATGATGGCATTCATTAATCAGAAAATTATTTAGGTTTACATGTTTCTTTAAAGAATAAAAATCAAAAAATTACATTGTTCTACATATTAGCCTATTTATCCTAAGATAGACTAGGCTCCTTGATTACTATTCCTTTTCCAGATCTGATCTTAGCCTGCACATTAGGTTCAGTATCATCAGCTGGTTTCTTTCCTTTCAGGTCATTATTCTTCAGTTCTTCAGCCTTGATCCTTTGCCTTTAAAAACAGTGAAAAGGCTTTGGGAAGTACTTGCTAGGCTCCAGAGAATTAGCAGGTAACTTCCCAGCTTTAGCATTCCTCCTATACTGAAGTATAGCCTCTTGCCTTGCCTGATACTTGATCCACTCTTACTCAGAGTACCATTTGCCTCTATCATATGTCTTGTCCTTCACAGCTTTCCAAGCAGTTAAAATAATGTTCCTAGAGGTAGGACTCCACTGCTCAAAATCAGGCTTTAGTTCTGCCTGTTCTCTAAACCTTTTCTTGGAAAGTTGTGCCTCCCTCTAAGCTTCCTGTGCATCCTCTGACATTTCTACCTTTTCAATAATAATATTATGTGCCTCCTGTGGAGGGCTATACATTTGCTGAACTTCTTGTTGGACTATGTCAAAATCAGTTGGAGGATAAATGACCTGTGCAACCTCTGGCTGATCCCCTTCAATGTAGGCAGGTTGAACACCAGACTTAGCTATATTATCATCCTCACATAGGGGTGGAAATCCAAGTGTAGCTTTGATGGTGTTAGATACCCATTTTGCATGATCATAGCTTGCTTTGACTAACATTCTCTCCCCCTTAATGACTTCTCTAGCTATATGATCTCTCAGATCATTCTTTTGAAACCGTACTTGATCAGCTAAATATTCTGTACCTTCTTGGTAGTAGGCTTTGAATTTAGTCAGGTAATCAGAAATAGTCTTTTGAGAGGCTTTAATGGCTGTTTGGACAACATCTAGATCTTCTTGTATTTGCTTGGATACTTCAGTTTTCAAATCAGTAGAAATACTTCCCAGTTTTTTGAGAATTTCTTCATGGGAGTCTTTGAGATTTTCATTTGACCTGAATTGATTTTCTAATATATATCCTTACTTAACTGTGATGTCTTCAACTTCAGTATTTATCAGCTGTAGTTGCTCAGCAAAATATACTACAACATTACCTCCCTTATGAAAGCAATTTGTCATCTCTTTCTTATTCAGGTTGACTTCAAATCTGATGGATTTATTGTCTTGAGCCAGCTGGAACTGCAGTTCTTTATTTGACTCATCCACATATTTCTCCAAAGACTGCCTATACTCATCCAACTTTACTTACAGTTGGACCAATAGTGAACTTAAATCCATGCTTGGAGAAGGTGGTGGTGTGACTGTTTGCAAGGCTTTCTTGTAGCTTGAGCTCCTTTTCCTGATTGCAACCATCTTCCTCTTCTTAGCCATAGAGGCTTCCTCATCATCAGAAGATTGTGATGAGCTTTTTATATCAACTGTATCTTTATTAGAAGGGGCATTCAATAGCTCCTCCCCCTCAGTTCCTTTCAGTTCCTTTTCTTCTATTTGCTGCCCCCTCAGTCCTTGCTGCAGGTAAATCAGGAAATAGCTCTTCTATAGTTACCTCCTGCTGCATCTGAATAGGAGGAACAAGATTGGTTTGGGAAACAAAAGGTTCTCCCTGAACATCCAGATCTTTGTCCAGGGCCCTCTCTTTAAAGGAGATACTTACTTGCTCATCTTGAACTGATTCCTTTTCATTCCCCCAATACATCCTAAAGCACTAAGCGGAGAGAAAAGTAAAAGTTCACAATTGATAGCATAATTAAATCAAGTGACGAGAAGAAGAGTATTGTGTTGGGAACAAGTAAGAAGGTATAAAGCATAAATAACTCAACTTATATGAGTGTTCATACAAACTTATATGCTAAAGATCTTGTTTCGAGACAATATTAAATCTGTTGCATAAGGAGAATAGTGTAGTTTGATATGAAGAAATAAGAAAATATGATACATAAATAACTTAACTTATATGTATGTCCATACAAACTTATAAGAGTCTTGATTTATCATAATACAAACTTATTTTACAAGAATGTTCATACAAACTTGTATGATAAGGGTCTAAAGATGCAATGTATGTAATGAAATGTAATATGTCGTGATGCAATGTTATTTAAGTATGATACGTAATTTAAATTATATCCCCTTATAAGTCGATAACTAACTCAGTCCAACTGTTAATTAGGTAGCTAACCACACCGATCTTATCATCGTGGCGAATGGTAACTGCGGATCGGACTACTACGCTTCTTGGTAGGTAACACACTACTATTCTATGTCATAATGTACAGTACTGGACCATACATGTACTAATATAAGAAATCACGGTAAAACTCAAGATGTTAGGACTTCTTATAAGTTGCATGCAATTACAACTTATGGTTCGTTTGATTTTGCGGTGCGGGATGAGCTGGGGGTCCAAATGGAGGTGTCGAATCAGAGGGGGGAGGCGGGGCTGAAAAAGCTCCGATTTGGTGGCTTTTACTCTGTTTAGCAGGTACAAACGGAGCAAACGCCGCCGGCGCCCGTTTGTTTACCCACCGTCCGAAGGCGTTTGCTCCAAACGGAGGCGGCAAAACGTCAAACCAAATGAAGCCTTAGTTTCAATTCATTTATGCTTTATTTGCTTTGTTTTTTGGAAAATGGCTGGAAGTTATCTGAGAGTTATTTGGATAACTGTGTTGAAAAATACAAGTCTCAAAACTATTATCATAAGCTTTACCTATTGCCAAAAACTCATTTTAGGAATAGATTTGTTATATGAAATTTGAGGATTTTTAATAAAAAGATCAGATTATTAATAGAAATAATGATTGGAAGTAGAAGAAGAAGAGTCGTAAGAGGCATCACACACTTTTCTATGACTCCTACTTGCAGTAGAATCTGTAAGACTAAGAGGATGCCAATAGTCTTGATGAGAATCATCTTGGTAGCAATATTTAGAACATAGGTGTTGCAGGTCGAACGGTCATTCACCGTTCCGGAGAAATCAGACCGCCTTAACTTGGAATCGGGTCAGGCGCGCAAACAGTCAAAGTGAAATGCAACAAATGACAAGATGTGTTTTTACATGGAAAATCAGGAAAGAGTGAAAAACCATGTGGCTGGAACTGTGTCGAGCCAAAATCCAGTAGATTCTCGGAGTTTTACAAAGTTTGATTTGATCTCGGACAATGATAGACCGCAACTCTGTTATAGGTGCAGAGTACAAAAGATGATAAAAATGGCTAGTATCTCGGATGCTCGATGGAAGTGCTCCGACCTTGAAATGTTGCGGAGCTCGCGGAACCTTGGTGGAAGCGTTCTGACTGGATAATTTTCTAAGTCCTCATAGCTTTTGGAGGGAGTGCTCTCGTTGATGCGGAACCTTGATGGGAGCGCTCTCGTGGAGACGACTGACGTGACTTGAAATGCCTTAACTCATGAAGAAGGGCAGAGAGATTTCCTGAGCGGAGAATCGACCTAAGTCAACAATCTCGCCGGAAAACCTAAGAGCTCTCTCTTGCTTCTGGAGTTGCTTGTCTTCAAATGAAGGTCTGGGGGGCCTATTTAAAGTTTTATGGATGGTCATGGTGGTAATTGCGCAGAGGAGTGATTTGTGTTGGCGAATGACATTGCTCTGTTTCGATCACCTGGATCACCATTTTTGCCGAAATGACGGGAGTGCCCACTGGGCAGTTCGGGCGGCCCGGGCAAGGTGTCTGGAGGTGGCTAGCAGCGAAGGAGGCGGTCGGAGATGGCGGGGATCGCTGGCAGTGGCGACGACTGCCGCGTGCGCGGCGCGTCCGCACAGCATGGCCACAAGAAGTGCGGCAGCGCGGGGGCACAACCCTATGGACATGTGGGTGTCGCGCGGCCCTACGAAGGTGCGACCCTGCGTCCGCGCGGGGTACCGCGTGGGGTGTGGCCGCGAGGGGTGCGGTCATGCGGGTTGGATGAATGGGGGTTGCAATCACGTACGTGCTGGCCACGCTCGCATGCGCGCAGACCAGGAGCTCTTGCGCGGCCTTCCGTGTGTGTACGCGTTAGGCTTTCCTCTTTGGGGGCTCCCAGGGCTTGTGGATTTGATGCACGTAGTTGGTCCGGTCGGGCTAACGTGTACTCAGTCCAAGTCTTACCGCTTTGACTTAGAAATTTCAGAGGAGACCCCATCTAATGTCCTCAAATTTTTGAGAGCCATGATCCGCGAAGCGATGAGCATGTAAATTTTTGCTTCTTTCGGTGCACTTTGATTGTTAGAAAATTATTTGTCATACTTTGCGAGATATCAGTCATAGATTGATGTGGATTCACTGTCTATTTTGTGATAGAAAAATTTGACTAGAAATATCATGCAATTTGGTGGCCTTGAATTATGAGTCTCTCTCTAATGCCTATAAATTAGAGAGGGTCATTCCGTTGTTTCCTCACGTTGTTGTAGAGATTTTGGATTTTACAGAACTTTTGTGGCTGACGTGTCTCCCTCGAAGAAGGTTATTATTTTTCTTGACTTGGGAGTGAGGGGAAGGAGAGTGGGAGAGGGCGCTGACGGTAGTTCCGCCCAAAAGGGCGCCAGTGTGGAGGTGATGGAAGAGGCGGCGATTGTAGAGGTGGAGGACATGGCGGCGCGCGGAGAGGGACCAGCGCGTGAGGTTGGGTATGTGCGGGGGTGCCCCAACGCAAGGGACAGCTCGTGTGTCAACACGCGTGTAACATCCCATTTTTAACTAGACCCCTAGGAGTGATTTTGTCCTGACTAGGTCAGGACAAACCCTTAGAGAACCAAGAAGGACCAAGTGAACCTAGGATTTCAGTTGAGTGTCACTTGGTCTGCAAATAGTAAAACCCAGAAACCCTAGAATTGGAGGGCCAAGTAAGTCCAACCTAAGTGGACCCTAGGGTAGGTCATAGGGTCAACCATAGGACCCATGTGGACCCCAGTCAACACTTTGACCTAATTAGCCAAAAATGACCCTAAGCCCTATTCCTTGGGTTGGGCCCACCCAAACTAACCCAATGCCACCCAATGGGTTAAAGTCAACTCATACCCCATATGGAGGAGAAAAATGGGTTTCATACATGGATAATTTGAGAATTAACCTGGGAGATGAATAGAATAGGAGAGAGAAATTTGGAGGAAGAATATTCATGACCAAGGGCCTCTCTCTCCACCAACAAGCCTTGATATCATTCCCCCCTCCCATTTAATATATTATGCATGGGTGGGCTGCCAATAGACTAGAGGATTGACTAGCCAACCTAGTGACTAGGAGAGAGAGAGAATCTCAAAATGGAGAATAATTAGGAGAGAGAAAGGAGTATATTTAAGGGTGTTAGTGGATAGAGCCACTTGGGCTCATACCATCAGCCCACACATGGGCTGGCCGACCCCTTGGTGTCATTTATGAGGTGGTGGATGCAGTGGGGCCCACCATGCATGCATGGTGACAAGACCAAGGCAAAACCGCCCACTCACCTTGATGGTATCACCCCTCCCCTTGATTGTATCGCCCCTTTACTTCATCTCCTCACCTTCGACCACTCTCAGCCCCATTTCATTCTCATCCCGAGAGAGAGAGAGAGAGAAACCTGGAGTAGGAGCTGTGAAACCAAGGACACGCCGCCACCACCGCCAAAATGGCTCCCCGCCGCTCCTCACATCGCATGGCCGCCGGGAAGGTCCTCCCTCGCCTCTCTCTTCATGCTTTAGATCTTAGGATTGTTTAGGGTAGGGTTCGGGCTCGAATGAGCCCGAACCCAGCTTTCATTTTTCTCCATTAATGGAGTTCTGGAGCTTTCGGGTTGGGTGGCGCCGTCGTCTCCCGCCGCCCTAGCCGCCGACAAAGGCTCACCCCACCACCGTGAGGTGTGGGGAGAAGATTGCCGGGGGTTGTGCCGCCCCTAGCCGTCGGGAACCGCCCCGTGAAACACCACCATGCGCCGGCTTGATTCCAGGCCATTTGGAGAAGAAATACAATGGCCATCCGATTGCTTTAAGATCCGTGCCATGCATAAGTTATTAATCCCGGATTTATTTAATTTCATGAACAGTGCCATTTTCTTCCTTAGATAACAGGTTTTTGCATGTCAAAATGTAGGGCACTTGCAGCCCTTTTCATAAAATATGCTCAACATGAAAATTGTAGGTCTTGAAGTTACCTTTTTAATTTGATATGTTACACATAAATTTTGGTTAAGTCTACTGCCATATAGAGCCATTTTCCTAGGGCTGGTCCTAGGGTAGGTCAGAAAATAGAATGAGTGCCCTGACCAAACCCTAAGTCCAAATGGACTGAAATTTTGGGCATGTGGCTTATTTATGCATATCTAGATCCTCCCCAAAAATGGGAATTTTGGGGGAAAATAATTCTATAGTTTTAGTCAAAATATGATAAATCAAATTATGTTGATTTTTGGGGCATACCAACCCCAATTGTCCCCAAATTTGGGTGGACTGCCCTTAGGGATATGTTAGACCTATAGTAGAAATATAAATCAATTTAGTCCTCTGCATGTTGAGATATCTCACTTGCAAGATCTGAAATGGTGAATGACCTTGGGCTACAAATAATAAAAATGCAGAAATTGGAAGAGATGCCCAAGCCCATCCAGAGGCCCAAATGACCTGGGTTTTGGGCAGTAACTGGTTTAGGGCATATTTAGGCCCTTCCCAGAAATGGGATTAATTGGAATTAAAATTAGGGGGAAATTACTAAAATACCCCTAGGCTTGTTTAGGTGATTCTTGGAGTATTTCAACTCCAAAAGGCCCCAATTTTTGGTGGCATGTCCATGGGGACATTATTAGGGCATGGTTAAATTTTAAGCACATTTGGATCACTGCATGTTGGGTTAATCCACTTGCATGTGTTGGCTAAAAGTGGCCTTGGGGTGCAATTAGCAATAAATGAAATGATGAACATTCAGCCTATTTGTGGCATGAAAAAAATCATGGAATTGATTCCAGAGATTCATTAGGGTAAATTTCACCCCTCAAATTAATTATGGGATTTTTGAGATCAAAAATCCCATTATTTTGATTTTTAAAAATATAGCCTTTTTGGATAATAAATTGAGAAAATGGTTTAGCATGGAAATAAATCCCCAAATTTTGTCATGATCACATAGAGGGCATATTTAAACCCTAGAAATTTTACTTCTCTGTTTTATGAATTTTGTAGCTGGAATTATGTGGATTTACCATTTTACCCTTATTTACTTTTAATTGGATATTGATAGAATTATGAGGTAGAAATATTGTGGAAAATTTATAGAGATGTATTATTGTATAAAGAACCTTTTATAATTATTTCAATGTTTTTGGATGTCTCAGTAATGTTCAAAACCCCATAATGGCATTTTGGTAAATTACTTGAAAATGGAATTGATGGGCCATTGTACTTTATAAGTTTGTGAAACTCTGTATTTAGACTTATCTTATCAATACATACACTCTGTAATTTTCTAAGAATTTTGATTTATGAATTCTTTATACTTCTTTTGGAAAGTGATAAATATATTGATTTTTTGATAAATAAGGAATAAATAAAAATACTTAAAGAAAAATTATGAATCTTGGAAGACAGTGATATTTCACCATATTATAGGTCAGTAAAATTTCTTACATCAGTAGAATTATGATATATTATACTTCATGTGTAAAATGACCTGAAAAATTAATGGAAGAAATTAATTTAAGGATGTAATTAAGTTGGAAAATTATGAAAATCATCATGGTCATTATATAGGTCCATACCACCCTAGGATAAATAATTTGAGACATATGGCCCAAGGAATTAGAAGTTCGATTCCGGGGTGGTGTTAGGTGATGGGTTGCGCACAGTAAAAGTAGGTTATACCATAAGGCCCACCGGGGGATAGATCGACAATTGAGCTAGAGAATACGATTGGAAGTATAACCCTGGTGGTTAGTGTCGTTCTAGTGACAAGAGTAAAAGTGCATGTCATTGGGTAAAAACGGGAGTGGAGGCCGGCAGAAGACCGTCGCCCTCTCGATAATAACTTAAGTCATTAGGATCGCCCAAGAGTAATAATGAGAGTTGGTTGTGGGTCATGGGTAGACATCAACTAAAACTAATTTTCTTTGAGAAAGGGAACTTTGGATTTTTAATTCCAGCTTGGTTCCTAGTGCCCCCGAGACCCCTTCATTGGGCATACCTTGGGCAGTCCGGGGATTAACCCTAAAATACTAGGTGCAATAACTGGTAGGCAAGAGTAGTCTAATAGGCTAGGTAAACTGTACCTGTTCTCACTCGTGATGGGTTGGAGGGACTTGGATCTTGTTGGCTACTTGATCACCCACGCTAAATTGGAAGGAGCTGATATGTTTATTGCTCACTCGTGCCGGGTTGGAGGTACTTGGAGTCTGTTGACTACTTGCTCACCCGTGCAGAGTTGGAGGGAAATGGTTATGTCATTCCGAGGTGTTCAAAGCGGCGCCATCCCGCGGTGTTCAAAGGGATGAGGTTTGGAAGTTGATCTGGTGTAACATCCCATTTTTCAATTAGACCCCCCCTTAGGAGTGACTTGAACATTCCTAGGTCATAACAAGTCCTAGGTTGAACCTAGGAGGTCAAGTGACCCAACTAGTTAGTTGAGACTCACTTGGGGTGCAAATAGTAAAATCTTAAAACCCTGATTTTGGTGGCCTAGTGGGTTCAATCTGACTCCAAGGCATTCCTAGACCTAATATGAGTTCAATGGGTCACCAAGGACCCATTGGGTGCAAACCTAGTGGCTAAGTTGACCAAAGTCAACTTAAGCCCTAGTTAGGCCAAAGTAACCCTGCCCTGGATCAACTCACCCTCTTTATGCCAAGTCTACCCTACTTAACCATACCTAGGCCTTAGGGGAGGTCAATGGGTCCCTAGGGGTCTATTGATGTTGACTCGGAAGGTCAAATTGACCAAGTCAACCATAAACCCAAATCAAGTCAAACCTAGCTCAATTGGGTTAACTCAAGCTCAAGCCGCCTCATGTAGACTCATAGGGTTTTATTAGGAGTTATTATGGCTGCCTATAGCCTAAACCCTAGGCTAGCCAACATGTTGACTAGGAGAGAGAAAGAAGAGAGAAATAGGCTAAATATAGGAGAGAGAAAGTGTGAATTAAGGGTATTTTCATGGTAGAATGGTGAGCCCCCCTCTCATATGGCATTTAAGGTTTTAATATTAATTTTATGGGATGGCTTTAGGCTTCTAGGGGAAGAAAATTCGTGAGGATGACTAGGAGAGAGAAAAAAATAAGTATTTGGTTATATAGAGGAGAGAGAAAAGGTGGTGGAGAGGTGAAGAGGTGTTTTGAAGAGGGAGGAGGCATGAGTTCGGCCAAAGAGGGGCCAACAGCCACCTAGAGGTTGACACATCCTCCCCCCACCCTTTTCCCGGCCATCAAGAGGTGTTTCCACCCTCTCTCTCCTCTAACCACTCCCCACCATGAAGAGGTGTTATGGCCCTTGAGGAAAACCGCCCCCTCTCTCCCTCTCCTCTTTATATACTCACTTAGGAGAGAGGGGCAACCCATTTCGAAATCAGAGAAGGAGGATAGAACCCTTGCCGAAGCCACCAAGGAGAGAAACGCTGCCACCGCCGCCACCATGTCATCCCGCCGTTCAAACTCGCATCCAAGCCCGAAATCAGGTCCTCCCTCACCTCTTCTCTCATGTTTAGATCCTAGGATTGTTTAGGAGTTGAGTTCATGCTCAAACGAACCGGAGCAAGTTTTAAAAATTCTGAAATTTTCCATTTTTATGGAGCTTTTGAAGCTCTCGGGTAGGGCGGCGCCGCCACCTCCGACCGCCCTAGCCGCCGCAAGGTTAGCCCCCACCACCGGGAACATGTAGGAGTTGATTCCCGATAGTGGCGCCGCCCTAATGGCCGGGAACAGCCCGTGATAACCACTTCTCACGGGTTCTGGTTCAGGCCATTTGGAGAAGATGAAGTACAGCTCCCGTCGGATCTGCTTTAAGATCCGTGCAACCCTAGATTATGATTTAATGATTATTTATATTCAAATTCTGTATTTAATTTAAACAGTTTCACTGTAAATTAAATTTAGGCCCTTATGGGCACCACATGAAAAAGAGTACAACATAAAAGTTGTAGGTCTTTTGAATACCTACAATTTGATATGTAGTGGTGAAAAATTGGATGAGGGGACTGCCCTGTAGAGCCTTTTTAGTAAGGGTATGTCCTACAACTAGGGTAGTTTTCTTCTAAAAATTATTTAGGCCCTTTAGGGGCATGTTCATCAAAAATGATCAACATAAAAATTGTATGAATTTTTATTATCTACAGTTTGATATGTAATGGAAAATTTTAGGACAAAGTATTCTGACCTATAGGGCCATTATTCTAGGGTAGGTCCTACAAATAGGGCAAATCTTTGAAAAATTGCCCACACCTAATCCTTGGTCCAAATGCTTTGAAATTTGGACAGGGGCTCAATATCACCTAGACCTAACTTCTGTAAAAATTGGAGAGTATTTGGGATAGTGTAACTTAGGGTTCTGCCCTAAACCTAGAAAAGATAGGGTAATGTAGTTGAAGGGTCAAATGACCTCCAAACCCTCCCAAATTTTGGTGCGGTGTCCCTGGTATAGGTAGCTAGGTATGGTTAAAATTTCAACTCATTTGGTTGAGTTTTGATTAGGAATCCTCGAAACCCTAGTTTTGACCTAGTAGAAGGAAGCTTAGTGAGAAGGTTCTTTGCACTCTGGTATGATCATCTCACCTCAACAGAGGTTGAGATTTTTACCACTGGTTTATTTTGGTCCTAAGATTAGCCTTAGGGAAGATGGGATGATTTAGGGTAAGTTTACCCTAGGGCCCAGGTTCAAACCCTAAATGTGGACTTTGGGGGTTTGTGAAGGACATAGGGGCAAATGCCCTTGTATGGCCTTGATATTTGGTGGAGAGGTTGCTAATGAGTTTGTAACTCTCTGGCTGTAATGTTAGATAATTTTGATGTAGGTAGCTACCTCAAAACGTAAACCCTAGTTTTAGGATAGAAGGGATTTTAGGTCAAAACAGTATCTTAAACTCTTTTAAAAGCCATGAAATTGGGGTAGTGTGTTTCTAGGGTAGTTAGGACCCTTGGATAATTTTACTAGAAATTTTGGATAGGTATGTCTAGTACTTCATTCATGAATGTGGGTATAGCCCTTTTTGATGTTTTATTTATTAAAGATTTTTAATCCAAATAAGACCCCTTGAAACTCTGGAATTAGATGTTTTTGGCCAGTAGGAATGCCCATGAATTTTAGTTCAATTTTATGTTGATAAATAGAATAGTTCCTTCACAAGTATTATTAAGGGCTCTATGTTTTAAAAATATTTTATGGCATAAATAGTCTCTGGAAAATTATGAAAGTTGGTAAATAGTGTTTTTCAATCATTATGAATAAGTGGGATTTTCCTCTGAATTTTTGGAGTTATGTATTTAGTACTTGATTCACAAGCATGCTAGATTAGGATTTTAGAAAATGATTTATTATAAATTAATTTTCAGCAGGAAAATTATGAAACTTTTATAGTACTGTTTTCATGGTATTTCTAATATCCTGTAATTAATCCAATTTATTTGGAAGAGAATTTGATGTAGTTTATTCATTAGACATGAAGAAGGAAATGGATTATTGCAAAAATATGTTTAGGCCCCTTAGACCTTAGTGAAAATTGCCAAACCTTGGATATATCATTTTTAAACATATTAGTATTTGTCTTAAATTTATTATGATTTATACATGACTAAAAATATATACTCCTTGTTCAAATTTGGAAGACCTTGGATTTTAGTAAAATTAATTAATTAATAGATTAATTGAGAAAATTGTTATAACCAGGAATTGATTCAATTATGTCGTGATAGACCCCCAGTAAATAACTTAGGCTGTTCGGATGAAAATACAAAGGACATCCTATCATAGACATTACTTAGTATAAGGTGGTCTGTAGATAGTAACTTTGGGAAATGAGTAACAGGATAAGGTTTGGGTTAGCGTAAGGACAGCTTGTGTTGGTTGGATTTAAGGAAAGAGGATGGACCACCATAGAAGGTTTCAAGTGTGGTGAGGAATGAGTTGATGCGCTCTAGAAGGTGCGCGGGACCGACGAAAGATCGCCGTCACCCGTAAGAGTGAAGAGTCAAATCCACCCTAGGTTTAGTTTGATGCAATTTATAGAGGGAACGAGTAAGGAAAAAATAACCAATAACAATAAGTGCCTTGCGAAAGGGAACTTCGGGCCGTAATGCCACCGTCTTGGTTCCTAGTGCCCTTTGAGAGCCCTTCACGGGGTATGCCGGGGGCAGTCCCGGGCTAACGTAAATCTTAAAACAAACGAAAGAGTAATTAGCCTAATAGGGATTCACATTGCACACACTCATTAGTTAGGGTTGGTAATGGTTAAGTCATCCTGAGGTGTTCAAGGGGCGCTGTCCTGTGGTATTCTAAGGGATGAAGTCTGGAGATGAGTCGGACGTTTTAGTCCGGGAATTTGGTCTCGGATGTGGTTTATACGGACGTTTAGTCCGGGAGTTTTGACACTTTAAATTATTATATATTAAACTGCTGCATGTGCATAAATAGGAAAGATTAAGGTGGTGGGTTTTCGATATCGGGGAGTTCGATTGCACCGACACCGATATCGTTGACTCGGCAAGGTGACTAGCACTTAGCCAAGGTTAAGTCCGGCAGACCAGTCGGCAAGAGTACGCAGGAGTCCGCCTCGTGCACCAGGCGTTGAGGGCATACGATAAGTCAGACCAGTGGTGCTTTTACTGGTTTTGAGGTGGGCGAGGCCCAACCCACCGCTTCCGTCTGCCACTACGGGAGTATCCTGGGAGTTATCTCCAGAAAGGGGGGGACTAAAGGTTTGTGTACACAAGTTGGGTGTGTGAGTTGCACTGCTTGATCATCATACCCACCATATAGCAGCATGCCATAATCATTCATAACAACCTTGACACCTAAAGTATAAGTGGAATGGGACGCTTATACTTTAGGACTTGCAAAACGACCCCTTGGTCTATAAGCTTGTGTGGGCAAGTTTATAAATTAAGGTTAATTTGATATATGTATACATGCTGCGTGATAACCGACACCCCAACGTATAAGTGGAATGAGACATTTATACGATGGGAGCCTTGTAGAAGATCCCTTGGCTTATGTGTACTCACATAAGTGGAGGTTTAATTTCTTACTTACTTACCTTTCTGTTTTACCTATTACAACACTTATATTGCTCCCCTGTCATAACTTGCTAGTTAGTTCCACCGTCACCTGCTTTTGACTACTCTCCACTTTCATGTCCTCCCTTTCTTCCTCTCCGCTCGTGCCTTAGGGCATGGGGGAGGGGTGGGGGATGATATGGCTTAGTCTTATAGACTAACGGTTTTCGGACCACATCATTTTAGGTGTACCATATGGAAGGGTCACGGGTTTTGCAGTTTCTGATGGAGTTGACCCCGCGACCGTGTTACCATTGTCACCAGCCGGGACATACACGGGTCAAATGCCCCTTGATGGGTGGGATCCCACCAGCTCAGCAGGCAAGAGGCCGAAGACGCAGACGCAGACGTGGATTACGAGGCGGCGACTGTAGGCCGAAAAGGAAGAAGCACCCAGAGATGCAGCACCAGCAGAGTATGGAGTCGGAGGAGATGAGCCAGTCTAGCTTGGGTGCTCTCGATTCAGTGACAGTTACAGTGACGCTTAGTTTTACATGTACTGGGCACAAGCCCTCCTTCCACGAGTGACTTGTAGTGAGGATTACATGTACTGGGCACAAGCCCCCCTTTTGTACTCTGATGTTATACTGTGGACGCTCCCTTCGTGGAGTTTTCATTTATATGTGATATTATATTATGGACTGCAATTCTCTTTACTATTCTACTTGCTACTTGATTGTGATCGAAAAGGCCGGCAGAATCGGCGCGTTGTAGTGACGACCTTCCCGGGTGCGAAGGTGTCACCGCAAAGCGGCGGTTCTGGGCATAAGACCCCAAGTTTTGAATCGAAAAAAAGGGGTCTTACATCCGGACAGTTCGGGGAGCTTTGGCTCGGTTGTTGGTTATTACGGACGGTTTAGTCCGGGAGCTTCACTTGTTGGTTTCTTTTAAGAATATTGCATGTGCATAAAAAGGAATATCTAAGGAAGTGGGTCTTCGGTATTGTGTTGTCGTAGCATTGACGCCAGTACGATGACTCGGCAAGTGTGGTTTTACACTTCGCCAAAGCTATGTCCGGTGGTCCAGTCGACAAGAGTACGCAGGAGTCCGCTTTGTGCACCAAACGTTGAGGCATACGATAGGTCAGACCGGTAGTGTTATACTGGTTTTGAGGTGGGAGAGGCCCAACCCACCGCTTCCGTCTTCCACTACGGAGGTATCGTGGGATGTAACGGCTCCGAAAGGGGGAACTAAAGGTTTGTGTACACAAAGTCGGGTGTGTGAGTTGCAATGCTTGATCATAACATACCCACCATATAGATGCATATCATAATCATTCATAATAACCTGTGATACCTCATGTATAAGTGGTATGGGACGCTTATACATTAGGACTTGCTAAACGACCCCTTGGTCTATAAGCTTGTGTGGGCAAGTTTATAAATTAAGGTTATTTCAATTTATATATGTGATGCTTGTAATAACCGACAACCCAACGTATAAAATGGTATGAGACATTTTATACGATGGGAGCCTTGTAGAAGAACCCTTGGCTTATGTATACTCGCATAAGTGAAGGTTAATTTCTTTTCTTACTTTACTTATTACAACATCATTATGAATTGCTAGCTAGGTCCCCCTATCACCTGTTTGTTTTACTCTCCACTTTCACGTTCTTCCCTTTCTTCCTCCCCGCTCGGTGCCTAGGAGCATGGGGGAAAGGGTGGGGGACGATAGGGATTAGTCTTATAGACTAACGGTTTTCGAACCACATCATATTAGGGGATCGCGGAGCCCAGCAGGGAGGAGCAGCCTAGGAGACCGGTGCGATTGGAGACAGGGCAGTTTAGCTCAGGAGTACAGCCAACTGGGATCATGAGTACCGACTTCTAGTGATGTTTCATTTTGCTTCCGCATGAGAGATCTGTAGTTAGGATATTCATGTACCGGGCTTTAGTCCTTCATTTTTGTACTCTTTTATTTATTCTGTGGACACTCCCTTCGTGGAGATTTTTATTATATGTGATCTGGATGTGGACTGCATTTTCTTACTATTCTACAGCTACTTTTGTGATCAATAAGGCCGACAGAATCAGCGTTTTGTAGTGACGACCTTCCCAGGCACGGAGGTGTCACTGCAAAGCGGCGGTTCTGGGCATAAGACCCTGCGTTTGATAGACAAAAAAAGGGGGGGTCTTACAAACTGGTATCAGAGGGTAACATCGATCGGAAAAAGTAGCAGTCCACTAACCCTGGATCACCCCTGCTCGAGCTTAGTTTGGGGACAAACTAAGCAGTGGAAGCAGTGGTGTGCCCATATGAGGATCTCATATATAATTGTCCATTTTAGTTAAGGTTGAAAAATTTCTGACGATAAATTTTGTGGCTCAGCTCCAGTGATAGTTTTAACTTCAAGACAACCTAAAAACCTAGAGGGGGGGGGGGGGGTGAATAGGTTCTTATCCTTATTTTAACTTAAGGCAGAATTAACTTCAGTTCTTTAATATAAAATTAGATATCTCTACAGTTAACACAACACATGCAATCACAGAATCTAAAATAACACAAGCATCACAGATTGCACAGAGATTTATAGTGGTTCCCCAAGGTCTGGGTACATCCACTTCCCCTTTCACCTATCTAGCAGTGTGCTAGATTCGGCCTAACTTCTTCCTTCTTCTCAGATCCACAGATCTTACAGCTCAGAACCCTGAAAGGTTCCTACAACTCAGAACCCTATAAGGTTCCTACAACTCAGGCTAACAACCCTACCTCAGCCTTGCCACAATGCCTACAACTCAGAGAACCAATTCTCCTACACTCAGGCTCAATCAGCCTTACCTCATCCTTGCCACAAGGCCTACAACTCAGAGATCAAAATCTCCTACACTCAGCATTTATAACATAGGATTACAACTCAGATCTTTGAAAAGATCCTACAGAATTTGATAAGTAATTTGATGGTCTCTTACCCTTGTTGAGAGAGAAAGAATAAGAGGATTCTTGATCAGCTTCTTGATGAGACTGATGACTGAAATCAACCTGTGCTTAGATTTCTTCAAAGCTTCTTGAATCTGAACTTAGTTGGGTTGATCTCCTTTGAAGTTGACTAATTGCCATCTTCCTTAATGGATTTTAGATATGGATCTGGATCTTCTTAGTAGATTAGTTCTGGATCTACTTCTTAAGAGACTTGTGATTGTCTCCTTCTTTACCTAAAATTAGCTGGAGCTCTCTCTCCCCAAATCTTCTGAAGTTTCTTCTGAATTCTGGAATGAATTCTCCTTAGACAAAATCTGAGTGGATGAACACTACAGAATGTCTTCTTAGATCTTCTCACGAAGATCTTCTTCGGTGACTTGCACTTTCTTGATCAGAGATCAATCTCACAATAGTTGTGTTAGTTGTGTATTTCATCAATCCTTCTTCTGAATCCATCTATATATAGACTTCATCCATGGTAACCGGCTGATCCGGTTTCTAACTAACTTCTGACAAGTTTGACAGCTTCAGTAAACCTGTTGTAACTCACAGCTGTCAAGTCCTCAAACAATTCTTGAGCCTTTGTCTCTGTCAGCAAAGCGTCGAGACTGACTGTCTTAAAGTGTCGAGACAATCTGTCAATATGTGTCGACACAAGTGACTTAAGTGTCGACACAAACTTTGGTGATGTCGACACAGCTTCTTGACACTGCATCTTGAGAATGTGTCGACACTGATTATTTATGTCGACATAATCACTTCTTCACTCTACAGCAATCAACTATATTGAAACTCTGCTGTGTGTCGACACAAGTCCTTTGTGTCGACACAGATGTTGTAGACTAAGAATTCTGTGTGTCGAAACTGCCTCCAGGTGTCGACACAGTTGATGTCGACTCTGCTTCTGTGTATCGACACAGTCTCCCGGTGTCGACACAGTTGATGTCGATTATATATTCTGTGTGTCGACACAGTCTTTTCCAAGTGTCGACACAAACTTACTGAAGTGTCAACACAGCTTCCTCTGGTGTCGACACATGGACTTAGAAACTTTTTCCTGCATTTTAGCCAATACTTATCCTGCACATATAAACTCAAAATAACATCAAATACACCTTGATGTATATCATTGAGCTAAGTGAGACTTCTCCAAATCAGGTATACATTTTCCAATGTACCCAACAATCTCCCCCTATTTGGAGAAGTTATAACTCTTTTGTCAATGATATACACCACTTATGATAAATAAACATGATGATGTGTATAAGCATTTTTAACAGGGTAACTTATATACAAAACAAATAATAAACTATCATCACAGAATAAGGATGCAAATTGAATGAACATGAAATATTGTTTTGTTTATTATCTCAAAAAGTTTCTTAACATTGTTTACATAGATTTCTTTAAAACTAAGAATTACATAGTTCTAGAAACATCTAGAAAAACTAAAATAAGGCTGGGCTGGCTCCTTGATGACTATTCCTTTTCCTGATTTAATCTGAGCCTGCACAGAAGGTTTTGTATCTTCAATGAGCTTCTTGCCTTTTAAATCAGTATTCTTTTGAGCTACAGCCTTAATCCTTTTCCTTTCAAAGTAATGAAAAGGCTTAGGGAAATACTTGCTAGGCTCCTGTGCATCAGGAGGTAGCTTCCCAATCTTGGCCTTCCTTCTGTACTGAACAATGGCTTCTTGCCTAGCCTCATACTTCTGTCACTCCTGCTCATTATACCATTTACCCGTTTCATGAACTTGGTCTTTGACAGCTTTCCAGACAGTTAATATGATATTTCTAGATGTGGGGCTCCATTGCTCAAAATTAGGTTTTAACTCTGCCTGCTCTCTAAATCTCTTCTTTGATAATTGAGCATTTTGCTGAGCTTGCACACCAGCTTCTGGTATATCTACCTTTTCAATAATAATATTAGTAACATGTTGTGGAGGGCTGTACATAGACTGAACTTGTTGATGTATCATCTCAAGATTTGCAGGGGGGTAAATAACTTGGGCAACCTCAGGTTGATCACCTTCAAGTAGAGGTGGTTGTACACCTGACTCAGCCACATTTTCATCATCACATAAGGGTGGATATCCCAAAGTGGCTCTAATGCTGTTGGTTACCCATTTGCCATGATCAGAGCCTGCATATACTAACACCCTCTCCCCCTTTATGACTTCTCTGGTCACATGATCTCTCAAATCTTCTTTTTGAAATCTGATTTGCCCATCCAAGTAATTGATTCCATCTTTAAAGAATGGCTTTAACTTTTGAAGCTTATCAGAAATTGTTTGCTGAGAAGTAGTAATAGATGTTTTAAAGGAATCCAAAGCTTCCTCTAGCTTCTTATCAAATTCTTCTTTCTCCTTATTTCTTGCTTCAGTCATTTCAATAACTATTTTTCTTACTTCAGTGACTATCTCATTGTGAGATTCAGTCAGATTGTCATTCATTCTTATTTGATTTTCAAGGACATAGCCTTGTTTGACAGCAATATCATCCACTTATTTCTTTATTTCTGCTTATTGTTTTGCAAGAAATACCACAATATTGCCCCCCTTGTGGAAGCAATCTGTCATTTCTTTCTTATTCTGGTTTACCTCAAATCTGATGGATTTTATTTCTTGGGCTAGATCAAATTGAAGAGCCTTATGGCTTTCATCCACATATTTTTCAAGAGCTAATCTCTGCTCATCAAATTTCACTTGTAAATCAACCAAGTATTTGCTTTAATCAATCTCAGGGGCTGGTTGTGAAGTAGTTGCTTGCAAAGCCTTCTTATAGTTCTGGCTTCTCCTCTTAAAAACCATCAGTTTTCTTTTCTTTAGACTTGCTATCTCTTCATCTGCTGAATCAGAGGATCTGTCAATATTTACTCTTTCTTTGGGACTAAGAGGCATCTCCTTGTCAGGTCTATGCTCCACCTTCTCAAGGTTAACTTACTCCCCCTCAACTACTGCTCCCTCTATGTTAGGAAATAACTCTTCCAGAGTGAACTCTTGTTGATTGTGAACTGGTGATACAACTGTCTCAGGAGCATCATCAACTACAGATGTATCCTCCATGATCACATCTAGTGTTGAACTGTTGACATGAGGAGACAGAAGAATAGATTGTGAATCTAGTTCACTTGCCAAGTGAATTCTCTCTTCCCCTTGAATTTGGGAAGTAACTGACTCCCCCTGCACTTGTGTAGTAACTATCTCTTCCTGAACTTAGGCAGTTTCAGCCAGGTCCTGGACCTGTTCCCTAACTTGCTCCCCCTGCACTTGTGCATTCAATGTGTCTTCCTGCACATGATCAAGATCAGTATTGTCATGGACTGGTGATTTAGCTGCAGTCTCTTGGGTATCCAAATCAGGTGTGTCCTTGGAGAGGGCCCTATCCCATCTGGATATGATCCTGATGTCCATCCTTCTCATATGATTTATCTTAGATCCTGGAAGCTGATGCATTACCTCTGGAATTGCTCCAGCTAGGTATAAACTCATTAATCTAGCCAAATTGGGCTTCTTGATACCTTCTTTTATCTTCTCAAATAGAACTGCAGACCAATCTGTGCTAATCTTGTAGATTATCCTTGTCATCAAACTGAACATATAGGCAGAGAGCCTATCATGTCCTCCTTGTTTACACAAAATAACCTTCCCTACCACTTCAGATAGAAATTTGCCTTGTTGATTCATTCTTTTTCTGTTGATGGCTGCTCCAATCTTCATGGTTGGATTTAGTCCACGTCACTGAAGAGCCTCTCTTATCTTTGAGGCTGGTACCTCTTCTTCATCCTGAATTTTTGGTAGGTGAAGAATCTTTCTTAAACTCTTCAGAGTAAGTTTGACTCTATTACCATGAACTGTTGATTTAATCTTTAGTCCAGTGGAATCCACCGTTGCAGCAGCATAAAATTCAAATACTTCTTTCTTCCAGATCTTTGTAGGTTTAGAAATAAGAAAATCTAACCCATTATCAGTAACAAGGGTAATGACCCCTTTAATCTCTGTCGCCGCATCATCAAAAGCATTGCGCACCAGCTCGTAGCCTTCGTTAATGTTATCTTCAATCTTTGACGCCATTGGAAAGGAGAGAAATCTTGAATTGAGAGAAGAGAGTTTGTCGACACAAGGATTTAGTCTCGAAAATCTGGAGAGCGTGTCGATAGAATACTTTCTCGACCTATTTATACCTTTTTAAACAAAGAAGGTCAAAAGGCGGACAAAAACTTTCTAAATGTGTCGACACTGTTGGAAAGTGTCGACACAGGACATACTTAGTAGTTCATTAGAAATTCTGTGTCGACTCTTATTGCAAGTGTCGACACAATTTCTGGAGGTGTTGACACCATTACTCCGGTTGTGTCGACACTACTTTTATGGATGTGTCGACACTTTGACCTTTAGGTGTCGACACTACGATACTATGTCGACACAATTTCCCTGAATAGTCGACACAACTCCTCTGTGTCGACACATTATTACTGAATGAGTCGACACAATTTTACTTAGCAAAATTTATTAGACTAGTCTATGTTCAACATTCCTAATTCAATTTTTAATCTATTGAATTTAGTTTCATCTAGAGGCTTAGTTAATACATCTGCAATTTGATAATCTGTCTTAACAAATTCTAGTGAGATGTCCTCTTTCTCTACATGTTCTCTAAGAAAATGGTATCTTATTTCTATATGCTTGGTCCTACTATGTGAAACAGGATTATTAGCAATAGAAATAGCACTAGTAGAATCACAAAATAAAGGTGTTCTACTTACCTGAATACCATAGTCTTCTAGCTGGTGTTGAATCCACAACAGCTGTGTACATCAACTTCCTACAGCCATATATTCAGACTCAGCTGTGGATATTGCCACACTAGTCTGCTTCTTACTGCTCCAAGATATCAATCTTCCTCCTATAAATTGACATGTACATGTAGTACTTTTTCTATCTTCTTTGCAACCTGCAAAGTCTGCATCTAAATATCCTGTTAGTAGAAAATCTCCATTCCTAGGATACCAAAGGCCTAGATTAGGTGTGCCCTTTAGATATATCAAAATTCTCTTTACAGCAGTGTAATGAGATTCTTTTGGGCATGCTTGGTACCTAGCACAGACACATGTTGCATATATAATGTCTGGTCTACTAGCAGTGAGATATAGTAGAGAGCCAATTATTCCTCTATACAAAGACTCATCTACAGGCTTACCTGCATCATCTTTGCATAAAGACATACTTGTTCCCATATGAGTTCTCATGGTGGAGGATGATTCCATACCATACTTCTTAATTAACTCCTTGGTGAACTTAGACTGGGATATGGACAAGCCATCATCAGTCTGTCTTACTTGGAGTCCCAAAAAGTACTTAAGTTCCCCCATACTGCTCATTTCAAACTTCCCTTGCATAAGTTTAGCAAATTTCTTGCAAAGGTTGTTTTCTGTAGACCCAAATATTATGTAATCTACATAAATCTGGACTAAGATTATCTTACCTTTGGATTCCCTTAGGAATAAAGTTTTGTCTATTTTCCCTCTTGAGAATTTGTTCTCAATAAGGAAAGTAGACAGGGTTTCATACCAAGCCCTTGGGGCTTGCTTTAACCCATACAAAGCTTTCCTAAGTCTATAAACATAATCTGGTTTAATAGAATCTACAAAACCTGTAGGTTGCTCTACATAGACTTCTTCTTTTAGATTTCCATTCAGGAATGCTGATTTTACATCCATTTGGAATACCTTGAATCCTTGATGTGCTGCATAGGCAAGGAACATCCTAATTGCTTCCAGTCTTGCTACTAGGGCAAAGGTTTGATCAAAGTCAATACCCTCTTCCAGCCTGTATCCTTTTGCAACAAGTCTTGATTTGTTCTTCACAATGATTCCATTCTCGGCCATTTTGTTCCTAAAGATCCACTTTGTTCCAATGATGTTGTGGTCTTTTGGTTTAGGAACTAACTCCCAGACCTTGCACCTTCTGAACTTATTCAGCTCCTCTTGCATGACATCAATCCAATGTGGGTCTAGAATTGCTTCTTCAAATTTCTTTGGCTCCAGTTGAGATAGGAAGCTTGAGCAAAGCACTGTGTTCAAGTTCCTGCTTCTGGTTTGCACTCCATGTCTTAGATCACCAATTATCTGATTTGTTGGATGATCCTTTTTAAGTGTCTAACTGCTGGAGGTAGTCTCTCTTCAAGCTGAATACCTCCTGTTTCTTCAATGTGTTCCACCTTTTGGTTTTCTTCAGCTTCTAGAGAATCCTGTACTCCCCCTGGACAACATCCACCAATTTTCATATGTTGATCTACAGTTGAATCTTCTTCAAAGGAAAGCTTGTCCATTCTCTCTTTTATACCTGTTGGACTGCATGAACTACAAGGCAACTCACTGTTGATCAATCTAGTTTCAACAAATACAATATGTACAGATTCTTCTACAACTTGAGTAATCAAGTTGTAGACTCTATAAGCCTTACTATTGTTGCTGTACCCAACAAATATCCCATCTTGGGATTTGGCAGCAAACTTAGTTAAATAAGACTTGCCATTGTTGAGGATATAACACTTGCAACCAAAGATCCTAAAATAGGATAAATTTGGTTTCTACCTTTCATAATCTCATAGGGAGTCTTTTTGTGGCACTTAGTGATAAAAGCCCTGTTGAGCACATGACATACAGTGTTTACTGCCTCAGCCCAGAAATATTCTGGGAGAGAAGTGTCACTCAATAGTGTTCTACTAGCCTCAATCAATGTTCTATTCTTCCTTTCAGCAATACCATTTTGCTGTGGTGTTCTTGGTGCGGAGAATTCTTAGCAAATCCCAAATTCTTCACACAGTCTTGTCATACTTTCTGATTGAAATTCAGTACCATGGTCACTTCTGATTTTGACCACTGTACTATCCAGTTCATTCTGAATTTGTTTGACAAAACTATGTAAAATACTTGGGGTTTCTGATTTATGTCTCAGAAAGAACACCCAGGAATATCTAGAATAATCATCTACCACCACAAAAGTGTAGACCTTCCTACCTAGACTATGAACTGGCATAGGACCAAAAAGATCCATATGTAAGAGGTATAAACACCTCACTGAATCCTTATTTTCAAGGCTATGAAAGGAGGATTTTGTCTGCTTGCCTTTTTGACAAGCTGAGCATATCTCATCCTTTATACACTTAACTTGAGAACCATTCCTCACTAACTCTTTGCTAAAGAGTTGGCCAATTATTTTTTAGTTAAGATGGGCCAGCCTCTTGTACCATTTGACACAATGAGAGTCTCTCTCATCATCTATAAGACAAATAGGAGAACCTTTATTCTCACACTCAAAATTGAGACAGTACACATTCCTCTTTCTATATCCTATCAAAATGATCTTTTGATCACTTGACCTCTTGATATGACATCCATTCTTAACAAATGAAATGTCATATCCTAAATCACTCAGCTGACTTATGCTTATAAGGTTGTGTTTCAAACCCTTCAGATAGGCCACTTGAGTGATAGTAATCTGGTTACTAGAAATGTTACCAAACCCTTTGATTATTCCTTTTTCAGAGCCACCAAAGATTACTTTCGGCCCATTTATAATAGGCAAGTACTCCTTCAGCAATCCCTTTGTTCCAGTCATGTGCCTGGAACATCCACTGTCCAAGTACCATATAGGGGTATGGTCACTTGGACTCACCTGCAACAAAGAATTACTTTCCCTTAGAACCCAAGTAAGTCTTGGGTCCTTGGTTCAGGTTTGTTTCATGCTTACCAAATCTACCTGTAGCTCTTTTAACAGGTAGACTGTTGTTCTTCCTGGCACTAGTGTTGTGCCAGCAATCTATGGTAAAATGACCTGTCTTGCCACAACACCAACATTCATACTTGTTATATCTATTTTTAGATACATCAACTCTTTTGTATTGTGCTGGTACTGCTGCAGCTAAGCCCACTATTTTCTTAAAAACATGGGGTTTATGAACATGGGCTGCCTTATTGACATAACCACCCTTGTCATTCAGAACTTCAGTCTTACTATGACCTTGAGTATTCTCAAAGTCATACTTGTTAGAAGGCTCATGCACCTTTCTAAAAACTACAGGGACTTTAAAATTCAGTGGCTGCACTGAGGCTTTTCCTTTTCTCTTGAATTGGACAGCCCTGGTGTTACCCTTAAAGCCTATTCCAGCCTTACCCTTTTGAGCCACAAACTCATCTATTAAGGATAAAACTGATTTTGGCTTGGAATAACTAGCCACCAAATATTTCTCCTTTTGAAGTCTGACTTCCAGACTTTTAATTAGATCATTTTTGTATGTGATTGTGCCCATCTGAATAACAGTTATAGTTTTCAGCTTGGCAATCTCATTCAATTTTTGATCCAACTCTTTCTCTAAACCATATGCAACCATCTTAAGATCTGCAATATCCTTAGCCTGAGTTTTGGCAGGTTCTTGCTTTTCTTTAGTGCTTGCAACAAGTCCCCATATTCATCTATCAGCTGATGAATATCTCCTTCAGATTTAGACCCATCCACATCACTTGATGCAGATATAGCTGACTCTGTACCAGTGCTACAATCAGAATTTCTAAAAATACATTGTACCTTACTTGGACCAGGCTGATCCTGGCATTTGTCTTCTTCTGATACAGCCATCAGTCCAATGCACTGATGGTCTTCTTGTTCATAGATGGAGTCCAGCAATTGCATAAACTCATCTTCTTCATCAGCTGCATAAAGACCAATGTATGCCTCAGCTTCATATTCAGACTCTGAAGTTGATTGGTCTGTCAAGCTTTTCTCCTTCTTAGCAACAAAGGATTTCTCCTTCTTACTCTTTTGTTGATTCTTTCTTTTATCTGCAGACTCCTTTCTTTTGTCTGGACACTCAGCTACAATATATCCAGGCTTATTACAGCAGTAGCAAACAATCTTATATGTTGTAGATTTGCTAGGCTTAGACCTGCTCCTGTCCTTCCTTGATGACTTTCTCTTTTGATAATAGTCATCAACTGGCTGTGATGTTGAGGGCCTAGATCTCCACTGCTTCTTCTTCAAGAATCCCTGAAACTGCCTTGTAAAGGCAGCAAAATCTGCATTTGAATTATTGTTATCTGAATTTTGGTTGTCTGAATTATCTGAGGTAATTTTAGCAACTTCCCTAGGAGGTGATGGAGACATCCTCAATTCTTTCTAGTGGCTTCAACCTTGAAGGCCACAGACTGTTCTCTATGCTCCCCTTTTGCATTTCTTTCTTCCTCTTTTTTAGTCATTAGTTGCATTTCATAAGACATCAACTTTCCAAATAAAGTTGGAGGTGAAATATCTGCAAGTTTGGCCACTTCCCTAATGGCACAAATCTTGGTGTCACAATCATTTGTCAAGGATTTTAGGAATTTATCATTCAGTTTATATGTACTGAAGACTCTTCCATAAGACATCAGTTCATTTACAATTCAATAGAACTTCTTATAGCACTCAGATATGCTGTCTGACTTCCCTTATTTGAAGCTTTCATATTCCTGATTTAGCATGGACTTTCTATCTTGTCTAACTTCTTCAGAACCCTCCATGTAGACAATCAAAGTGTCCCACATTTCCTTGGAGGTCTTGTAGTGAATCAAATTCTGAAAGGTTGAATCATCTATGACACTTACTATGATAGTCTGAGCTCTTTTATCCATAGTTGCCAGTATAATCTCATCCTTAGTCATCTCAGAAAAATCCTTGAGAGTTCTCTGGTTTGTAGCTAGAACAGATACCTTCATTGGAATATAAGGACCTTCTTTTACTGTAATATAGATCCTTGGGTCAGAAGCCTCCATAAACAATCTGGCTCTTTCTTTCCATATACCAAATATCTCCTTCCTACAGATGGGTAGTTTCATAGAACCTAGTTCCTTGTGATTTTCTCCAGAACCAATTTTCTTGATTCTTGATTCTGCCTTAGGGATCTAACTCAGACTGTTAAGTCCTTCTTTGAGTAACCTCCCTCTGATACCACTTGATAGTTTTAACTTCAAGACAACCTAAACACCTAGAGGGGGGGGGGTGAATAGGTTCTTATCCTTGTTTTAACTTAAGGCAGAGTTAACTTAAGTTCTTTAATATAAATCAGATATCTCTACAGTTAACACATCACATGCAATCACAGAATCTAAAATAACACAAGCATCACAGATTGCACAGAGATTTATAGTGGTTCCCCAAGGTCTGGGTACATCCACTTCCCCCTTCACCTATCTAGCAGTGTGCTAGATTCGGCCTAACTTCTTTCTTCTTCTCAGATTCACAGATCTTACAGCTCAGAACCCTGAAAGATTCCTAACCTTCAGAACCCTATAAGGTTCCTACAACTCAGGCTAACAGCCCTACCTCAGCCTTGCAAAAAGGCCTACAACTCAGAGAACCAATTCTTCTACACTCAGGCTCAATAAGCCTTACCTCAGCCTTGCCACAAGGCCTACAACTCAGAGATCAAAATATCCTACACTCAGCCTTTATAACATAGGCTTACAACTCAGATCTTTGAAAAGATCCTACAGAATATGATAAGTTATTTGATGGTCTCTTACCCTTGTTGAGAGAGAAAGAATAAGAGGATTCTTGATCAGCTTCTTGATGAGACTGATGACTGAAATCAACCTGTGCTTAGCTTTCTTCAAAGCTTCTTGAATCTGAACTTAGTTGGGTTGATCTCCTTTGAAGTTGACTAACTATCAGCTTCCTTCTTGGATTCCAGATATGGATCTGGATCTTCTTAGTAGATTAGTTCTGTATCTACTTCTTAAGAGACTTGTTATTGTCTCCTTCTTGACCTCAAAATAGCTGGAGCTCTCTCTCCCAAAATCTTCTGAAGTTCTTCTGAATTCTGGAATGAATTCTCCGTAGACAAAATCTGAGTGGATGAACACTACAGAATGTCTTCTTAGATCTTCTCACGAAGATCTTCTTCTGTGACTTGCACTTTCTTGATCAGAGATCAATCTCATAATAGTTGTGTTAGTTGTGTATTTCATCAATCCTTCTTCTGAATCCATCTATATATAAACTTCATCCATGGTAACCGGCTGATCCGGTTTCTAACTAACTTCTGACAAGTCTGACAGCTTCAGTAAACCTGTGGTAACTCACAGCTGCCAAGTCATCAAACAGTTCTTGAGCCTTTGTCTCTGTCAGTAAAGCGTCGAGACTGACTGTCTTAAAGTGTCGAGACAATCTATCAATATGTGTCGACACAAGTGACTTTAGTGTCGACACAGACTTTGGTGATGTCGACATAGCTGCCTTGATGTCGACACAGCTTCTTGACACTACATCTTGAGAATGTGGCGACACTGATTATTTGTGTCGACATAATCACTTCTTCACTCTACAACAATCAACTATGTTGAAACTCTGCTGTGTGTCGACACAAGTCCTGTGTGTCGACACAGATGTTGTAGACTAAGAATTTTGTGTGTCGACACTGCCTCCAGGTGTTGACACAGTTGATGTCGACTCTGCTTCTGTGTGTCGACACAGTCTCCCGGTGTCGACACAGTTGATGTCGACTATATATTTTGTGTGTTGACACAGCCTTTTCCAAGTGTCGACACAAACTTGCTGAAGTGTCGACACAACTTCCTCTGGTGTCAACACATGAACTTAGAAACTTTTTCCTGCATTTTAGCCAATACTTATCCTGCACATATAAACTCAGAATAACATCAAATACACCTTGATGTATATCATTGAGCTAAGTGAGGATTCTCCAAATCAGGTACACATTTTCTAATGTACCCAACATCCAGCACTGCCTATACCACCGGGTGGAACCCCGCAGATTCCGGAAGTTGCACTGTCGCTGGTTCCCACTCAGTTCCTATAGTCTAACATGGGGCAGACTCTGACGGCTATCTTGGAAGCCTTCAGGAACCAACAGTCCCCGGCTCCGTAGCCTATTCCGGGAGCCAACTGGCTCAGCATCTTTCGAGGACTCTCTCCCCCGTCCCACTTGGGGACAGAGGCTGTAGTTCGGACCGAGGAGTGGCTATACATCATGAAGGAGATGCTGACAGGGATACGGAGCCCTTGGGAGGAAAGGGTGCCACTGGTTGTTTCCTTCTTGGAGTCCCATGCCAAGCGGTGGTGGAAGACAGTTCTTGAGACCACCTTTGCTGGTAGGGAGGCTACCGAGGTGGCGTGGGAGGAGTTCAGGCCCATGCTGTTGGAGAACTTTGTTCCGCAGTTGGCCCGAGACGAGCTGGAAGACCGCTTCTTGCAGTTGAAGCAAGGTACCAGGACGGTGGTGGAGTACCATCGAGAGTTCAACCATCTGGCTCGTTTTGCAGACTCTTACCAGCTAGACGAGGCAGCGTACATCAAGAGGTTCTACAAAGGTTTACGGGAGGACATGAGGGATGCCCTTCTTTTCGTTTCAGACAAGCCTATCACTCGTATTCTGGAGATGGCAAAAAGGTTAGAGGCAGATTGGCTCACCACCAGAGGCCAGAAGCGGCCAACGGAGGATAGGAGCCGGGGAGCCCGGAATGATCAGCGGCGAGGTTGTGCGCACGAGGTACGAAAGATGGAGGATCAGCCTCGATAGGAGGTGAGGTAGGAGCCGGGGGAGCAGGTGACACTAGCCCTTCAGCCTATTCAGATGCGAGATGTGCAGAGACTGGGAGGTGGGGCTTACACTCCGCCGGAATGTTACCACTGTCATCAGGTGGGGCACATCAAGAGAAACTGTCCCATGAGAGGGATGCCTCCACCAGCACCGCAGATTGACCCACCGACTCAGCATTATGGAGGCCAAGGACGTGGCCAAGGATGCGGATATTAGTGTAGAGACCGCAGGCCGGAAGGAAAACAGATTTTTGCACTTGACCTTGCTCAACCCAGGAACCCGAAACAAGTAATCACAAGTACGCCAGAATATTTTATGTGCTTTCATAAATAATTGGACTTTTGCTTTAGAAACTTCAAACTAGAAATGAAAACTATAGTTAGCCTTCTAAGACATTGATTACCCCCAGGCATAGTCATAACCAATGATAAGCCAGCCTACACCCTGTTTGACACCGGCGCTACGCACTCATTTGTTTCGGCAAACTTTGCAAAGGAGATAGGAGCCGAACATCACTTCACGGGAATCCCTCGGAGAGTACGCCTCCCAGACGGCTCTGAGATGACATCATCGGCAAAGTGCGACCTGGGAGTATGCATTGGAGGGAAGATTTTTGAAACCCCTGCAACGGTATTGGAAATGACGGGGTTTGATCTCATCTTGGTCATGAAGTGGCTGGAGTACAACTACGCCAGGATCGATTGTGCAAGGAGGCTAGTCTGGTTGTGGCATACGGACACAGAAGTTATCTTTCAAGGTATTAAGCCTACCTCCCATATATCTATATCGTCTATTCAGGCCGTCAAGGCCCACATGCAGGGTGACGTGATTTATAAGATTCTCTTCGAGATGGCGGAGGTCAAGGGATCTGTATCCGACGTTCTCGTGGTGCGAGATTTTGCGGACGTCTTCCCGGAGAAACTACCAGGGCTACCCCCGCACAGAGAATAGGACTTCCAGATATTGCTTATGCCAGGGGCTAAACTGACATCCAGAGCTCCCTACCGCATGGCCCCAAGGGAGCTGACAGAGTTTCGGAGTCAGCTGCAGGAGTTGGTGGAAGCCGGGTTTGTCCGGCTGAGCTCTTCGCCATGGGGTGCCCCCGTATTGTTCGTCAAGAAGAAATACGGAACACTCAGGTTGTGTATCGATTACCGGGCATTGAACCGACTAACAATCATGAATACCTATCCTCTTCCAAAGATAGACGAGTAGTTCGACCAGCTGAAAGGAGCCCACTTCTTCTCGAAGTTAGACTTGAGATCGAGCTATTATCAGTTGCAGATCCGAGATGAGGATATACAGAAAACTGCTTTTAGTAGCAGGTATGGACTTTACGAGTTTACCGTGATGCCCTTCGGGCTCACGAATGCGTCGTCAGCATTCATGACTCTCATGAACTGGGTCTTCGAGTCATATCTAGATGTGTTTATCATCATTTTAATCGATGACATCCTCATTTACTCGAGGACCGAGGAGGAGCACAAGAGGCATCTGACACTGACCTTGGAAAAGCTACTGGAACATCAATTATATGCCAAATTTAGCAAATGCCAGTTCTGGCTGAAGGAGGTGGCCTTCCTCGGACACGTTATTAGTGGAGCAGGGTTGGCAGTAGTTCCGGCCAAGATTCAGGCAGTCCGGGATTGGCCACAGTTGAAGACAGCTACGGACGTACGGAGCTTCCTAGGACTTGCCGGCTACTACCGGAAGTTCGTAGAGGTTTTTTCTAGACTTTCCCTCCCACTTACCTCTCTGACGAGGATGGAGACACCATTTGTCTGGACACCACAGTGCGAGATGGCGTTCCAGGGGCTGAAAAGTCGACTCACGGCCTCGATACTTGACCTCCCCTCGGGGAGAGAAGGATTTCAGGTTTATGCGGATGCCTCCTACCAGGGCATGGGAGCAGTTTTGATGCAGAAGGGACATGTGATCTCTTATGCCTCCCGCCAGCTAAAGAAACATGAGCAGAACTACCCAGTTCACGATCTAGAGATGGGAGCGGTTATAATTGTATTGAAGGTTTGGCGGCACAACCTCTATGGTGTCAACTGCGACATATTTTCAGATCATAAAAATCTTAAATATGTGGATACACAGAAGGAACGGAATATCCGGCAACGCAGATGGGTGGAGTTTTTAGCGGACTATCAGTATGAGATGCACTACCATCCGGGTAAGGCAAACGTAGTGGCCGATGCACTGAGTTGGAGAGCTGCCACTTCTTGAGCAGGGCCCCAGCTTATGTCCATGGAGCTACTACGGAGTTTTGAAGAGATGCATATCACTCTGGTATCATCTGATGACCATGAGCTGTACGAGGAGTACCTGTTCGCTACGAGCACCACCTATGATATACATGACAGAGTCAGAGATTGGCAGAGGCCGGATGCCAAGCTAGTACTGATTTTATGGGTCTTAGAGGCAGGCTCAGCTGGGGACTACACGATACGAGATGATCTGATATGTTTCAGAGGTCGGACTTACATACCGGATGGAGGCCAGATTCGGGAGGACATCATGGTCGAGGCTCATCATAGTAGATATTCTATACATCCCGGGATCACTAAGGTGACGGCGGATTTGAAGAAGACTCTATATTGGCCGGGCATGAAGAAGGACATCACCTACTTTATGAACCACTGCGAGGCGTGCTAGTTAGTGAAGGCAGAGTGCAGACATCCCGCTGGTTTATTGCAGCCACTCCCGGTGCCGGAGTGGAAATTTGAGGATATCGCGATGGACTTCATCCATGGCCTCCCTCGATTACGGGCGGGAAACGATTCTATCTGGGTAATCATTGACCGACTGACGAAGGTGGCTAGGTTCATCCCGATCAGGAAGGAGGATGCTGTCGGAGTACTAGCGCGGAGATTCATAGAGCAGTTTGTGCGATATCATGGGTTGCCCAAGACGATCGTATCAGATCGAGATGGACGATTCACGTCCAGGGAGTGGAGTTCTGTACAGACATACTTGGGTACTCGAATTGTTTTCAGTACGGCCTTCCACCCCCAGATAGATGGGCAGACAGAGCGTACCAACCAGACACTGGAGGACCTGCTGAGACTTTGTATTGTGGACCGTGGAGAGCCCTGGGAAAGGATGTTGCCCCTAGTGGAGTGTTCATACAATAACAGTCATTAGTCCAGTATACGGATGGCTCCGTATGAGGCGTTGTATGGGCGGAAGTGTAGAACTCCGTTGTCTTGGATACAAGACGAGGACCCAAAGACTGTGGACACGGACTTTATTGAGGATACTGAGGCACATGTATGGCTGATACGAAATAGAATGCTAGAGGCGCAGAGCAGGCATGCGAAATATTATGACGCTCGGCATCATCCAGTGGAGTTTCAGGTAGGGGATCGAGTGTTCTTGAAGATCCGGCTGATGCATGGGGTTTCATGAGTACGTTGTCGGCGGAAGAAGCTTAGCCCGAGGTATATGGGGCCATTCAGAATCCTGGAGCAGATCGGTCCCCTAGCTTACTGGTTGGAGCTGTCACCGGAGCTGGCCGGCTTGCACGATGTCTTCCACGTGTCTTCACTCAGGAGGGCTCTACTACGCCCAGAGTTGCAGATTACGGTCACTGATGGGCCGGTAGCTTCAGATTGATCTGTACATTTGGAGCCGATACGGATCGATGACCAGGGGATACGAGTCTTGCGCCGCAAGAAGATCCCACTAGTCAAGGTAGTGTGGAGGAACCACGGACGAGAGGAGCATACTTGGGAGCCACAGGACCTGATGCAGGAAAGATATCCGGAGCTATTTAGTTAGGTATACCTCGCAACTTCTCAAGTGGTTTAAGCGTTCTTCCTAATTACCTTTACTAGTAGAGTCATCTAAAGGGATAGAGGCTAATCCTTTTTGTTTATTGGGGCTAGCCCTTGTTTTTATTAAGCAAGTAGGCATGTCAACTCATTTATGGGAGGTTACACTTTAACTTTACCGGTAGAAAAACCCCGTAGGCTTAACTTTAATTTTGGGGATGAAATTTTTATTTTGTTTATTGGGATTTGTAACATCCAATTTCCAACTAGACCCCTAGGAGTGATTTTGTCCTGACTAGGTCAGGACAAACCCTTAGATAACCAAGAAGGACCAAGTGAACCTAGGATTTCAGTTGAGTGTCACTTGGTCTGCAAATAGTAAAACCCAGAAACCCTAGAATTGGAGGGCCAAGTAAGTCCAACCTAAGTGGACCCTAGGGTAGGTCATTGGGTCAACCATAGGACCCATGTGGACCCCAGTCAACACTTTGACCTAATTAGCCAAAAATGACCCTAAGCCCTATTCCTTGGGTTGGGCCCACCCAAACTAACCCAATGCCACCCAATGGGTCAAAGTCAACTCATACCCCATAGGGAGGAGAAAAATGGGTTCCATACATGGATAATTTGAGAATTAACCTGGGAGAGAGAATTTGAATAGAATAGGAGAGAGAAATTTGGAGGAAGAATATTCATGACCAAGGGCCTCTCTCTCCACCAACAAGCCTTGATATCGTTCCCCCCCCCATTTAATATATTATGCATGGGTGGGCTGCCAATAGACTAGAGGATTGACTAGCCAACCTAGTGACTAGGAGAGAGAGAGAATCTCAAAATGGAGAATAATTAGGAGAGAGGAAGGAGTATATTTAAGGGTGTTAGTTGATAAAGCCAGTTGGGCTCATGCTATCAACCCACACATGGGCTAGCCGACCCCTTGGTGTCATTTAGGAGGTGGTAGATGCAGTGGGGCCCACCATGCATGCATGGGGACAAGACCAAGGCAAAACCGCCCCCTCACCTTGATGGTATCGCCCCTCTCCTTGATTGTATCGCCCCTTTACTTCATCTCCTCACCTTCGACCACTCTAAGCCCCATTTCATTCTCATCCCGAGAGAGAGAGAGAGAGAGAGAGAAAAACCTGGAGCTAGGAGCTGTGAACCCAAGGACACGCCTCCACCACCGCCGAAATGGCTCCCCGCCGCTCCTCATGTCGCATGGCCGCCGGGAAGGTCCTCCCTCACCTCTCTCTTCATGCTTTAGATCGTAGGATTGTTTAGGGTAGGGTTCGGGCTCGAATGAGCCCGAACCCAGCTTTCGTTTTTCTCCATTAATGGAGTTCTGGAGCTTTCGGGTTGGGTGGCGCCGCCGTCTCCCGCCGCCCTAGCCGCCGGCAAAGGCTCGCCCCCACCACCGTGAGGTGTGAGGAGAAGATTGTCAGGGGTTGCGCCGCCCCTAGCCGCCGGGAACCGCCCCGTGAAACACCATCATGTGCCGGCTCGATTCCAGGCCATTTGGAGAAGAAATACAATGGCCATCCGATTGCTTTAAGATCTGTGCCATGCATAAGTTATTAATCCCGGATTTATTTAATTTCATGAATTGTGCCATTTTTTGCCTTAGATAACAGGTTTTTGAATGTCTAAATGTAGGACACTTAAATCCTTTTTCATAAAATATGCTCAACATGAAAATTGTAGGTCTCAATTTACCTTTAATTTGATATATTACACATAAATTTTGGTTAAGTCTACTGCCCTATAGAGCCATTTTCCTTGGGCTGGTCCTAGGGTAGGTCAGAAAATAGAATGAGTGCCCTGACCAATCCCTAAGTCCAAATAGACTGAAATTTTGGGCATGTGGCTTATTTAGGCATATCTAGATCCTCCCTAAAAATGAGAATTTTTGGGGAAAATAATTCTATAGTTTTAGTCAAAATATGATAAATCAAATTATGTTAATTTTTGGGGCATACCAACCCCAATTGGCCCCAAATTCTGGTGGCCTGCCCTTAGGGGTATGTTAGACCTATTTTAGAAAAATTATTAAATTTATTCCTCTGCGTGTTGAGATATCTCACTTGCAAGATCTGAAATTGTGAATGACCTTGGGCTGCAAATAATAAAAATGCAGAAATTGGAAGAGATGCCCAAGCCTATCCAGAGGCCCAAATGACCTGAGATTTTTGGCAGTAACTGGTTTATGGCATATTTAGACGCTGCCAAAAAATGGGATTAATTGGAATTAAAATTAGGGGGAAATTACTAAAATACCCCTAGGCTTGTTTAGGTGATTCTTGGAGTAGTTCAACTCCAAAAGGCCCCAATTTTTGGTGGCATGTTCATGAGGACATTATTAGGGCATGGTTAAATTTTTAGCACATTTGGATCACTGCATGTTGGGTTAATCCACTTGCATGTGTTGGCTAAAAGTGGCCTTTGGGTGCAATTAGCAATAAATGAAATGATGAACATTCGCCTATTTGTGGCATGCAAATATCATGGAATTGATTCCAGAGATTCATTAGGGTAAAGTTCACCCCTCAAATTAATTATGGGATTTTTGAGATCAAACATCCCATTATTTGGATTTTTAAAAATATAGCCTTTTTGGATAATAAATTGAGAAAATGGTTTAGCATGGAAATAAATCCCCAAATTTTGTCATGATCACATAGAGGGCATATTTAAACCCTAGAAATTTTACTTCTCTGTTTTATGAATTTTGTAGCTGGAATTATGTGGATTTACCATTTTGCCCTTATTTACTTTTAATTTGAAATTGATAGAATTATGTGGTAGAAATATTGTGGAAAATTTCTAGAGATGTATTATTGTATAAAGAACCTTGTATTATTATTTCAATGTTTTTGGATGTCTCAGTAATGTTCAAAACCCCATAATGGCATTTTGGTAAATTACTTGAAAATGGAATTGATGGGCCATTGTACTTTAGAAGTTTGTGAAACTCTGTATTTAGACTTATATTATCAATACATACACTCTGTAATTTTCTCAGAATTTTTATTTATGAATTCTTTATACTTCTTTTGGAAAATGATAAAAATGTTGATTTTGTGATAAATAAGGAATAAATAGAAATACTTAAATAAAAATTAATAATCTTGGAAGACAGTGATATTTCACCATATTATAGGTCAGGAAAATTTCTTACATCAGTAGAATTATGATATATTATATTTCATGTGTAAAATGACCTGAAAAATTAATGGAAGAAATTAATTTAAGGATGTAATTAAGTTGGAAAATTTTGAAAATCATCATGGTCATTATATAGGTCCATACCACCCTAGGATAAATAATTTGAGAAATATGGCCCAAGGAATTAGAAGTTTGATTCCGGGGTGGTGTTAGGTCATGGGCTGCGCACAGTAAAAGTAGGTTATACCATAAGGCCCACCGGGGGATAGATCGACAATTGAGCTAGAGAATACGATTGGAAGTATAACCCTGGTGGTTAGTGTCGTCTTAGTGACAAGAGTAAAAGTTCAAGTCATTGGGTAACAACGGGAGTGGAGGCCGGCGGAAGACCGTCGCCCTCCCGATAATAACTTAAGTCATTAGGATCGCCCAAGAGTAATAATGAGAGTTGGTTGTGGGTCATGGGTAGATATCAACTAAAACTAATTATCTTTGTGAAAGGGAACTTGATTTTTAATTCCATCTTGGTTCCTAGTGCCGCCGAGACCCCTTCATTGGGCATACTCTGGGCAGTCCTGGGATTAACCCTAAAATACTAGGTGCAATAACTGGTAGGAAAGAGTTGTCCAATAGGCTAGGTAAACTGTACCTGTTCTTACTCGTGATGGGTTGGAGGGACTTGGAGCCTGTTGGCTAATTGATCACCCGCGCTGAATTGGAAGGAGCTGATATGTTTATTGCTCACTCGTGCCGGGTTTGAGGGACTTGGAGTCTGTTGACTACTTGCTCACCCATGCAGAGTTGGAGGGAAATGGTTAAGTCGTTCTGAGGTGTTCAAAGGGGCGCCATCCCGCGGTGTTCAAAGGGATGAGGTTTGGAATTTGAGCCGGACGGGTTAGTCCGGGGAGCTTTGGCTCGGTTGTTGGTTATTACAGACGGTTTAGTCTGGGAGCTTGACTTGTTGGTTTATTTTAAGAATATTGCATGTGCATAAAAAGGAATATCTAAGGTGGTGGGTCTTCGGTACTGTGTTGTCGTAGAACCAACGCCAGTACGATGACTCGGAAAGTGTGGTTTTACACTTCGCCAAAGCTAAGTCTGGCGGTCCAGTCGGCAAGAGTACGCAGGAGTCCGCTTTGTGCACCAAGCGTTGAGGCGTATGATAGGTCAGACCGGTTGTGCTATACTGGTTTTGAGGTCGGCGAGGCCCAACCCACCGCTTCCGTCTGCCACTACGGAGGTATCCTGGGAGGTAACGACTCCGAAAGGGGGAACTAAAGGTTTGTGTACACAAAGTTGGGTGTGTGAGTTGCACTGCTTGATCATAACATACCCACCATATAGATGCATATCATAATCATTCATAATAACCTGTGACACCTAATGTATAAGTTGTATGGGACGCTTATACATTAGGACATGCTAAACGACCCCTTGGTCTATAAGCTTGTGTGGGCAAGTTTATAAATTTAGGTTATTTCAATTTATATATGTTTTGCTTGTAATAACTGACACCCCAACGTATAAAATGGTATGATACATTTTATACGATAGGAGCCTTATAGAAGAACCCTTAACTTATGTATACTCGCATAAGTGAAGGTTAATTTCTTTTCTTACTTTACTTATTACAACATCATTATGAATTGCTAGCTAGGTCCCCCTGTCACCTGTTTGTTTTACTCTCCACTTTCACGTCCTTCCCTTTCTTCCTCCCTGCTCGGTGCCTAGGAGCATGGGGGAAGGGGTGGGGGACAATAGGGCTTAGTCTTATAGACTAACGGTTTTCGAACCACATCATATTAGGGGATTGCGGAGCCAGCAGGGAGGAACAGCCCAGGAGACCGGTGCGATTGGAGACAGGGCAGTCTAGCTCAGGAGTACAGCCAGCTGGGATCGTGAGTACCGACTTATAGTGATGTTTCATTTTGCTTCCGCATGAGAGATCTGTAGTGAGGATATTAATGTACCGGGCTTTAGCCCTTCATTTCTGTACTCTTTTATTTATTCTGTGGACACTCCCTTCGTGGAGATTTTTATTATATGTGATCTGGATGTGGACTGCATTTTCTTACTATTCTACAGCTACTTTTGTGATCAATAAGGCCGGCAGAATCGGCGTTTTGTAGTGACGACCTTCCCGGGCGCGGAGGTGTGGAGGTGTCACCGCAAAGCGGCGGTTCTGGGCATAAGACCCTGGGGTTTGATAGACAAAAAAAGGGTCTTACAGCGTGCGTGGGGGGGGGGGGGGGGGGGGGGGGGGGGGGGGGGGGGGGGGGGGGGGGGGGGTGGCTGTCCATGTGTGGGTGAGACCGCACGCGCAGGGATGCTCATGCGCGAGGGCGTGCGTGCACGAGACTGGTCGCGTGCATGCATGCGACCAGGGACGGCTGTGCGCAGATGGTCGAGGCTATCCGCACGGGCTTGCATGGGGGCTGCCCGCGCACGTGCGTGTATGTAGGCGTGAGACTCCCCAAGCGCTTGCGTGCTTGCGTGCATGCACGCAAGTTCACTCACGTTCATGCCCTAGGCTGCTTTTATGGTCATGTTGTCCTCCATATGTGCTGATCTTCTTTCTTTGACTTGCTTCAGTGCTGACGCCCGTTTATTTTGCAGGTGTCGAAAGGTGGTATCCTGTAGCGATCGATGCGCCTTCCGTCACCCTTGACCTATGCCCTTGTTGGCAATTGGAGGAAGCGCTTTGGGATTTTAGAAGATGTCGAGATTGTAATTCCATCACCTTCGGAGCGCGTTAAGCACCCTCATGCGGACCACTTTTCTATTATGGAGGGGTGATTGAAGGCGGTCTTTATGATCCCTCCCGTGGAGTAGGCAATTATTGTGCTTCGGTTTTTCTGTTTTCCAGTGACGTAGTTTTCTCGAGTGGGGCTGCTTTGCTTCTTTCCGGAGTATGGCTCTTGGATGTTGGTTCACGGCTTTCGTGAGTGGTGCGAGGTCTGCCTTGGCTCAGGTGACCATGTTGAAGTTTGGAGTAATAAGAGGTGGTTGTCGTTTGAGGACAAGACCGACTATCACCATGGAGGGATACTGTTTGGGTTTGTCAAAAACCCATGGGAGCCGCCTGAGACTTTCCAGGATCCTCCCGACCATTGTTGCTGTCTTACGGGGAAGGAGTATGATTGAGATTTGAAGATCCATGTAGGTTGGGAGAGGTTTTTATAAGATCAGCGCATTCGTTGTTGAGAAGCGGCTAGTTCTTGTAGGCCTTTTGACTGATGTGGAGCGGAGCTGCGCCGTTGATACTCCCGAAACAGGTATGCATATTACACGCAAGTGCATGTGTCGGTTCAAGTAATAAAGAGTGAATAAAGATCGTTCCCACCGAGAGGTATTAGATTTAGTGCTTGCAAATACCAGTTAAGCCCGTTCTTTAAATCCAAGTGAATCGAAGTGATGATTTTAAAGTATTAAAAATTATAAAGAGAACTACTAATTAAAATAAACTATGGATCATAGAGAAAATATTTGTATGATCAATTATGAGAGATAATCTTGTGCTTTTATTTCCTATGCTTAGTGAGATGAGTTAAAAAGGTGACTTCATGAATATGTGAGGTGAAATGTCTTGCAACAATTTTAGGATAGAAGATTCGTACCTCTCGATATCGAAAATCCCTAGTCTCTATTTTCCTTTAGGTGAAACAAGTACCGCATAAAGATCAAAAACCAAAGTTGCTAACATTAAGAGGAAATCTCTTTCTCCCTCTGAATGCTATACCGTAATTATGACGAACTTGCGCACTCCTCTCTCGATTTATGAAGCGCAGTAGAAAAACAAAACCTAGGCCAAAAATTTCAAAATAAAGATCATAATTTCAGTAAAGACATTTACCAAACAATCATAAAGAACAAATGTTATAATTCCATCATCACACAAGTTATAGTACTTTCACAATACAAGATTAATATGAATTAGTTTATAGCGACGGAGGAAAACAGCAAAACATTTGGAGAGATCTTACAGTACATGATGAAATTGATAATTAACCGCTGTAGGATTCTTCTTTTGAAGTCGCTCGCTCGATCAGCCCGAAGATCTGTCTTCTTCCTCGTTCTAGCTGCTTTCTTCAATGGAGGATTTTACAAACCCTAGATGAAGAACTCTCTTAATTCCCTTCTCTCTTCTTTATTAGAATCCATGATTTGGTGGAGATTTTTTCTCTTAAAAACATAGGCACCCCTTTGGAAAGAAGCACCCTTCCATATTTGAAACCGGTGCCAATTTTAAAATTCAAAATCTGAAATTTGTCCAGGTCATGTTACAACCTGCTTTCCCGCGCGTTGTAACCTACTTTCCCGATTATGATATTTGGGTAGATTTCTTTCTCCAAGCAGATTTCTTTGGCAATTCTCGCAATAACACAATGGAAAAAGACCGGATTAGCCATAAATTAAATGAATATGAATTAAATTTCATTTGTATTTTTTTTTAAACTCGTTTTAAGCATTTATAATGAATATTAAGCCTAAAAATTGGGCTAGATAACTTATTTTTGAGAAGTTATCACACCTCCATACTTAACCCTTTGCTAGTCCCTAACAAAGACAATACCAATCATCGAGATTGAGTGAGAGGAAATAGTAACAATAAAAAACTCCATGATCCTTTTTCTCAAAAATAATTAAAGAAAACCTACTCAAAAGTTTCAATTTAACCAAATGAGGACTTATCACACATTAATGGTTCGAAATAATCAACTATTTATTTGCTTGATGAAAGATGAAGCTCAATTAAACCTTCTAGTGTGGTGTATGCTATCCTTTAGAATCATTAACTCCCATAAATTGTTCTCATCGAACTTCCTCAATAACAAAGAGAGAATTAAAATAGGTCGAGTCTTTGACTTAACCTCCACTAGATTTGGTAGTTTAATTTGAAAATAAATCACGAGGAATTGTGGTGGAAATGACTTTGGCTTGGTTAGAAATAAATTGCGATTGTAGAAGATATTTACCTAGTTAATATTCTTAATAACCCTTCAAACTATGAGATTCATTTTTCAATTATCACAATTTTAGTCCATAGTTGGGATCATTCTAAGTAGGTGTACACACACTTAGGCCACATATCACTATGATATTTTTTTATATATATATATATATATATATATATATATATATATATATATATATATATATATATATATATATATATATATATATATATATATATATATATATATATATATATATGGGGGCACTGAATTTCCGTGCAGCGCTTTTTGGACAAAAAAATGTGCTCCCCGGAAAAACGAAAAATAAACCCCCTAAACAGAATTTTTAGAAAAAGTGGTCAACATGAAAGTTGTAGATCTCGACGAGATCTACAACTTTCATGTTGACCACGTTTTCTAAAAATGCAGTTTAGGGGGTCTATTTTCAAAAGGCGCGAAGGGGGTCCGCGCAAAAAAAAAATCGTAATATTTACCGGGCGGAACCCCCTTCGCGCCTTTTGAAAATAGACCCCTAAACAGCATTTTTAGAAAAGGTGGTCAACATGAAAGTTGTAGATCTCGACGAGATCTACAACTTTCATGTTGACCACTTTTTCTAAAAATGCTGTTTAAGGGGTGCTTTTTCCGTATTTTCGTGGAGCGCGTTTTTTAGAGCAAAACGCGCTGCGCGTTTTTGCATTAATCTGTATATATATATATATATATATATATATATATATATATATATATATATATATATATATATAGTTAATCATAGTTGGGATCATTCCATGTATGAATTTACATACCTAGGCCGCATATCACTATGACACATTATATTATGTTATCTTTTTTATAAAGTCATAGTAGGGATCGTTCTAAGTAGGTGTATATAAACTTAGGCCACATATCACTACGGCTCACAATTTTTTCTTTCAATAATCTCCTATAGTTGAAAAGTTAATAAAAATTTACTTTTAAGAATGTGGGGAAATTATGCATTGTAAACAAAAGTTCAAGCTCAAAGGATAGTGGATGATCAAATAAAATACATGCAGTGAGACACGAATGGATCAAAAGGAAATCCTAATCATCCTTACAAATAAAAATACCCACTCAATGCTTTGGTTTAAATCTCCAACTTGGTTCTTGCTTGCTCTTCCGTCATTATTATCAGAAGTCAATGAAAATTTATTTTTAGGGAGAAAATTTTTCTAAAGAATATTATGATTGCAGAAATACTTAAAAAAACTTTTACTCATCTCACTAACTTCAAACAAAAAATGTGAACCATTAAGAATGACTGTCCTACAAACACTAATCATCAAATATAATTGAATAACTTATTTATTAATTATTGTTGGGTACATTGAAAAATGTGTACCTGATTTGAAGAAGCCCAACTTAGCTCAATGATATACATCAAGGTGTATTTGATGTTATTTTGAGTTGACATGTGCAGGAGAAGAAGATAGTCGACTAGTGAAAGATAGTCGACACAGAAGAAGATTGTCGACACAGAAGAAGATAGTCAACTAGTGAAAGATAGTCGACACAGAAGAAGATAATCGACACAGAAGAAGATAGTCGACTAGTGAAAGATAGTCGACACAGAAGAAGATAGTCGACACAGAAGAAGATGGTCGACTAGTGAAAGATAGTCGACCAGAGGAAGATAGTCGACCTCTACTGTGTCGACACTGGGTGGATGTGTCGACACCTTGAGATTGAGTCGACACATATTGGCAGAAGTCGACTATGCTTGTGTCGACACCAGAAGACTGAGTCGACACATTTTGGCAGGATTGAAGATTGCTGTGTCGATACCTGAAGGCTGAGTCGACACATGCTGAGTTCTGAATCTACAACAACTGTGTCGACACACAGGACTTGTGTCGACACACTGCAGAGTCTAGACCAAGTTATTTTCTGAAGAAGCTGTGTCGACTTAAAGGCAACTTAGTCGACATCATCAAAGACTGTGTCGACACCAAAGTCACTTGTGTCGACACAGATAGACAGATTGGTCTCGACACTTTCTAACTGACTGTCTCGACATTTTTCTGTCCAAGGCTAAGGTACAAGAACTGTTTGAAGACTTGACAGCTGTGGGTTGCCACCGTTTAACTGAAGCTGTCAGACCTGTCAGAAAACAGTTAAAAACCGGATCAGCCGGTTACCATGAAGAAAGTCTATAAATAGACACATTCAGAAGGAATTAAATATAGAGTTTAGCCAAGAAAAATATTAGAAGAAAATCCTACAAGAAGAAACAGAAGGATTACGATCCTGTTGAAGTTTCAATTCAAGAAAGTGCTAAGCTCTAAAGAAGATCTTCATCAGAAGGTCTAAGAAGAAGAAGTCTGAAGTATCAGAAAAGGTGTTGGATAGAGAGGGATCCAGTCATCTTGAAGAAGAAGAAGGAAGCCATCAGTGGTTTCTCAAGAAGCTGTTTGGAAATCAACTCAGCTAAGTTCAGATTCAAGAAGCTTTGAAGAAAGCTCAGATTCAGTTGATTTCATCAGCTGATCAAGAAGTGTCTTGTCCTCTTCTCTCTCAACAAAGGCAAGACATCAAAATATCTTTTTCTAAATTTCTGTAGGATCTGTTTACACAGATCTGAGTTGTAAGCCTGTGTTATAAAGGCTGAGTGTAGGAGAGGTGATCTCTGAGTGGTAGGGCTATTTGCCTGAGTGTAGGAGAAAGTTATTCTCTGAGTGGTAGGCCTTGAGGCAAGGCTGAGGTAGGGCTGTTGAGCCTGAGTTGTAGGAACCTATCCTGGTTCTGAGCTGTAGGATCTGAGGATCTGAGTATAGTGGAAGTTTGGCCGAATCTAGTATATTGCTAGATAGGTGAAGGGGGAAAGTGGATGTACCCAGACCTTGGGGAACCACTATAAATCATTGTGCAATCTGTGATGCTTAGTTGTCTGTGAATGCTGTGCTAGATGTTTTAAATTGTAATTGAATTCTGCCTAGATTTATAGACAAGAAATTAGAACTTATTCACCCCCCTCTAGGTGTTTAGGTTGTCTTGAAAGTAAAACTATCAAGTGGTATCAGAGGGAGGTTCCTCAAAAAGGACTTAACAGTCTGAGGTAGATCTGATAGGCAGAATCAAGATTCAAAAAGATGGGTTCTGGTGAGAATCATAAGGAGCTAGGGTCTATGAAATTACCCATATGCAAGAAAGAAATTTTTAAAATTTGGAAAGAAAGAGTCAGATTGTTTATGGAGGCATCTGATCCAAGGATTTACATCATAGTACAGGAAGGCCCCTTCATACCAATGAAGGTATCAGTTCTTGATGCAAATATCCAAACTCCAAAGAGTTATTCAGAGATGACCAAGGATGAAATCATCTTGGCAACCTTGGATAAAAGAGCTCAGAACATTATTGTTAGTGCCATAGATGATTCAACATTTCAGAATCTGATTCACTGCAAGACCTCCAAAGAGATGTGGGACACATTGATTGTCTACATGGAGGGATCTGGAGAAGTAAGGCAGGACAGGAAGTCTATGCTCAATCAGGAGTATGAAAGTTTTAGATAAGGAAAATCTGATAGCATAATTGAGTGCTACAAGAAATTCTATAGAATTGTGAATGAGCTTATGTCCTATAGAAGAGTCTTCAGTACTTATGAACTGAATGACAAATTCTTGAGATCCTTAACAAAGGATTGGGACACAAAGATCTGTGCCATAAGAGAAGTGGCTAAATTGGCAGAGATATCTCCTCCCACCTTGTTTGGAAAATTGCTATCCTATGAAATGCAACTTATGGTGAGGAAGGAGGAGGAAAAGAATTCAAGAGGTGAGCATAGAGAAAAGACTGTGGCATTCAATGCAGAAGCCACTAGAAAGAATAGGAGGAAATCACCATCTCCTCCTAAGGAAGTTGCAGAAGATAGTTCTGAAAATTCAGATAAGGGTTCAGAAAGCTGTGATTCAGATGCAGACTTTGCTGCATTCACAAGGTAATTCCAGAGGTTCTTGAAAAAGAAGCAATGAAAGTCTAGGCCTTCCACATCACAACAAGTTGATGACTATTATCAGAAGAAAAGGTCATCAAGGAAAGAGAAGAGCAGATCAAAGCCCAGCAAAGCCACTACTTCAAAGATTGTCTGCTATTGTTGCAATAGGCCTGGACATGTAGTGGCTGACTGTCCTGATAAGAGAAAGGAATCTTCAGACAAAAAGAAGACTTATCAGAAAGGCAAGAAGGAGAAATCCTTTGTTGCAAAGAAAGATAAGAGTCTAACAGACCAGTCAATTTCAGAGTCAGAATCTGAAGCTGAAGCATATATTGGACTATATGCTGCATCTGAAGAAGAGGAGTTTCTGCAGTTGCTAGACTCCATCAATGAACAAAAAGATAAGGGTTGCTACAACTGAGTTAGAGAAAGTTATTGATCAAAAATTAAATGAAATTGCCATGCTGAAGAATATAACTATTATTCAGATGGGCACAATTAATTATACTAATGATCAAGTGAAGAGTCTGGAGGCCAGACTTAGAATTAAAAGGGATTTAGTGGCTAGTTACTCTAAGCCAAAATCTGTCTTACCCTTGATAGATGAATTTGTCACTCAAAAGGGTAAGGCTGGATTAGGATTTAAAGGTAACTCCAGGGCTGGCAGATTCGAGAGGAAAGGCAAAGCTCCTGTTCAGCCACTAAATCTTTCAGTCCCCATAAAGTTTAGTAAGATGAAAGTGCCTTCTAACAAATATGATCATGAAGATATTCAAGGTCATATTAAGACTAATGTTCTGAAGAACAAGGGTGTAAATGCAAGCAGGCCTACCTATGGTCATAAACCCAATGGTTTTAAGAAATCAGTAGGTGAAGTTGCTGAAGCACCAGCAATGAACAGAAATTCTTCTAACAAGGGTGTATCTAGATCTAGATACAATAAGTTTGAGTGTTGGTGCTGTGGCAAGAGAGGCCATTTTGCACTAGACTGCTGGTATAACCCAAGTGTTATAAAGAACAATAGTCTACCTGTTAGAAGAGGTTATGGTAGCTTTATTAATGCTAACCTGAACCAAGGACCCAAGACTTACTTGGGTTCTAAGGGTAAGTAATTCTGTGTTGCAGGTGAATCCAAGTAACCATGCCCCTATATGGTACTTGGATAGTGGTTGTTCCAGGCACATGACTGGAACAAAGGGGCTGCTGAAGGAGTATTCATCTGTCAAAGATGGACCTAAAGTGATCTTTGGTGGATCTGAAAAAGGAGTCATCAAAGGGTTTGGTAACATTTCTTCTAACCTAATTACTATCACTCAAGTGGCTTATGTAAAAGGTTTGAAACATAATCTAATAAGCATAAGCCAGCTAAGTGATTTAGGATATGACATTTTATTTGTTAAAAATGGATGTCATATCAAGAGGTCAAGTGATCAAAAGATCATATTGACTGGGTATAGGAAGAGAAATGTATATTGTCTTAATTTTGAATGTGAGAATAAGGCTTCTCCCATCTGTCTTGTAGCTGATGACAATGCTTCTCATTGTGTTAAGTGGCACAAGAGATTGGCTCATCTAAACTACATGACAATTGGCCAACTCTTTAGCAAAGAGTTAGTGAGGAATGGACCTCAAATTAAGTGTATAAAGGAAGGGATATGCTCAGCTTGTCAAAAGGGCAAGCAGACAAAATCCTCCTTTCAAAGCCTTGAAAACAAGGATTCTGTGAGGTGCTTATACCTCTTGCATATGGATCTTTTTGGTCCTATGCCAGTTCATAGTCTAGGTAGGAAGGTCTACACTTTTGTGATTGTAGATGACTATTCTAGATTTACATGGGTGTTCTTTCTGAGACAAAAATCTGAAACCCCAAATATATTACTTAATTTTGTAAAGCAAATTCAGAATGAACTGAATAGTACAGTGGTCAAAATCAGAAGTGACCATGGTACTGAGTTTCAATCTGAAAGCATAACAAACTTGTGTAAAGACTTTGGGATTTTCCAAGAGTTCTCCTCACCTAGAACACCTCAGCAAAATGGAATTGCTGAAAGAAAGAATAGAACATTAATTGAAGCTGGTAGAACTCTATTGAGTGACACCTCTCTCCCAGAATATTTTTGGGCTGAGGCAGTTAACACTGCTTGTCATGTAATCAGTAGGGCTACTATCACCAAAAGCCACAAAATGACTCCCTATGAGATTGTGAAAGGCAGAAAACCAAATCTATCTTACTTTAGGATCTTTGGTTGCAAGTGTTATATACTTAATAATGGCAAGTCATATTTGACTAAGTTTGATGCCAAATCCCAGGATGGGATATTTGTTGGGTACAGCACAAATAGTAAGGCCTATAGAGTCTTCAACTTGACCACTCAAGTTGTTGAAGAATCTGTGCATGTTGTATTTGATGAAACAAGATTAATCAACTGTGAGTTGTCTTGTAGATCAAATGACTCAACAGGTATAAGCAAAAGTATGGACAAGCTTTCCATTACTGAAGTATCAAAGGAAGATGGGGCATTGGAAAATGAAGGCTTCAGTTCAGGGGGAGAACAAGACACTATGAAGCTGATGAAAATCAAGAGAATCAGTTAAATGAAGGAGCTGGAGATGGTCAACCAGTAGGAAATCTTCCTCCAGCTACAAGACATTTAAGAGATCATCCAGCTGATCAGATAATAGGTGATCCAAGACAAGGGGTGCAAACTAGAAGCAGAAATCAAAACACAGTTCTACATTCAAGTTTCCTGTCATAATTGGAGCCTAAGAAGTTTGAAGAAGCCATCCAAGACCAGCACTGGATTGATGCTATGCAAGAGGAGCTGAATCAATTCAGAAGGTGCAATGTCTGGGAGCTTGTTCCTAAACCAAGAGGCCACAACATAATTGGCACAAAATGGATATATAGGAACAAGCTAGATGAAAGTGGAATAATAGTAAAGAATAAAGCAAGGTTGGTTGCAAAAGGATACAGGCAGGAAGAAGGGATTGACTTTGATCAAACCTTTGCTCCTGTAGCAAGGCTGGAGGCAATCAGAATATTCCTTGCCTATGCAGCCTATCAAGACTTCAAAGTATATCAGATGGATGTGAAGTCAGCATTTCTGAATGGTGATCTTAAAGAAGAAGTATATGTAGAGCAACCATCAGGTTTTGTAGATCCTCTTAAACCTGATTTTGTTTATAAGCTTAGGAAAGCTCTGTATGGGTTAAAGCAAGCCCCAAGGGCTTGGTATGAAACCCTGTCTACTTTCCTTATTGAGAACAAATTCTCAAGAGGAAAAATTGACAAAACTCTATTCCTTAGGGAATCCAAAGGCAAGATCATCTTAGTACAGATCTATGTTGATGACATAATCTTTGGATCTACTGAAAACAACCTTTGTAAAAAGTTTGCCAAACTTATGCAAGGGAAGTTTAAGATGAGCAGTATGGGGGAACTGAAATTCTTCTTGGGACTCCAAGTAAGACAGACTGATGATGGCTTGTCCATATCACAGTCTAAGTTCACCAAAGAATTGATTAAGAAAAATGGTATGGAGTCATCCTCCACCATGAGAACTCCTATGGGAACAAGTATGCCTATATGCAAAGATGATGCAGGTAAACATGTTGATGAGACTTTGTATAGAGGGATAGTTGGCTCACTACTATATCTCACTGCTAGTAGACCAGATATTATGTATGCTACATGTGTCTGTGCTAGGTACCAAGCCTGCCCTAAAGAATCTCATTATACTGCAGTCAAAAAGATTCTGAGATATCTTAAGGGCACACCTAATCTAGGTCTTTGGTACCCTAGGAATAGAGATTTTCAACTAACAGGCTATTCAGATGCAGATTTTGCAGGATGTAGAGAGGATAGGAAGAGTACTACAGGTACTTGTCAATTCCTGGGAGGAAGACTAATATCATGGAGTAGTAAGAAGCAGACTAGTGTGGCAATTTCCACAGCTGAGTCAGAGTATGTTGCTGCTGGAAGCTGCTGTGCACAGCTATTATGGATGCAGCATCAGCTAAAGGATTATGGTATTCAAGTAAGTAGAACACCTCTTTTGTGTGATTCTAAGAGTGCAATTTCTATTGCTAATAATCCTGTTTCTCATAGTAGAACTAAGCATATAGAAATAAAATATCATTTTCTTAGAGAACATGTAGAAAAAGAAGACATCTCATTGGAATTTGTGAAAATAGATTATCAAATAGCAGATGTGTTTACTAAGCCCCTAGATGAGACAAAATTCAATAAATTCAAAATTGAATTAGGTATGTTAACCATTGATTAGTGTAATCACAAAATCATCAACAATAAAGTTGAAGTGGTAACAAGACATTCAAGTGATATTAAGACACATTGAAGTAGTATAAAGTACTTTGTAGTACTTATAAGTTGTGTTGAACAAACAGAAATTGGCTAAGTAAGATGGTGTCGACACATTCAGTAATAATGTGTCGACTCAGGGTAGTAATGTCGACAAGTCAGAGATATTGTGTTGACATAGAAAATATGTGTCGACACTTAAGAATCTTATTGTCGACTTATCCAGGAATGTAGTGTCGACTTCACCAGGATAGTGGTGTCGACACTTACAGAGTTTGTGTCGACACTTATACTAAGAGTCGACACAGAATTTCTGATGCTCTAATATATATCTCTGGGGTCGACATAACCGCAAATTGGTGTCGACACATAGTAGACAAACTTGTAGTCAAGACAATAGAAGCTTGTGTCGACACAATCCATCTGTGTCGACACTTATAGTCTGTTTTTGGCGACTTTTGATCTTCTTTAAATAGAAGGTATAAATAGGTCAAAAACTCATTCTGTCGACACGCTTACAAGGTTTACGAAACCCAGTGTCGACATTCTCTCTCTCTCTCTCTTTCTCTCATCCTTCAAGCTTTCTCGACTGATCAATGGCGCCAAAGATTGAAGATAATGTTAATGAAGGATATGAGTTGGTGCGCCAGGCCTTTGCTGCTGCCCCTCCAGATGTTCTTGGGGTTATCTCTCTCCTCTCCGACTCAGGTTTAGAATTTCTGGTTTCCGAACCATCAAAGATATGGAAGAAGGAGGTGCATGAGTTCTTTACCTCTGCATCTGTAGACTCTGAACGTCATGCGATAAAATCCACAGTTCATGGGTCACCTGTGGAGATTACACCAAGTAAGATAAGAACAATTCTGCAATTACCTACAATTGAGAATGAAGAGGATGTCTCTGCTTCTAAATCTAGGGAGGCTCTTCAATGGTGTGGATTGGAATCCACAATGAAAATTGGAGCTGCGTTCAATCAGAAAGGAATGAATCAACAGGGCAAGTTTCTGTCTGAAGTGGTAGGAAAAGTTATTCTGTGCAAGTCAGGTGGACATGATAGGATTTCTGCCTATATGTTCAGCCTAATGACCAAGATTGTGTTTACAATTCCAACGGATTGGTCATCTGTAATCTTTGAAAAGATTAAGGAAGGGATCAAGAAGCCAAATCTGGCTAGGATAATGAGTATATACCTAAGTAAGGAGATTCCTGAGGTTATGCAACATCAACCTGGAACTAAAATTAATCACATGAGAAGGATGGACATGAGATTGTTCTCCAGATGGGATAGGGTGCTGACCAAAGAGATGCCTGAAGTGGAAAGGCAGGATTCACCTGAGAAATCCCCAGGTCATGCTACTAGTACTGGGCATCCACAAGAAGAGCAAGTAAGACTAGAGGTTGAAGATCAGCCTGCATCTACACAAGTTCAGGATGCCACAATACCTGCAGTTCAAGAAGAAGGAGTCCAGGGGGAGCAAGTGCTAGAAGATGCTCCAATTCATCAATCTCCAAATTTGAATACTGCAAATGATCAAGCCCAGAAGGAATATACTCTAGAGGAGTTATTCCCAAATGATGAAATAATTACTGATAGTCTGGAAGTGGAGCAAGAAATTGAGGGGGAGCCAGTGCATGTTGAGACTATACAACCTGGCACTGAAGCAGCTGTTCCTCCTCCTCCCAAAGAAAGAGTTCAAATTGATAGTACTTCTGATTCAGAGACTGAAGAAGCCAGGGTGGCTAAAAAGAGAAAACTTATGGTCTTCCAGAGAAGGAGCAAGAGCTATAAGCAGGCTCTACAGTCTACAGCACATCACACTCCTTCTGACTTTGATTATAACAAGTTCTTGGTAGATTTACAAGTGAAATTGGATGAACACAGAGTGGCTATAGAAAAATATGTTGATGAGAACAACAAGTCCCTGCAATTTGACTTAGCTCAAGATATAAAATCAATTAGGTTTGAGGTCAATATGCATAAGAAGGAAATGACAGATTGCTTCCATAAGGGAGGTAATGCTGTGGTATATCTGGCAAAACAACAACAGACTATCATCCCTAAGGTGGATGACATTGCTTGAAAGCAAAGCTATGTCTTGGAAAATCAGTTAAGAATGAATGACAATTTAACTGAATCTCATCATGAGATCATAGAGGAATTGAAAAAGATTGTTCCAGGCCTGCCTGTAGATAGAGCAAAAGAAATGGAAGAATTTGATAAGAACTTTCAAGCTGCTATTGCTTCTGTTAAGACTGCAATCACTACCTCTCAAAAGGAAATATCTGACAAGCTTCTAAAGTTAAAACCATTTTTTAAAGAGGGTGTGAATTATCTGGATGGCCAAATCAGATTTCAGAAGGAAGATCTCAGAGATCATGTTTCTAGAGAAGCCATAAAGGGGGAGCGGATGCTAGTTCATGCAGGCTCAAAGCACACCAAATGGGTGACCAACAGTATTTGAGCCACATTGGGATATCCCCCATTATGTGATGATGCTATGGTGGCTGAGTCAGGAATACAAACAAGTCTACTTGAATGCAATCAACCTGAGGTTGCCCAAGTCATTTACCCCCTTCCAGATTATGATATGATTGATCAGCAGGTTCAAGGGATGTATAGTCCTCCAAAGGAGGTTACTAATATTGTTATTGGGAAGGTTGATAAGCCTGAGGCTACTTTGAAAGACCAGCAAGATGCTCTTCTATCTAAGAAAAGGTTTAGAGAGCAGGCTGAACTTAAGCCAGACTTTGAGCAGTGGAGTCCTACTTCCAGAAATATAATACTCACTGCATGGAAGGTTGTCAAAGATCAAGTGCAGGAAAGAGGCAAGTGGTACAATGAGATGGAATGACAGAAGTATGAAGCCAGGCAAGAGGCCATTGTACAGTTTAGAAGAAAAGCCAAGCTGGGTAGGCTACCTACAGATGCTCAGGAGCCAAGCAAGTACTTCCCAAAGCCCTTTCATTATTTTGAAAGGCAAAGGCTCAAGGAAGAAGCAAAGAAGAAGGCTGATCTAAAAGACAAGAAGCCAGCTGAAGATTCTGAAGCTCCTGTGAAGGCTCAAGTTCTATCTGGCAAAGGGATTGTCATTAAAGAGCCTGATCAGTCTTAATTTTTAGTTCTTTCAAAGTATTTTGTAATGTTTTGATTAAATCATTAAATGTAAATCTCTGTATTCAAATATTATCAAGTTATAAACAAAATGTTGGTTGGTATCATATAATGTTCATTCTGTGATGGATTGTTTTTATGTTTTGTTTATATTAAGTATTCCTGTTATGTCATATATCATCAGATTATACTTTTTGTAAATGGTGTATATCATTGGCTATAAGGGTTATGACTTCTCCAAATAGGGGGAGATTGTTGGGTACATTGAAAAATGTGTACCTGATTTGAAGAAGCCCAACTTAGCTCAATGATATACATCAAGGTGTATTTGATGTTATTTTGAGTTGACATGTGCAGGAGAAGAAGATAGTCGACTAGTGAAAGATAGTCGACACAGAAGAAGATTGTCGACACAGAAGAAGATAGTCGACTAGTGAAAGATAGTCGACACAGAAGAAGATAGTCGACACAGAAGAAGATAGTCGACTAGTGAAAGATAGTCGACACAGAAGAAGATAGTCGACACAGAAGAAGATGGTCTACTAGTGAAAGATAGTCGACCAGAGGAAGATAGTCGACCTCTACTGTGTCGACACTGGGTGGATGTGTCGACACCTTGAGATTGAGTCGACACATATTGGCAGAAGTCGACTATGCTTGTGTCGACACCAGAATACTGAGTCGACACATTTTGGCAGGATTGAAGATTGCTGTGTCGACACCTGAAGGCTGAGTCGACACATGCTGAGTTCTGAATCTACAACAACTGTGTCGACACACAGGACTTGTGTCGACACACTGCAGAGTCTAGACCAAGTTATTTTCTGAAGAAGCTGTGTCGACTTAAAGGCAACTTAGTCGACATCATCAAAGACTGTGTCGACACCAAAGTCACTTGTGTCGACACAGATAGACAGATTGGTCTCGACACTTTCTAACTGACTGTCTCGACATTTTTCTGTCCAAGGCTAAGGTACAAGAACTGTTTGAAGACTTGACAGCTGTGGGTTGCCACCGTTTAACTGAAGCTGTCAGACCTGTCAGAAAACAGTTAGAAATCGGATCAGCCGGTTACCATGAAGAAAGTCTATAAATAGACACATTCAGAAGGAATTAAATATAGAGTTTAGCCAAGAAAAATATTAGAAGAAAATCCTACAAGAAGAAACAGAAGGATTACGATCCTGTTGAAGTTTCAATTCAAGAAAGTGCTAAGCTCTAAAGAAGATCTTCATCAGAAGGTCTAAAAAGAAGAAGTCTGAAGTATCAGAAAAGGTGTTGGATAGAGAGGGATCCAGTCATCTTGAAGAAGAAGAAGGAATCCATCAGTGGTTTCTCAAGAAGCTGTTTGGAAATCAACTCAGCTAAGTTCAGATTCAAGAAGCTTTGAAGAAAGCTCAGATTCAGTTGATTTCATCAGCTGATCAAGAAGTGTCTTGTCCTCTTCTCTCTCAACAAAGGCAAGACATCAAAATATCTTTTTCTAAATTTCTGTAGGATCTGTTTACACAGATCTGAGTTGTAAGCCTGTGTTATAAAGGCTGAGTGTAGGAGAGGTGATCTCTGAGTGGTAGGGCTATTTGCCTGAGTGTAGGAGAAAGTTATTCTCTGAGTGGTAGGCCTTGAGGTAAGGCTGAGGTAGGGCTGTTGAGCCTGAGTTGTAGGAACCTATCTTGGTTCTGAGCTGTAGGATCTGAGGATCTGAGTATAGTGGAAGTTTGGCCGAATCTAGCATATTGCTAGATAAGTGAAGGGGGAAAGTGGATGTACCCAGACCTTGGGGAACCACTATAAATCATTGTGCAATCTGTGATGCTTAGTTGTTTGTGAATGCTGTGCTAGATGTTTTAAATTATAATTGAATTCTGCCTAGATTTATAGACAAGAAATTAGAACCTATTCACCCCCCCCACTAGGTGTTTAGGTTGTCTTGAAAGTAAAACTATCAATTATGTCAAGAAGTAGGATCAACCATTATTGTTTCAAAAGTTCACTCCTAACCCAATTAATGGGGGTTATACTACCCCCACCTCAACACTTTGTCCCTTTGCTAGTCCCTAGCAGAGAGACTTCAATACCCAAGAAATTTTATTTGAAATGCTTTTTTCGAAATATCATGTAAAGGAAAAGGTAAGGATAAAAGTAGAGACTTGTGATTTAAATACTCCCCTGAAGATTGAAGTGTCTGCATGGTTGTCTGTTACTGTCTCGATGATGTACCCAATTTAGTCTAATGTGGAATGTACATCAACACTCCTAGCCACGAGTCGTGCCCTGTAAAGCTAATATCTTGGATATATAAAGTTTAGGGCAGGAGGAGTAGTATTATTAGACTGCATTTGTATCATCAGAGGTAATCAAATATAATACAAATTCAGTATGGTACATCACAGGCACATGGCCCTAACTCAATCCCGATCACATTCATAAGTATTTCAATTAAAAGTGCTAATAATGCATTATAGAAAATCATAGCAACACATAATATCTTTACACACCCTAACAGACTTCAGATAGTATCTCAGCACAGAACGTAAGTCAACGCATTAAAAAATGAAGTAACAATCAACCACAATAGACATGAAGTTCCGCAATATCATCACGACATAGCATAGAGTATATAACTATCACATATCCTATCGCAAAATATAATGTCCAAAAGGTGAAACCTTTCACCATCAAAATGTACGTGCTCAGAACTAATTAAACACTTATCCAAATCAGCGCCAAAAGAATATAAATATGCAGGTGTAAGCTAGAGGTAAACTACTCGTCCCCCTTGTTGTCCTTGTCCTCGTCATCCTCGTCGTCCTCATCCTCGTCGTCTTCATCATCCTCATCCTCCATTTTTTGCATCCATCGTCACTTTCGGATCAACCTTCGACCAAACAGAATTCAGGAGATGCCCTTCTTTATCAAACTGAGCCTGCAACTCATAAATAGGGTATGCCATGGGAATTTGTGCTTTCCGCAATAGCTTAGCCTGATTTTCACAAATGAAGTCCAGCCTTGATTTGAAGTATACAAATTCGCAGCGTTGATATGCTTTCATGTATTCTACCTGCTCTCTCATAGCATTGGGATCCGCTCCAGCGTCAGTCACCGGAATGCCGATGAAAATTGGATCGGTTGTCGAGGTCTTTGTAGATGTGTCACCACCCAAAGCCTTCAACCTGCTCTGCTTCTGAGGACGCTCAGCTGCCACTTTGATATTTATGTTTACTACTATTTTGGTGATGTGGCGATCCACTTGAGTTACCGGGTCACTCTCTCCCCCATTAAACTCCTGCCGTGCGACATAGCTCGGTGATAGTAGTGGGAACTAAAGATGCCACATTTTCTTATCATTTACCTTTTGTCAGATGAGCCGGGAGATAATCCTTCCTAAGTTTATCTTCATGTCTTTCATAATGCAGTAAATCAGTGCAATTCTATCCAGTTGAATGTTGTTTAGATGATGGGTGGGTAACAGACTTACGTTGACAAAATGAAGCCAAACTTTTACTCTCTCGATAGGGAAGTGGATTTCAAAGCATTTTCCTTTGTGTTCACCCAGTCCGGCCCTAGTGCATTACAAACAACCGCTGTTAACTCCGCCTTAGGCACAGTCGATAAAATCAAGGCATGATCTGGGACGATGCTATCATCTAGATCGAAGAATGCGTTAATGGTTGTAGTAGAGAAATCCACTTTCTTCCCTCGCACAAAAACTTTTCCCCCCTCCGCGACTGGTGCATTGCCGTAAAATTCTTATACCCAAGGAAGGATTGCTTCCATTCTCGGATGACAAAATGTCTCCTACTACAAAGCCTTAATTTTCCCAACATAAGCTATAATCCAACCCCATTTTTACATTTTGAAATCTCGTTCGTAGATAGGTGGTACCGATTGAAGGGCATGGAATCTTTGGGACGCTTCGTCAATCAAAAATTTCGCATGTTTGTGGACAATTTCCATCCCCTTTCCCTTGTTCTTCGAAGCCATCTCCTAATCTACCAAACCAAAAACCAAGGACTAAGCAAAACGAAACGAGACACTATACTACTGGACTAAGGGTTTCGAGATATATAAATGTAGAAGTTTGATACCGAACCCGTGTTGCTGTTGGTTCACGTAGATCACCGAGGGGCTGTAATTCTCTGAAACCCAAGCTGCATTGCCGCTGGAACCCAAGATTTCCCTTTTTCGAAATAAACAACCGCTCGGCTTCTCCCGACGATGCAGATCACCAGTACAGTAGATCTCGCAAACCTTCGTCTCCTGCGGAGAACTTAGGGTAGAAAGGCAAGGTCGGGGAAAATGGGCCTGAAGGTTAAAATCGCCCGCCGCATCGCCAGTCACCACTCACCATATCGCCATTCGCCGCCAGACAGCGCACCCATTCGTCTTCCGCATGATGCTTAGGGTAAGATGAGAGAAGGTCAGACAATAGGCCTGGAAAAGAACCGGTTGCAAGTGAAAGGGCTTTTATATTATTCTAATAAACCATCCTGCTTTAGTTAACAGAGACCCAGTTCAGCCGGACCGCGTGGAGCTCGCAGAGAAGTTAGAGAAAAATAAGTTGCAACCTCCTTCTACACGCGTTGCAACCTACGAAAATCGGCCTAGCCTAACGTCGGTTCAATTGAATCGAATCAGACTGATGCTCCCTTCATTCCCTTCAATTATAAACAACAAAAGAAAAGTTATAACCAATTTTTTCTAGGTTGCAACATCAAAATTTAAATTAAAATTTAAATCGCTCTGCAATTTCCTCCAGATCAAACGATGATATAAGACACAAAAATAAAGGGTTATTATTATTAATATTATTACTATTATTTTTTACTACTATTTAAATAAATAAACATAACTAATAAACGATGGGTTGCCTCCCAACAAGGGCCTAATTTACCTTTCCGGCAGGACGGTACTAAATTTTAGAAGCGTTACACTCGAAACCGCACGATCGTCATCGTCTTTCTGGTATAACTTAAGTCACTTGCCGTTAACTTTGAATTCAGTCCCGTCACTCTCGTTAATGATGGTCACCGCACCATACGAATGCATAATTTTGACTTTAAATGGCCCTGACCACCCTGAATTGAGTTTCCCAGGAAACAACTTTAAACGGGAATTTAAAAGGAGGACAAGTTGGCCCGGCTCGAAGTGCTTTTCCTTCATGCGTCAGTCGTGCAACTTCTTTGTGCGCTCCTTATAGATCCGCGATTCTCGTAAGCTTGCATCCGAATTTCCTCGAGTTCATTTAGTTGCAGTAATCTCTTCTTACCAGCATCCCGAAAATCATAATACATTTTCTTAATCACCCAGAATGCCCGGTGTTCTAACTCGAGTGGTAAATGATAATATTTTTTGTAGACCAACCTATATAGGGTTAATCCAATGGGAGTTTTGAAAGCAGCCTGGTATGCCCATAATGCATCTATGAGCTTTTGCGACCAGTCTCTCTGATTTATGCTCGTTGTTTTTTCTAAAATTCTTTTTATCCCCCTATTTGACACCTCCGCTAGTCCATTTGTCTGAGGGTGGTAAGCGAGTGCGACATTATGGGTTATCCCGTATTTATTTAGCAATGAGGTGAATTGATGATTACAAAAATGACTTCCCCCGTCGCTAATGATCGCTCTAGGTACCTCGAATCGATTGAATATATGGTTTCTTAGAAAATTTAGGATTACTTTGCCATCATTCTTAGGTGTTGCGATCGCTTCCACCCATTTAGATACATAGTCTACTGCCAATAAAATGTATAAATTACCATTTTAATTCACGAACGGGCCAATAAAATCCATTCCCCAAACATCAAATAATTCGACTTCTAACATGATATTCATGGGCATTCCCTTGTTCTTTCTTAAGTTCTCATACCGTTGACATATATCACATTGTTTAACAAATTCATTAGCATCACGAAACAAATTAGGCCAAAAGAATCCAGCCTCTAATACCTTCATTGCGGTCCTCGTTCCCATAAAATAGCCTCCGTACGGTGAGCTATGACACTTCTCTAATATCGATTTCGTTTCAACATCCGGCACGCATCGCCTCATCACTCCATCAACTCCAATTTTAAATAGATAAGGCTCGTCCCAAAGATAGGAGCGTTCCTGGTGTAAATATCGCTTCCTTTATTGATAAGACAAGTCAGAAAATAGAATATTACTCACTATGTAATTTACGTAGTCAGCATACCAAGGTGGAATACTATCATGAATAGATAAAACCCTCTCATCTGGAAATCTCTCATCAATTTTCGAACTATATGATGGTCTCTAGACTCTATTCTGGATAAGTGATCTGCAACAGGATTATTAATACCTTTCATATCCTTAATCTCTACGTCGAATTCTTGAACAGAAGCACCCATCTGATCAATCTAGGCTTTGCGCCCTTTTGATCCATAAGGTAATGGATCGCAGCATGATCTGTATAAACCGTGTTCTTTGTGCATAAAAGATATGATCTAAATTTCTCGAAGGCAAACACTACTGCTAGTAATTACTTTTCCGTAGTTGTGTAATTTATTTGGGCGTCGTCAAGGTCTTACTAGCGTAGGCTATCGTGTGAAACACTTTCTCTCGTACCTATCCTAAGATAACTCCAACTACGTAATCACTTGCGTCACACGTTAGGACAAACGGCTCCTCCCAATAAAGATTTATCACGATAGGTGTCGTGATCAAACGATGCTTTAATGTGTCGAATGCGTTTAAACACTCCTTGCTCAGCTGAAATTTTGCATCTTTTTCTAGTAGTCCACTCATTGGCTTTGCAATTTTAGCAAAGTCTTTAATTAATCTTCTATAGAAGCATGCATGTCCTAAGAAACTTCGCAACATTTTCACATTCTTGAGTGGTGGGAGCTTCTCAATCACATCTAATTTTGCTTTATCAACCCCTAAACCATCCCTTGAAACATGATGACCAAGAACAATACCCTCTTGCATCATGTAGTGACATTTCTCCCAATTCAGTACGAGATTAGTTTCAACACAATGCTTTAGCACTTTTTCCAAACAAGCTAAACATGCATCAAAAGAATTACTGAAGATAGAGAAGTCATCCATAAAAATTTCAATACCATGGTCCATAATATCAGATAAAATAGCAATCATGTATCGCTGAAAAGTGGCAGGTGCATTACATAAACTGAATGACATCCTTCTAAATGCAAATGTTCCGTATGGACATGTGAATGTGGTCTTCTACCGATCCTCTGATGCTACCGTAATATGATTATACCCTGAATAGACATCAAGAAAATAGAAAAAAGCATTCCCTGCTAGCTTATGTAGCACTTGATTAATTAAAGGCAAAGGGAAATGATCTTTTCGTGTGGCCTTATTCAGCTTTCGGTAATCCATACAGATACGCCACCTGGTAATCGTTCTAGTCGATACTAGCTCATCCTTCTCATTTCGTACTACTATCATCCCTCCTTTTTTGGCACACATTACACCGGTGATACCAACGAGCTATCCGAGATAGGATAGATGATCCCTGCGTCTAACCGTTTAATAATCTCCTTCTTCACCACTTCTTTCATGGGTGGATTAAGACGATGATGAGGTTCGATCGATCCCATAAAAGATTCTTCCAAAAGAATCTTGTGCATAAATAATGAGGAGCTAATCCCTCGGATATCCGCTATGGTCCAACCTATGGCCGTTTTAAATTGAGATAACAATTCTAAAAGCTTTTGAAGTTGATCAGTTGATAATTTAGAATTGATGATAACCGGCAATGTGTTATTTTTGCCTAAACATGCGTACATGATATGGTCTGGAAGAGGCTTCAACTCAAGAGTCGGCGGACTAAAAATAGAGGCCTTGTCCGCCAACGCCTTTTCCGGCATCTCAAAGGGCTCTGGTCTTCTAACGAAAGCAGCTTGTGTCTCAAATACTTCTAAGTAATCTTGAATTTCCTCTTCATCATCCGAAATCTCCTCATCCATCAGAAGTCGGGTCAACATGTTATCTTGCATTGTGGATTTAATATTCAAATTATATTCATGAATTGAAATTTTATTTACCACCTCCATATGATCATCTTGGCTCCGGGGGAATTTCATAACTTTAAGTACATTAAAGATTATTTGTTCGTCGTTAACTCTCATGGTCAACTCCCACTTATGTACAACTATCAATGTCACACCGGTGGCTAGGAATGGTCTCCATACTATAATGGGCACCTCTTTATCCTTTTCCATATCTAAGACAACAAAGTCCGCTGGAAAAATAAACTTATCCACCTTAACTAGGACATCTTCAACTATCCCTTTTGAGAACGCGAAGGTTCTATCGGCTAGTTGTAAGGTGATGGAGGTCTTGGAGATTTCTCCTAAACCAAGCTTCCTATAGATCAAAAATGGCATCAGGTTGATGCTCGCGCCTAAATCACATAAAGCCTTACCCTCGAATTGGTATCCTATAGAGCACGGTATGATGAAACTCCCGGGATCTTTTAATTCTGGCGGGAGTTTCTTCTGAAGTAGTGCTACACTCCTGAGTAAGTGATACCGTCTCATATGTTCCAAATTTCCTCTTTTTAGATAAAAAGTCTTTCATAAACTTCACGTAGCTTGCTATTTGCTCCAATGCTTCCACGAAAGGGATGTTGATTTGCAGTTTCTTAAATATTTCAACAAATTTTTGAAATTATTGATCGAATTTGGTCTTCTTTAACCGTTGTGGAAATGGCAGTGGTGGACAAACTTTTCCATTATCATTCTTCTTTTTATTATCAATAACAGGTTCTCTCTGTCTCTCCAAATATTTCTTCTACTCCTTCATTTCTATTATTATTTTCTTTTAACTCCTCGTTCGGGGCATTATGGACAACAATCTACAACTCTTTTTTCTCGCCAACTTGATTCTCTCTCTCATTTACAGTCCCACCCACTAACTCCTTACAACTCCGTAAGGTGATAGCTTTGCAGTGAAGATTATCTCCCTTCGGATTTGGAGTTTTATCCGTAGGGAGCGAACCTTGGGGTCTAAGACTCAAAGCATTAACGAATTTTCCTAACTGAGTTTCAATTACACACAATGAGCCCTCTAGACTAGAGATGCGAGCATCCCTCTTTTGCATAGATTCTTTACGTAACTCATCTGATAATTTTATAGATGACCCTTGTTGATTATAATTATTATACTGGGGTGGATGAGGGTTTGAGTTGAATCCGGGTGGGTGTGCCATTCCTGAATTATTCTTCCACGAAAAATTAGGGTGATTACGCAAATATAGATTGTAATGAGTTGTGAGTGCATTATGATTATTATGATTCATGTATCTCGGTTGTCCACCTATGTAGTTAACCTCATCGTTACTACTAATGAGTTGCTCCACCGTGAATGAAAGATTCATATTAATCAGAGGAGTAACTATACTATTAACTTGTGGGTTCATTTGAGCTTGATTTTGTTATAAGATTAAAGTATTTAACCGCTTATTCATCGAGTTGAATTGTGCGGTAATTTGTGCGGCGAAAGAAGTGAGTTGATCAACTTGGTGTACACTTCCCATAGAATAAGACACTTGTCGCTCAAATGAATGATAATTATTTGATGACAGGTCCTCTAAGATTTCATACGCATCATCGGGGTATTTATTCATAAGAGATCCTCCTTCAGCTCCATCTACTTGGATCATAGTAGACGTCTGGATGCCATTATAGAAGGTCCACACTTACTGGTGAATAGCTAAGCCATGGTGAGGATACTTCTGCAATAGTTCCTTAAAGCGCTCCCAAGCATCATAAAGTGTCTCTCTATTCCCTTGCATGATTGTAGATATATCGTGCATAAGTTTGGCAGTTTTTGAGGGTGGAAAGTATTTAGCTAAGAATTTCTCTATCAAAGTTGCTCAAGTAGTGATGGAACCATTGGGCAAAGAATTCAACCAATCCTTTGCTTTTCCTTTCAAAGAAAATGGGAATAACCTAAGTTTTATAGCTTCCTCAGATGCGCCATTGATTTTAAATGTGTCGCATATTTTGTTGAAGGTCCTTAAGTGAGAGTTCGGGTCTTCATTATTATGGCCACCAAACTTATTATGTTGAATGAGTTGCATTGTCGTAGAGTCCATTTTGAAGTTGTTCGCTTCAATTGCGGGTCTAGTAATACTGAACTGCAATCCTCCTCGTAAGGGCATGTTATAGTCACGATACGTTCTTCTATGTTTAACTGGATGACTGTTTTGATCTACCTGGCCTCCTAAATCCCGACCTTCTTGGTGATTTTCATTTTCAGCATTTTAATTATTATGATCCATTGTTAAAGAGTTGTTATGTCGTAAACAAACCGCTCTCCTATTCTATCTACACGTCCGTTCGATTTCTAGGTCTAAAGGCAATAGTTCTGATGATCGATAACGAGACATGCACTAATGACAAAACCAATATTAATAAAAGGAACCAGTCAAAAGAAAACAAAATAGGGTTATAAACATGAAATCTAAATATTTAGGATTCACTAATATCGCAAGAAAGAAACACTAAATACGTCGCACCTCTCCGACAACGGCGCCAAAAACTTGATATGCCCGAAACAAGTATGCGTATTACACGCAAGTGCACGTGCCGGCACAAGTAATAAAGAGTGAATAAAGATCGTTTCCACTGAGAGGTATTAGATTTGGTGCTTGCAAATACCAGTTAAGCCCGTTCTTTAAATACAAGTGAATCAAAGTGATGATTTTAAAGTACTAAAAATTGTAAAGAGAACTACTAATTAAAATAAACTATGAATCCTAGAGAAAATATTTGTGTGATCAGTTATGAGAGATAATCTTGTGTTGTGATTTCCTATGCCAAGTGAGATGAGTTAAAAAGGTGATGTCATGAATATGTGAGGTGAAACGTCTTGCAACGATTTTAGGATAGAAGATACGTACCTCTCGATATCGGAAATCTTTAGTCTCTATTTCCCCTTAGGTGAAACAAGTATCACATAAAGATCAAAAACCAAAGTTGCTAGCATTAAGAGGAAATCTCTTTCTCCCTTCAAATGCTATACCAAAAATATGATACACTTGCGTAACTCCTCTCTCGATTTATGAAGCACAGTAGAAAAACGAAACCTCGGCCAAAAGTTTCAAAATAAAAATCATATATTCAGTAAAGACAATCACCAAACAATCAAAAAAAACAAATGTTATAATTCCATCATCACAAAACTCATAGTACTTTCACAATACAAGATTAATAGAAATTAGTTCATAGCGATGGAGGAAAATCGCAAAATGTTTGGAGAGATTTTACAATATATGATGAAATTGATAATTAATCGCTGTAGGATTCTCCCTCTGAAGTCGCTCGCTCGATCAGCCCGAAGATCCGTCATCTTCCTCGTTCTAGCCGCTTTCTTTAATGGAGGATTTTACAAACCCTCGATGAAGAACTCTCTTTATTCCCTTCTTTCTTCTCTCTTGGAATCCATGATTTGATGGAGATTTTTCCTCTTAAAACGTAGGCACCACTTTGGAAAGAAGCACCCTTCCATATTTGAAACCGGTGCCAATTTTAAAATTCAAAATCTGAAATTCGTTCAGGCCACGTTGCAACCTACTTTCCCGTGCATTGTAACCTACTTTCCTAGTTATGATATTTGGGCAGATTTCTTTCTCCAAGCAGATTTCCTTGGCAATTCTCGCAATAACACAATGGAAAAAGACCGGATTAGCCACAAATTAAATAAATATGAATTTAATTTAATTTCTATTTTATTTAAACTCGTTTTTAGCCTTTATAATGAATATTAAGCCTAAAAATTGGGCTAGATAACTTATTTTTGAGAAGTTATCAGCCGTGCCACCGTATCATGGGAAAAAGGAAGCTGGACTTTTCGTAGCATCAGGGAGGAGTTGGGCCATCCTCAACTACCCTCGAGGTCATTATTGGCATTGCCGATGATTGTATGGATGATCTAATTGCTAAACCGACGTCTGTGGAGATTGAGGATGTACTAGAGCCTCTTGGGATCGTGCCGAATTATCGGGCGGTTCCTGAGCCGTCGTTGGTGATGGGGAGGGGGAAGGAGTGGGAATCCTTTGCTTTCTATGCGCTTCTTCGGAAGGTGCGTCGGTTGCCCCCAGTATTTTCCCTCCTTTTCTTTGCATTGTGTGTTGGAATAATTCTTTTTCTGTGTTTGTTGTTTGATGAGACTTGCGATATTGCGTTCTCGTGGAACGGTACCTACATAACCACCAAGGATAATTTTCTTTTTCCACAGGAAAAGTTGTCCGCATCCGAGGACTTACTGGTGGAGGCTCACTGGAATAAGAAGGAGGTCGTTTCTTGGCTGGTTAATGCAGAATCTCAGTTATCCTCTTCTTAGTCCAAGGAGGAACTCTTCGGGCCAAGGCGAGCACCGCTGATACCAAGATCGAGGCTCTTCGCGGGAGGCTAGCTTCTGCTGAGGTGACCCTCATGGAGGCAGTCCGCTGTACCGAGGCGGCTGATACTGCTATGTACCAGCAGGAGGGTGAGGTTGAGCGGCTGAAGAAAGAGAATGATCAGCTGATTTTGGAGCGGGAGGAGGTCGAGGCCAAGCGTGCGGCTGCGGTGGCCGAGTATAGAGCCTCTCACGACTTTGAGGTGGAGCGGTCTCACATAATGGAGGAGGTGTATTCTGAGATGAAGACAACGGAGGTCGATCTTCTCATAAAGGATGAGCGTGAGGTCGCGTACTTCTTGGGTTTCAGCAAGGGATTTCGAGTGGCTCAGAGGTTTCTATTGCGCGATGCCCTAGGGATGGAGGATGCCTCGAATGACGATATTGATGCTGTAGTAGAGGGATAATCCTGATGATGATACTGATGATGTTGTAGAGGTATTTTTGCGGTGTTGCATGCTTTTGCTTTTTATGATAATATAGCCCATGTGACACCTTTCATTTGAGTGGATCCCTTTTTTCTTTTTGATTTTTTGTGTTTTGGTTGTGCTTTGGTGCGTGTATAATCTCGTATTCGGTGAGTGGAGCCCTTAAAAATAGAGTCAAGGCCAGGAGGGGCCATTCAGTTTAAGGCAAGTCGAGTGCATAAGTTGCTGGGTCTCGCCTAACTCGCGAGTGGCTAGGTCTCGCCTAGTTCGTGAGTGACTAAGTCTTGCCTAACTCTCATGCGGTATAGAGCGAGTGCAAGTAAGGGGCGAGTGGGGTGTTTTGATTCGCACTTGCCCGAAGTCAAGGCAGGTGGGGAGTGCAGGCCTCATCAAGCATTTGCTACCCCAGGTGAGTGGTAAACTCTCTCTCATGCAGTATGGACTGAGAGCAAGTAAGGGGTGAGTGGGGTGTTTTGATTTGCACTCGCCCAGAGTCAAGGAAGGCGATGAGTGTAGGCCTCATCAATCACTCACTGCCCCAGGCGAGTGGTAAACTCTCTCTCGGCAGTTTTCTCCTAGATGAATCCCAATATGGCCTACTAATAATCTCTCCAAACAACAGAGTTACGTTGTTGGCAGATCCTTTTGGGTTGCGTATAGTAGATTCGAATAGCAGAGTTACACTGTTTGCAAACCAGACTTGCAATTCTATAAATAGATCCATAAGGGCACCTTTGGAGGGGATCTAATTCATTTTTGGCTTCTTTCTCCTCTAGTTTTCTGGTTTACTTTCAAGTGCCCTGCAAGGTGCCCCAGATCAGCGTTGGAAAGAAAGGGGAAACACTCTAATATCTTCATGGTGTGTGGTGGGACCTCCGCGTTGTAGCCCAGGATCTGTTCCTAGTCCTAAGTCTTTGGTCTTGTGCACTTCTTCGGGAGAAGTAGGTGTGAGGTTACCCTTTTGTGTCCAAACTCCATAAGAAGCCAAATTTCGGTTTCAACAATGTGGTGCGGTGATCATGGAGAGTAACCAACATAAGAAAACCCTGAGCAAGTTTCATGGCTGGAGATGAAGGACAAGATACCGACCCAGACTACTCTCCACCACCCGCAACACCAGTCATGGTCGGGATATTTGAGGAATTTATGCAGAATATCATGGCGAGCTTGAACCACGCATTCTCCATGCGCGAGGAGTGCTCGACCCCTTCTGTCCCGGTGGTCGCATCGTTGTGCCTGGGCGAGAACATCCTTGTCAAGCGGCCTGGGAAGGAGGTGGCAGTGGAAGGAATCAAGAGGATTCTCGCCGGGCTGGATCTCTTCCTCGGACTGGAGAGCACGGGCAGGGATGGCAAGCCAATGTCGCGTGACCATTGGACTCGCCCCGTAGGATGGGAAAGCCCCTTCAGCGCGTAAGACCCCCCAACCTTTTCCCGGGTCAGGCCAGAGGGGATCTTATATGGCCAGGACGTCCACCCAGTGCTCCTTAAGGGGTATCGACCCATACTACTATGCACTAGTTGGTCCCCTTGCTCGACATGAATCACAACATACACATTACATCACAGAGTTTTGCAGAAGAATTAACAGGAGGCCACATCATATATATAACTATATATCCTTAAGTATAATAAAAAGGTCGTAACCACTGTTTATGAACGAAGCCCATAAGCTATAAAAGTATTATAACTAACAACTCCTCTCTCTCTCTTAACTCTTCTTGCTATTACTCATATCTCGAAAATTTAGAGATGATAGGGGTGCCTCTGCTCGGGTAGTCGTATTAGCTGGAGTATCATCCTGTAGCAGCTGGTCACTATGGTACTCCATCTCCTGTGAATGATTATTAAAATAATCGTTAGTCACAGAGCTAAGTGAAATCGCCGGATCCATATCATGGGGACGAGCGCACACACCCAACAAAAGTAGATAGTCGAAGAAAGAGAGAGTTAGTACAACATTTCATATATAAGCTTGGAGCAACTATAAAATGTGTGCAATATAATATAACTGGAGTAGCAGTATCAATATCCATCTGTTATAATTTAAGCTCCACTAGCACAGCAGCACAACACGTATTCATAACTTGTATTCATATAGCAGGCATTCACAGCCGCGCACACATCGCAAGCATTCACAGCCACACACACACATCCCAGGAAATCACAACCGCGCACAATATCGCAGACATTCATAGCCGCGCACAACATCGTAGGAATTCACAGCCATGCACAACACCCTATATCGACATAGTATAGACCGCTTCTTTTCAAGCAGGGTAGCGATCCCTGCGGGCTTCACCGATGTGGCTATCGGTGATAGTGTCCAGTCCTGCCACTTTTGGGGGTGGTCGTACTATACAACCCAGGCCCCAACGTACAACCTCGTGTACTCGGATATTAGCGATATCCGACGATTCAACATTTTGGTCGACCAGCAGAGGAAACCCAACGAGAAAAAATATAATGACTGGTCACCCGTGGTACTCATCTCCCTATCGCCTTGAGTCGTCGAACTTCCCATATCGGTACAATCAGTCCGCGTAAGTGACTGACCCGCCAAAATTTACAGCAAACAATTTACAAGCAATCAAATTTATCAATTTTGTGGCATGCACCGAGTCTGCTACGACTTGACATACTATACTTTTAAATAATCCAGGCAAACGACACTTGGCTCGACTTTTGACAAGGAGCGTGCGAGCACTTTATTTGGGGCTAATTTAGGAGGAACATCTGAACTCCTGTTATCCCTATCTAAGGCTCAACCTATCAAAATAACTGCCCGTCAGAGAAGGACCCGTGTTTAAAATAGTAAATTGCAAAAATAAAAGTTTGGTAATAAAGGTTGTTGATAATATAAGCTGTTGAATTGAAATGTTGTAATGAAATAGGACCAGTATAATACTGGAGTAGTACAGAACTAAAAGAACTGAATTGAAAATAAGTACTAAAAGAAACATGATCAGTACGAGACTAGAATAATACTTAAATAAAAAAACTGAACTAAAAGTAAATAAGCAGGACCAGTACTAGACTGTAGTACTGAAAAGAAATAACTGAACTGAAATAAATAAAAAAACTAGATCAGTGCGAGTCTAGAATAAATCATAAAGAAAATGGTTAATAGTCCAATCACTTCATTCAGGAGGCTTCAGTTCCATTTCCGTTCTAAGAAAGCATGTTCAGTTCCATCTCCGTTCTCATGTGGCATGTTCAATTCCATCTCCGTTCTCAGAAAGCATGTTCAGTTCCATCTCCATTCTCGGGAGGCATGCTCAGTTCCATTTTCGATTTTATGTGGCTTCTTTGGGTTTCACCCATTATTAAGATCCGATAACAATTCAGTTGTGCCAATTTTAATTACGGCTTAATTGGATTGGGGGGACTTATTAGGAGCTAAATTTTTTATTATTTGTCGAGAATGATTAAAACCTCATTTTCTCGTACTCTCATCTTTCGAGTCCACCCCAAGTGCCCGAGAGTTATTTTAAGAACGATGTGCTTAGTGGTTTTGCAAAAACCTCGAAATACTCAGAGCTAGAAATCTTGCCTCGATAACCCTCATCGATTAATCAATTGAACTTAATATTCAATATAAAGTGGTCGCGTGCTTCGATTTTCATTTTCGAAGAATTTGAGCGCTTAAATTTTCGAGCTTGACCCTAGGCTCCAAGAAATTGGAAAATCTTCAATTTTTACGCCAAGTTTCCAAAATTTTAATAGAACTTTTGTAATGCCCCGAAACTCAAAAGAGTGACGGGTGGCATTTTGAGCCAAATCTGGGGTTTGGTAGAGGTGACACGGCCTAGGACACGGGCATGTCCCAGGCCGTGTCGTGCTCGGATTCAGCATTGGTTGCGTGGTCGATGATTTTGGAGTCAATGATCGTCGGGAGGGGGGGGGGGTGAACACGGCCTGGGACACGGGCGTGTCCCAGGGCGTGTCAATCACTCAAAGCCTTGCACTCAACGATCGTTGAGTAAGGGACGCACGGCCTTAGCCCAGGCATTCTGGGTCCGACACGGGGGTGTGAAATTCGACACGGGCATGTGAAATTCGATACGGGCGTGTCGAATACCCATGTCCTCCTCGGGTCGTTCGGAGTGTTGTGCTAAGGCATCTAAACGGCCTGGGACACGGGCGTGTCTAGAACACGGCATGTGACACGGGAGTGTCACCTGGCCGTGTCGTGCTCGGGTTGTTTTGGATCCGTGTCGTTGAGGGAACACGCTCAGCTACACGGGCGTGTATTGGCTGACACGGGCGTGTCAAGCCTGACACGGGTGCGTTGACTGCCCGTGCTCTTTTCAAAGTGATGGCGAATGGCTAACACGGCCCTGGATACAGGCATGTCGCAGGCCATGTTCGACCGAGGATTTCTAATTTTGGGCTGAATCGTGGCCATCCGTTTCCTTAGTTTGGGATCCGACGGATGGGGGCTGTTCCTGGTGGGTTATATCCGGGAATAGGGCTTGGCTACCCTCATTCAATTTGATTTTTCTCTTTATAAAAGCTAGAGAGAAGGGAGAGCAAGGAGGAAGATGAAGGAGGTCAACTCCGGCCACCGGTGAAGCTTCGGAGCTCCGATTCTCGATCCGAGTCCAGATTTGCGAAGGCGAGGCCGATACGGTGCTTTCCATCTGACTGGATCGTCATGGAGCGGAGGAGAAATGCTAGGGTAACGATTCTCATCTTGAGCATGTTAAGCTCTTCTTCCTTTGTATGGGAAACCCTTCTCCCGCGAGTGTGCGACGAGTTTGCGGTATTCCTTGGGGTAGATATGTAAAGTCCCCCTTGTTAGAGTCCGGAATCGTAGTACGGACATAGGCATGATGTGTGAAGCCTACCCGGACATGTTGGTCTGGATCGGTGATGTTTTGCTATGAATGGTTGGCCGGAGAAGACTCCGTGCCTTTGTGTTATTTTCGGGCTTTTACGTGGTAGATTGCAACATGGAGTCTTGGGGATTAACCCCAGGGTGCACCCAGAAATCTGGGCAGGAGCGAATTTCTGCCATATCGGTGGCATGGGAGCCAACCAGGTACATAGCGGGGCTATGTACCGTGTTTGAACGATAGTTGGGACTGGGGAAGCTTAGCCCGCGTCAAAGGCCAAATGGCAACGACGGGGTGAGCAACGAGCTGGTGGACCCCTACCCGCTCCATCTGCTCGGTTAAAGTGACCTAAAGTTTTACGTGGGACTTGCCGAGGTTTGGAGATAGAGTCTAGGCTACGGCTGAAAGGACTAAATGCTCACGAGGTTTGCCACCCCATGGGGGTGGTGGTGGAGTCAAGGACTAGACGGGGTTCGGACTGGCTTTGCCGAGTAAGTGCCCTGAGAGTACGAGGTGTACGGCCTTGTGCGTGTGCACCTGTGATGTGGTGTTTCTTTGCTATGTTGCTTGTAGTGCTAATAAGTGTAGGGAAGGAGCTTTGCCACCCCGGTCTGGGGGTGGAATCGTTATAATTTGGTCAGCTTTAGCTGACCGTTGCTCTTGTTTACCATCATGCGGTGGATTGTTCTTTGCAGGTGCTGCGGAGCCGAGCGGTAAATAGCGGGCTAAAGCCCAAGTTGCTGAGCCGGCCCTCGAAGGCCTAATTGTTGAGTGTTTTCTTATAATCTCATGTATGACCGGCCTGCATACCGAGGTTTGGAAGACACTTTTATTTGAGCAAACTAATGTAAGGCTATAAGGCCAGTACTGGTGTATTAAACAATCCTATTGGTTTGAGTAGTGGACATTCATGCTTGGCAGGGTTCTTTATTCATTGTAACCTTAATAAATTGCTTCCGCTAGATGCTCTGTGTAGGACGTTTTGATTGGTTGAATGGCATCAATAAGTAACCAACCGGTCTGTCCGTAGTATATGACATCGGGCCCTGGCCGGATCTACTGTTATATGCTATGTGACGGATAGGGGTGTTACAATTTGGTATCAAACTACCGGTTTCGGTCAAGCTTAAATGAATTCGTGGACGAATTCACTTTAAGGGGTGGTGAGCACATGTGTGTGCGTCATCGTTATAACATGAAAAGAACCCATGAATGTCCACTTAGGAATGAAAATACACATGTTTGGGGAACCTGCGTGTTCCTATAATTGCTTTTTGCAATTTTGTTCGGGCACTTATTGGTGTTTTGTACGACTATAGGTGTTCGGAAGTTGAGCGTAGCAGTCTGAACAAACGTTTTATGAGCAAAGTACTGCACCAAGCGACGTGCCTGAGACCCCTACTTCTTTGGAAACCATAAGAAGGGTGGTTGAAGCGGTGTTCGCTGTGACAAACGCACAACATAGATGAAATGTGCAACCCGCTGTCCCTGAAATGGCCCCAACACCCGGCGGTATGTTCGAGCAAATTGCATTTGGAGGTCCATTAGGGCAGCAGATGAGCATGATTATGGCGCAGGGAGCGAACTCAGTTGACAAATACTTGTAGATGTTCCTTATGTTAAGGCGCTACCCAGGATTTGAATGGGAAAGCAAGCAATCTATAGTTGATAGATTTTATAATGGTCTGCGCAGCGAGTTGTGTATCCTACTGCTTGGACCAAAGCTATTGGGATTCCGATCTTTGGTGGAGTCGGCCAGAGCTTTGGAAGTGGATTTGGGGAAAACTCACCAAATACCAGTGAATAGGGTACCAAACCCTGCAGATCCTATAAGGACTGCCTACCGAAAAACGCTGAGGAAAGAGTGTTGGGTACATTGGAAAATGTGTACCTGATTTGGAGAAGCCTCACTTAGCTCAATGATATACATCAAGGTGTATTTGATGTTATTTTGAGTTTATATGTGCAGGTTAAGTATATGCTAGAATGCAGGAAAAATATTCTAAGTCCATATGTCGACACCTGAGGAAGCTGTGTCGACACTTCAGTAAGATTGTGTCGAAACTTGGAAATAGTTGTGTCGACACTTCAGAGAATTTGTGTCAACACCGGGAGGCAGTGTCGACACACAGAAGATTATAGTCGACATCGACTGTGTCGACACCGGGAGGCAGTGTCGACACACAAATGCAGAGTCGACAACAACTGTGTCGACACCTGGAGGAAGTGTCGACACATGCTATGTTATGAGTCTACATCAACTGTGTCGACACACAGGACTTGTGTCGACACACAGCTGAGTCTAGACCAAGTTGATTGCTGATGAATGGTCAAGTGTTTGTGTCAACACAAATAATCAGTGTCAACACATTCTCAAGATGCAGTATCAAGGAGCTGTGTCGACATCAAGGCAACTATGTCGACATCACCAAAGGCTGTGTCGATACTTAAGTCACTTGTGTCGACACATATTGACAGATGGTCTCGACACTTTATGACAGACAGACTCGATGCTTTGCTGACAGAGTCAAAGGCTCAAGAACTATTTGAAGACTTGACAGCTGTGAGTTACAACAGGTTTACTTAAGCTGTCAGACTTATCAGAAGTTAGTTATAAACCAGATCAGCCGGTTACCATGGATGAAGTCTATAAATAGATGGATTCAGAAGAAAAAAAACACACATAGAGAAGACAAGTATTGTCACAAATAACATAATTAGAGATTGATCTCTGATCAAGAAAGTACAAGTAACAAAGAAGAAGATCTTCGTGAGAAGATCTAAGAAGACGTTCTGAAGTAGCTAGTTTACTATTCAGATTCTGTCTAAGTGGAATTCAATCAAGAATTCAAGAAGTATCTTCAAGAGGTTTGGATAGAGAGAGATCCAGCTATTTGAAGACAAGGAGGAGACATTCACAGGTCTCTCAAGAAGCAGATACTGAACTAATCTGTCAAGAAGATTCAGATCTATTTCTGAAGTCTAAGAAGGAAGCTGCCAGTCAGTTTTATTCAATGGAAATCAAACCAACTAAGTGCAGAGTAAAGAAGCTTTGAAGAAAGCTAAGATCAAGTTGATTTCAGCCATCAGCCTCTTCAAGAAGCTGATCAAGAAAGTTCTTATCCCTTCTCTCTCAACAGGGGTAAGAGATTACAAAATTTCTTATCAAATTCTGTAGGATCTATTCATAGATCTGAGTTGTAAGCCTATTTTATAAAGGCTGAGTGTAGTAGATTTATTCTCTGAGTGGTAGGGCTGTTTATGCCTGAGTTGTCGGAGAAGGTATTCTCTGAGCTGTAGGCCTTGTGGCAAGGCTGTGGTAGGGCTGTTTATGCCTGAGTTGTAGGAGAAGGTATTCTTTGAGTTGTAGGCCTTGTGGCAAGGCTGAGGTAGGGATTGTTAGCCTGAGTTGTAGGAATCCTTCTAGATTATGAGCTGTAGGATCTGAGTATCTGAGTTAAAGGAAGAAGTTAGGCCGACTCTAGCATACTGCTAGATAGGTGAAGGGGTAAAGTGGATGTACCCAGACCTTGGGGAACCACTATAAATCTGTGTGTAATCTGTGATGTGTGTATGATTTTGATTGCTGTGTTGTGTTAGCTATAGAAATATCTGATTTATTCAAAGAACTGTAGTTATATTATGCCTTAAGTTAAATCAAGGAAAAGTACTTATTCACCCCCCCTCTAAGTGTTTAGGTTGTCTTGAAAGTAAAACTATCAAGTGGTATCAGAGGGAGGTTGCTGAAAGAAAGACTTAACAGTCTGAGTTAGATCCCTAAGGTAGAATCAAGAATCAAGAAAATGGGTTCTGGAGAGAATCACAAGGAACTAGGGTCAATGAAATTACCCATCTGCGGGAAAGAGATTTTTGGAATCTGGAAAGAAAGGGTTAGATTTTTTATGGAGGCCTCTGACCCAAGGATATATATCACAGTAAAAGAAGGTCCATATATCCCAATGAATGTGTCTGCTCTAGATGCAAATCAAAGAACTCCTAAAGATTTTTCTGAAATGACCAATGATGAGATTATATTGGCAACTATAGATAAGAGAGCTCAGAATATCATAGTGAGTGTCATAGATGATTCTACTTTCCAAAATTTGATTCACTACAAAACCTCCAAGGAAATGTGGGACACTTTGATTGTCTACATGGATGGTTCTAAAGAAGTTAGACAAGACAGAAAGTCTATGCTCAATCAAGAATATGAGAGTTTCATATAAGGGAAGTCTGATAGCCTATCTGAATGCTACAAGAAATTCTATAGGATAGTGAATGAACTGATGTCCTATGGAAGAGTCTTCAGTACTTATGAGCTGAATGACAAATTCCTAAGATCATTGACAAAGGATTTGGATACCAAGATTTGTGTCATTAGAGAAGTGGCCAAACTAGCTGACATTTCTCTTCCAACCTTATTTGGAAAGTTGCTATCATATGAAATGCAACTAATGGCTAGGAAGGTGGAAGAAAGAAATACAAAAGGAGAGCATAGAGAAAAGTCAGTGGCCTTCAAGGTTGAAGCCACTAGAAAGAGTAGGAGGATGTCTCCATCACCTCCTAAGGAAGTTGTTGAAGTTATCTATGAAAATTCAAACAATCAGAACTTAGATAGCAGTGATTCAGATGCATATTTTGCTGCCTTTACAAGGCAGTTTCAGAGGTTCTTGAAGAAGAAGCAGTGGAAGTCAAGGCCCTCCACATCACAGCCAGTTGATGACTATTATCAAAAGAGGAAATTATCAAGAAAGGAAAGGAGCAGGTCTAAGCCCAGCAAAGCTACAACATCAAAAATTGTTTGCTATTGCTGCAATAGGCCAGGACATGTGGTTGTTGAGTGTCCAGAAAAGAGGAAGGAGTCAGCAGACAGAAAGAAGACTCAACAAAAGGGCAAGAAGGAGAAATCCTTTGTTGCTAAGAAGGAGAAGAGTCTTACAAATCAATCCTCCTCAGAGTCAGAATCTGAAGATGAAGCATACATTGGACTGTATGCAACTAGTGAAGAAGAGGAGTTTATGCAATTGCTGGACTCCATCAATGAACAAGAAGACTATCAGTGCATGGGACTGATGGTTGAATCAGAAGACAACAAGTGCCAGGATCAGCCTGGTCCCAATAAGGTACAAAGTAATTCTAGAATTTCTGATTACAGTACTGGTTTAGAGTCAGATTCATCTTCATCAAGTGATGATGATGGATCAGAATCTGAAGGAGATATTCACCAGTTGATAGATGAATATGGGGACTTATTGCAGGCACTTAAGAAAAGCAAAAACCTGGCCAAAAATAAGGCTAAGGAAATTGCTGATCTAAAGATGACTGCATCTGATTTAGAGAAAGAATTGGATGAAAAAATGAATGAGGTTGCCAAGCTAAAAACTATTACAGTTATTCAGATGGGTACAATCACATATAAAAATGATCTAATTAAAAGTCTGGAAGTTAGACTTCAAGTAGAGAAAGATTTGGTGGCTAGTTACTCTAAGACAAAATCAGTCTTACCCTTAATAGATGAGTTTGTAGCTCAAAAGGGTAAGGCAGGAATAGGCTTTAAAGGTAACACCAGGGCTGCCCATTTCAAGAGAAAAGGCAATGCACCAGTTCAGCCATTGAACTTTAAAGTCCATGTAGTTTTTAGAAAGGTGCATGAGCCTTCTAACAAGTATGATCTTGAAAATATTCATGGTCATAATAAGACTGCTGTTCTGAATAACAAGGGTGTTAATGCCAATAAGTCAGCCTATGTTCATAAACCCCATGGTTATAAGAAACCAGTTGGTGTAGCTGCAGTAGCACCAGCACAGAACAGAAATTCTTCTGTCAAAAATGTATCTAGACCTAGATACAACAAGTATGAATGTTAATGCTGTGGCAAGACAGGCCATTTTTCCTTAGACTGCTGACATAACATAAGTTTCAGGAAGAACAACAGTCTACCAGTTAGAAGAGCTGCTGGTAGTTTTGATATAAATGGTGCTAACTTGAACCAAGGACCCAAGACTTACTTGGGTTCTAAGGGAAAGTAATTCTATATTGCAGGAAAGTCCAAGTTGTCATGCCCCCATATGGTACTTGGACAGTGGATGTTCTAGGCACATGACTGGAACAAAGGGGCTGTTGAAGGAGTACACACCTATCAAGGATGGGCCTAAAGTAATCTTTGGTGGATCTGAAAGAGGAATCATCAAAAGATTTGAAGGCTCAACTGCAGATGAAGTATTGGAAAATGATGGCTACTGTCCAGGGGGAGTACAAGACTCTCTAGAAGCTGATGACAACCAAGAGGTGCAGCATAATGAAGAAACTGGAGGTGTTCAGCCAGAAGGAAGTCTACCTCCAGCCATAAGACTTCTAAAGGATCATCCAGCAGATCAGATAATTCGTGATCCAAGACATGGAGTGCAAACCAGAAGTAGAAATCTGAATACAGTCCTGCACTCAAGTTTTCTATCTCAACTGGAGCCAAAGAAATTTGAAGAAGCTATCCAAGACCAACACTGGATTAATGATATGCAAGAGGAGCTTAATCAGTTTAGAATGTAAGGTCTGGGAGTTGGTTCCTAAACCAAAAGACCACAACATCATTGGTACAAAGTGGATTTTTAAGAACAATTTGGATGAGAATGGAGTTATTGTAAAGAATAAAGCAAGATTGATTGCAAAAGAATACAGACAGGAAGAGGGAATAGACTTTGATCAAACATTTGCCCCAGTAGCAAGACTGGAAGCAATCAGAATGTTCCTTGCCTATGCAGCATATCAAGGCTTCAAGGTATATCAAATGGATGTGAAATCAGCATTTCTGAATGGTGATCTAAAAGAAGAAGTCTATGTAGAGCAGCCATCAGGTTTTGTAGATTCTCTTAAACCTTGTTATGTCTATAGACTTAGGAAAGCATTGTATGGGTTAAAGCAAGCCCCAAGGGCTTGGTATGAAATCCTGTCTACTTTCCTTATTGAGAACAAATTCTCAAGAGGTAAAATAGACAAAACTCTATTCCTAAGGGAATCCAAAGGTAAGATAATCTTAGTTCAGATCTATGTAGATGACATAATCTTTGGATCTACAGAGAATAACCTTTGCAAGAAGTTTGCCAAACTTATGCAAGGGAAGTTTGAAATGAGCAGTATGGGAGAACTTAAGTTCTTCTTGGGACTCCAAGTAAGACAGACTGATGATGGATTGTCCATATCCCAGTCTAAGTTCACCAAGGAGTTAATTAAGAAGTATGGTATGGAATCATCCTCCACCATTAGAACTCCTATGGGAACAAGTATGCCTAGAGTAAACCTGTAGATGAGTCTTTGTATAGAGGAATAATTGGCTCTCTATTATATCTAACTACTAGTAGACCAGACATTATGTATGCAACATGTGTCTGTGCTAGGTACCAAGCATGCCCTAAAGAATCACATTATACTGCAGTCAAGAGGATTTTGAGATATCTAAAGGGCACACCTTATCTAGGCCTTTGGTACCCTAGGAATTGAGATTTTCTACTAACAGGTTATTCAGATGCAGATTTTGCAGGCTGTAGACAAGATAGAAAAAGTACTACAGGTACATGCCAATTCCTGGGAGGAAGATTTATATCTTGGAGCAGTAAGAAGCAGACTAGTGTGGCAATATCCACAATTGAGTCTGAATATGTGGCAGCAGGAAGTTGCTGTGCACAGCTGTTATGGATTCAGCATCAGCTAAGGGACTATGGTATTCAAGTAAGGAGAACACCTTTATTGTGTGATTCTAAAAGTGCCATTTCTATTGCAAACAATCCTGTTTCACATAGTAGGACTAAGCATATAGAGATAAAATACCATTTTCTTAGAGAACATGTAGAAAAAGAAGACATCTCATTAGAATTTGTTAAAATTGATTATCAAATTGCAGATGTATTTACTAAGCCTCTGGATGAAACTAAATTCAATAGATTTAAAATTGAATTAGGAATGCTGACCATAGGTTAGTTTACCAAAAATTAGCTAAGTAAAATAGTGTCGACACATTCAGTGATAAGGTGTCGACACAGAGAATTCATGTCGACAATTCAGGGAAATTGTGTCGACACAGAGAAAATGTGTCGACACCTAAGGGACAAAGAGTCGACACATCCAGAAATGTAGTGTCGACACAACCAGAGTAATGGTGTCGAAACTTACAGATTTTGTGTCGACACTTATAATAAGAGTCGACACAGAATTTCTGATGAACTACTAAGTATCTCCTGTGTCGACATATCATGAATTGGTGTCGACACATAGTAGTCAGCGCCATGGTCGAGACAATAGAAGTTTGTGTCGACACATTCTAACAGTGTCGACACTTTTAGACAGTTTTTGCCTGCCTTTTGATTTTATTTTATTAGAAGGGTATAAATAGGTCGAGAACTTATTCTGTCGACACGCTCACCAGGGTTTCGAGACAAAAACCTGTGTCGACAATCTCTCTCCTCTCCAATCAAGCTTTCACTTCATTCCAATGGCGCCCAAGGTTGAAGACAACATCATTGAAGGATATGAGTTGGTTAGACATGCATTCGTCGATGCCGACTCAGAGATCAAACAGGTCATTTCAATTCTTGCAGAAAACGGATTAGAATATCTTGTCTCTAAAACTTCAAAGATATGGAAGAAAGAAGTATTCAAGTTCTACACTGCTGCATCGTTGGACTCAATAGGATTGAAGATCAAATCCTTAGTACATGGAGAAAGAGTCAAGCTGTCTCAAAAGAGGTTAAGCAAGATTCTCCATCTTCCTAGAATACAAGATGAGGAAGAGGTACTAGCCTCAATAACAAGGGAGACGCTTCAATGGTGTGGATTGGATCCAACCATAAAGATAGGATCTGCCATCAACAGGAAAGGCATGAATCCTTAGGGGAAATTCCTGTCTGAAATTATAGGAAAAGTGATCTTATGCAAACCAGGTTGTCATGATAGGATATGGGCCTATATGTTCAGCCTGATGACTAGGGTGATTTTTAAGATACAAACAAATTGGTCTGCAGTACTGTTTGATAAGATTAAAGAAGGAATCAAGAAGCCAAACATGGCTAGAATCATGAGTCTGTACCTAGCTGGAATAATTCCAGAGGTAATGCAACAGATTCCTTGATCAAAGATAAATCATATGAGGAGAATGGACATGAGGTTATTCTCCAGGTGGGATAGAGTTCTTTCAAAAGAGATGGATGAGCATGGTTATGAAGATGCACAAGACCAGGAAGAGCAAGTAAGAGCACAAGTTCAGGATCTTACTGTGACTACCCAAGTTCAGGAAGAGACTATAATTGCACAAGTGCAGGGGGAGCTGGAAAGTATACAAGTCCAGAACAATGCTGAGAATGCACATTTGCAGGGGGAGCCAGAGTCTGAACAGGTCCAAGAGTAAGAAAGAATCAATTTATCAGAGGACATTGTTTCTCAAACTGATCTAGATATTTCTGGAGTTGTTGCTGCTGCTGAGAAAGTACAATCTCCTGCTCTCACACAACTAGAATTCACTCTTAAAGTGCTGTTTCCTGATATTGGAGGAGAAGTCGATAAAATGGAGACCCTAAGATTTGAGGGGGAGCAAGTAAGGGTTGAGGGGGAGCAGGTTGATATAGAGGAAGAGCAACAAGTAGCTGAGAAAGAAATTTCTTCCACTCCTTAAGAGAGAGTTGCTATTGAAAGTTCTTCAGAATCTGAGCATGAAGAAGTAAGGGAGGCAAAGAAGAGAAAATTAATGGTCTTTAAGAGAAGAAGTCAAAGCTATAAGAAGGCTTTACGAGCTACTTCTTCCCAACCAGCACCTGCAATTGATTACAACAAACTTTTTGTGGATTTACAAGTCAAAATGGATGAGCAGAGATTGCTTCTTGGAAAGTATGTGGATGAAAGCCATAAGGCTCTTCAATTTGATCTGGCACAAGATATAAAATCTATAAGATTTGAAGTTAATCAGAATAAAAGAGAGATGCCAGATTGCTTCCACAAGGGAGGCAATGTTGTGGTATTTTTTGCTAAGAAACAAGAAGAAATAAAGAAGCAAGTGGATGAGATGGCTGTTAAACAAGGCTATGTCCTTGAGAATCAAATAAGAATGAATGAAAATCTGACTGAATCACATAATGTGATAGTCACTGAGTTCACAAACACTTTTGTTGCAATGACTGCTGCAAGGGCTAAAGAAAAAGAAGAATATGATCAGAAGTTACAAGCTGCCCTAGATGCAGTTAAAACTGCTATCACTTCATCTGAGAAGTTGATTAGTGACAAGCTTTAAAAATTAAAGCCATTCTTTAAAGATGGAATCAACTATCTGGATGGACAAATCAGATTTCAGAAAGATTACTTGAGAGAGCATGTGGCTAGAGAAGTCATAAAGGGGGAGAGGGTGTTAGTCTATGCTGGGTCTGATCATGCCAAATGGGTAACTAACAGCATAAGAGCCACTCTTGGATATCCACCCTTGTGTGATGATGATAATATGGCTGAGTCAGGGGTGCAACCAATTCTACTTGAAGGTAATCAACCTGAGGTTGCCCAAGTTATTTACCCTCCTGCAAATCTTGAGATGATACATGAACAGGTTCAGTCAATGTACATCCCTCCACAACCAATTACAAATGTTATTATTGAAAAGGTTGATATGCCAGATGATGTTATCAAAGCTCAGCAAGATGCTTAGTTATCAAAGAAAAGATTTAGAGAGCAAGAAGAATTAAAGCCAGACTTTGAGCAGTGGAGCCCCACTTCAAGGAATATCATTTTAACTGCTTGGAAAGCTGTAAGAGATCAAGTATATGAAAGGGGAAAATGGTACAATGAGCAAGAATGTCAAAAGTATGAAGCCAGACAGGAGGCCATAGTTCAACACAGGAGAAAGGCTAAGATGGGGAAGCTACCTCCTGATACTCAGGAACCTAACAAGTATTTCCCCAAGCCCTTTCATTATTTTGAAAGACAAAGGATCAAGGCAGATGCACAGAAGAAAGTTGATTTGAAAGGCAAGAAGCCCATGGAAGATACAGAACCTTCTGTTCAGGCTCAGATAATATCTGGAAAAGGGATAGTCATCAAGGAGCCTGCCCAGCCTTTGTCTTAGCTTTACTAGTTTTTGTTCAAGAACTATGTAATTGTTAGTTTGTTAAAGAAATCAATGTAAACATTTTGTAACAAACTTTTTGAGTTGATATACAAAACATTATTCTGTGATCATTTAATTTTACATCTTTATTCTGTGATGTAACTATGATATGTATTTTGTTTATATAGTACCCTGTCATATAATGCTTATGTACATCATCTTGTTTATTTTCTAAGTGGTGTATATCATTGGCTAAAGGGTTATAACTTCTCCTAATAGGGGGAGATTGTTGGGTACATTGGAAAATGTGTACCTGATTTGGAGAAGCCTCGCTTAGCTCAATGATATACATCAAGGTGTATTTGATGTTATTTTGAGTTTATATGTGCAGGTTAAGTATGTGCTAGAATGCAGGAAAAATATTCTAAGTCCATATGTCGACACCTGAGGAAGCTGTGTCGACACTTCAGTAAGATTATGTCGACACTTGGAAATAGCTGTGTCGACACTTCAGAGAATTTGTGTCGACACCGGGAGGCAGTGTCAACACACAGAAGATTATAGTCGACATCGACTATGTCGACACCAGGAGGCAGTGTCGACACATAGAGGCAGAGTCGACAACAACTCTGTCGACACCTCGAGATAGTGTCGACAAACGCTATGTTCTGAGTATACATCAACTGTGTCGACACACAGGACTTGTGTCGACACACAGCTGAGTCTAGACCAAGTTGATTGATGATGAATGGTGAAATGTTTGTGTCGACACAAATAATAAGTGTCGACACTTTCTTAAGATGCAGTATCAAGGAGCTGTGTTGACATCAAGGCAGCTATGTCGACATCACCAAAGGCTGTGTCGACACTTAAGTCACTTGTGTCGACACATATTGATAGATGGTCTCGACACTTTATGACAGACAGAGTCGACGCTTTGCTGACAGAGTCAAAGGCTCAAGAACTGTTTGAAGACTTGACAACTGTGAGTTACAACAGGTTTACTGAAGCTGTCAGACTTGTCAGAAGTTAGTTATAAACCGGATCAGCCGGTTACCATGGATGAAGTCTATAAATAGATGGATTCAGAAGAAGAAAAAAATACACATAGAGAAGATAAGTATTGTCACAACTAACACAATTAGAGATTTATCTCTGATCAAGAAAGTACAAGTAACAAAGAAGAAGATCTTCGTGAAAAGATATAAGATGACGTTCTGAAGTAGTTTACTATTCAGATTTTGTCTAAGTGGAATTCAATCAAGAATTCAGAAGTATCTTCAAGAGGTTTGGATAGAGAGAGATCCAACTATTTGAAGACAAGGAGGAGACATTAACAGGTCTCTCAAGAAGCAAATACTGAACTAATCTGTCAAGAAGATTCAGATCTATTTCTGAAGTCTAAGAAGGAAGCTGGCAGTCAGTTTTATTCAATGGAAATCAACCCAACTAAGTTCAGATTCAAGAAGCTTTGAAGAAAGCTAAGATCAAGTTGATTTCAGCCATCAGCCTCTTCAAGAAGCTGATCAAGAAAGTTCTTATCCCTTATCTCTCAACAGGGGTAAGAGATTACAAAATTCCTTATCAAATTCTGTAGGATCTATTCATAGATCTTAGTTGTAAGCCTATTTTATAAAGGCTGAGTGTAGGAGATTTATTCTCTGAGTGCTAGGGTTATTTATGCCTGAGTTGTAGGAGAAGGTATTCTCTGAGTTGTAGGCCTTATGGCAAGCCTGAGGTAGGGTTGTTGATGCCTGAGTTATAGGAGAAGGTATTCTCTTAGTTGTAGGCCTTGTGGCAAGGCTGAGGAAGGCTTGTTAGCCTGAGCTGTAGGAATCCTTCTAGATTCTGAGCTGTAGGATCTGAGGATCTGAGTTAAAGGAAGAAGTTAGGCCGACTCTAGCATACTGCTAGATAAGTAAAGGGGGAAAGTGGATGTACCCAGACCTTGGGAAACCACTATAAATCTGTGTGCAATCTGTGATGTGTGTATGATTATGATTGTTGTACTGTGTTAGCTATAGAACTATCTGATTTATTCAAAGAACTGTAGTTATATTCTGCCTTAAGTTAAATCAAGGAAAAGTACCTATTCACCCCCCCCCTCTAGGTGTTTAGGTAGTCTTGAAAGTAAAACTATCAAAGAGGCTAGATCATCTACTAGCCAAGCCACTTATAATTGTTATTCTTATGGAAAGAAAGGGCACTTTTCCAGAGATTGTTGGGAGGGTGTTCAGAAGACAATGAAACCTATGGTAGGAGTAGTTGAATACTCTAGTGCAAAGGAGACGATGTTCAAAATGCCAACCTCAAAATCTGGGTATCGTAGGTTGTGTAAGAAGGCTAGGAGGTCGGGTCTAGTCCCTTCCTTTAGCACATCCGGAGCGACTACAACCCAAACCCCGGATGCATGTTTTGTCTGTGGAAAGCAGGGACACTATGCCCAGGATTGTCGAAGTTGTCGCCCAATGTCCGAAAAGAAGTCGGGCGCAATATCTGAGGAGAAGGACAAGGCGGTGGCGTCCACCGCATCACTGTTTACTCTGGCCCAATCAGGAGTGGACATCCTTGGCCAGCAGGAGGCCATGTTGCCGACCGTCGTGATGTCAAGTATGGTTTTCTTATTAGCAAACTAGCTTCTTTTACCGAATACCTTATGCGTGTTAGCTTAGGACTGGAGGTTCTAGGCTTTGTTTAAATTGTTGGTAATCCGGCGAGAGCATTGTTCGATACGGGAGCTTCGCACTCCTTTTGTCCGAAGGATTTATATCGTGCATCGGAGTACCTCCTTTAATGGTAAAGGACAAATTGGATGTGTAGTTTCCTAGTGGTTGTTCAATGCGCGCGAAGAGAGAGTCTGTGTCGTAAAGGTACACGTTGGGGGTCAGGATTTCGAATTGCAAGCGTCATTACCGCCACCATGGGAGGCTTCGAAGCCTAAGCCTACATTGGATAGTTTATCGGGTGTATCCGAATACCCTGATGTGTTTCCCTGATTGTCTCCCTGGAGCCCCACCGTAGCGAGAGATCGATTTCACGATTGAGTTGTGCAGGTGCCAAACCCGTGTTACGCTCTCCTTATAGGTTGATACCTAAGGAAATGGCGGAGTTAAAGGTTCAAATAGAAGATTTGATGGAGCAAGAGTATATGCGTACACGCTCGTTGCCTTGGAGCGCACCGGTCCTTTTTACCAAGAAGAAGGACGGGAGCTTGCAACTTTGTATATGTTGCAGAGAGCTGTATAAGTTTGCCGAAAAAAAAGACAAGTACTCGATCCCAATAATCGATGATCTTTTGATCAGTTAGTCGGGTCTTCAGTGGACTCAATAGTGGATCGTAAGTCCGGTTACCCTCAACTGAGAATAAGGGTAAGTGATATCGCAAAGACAGCGTTAAGCACGAGGAATGAGCAATCCGATTCTACGATCGTGTCATCTTGGCAGTCAAATGCGCCATCAGTGTTCATAGACCGGATGAACGGAACGTTCATGGAGTATCTAGTCCATTTTTGTGATCATCTTCATCGACAACGCATTGGTGTACTTGAAGTGCGAAGAATATCACTTATGAATACCTACTTTTGGTTTTGGGGATGCTAAGGAGGAACCATTTATACGCCAAGTTCTCCAAATGCGAGTCTTGGGTTATCCTCGGTAGCGCTCCTTGGTCCTGTAGTTGGTAGAGTGGGAGTGCATGGATCCAGCGTTGTTAGTCGCGATACGAGGGCGGACTGTATTGTCTCGGTAACGGAAGTCCAGAGTTTTCTGAGGTGGCCGGCTACTACAGGCGCTTCGTAGAGGACTTCTCGCAGATAGAGTTACCCCACACAACGTTGTCAAGGAAAAACTTAAAAGTTTGTTTAGATGCGCGAGTGCGCACAAGCTTTTGAAAGGTTAAAGAGTCGGTTAACCACGGCACCGGTGCTAAGTTCTCTGAGTGGGACCAAAGGCTTTGAGATCTATAACACTGCCTTGGGCGGTGTAAGATCCTGTCGCCCCATTCCGAGGCTAATCCGGATCTTATGCCCAGAACTGCCGCCTTACGGTGACACTAACGCACGGGTTAGTCGACACCGCAAGACGCCGATTCTGTCGGCTAGTACGATCATAACCTGTCGGCCAATATGAGATTAAAAGGGTACAAAGCAGAGCAAAAATGTAGAAGTCCACAACCACAGTACTAAACACATATATATAACAAATGAAAAGTACAAGGTACAGTCCACAATGAGTACTATATAATGAGAGTAAAACGGGCTTATGCCCTGTACATCAGAATAAAATCTCTCTCTCAACTAACAGCAGCGAAAATCTAAAATCTCACTCATCACAACTGTAGACGTGCTCCAGTAGTAGTAGTAGAAGGTGCCGGTATCTGCTCCTCAAGTCCTGCCTCCTCGTCGTGCTGGTCCATCTCCTCGAGCTCCTAAAAATAGTATGGTCACCGACCATTAGTCAAAAAGACTAAGTCATTTCCTCCGCACCTCGCCCTGCAACTCCTAGGCACCGTGCGAGAGGACGAAGCGGAGGACAAACAAGGGGTGACAAAGGTGGAAGCAGGTGATAGGAAACCAAAGCAGAATATATCGAAATATAAGTAATGAAAAGTAACCTTCACTTATGCGAGTACGCATAAGCAAGGGGTCTTCTACAAGGCTCCCATCGTATAAAGTGTCCCATACCATTTTATACGATGGGGTGTCAGATGTCACAAGGAGTATATATAAAAAAAGGAAAGTAACCTTAACCTATAAAATTGCCCACACAAGCTTATAGACTAAGGGATCATTTTGCAGGTCCTAATGTATAAGCGTCCCATACCACTTATACATTAGGTGTTATAGGTTGTTATGAAAGTTAATGATATGCATCTATATGGTGGGTATGATATGAGCATGCAGTGCAACACACACACACGACTCCGTGATCACAGACCTTTAGTTCCCACTTTTCGAGAGCTAGCATCACTCTCAGGTACTACCGTTGTGGCTACGGCAGCAGCGGAGCGGGCGTCTCCGCCTTCTAGGCGGGTATACACACTACCAGGCCTAGACCTCTCTTGTACGCCTCTGTACACCGACAAGTGCACTCTAGAGCCTCTGCGTACCACTTTGCTGACTACCTGCCACTCTTGTTGGGCCGGGTGCGCGTTATCGGGAAAAGTCCTCCAGACCTCAGTATAAACAACCTACTGGTCCCTCTAACCCTCGCACCCGCCTGGTCCACCGTACTGCCGTCGGTGTGACGACTGGCCAGTACCGCATGGCCCGCCACTAGTATATACACATGCAAGTATAATATATTGAGCCTCCAGCACGAAGGACCATCCTGTCCCAAATCTCTCCAACCCGTCACGGGTGAGTATGTGCTACAAAACCTCCAACCCTGCCCGGGCGAGTATATATATGTCAATCTCTTTCCTCCAACTCTGCACGAGTGAGCAAGTAGTCAATAGACTCCAAGTCCCTCCAACCCGGCACGAGTGAGCACATGTCTATTACACTTAACCTATTAGACTACTCTTGTCTACCGGTTGTTATACCTAGTGACTTAAGGTTAATCCCAGGACTGCCCAAGGTATTCCCGGTGAAGGACTCTCAGGGGTACTAGGAGCTACGATGGGCTGAATCCCAAAGCTCCCTTTCTCAAGGATGTTTACTTTAGTTGAGGTCTACCCAGAATCCCTTTTTCTCTCTCCTGTTATATAGAGTGACATAGTGACTTAGGTATGGATTGAGGAACGACGGTCTTCCGTCGACTCCTCCTAGGTAAGTCTAAGGTTGTGCTATTACTCACGTCTCTAGAATACATCTGCCACCCAGGGTTATACTTCTGATCTTAGACTCTAACTCAGTTGTTGATTCGTTCCCTGGCGGCATATAGTATAGCCTACCTTTACTATGCGCACCCCATGGCCTAGTACCACCCCGAAATCAAACTTCCAAATCCTTGGGCCACCAACCCCCAAATATTTATCCTAGGGTGGTATGATCTACTAGAATGAGTATGGTAATTTTCATAATTTTCTCAATTATTTTCATAATTAATTTATTTTCTCCCAATATTTCCCAAGGTCATTTAACATATGAAGTGTGTCTTTGCATAGCCCTAATGATACAAAATAATTATCCTAACCATTAACATGATGAAATATCACTATTTCCCAAGGTTTATAATTTCTCACCAAACATTTGTATTTATTTGTTAATTATCACAAAACCATCATAATTACCACTTTTCAAAGTAAGTATGAGAACTTTAATCACAAAAATTCTAGGAAAAATACAGGGGATCTAAATCATCAAAATAAGGCTACTGACAAAGTTTCATCAACTTTAACAATGTTATAGACTTGCAATTCAATTTCTTGGGTATTTACCAAAATGCCATTATGATGAATTAAAATTTGTATGTATAACCAAAAATTCTGAAATAAATATGTCAGTTAACTAATATCTATATACACCTCTATAAATATTCCCAAATTTTTCTGACTTATATTTTCATTAAATCATGAATAAAAGCAATAGGGGTAAAATGATCCTTTACATAACATTCTACTTCAAAAGATCTCAAACAGATAAAATAAAATTACCCCAACTCAATTATATCCAAATATTTAACAGGACCAAATTTGAGGATTTTTTCTTGATTGAATCTAATTTTATTTTTATTTTCCAATAAAACCATAGTTTTCAATAATTCCAAATAATGGGATTTTTGTTCCCAAAAATCCCATAGTAATTTTGAGGGTCTGCATTTGACCTAAATATCCTTTAGAATTAATTTCAAGGTCTTCAGAAGTCCTTAGATGAATAAATACACATTTTAGCAAAATTGCTAATTGCACACCAAGGCTAATTCTAGCCTACACTTGCAAGTGGGTTAACCCATCATGCAGTGGTTCAAATGGGCTGAAATTGTTGTCAGACCCTAACCATGTCCCAGAGGACTTGCCACCAAAATTTGGGACCATTTGGAGGCTTAACACTCCATTTATTCCAATTATTTAATATTTGATATTTTGAACAAAACTATAGGAAAAAGTATTCCAAAAATTCCTAATTTTTGGCATGGGCTAGGTATGCCCTAAACATGGACATGCCCAAAATTTCAGGCCATGTGGATCACTGGTTTAGCATGGGCACTCAAATTAAGATCTGTCCTAGCCTAGGACCAGTCCTAGGATAATTGACCTACAGGACAGACCACTGGGTCAAAGTCCAAGATTATTGTGGCATTGGAAAGTTAAGGCATAGGGCTACAAATTACCTTCAGGAGTCCTGACCTAGAAATGTCTCTAGGTGCCCTAATTTTCACTTAGAAATAGGCTGTAAAAGTGTGACAATAATCACTGTTCATTTATTTAAATCAACATATATACATATTGATACAGCGCGAATCTTAAAGCTAGATGGATGGGATCGTTTCATCGTCCCCAATGAATGGACGGCCTGGATTGGTGTTTCCTGGGCCACCTTGCGGGACATTTTCCGGCCTGCTGAGGCGGCGCCTTGGCCGGCCAACGGTGCCATCACCTTCAAGGTGGTGGTGGCTTCCATTTCCCGGCGATGAGGCGGCGGGAGACGGCGGCGCCGGCGATCCCGAGAGGTATAAAATTCTCGGAAAAATCGAGATTTTCTCACATGGCATCGGGCTCAATTGAGCCCGATTTCTCTCCTAAATGATCTAGGAAGCTAGTACGTGGAGAGGTGAGGCGAAACGGACCTGTATGGCGGCTTGACGGCGGTTGTGGCGGCGATTTGCCATGGAAGTGGTGCGCCGGCGAGTTCCTTCCCAATTTCTCGTTTCTCCACCGTTTGCCTCACTCCAGATATCGAATTCTACTCCCTTCCTCTCTCTGAAGCTGTTGGTGAGGTTAGTGTGTCCTAAGGAGGCTTGTATAGGGAGATATGGTCGAGGTACCATTTCGGGTTGGCCTTTGGTGGCTCCATCATGGGTGACAAGTGGCTGTCATGCCCCCATTTTCTTCTGAAATGTGGTGGGGTGGTCGGCCAGCACCTTTTGGGCTGAGGAGATGAAGACCACATGGCCTCCACCATCACTTCTTTCTTCCTCTCTCCTCATTCGCCCAAATTTCCATTTTTACCCTTGTGCATGTCTTCTCTCTCTACCATCAGGGGGGTAGGGCTGGTCATTGGTCACTTGGCTGGTCATGGGCCAAATTTGGTGGGCTTGGCCCATGGGAAATTGGCTTGGGTCCATTTTTCCTCTTTAGGATAAAGTGTTGACTTGTTGACTTTTGGGGTTGACTTGGTCAACATGATGGGTAGGCTGACCCCATATGATGGCCATGGACACCATGTCATCACCTAACATGGGTTGGGCCATGGTGATGGTCTTAGCCCACTAGGAATGGGTTTGGTCTTCAATTACCCTTAATTAGGCTTAAGGTTGACCAAGTTTGACCTTAGGGTTGACTTGGTCAAATGGGTGAGTGGGCTGACCCCTACTTAGTGGTCATGAGGCCTAAATCATCACCCAACATGGCTTGAGTCATGGTGAAGCCCTACTTGATCCAATTGGGCTCATGAGTGTGGGGTTTGACCACTTTAGATCCAAGGTTGACCTGGGTCAACTATGGTCAAAGTGTTGACCTAGGGCATGACCTTAGGTCCACTTAGATTGTAATTAGGGTTAGGGCAGTGTGGTGGGGGTCATGGTGTGGCTAGTGTCCTCATTTAGTCAAGTTTGACCTAGTTTGACTTGGCCCTATAGTGGGCCCCACCTGATTACAACTCACCACCTAGGGTCAAACCTAGCTAATTTCCCCTATGAAAGTGAAGGGATAGATACTACTCTAGAGGGGGGGGTGAATAGAGTTATCAAATTTTGCACTAGACAAAGTTTGAAGGTCTACCCAACTCCCTTGGAGTGAATTGCGGAATTAAAAGATTATAGATATAGAATTAACCTTAAAGACTAACACAAGTGTTGTGCACAAACTCAAGCTAACTGTAATTACAGTTAAGGCTTGGAAATCCTAATCAGCAACTAGCAACCTTGTTATATCTATTCACAGTCACAGTGCAGGAAATAAACAAGGCAATCCAAACGACACAAGAAATTTATAGTGGTTCCCCAAACAACTTGGGTACGTCCACTCTTCTACCAACAAGGTAGGAATCCACTCAGGTTTTTGATCAGGTGCCCTGCCACCAACAGGATCTTCTTCAGGTAGATCCAGAAACCCTTTAGACTTTTGATCAGGTGTCTAAAAACCAAGCACAGGTTTTTGATCAGGTGCCCTGTCACCAAGGGATACTTTTGAAGGGAGTAATAACCCTGTACAGGAGGGGGAAGAAGGTTAAGATGTCTTCTCTATTTTACAATAGATTAGAGAAGCACAAAAACTTGCACTAAGCTAGAAAGCTCTAAAGAATCAAGGCTCCCCCTGGCTCAAAGATGTCCAGGTGAAGTCTTGCTTCAGTGCAGAAAACTCTTCAGAAAGCTCTGAAGGAAAAACTACAAGAAGATAATAAATAATAAAATTAAAGATCTTCAACCAGCTATCTTCTTCTTCTTCAAAAGAACTCTGAGTTTGAACTTCCTGAAAGCAGGAGAACTCAGGTTGAAGAAGAGTAGAAGATCTTAACACTTCTCAGTTAGATGAGTATTGCTGAGAGCAGAAGACTTGATGAAGACTTGAATGCTTAAGTGAACAACTGGTTAGCTATTAGCTAGCTTGAATCCTTCTTCAAGGGGTCCTTTATATAACAGCAGCAAGCAACGGCTCTCTTCAATTTGAATTACTTGTCTTCTTCTGAAACTTGAGACCTGGGCTGCAAATAACACACAGCAAAACAAACTCTGCAGCAAGACATCCTATAAAAGGAATGGACCTCTTTCTAAGAAGCTGCAGGATCAAATCAAATAACAGAAGGACTAAATAAAGTCACATCAGAGAAATACTCTTTATAGCAGAAGGAAGACTTTTCAGTCTAACGGCTATAAAGGACTGTCAGCAGATAAAGTAAAATACAAAGTCAGCTAATAAGACAAACAACTTTATCTAAAAAGATTTTACACAGGCAAAAAGAATAGAGCAGATATGCCTGGAAATATTATCATAAAACAACTGAAAAGATATGCCAAATAATGTATTAATTAATTAAATATAATAAATAAATACAAAATATAAAGGCAGACAGAAAACGTCGAACGACCTTCGGAGATCGTCGACCGACGCACGGAGATCGTCGAACTATCGGACAGATAGTCGAACGATCCAGATAGTCGAACTATCAAAGGAGATAGTCGAACTATCACAGCAGATAGTCGAACTACCAGAAGATAGTCGAACTATCAGATAGTCGACCTATCAACAGATAGTCGAACTATCAGATAGTCGACCTATCAACAGATAGTCGAACTATCAAAAACAAACAGATAGTCGACCTATCAACAGATAGTCGAACTATCAGATAGTCGAACTATCAAAGCAGATAGTCGAACTATCAAGCGAGAACAGATAGTCGACCTATCAACAGATAGTCGAACTATCAACGCAGAACAGATAGTCGAACTATCAACAGATAGTTGAGCTATCAGATAGTCGACCTATCAACAGATAGTCGAACTATCAAAAACAAACAGATAGTCGACCTATCAACAGATAGTCGAACTATCAGATAGTCGACCTATCCAAGCAGATAGTCGAACTATCAAAGCACACAGATAGTCGAACTATCAACCGATAGTCGAACTATCCACGCAGACTGAAAGTCGAACAACTGATAGACGATCGTCGAACAGTTAGTCGACGATAGTCGAGCGGCGTTCGACGATAGTCGAACGAACAAACTACTTAACCAAATTCTCAATCTGGAAAAGTGAGGACTCTACAGCTAGACTACTAACCATTGACCATAGATATTTCTTGGGTCAAGGGACTAAAAAGACAAGACTAAACTCAAATCAAACTGGGGTACCAACAATCTCCCCCTATTTGAGTTAAGTCTCTTAAAAACTAAAACACAGAGCTAGCTATAGAACACTATAAACAATACAGGAAATAGATAGCAATTAACTAGTAATTTTCAAACAGATAGATAAATAACAGTCAAACAAAACTAAGGATCAACAGAGTCAGGCTTAGATACAGAAGAGCTAGAAACAAAAGAAATTTTTCGCAGAGGATCAATGGCCTCTAACTTAGACATCTTTAAATCTTGCAAGCCAATGATCTTTAATTCTGTAGTCCTTGGCACAACAGCTTCCGGGTGCTTTTCCATATATTTAGAAGGGTCAAAAACCTCAGGGTTAACCTGGAACTTTTCTAATTCCTTCTTTCTGAAAGTAGACATGGTGGTTAAACCAGTGGTGTCCTTCCCTTCAGCTTTTGCTTTTTTGATTTGGGCTGCTCCAACTAATTCGTGAAAACGAGCCATCCTAAAGTTAGGATCAAGCTCAGGACTTTCATAAACATACTCAGGAGGAGTAGCATCTGATTATTTATCTAGATAAGACATGGGAGCAGACTTAGCAAAGTTCTTGCTAGAGTATTTAAAACAAAATAAACTACTTACCTTTTGAAACAACTTTTTCAGACTGTGCTGGTATTGGAGAAGAAGCTCTTTTCTTTGGAGAAGGAGGAGGAGAAAAGGTTGGTCTTTGAAACACAACCTCCTTCACTTGTCTTTGAGAACCAGAATAAGATCTGCCTTGGGAACTTTGAGAGCTTTTCCTTGACTAAGGCTGAGAAGGTGCAGATTTTCCAGAAGAGGCAGATGGATTAGCAGATAGGTTCCCAGAGGCTCCTGCACTGGGAGGTGGAGGAGTGGGACCTCTGGGAGTCCATCTAGAAACAGGACTATCATACCTCTTAGATCTTTTTCTCTCTTTCTGCTGGTTCTTGGAGAACCACATCCAATGTTGAAATTCTTTCGATTTGGGGTCAATTCCTTTAAGAATATAGTATGGAGTATCATTATCTCGGCTGGGAGGAGGAGGAGCAATTGCTTTCCTTTTCTTTTGAGCAGCTTTCTTTTTCTTAGCATTCTCAGATAAATCAGAATCATCTTCATCATCAAAGTGAGACGATGGAGGATTATCATAAGGATCATAGGCTTCAGAAACAGCCTTTTCTTTTAACTTCAGATCTGATTTCTCTCTTTCCTCTTCAATGGCATCCTGAGCTAGAAGGAAATCTAAATCCAACCCTGGTGAATCATCCCAAATAGTTGACTTTTCAACTTGCAACTCTTTTTCTTTCTCTTTTAAAGAATCTTGTACTCTTTGATTCCAGACAGCTCTTGCTTTTTCTTCTTCCACACTCAGAACAGGAGTGTCATCTTTGATTTCATCTTGTTTTTCAGACTCATCTTCTCTATCATCTAAAAATGAATCCAGTTCTGGATCTGCTTGAATATCAGGAACATTTGGGGCAGCTTCTGAAACAATTACTATGATCTGAGCAGCTAAATCTTCTCTAATATAATCTGTAGAATTATGAACATAGATCTGCTAAATAAGCAATAATCATTCCTTCTAGGTATTCACTAGCTAGCAAATTAATTGACTCGTCAATAAAGCGAATGAGTGAATTACCTTCATATTTGACCAACTCCCAAGACTCATCTAGGTAGGATGTAATAATCCCTTCTAGGAAATTTGCAATCACGGGAGAGGTGAGATCTTCCAAGCAAACTTTCACAACAAATTCAGATAACATAATAACATCAGATATTTCCTTTTCCGATAACACAGAGGCTGATTCTTTTTCAGCTGGAGCAGACACTACTTGAACTGTCATCACAGTATCTGTTACTGCTGGAAGGGAGGCAGGAGGCTCTGAGGCATCTTCACAGAACATCTCCTCCTGCCTGATTTCAGTGGAAACTGAAACCAGGCCCCTTGAGGAAGAGGGCTCAGTAGATTTGGAAAGTGATTTGATGGTAGCGGTTAAGGTATCAATGGAGGAGGCAAGTGGAGCGATTGCCTCTTCAATCATAATTTTGATTGAAGGGGTAATCAACTCCACAATGCGGGAGATGAGTTCAGGGGTAATCTCAAAAGAAGATGGAGGTACAGTGGATGGAGATGCAGCAGATATGGTTGTAGTGCTGGAATGAAGAATGGTGTGGACTGGGGATTGAATTGGAGATGGAGCTGGAGAGTTAATAGGAGTATTAACTGGAGAATGAATGGGAGACTGAGGAGGTGTTGGAATCCTCTCAGATCCTAACAAATCAAAACTAGGAGCAGATATCCTAGCCTGATGAGAAGGAAGAGGAGATGCTGGAGGGGAAGGGAGAACAACCGTGGTTGTTTCTCTAACAGGAGAAGGGGAAAGTCGTACTTCAGCTGAAGTTGATGGAACTTCAACTGAGGCAGACTGCATAGCAGAAGAAGAGGGAAGGGAAAGAGCTGAGCCAGCTTCTACAGGGTGAGGAGCGACCGAATCAGTCCTGGTGCTCTCAGATGTCGCTGGAGCAACCCCTGTGAGAGCGGGTTTCACAAAGGTTCTCTTCCACTTGGAGAACAGGTTTGGATCCATCTTCTTGCTTGCATTTATTGTTGTTGCGGTTGAACTCAGTAGCTGGGGATATTTTTCCTTCAGGAAAATTCCAATAACCCTTCCGAGGGTAACTTCCTTCTTACTATTCTTTTTCCTGATCAAATCAAACATTACTCCTGCCCAATCAATCTTTTTCTGATTAACAATTGCACACATCAGTGCAAATTGTTGCCTTGTTATATTGTCATGAGCAGAGTGCTTACCGAGGAGCACTTTTCCGACCAACTCAGCAAGAAACTTAATCTTGAAAGGGAAATTTACCTTGAGCAGCTTCGTGGGAATGCCCTCTGCATGTCCCAGCTCAACTAACATTCTTCCAAATTCTTGAGCATCTTGCTCATAATCTTCTTCACCATTTATCAAACCAAAAATATCAGTCAGAACGGCCGGAGTTAAGATTACCTCTTCTCCGCCGATGGTGCCAGTCATCGAGTCATCGGTGGAGGACAACGTGAAAGCCCATTCCTTGATCTCAGGTATATTTAACTTAATCCTTGAAGACATTAATCTCTCTAGTCCTTGGTCCCGGCACAACTGAAGAACTTCCACGATCCCTGCTTCGCAGCAACTGAACGCGTCGAAATCAACACTGAAGCCTGCATCGAACTTTACAACTGCTAACACTACGGGAGAAATCGCCATTGATTGCTGGAGAAAGCGCGAGAAGGACGGCGAAGACGAAGGGGACGAAGCGGCAGAAAATCGCAAGCGGGAAGACAGAATGCGAAAAGTCACGCTCCGTCGACGAAAGAACAAAAGATCTTTTAACCTAGGTCGACTATCGGCTTTATATTAGACCGGAGATAGTCGATCTATTAAAAAGATACTAGACCCGATAGTCGAACGGCCGTTCGACGATCGGCTCAGAAGCAGAGTAGTCGAGCCATTGTTCGACTATTTCTGGCTTCTCAAACAATAAGCTGTCGTCGTTCAGAGATCGACGATAAGCTCGACCTGTTCGACGATCTTCGAACGCCGTTCGACGATCTTCAAACAGATAAGCTATCATTAACCAGAGGTCGACGATAGGCTTAATCCGTTCGACGATCTTCGATCATCGTTCGACGATCTTCAAGTAGGTTTCAACATAGGCAGATATAGTCACACTTAGTCTTGTCCATTGATCATGCCTAATTGAACTAAGAAGAACAGATGCTTCTGTTCATCTAAAGGCTTGGTGAATATATCACCTCTCTGAAACTCAGTGGATATGAAATCAAGACAAATCTTGTTCTTTTCCATACAATCTCTCAGGAAATGGTGCCGAATCTCAATGTGCTTCGTTCTAGAGTGGTGCACTGGATTTTGTGCAATTGAAATAGCACTGGTACTATCACACATGATTTTGGTGTTCTTGTGTGAGTAACCATAATCCACAAGCTGGTTTTGAATCCACGGGATCTGTGAACAACAACTAGCAGCTGCTATATATTCAGCCTCTGCAGTTGAAGTTGAGACAGAAGCCTGCTTCTTACAGAACCAAGAGACCAATCTCTCTCCCAGGAACTGGCAAGTTCCTGAGGTGCTCTTCCTGTCAACTCTGCAACCAGCATAATCAGAATCAGAATATCCAATTAATTCAAATTCTGACTCAGCTGGGTACCAAAGTCCTAGATCTGGGCATCCCTTCAGGTATCTCAGGATTCTCTTTAGAAGAATCAGATGAGATTCCTTGGGGTTGACCTGGAATCTAGCACAAAGGCATGTAGCAAACATTATATCAGGCCTACTTGCAGTTAGATATAATATGGAACCAACAATGGCCCTATAATTCTTTTGATCAACTGGCTTGCCGTGATCATCAGAATCAATAACTACATTAGTAGCCATAGGTGTAGACATTGCTGAAGCATCAGCCATCCCAAATTTCTTTACCAATTCCTTGGCATATTTGGATTGGGAGATGAAGATACCATCAGCATCTTGCTTAACTTGGAGACCAAGAAAGTAAGACAGCACACCCATACTACTCATCTCAAACTTAGAGTGCATCAGGTCAGAGAACCTTTTGCAAAGTTTGGGATCAGTGGAGCCAAATATAATATCATCTACATACACCTGAACTAACAGGATTGTGTCCTTGTGATGCTTGACGAAAAGGGTTCTATCAACTACTCCCCTAGTAAAGTTGTGCTCTAAAAGGAAACTAGCTAGAGTCTCATACCAGGCTCTGAGAGCTTGCTTAAGTCCATATAGAGCTTTCTGTAACTTAAACACATGTGAGAGCTGAGTTGAAGAAACAAACCCAGGTGGTTGTTCAACAAACACCTCTTCCTTAAGCTCACCATTCAGGAATGCACTTTTGACATCCATTTGGAACACCTTAAACTTCATGTAGGCTGCATAGGCCAAGAAGATCCTTATTGCTTCTAGCCTTGCAACAGGAGCAAAGGTTTGGTCATAATCTATACCTTCCTCCTGTCTGTAGCCCTGAGCTACAAGCCTTGCTTTATTCCTTACTATAATTCCATTTGCATCCAACTTGTTTCTATACACCCACTTGGTGCCTATGATCAGTTGGCCTTTAGGTCTTGGAACCAAAGTCCAAACTTTACATCTCTCAAACTGATTGAGTTCCTCTTGCATAACAATGATCCAGTGGGGATCTAGCTCTGCATCTTTAAAGGAGAGGGGCTCAACCTGTGAGAGGAAACAAGCATGCATCACATCCTATCTTAATTGGTGTCTTGTTTGCACACCAGCTGATATGTCTCCAATCACTTGAGATGTGGGGTGATCTCTAAGTGTGACAATATCAGCAGGTGGGATGTGATCTTCAGCAACAGTTGGGATTAATTCCTCAGGAGGAATTTGATCTACTGTTGGTGGTACAACAACAGCTTCAGCAATGTCTTCATCATTGTCTGATTCAGTGATCTGGAGAGTTGATAGTTGAAGAATTTCTTGAGGAGCATCAGGTACCTGCAATGAACTAGAGGAAGGAGAATTTTCTTTCTCCTTGTAAAACATCTGAGACTCATCAAAAGACACATGCACAGATTCTTCAATCTTACAGGTTGATTTGTTATAAACCCTATAAGCTTTGCTTACTTGGGAATATCCAAGCATGATTCCCATTGAAGCTTTTGCTTCAAATTTCCTAAGATATTTTTTATTGTTATTATGAATATAAACAACACAACCAAAAATTCTAAAATAATTAATTTTAGGTTTCTTTCCTTTAAGCAACTCATAAGGAGTTTGACACTTAAGTTTGTGTATCAAACTTCTATTTAAGACATAATTGGCTGTACTAACAGCTTCTGCCCAATAGGAGAGAGGCATGTTAGCATCTGCCAACAATGTGCTAGCAGCTTCAAGTAGTGTTCTATTCTTCCTTTCAACTACCCCATTTTGTTGAGGAGTTCTAGGAGCTGAGAAGCTATGTTTGATACCTTCTCTCTCACAGAATTCTTGCATGAGAAGAGAGTCAAACTCAGTACCATGATCACTTCTGATCAAGGCCACATGAGTAGAGTACTCAGTCTGCACACATAGTAGAAAGTCTGTAAGGGCTTTGAAGTTATCAGACTTAGTTCTCAAAAAGAAAACCCAACTGAACCTAGAGAAGTCATCTACAATTACTAAGGTGTAATACTTCCCTCCTAAACTCTGTACATTTATTGGGCCAAAAAGGTCCAAGTGTAATAGATACAGGATTCTAGGAGAATCACTCTTATTTACAGATTTAAAAGAGTTTTTGGTTTGCTTGCCTAGCTGACAAGCCTTGCATAGGCTCTCCTTCTTGTAGGGGCAAGAAGGTAAACCTCTAACAAGGTTGTGTTTAGATAACCTAGATATATTTTTAAGGTTAACATGACTAAGCCTCTTATGCCACAAAGAATTATTATTAATTATTACTTCATTAAACAGGCAGATTTTAGAATGAGATGAATTGAAATCTACTAAATAGATATTACCTATTCTAATACCTACTAAAACTACATTATTATTTAAAGTAATATTGCAAGAAGAGTTGGAAAATGAAACCTGGTAGCCAGCATCACATAGCTGGCTGACTGAAATCAAATTATGCTTCAGTCCATTGACATATGTAACTCTCTTGAAAGTAACTGCTCCAATTGTGATCTTGCCATAGCCTTCTGTCTGACCACAGCTGGAGTCTCCAAAGATAACCTTTGGGCCGAGCTTAGCTTTGAACTTTGACAGAAGATCTTTATTTCCTGTCATATGCTTAGAGCATCCACTATCCAAATACCACTTATTTTGAGTGATTGGATAGGCCTTCACCTGCAAGACATTTATTTAGACAGTGTGGACCCAGGTAACCTTGGGTCCCTTGTTTTTCACATAAGAAAAACTGGAAATATATGAAAATGCAGGCTGAGGGTGATTACCTAGTGGGTGAGATCTCCTAGGTGGGATTCTCCATGCAGATGATGGGTCAACAAACCTAGGGTTTCTATTTTCATTTAGGTTTCTATGGTACTGATGATGATTTTGAAAATCATAATGAAAACGTCGATCGACGTTCGACGATGGGTGCTCAGATCGTCGAGCTTCGTTCGACCATTGAGCTTCCGATCGTCGAGCGGCGTTCGACGCTCTTTTGCATTTCTTTAAAAAATTTCTTTCTCTTTTCTCTCTTAGCTTTATTTAAAGTTTTATTAACTAGGTTTACTTGCTCAGTGTTCTTCATTCCACTAGCTGAAATGAAGTTTACTGGAGTTGAAAGATTATTTTTAAGCAGAACTGGGGGTTCACTGGGAGAAGCTCCTAAGCCTAGTTTGTCATTACCTGACCTAGTGTTAGTCATGCTGGTAATTTCTAACAACTTAAGGCTTCTACCATTAAGTGATTCTTCTAACCTCTTAGACTTAGCTAACTCCATTTTAAGAAATTTAATTTCTTCACTACAAGTAGTGAGATCTTCCTTTAACCTAACATTTTCTGTAGCTATTGATTCTGAGTCAGCTAACTTATTTCTAAGTTCTTTTATCTCCTTTTCTGAGCTAATCAAATCTAAGCATAACGATTTAAATTCTAATTTAAATTCAGCTGAGGTAAAATCATAAGAAGAGAGTACCTCATCTTCTGTAGGCATCTCTTCATCAGAATCTGAACTCTCTACAGCTGAGTGGTTGCTGCAGGCATCTATTGCCATCAGGCAAACTTCTTTTGCCTTCTTCTCTTCCTCATCCTCACTGGAGCTTGATGAGGAGGATTCTTCATCAGAATCACTCCAGGTTTCAGCAATGAAACCTCTCTCCTTCTTCTTGTTTTTATAGGAGGATGGCTTGGAGTGCTTCACGTGCAGTTCCTTTTCTTTTCTCTTGTCTTTGTTCTTCTCCTCTGGACACTCTGGTAAGATGTGTCCAGGCTTCCTGCAACCATAACAAATAATTTCTTTAGTAGGTGAACGATCATACCTTGGTTTGTCTTCATAGCGTGAAGACTTCTTTCTGAACTCCTTTCTCCCCATCTTGAGAAACCTCTTGGCAAACAATGCCATTAGTTCCTCATTTGATTGGTTGCCTTCAGAAGCATCAGCAGCCTTAAGAGCTAGAGATTGCTCTTTTCTTGTTGGAGTAGGGGTCTTTGCTTCTGCTTCTGCTTCTGCTTCCCTTGTCTTCAGCACTTGCTCAAAAGACTTGAGCTTGCCGAGAAGAGCTTCAGTGGAGATCTCATTTGTACTTCTGGCTTCCTTGATGGGCCAGATCCTTAGATCCCATGTGCTAGGGAAGCACATAAGAATCTTATCATTGACCTCTGTCAATGATATGTCCTTGTCAAGGGTCCTCAGCTCATTGATGATTGAGCTGAGCCTGGTGTACATGGCTTCAACTGATTCAGCATCAGTTTTCTTGAAGTTCTCATACTGTGAGATCAGGTTGGACCTTCTGTCCTTCCTTTCATCAGCTGAACCAGCCACAATCTGGTTTAGTGTATCCCACATAGCTTTTGCTGAAGAACAGTCAGCTACCTTCTGGAATACCTCATCTGACATTGTCTGAGCCAGTATGTTCATTGCCTTGGCATCTGCTATTTTGGCCTTCTTGTACTCATCGTTGTAATCTGGAGGAGGCACTGCACTCATATCAGATGATGAGGCAGTAGCAGCAGTAGGTGCTCTTGGGGGACCTGACAAAATAGAAGCAAAGATGCTTTCATCAATAGAATTCATATATAATTTTATCCTTGCCTTCCAGATGCCAAACTTAGCTAAGTTGTATGCTGGAGGTCTGGTGCTGGAATCATCCTTGGACTGGGCCATGATAGTGAATATCTATAAGCTTTGGTATCTATCAGGATCTTGTGACTTAGGTGTCAGCCTATTCAGTCAGTCAACCTCCCTCTGATACCAATTGAAAGTGAAGGGATAGATACTACTCTAGAGGGGGGGGGGGGGTGAATAGAGTTATCAAATTTTGCACTAGACAAAGTTTGAAGGTCTACCCAACTCCCTTGGAGTGAATTGCAGAATTAAAAGATTATAGATATAGAATTAACCTTAAAGCCTAACACAAGTGTTGTGCACAAACTCAAGCTAACTGTAATTACAGTTAAGGCTTGGAAATCCTAATCAGCAACTAGCAACCTAGTTATATCTATTCACAGCCACAGTGCAGGAAATAAACAAGGCAATCCAGACAACATAAGGAATTTATAGTGGTTCCCCAAACAACTTGGGTACGTCTACTCTTCTACCAACAAGGTAGGAATCCACTCAGGTTTTTGATCAGGTGCCCTGCCACCAACAGGATCTTCTTCCGGTAGATCCAGAAACCCTTTAGACTTTTGATCAAGTGTCTAAAAACCAAGCACAGGTTTTTGATCAGGTGCCCTGCAACCAAGGGATACTTTTGAAGGGAGTAATAACCCTGTACAGGAGGGGAAAGAAGGTTAAGATGTCTTCTCTATTTTACAATAGATTAGAGAAGCACAAAAACTTGCACTGAGCTAGAAAGCTCTAAAGAATCAAGGCTCCCCCTGGCTCAAAGATGTCCAGGTGAAGTCTTGCTTCAGTGCAGAAAACTCTTCAGAAAGCTCTGAAGGAAAAACTACAAGAAGATAATAAATAATAAAATTAAAGATCTTCAACCAGCTATCTTCTTCTTCTTCAAAAGAACTCTGAGTTTGAACTTCCTGAAAGCAGGAGAACTCAGGTTGAAGAAGAGTAGAAGATCTTAACACTTCTCAGTTAAATGAGTATTGCTGAGAGCAGAAGACTTGATGAAGGCTTGAATGCTTAAGTGAACAACTGGTTAGCTATTAGCTAGCTTGAATCCTTCTTCAAGGGGTCCTTTATATAACAACAACAAGCAACGGCTCTCTTCAATTTGAATTACTTGTCTTCTTCTGAAACTTGAGACCTGGGCTGCAAATAACACACAGCAAAACAAACTCTACAGCAAGACATCCTATAAAAGGAATGGACCTCTTTCTAAGAAGCTGCAGGATCAAATCAAATAACAGAAGGACTAAATAAAGTCACATCAGAGAAATACTCTTTATAGCAGAAGGAAGACTTTTCAGTCTAACGGCTATAAAGAACTGTCAGCAGATAAAGTAAAATACAAAGTCAGCTAATAAGACAAACAACTTTATCTAAAAAGATTTTATACAGGCAAAAAGAATAGAGCAGATATGCCTGGAAATATTATCATAAAACAACTGAAAAGATATGCCAGATAATGTATTAATTAATTAAATATAATAAATAAATACAAAATATAAAGGCAGACAGAAAACGTCGAACGACCTTCGGAGATCGTCGACCGACGCACGGAGATCGTCGAACTATCGGACAGATAGTCGAACGATCCAGATATTCGAACTATCAAAGGAGATAGTCGAACTATCACAGCAGATAGTCGAACTACCAGAAGATAGTCGAACTATCAGATAGTCGACCTATCAACAGATAGTCGAACTATCAGATAGTCGACCTATCAACAGATAGTCGAACAATCAAAAACAAACAGATAGTCGACCTATCAACAGATAGTCGAACTATCAGATAGTCGAACTATCAAAGCAGATAGTCGAACTATCAAGCGAGAACAGATAGTCGACCTATCAACAGATAGTCGAACTATCAACGCAGAACAGATAGTCGAACTATCAACAGACAGTTGAGCTATCAGATAGTCGACCTATCAACAGATAGTCGAACTATCAAAAACAAACAGATAGTCGACCTATCAACAGATAGTCGAACTATCAGATACTCGACCTATCCAAGCAGATAGTCGAACTATCAAAGCACACAGATAGTCGAACTATCAACCGATAGTCGAACTATCCACGCAGACTGAAAGTCGAACAACTGATAGACGATCGTCGAACAGTTAGTCGACGATAGTCGAGCGGCGTTCGACGATAGTCGAACGAACAAACTACTTAACCAAATTCTCAATCTGGAAAAGTGAGGACTCTACAGCTAGACTACTAACCATTGACCATAGATATTTCTTGAGTCAAGGGACTAAAAAGACAAGACTAAACTCAAATCAAACTGGGGTACCAACACCCTAACTCACCACATGCCTAACCAAATCTAAGTTAAGGGGCCTAGAAGTAACATGAGATGTTACAAATCCTATAAACAAAACAAATAATTTCGTCCCCGAAATTTAAGTTCGGGTCTGCGGGTTCTTCTTGCAGGAATTCAAGGAACTTTTAAAAGAAAACATATATTTTGAAAAGTACCTGATGGAAACAGCTCCGGGTGTCGCTCCAGCATCAGATCCCTCGGCTCCCGGGTGTGCTCCTCCCGTCCGTGGTTGGACCATAACACCTTCACAAGAGGGACCTTCTTTTTACACAACACTCGGACAGCCGTATCGTCAATCCGGATCGGCTCCAATCTAACTGATCGATCAGGCTCTACCGGTCCAGCTGTAGTGGTAACATGCTGCTCGGGTCGAAGGAGAGCTCTTTTCAAGGAAGAGACATGGAAGACAACATGTAAGGCGCTCAACTCCGGAGGTAGCTGCAGTCGGTAGGTCAAGGGACCGATCCGCTCCAGGATCAAGTCTGGTCCCATATATCGTGGACTGAGATTCACATGTCTCCGCACCCGAGAAACACCATGCACCTGACGTATCTACAAAATTACCTTATCCCCTACCTGGAACTCCACCTTCCGATGCTGCGCATCGTAATACTTGGTCTGTCTAACCCGAGCCTCCAGCATCCGGTCCCTGATCAGTCAAATCTGAGCCTCCGTATCATCTATGAACTCTGGTCTAAGTGCCACAGGGGTCCACATCCTGAACCCAAGAAAGAGGTGTCCGACACTTCTTCCTATGATAAGCCTTATGGCTATTATTATGAGCAATCTATTAAAGGTAACAATCCTCTTCCAAATGTACTTTCATTATATTTCGGACTATTCTTCTTTCAAACTGTGAGGACTCATTTCCAAGTTCTCTGTCATTTAACAATCAAAATATCTCCCAATCCCACATTAGGTTGTAGTTCCTTATGACCAACGATCATTCAAAATATTTATAGTAGCTAACCAATCTTCCGAGATCATGGTGTGATGGAAAATTTATCGTTTTGCTTTTCCTTAAATTCGAGACTTATCACAACTCAACCTAAATAGTAATACCTAGTTCATAGTGTGCTCACCTTTCGAGGATACATTAAGCGATCATTATTGATATTGATGTTCGTACAAATGTCTTCCAATTGCTTTTCACACATAGTCTAATTCATAACTTTATAAGCGTATCTTTTCAGAAATGGTGAGGTCTAGCACAAATCGACTTTGGCATGAAGAGAATCTTATTAATCACTAACTACTTCTCGTGTGATTTCACCGTATACGCCTTTGATAGTCCAGAACAATATATCATTGTCATGAATCCTCCTAATAGTGATTATAATGGTATCAACATATGTATCCAGGTTCTTAACGCTATCATAATTAAGGGGTCGTATATATGTGTACAACTTTAACTCATCATCCACCCCCCCTTTCAATTTATTGAGTCCTTACATTTCAAATATCATGCCACAAGAAGTTAATTTTATTTACCAAAATGTTACTTTATTTCAATTCTTAAGTCCCAATATAATGACTTTTGCTTAATTGAGTCATTCAAGGTTATAATTCCTCATTATAATCAAATGATTGACTATATCATGTAAACGTGGATAGTATTGATATTTCATCATTGTGTTTAATTCTCCAAACCTCAGCCCTTTTTTGGATCAAACAAGGTAGTACTAAATTATGCACGACCATAGTAAACTTAATCATTATATCACAAACGCAAGACATTATCTTATCAAGATTTCTAATCATAACTTAAACTATCTCTCAAATATAATGGTAAGTAGACCATTCAAATTGAAAAGGATTGAATCTTTGAGAGAACACACCATCTGTAAATCATCGTCGAACACTTTTGTTTTGATTCTTGTGATTATCAGAGTCACATCCACAAGATTATTCTCAGAGTATACATCCTCCAATTTAGTATGATTCTTCACTTGATTCTAGGTTTGCTGGGGCTACGATACCCTCATTGTTATAGGCGTAATCGTTTAGATATTCTGGCATTTTTACTTCATGGACTCTCATCTTATAATAGTTAAGACTTGCGATCATTCCTTCATATTAACATGAAGTTACGTTGTCTTAATATGTATGTTTTCCACCTAATGACTTGTGTATGCCAAGTAGGCACGGGTAGCAACGATCGATTGTTGTGTTTACTTCTTCCAACATGTGACTGTCAGAGTCACTTTCCTAAAGGACCTAACTATGCAAAAGCCTTTTCGGTTAATCTTCTGACTTGAAATGAATCCTCCATCCGTATTGATTCTCCCTCGTGATACATCTGAGTTACATAATTATGTGTTACATTGATCGGTTCAAGGTGTTAGAGCATCTTGGAACATGCTTGGGGGCGATAATCAAACAGCCCTTAATTGTGTGTAAATCTGTCTACAGCTTATACTGATCCAAATTTGATCTTTTGAACGCAATTTCTTTGGTTTCACGTGTATATGTAAATGACTTATACCGTGTCGGTATTAAGGAAATCATGAGTGCTCATTAGTCTGTGGACTAAGTAGCTACTTACTTCCTTAAAACTCGGAACTGTGAAACTTCTTGAAGTCTTAATGGTCTTCCCTAATTTCAAGGTCATATATACACATAATTAAGCCACTCTTTATATATCTTTTCAAGAAATTAAACTTACTGTTCTCCTTGTTCACTTACTCATATGGTCTTGGAGTAATTATGAGAGTGAAAATCCATTCTCGAAACATTCTACTTTCCTATTTCACTCGTGAATTTATTGTGCTCACAACTTGTGGTTAGTAGTCTATGCTGCTTAAATAAATAGTGTTAAATTCTTCGAGAGTCCTAACCTTCTAGGAAGGGTTGATCATCATACCGGTCATGTATATACAAACCCTCATTTTTACTTAAGCGATCTTTGAATGAGCCACGTTTTTAGATCACTATGCTTGCGACACATGCTTAATGAGAAAGGCTTAGAAAAATTCGAGTTGTTATCAATGTAGCCCTATAAACAAAAGGTTAAGCCCTCATTTATTTCGGTTAATTTTTCTTTGACATTCAAAATGTATTCATCATGTACATGCCATAATCCTTAGGGCTAACAATCCTTGGCATGGATTTCTACTTCAATTGATATGTTATCTACCTTAGGCCTTCAAGGTTTTCGCATGACAATCTGTTTAAGGTCAACATGTGACCAAACCAGGAAGTGTCTCTTCTAACATCTGAACTCTTATTCGACCTTTGATATTTATCATCGTGGTTGTCTTGTCGTAATCAAGTCATCGGTACTAGGATTAAGCTTACGAGTACCCTACTCATATACTATAAAACTTATGCATCAAATTCTTCTCGAGGCGGTCCTTATTAGTTTGAGTAAGAATTGGTAATATCATTCGATATGCGAAGTAGGGACATCGAGGTTTGAGCCTTAAGTAGGGACTCTGGAATTAAGATCTTTCTTTAATCGATTTGGTTATCCTCGTACCATAACTAATCTACATCTGAAGTCGATCTTTGGCCTAAGGTACGATGCAAAATCCTCTTGGTAATTCAAACTAGGGTGCTGTCCTAGTTGGATTGGCCTAACTCATTGCTTAATGGACTGTTTCATGTGGCTTTTTACACATGGGCACACCATTGCTTCCGCTGCATAGTTTGTCCGCAAACTAATGCCCGAGCGGGGTGTTCCAGTGTTGTGGACTTTATTCTCATATGATCGTGTGTTCAAGTGATACCAGTTTGTAAGATCCTGTCGCCCCATTCTGAGGCTAACCCGGATCTTATGCCCAGAACCGCCGCCTTATGGTGACACTAACGCACGGGTTAGTCGACACTGCAAGACACCGATTTTGCCGGCTAGTACGATCATAACCTGTCGGCCAATATGATAATAAAAGGGTACAAAGCAGAGCAAAAATGTAGAAGTCCACAGCCACAATACTAAACACATATATATAACAAATGAAAAGTACAAGGTACAGTCCACAATGAGTACTATATAATGAGAGTAAAACGGGCTTATGCCCTGTACATCAGAATCAAATCTCTCTCTCAACTAACAGCAGCGGAAATCTAAAATCTCACTCATCACACCTGTAGACGTGCTCCAGTAGTAGTAGTAGAAGGTGCTGGTATCTGCTCCTCAAGTCCTGCCTCCTCGTCGTGCTGGTCCATCTCCTCGAGCTCCTAAAAATAGTATGGTCACCGACCATTAGTCAAAAAGACTAAGTCGTTTCCTCCGCACCTCGCCCTGCAACTCCTAGGCACCGTGCGGGAGGACGAAGCGGAGGACAAACAAGGGGTGACAAAGGTGGAAGCAGGTTACAGGAAACCAAAGCAGAATATATCGAAATATAAGTAATGAAAAGTAACCTTCACTTATGCGAGTACGCATAAGCAAGGGGTCTTCTACAAGGCTCCCATCGTATAAAGTGTCCCATACCATTTTATACGATGGGGTGTCAGATGTCACAAGGAGTATATATAAAAAAGGAAAGTAACCTTAACCTATAAACTTGCCCACACAAGCTTATAGACTAAGGGATCGTTTTGCAGGTCCTAATATATAAGCGTCCCATACCACTTATACATTAGGTGTCATAGGTTGTTATGAAAGTTAATGATATGCATCTATATGGTGGGTATGATATGAACATGCAGTGCAACACACACACACGACTCCGTGATCACAGACCTTTAGTTCCCACTTTTCGAGAGCTAGCATCACTCTCAGGTACTACCGTTGTGGCTACGGCAGCAGCGGAGCGGGCGTCTCTGCCTTCTAGGCGGATATACACACTACAGGCCTAGACCTCTCTTGTACGCCTCTGTACACCGACAAGTGCACTCTAGAGCCTCTGCGTACCACTTTGCTGACTACCTGTCAGTCTTGTTGGGCCGGGTGCGCGTTATTGGGAAAAGTCCTCCAGACCTCAGTATAAACAACCTAATGGTCCCTCTAACCCTCGCACCCGCCTGGTCCACCGTATTGCCGTCGGTGTGACGACTGGCCAGTACCGCATGGCCCGCAACTAGTATATGCACATGCAAGTATAATATATTGAGCCTCCAGCTCGAAGGACCATCCTGTCCCAAATCTCTCCAACCCGTCACGGGTGAGTATGTGCTACAAAACCTCCAACCCTGCCCGGGCGAGTATATATATGTCAATCTCTTTCCTCCAACTATGCACGGGTGAGCAAGTAGTCAATAGACTCCAAGTCCCTCCAACCCGGCACGAGTGAGCACATGTCCATTACACTTAACCTATTAGACTACTCTTGTCTACCGGTTGTTATACCTAGTGACTTAAGGTTAATCCCAGGACTGCCGAAGGTATTCCCGGTGAAGGGCTCTCAGGGGCACTAGGAGCTACAATGGGCTGAATCCCAAAGCTCCCTTTCTCAAGGATGTTTACTTTAGTTGAGGTCTACCCAGAATCCCTTTTTCTCTCTCCTGTTACATAGAGTGACATAGTGACTTAGGTATGGATTGAGGAACGATGGTCTTCCGTCGACTCCTCCTAGGTAAGTCTAAGGTTGCGCTATTACTCACGTCTCTAGAATACATCTGCCACCCAGGGTTATACTTCCGATCTTAGATTCTAACTCAGTTGTTGATTCGTTCCCTGGCGGCCTATAGTATAGCCTACCTTTACTATGCGCACCCCATGGCCTAGTACCACCCCGAAATCGAACTTCCAAATCCTTGGGACACCAACCCCCAAATATTTATCCTAGGGTGGTATGATCTACTAGAATGAGTATGGTAATTTTCACAATTTTCTCAATTATTTTCATAATTAATTCATTTTCTCCCAATATTTCCCAAGGTCATTTAACATATGAAGTGTGTCATTGCATAGCCCTAATGATACAAAATAATTATCCTAACCATTAACATGATGAAATATCACTATTTCCCAAGGTTTATAATTTCTCACCAAACATTTGTATTTATTTGTTAATTATCACAAAACCATCATAATTACCACTTTTCAAAGTAAGTACGAGAACTTTAATCACAAAAATTCTAGGAAAATTACAGGGGATCTAAATCATCAAAATAAGGCTACTGACAAAGTTTCATCAACTTTAACAATGTTATAGACTTGCAATTCAATTTCTTGGGTATTTACCAAAATGCCATTATGATGAATTAAAATTTGTAAGCACAACCAAAAATTCTGAAATAAATATGTCAGTTAACTAATATCTATATACACCTCTTTAAATATTCCCAAATTTTTCTGACCTATATTTTCATTAAATCATGAATAAAAGCAATAGGGGTAAAATGGTCCTTTACATAACATTCTACTTCAAAAGATCTCAAACAGAGAAAATAAAATTACCCCAACTCAATTATATCCAAATATTTAACATGACCAAATTTGAGGATTTTTGCTTGATTGAATCTAATTTTTATTTTTATTTTCCAATAAAACCATAGTTTTCAATAATTCCAAATAATGGGATTTTTGTTCCCAAAAATCCCATAGTAATTTTAAGGGGCTGAATTTGACCTAAATATCCTTTAGAATTAATTTCAAGGTCTTCAGAAGTCCTGAGATGAATAAATACACATTTTAGCAAAATTGCTAATTGCACACCAAGGCTAATTCTAGCCTACACTTGCAAGTGGGTTAACCCATCATGCAGTGGTTCAAAAGGGCTGAAATTGTTGTCAGACCCTAACCATGTCCCAGAGGACTTGCCACCAAAATTTGGGACCATTTGGAGGCTTAACACTCCATTTATTTCAATTATTTAATTTTTGACATTTTAACAAAACTATAGGAAAAAGTATTCCACAAATTCCTAATTTTTGGCATGGGCTAGGTATGCCCTAAACATGCACATTCCCAAAATTTCAGGCCATGTGGATCACTGGTTTAGCATGGGTACTCAAATTAAGATCTGCCCTAGCCTAGGACCAGTCCTAGGAGAATTGACCTACAGGACAGACCACTGGGTAAAAGTCCAAGATTATTATGGCATTGGAAATCTAAGTCCTAGGGCTACAAATTATCTTTAGGGGTCCTGACCTAGAAATGTCTCTGGGTGCCCTAATTTTCACTTAGAAATAGGCTATAAAAGTGTGACAATAATCTCTGTTCATTTATTTAAATCAACATATATACATATTGATACAGCGCGAATCTTAAAGCTAGAAGGACGGGATCGTTTCATCGTCCCCAATGAATGGACGACCTGTATTGGTGTTTCCTGGGCCACCTTGCGGGACATTTTCCGGCCGGCTGAGGCGGCGCCGTGGCCGGCCAACGGTGCCATCACCTTCACGGTGGTGGTGGCTTCCATTTCCCGGCAATGAGGCGGCGGGAGACGGCGGCGCCGGCGATCCCGAGAGGTATAAAATTCTCGGAAAATTTGAGATTTTCTCACATGGCATCGGGCTCAATTGAGCCCGATTTCTCTCCTAAATGATCTAGGAAGCTAGTACGTGGAGAGGTGAGGCGAAACGGACCTGTATGGCGGCTTGACGGCGGTTGTGGCGGCGGTTTGCCATGGAAGTGGTGCGCCGGCGAGTTCCTTCCCAATTTCTCGTTTCTCCACCGTTTGACTCACTCCAGATATCGAATTCTACTCCCTTCCTCTCTCTGAAGCTGTTGGTGAGGTTAGTGTGTCCTGAGGAGGCTTGTATAGGGAGATATGGTCGAGGTACCATTTCGGGTTGGCCTTTGGTTGCTCCATCATGGGTGACAAGTGGCTGTCATGCCCCATTTTCTTCTGAAATGTGGTGGGGTGGTCGGCCAGCACCTTTTGGGCTGAGGAGATGAAGACCACATGGCCTCCACCATCACTTCTTTCTTCCTCTCTCCTCATTCACCCAAATTTCCATTTTTACCCTTATGCATGTCTTCTCTCTCTACCATCAGGGGGGTAGGGCTGGTCATTGGCCACTTGGCTGGTCATGGGCCAAATTTGGTGGGCTTGGCCCATGGGAAATTGGCTTGGGTCCATTTTTCCTCTTTAGGATAAAGTGTTGACTTGTTGACTTTTGGGGTTGAATTGGTCAACATGATGGGTAGGCTAACCCCATATGATGGTCATGGACACCATATCATCACCTAACATGGGTTGGGCCATGGTGATGGTCTTAGCCCACTAGGAATGGGTTTGGTCTTCAATTACCCTTAATTAGGCTTAAGGTTGACCAAGTTTGACCTTAGGGTTGACTTGGTCAAATGGGTGAGTGGGCTGACCCCTACTTAGTGGTCATGAGGCCTAAATCATCACCCAACATGGCTTGAGTCATGGTGAAGCCCTACTTGATCTAATTGGGCTCATGAGTGCGTTGTTTGACCACTTTAGATCCAAGGTTGACCTGGGTCAACTATGGTCAAAGTGTTGACCTAGGGCATGACCTTGGGTCCACTTAGATTGTAACTAGGGTTAGGGCAGTGTGGTGGGGGGTCATGGTGTGGCTAGTGTCCTCATTTAGTCTAGTTTGACCTAGTTTGACTTGGCCCTATAGTGGGCCCCACCTGATTACAACTCACCACCTAGGGTCAAACCTAGCTAATCTCCCCTAACTCACCACATGCCTAACCAAATCTAAGTTAAGGGGCCTAGAAGTAACATGGGATGTTACAGGCGGTGGATTGGGCTGCGTGCTGCTGTAGCATGGTAATGTTATGGCTTATGGCTCGCGCTATCTGAAAGAGCATGAGAGGAATTGTCCAGTCCGCCATCTGGAGTTAGCGGCCGTGTGTTTTGCGCAAAAACTGTGGAGGCATTATTCGTATGGCGTAAAAGTAGATGTTTATACCGATCGCAGGAGCCTGAAGTACCTGTTAGATCTGAAGGATCTGAACATGAGGCAGCGAAGATGGATGGAGTTCCTGGGGGACTATACGTTCAAGATTCATTATGTACCCTGGAAAGGCAACACAGTTGCGGATGCGTTGATTCGCAAGGCTCCTGCCCAAGCCAACTGGTTGTCGGTTCATGATGAGAGATTGATTCGGGAGTTGGAGATGTTAACTATCTCTTGTGTTGACAAGCAGACTAGCGTCGAAGCGTGTTTGAACTGGACGGAAGTTCAGTATGACCTGGCTGATCGGATTCGGCAGTCTATGGTTTTGGATAGAAGCATGGAGGAAATCATGGATACGGCTTAGATGGGTCAAATTCCCAAACTACGGTTGAAGGTTGACTGCTAAGTAAGGACAAATCATTTGTGCGTCCCAAACGTGGATAGGTTACGGGAGGAGTTGGTGTACAGTCATCCCAAGTACTCGATTCACATAGGGAGCATGAAGTTGTACCGAGATCTGAAGAGTTTGGTCTGGTGGCCAGGACTCAAGAAGGATGTGGCACTGTATGTGGCAAAATGCCAGACTTGCGCCTTAGTGAAGGCAGAGTGCCAAAAGCCTGAGGTTTCTTGAAATCCTTGCCTATTCCGGAGTAGAAGTTCGACTGGACCTTGTGCATGGCTTGCCAAGGTCACAGTAGGGAAACGATGCCATGTGGGTGATCGTGGTTTGGTTAACAAAAGGGTCGCACTTCATTCCGCATAGGAAGGATGATCCGGTGGAGTAACTGGCAAAGTTTTTTATGGATAACATAGCTAGACTGCACGGTGTGCCCCGCAATATCGTTAGCGATCGAGATGGGCGTTTTACGTCCAATGATTGGAAGTTGGTGCAGTAAATGCTGGGGACTAAGTGTAGTTTAGTACACTCTTACATCTGCAGATGGATGGGCAGACCGAGAGGCTCAACAGGAAGTTCGAGGACATGCTTCGCATGTACGTTCTGTACTTTAGGAAGCAGTGGGAAGGCCATCTATTTTTGGTGGAGTTTGCATACAACAATAGCTACCAAGCGAGTATACAAATAACGCCCTTCGAGGCCCTATATGGTAGAAAGTGTCGCACGCCGTTGTCGTGGCTAGAAACGGGTGAGGCAAGGTTGTACAAAAAGAAGGAGGTGGAGAGTACCACTTTGTTGGCATGAAGCATTTGAGAGCGGTTGTTGATCACTCTAGATAGACAAGCTAAATACTTTAACGCCATGCATCAGACTGTGGAGTTCGTAGTTGGCGTATTGGGAACTATAGCCGTTCAAGGATGTCTCACGGGAGCGACGCTTAAAGAAGCTGAGCCCGAGATACCTTGGATCATTTGAGATTTTGGAGCGGATCGGTGAAGCGGCTTATCGCCTAAGGCTATCAGTGGAGTAAAGTAGTCTACTCGATGTATTCCACATAGCAGTGATGCGGAAGACGGTGCAAGAGCCTTCGAACTTGATCACGGGTGATCAAGTACCGGTGGACGAAGGGTTGACGACAAGATTCAAGCCCGTTCGTATTGAAGACTTTGAGATTAAGCGACTCCATAGAAAGGAGATCGGGATGGTCAAGGTATGTTGGGACAATTGCGGTCGTCATGATCTCTCTTGGGAACAGGAGCAAACCTTGTTAGAGGAGTACCCAGAGTTATTTCACTCAGGTAACGCTTTTGGGTTTGCATATCTTTTCTTTGGTAATTTCACGGACGAAATTCTTTTAAGAGGGAGAGAGTTGTAACGCCCCGAAACTCAAAAGAGTGACGGGTGGAGTTTTGAGCCAAATCTGGGGTTTGGTAGAGGTGACACGGACTGGGACACGGGCGTGTCGTGCTCGGATTCGGCGTTGGTCGCGTGGTCGACGATTTTGGAGTCAACGATCGTCAGGGGGGGTGAACACGGCCTGGGACACGGGCGTGTCCCAGGGCGTGTCCCAGGGCGTGTCAGTCACTCAAAGCCTTGCACTCAACGATCGTTGAGTGAGGAACATACGGCCTGAGCCCAGGCATGTCTGGGTCCGACACGGGCGTGTGAAATTCGACACGGGTGTGTCGAATACACGTGTCCTCCTCAGGTCGTTCGGCGTGTTGTGCTAAGGCAGTTACACAGCCTGGGACATGGGCGTGTCCCACGGCGTGTCTAGCACATGGCATGTGACACGGGCATGTCACCTGGCCGTGTCCTGCTCAGGTTGTTTTGGATCTGTGTCGTTGAGGAAACACGCCCAACTACACGGGTGTGTACTGGCTGACACGGGCGTGTCAAGCCTGACACAGGCATGTCGACTGTAACATCCCATTTTCAAATTGGACCCCCCTAGGAGTGACTTGAGCATGACTAGGTCCTATGAGTTAACCTAGATGAGCCCAGGAGACCAAGTGACCTAAAAACCTAGTTGAGACTCACTTGGTCTGCAAATAGCAATTTTCAAAACTATGATTTTTGGGTGGCCTAGTAGGTTCATTTTGACTCTAAAAATCCCCTTAGACCTAATGTGGGCTCAATAAGTCACCAAGGACCCATTGGTGGTGACCCAAAAGGCCAAATTGACCAAAGTCAACCCAAGCCCTAATTTGGTCAAACTAGCCCAAATAGGCTAACTCAAGTCCAAGCTCAATCCACTTGGGCTAACCCTGTTTGATGAGTTTAAAAATGGGTGTATTTAGGCTGGACCCACCAGCAATATCATCCATGATGATTAGGAGAGAGAAAAATGGGATTTTCCCCATTATTTAAGAGAGAGAAAGAGAAGCCTAAATTTGAGAAATAATAGAGGAGAGAGAAAATAATAGGTTCATGGAGAAGATGAGCCTCCCTCACTCTTGTGAGTTCATGTAAAAATTAAATGGCCTTAGTGGGCTGCCATTAGAGGGGTGAGATGAGGAGTTTTCAGTTTGGGGGTGACTAGGAGAGAGAGAGGAAGAGAGAGAAAGGAAATAATGGTGGGAGGAGAGAGAAATATTGAAAGAGAAGTTGAAGAGGGTGGGGCTCGGCCAAGAGAGGCTGAAAGCATGCCTTTATGGCTGCATTCAACTCCTCTAGAGAAGAGGAGTTGATGCAGCCGTTTCCCAGCCTTCAAGAGGGCTGTTTCAACCCCCCTCTCCTCAAACCGAGCCACCCCTTTAATGGGCTTGATGGCATTGAAGGATCCAGCCCTCCCCCTCCCCTCTCTTCCTTCTTAACCTCCATCTGTAAGCAAGAGAGAGTTTCTCGAAACCCTAACAGAGGAGCAAGTGGTGGTCAGAGCAAGAGAAGGAGAAAACGCCGCCGCCGCCGTCGCCATGGCCCCTCGCCGATCTACACGTCGCATGGCCGCCGGGAAGGTCCTCCCTCACTCTTTCCCTTGTGCTATAGATCTTAGACGCGTTTAGGGTTCGAGTTCAAGCCCAAAGGAGCCGGTCGGGTGGGCTAAAACCAGAGAAAACTGCCATTTTCATGGCACTTTGGTGGGCTCGGGTAGGGTGGTGCCGCCACCTCCGGCCGCCCTAGCTCCGGCTAGGGATTGCCCCCACCACCGGGAACAAATAGAGGGTGTTTCCCGGTGGTGGCGCCGCCCAGGGTGGCCGGGAAACAGCCCGTAAAAGGCACCTGCGGCGGGCTCGGTTTTGACGTTTTCTGGAAGAAGATGAATAGTACCCATGAATTATTATATTGTTTTATTTCCTGTTTACTGGCCGATTTTAAATTAATTATTAAAAATACATAGGCCCTCCTACAGAAAATATGGCCAATATAAAAGTTATAGCCCTTGATGTCTAGATTAATTCAAAATTGGTTTCAACCAATTTGGATGAGTGGGCTGACCCCAACAACCATTTTGGTGAGGGCTGTCCAAAATGTTGATCAGCCACTAAAATAAATCCCCACTCTTCATCCCTTGATCAAATGACCTGAAATTTGAACCAGGGGTCACTCTTAACTATACCTAAGAGCTGTGCAAAAATGGTAATTTTTGGATAACATTTTTCTATAGTTTTTGTTAAAATTTAATAATCATATCTTAGAGTGATTAAGGGGTCTAATGACCTCCAAATTCCCCAAAATTTTGGTGGGAAGTCCTTAGGGACCTAGGGAAGCTCTGTATAAAGTTTCATTTAATTTGGAGATGTTTTGGGTGGGTAATTACCCAATCCTAGGTTAGCCCATTAAGGGGCAAATAGGTCAAAAGTGCACTTAGTGATTTTAGTTGACCAAACTCCCTCACCAGAGGCTGAAACTTGGTCCACTGGTTTGTAATGGGCTTTAACACTCCCTTATGGTGTATGGAGTGGTTTTGGGTGAGTATGCCCTAGGACCCAAGTCCAAACCCCTAGGTTGGACTTTGGGGGCTTGTGAAGGGCATGGGGTCAAATGACCTTGAATGGAAGTGATTTTTGGTGGAGAGGAGACTAGTGAGGTTAGAACCCCCTGACCAAAGTCTTGGAAGATTTGGAGAGGGTTACCCTCCCTTAAACCCTAACCCTAGTTTAGGACACCTCCTTTGTTAAGGTAAAATAGGTCACCAAAACTTGCCTAAAGGCCATGAAACTTGGGTAGTGTACTTCTTGGGTTTAGGGAAGTCTCTGGGAAATAATATTGAGAGCCTTGGAATTCAATACATGATAGTTCCTTCATAACTCACAAAAATAGGCTTTTGGGTATTTTAATTAATTTGATTTCTCTGGTTGATTAATGGAAATGAAATTTTGGCAGAGAGCTTTTTAGATCCTTATACATATGCTTGAATTTTGCTGGAATTATTAACTGATTATTTTAAGTACTTCATTCACAAGCCATTGATTTTCTAAAAATAGTCAAATAATTATTATGGGTTGTTCCCTCACTGAAATCTGGTGTAACTTAGACAAATGAGTTTTTATGACCTCTTACATCTCTGGTAATTATTGTAGAATTTTTGGATCTATAATCATAGGGGTTGATTCACAAGGCTTGCAATTTGTAGAACTTATAAATGATTTTTAAATAATATTTTTTAGGCCTTGTAAAATTATAATTTCTGGTCAGTGAACATTTATGGACATGGTAGAGCCCTGGTAATTTTCTTATAATTTTATGATGAATGAATGTAGTACCTCATGCTCAAAATCACTCATGGCTTTAATTTCTGGATAATTAAATAAATATTAAATTATTTAGGAAAAATTTGGAAGTGCTGGATTTAAATTATAAAAGTCATAATAGGCCCTTAGTAATTATCTTAGGGTGCTTGGATGAGAAATTGATGCACTTCCTATCATACTTGTTGATTAGCTCAAGTTGGTCTGCATATAGTGAAATCATAGCAATTGTAATACCATGGTCATAGGGCGACAAATCATGTGTAAATGCCGTGGCAAGATGATTCGGAGGTTATCAATGAAATTGGGTATGGGATAGTGGTTAGGTTAACTAAGGATGGGTGGAGCTCGGGTTCGACGGAACATCGTCTTTCCTGGGAACGGGCGAAGGAGTTAAAACACATTAGGGTTAGAACCAGAGTAACATTAAGGGTTTGGGAACGGGGTATTAACCAACAATAATAAGTGCCTTGCGAAAGGGAACTTCGGGCCGTAATGCACCGTCTTGGTTCCTAGTGCCCCTTGAGAGCCTTTCACGGGGTATGCCGGGGGCAGTCCTGGGCTAACGTAAATCTTAAAACAAACGAAAGAGTAATTAGCCTAATAGGGATTCACATTGCACACACTCATTAGTTAGGGTTGGTAATGGTTAAGTCGTCCCGTGGTGTTCTAAGGGATGAAGTCTGGAGATGAGCCGGACGGTTTAGTCCGGGGAAGTTGGTCTCGGATGTGGTTATACGGACGGTTTAGTCCGGGAGTTGACACTTTAAAATTGTTATATATTAAACTGCTGCATGTGCATAAAAATAGGAAAGATTAAGGTGGTGGGTTTTCGATATCGGGGAGTTCGATTGCACCGACACCGATATCGTTGACTCGGCAAGGTGACTAGCACTTAGCCAAGGTTAAGTCCGGCGGACCAGTCGGCAAGAGTACGCAGGAGTCCGCCTCGTGCACCAGGCGTTGAGGGCGTACGATAGGTCAGACCAGTAGTGCTTTTACTGGTTTTGAGGTGGGCGAGGCCCAACCCACCGCTTCCGTCTGCCACTACGGGAGTATCCTGGGAGTTATCTCCAGAAAGGGGGAACTAAAGGTTTGTGTACACAAAGTTGGGTGAGTGAGTTGCACTGCATGACATAACATACCCACCATATAGCTGCATATCATAATCATTCATAACAATCTTGACACCTAAAGTATAAGTGGAATGGGACGCTTATACTTTAGGACTTGCAAAACGACCCCTTGGTCTATAAGCTTGTGTGGGCAAGTTTATAAGTCAAAGGTTAATTTCAATATATATATATATGCTGCTGTTGATAACCGACACCCCAACGTATAAGTGGTATGGGACACTTTATACGATGGGAGCCTTGCAAAAGATCCCTTGGCTTATGTGTACTCACATAAGTGAAGGTTTAATTTCTTACTTACTTCCTTTCTGTTATACCTATTACAACACTTAAGATTTATATTGCTCCCCTGTTATAACTTGCTAGTTAGGTCCACCGTCATCTGCTTTTGACTACTCTCCACTTTCATGTCCTCCCCTTTCTTCCTCTCCGCCCGGTGCCTTAGAGCGTGAGGGAAGGGGTGGGGGACGATAGGACTTAGTCTTTTAGACTAACGGTTTTCGAACCATATCATTTTAGGGGATCGCGGAGCCCAGCATGGAGGAGCAGCCCAGGAGGCCGGTACGCCTGGAGATGGGACAGTCTAGCACGGGAGTCCAGACTACGGGGACTGTGAGTCCCGACGCTTTAGTAGAGTTTTAGTTTTGCTTCCGCATTGAGTGGTTTTGTAGTGAGGAATTGATGTACCGGGCATGAGCCCTTTTATTTCTAGACTATTTATACTCTGATGATATTCTGTGGATACTCCCATCGTGGAGTTTTATTTTATGTGATATTCTCTTTTGGTGGACTTGCTTCTCTCTTACTTGCTACTCATGGTGATCAAAAAGGCCGGCAGAATCGGCGCGTTGTAGTGGCGACCTTCCCGGGTGCGAAGGTGTCACCGCAAAGCGGCGGTTCTGGGCATAAGACCCCGGGTTTCAAAAAAAAAAAAAAGGGGTCTTACAAAGTGGTATCAGAGGGAGGTTTCGATCCTCCGACCTGTGGGTTATGGGGAATCACATATAATTGTCCACATTTAATTCTTTCGAACCGTTTTCTCATAATAAAAATTTTCTTTTCGCAGCCCTCAGCGCAGCCTACTCCACAGGGTGAGGTTTTGCAGACTCCGGATGCTGCACCACCTCCACCAGCTCCCGCTCCTTTCCTTCAGACGGACATGGGGCAGACTTTGACAGCCATCCTAGAAGCCTTCAGGACTCAACAGGCTCCGGCTCCGCAGTTGATTCCGGGAGCCAACTGGCTGAGTATATTCCGAGGACTTTCTCCCCCGTCCTACTTGGGGACAGAGACGGCAGTTCGGACAGAGGAGTGGTTGGACATCATGCATGAGATGCTGACTGGGATACGATGCCCGGTGGAGGAGAGGGTGGCGTTGGTGGTCTCTTGCCTAGAGTCCCATGCCAAGAGGTGGTGGAAGACACTCCTGGACAAGACTTATGCTGACAGGGAGGTTGCGGAGATCACTTGGGGAGAATTCAGGGTCGCGCTGTTGGAACATTTTGTTCCGCAATCGGCCAGGGATGAGCTTGAGGACCGGTTCTTACAGCTAAAGCAGGGCACCAGGTCGGTGGTGGAGTACCATCGGGAGTTCGATCATCTAGCCCGATATGCAGATTCTTATCAGCTGGACGAAGCCGGGTACACCAAGAGGTTTTACAAGGGCTTGAAGGAGGATTTGAGGGAGGCCCTATTGTTCGTGTCCGATGGGCCTATTCCTCGGATGCTAGAGATGGCCAAGAGGATCGAGGCAGACTGGCATGCTACCCGAGGCCGGAAGCGGCCAATGGAGGATCAGAATCGTGGAGCAAGAAATGAGCAGCGACGAGGTCGTGTTACAGATGTGGGCAGGATGGAGGATCAGCCTCGCCAGGAGGTGAGACAGGAGTCGAGGGAGCAGGTGACTCTAGCTCCCCAGCCCCTCCAGATGCGGGAGATACCAAGACCACAGATGCAGGATTTGCAGAGACCAGGAGGGAGGGCTTACCCTCCACCAGAGTGTTTTCACTGCCGTCAGGTGGGGCATATCAAGAGGAACTGCCCTATGAGAAGGGGGCCCCCACTAGCGCCACAGATTGCCCCACCTGCTCAGCAGTATGGAGGTCGAGGACGCGGTCAAGGACAAGGATACCAGGGCGGAGACCGTAGGCAAGAAAGGGAGCAGGTATATGCACTGGACCTGGCCCAGCCCCGACAACCTGAGCAAGTGATCACAGGTACGACTATGTTTGTTTGCTTTGTCTTAAATCTTTTTTCCATCCTTTCCTAGGAGTTAACTGTTTTTAGCATTAGGTAGTAAAAACCAAGAATAAAACTCTAAGTTAAGTCACAATCTCAGGCATTGTCTTCATTTGCGGCAAACCCGCACACACTCTCTTCGACACGGGTGCCTCGCACTCGTTTGTGTCGGAGACTTTTATCCAAGGGTTGGATGGCGTGGAGAAATTCACAGGGGCGATGATGAAGATACGGCTACCTGACGGGTCGGAGCTGTTCACCTCGTCCCATTGCAATATGGAGGCATGGATAGGCGGGAAACCTTTCGAAGCGTCAGCGACGATCTTGCCACTGCCAGATTATGATCTGATTCTGGGTATGTCATGGCTCCACTGGAACCATGCCCAGATTGACTGCTTGGCCAAGAAGGTTACCCTTAGATATGGGGATTCTCTCATCGTGATGGAAGGTATTAGACCTGCGTCCTATATTTTCTTATCCTCTATTCAGGCCGTCAAGGCCCATCTGCAGGGAGACATGGTATATCAGGTACTGTTCGAGATGACCGAGGAGAAGGACCGGATTGCCAATATACCGGTGGTCTGTGATTACGCCGATGTGTTTCCAGAGAAGCTGCCAGGATTGCCTCCGCACAGGGAGAAGGATTTCCAGATTCAGTTGGTGCCAGGGGCTAAGCCGATATCCAGGGCTCCCTATCGGATGGCCCCGAAAGAGCTGGCGGAGTTTCGGACTCAGTTGCGAGAATTGGTGGAGGCGGGATTTGTTAGACCGAGTTCTTCGCCATGGGGAGCTCCGGTCTTATTCGTGAAGAAGAAGGATGGGACACTTCGCCTGTGCATCGATTATCGAGCACTAAATAGGCTGACCGTCCGAAATACCTATCCGCTCCCCCGGATAGACGAGTTGTTCGACCAGCTGGAGGGAGCCCACTATTTCTCGAAGCTGGACTTGAGGTCAGGATACTACCAGCTGCGGATCCAGGAGGAGGATATTCCGAAGACGGCCTTCAGTAGCAGATATGGCCTGTATGAGTTCACCGTGATGCCCTTTGGGCTCACGAATGCTCCGTCGGCGTTCATGAGTCTCATGAACCGGGTTTTTGAGGCCTACCTGGATGTGTTCGTTATAGTGTTCATAGACGACATCCTGATCTACTCTAGGACGGAGGAGGAGCACACCCGGCATCTGGCACTGACTCTACAGAGGTTGCGGGAGCATCATCTTTATGCGAAATTCAGCAAGTGTCAGTTTTGGTTGAAGGAGGTGGCTTTCCTAGGCCATATTATCAGCGGAGCCGGGTTGGCAGTGGATCCGGCAAAGGTTCAGGCAGTTCGAGATTGGCCGCCGTTGAAGACAGCCACCGATGTACGGAGTTTCTTGGGACTTGCCGGTTATTACCGGAAGTTCGTGAAAGGGTTCTCTCAAATTGCCCTCCCCCTCACATCTTTAACAAGGAAGGAGACGCCTTTCGTTTGGACCGCGCAGTGCCAGGCGGCTTTCCAGGAGCTAAAGGACCGACTCATCTCAGCCCCGATTCTGGCCCTTCCGTCTGGAAAGGAAGGATTCCAGGTGTATACCGACGCATCATACCAAGGGATGGGAGCGGTGCTGATGCAGAACGGACATGTCATAGCATATGCCTCCCGCCAGCTGAAGACCCATGAGAAGAACTACCCGGTGCACGACCTCGAGATGGGAGCGGTCGTTTTTGCTCTGAAGGTCTGGCGCCATTATCTTTATGGAGTCCACTGCGATATCTTCTCCGATCACAAGAACTTGAAATATGTGGACACGCAGAAGGAGCTGAATATCAGGCAGAGGCGCTGGGTGGAGTTCTTAGCAGATTATCAGTATGAGATGCACTACCACCCAGGGAGGGCAAACGTGGTGGCCGACGCGTTGAGTCGGAGAGCGGCCACTTCCGAAGCCAGGCCCCAAGTTATGTCCATGGAGCTAGTTCGGACCTTCAGAGATATGCAGATATCCCTAGTGTCCGAGGATGACCCAGAGCTATATAGGGAGTATCTGGCATCGATGGTGGCTATCGATGATATTCGGGACCGCATCCGGGACGGACAAAGGACAGATGCATGGGCAGTGCCGATATTCCGAGCCTTGGAGGAGGGTTCGACAGGAGATTATTCCCTGAGAGATGGATTGCTACATTTCAGAGGCAGGGTTTATATACCCGCAGGAGGCCGGGTTCGGGAGGACATCATGGCGGAGGCGCATTGTAGTAGATATTCTATACACCCGGGGATCACGAAGATGACGGCAGACTTGAAGAAGATGATGTTTTGGCCAGGGATGAAGAAAGACATTATGTACTTCGTGACCCACTGCGAGACATGCCAGTTAGTGAAGGCAGAGTGTAGGCATCCCGCTGGTTTATTGCAGCCACTCCCGGTGCCGGAGTGGAAATTTGAGGACATCGCGATGGACTTCATCCACGGCCTACCTCGATCACGGACGGGAAATGATTCGATCTGGGTGATCGTGGACCGTCTAACGAAGGTGGCTAGGTTCATCCCGATCAGGAAGGACGACTCTGTTGGAGTGTTGGTTCGGAAGTTCGTGGAGCAATATATTCGTTATCACGGCGTGCCAAGGACGATCGTATCAGATCGAGATGGGCGGTTTACGTCCAGAGAGTGGAGATCGGTGCAGGCGTACCTTGGATCCCGACTGACTTTCAGTACGGCCTTCCACCCCCAGACTGACGGGCAGACGGAGCGTACCAATCGGACGCTGGAAGACCTTCTGAGACTATGTATTGTAGACCGCGGAGAGCCCTGGGAGAAGATGCTGCCATTGGTGGAGTTCTCGTATAACAACAGTTATCAGTCCAGCATACGGATGGCTCCTTACGAGGCCCTGTATGGGAGAAGGTGTAGGACACCGTTATCTTGGCTGCAGGACGTGGATCCGAAGATTCTGGATTCAGAGTTTGTGGAAGACACCGAGGCTCAGGTGAGACTGATCCGGGACCGGATGCTAGAGGCGCAGAGCAGGCAAGCGAAGTATTATGACGCTCGGCATCGTCAAGTAGAGTTTCAGGTAGGAGACCGGGTATTCTTGAAGATACGACCGATGCATGGAGTCTCGCGGGTGCGTGGTCGGAAAAAGCTCAGTCCGAGATACATGGGGCCTTACAGGATCCTGGAGCGGATCGGCCCCTTAGCTTACCGGTTGGAGCTGTCACCGGAGCTGGCCGGCTTACACGACGTCTTCCACGTATCTTCGCTCAGGAGGGCTCTACTTCGGCCGGAGCAGCAGATTACGACTACGGATGGGCCTATAGCTTCCGACCGATCGGTGCACCTAGAGCCGATCCGGATAGACGATACCGGGATACGAGTCTTACGACGCAAGAAGGTTCCGCTGGTCAAGGTCTTGTGGAGAAATCATGGACAAGAGGAGCACACCTGGGAACCACAGGACTTGATGCAGCAAAAGTACCCGGAGCTCTTCAGTCAGGTATACCTCGCAACTCCTCAAGTGGTTTAAAGTTTTCTCCATAATTGCAATTACTGGTAGAATATTCCAGGAGATATGGGCTAAACTTTTGTTTATTGGGGCTAGCCCTTAATCATTGATCTAGTAGGTACTTCAACCCTTATGGGATGTTACAAGCTTGACTTAACCCAGTAGAAAACATCCCCGTAGACTTAACCTTAATTTCGGGGACGAAATTTTTGTTTTGTTTATTGGGATTTGTAACATCCCATTTTCAAATTGGACCCCCCTAGGAGTGACTTGAGCATGACTAGGTCCTATGAGTTAACCTAGATGAGCCCAGGAGACCAAGTGACCTAAAAACCTAGTTGAGACTCACTTGGTCTGCAAATAGCAATTTTCAAAACTATGATTTTTGGGTGGCCTAGTAGGTTCATTTTGACTCTAAAAATCCCCTTAGACCTAATGTGGGCTCAATAAGTCACCAAGGACCCATTGGTGGTGACCCAAAAGGCCAAATTGACCAAAGTCAACCCAAGCCCTAATTTGGTCAAACTAGCCCAAATAGGCTAACTCAAGTCCAAGCTCAATCCACTTGGGCTAACCCTGTTTGATGAGTTTAAAAATGGGTGTATTTAGGCTGGACCCACCAGCAATATCATCCATGATGATTAGGAGAGAGAAAAATGGGATTTTCCCCATTATTTAAGAGAGAGAAAGAGAAGCCTAAATTTGAGAAATAATAGAGGAGAGAGAAAATAATAGGTTCATGGAGAAGATGAGCCTCCCTCACTCTTGTGAGTTCATGTAAAAATTAAATGGCCTTAGTGGGCTGCCATTAGAGGGGTGAGATGAGGAGTTTTCAGTTTGGGGGTGACTAGGAGAGAGAGAGGAAGAGAGAGAAAGGAAATAATGGTGGGAGGAGAGAGAAATATTGAAAGAGAAGTTGAAGAGGGTGGGGCTCGGCCAAGAGAGGCTGAAAGCATGCCTTTATGGCTGCATTCAACTCCTCTAGAGAAGAGGAGTTGATGCAGCCGTTTCCCAGCCTTCAAGAGGGCTGTTTCAACCCCCCTCTCCTCAAACCGAGCCACCCCTTTAATGGGCTTGATGGCATTGAAGGATCCAGCCCTCCCCCTCCCCTCTCTTCCTTCTTAACCTCCATCTGTGAGCAAGAGAGAGTTTCTCGAAACCCTAACAGAGGAGCAAGTGGTGGTCGGAGCAAGAGAAGGAGAAAACGCCGCCGCCGCCGTCGCCATGGCCCCTCGCCGATCTACACGTCGCATGGCCGCCGGGAAGGTCCTCCCTCACTCTTTCCCTTGTGCTATAGATCTTAGACGCGTTTAGGGTTCGAGTTCAAGCCCAAAGGAGCCGGTCGGGTGGGCTAAAACCAGAGAAAACTGCCATTTTCATGGCACTTTGGTGGGCTCGGGTAGGGTGGTGCCGCCACCTCCGGCCGCCCTAGCTCCGGCTAGGGATTGCCCCCACCACCGGGAACAAATAGAGGGTGTTTCCCGGTGGTGGCGCCGCCCAGGGTGGCCGGGAAACAGCCCGTAAAAGGCACCTGCGGCGGGCTCGGTTTTGACGTTTTCTGGAAGAAGATGAATAGTACCCATGAATTATTATATTGTTTTATTTCCTGTTTACTGGCCGATTTTAAATTAATTATTAAAAATACATAGGCCCTCCTACAGAAAATATGGCCAATATAAAAGTTATAGCCCTTGATGTCTAGATTAATTCAAAATTGGTTTCAACCAATTTGGATAAGTGGGCTGACCCCAACAACCATTTTGGTGAGGGCTGTCCAAAATGTTGATCAGCCACTAAAATAAATCCCCACTCTTCATCCCTTGATCAAATGACCTGAAATTTGAACCAGGGGTCACTCTTAACTATACCTAAGAGCTGTGCAAAAATGGTAATTTTTGGATAACATTTTTCTATAGTTTTTGTTAAAATTTAATAATCATATCTTAGAGTGATTAAGGGGTCTAATGACCTCCAAATTCCCCAAAATTTTGGTGGGAAGTCCTTAGGGACCTAGGGAAGCTCTGTATAAAGTTTCATTTAATTTGGAGATGTTTTGGGTGGGTAATTACCCAATCCTAGGTTAGCCCATTAAGGGGCAAATAGGTCAAAAGTGCACTTAGTGATTTTAGTTGACCAAACTCCCTCACCAGAGGCTGAAACTTGGTCCACTGGTTTGTAATGGGCTTTAACACTCCCTTATGGTGTATGGAGTGGTTTGGGGTGAGTATGCCCTAGGACCCAAGTCCAAACCCCTAGGTTGGACTTTGGGGGCTTGTGAAGGGCATGGGGTCAAATGACCTTGAATGGAAGTGATTTTTGGTGGAGAGGAGACTAGTGAGGTTAGAACCCCCTGACCAAAGTCTTGGAAGATTTGGAGAGGGTTACCCTCCCTTAAACCCTAACCCTAGTTTAGGACACCTCCTTTGTTAAGGTAAAATAGGTCACCAAAACTTGCCTAAAGGCCATGAAACTTGGGTAGTGTACTTCTTGGGTTTAGGGAAGTCTCTGGGAAATAATATTGAGAGCCTTGGAATTCAATACATGATAGTTCCTTCATAACTCACAAAAATAGGCTTTTGGGTATTTTAATTAATTTGATTTCTCTGCTTGATTAATGGAAATGAAATTTTGGCAGAGAGCTTTTTAGATCCTTATACATATGCTTGAATTTTGCTGGAATTATTAACTGATTATTTTAAGTACTTCATTCACAAGCCATTGATTTTCTAAAAATAGTCAAATAATTATTATGGGTTGTTCCCTCACTGAAATCTGGTGTAACTTAGACAAATGAGTTTTTATGACCTCTTACATCTCTGGTAATTATTGTAGAATTTTTGGATCTATAATCATAGGGGTTGATTCACAAGGCTTGCAATTTGTAGAACTTATAAATGATTTTTAAATAATATTTTTTAGGCCTTGTAAAATTATAATTTCTGGTCAGTGAACATTTATGGACATGGTAGAGCCCTGGTAATTTTCTTATAATTTTATGATGAATGAATGTAGTACCTCATGCTCAAAATCACTCATGGCTTTAATTTCTGGATAATTAAATAAATATTAAATTATTTAGGAAAAATTTGGAAGTGCTGGATTTAAATTATAAAAGTCATAATAGGCCCTTAGTAATTATCTTAGGGTGCTTGGATGAGAAATTGATGCACTTCCTATCATACTTGTTGATTAGCTCAAGTTGGTCTGCATATAGTGAAATCATAGCAATTGTAATACCATGGTCATAGGGCGACAAATCATGTGTAAATGCCGTGGCAAGATGATTCGGAGGTTATCAATGAAATTGGGTATGGGATAGTGGTTAGGTTAACTAAGGATGGGTGGAGCTCGGGTTCGACGGAACATCGTCTTTCCTGGGAACGGGCGAAGGAGTTAAAACACATTAGGGTTAGAACCAGAGTAACATTAAGGGTTTGGGAACGGGGTATTAACCAACAATAATAAGTGCCTTGCGAAAGGGAACTTCGGGCCGTAATGCACCGTCTTGGTTCCTAGTGCCCCTTGAGAGCCCTTCACGGGGTATGCCGGGGGCAGTCCTGGGCTAACGTAAATCTTAAAACAAACGAAAGAGTAATTAGCCTAATAGGGATTCACATTGCACACACTCATTAGTTAGGGTTGGTAATGGTTAAGTCGTCCCGTGGTGTTCTAAGGGATGAAGTCTGGAGATGAGCCGGACGGTTTAGTCCGGGGAAGTTGGTCTCGGATGTGGTTATACGGACGGTTTAGTCCGGGAGTTGACACTTTAAAATTGTTATATATTAAACTGCTGCATGTGCATAAAAATAGGAAAGATTAAGGTGGTGGGTTTTCGATATCGGGGAGTTCGATTGCACCGACACCGATATCGTTGACTCGGCAAGGTGACTAGCACTTAGCCAAGGTTAAGTCCGGCGGACCAGTCGGCAAGAGTACGCAGGAGTCCGCCTCGTGCACCAGGCGTTGAGGGCGTACGATAGGTCAGACCAGTAGTGCTTTTACTGGTTTTGAGGTGGGCGAGGCCCAACCCACCGCTTCCGTCTGCCACTACGGGAGTATCCTGGGAGTTATCTCCAGAAAGGGGGAACTAAAGGTTTGTGTACACAAAGTTGGGTGAGTGAGTTGCACTGCATGACATAACATACCCACCATATAGCTGCATATCATAATCATTCATAACAATCTTGACACCTAAAGTATAAGTGGAATGGGACGCTTATACTTTAGGACTTGCAAAACGACCCCTTGGTCTATAAGCTTGTGTGGGCAAGTTTATAAGTCAAAGGTTAATTTCAATATATATATATGCTGCTGTTGATAACCGACACCCCAACGTATAAGTGGTATGGGACACTTTATACGATGGGAGCCTTGCAAAAGATCCCTTGGCTTATGTGTACTCACATAAGTGAAGGTTTAATTTCTTACTTACTTCCTTTCTGTTATACCTATTACAACACTTAAGATTTATATTGCTCCCCTGTTATAACTTGCTAGTTAGGTCCACCGTCATCTGCTTTTGACTACTCTCCACTTTCATGTCCTCCCCTTTCTTCCTCTCCGCCCGGTGCCTTAGAGCGTGAGGGAAGGGGTGGGGGACGATAGGACTTAGTCTTTTAGACTAACGGTTTTCGAACCATATCATTTTAGGGGATCGCGGAGCCCAGCATGGAGGAGCAGCCCAGGAGGCCGGTACGCCTGGAGATGGGACAGTCTAGCACGGGAGTCCAGACTACGGGGACTGTGAGTCCCGACCCTTTAGTAGAGTTTTAGTTTTGCTTCCGCATTGAGTGGTTTTGTAGTGAGGAATTGATGTACCGGGCATGAGCCCTTTTATTTCTAGACTATTTATACTCTGATGATATTCTGTGGACACTCCCATCGTGGAGTTTTATTTTATGTGATATTCTCTTTTGGTGGACTTGCTTCTCTCTTACTTGCTACTCATGGTGATCAAAAAGGCCGGCAGAATCGGCGCGTTGTAGTGGCGACCTTCCCGGGTGCGAAGGTGTCACCGCAAAGCGGCGGTTCTGGGCATAAGACCCCGGGTTTCAAAAAAAAAAAAGGGGTCTTACATCGACTGCCCGTGCTCTTATCGAAGTGATGGTGAATGGCTAACACGGCCCTGGACATAGGCGTGTCGCAGGCTGTGTTTGGCCTAGGATTTATAATTTTGGGCTGAATTATGGCTGTCCATTTCCTTAGTTTGGGATCCGACGGATGGGGGTTATTCCTGGTGGGTTATATCCCGGAATAGGGCTTGGAAACCCTCATTCCATTTGAGTTTTCTCTTTCTAAAAGCTAGAGAGAAGGGAGAGCAACGAGGAAGAAGAAGGAGGTCAACTCCGGCCGCCGGTGGAGCTTCGGAGCTCTGATTCTAGATCCGAGTCCAGATCTGCGAAGGCGAGGCCGATACGGTGCTTTCCATCCGACTGGATCGTCATGGCTCCGAGGAGAAATGCTAGGGTAACGATCCTCATCTTGAGCATGTGAAGATCTTCTTCCTTTGCATGGGAAAACCCTTCTCCCGTGAGTGTGCGGCAAGTTTGTGGTATTCCTTGGGGTAGATATGTAAAGTCTCCCTTGTTAGAGTCTGGAATCGTAGTACGGACATAGGAATGATGTGTGAAGCCTACCCGGACATGTTGGTCTAGATCGGTGATGTTTTGCTATGCATGGTTGGCCGGAGAATACTTCGTGCCTTTGTGTTATTTTCGAGCTTCTACGTGGTAGATTGCAACAGGGAGTCTTGGGGATTAACCCCAGGGTGCACCCGAAAATCTGGGCGGAAGCAAATTTCTGCCATATCGGTGGCCTAGGAGCAAACCGGGTACATAGCAAGGCTATGTACCGTGTTTTAAATATAGTTTGGACTGGGGAAGCTTAGCCCGCGTCAAAGGCCAAATGGCAACGGCGGGGTGAAAGGACTAAATGCTCGATTAAAGTGACCTACAGTTTTACGTGGGACTTGCCGAGGTTTGGAGATCGAGTCTAGGCTATGACTGAAAGGACTAAATGCTCACGAGGTTTGTCGCCCCATGGGGGTGGTGGTTGAGTCAAGGACCGGACGGGGTTCGGACTTGCTTCGCAGAGTAAGTGCCCTGAGAGCACGAGGTGTACGGCCTTGTGCACGTGCACCTATGATGTGGTGTTTATTTGCTATGTTGCTTATTGTGCTAACAAGTCAGAGAAGGAGCTTTGCCGCCCCGGTCTGGGGGCGGAATCGTTATAATTTGGTCAGCTTTAGCTGACCGTTACTCTTGTTTACCATTGGGTGGTCGATTATTGCTTGCAGGTGCTGCGGAGCCGAGCGGTAAATAGCGGGCTAAAGCCCAAGTTTCTGAGCCGGCCCTCGAAGGCCTAATTGTTGAGTGTTTTCTTGTATTCTCATGTATGACCGGCCTGCGTGCCGAGGTTTGGAAGACACTTTTATTTGAGCAAACTAATGTAAGGCTATAAGGCCAGTACTGGTGTATTAAACATTCCTATTGGTTTGAGTAGTGGACATTCATGCTTGGCAGGATTCTGTATTCTTTGCAATCTTAATAAATTGCTTCCGCTAGATTCTCTATGTAGGACATTTTGATTGGTTGAATGGCATCAATAAGTAACCAACCGGTCTGTCCGTAGTATATGGCGTCAGGCCCCGGCCGGACCTACTGCTATATGTTATGTGACTGATAGGGGTGTTACAAATTTTAAGAGGACCTAAAAAGAGCATAATAAGTTTTTCAAAATTTTCCGAGCAATTTAGGGCCTTTAAATTGACTGAATAATTCTTATTTAGGTTTTTTTTAATACCAAATTAACTTCAAAAATTCCCAACAATTTTGTGGAGGTTTCCCTCATCAAGGGGAAAAATTTTCATTTTCAAAACTTTTTTCCTAGGAGCCTCGATATTTTTTTAAAAAAATCTTCAAAATTTTGTTAGGAGAATGGTCTGCATATAGCCAGATCAAACCAAACCTACGGCTGATATCGAGCCAAATGGGAAAAAGGAGTCTTCTGTCCCCATAGCGGATCAGGGGCGGATCCGCTGTGGGGCTGCAAAAATCCATGCGGGCGCGTAATTTAAGGAGACAGCTGTCATCCGATCATCATCATCAAATCAGACAACAACTGTGAGTCGCCAGTGGTGCAGAAGATAAAGCTTTTGCCACCGCCGGCTGGCAACTCAGAGGTGTCGGTGCCGCCTCAAATAAACTTGTCGGAGGCCGGCGAACACCTGGGCGGTGGTCCGGTGGCCCAGCGTCGCCGACCACCGTCGGATGTCTCCAACTTTAGAGCGGTGGCGTGGCATGCTCTGCTCCCGACAATATTACGCCGCCTGCCTCTTTAGTGGCTGATTTGGCCACAACTCCATCCCCTATCGACATGATGGGGGTTGTGTTCTTATCTGGTGGTAGTCCGGAGGCCTTGTATAGCACTTCACCAGCGCCACCACTGGCATTGGGAAAGGCTTACCACCCGTGGCCACCACCTGACCTAGAGCTTGGCTTGGGTGGTGTCGGCGGCGCTCCGACTGCCGGGAGGCACATGAAGATCGTCGAGAAGATGAGGAAGGGGAAGGGCAAGAGTTTCCACCTATGGTGGTGAGGCTTGAGAGGTGCTGGGCCGAGAAACCATGGGAGGTGGTGGTGGAGCTCGGGTGGTGAATTTTTTTCCGGCGAGATGGAGCTCTGGTAAAGGGGGCCCTGGGCTCGTTTGAGTTGTGAGTAGGAGATCATGGGTGGGCATGGCCTTATATTGACTAGGGGAGGGTGACCACTCCTACTTTCACCGGTGTGGGACTAAACCGAGAGGAGGAGCTCCTCTCCTCTTCTCTACTTGCCTTGGCTAAGTGGCAACATCCTAGGGTACCTAGGTGGCAGCCATCCAATGGGAAGTGTTTGGTGGGCTTGGGCCTTGGTTAATAAGAAGAGGAAAGAGGAGGGGAGAAGGGGAGTTGGGCATACCTTGAGTCATGGCCCATTTCCCATCCACTTAGTTGTCTTGATGGCCCAAGAGTGAAGGGATGCAAGGCCCTACTCAAGCTATGGAGAGGGGGTGCCCATCTCTTTGAGAAATTTTCCAAAAAAAAGAGCTTTTAAGGCGGTTTGACCAAAGTCAACCCTAGGGTGGGTCCCCCATGCTAGTCAAAGTACGTCCAAGACTTCGGGAGTCGAGTCAAAGTTAGGGTGTAGTGTCACAATTTGTGTGCGCACACTTTTTCGGTGCACGACAACGCTCGGTTTGACCACAGGTTGACTACTAGTCCATAAAATTGATCGGGACGAATTCGGTTGACTTTGTATTGACCATACAAATCCAATGCCACTGATCGGGGTCGAATCAGAGTTCGTTTGCTAAATATCCAAAATCTGCACGTCGCAGCGCGCTAAGACGGTCAAAATGCTCATATTTGTCGTTAAACTTTGAATTGGGACGCAACGAGTTCCAATGTGTTTGTATCAACTATACGAAGGCATAGGAACTGACAGAACTCAAATCAGAGTTCTCTAGGTCGTTATCCAAAAATCTCGTTTTCGCGACGTTATACGAGGAACGGTCATGTCCACCATATGACCTCGGAGTTCAACGGAACGAGTTCCTACATGCTCGTATTGACTATACACCACAGGAACTGACAGAACTTAAATTAGAGTTCTCTAGCTCGATATTCAAAAATCTCGTTTTCATGACGTTCTACGAGGAACAACCATATCCACCATATGACCTCGGAATTCAACGGAACGAGTTCCAACACACTCGTATTGACTATAAGAGGCCATATGAACTGACAGAACTCAAATCAGAGTTCTTTAGCTCGATATTCAAAAATCTCTTTTTTGCGACGTTCTACGAGGAACGACCATATCTACCGTATGACCTCAGAATTCAACGGAACGAGTTCCAACGCACTCATATTGACTATATAAGGTCACGGGAACTTACATAACTCAAATCAAAGTTTTCTAGCTCTATATCCCCATCTAGGGTTGCCTACTACCTTGGTATGGGCCACGAGTATAAGTTATGGTAACTTTTATTAGGCCTACAAGTTTTATGGTGGCCTAATAAAAGTCGGGATGTTACACAACGAGTTGATCTTCTCGGCCCCAGTTCTAGGGGGGTTCTGGGAGCCGGAAATGTCTTACTACACCGGCAGGGATGATCCTATTCAGGATGTCCAATGATTTGAAGATGCAGTCTCGATCAGGCAGATGTTCGACCCCTTCAAGTGTCCGCTATTCGTCATCACTCTCAAGGAAAAGGTGAGAGATCGGTTCCACCAGCTCCCCTCTAGCTCAATCTATTGCTTTAAAGATCTGCATTGAGGCTTTTTGTTGAGGTTCTCAATATCCAAGAAGAGAAATAAAGGAGTTGATTCCCTGTTCGCCATCAAGTAGGAGGTGGAGGAGACTCTGGGGGACTACATTGACAGGTTCCAGGAGGAAGTTATCCAAGTTCAAGAAGTACCAAGGTATATCCTTATCTTAGCCTTCACGTTGGGGCTACGCTAAGGGTTCTTCAGGATGGAATTGAATCAAGAGCCACCCATATCATTCAAAGAGCTGGTGGAGAGGTCAACAAAGGAAATTGAAGGGGAGGTGGTGAACCCGGCTTTTGCCAAGAAGTTTGCCAGGTTGGCAGAGGAAGAAGTAAAAGAGCAGGGAGGAAGCATGCAGGAGGAAAGGAGGAGAGACAAGCCTCAAAGATAGGGTTTCCAAGGATATTAGAAAGGATGGGGTCGTATTAGAAGGAGCAAGGAGGACCAGCTCAGGGTCAAGTGGGAGGATTCGCCCAAGGGTGGGGAGAAGTCCCTAGGCCACTTCTACCCCCTCCACATTAAGCTATGACAATCGGCCAAGGTGGGAGGATGGGAGGAGATAAAGAAGGAATCGCCTAGGAAGGAGAGGAAGGGGTGGGGTAGAGTGGCCCTACTGTGACTTCCATCAGAAGGAAGGTCATGCAACAGCCACCTGCCCGGATTTCCTAGAGATAAGAGGGGCGAGAGGCTTGAAGGAACAACAACCAAAGGTGAGGATCGAAGAAGTGGCAGTGGGAGGAACGGATGAAGAAGACCGGTATGAGTACCGATTGCTCTGAAGGAGCCTTATCTTGGTGAGTTCTTTTTTGTGATGAATCTTGTCCCTGGACGATGAGGTCAGGGCACATTATACTAAAAAATTTCCACTAAGTGGATGATAAATGTTATTGAGATGTTGATTAGAAGCCCTCAATATGGTTTCACTGACCGAGATACCACTAGCCGGTAGGGCGGGTTGACCTATCAGAGAGGCAGGTTGAGATATTAATTTAAAGTCTCGAGATGCTTTCACTGACTGGGCTCCCTCTAGCTAATAAGTCAAGTTGAGCACTCGGAGTGGCATGTTGAGATATTGATTTAAAGCCCTCAAGATGGTTCCGCTGACCGGGCTCTTATTTGTCGGCAGGGCAGGTTGACCTCTTAGAGATTCGGGTTGAGATATTGATTGAAAGACCTCAAGATGGTTTCGCTGACTAGGCTCCCACTAGCTGGCAATGCAAGTTGACCTCTCGGGGAGGCAAGTTGAGATATTGATTGAAAGCCCCAAGATGATTCTACTGACCGGGCACCCACTAGCCGACATGATAGGTTGAACTCTCGGAGAGACAGGTTGAGATGTTGATTAGAAGCACTCGAGATGGTTACGTTGATCGGGCTCCCACTAGCGTGTAGGGCAGGGTGACCTCTCAGAGAGGTAGGTTGAGATATCGATTGAAAGCCCCGAGATGGTTCGCTGACTGGGCTCCGACGAGCCGAGAAGGCTTGTTGATATCTCAGAGAGACAGGTTGAGATGTTGATTTGAAGCCCTCAAGATGGTTCTACTGATTGGGCTCCAACTAGCCGACATGGCAGGTTTACCTCTTGCATAGGGAGGTTGAGATGTTTATTTGAAGCCCCGAGATGGTTCCGCATGTTGGATCCCTAGTTAGATTTGGGCTAGGTTCATTAATTTAGGTTGAGTCTGACCCACCTTGTATAGACAGAGTCAAGTCTAGTAGTCCTAAAGTGTAGGCTAAGTCATTAAGTTCAACCTTCTTAGACCAGCCAGCAGAGGACCACAGAAGACTCAGACTTAGAAGTTTTTAGAGAACAGTTTGATCAGTTCGAAGTTCTTCGAACTCAGCTCGACGATCGTCGATCTCAGATCGACGACTCAGAGTTAATTCTCTGAGCTGAGCTCGACGATATTCGAGCTCAGGTCAACGATTAGTTTTCTTCAGACAGATTCTTAGCTCGATGAACTCAGAGTACAGATTTGGCATGTCATTCTCAGTACGCAGTTCGAAGAGCTCAGGTCAATGATCTTGGATCTCAGGTCGATGAATTCTGTTCAGTGATCGACGATATCTGTCCAGTTCCAGAATGAGAAGTTTTTTTCTTCTGTTCCTTTATTTCTATATTAATAGCAGTATTATTCCTGAGTAATTAATGCTTATATTCCTCTGAACATAGCCGTTATTGTTAGCATTAATTATGATATTCATCAGGATATTTACTTGCTTATTTTATTAAGGGACGGTTGGGGAAACTCATTAATGATATATTCATGTCGTTTGTATTCTTCAGAAAAGCCAGCAATTAAGGCAGTAATTCAAATTTCAAAGGAGAAATTATTGACTGAGAATATAAAAAGAGATTTTTGTCTTTTAGATAAGAACAGAGAAGGAACCACCAGAACTTACAGAGAAAATATACGACACTGAGATAGACTAATCTTGTAGAACACTCTCTCTCACACAGTACACAAAACTCTCTGTGTTTCATCTTGTCAAGTCTGAAGACAGAAGAAGAACAATCATCACAATCAAGAGTCTTCTTCAAGCTTCACTTCTAGGAACATTCAGGACAACAAAGATTTATTCAGTCAGAAAAGTTCTAGGAATGCTTTCAGACAAGGCTGAAGACCTACACCCTGAAGCAAAGCTCCAGTCTTCCTGAACCATCAACATTTCAGGGGGAGCTTTGTCAACATCAAAGATCCACTAGTCCTCTCTGTTGATTAGAGAAAGAGAAGACACCATCACCTCCTATCACCTCTTGTAAAAGGGTTTTAACTCCCTTCAAAAGTTAGCTCTTGGTTGTCAAGTCTCCTGATCAAAAGACTTGGGTTGGTTTTTGGGCACCTGATCGAAAGCCTAAAGGGTTGCAATATCTCCCTATAAATAGATATTGTGGTGGCAGTCACCTGATCAAAACCTGCTAGTGGATTTCTACCAGGGTTGTAGAAAAGTGGATGTACCTAAGTTTAGGGGAACCACTATAAAATTTCTTGTGTTGTGTTCTTGTTGTGGCTGTGATAGTTAGAATAGCTTAGCTTGTTTTTCCTTAAATTATTATATTTGGTATCACTTATTTTCACTCTGATATAAAAGTTTAAAACAACCAAACATTTTAATACTCTATTCACCCCCCCCCCCCTCTAGAGTAAGCCAGATCTAACCCCTCCTTTCAATTGGTATCAGAGGGTTGTTCTCTCGGTTGAACAAGATAACACTTGAACCAACAGATCCTTCTTACATCTAAATTTGTCTAGCCTATTTCTTATAACATGACACATAATAAGGATTATGCAAGCACCAGACTTCCAGTGTGAAACTTAAATAAGTTTGTCATCTAGAAGGTAAGAATAAAACTTTATATGAACTCTATTGATGAGGACATTTTTAATTCCATTTTGACAGGACCTCCTGCTCCAGTGACTGCATCCACCTCAACATCAAGCACACATGTTGTTACACCACCTGAGTGGACAGATGCTCAAAAAAAGGCCAAGATTGTTGATGCAAAGGCTATGAATATTCTGGCTCAGACTATGTCTGATGAAATCTTCCAAAAGGTGGCTGAATGCACATCAGCCAAGGCTATTTGGGATTCTTTTAACCAGATGGTAGTTGGTTCTGCTAATGAGAGAAAGTATAGGAGATCCAACCTCATCTCTCAGTATGAGAACTTCAAGAAGGATGAGTCAGAGACAGTTGGTGATATGTACAACAGATTAAGCTCAATAATTAATAAGTTGAAGACATTGGACAAGGACATCACTCTTATAGAAGTGAATGACAAAATCCTCACGTGCTTTCCTAGCTCATGGAATTCTAGAATCTGGCCTATCAAGGAAGCTAGAAGCCTAAATGAGATTTCCACTAAATCTCTATTGGGAAAGCTCAAATCTTATGAGCAACTGATTAAGTCAAGAGATGCTGCAGACCAGAAGACTCCTTAATCTGGGAGAAAGGAGCAAAATATAGCATTTAAAGCTACTGAAGATTCAAAAGCCCCAACTGTCAATGAAGAATTCCTAAGTCTCTTAGCCAAGAGATTTTATAAAATGGGAAAGTGGGACTTCAGAAGAAAGTCATCAAGGCAAGATGACAAACCCAAGTATGACAAAACAACAACTAAAGAAGTAGTTTGTTTTGGCTACAGGAAGCCTGGACACTTCATTTCAGAGTGTACAGAGACTCAAAAGAATGATAAAAGAAGAGAAAAGGATACCAGGAAATAGCATTACAACAAGCCTTCCTCCAGCAAGCATAAAAGGAAGGAGAAAGGTTTCATTGCAGAAACCTGGAGTGATACTGAAAAAGAATCTTCATCTTCCAGCTCCAGTGCAGATGAAGAGGAAGCAAAGTCCAAGGAAATATGCTTGATGGCTATTGATGCATCAAGCACCCATTCTGAAGCCGATCAATCAAACACTGAAGAACCTCTATCTGAAGAGGATCAGGTATTATCTTCTTTTGATTTTGATTCAGAAGAATTTCAAATTGAATTTAAATCTTTATGTCTTGATTTAATTAACTCTGAAAAAGTAATTAAACAACTTAGAGAGAAAGTAAATGAACAAGAAAACCTACTGTCAGAAAACAACAAATTAAAGGATGAAATCATCTTAGCTAATGAACAAATCATTAAATTAAAGACTGAATTATTTGAGGCTAGCCAACATGAAGAATCCCTGAATGGGAGAAGCATCAAGTTGATGAACATCACAAGCACAGTGAATGCCAGACTTAATATCAAGATAGGCTTAGGTACTTCATCAAGCCAATCCCCACTTATTCAGAAAAACATTTTATCCACCCCCATAAAATTTGTTTCTGAAAAGGTTAAAGAGAAAATTAAAGATAATCATGTTGAACAAATAGTATTAAAATAAAAGAATAAGAAAAGAAGAAAGAGTAAGAAAAATAATAACCAGAATAATGTTCAGCAGATTTCGTCAAACTCAAATCGACGAAATGTGTACAGTTCGTCGAGCTCAAGTCTACGAACTCCGAACGCAAACTTCTACTATAACAATTCTTTCAACTGCGATCGACAAAACTAGTATGGTTTGTCGACCAGAGATTGAAGAAAAGTGGGCCCAGAAAATGAATACTTTTATTCTCTGAGTGGAGTTCGACAAACTCATCCCCGTTCGTCGACCTCAGATCGACAAACGTACCAGAATTCGTTGACCCCAGTTTATAATAACATAAATTTTAATTACAACAGGATTTTTAATCAATTTAGACAGAAAAAAAATCCTTTTAACCAATGGATAATTCCACCAAGAAAATACCATCCTTTAGGTTATAAAAGTCAACCTGGATATTCATATATTACCAGCTTTAGTTATGTAAATTTTTAAAAAAGACCCAAGGTAACCTGGGTCAAGAATATCTAACTTGTTTTTGTGCAGGTGAAAGACTATCCTACCACAGAGGAACAGTGGTATCTGGATAGTGGTTGTTCAAAACATATGACGGGCATCAAGGACAATCTATCCAACTACAAGTCCAAGCTAGGTCCTAAAGTTGTTTTGGTGACTCTAACTGTGGCCATACTAAAGGCTATGAAGATGTAAAGATTGGAGTGGTCACATTCAAGAAAGTAGCTTATTTAAGTGGATTAAAGCACAACCTGATTTCTATTAGTTAACTCTGTGATGAAGGGTTTCAGGTATCATTTGATAAATCCACTTGCATTATTTCTTCTTCTTACAATATAATTATTTTAACTAGCTCTAGAGTAGGAAATATCTACATAGTTAATTTCAAATCAGCAAAAACAGAAATTTGTTTGTTTAACCAAACTAGTAACTACAATGAACTTTGGCATAGGAAATTAGGACATGTTAACTTAAAAAACATTGTTAGGTTATCTAAAGACAACCTTCTTAGAGGATTTCCTTCTTATCCTTACAAGAAGGAAAGCCTTTGTAGGGCATGTCAATTAGGCAAGCAAACTAAAAAAAATTCAAGTCACTTAACAAGAGTGATTCACCTAGGATTTTGTATTTGCTCCACATGGATCTTTTTGGACCCATTACTGTACAAAGCCTAGGAGGGAAGTCTTATACCTTAGTGATTGTTTATGACTTCTCAAGGTTCACTTGGGTGTTCTTCGTGAGAAATAAGTCAGATAACTTCAAGGTTCATACTGATTTTCTCAAGAGCATACAGATTGAGTACTCTACTCTAGTTGCATTAATCAGAAGTGATCATGGTACTGAGTTTGAGTCTTTTCTTATGCAAGAGTTTTGGGATAAGGAAGGTATCAGGCCTTGTTTCTCTGCTCCTAGAACTCCTCAACAAAATGGGGTAGCTGAAAGGAAAAATAGAACACTCATTGAAGCTGCAGACACATTAATTATAGATGCTCACCTGCCCTTATCCTTTTGGGCAGAGGTTGTGAGCACAGTAAACTATGTCCTGAACAGGAGTTTGATACACAAACTTAAGGGAAAGACCCTCTATGAACTATTCAAAGGGAAGAAACCTAAAGTAGACTATTTTAGAGTATTTGGTTGTGTCTGTTACATCCATAACAATAATAAGAAATACATTAGAAAGTTTGAAGCCAAAGCTGAAGTTGGAATTTTTCTTGGATATTCCCAAGTAAGCAAGGCTTATAGTGTATATAATAAATCAACCATGAAAAATGGAAGAGTCTGTTCACATTTCTTTTGATGAGACTAACATGTTTTATAAGGAGAAGATAGCTTCTACCAGTGAAACCTTATAGGTATCTAACATGTGTGAGAAGCTGGATGAGTTGACCCTCACCAATAAGGCTGTTACACATCCTTCTCCACATATTGCAGAAGAAAGTGATGATGAAGATACTGAATTTAATGGAGAGCCAACAACAGCTAACTTAATTCCACCAGAGGAATTAACTCCCCAAGCTGTTGTTGAACCAACTCCACCAACTAATTCTATCATACTTAGAGATCATCATATATCTCAAGTAATAGGAGACATATCAATAGGTGTGCAGATAAGGCATCAACTCCACTAGGATGTGATGCATGACGGCTTCATATCTCAAATTGAGCCTCAATCTATCAAAGATGTTGAGCAAGATCTACACTGGATCATTGCTATGCAAGAGGAGCTCAACTAGTTTGTGAGATGTAGACTTTGGGACTTAGTTCCAAGACCCAAAGACTACCCAATCATTGGAACTAAGTGGGTATTCAGAAATAAACTTGATGCCCAGGGCACTATCATAAGGAACAAGGCAAGGCTTGTAACTCAAGGCTATAGGCAAGAGGAAGGCATTGACTATGATCAGACATTTGTCCCTATTGCAAGGCTTGAGGCTATAAGAATCTTCCTTGCATATGCTACCTTCAAAAAGTACAAAGTCTATCAAATGGATGTCAAGAGTGCATTTCTAAATGGAGAACTCAAAGAGGAAGTATATGTGGAGCAACCATCAGGTTTTATCTCTCCAACTAATCTCTCTCATGTCTTTAGATTGCATAAAGCTCTCTATGGTCTAAAGCAAGCTCCAAGAGCTTGGTATGAGACCTTAGCTAGCTTCTTATTAGAGCATAAATTTTCTAGAGGCATGGTAAATAGGACTCTTTTTATTAAGCATCATAAAGATAAAATCTTGTTAGTACAAATTTATGTAGATGATATTATATTTGGCTCAACTGATCCCAAACTATGCAAAAGGTTTTCTGACCTTATGCATTCAAAGTTTGAGATGAGTAGTATTGGTGAACTTTCATACTTCCTTGGTTTCCAAGTGAAGCAATTGCCTGATGGCATCTTCATATCCCAATCCAAGTATGCTAAGGAGCTAATCAAAAGGTTTGGGATATCAGATGCCTCAGCAAATAAAACACCCATGGCTACCAATGCTGTGGTTGACTCTGAGGAACATGGAAAGCCTGTTGATCAGAAATTGTATAGGGGCATTGTTGGTTCCCTATTGTATCTCACAGCAAGTAGGGCAGACATAATGTTTTCTACATGCCTTTGTGCTAGGTTCCAAGTTAACACTAAAGAATCTCATCTTATTTTCCTTAAAAGAATTTTAAGATATATAAAGGGTTGCCCAAATCTAGGACTTTGGTTCCAACTGAGTCAGAGTTTGAGTTGACTGGATACTCAGATGCTGACTTTGCTGGATGTAGAGTGGACAGGAAGAGCACATCAAGAACATGCAAGTTCCATGGTGCTAGACTTGTCTCTTTGTTTTGCAAAAAGCAAACATCTATGTCTATATCAACAATAGAAGCTGAGTACATAGCAGCTGGCAGTTGCTGTTCACAGATGCTGTGGATTCAAAACCAATTTCTAGACTATGGATACAACTTAAATAATTCAACCTTACTCTATGATAATATAAGTGCAATTTCTATTGCTCGGAATCCAGTTCATCATAGTAGAACTAAGCATATAGAGATAAGGCATCATTTCATTAGAGAGTGTGTGGACAAAAAGAAAATTAATCTTGTCTATATCTACACTGATTTGCAAAGAGCAGACATCTTCACCAAACCCTTGGATGAAAGAAACCATCTGTTCTTCCTAAATCAGCTTGGTATGATTAATGGAGAAGCTTTAATTTAACTTTCTGTTTGTGGTCGAAGAATTTGCCACAGTTCGTTGACCTGAGATCGACGAACTGAGAAAAGTTCTTGAGAAAATTCGTCGACCTGAGATCAACGAACTCTCTGTGTGAGTCATTTTTGTCGACCAGAGATCGATGATCTGTCTTCAGAAATTTTTCATCGACCTGAGGACGACAAAAAGTTTTCCCTTCTTCAGACTGAGATCGACGAACTCTTTTGTCGATAAAATATTTCGTCGACCTCAGATCGAAGAATTTTTCTTTTTTGCAGGACAGAGTTTGTCGTTTCATATTCCGAAAAACCTTATATCTAGGTTTTCTTCGAGCTCCATCCCGCGCTTTAAGTTCCCTTGCACTTGATCTCTCTGTTTCTTTGTTGTAGGTGATCATGGAGATTCCAGCAAGCGCTCTTGTAGCAATGAAATTCGACATGGGTTTCGACATAGATTTCGAGTCATTCCAACACTCAGACCAGATCTTCCTTGACATCCTAAAATTGTTTGAAGATTTACAGTTGAAGAGTCTTATGACTACCAGGATGAAGATTGCGGCGACAGAAATCATAGAATGGGTCTTCACTCTATCGACTCCAGATGTTGATACGTTGATCGGGATAATATCGGGTAATGCCGTTTCATTTACCCCTGATGTTCTAACTGAAATTTTTGGTTTACTGAATGTAGAAGAGGAATTAGAAATCGACACTGCTGAATTTGATGAGATGTTGATTCGAATATATTATTCTGGAGACACCCCTAACAATTGCTAAATAAACATCTATCTGCAGACTATAAGTTTCTGGCAGATGTTGTAGTAAAAGTACTGCTGGGCAAGCACACTGCCCATGATTACATTACTAGACAACAGTTTCTAGTGATGTGCGCAGTGGTGAACAAGAAGGCCGCGAACTAGGCCAAAATCATGTTTGAGTCGATTAAGAAGAAAAACACCAATAAAGAAGTGTGTTTTGGAATAAGTCTTGGAATCTTCCTTCAAACCAAGCCTGCTGAATCACTGGTCTCCCCGACCATATTCATTAATGCCTCCAAGAGGCTTACTTGCGCCTTATTTGGTAGGTGGGAGAGGAATATCTCTAAGCCATCCAAGGCTTCCTCTTACAGACCTTCTTAGGGTATAAGGGCTGCTCCAGCCACTCCCCACCCTGCTGAGGATGTTTCCATTCCCCCTCCACCTCCCCCTATTCAAACTCCCTCAACAAACCTCCAGCATTTTTCTACATCTCAAGAACATCAACCAACACCTCCTGCTTCCCCAATTCATATTCATTCACCAGTTCACTCACCAGTTCATTAACTTATTCATTCTCCAGTACATCAACCTTCACCACATCAATCCCCTCAACATCAGCATTCACCTATTCAATATCTAGTACATGCTAATACATCAGAGCATGTTACTCCTCCTCTATCTCCTCCTCCTTCACATCTTACTGACATCCCCCTTCATAACCTATCATTCATACCAACATTCAATTAGTTATCATTCCATCTATAATCACCCCTTCATTCCCCATCATCAATAGATGAACCAATGCCAGATTCCTCACCCTCTCATCCATCATCATCCACATTCAACCCATCTATATCCACTCAAACCCCTCTTTAATTCATGGACATATATTCCTTCCCCATTTCATCTATTCTGCAATCCATTACACCTCTCTAAAACAACTTATAGCAGAGGCTATTTCACCTCTTGTTGCTTCCATTTCTTCTCTTGCTGCCCAACTTTCTTCCCCCTCTGTCCCTCCTTCTTCAGTTAGGGGCCTGGTTCCAATACTTACTGAAACTAGGCAGGGGGAGATGCTCAATGAAGAAGCAGCTCCAGTAGCAGCAGAAACAGTAGCAATAGTAACAACACCAGTAGAGTTTGAAATAGCAACAACAACAACAACAGTAGCAGTAGAGTTTGTTGATACTGATATACAAGATGCAGATGCAGTTGAATCCTTGGTTATTCTTTCTGAAGATTGTTCCATTTCTCTAGTAGTTGAACTGAAGTCAGTTCTAGATTCTACTGACCTCTTATATAAAAACATTCTTTTATTTATTTGTCCCAAGTATTGCACAGATACTATTTGCTATACAGCTCCAGTTAATACAAAAACTCTTCAGGCCATTCAGGCATGGTTTGCAACTAACATGGTTGTGGAACCTGTTGGCCCAACCTATGTAATGGATGATAGTCCAATACCAAGTCTAAATGATTTAATTGCACAGGATATTGCACTAGAGATTGAACAGATGCAAAATGATCCTGAGTTGAATAATTTTCTTCGGACTGATAAAGACTTAGAAGATTCTCAGTTGATTACAGAGATTGTTGTTCCTTCTGCAGTTGTTCTACCTCCAGCTCCTCCTCAAGCAGATAAACAGATTTCAAAGCAAACATTAGAAGAAATAGATGATTTATATGATAATCCTCCTAGATCATCTGATGATGATGAGGATTCAGAAGATGATTCTGATTTTGATACTTCCAATAGATCCAAATCAAAGAATAGGAAAGCTCCAGGAAAGGCTGTTCCCAAGCTCAATCAAGATAATGATATTCCCTATTATATTTTGCACAACATTCCTCTTACTATAACAACTCCTCATTGTATGAGACTGTTTAGGAACCAAGCTAAAGCACAGAAGAAGAAGAAGAGGTCTGGATCTTATCCAGTGAAAAAATTCAGGAAAGATCCACCTCCTCCTCCTCCTCCTCCTCCTACTGCAGGAGCTTCAGGCAATCTTGCAAGGTCTACTTCCAGTGCTTCTCAACCTCCCAAGCCAGCTCATCATCAGTATTCAAGATAATCTTCTTAACCAGCTCCTTCTTACTCAAGACAATCTTCCAGACTAGCTCAAAGACAATCTTCCATTCCTCCTGGAAAATACAGTGAATACAGGCCACCAAATTCCTATTATGCTAAAAAATCTGTAAAGAATTATCCTTCAACAAATTATCAGCAACTGTCTGTTATTTTCAAAAATCCTCAAATGATTACTCAAGATGATTCAGCTGATCCAAGATATGAACCAGAGCTTGATCCAAATTTCAGGATGGCTAGATTCCATGAACTGATAGGCTTATCTCAGATAAATAAGGCAAATATAGAAGGAAATGATCCATCACAATTTACAACTATGTCTTCTTTCAGACATAAAGAGCTTGAAAAGTTTGAGTTAGACAAAGAATTATTTGATCCAAATGCTTATATGTAGGTTCACCTAGAAGCTGTTGTGCCTAGAGCTTCTACTGTAACTATTCTGGGAGCTCAAGACCTGAAGATGTTTAAGCAAGAAGCAGAAGATCCTCTCAGACTAATAGTGTTCATTAAATCTTCTTCTGCTCCTCTTCCAGACAGGCTCTAAAACTATTTTTATTCTCTGTGGATATTCTTTCTATCTGCTGAATTATTTTTCATTCTGTCAGATATTTTCTTTAATGTTGTATGTTTGTATTTTCTTTTTTGTGCATTATACTTAGTGACCTCACCCAAATAGGGGGAGATTTTTGGATTCCTAGTTGGATTTGGGCTAGGTTCACAAATTTAGGTTGAGTCTGACCCACCTTGCATAGCCAGGGTCAAGTCTAGTACTCCTATAGTATAGGCTAAGTCATTAAGTTCAACCTTCTTGGACCAGCCAGCAGAGGACCTGAGAAGACTCAGACTTAGAAATTTTCAGAGAACAATTTGATCAGTTCGAAGTTCTTCAAACTCAGCTCGACGATCGTCGATCTCAGATCGACGAACTCAGAGTTAATTCTCTGAGTTGAGCTCGACAATATTCGAGCTCAGGTCGACGATTAGTTTTCTTCAGACAGATTCTCAGCTCGACGAACTCAGAGTACAGATTTGGCAAGTCATTCTCAGTATGCAGTTCGCAGAGCTCAGGTTGACGAACTGGAATTCTTAGGTCGACGATCTTGGATCACAGGTCGATGAATTATGTTCAGTGATCAATGATATCTGTCCAGTTCCTAAATAAGAAGTTTTCTTCCTTCTATTCTTTTATTTCTATATTAATAGCAGTATTATTCCTGAGTAATTAATGCTTATATTCCTCTGAATATAGTCGTTATTGGAAGCATTAATTATGGTATTCATCAGGATATTTACTTGCTTATTTTATTAAGAGACAGTTGGGGAAACTCATTAATGATATATTCCAGCCGTTTGTATTCTCCAGATCAGCCAGCAATTACGGCAGTAATTCAAATTTCAAAGGAGAAACTATTGACTGAGAATATAAAAAGAGATTTTTGTCTTTTAGACAAGAACATAGAAGGAACCACCAGAACTTACAGAGAAAATATACAGCACTGAGATAGACTAATCTTATAGAACACTCTCTCACACACACACAGTGCAAAAACTCTCTGTGTTTCACCTTGTCAAGTCTGAAGACAGAAGAAGAACAATCATCACAATCAAGATTCTTATTCAAGCTTCACTTCCAGGAACATTCAAGACAACAAAAATTTATTCAGTCAGAAAAGTTCTAGGATTGCTTTCAGACAAGGCTGAAGACCTACACCCTGAAGCAAAGCTCCATTCTTCCTGATCCATCAATATCTTAGGGGGAGCTTTGTCAACATCAAAGATCCACTAGTCTTCTCCATTGATTAGAGAAAGAGAAGTCACCATCACCTCCTCTCTAAAGGAAGTGGTGTTTTGAAAGTTATCTTTTTACTTATGTTCATGTTTTAGAATATTGTAACATTTTGTTCCTTGATTATATGACTTGTATCATGTAAGGTTTGAGAAGATGCGCTTGGTATTGAACTATAGAACCATGGTTTTTATTGAGTCATGTAATCTTAAGTTATCCTCACAATCGTGCTAATCAAAGAGGAACGTTGATTGCCGAGTTAAGATTGCCATATCGATTAAAGTACATTTGAGTTCTATAAATGTTGATAAATGATTATCGTTTAATCATATGAGTTTGTATGTGTGTGATTTCATACATATTGAGAGTTACCTATTTTATGTTGTAGCATTATGTGGAATGTGTTAAGTATCAATAATGCTTTAATGTGTCTATTAAGTTGGAGATACAAGATGTGTAGATTTAACGTGTCAGTGTGGGCAACGTGATTATAGTTGAAAACTATCCTCTGATAATGATATATACTATGATTCGTTGTTCATACTTACGCGTAGGAAATTTTCACATCGAAATATCATATCGTCCCCAAAATATTTTGGTAATGATATAGTCGGGCCCCTTGGCCGAGTGAGGTTGTATAACATGCATTATAACTAACGTAGTTATAAATACAACTCACTTGTGAGACCAAGAAAGAGAAATATAGTGCGAAATGACACAGTCCCAGTTTGCACAATATTTATGATATCATGTGACAAAGAAATAGACACAGGTCGTTCATTGCGTTACCTAGTTACCATGTTATTGGGGCGACTATAATGCAGTGACAAAGTCTCTTATAGTCAATAATATAGGATGTTATATTATAGCCTTGACGACATGGTTCCTCTTTAAGGTCGCACCAAATGAACGGGAACAGCATCCGTTCGGCTTATTTGGGGTATTTGATTTATGGAATATTTAATCTAAGTACTATAGTAAGTGTGAACATCTAATGTCGTGACTCGACATGCTTAGATAGAATTCCTGTGTGACTATCAAAAAGAAATATTATGACGGAGCGAGTCGTCGTAATCATTTTGTAGGAGTGCACAGTAATTGGTATTATGGGATTATATATATATATGTAAGTATTTATATATATAAGTATATATATATGTGTTATATATATATATGTAAATATATATAAATATATGTATATTATATATATAGTGATATATATATAAGTTTATATGAATATATATAAGAGATAAAAAAACCAAGCAGAAGGGGTAAAAAGACTTCACGGGTTTTCTTTTTGTCTAAACCTAGTCGCAAGGAAGAAGGAGAAGGGGTTTTTGCGATCTGCTTCCAGCCGCCATCGTCGTGCAGCCCCCTGCTTCGCCATCGGGAAAGCTTGACGCCGGCATCGCCGCCCACTGCTCCATCGTCGGGCAAGCTTGCTGCCACAAAAACCTCGGTAGCCCGCAGCTCCATCGCCGGGCAAGTTTGCCGCCGCCCTTGCCCTGTAGCTCGCTGACCCTAGGTGCTTCTTCCCGGTCGGCCGCAGCTTGTGTGGTGGCTTGAGTCTGCTCCTGCTCCTCAACGGTTTTAGATCCCTCTCCTTTTTTCTCTTCTCTACTCGGCGACTAGTGTGGTTCGGCCACTTGGAGTCATCGGTGCAAGAGGAGAGAAGTTCTGAGCTAGTGTTTCTATTCCCGGTCAACGGAATAGAGATTTGACGCTGTTCGGATTCAAGGTGAACCAAGAGGCGAGGCGATCAGCCTCGTTGTTGCGGTGGGATCGCTATCATTTTCTCCGGCGCGTCTTCCTCTTCCGCCTAGAGATTGTTCTCTAGAGGTATAATTTCTAACGCCTGTGATGGATTAGATGTGATGAGTTAGGGTTTATTTTTGTTAAGCCTGTTTTGGATTGCTTTGGGATATCCGATCCTTGTGTGTTGTATGGTGTTTGGATTTTTTTTTTAAAATCGCCCCACCATCGCACGTGAAATCCTACAGTGGTATCAGAGCCAGGTTGGATATCTCATTTCAATGTAACTCCTTCGTTGCTAGTTTTGGTGCCTAATGGTTTGGATTTGCTATGTCCTAGCCCTTTTGATTCATATTGCATAATCCACTGTAGTATGGATTATGAGGAGATTATTTTTTTTTTATTTAAAATGATCTGGATGAATCATGAAGGGTTGAGTACATGGGCTTATCCAATGTTAGGATTCCGACTAGCGGGTTTTATTCTTTCTTTGGCATTCTTTTTATTTTGCAAACTCTGGAATGTAATTGTTTGTGATGGATGTATTTTTAGAATACCGTGAGTTAGCCTATTTTTGAAATTCCTCCATTCCCTGGTGGAATGCGAAGTGAAAAATTTAAGATGTTTTCCTCTTCATTTTATCCACCTAAGCTAGTGATCCTGGAAGAGCATGAGTGTGATTCTAATCACTAGATATGGTGGAACATGTGTGAGCTTCATATTGGGCCACAGAAGATTAAATCTGTGTGAGGCACAATTTACTCTTCTTGTGGGAATACTGCGTCCACACTAGTTGGCCAATAAAATGAGTTTTCTTAAACAAGGTTTTCGAGATCTAGGCTTGAATATCTTGGGAAAAGGTTTTCATATTATTATGTTTTATTATTCAGAACATGAAATGATATGTTGTTCAAGAGTCATAAGGGTTAAGCTTTGCTTCAAGGTTATGATTGGTGCTTGTACCTACCTTTACAAACGAATGGATGAGTCCGCTTGTTTGGAAAGGATCTTGTGCGATGTTGTGTTTTTCTTGTCATAGCAATAGCAGTTTTTTATTTATATGAACTTAAAGTAAAATTTTGTTTTTCTCTTTTCTTTAGAATCATGTAAACCCTTCCAAATTTTCTGCATTCCATGATTGATAAGAGTCCTCTTGCAAATGAAGGTTCAAACTATTCTGATTGGATCCTCAAGTTGAACATCGTGTTGCGTTTGGAAAATCTCCAACAAATTCTGGATGGTAAATGCCCAGAAGTGAAGGAGAAAGACAAACCAACCGATGTTGAAAAGGAGGAACAAAAGAAGTGGAATGAACAATAGCGTGTTGTGCAAACTTTGATCTTGGCCAGCATTGGCGATCAGTTGCAAAGGAAATTTCTCGATACTCCCGCAAAGGAAATCATAGCGCAATTAGAGAAGATGTTCACCGATAGTGCTCGAAAAGAGTGCTATAAGACCACCATAGCACTCACAAGGTGCAAGATGATGGAGGGTGAATCTGTCTCAGTGCACTTCCTAAAGGTGCAGGGCTATCTAGAGAAATTAGAGAAACTAAATTCTCAACTCCCCGATTACATAGCTGAGGATATCATACTGGTGTCGCTTCCTTATTCCTATAAGGATTTCGTCATGCACTACCATAAGCGTGAAAGGAAGATGACCATGAATGAACTCCACAATACCCTCAAAACTGCTGAGGTGGACATGGGCAAGACAAAGGCTAATTCTATCTTGGCCGTTGCGTCGAGTAGCAAGAAGCCCTTTAAGAATAAAGGCAAAGGTGCAATCAAAAATTCAAGTAGAGGTTTCCCTTCAAAAGGCAATAAGGGAGGAGCTCATGTGAGCAACTCCAAGGGAAGCAAGGTGAAGAACTCTCCTACAGATCTCACCGAGTGTTTCCATGTCCATGTAAAGGGACACTACAAGATGAACTGCCCCAAGTACAAACGGGACTTGGATGAAGGCAAGATTGAACGCAAGCGCCCTAAAGGTATATATGTTATTGAACTGAATTTAAACTTGACCACAACTATCCTTGATTGGATAATTGATACCGGATCATGTGCTCACTTAGTTTCTAATGTGCAGTCACTAAGGGATAGAAGAATGCTCTCGAAAGGAGAGGTTGTGCTGAAGATTGGGAATGGTGCAAGAATCTCCGCGGTTACAGTTGGCACCCTAGACCTTCATTTATCTAGTGGTTTAGTTTTAATTTTGAAAAACGTTTATCATGTCCCTTCTATTTTGAGAAACATTATTTCTGTATCATGTTTAGATGCAGAAGGTTTTCGTTTTGTGATTGTTAATTCGCAAATGACAATTAAGAAGGATGGTTTATTTTATGCAAATGCTATTATTTCCAATGGTTTGTATTTGCTTAATATAGTTGAGGATAAACATGTAATGAATATTAATAACAAAAAACTCAAGATATCTCATATGAATGAGACACTCTTATGGCACCATCGTCTTGGTCACATGAACGAGAAACGCATAAGGAAATTGCATCAATCAAATCTTTTAAACTCGTTTGATTTAGATGCAATTGGGACATGCGAATCATGTTTAGCTGGAAAAATGACCAAGACACCTTTCAGCAAGAAAGGTGCAAGAGTGAATAACTTGTTGGAATTGATACATTCAGATGTATGCGGTCCAATGAGTACGAGTGCAAGAGAAGGTTATAGGTACTTCATTACCTTCACGGATGATCATAGCCGATATGGCTATGTTTATCTCATGAGGCATAAAAGTGAATCCCTTGAAAAATTCAAGGAGTACAAAAATGAAGTAGAGAACCAACTTGACAAGAGAATTAAGATCTTGAGAACTGATCGTGGAGGTGAGTACATGAGCAACATGTTCACTACTTACCTAAAGGAGTGTGGTATTGTACCACAACTAACTCCACCTGGCACCCCGCAGTGGAATGGTGTCTCCGAAAGGAGAAATCGAACCCTGCTTGACATAGTCCGTTCCATGATATGTCAGACCGATCTACCTTTATATTTTTGGGGCTACGCACTTCTTTCTGCAACTCTCACTTTAAATATTGTTCCAACAAAATTTGTTGATAAAATTCCATATGATGCATGGTTTGGAAAACCGCCTAGTTTATCGTTCCTTAAGATTTGGGGTTGTGAGGCATATGTAAAACGTATGTAATCGACAAAGTTAGAACCCAAAGCGGACAAGTGTTTTTTTATAGGATACCCTAGAGAAACTAAAGGGTATAGTTTTTGGCACAAGTCAACAAATACTATATTTGTAAAGAAAGGTGCTACATTCTTGGAGAAAGAGTTTCTTGAAAGGATGAAAGGATGTGATTGTAGGATAATACTTGAGGAAACTCAAGAGGACCTACAAGGATGTGATCATGATATGAATTTTGATATTCAAGATGATCACGAGCTATCACATATAGTTCCTTTTCTCAGTGGGAGTGTGGCCAATCCACCTCCACAAATTCATGTTGAGGAGCTTCGCAATGCGCCACCAGGCAATTGTTTGGCTCGTGTTGAACATGAATTAATTCCACATGAGGTTGTAGAAGAAATTCGAGAGCCTCAAGGTGAACGGGATGAGCAAAGAGAACTCAGAAGGTCTACCAGGGTAAAAAGAAAGCCCGACCTTTACATGGGTTTTCATGATGTATTGGTAATAGACACTGAAGATCCCCTGACCTATGAATAAGCATTGGGAAGGGAAGATTCAGAGGCCTGGATAGAGTCCATGAGATCCGAAATGCAATCCATGTATGACAATCAAGTATGGGACTTGGTTGACCTTCCTGATGGAAAGAAAGCCATTCCCAACAAATGGATTTTCAAGAGGAAGATGGACATGAATGGGAACTTGACAACCTACAAAGCAAGGCTTGTAGCAAAAGGTTTTAGCCAATTCCAAGGGATTGACTACGATGAAACCTTCTCGCCGGTTGTAATGTTCAAAACAATTCGGATCATGTTGGCTATCGCCGCCTTCCATGATTATGAAATATGGCAGTTGGACATCAAAACAGCTTTCCTAAATGGAAAACTAGTTGAGGAGGTATACATGTTACAACCTCAAGGTTTTGAAAATCCGGAAAATATCGAAAAAGTATGTAAACTTCAGAGGGCCATTTATGGTTTGAAGCAAGCATCAAGGAGTTGGAACAAACGCTTTGACGATGAGGTTAAAACTCTCGGTTTTATTCAAAGCAAGGAAGAACCTTGTGTATACAAGAAGGTTAGTGGGAGTCACGTCATATTTTTGATTTTGTACGTAGATGATATATTATAAATGGGCAATCATATACTTATAATGGAACAAATAAGAGACTCATTGAAAACTATCTTTTCAATGAAGGACATGGGACAAGCTTAATATATCTTGTGGATCAAGATATATAGGGATAGGTCTCGAAGACTCATTAGCCTGAGTCAAAGTATTTACATTGACAAAGTCTTAGAAAGGTTTCATATGGAAAACTCTAAGAAGGGAAATGTGCCAATGAAGACATCTTTACAGTTGGGCAAGTCGCATTGTGCCTCCATGCACACGGACATTGAATACATGAAGAATGTCCCCTATGCTTCAGCCATAGGCTCCATCATGTATGTCATGACTTGTACAAGACCGGATATTGCATATGCCCTGAGCATAACGAGCCGACATCAAGCTTCACCCGGTCCTAATCATTGGACCGCTATCAAAAATATTCTTAGGTACCTGAAAAGGACCAAGAATAAGTTTCTTGTTTTTGGTGGGGATAAGGAACTAGTTGTAGAAGGCTACACGGATGCTAGTTTCATGACAGATCCGGATGACAGGAAATCTCAATCTGGGTTCGTTTTCCTTCTGAATGGTGGAGCCGTGAGTTGGCATAGTTGGAAACAATCAACTACTGCTGACTCGACCACCGCAGCAGAAGTCATGGCAGCTGCGGAAGCTAGCAAAGAGGGAGTATGGATAAAGAAATTCCTCGAAGAACTTGGAATTGTTCCATCAAGTTAAGTGTAACACCCCTATCCGTCACATAGCATATAGCAGTAGGTCCGGCCGGGGCCCGACGCCATATACTACGGACAGACCGGTTGGTTACGCGTTGAAACCACACAACCAATCAGAGCATCCTACACAACACCTAGCGGAAGCAATTTAATTAAGTTGCAAAAAGATAAGAACCCAGCCACAGAGCATGAATGTCCACTATAACCCAGGAATGAGTACATACACAAAAGAGTTCACGGCCTTAAGGCCTTACAAAAGTGTTCGCTTAACAAGATAGCGTCTTTCATACATCGGCGCGCAGGCCGGCCATACAAGAATATGAAAAAGCTAATAACTAAGCCTTCGAGGGCTGTCGCTGCAACTTGGGCTTTAGCCCGCTATTTGCCGCTTGGCTCCGCAACAGCACCTGCAGAAACAACCCACCCAAGTGGTGGCAATACAAAAGGGCAACGGTCAGCAAGAGCTGACCAAATTATAACGACCCCGTCCCATTTCTCGGGACGGCGGTGCTCCTTCCCTGCATATAAAACTATCATAGCAATTCTATAGAGTATTATATTCGCCACAAGTGTCGGCACGCACGGCCGTACACTCCGTGCTCTCAGGGCACTAATCGGTGAACCCGGTCCGGACCCAGTCCGACACCGCGATTCCACCACCATCCCTCGGATGGCAACACTCGTGAGCATTTAGCCCTTTCAGCCGAAGCCTAGGCCCATTTCCAGCCCCCCGGGAAGTCCCATGTACTTTAGGTCGCTTCTACCGAGACCACTTGGAATGGGTAGAGTTCCACCCGCCCGTTGCTCACTTCACCACGGCCATTTAGCCATCGGTGCGGGCCAAGTTTCTCCTCATTCCCACAATCGATCAAAACACGCACATAACCCCGTTATGTACCGATTTGCCCTCCAAGGCAACATCGCGGCGGCAATGCGATTCCGCCCAAGCTTTCCGGGTGCGCCTCGAGGTTAACCCCCAAGGATCCCTGTATGCAATCTACCGCGTAGAATTTTCGGAAAACTAAATTCACCGGCGCGGAGTCTTCTCCGGCCATGCAATGCAAACATCACCGATCCGGGTTAAACCCGAATAGGCTTCACACACAATGCCTACGCCCGTACTCCGATTCCGGGCTCTAACAACGGGGACTTTACATATCTACCCGAAGGGATTCCGCGCCTCAACGCTCACTCGCGAGAGGGGGATTTCCCCATGCATAGAAAGAAGGGCGACTACACATGCCCTATGAAGAGGATCGTTACCCTCGCATTTTTCCGCGGCGCCATGAAGATGTAGTCGGATGGAAAGCTTCGCCTCGCCCTTGCCTTCGAGGATCCGGACTCGGATCGCGAATCGGTGCTTCACAACTCCTCCGGCGGCCGGATCTTGGGCTCCTCCTTCCTCTTGCTCTCCCTTCTCTCTAAACACCTAGAGAGAGAGTGGACCAAAGAAAAGTGAGGATTCAAAGCCCTAATCCCGGCTAATAACCCCCCAGGAGCAGCCCCCACCGTCGGATCCAGATCCAAGGGAACGAACGGCCGAGATTAGATCCAAAATCCCAAAAACTGGGCCGAACACGGCTTGACACACGGCCGTGTGCCTGGCCGTGTAGCTCATTCGCCGATCGACACGGGTCCTGACACGGCCGTGTGCCACGGGCCGTGTTACCTGGAGCTTCAGGACGATCGTCGGGCTTCCAGAACACGGCTTCGAACATAGCCGTGTTCGAGGCCGTGTGCCCCACACACGGCTTGAGACACGGCCGTGTGTCTCAGGCCGTGTACCTCTCTGACTCGAGACAGCACAAAACACAATAAATCCCTGAACACGGGTAGGCACACGGCCGTGTGCCTGGCCGTGTGCCCCTGTTCAGATCTCCAAAAGAGCCGTTTGATCGCCCCGCGATCATCTCCGAGGTTGGGGTCTTACAACTCCCTCCCCCTTAAGAGAATTTCGTCCCGAAATTAAGAACAGAGACTACACAAAAGAATAAACAAATCGAGTACCTGAGGGGAACAACTCGGGGTACTACTCGCGCATTGTCTGCTCTCGCTCCCAAGAGAGCTCCTCACGCCCGCAGTTATCCCAACGGACCTTCACCATTCTGATTTCCTTGTTCCGAAGCCGCTTGACTTCGGAATCCTCAATAGATATGGGCTTGACTTTCGTTGTCAACACTTCCTCAACCGGTACTTGATCAGCCGCGATCACCTGCGAAGGCTCTTGCACCGCCTTCCGCAACACAGAAATGTGGAACACATCATGTAATCCACTCAACTCCACTGATAGCTTCAAACGGTATGCCACTTCGCCGACTCGCTCCAGGACCTCAAACGGCCCAAGGTATCTCGGACTCAACTTTTTCAAGCGTCGAATCCGTGAGACACCCTTGAACGGCTTGATCTTCAAGTACACCCAATCGCCTACCGCGAACTCCACGTTCCAGTGCTTGGCATTGTAGTACTTCGCCTGCCGGTCCTGAGCGATTAACAAGCGCTCCCGAATGATTCGCACTAACGAGGTAGCACTCTCCACCTCCTGCTTCTTGTACAACCTTGCCTCACCCGCTTCAAGCCACGATAACGGCGTGCGACACTTCCTACCATACAGGGCCTCGAAGGGCGCCATTTGTATACTCGCTTGGTAGCTGTTGTTGTATGCGAACTCCACCAAATAAAGATGGTCTTCCCAATGCTTCCCGAAGTCTAGAACACACATGCGGAGCATGTCCTCCATCGTTCTATTAACCCTCTCGGTCTGCCCATCCGTCTGCGGATGGAAAGCTGTACTGAACTTTAACTTTGTTCCCAACATCTGCTGCACCAACCTCCAATCATTTGACGTGAACCGCCCATCGCGATCACTCACAATGCTACGAGGCACACCATGCAGCCTAACAATATTGTCAACGTATAACTTCGCCAATTTCTCCACTGGATCATCCTTCCTATGCGGAATGAAATGCGACACCTTAGTTAGCCGATCTACGATCACCCAGATGGCGTCGTTCCCCTTCTGCGACCTTGGCAACCCGTGCACAAAGTCCATAGATATATCGTCGAATTTCCACTCCGGTATAGGCAAGGACTTCAGAAATCCTCCCGGCTTTTGGCACTCCGCCTTCACCAAGGCGCACGTTTGGCATTTAGCCACGTACAACGCCACATCTTTCTTAAGCCCCGGCCACCAAAACAACTTCTTGAGATCACGATACATCTTCGTGCTCCCTGGGTGGATTGAGTACTTGGTATGATGAGCCTCGTACATCAACTCCGCCCGGAGGTTGCCCCCACATGGGACGCACAAACGATGATCCTTCCTTAATAACCCATCTTCTACCGAGAACTGGGAATTTGACCCATCCAGAGCGGCCTCCAAAAGCTCCTTCATGGAGTCATCTAACTCCAATGCCTGCCGAACCCGGTCAGCCAGGTCATACTGCACCTCTGTCCAGTTTAACATTGCTTTGGCGCTCGTCTGCTTGTCGACGCAACAGATCTCAAGCTCCTCCAACTCCCGCACTAGCCGCTCATCATGCACCAACAACCAGTTGGCTCGGGCGGGAGCCCTGCGGCTCAGCGCATCCGCAACTGCGTTGCCCTTCCCGGGTACATAATGTATTTTGAAGGTGTAGTCCCCCAGGAACTCCATCAACCTCCTCTGCCTCATATTAAGGTCTTTCTGATCCAACAGGTATTTTAGGCTCTTGTGATCGGTGTATATATCGACCCTTACTCCGTATAGGTAGTGCCTCCACAACTTGAGTGCAAATATCACGGCCGCCAACTCCAAGTCGTGCACCGGATAATTTCTTTCATGCACCTTTAGCTGACGCGATCCATACGCTATCATGCTACCATGCTGCAACAACACGCAGCCCAAACCGCTACCCGAAGCGTCGCTATACACCTCAAAGCCCTCGGTCCCACTCGGCGAACTAAGCACTGGCGCCGTGGTCAACCGCCTCTTCAGCTCCTCGAAAGCCTGCACGCACTCTTGCGTCCATAAGAATCTCTGATCCTTCCTGGTCAACTTTGTGAGAGGTAATGCTATCCGCGAGAAGTTCTCCACGAAGCGCCTGTAATAGCCGGCAAGTCCAAGGAAACTACGGACTTCCGCTACCGAAGACAACACAGGCCACTCCCGTATCGCAACTATCTTCGCCGGATCCACCGCTATACCTTCCCCACTCACTATATGACCCAGGAACGCTACCGAAGGTAGCCAGAACTCGCACTTGGAGAACTTTGCGTAAAGCTCATTCCTCCTCAAAGTCTCCAACACCAAATGCAAATGCTTGAAGTGGTCTTCTTCGCACTGCGAGTACACCAAAATATCGTCAATAAAGACGATCACAAAGCGATCCAGGAAATCTCTGAACATCCTGTTCATCAGATCCATAAACACTGATGGCGCATTTGTCAGTCCAAACGGCATGACCGTGAACTCGAAATGCCCATACCTCGTACTGAACGCCGTCTTCGGGATATCACACTCCCTGATCCTCAGCTGATAGTACCCCGACTTCAAGTCCAACTTGGAGTATACTGATGATCCGACTAACTGATCAAAGAGATCATCAATCCTCGGGATCGGGTACTTGTTCTTCTCCGTCAACTTGTTCAATTCTCTGTAGTCAATGCACAGCCGCATACTACCGTCCTTCTTTTTAACGAAGAGGACCGGTGCGCTCCAAGGCGACGAACTTGGACGCACATAACCTTGCTCCATCAGTTCCTCCAACTGAACCTTCAACTCCGCCATCTCCTTTGGCGCCAATCTATAAGGAGCACGTGACACGGGTTTGGCACCCGGCACGAGCTCGATAGTAAAATCAATCTCTCGCTGCGGTGGGGCTCCGGGAAGGCTATCCGGGAACACATCGGGGTATTCGCAAACCACGGGGATGCTATCCAACGGGGACTTTGGCTCCACAGCCCCCACTATCGCAAAGAACAGCTCTGCACCAGCACGAACCGCCTTCACCACCTGAAGAGCAGACATTAATGTCTTGCTCGACCCCTTAAGCCCCTCGAAAGTAGTCTCCCGCCCTACACCCAGCTTGACCTCCTTACGGTCGCAATCGATCCAAGCCTTCTGCTCTGACAGCCAATCCATTCCAAAGATAACATCGAACTCTACCAACGGCAATAATGACGCTAGCAAGTCGAACTCTTGGCTCCCTATGTGAACCTTCACGGCGCACACTCTGTCCGCACGCATCGAGCACCCATTCGGCAGCAACACATCTAACTTGTCCGTCGCCATCGAAGAAGGGACTCCGATGCGCGATATAAACTGTTCGGACAAGAAAGAATGCGAAGCACCAGTGTCGAACAGTGCTCGTGCCGGACTATCGCTAATCACCACAAAGCCTAAGCAAAAGACATTAGCTTAACAAGCAATAGGTAATAGTATTCTCAAGTCAACTTGCATAAATTAACTCATACCTGTCACCACATCCGCTTGCTTGATGGCCTCCTGCTGGCCCAAGTTGTAGACTCTAGGCTGAGTCGGAGCATAGTGGGACGCGGTCGACTCCACCGCTTTGCCCTTTTCCTCGTAGGTGGCTCCTTGCTTCCTTTCGGACTTTGCGCGTCCACTCCAGCAGTCATGGGCAAAGTGCCCCGGCTTTCCACACGTGAAGCAAGCGCCCGGGGTCCGATGGGTAGTTGCCCCCGAGGCACCTGCAGAAGAAGCTGGACCCGATGTCTTAGCCTTCTTGAAGAATCTACGGTAGCCCGACTTCGATGTAGTCGGCGCCTTGAACTCTGATTTCTTGCCACCGGATTCCCTTTCTTTCTTCGCTTGCACGTTTCTCATATCCTTCTCCAAGGACCGGGCCGAACTGACCAGGGTCATGAAACCCTGCGTCTTGGGCCCCGACAGCAGCAACCTCAAATCATCCCTTAGCCCTTCATAAAAGCGGCTCGTCTTGCGCTCCTCGTCTGCGAAGGTAGCGCCGGCATATCTCCCCAACCGAGTAAACTCGTGGAGGTATTCATCAACGGTGCTATCACCCTGCACCAACTTCTGGAATTCGCTCTCTAGCGCAATCCTCTGCGCCGAGGGGAGGTATCGAGCCATAAATAGTCTCGCAAACTCCTCCATCGGGACTTCGGCCAATGGCCTTCCCCTCAACTGATGCAGCTCTAGGCCCTCCCACCACAGTCTTGCGTCCCCATCCAAAAGGAACGTCGCTATAGTGGTCTTCTGCCACTCTTCAGTTTGCGTCGCAGTCATCACCCTGTTGACCCTTGAGAGCCAATCCTCTGCTTGGGTCGGGGTTTCTGCCCCCGTGAACACTGGTGGGTGAAAGCCCATGACGTGCTTCAGTTGTCTTTCAGTTGCTCTCCTAGGCAACTCTGTCTCCAAAACTACTTGCTCAACCCTCCTTCGCTCTGCCGTCTGAACCGGTACTTGCTCCACAGCAGGAGCAGGCTGCTGCACCTGCCTTGCAGGCTGCGCATTTATCATTGCCATGACCGCTTCTGCCACCAATCTAATGGTCTCAGCAGACAAAGGTGTTGCAGGCGCATCGCTTGGCGCACTGCTCGCCTCAGAACCTGGCCGTTCAGACGGCCCAGCACCACTTCTGGTCACCTAAAATCGTGCAAAACACCGATAAGCGACCAAGAATTACTGCAAACAGCAATTATAGGAACACGCAGGTTCCTCAAACATGTGTATTTTCATTCCTAAGTGGACATTCATGGGTTCTTTTCATGTTATAACGATGACGCACACATGTGCTCACCACCCCTTAAAGTGAATTCGTCCACGAATTCATTTAAACTTGACCGAAACCAGAAGTCTGATACCAATTTGTAACACCCCTATCCGTCACATAGCATATAGCAGTAGGTCCGGCCGGGGCCCGACGCCATATACTACGGACAGACCGGTTGGTTACGCGTTGAAACCACACAACCAATCAGAGCGTCCTACACAACACCTAGCGGAAGCAATTTAATTAAGTTGCAAAAAGATAAGAACCCAGCCACAGAGCATGAATGTCCACTATAACCCAGGAATGAGTACATACACAAAAGAGTTCACGGCCTTAAGGCCTTACAAAAGTGTTCGCTTAACAAGATAGCGTCTTTCATACATCGGCGCGCAGGCCGGCCATACATGAATATGAAAAAGCTAATAACTAAGCCTTTGAGGGCTGGCGCTGCAACTTGGGCTTTAGCCCGCTATTTGCCGCTTGGCTCCGCAACAGCACCTGCAGAAACAACCCACCCAAGTGGTGGCAATACAAAAGGGCAACGGTCAGCAAGAGCTGACCAAATTATAACGACCCCGTCCCATTTCTCGGGACGGCGGTGCTCCTTCCCTGCATATAAAACTATCATAGCAATTCTATAGAGTATTCTATTCGCCACAAGTGTCGGCACGCACGGCCGTACACTCCGTGCTCTCATGGCACTAATCGGTGAACCCGGTCCGGACCCAGTCCGACACCGTGATTCCACCACCATCCCTCGGATGGCAACACTCGTGAGCATTTAGCCCTTTCAGCCGAAGCCTAGGCCCGTTTCCAGCCCCCCGGGAAGTCCCATGTACTTTAGGTCGCTTCTACCGAGACCACTTGGAATGGGTAGAGTTCCACCCGCCCGTTGCTCACTTCACCACGGCCATTTAGCCATCGGTGCGGGCCAAGTTTCTCCTCATTCCCACAATCGATCAAAACACGCACATAACCCCGTTATGTACCGATTTGCCCTCCAAGGCAACATCGCGGCGGCAATGCGATTCCGCCCAAGCTTTCCGGGTGCGCCTCGAGGTTAACCCCCAAGGATCCCTGTATGCAATCTACCGCGTAGAATTTTCGGAAAACTAAATTCACCGGCGCGGAGTCTTCTCCGGCCATGCAACGCAAACATCACTGATCCGGGTTAAACCCGAATAGGCTTCACACACAATGCCTATGCCCGTACTCCGATTCCGGGCTCTAACAACGGGGACTTTACATATCTACCCGAAGGGATTCCGCGCCTCAACGCTCACTCGCGAGAGGGGGATTTCCCCATGCATAGAAAGAAGGGCGACTACACATGCCCTATGAAGAGGATCGTTACCCTCGCATTTTTCCGCGGCACCATGAAGATGTAGTCGGATGGAAAGCTTCGCCTCGCCCTTGCCTTCGAGGATCCGGACTCGGATCGCGAATCGGTGCTTCACAACTCCTCCGGCGGCCGGATCTTGGGCTCCTCCTTCCTCTTGCTCTCCCTTCTCTCTAAACACCTAGAGAGAGTGGACCAAAGAAAAGTGAGGATTCAAAGCCCTAATCCCGGCTAATAACCCCCCAGGAGCAGCCCCCACCGTCGGATCCAGATCCAAGGGAACGAACAGCCGAGATTAGATCCAAAATCCCAAAAACTGGGCCGAACACGGCTTGACACACGGCCGTGTGCCTGGCCGTGTAGCTCATTCGCCGATCGACACGGGTCCTGACACGGCCGTGTGCCACGGTCCGTGTTACCTGGAGCTTCAGGACGATCGTCGGGCTTCCAGAACACGGCTTCGAACACAGCCGTGTTCGAGGCCGTGTGCCCCACACACGGCTTGAGACACGACCGTGTGTCTCAGGCCGTGTACCTCTCTGACTCGAGACAGCACAAAACACAATAAATCCCTGAACACGGGTAGGCACACGGCCGTGTGCCTGGCCGTGTGCCCCTGTTCAGATCTCCAAAAGAGCCGTTTGATCGCCCCGCGATCATCTCCGAGGTTGGGGTCTTACATTAAGCCCCCTTGAAATTGTTTTGCGACAATAGTGCCTCCATTTCTCAAATTAAGGAGCCAAGGTCGCATCACAAGAGAAAATACATGGATAGAAAGTATTTTGTAATGCGGGACTTCATCGAGGAAAGGAAGATTGCACTTTTATGGATAAACACTAACAACAACACAACTGATCCTTTCACCAAACCTTTATCTCAAGCTAAGGGCGAAATTCATTTCGAATCCATGGGGTTACGTGACCATGGAGAGTGGCTTGATAAATGATTTTAAGGTTGCTCCTTTCTTTTGTAGTTTCTATAATTTAAGAAACTTTGAAAACAAGTGGGAAACTGAAGGAAGTGGTGTTTTGAAAGTTATCTTTTTACTTATGTTCATGTTTTAGAATGTTGTAACATTTTGTTCCTTGATTATATGACTTGTATCATGTAAGGTTTGAAAAGATGTGCTTGGTCTTGAACCATAGAACCATGGTTTTTATTGAGTCATGTAATCTTAAGTTATCCTCACAATCGTGGTAATCAAAGAGGAACGTTGATTGCCGAGTTAAGATTGGCATATCGATTAAAGTACATTTGAGTTCTATAAATGTTGATAAATGATTATCGTTTAATCATATGAGTTTGTATGCGTGTGATTTCATACATATTGAGAGTGACCTATTTTATGTTGTAGCATTATGTGGAATGTGTTAAGTGTCAATAATGCTTCAACATGTCTATTAAGTTGGAGTTACAAGATGTGTAGATTTAACGTGTCAGTGTGGGTAACGTGATTATAGTTGAAAACTATCCTCTGATAATGATATATACTATGATTCGTTGTTCATACTTACGCGTAGGAAATTTTCACATCGAAATATCATATTGTCCCCAAATTATTTTGGTAATGATATAGTCGGGCCCCTTGGCCGAGCGAGGTTGTGTAGCATGCATTATAACTAACGTAGTTATAAATACAACTCACTTGTGAGACCAAGAAAGACAAATATAGTGCGAAATGACACAGTCCCATTTTGCACAATATTTATGATATCATGTGACAAAGAAATAGACACAGGTCGTTCATTGCGTTACCTAGTTACCATGTTATTGGGGCGACTATAATGCAGTGACAAAGCCTCTTATAGTCAATAATATAGGATGTTATATTATAGCCTTGACGACATGGTTCCTCTTTAAGGTCGCACCAAATGAATGGGAACAGCATCCGTTCAGCTTATTTGGGGTATTTGATTTATGGAATATTTAATCTAAGTACTATAGTAAGTGTGAACATCTAATGTCGTGACTCGACATGCTTAGATAGAATTCCTGTGCGACTATCAAAAAGAAATATTATGACGGAGCGAGTCGTCGTAATCATTTTGGTAGGAGTGCACAGTAATTGGTATTATGGGATTATATATATATGTAAGTATTTATATATATAAGTATATATATGTGTTATATATATATGTAAATATATATAAATATATGTATATTATATATATAGTGATATATATATAAGTTTATATGAATATATATAAGAGAAAAAAAACAAAGCAGAAGGGGTAAAAAGACTTCACGGGTTTTCTTTTTGTCTAAACCTAGTCGCAAGGAAGAAGGAGAAGGGGTTTTTGCGATCTGCTTCCGGCCGCCATCGTCGTGTAGCCCCCTACTTCGCCGCCGGGAAAGCTGGACGCCGGCATCGCCGCCCACTACTCTGTCGCCGGGCAAGCTTGCTGCCGCAAAAACCACGGCAGCCCGCAGCTCCATCGTCGGGCAAGTTTGCCGCCGCCCTTGCCCTGCAGCTCGCCGACCCTAGGTGCTTCTTCCCGGTCGGTCGCAGCTTGTGTGGTGGCTTGAGTCTGCTCCTGCTCCTCAGCGGTTTTAGATCCCTCTCCTTTTTTCTCTTCTCTACCCGGCGACTAGTATGGTTCGGCCACTTGGAGTCATCGATGCAAGAGGAGAGAAGTTCTGAGCTAGTGTTTCTATTCCCGGTCAACGGAATAGAGATTTGACGATGTTCGGGTTCAAGGTGAACCAAGAGGCGAGGCGATCGGCCTCGTTGTTGCGGTGGGATCGCTATCATTTTCTCCGGCACGTCTTCCTCTTCCGCCTAGAGATTGTTCTCTAGAGGTATAATTTCTAACGCCTGTGATGGATTAGATGTGATGAGTTAGGGTTTATTTTTGTTAAGCCTATTTTGCATTGCTTTGGGATATCTGATCCTTGTGTGTTGTATGGTGTTTGGAATTTTTTAAAAAAATCGCCCCACCACCGCACGTGAAATCCTACACTCTCACCTCTTGTAAAAGGGTTTTAACTCCCTTCAAAAGTTAGCTCTTGGTTGTCAAGTCTCCTGATCAAAAGACTTGGGTTGGTTTTTGGGCACTTGATCAAAAGCCTAAAGGGTTGCAATATCTCCCTGCAAATAGATATTGTGGTGGCAGTCACCTGATCAAAACTTGCTAGTGGATTCCTACCAGGGTGATAGAAGAGTGGATGTACCCAAGTTTATGGGAACCACTATAAAATTTCTTATGCTGTCTGGTTGCTCATTTTCTGTTTTTGTTCTTGCTGTGGCTATGATAGTTAGAATAGCTTAGCTTGTTTTTCCTTTTATTATTATATTTGGTATCACTTTTTTTCACTCTGATATAAAAGTTTAAAACAACCAAAAAATTTAGTACTCTATTCACCCCCCCCCCTCTAGAGTAAGCCAGATCTAACCCCTCCTTTCACCGCTTACCGGGCTCCCACTAGCCGGTAGGGCAGGTTGACCTCTCGGAGAGGCATGTTGAGATATTGATTAAAAGTTAACGAGATGGTTCCGCTGACCGAGCTCCAACTAGCCAGCATGGTAGGTTGATCCCTCGAAGAGGAAGTTTGAGATATTGAATGAAAGACCCGAGATGGTTCCACTGACCGTGCACCCATTAGCCGGTAGGGCAGGTTCACCTCTTAAAGAGGCAAGTTGAGATGTTGATTGAAAGACTTGTGTTGGTTCCCTTGTTTTGATTTGGGCCATGTCATCTCAATTGGGCTTAATTGACCCAAGAATTATCTATGGTCAATGGTTAGACTAAAGGTTAGTCTACCCTTAGGTTAGACTAGTTGAGATTGCTTTGAAATGTAAATGGTTTAGTAGATTTGTGCTCGACGATAGTCGATTGGCGCTCGACGATCTTCGATTGATGATCGACGATCTTAGAGTTATATGAACTCTGAAGCAGGTCGACGATATGCTTATTCAGATCGACGATCGTGTAGCCTTGGTCGACGATTTCTGTGAAGACAGTTTTTCTTCAGGTCGACGATCTGCTTGTTCAGATCGACGATCTTCGATCTCTGGTCGACGTTTTCTGTCTGCTTTTATCTATAGCTATTTCATTTGATCTTTGGTTTATTTCCTCTTGTTTAAGACATATTTTATTAAGTAAATTCTGCTCAATTTAATGCTTATATACTTTTGCTTATTTGCAATATTCCTTTTGCATTAATTGAGAGATTTGGCAGAATAAAGCCGTTTGTTTTATTAGTGGAAATCGTGCTTTTATACAGCTGTAATATAGCTGTTAGGCTTGGTTTCCTGTGCCAAATTGTAAAGTCAAATTGAAAGGATATTTTTTAATATCCTTAATTCTTTTTTGGGAATGACAGAAAAGATTGCAGGTGCAGGTTTCCTTATTTTGTTTTATTCTATTTTTTGGAAAGTTTTTCTAGTGTAGGGCTCGAGGCTTTTTCATAGAAGAGAAGTTTCTATATTATCAGTGCAGTCGACTGAATACAATAATACTCACTCACTACTCATAATACAGAGAACAACTCATACAAACTCACAGCAGACACAGAACCAGATAATCTCAAGAGAAAAAAAAGTTCTTCTTCCTGAGTTCATCCTGTCTTCAGGAAAATCAATACTCAGAGCTCAAGCTTTCAAAAAGAAGAACCTCCCAGATTGCTGAACATTCATTGTTGAAAACTCTCCAAGATTGCAAAAGCTGCTGAAGAAGAACATTTATTCAAATTCTAGTGTCTTCTTCAAGGCTGCTTCAGAAAAGTCTTCTCAAGCAATTTGGAGATCCTACACCCTGAAGCAAAGCTTCTTCCTGGACATTCTCTAAGCCAGGGGGAGCTTTGGTATATTCAAAGCCATCCACTAGCTTCTCTCAACACAGAGAAGACATCTTATTTCTTTCTTTCAACCTCCTATAAAAGGGTTATTACTCCATTCAAAAGTGAAACTTTGGTGGCAGGGCAGCTGATCAAAAACCTGTGTGTTTGGTTTTTAGGCACCTGATCAAAAGCTTGAAGGGTCTTTAGATCTACCTAAAGCAGATATACTGGTGGCAGGGCACCTGATCAAAAACCTGTAGTGGATTCCTATCAGGGTGGTAGAAGAGTGGATGTATCCAATTGGGGAACCACTATAAAGCTCTTATGTTGTCTGTTGCTTATTTTAATCATTGCTCTGTGGCTGTGATAGTGATAACTAGGTTGCTAGTTGCTGTGTTAGGATAAAAAGTTCAACTGAAAATTCAGTGAGCTTCTCTTTTATTCACTACACTCAGTTAGGCTTTAGGTTTAAAGCTTTCATTTTTATATTCCGCAAATAGCTCTAAGAGAAGTGTTTAGAGTCTCCTTAATTTTTGAATACTCTATTCACCCCCCTCTAGAGTAGTAAGTATCTTATCCCCTCTCTTTCAATTGGTATCAGAGGGAGGTTGGTTATTTAACAACTAAATCCTTAACAGATTGATTGGTTGAATAGGCTAACACCTGAACCATAAGATCTTGTGATAAGATACTTTGATACCATATTCACTCACATTAGATTCATGGCCCAGTACAAAGATTACTCTAGCACAAGACCTCCAGTGTGCAACTTAACCAAGTTTGGCATCTAGAAGGCAAGAATTAGACTTTACATGAACTCTATTGATGAAAATATTTTTTTCCTCTATCTTAACATGTTGAAACCGAAAAATCGGTCTCTGTGGAGTTCGACCCTTGGGGAAGGGGTGGCCGCACACCTACTACACTCAAGTGAACAATCTAGGCTCTAGGATAGGAACACAAGGGACAGACCCAAGGCCTCAGCATGGAGGTCCCCCCGCATACCCGGAAGACTAACAAACTCTTCCCCTCCCACACCAGGGGATGAGCTAAGACACCTTCGGCGGGCTCTCTTGGCCAGTCGGAACATCTAAGGAGGATCTCAAGATCCACTCCTTAACTAGAGGTGTCTCCCTGGGTCTATGAAAACTATTCCCCGCCCGCCTTTTTAATGGCGTAAAACCGCCCAACAGCCTTACTCCACGCAACCCCAATTGGGCCGCTAACAATGTAACTACGTTGTCCTAAAAGGCTGTCAATAGGCCATTTGGGGCTTCCCGGCAACTAAACCTCGGGGCTCCCACGGGGCGAGCGGTTCGCGAACACACCGCCCGCCTAAGATGAAAAGGATAAAAAAACACATTCACAGCATCACAGGCATTTAAATAAATACAGGAATATGAATTCCATACATCGGCACGCAGGCCGGCAATATAAACAAACTAGGCCTTCGAGGGTCGGCACGAGCTTGGGCTTAAGCCTGCTATTCCCCACTTAATACTGCAGCACCTGTACGCCAACGTCCCGATGAGCAGCGGCCAACTAGGCATCGGTCGGCTAACATAAGCGGGCCGAACATAATGCGCGCATCACCTTTTATTGGGGCTACGGTGCGTATTCCCTGCAAGCGGCTAATAAACAACATCCACGGAGTCTTCTCCGGGAACCCCAGAACATCACCAATCCGGCTCGCACGTCCGGATGGGCATCACACAGCATGCCTAAACCCGTACTCACGCTTCCGGGTGCTAAATGCAATTAACTGCGGGGACGTACACGTCAACCCGTCGGAGAGCATCCTTCCCCCACTCGTCTGTGGAGAGGTGCTCCCATGCAAATATGAAAATTAAGGGCTTCACCTGCCCAAGTAGAAAATTGGTTACCCTTGACGCGTGTTTTGATGGAGCCGTAACCGCGCACAATGCCCAAGGCTCGAGGTCTAGCGTCTGTAGGGTTGTCCATGCGCGGATCCGACCTCCGTTGGAGAGTAAGAAGCTCCAAGTGATTTTTCCCTCCATGGCCGAGCCTCTCCATGGCCGATCACGCTCCGAATGGCGTTGGCGGAGGTTATCCCAGCCTCCATGACTTCAAGGAGTTGCGGGAGAGAAGGTCGGGAGGAGGGAGGCTTGCTCCTTGCTTATGCGGCGGCCGGAGAGGGAGAGGGAGAGGGAGGAGCGGCCTGCCTGGACGGGGGAAACAGAGGGAGGAGCGGGCTGCCCCTTGCTTGAACGGCGGCCGGAGAGGGAGAGGGAGGCGGCACGGGCTGTGCTGCTCTAGGCCGGGAGGGGGAGAGGCAGCCGGGCAGTTGCTTCAGGCCGAGAGAGGGAAAGAGGGGAAACGGGGCTTGCGTCGGGGACTTGCTCCAGGCCGAGAGAGAGGAAGGGGGGGCGTCGGGGGCTTGCTCCAGGCCGAGAGAGGCGGCGTCGGGGGCTTGCTGCAGGCGGCCGGAGGAGAGGGAAAGGGGAGGGGCGGCGGCTGGCTTGCTCCAGGCCGAACCCTAGATCGGGGGGGGGGGGAATCTGCTGCCCCCCTCTTCTCTTTTCCCCTCCTATATATATAAATATATATGTATTATATAAAATATAATATATATATATATATATATATATATATATATATATATATATATTAACATATATATATATATAAAGCCTACACACACCAAAACGTCCGCACGCACGCGCGAGCACCCACACGTCCTCGAATAGGGACGCCAAATCGTCACCCAAGCACCCTCGAGGCTGACATTTGGGGAGGGTCACACTCGCCCGGCTACGGGGTTGTATACAATCCCTGCTATTTTCGAGGTTGGTACAAGCTCAGAAAGAACCATCCAACCCTACGTATCCGGCGAGTGGGAGCCGACCCAAAGAAAAAAATTTGTGAGAACTCTCCATTTGGGTATAAAGGGAGCTCCATCCTAGGGCTTACTTTTCACATAGTCCTGTTAGAGGCTCTAGCACGAATATCACTAGCCCGTGTTTTTCCTCCTAGGCTCATCATCAACGATACACGTAGTATTTAATACACTGCAACATAACAAGAAACCAACTCTTTTCAAGCTCTCTCCCTTTCCCCCTAGGTGTGTCTACAGCCCTGCCAACTAGTGAAAGTCTGACAGCGAGTCTACCCGGGGCCAAGCAGCACTCGGGGTCCCTTACCCCCCAGGCGAGCCTACGGACCTGCCAGCTAGAAGGAGCCAGGCAGCGGGTCTACCCGGGGCCGAGCATCACTCGGGGTCCTACAAAGTACTCAAACTCTTCCCAAATCTCAAACTGTCTCCCTTTCCCCCCAGGTGTGCCTACAGCCCTGCCAGCTAGTGAAAGCCTGACAGCGAGTCTACCCGGGGCCGAGCAGCACTCAGGGTCCTGCAAAATACTCAGATTCTTCCCAAACCTCAAACTATCTCCCTTTCCCCCCAGGTGTGCCTACAGCCCTGCCAGCTAGTGAAAGCCTGACAGCGAGTCTACCCAGGGCCGAGACGCACTCGGGGTCCCTTACCCCCCAGGCGAGCCTACGGACCTGCCAGCTAGAAGGAGCCAGGCAGTGGGTCTACCCAAGGACGAGCATAACTCGGGGTCCTACAAAGTACTCAAACTCTTCCCAAACCTCAAACTGTCTCCTTTCCCCCCAGGTGTGCCTACAGCCCTGCCAGCTAGTGAAAGCCTGACAGCGAGTCTACCCGGGGGCGAGCAGCACTCGGGGTCCTGCAAAATACTCAGATTCTTCCCAAACCTCAAACTATCTCCCTTTCCCCCCAGGTGTGCCTACAGCCCTGCCAGCTAGTGAAACCTGACAGCGAGTCTACCCGGGGCCGAGCAGCACTCGGGGTCCCTTACCCTCAGGCGAGCCTACGGACCTGCCAGTTAGAAGGAGCCAGACAGCGGGTCTATCCAGGGCCGAGCATCACTCGGGGTCCTACAAAGTACTCAAACTCTTCCCAAACCTCAAACTGTCTCCCTTTCCCCCCAGGTGTGCCTACAGCCCTGCCAGCTAGTGAGAGCTTGACAGCGAGTCTACCTGGGGCCGAGCAGCACTCGGGGTCCCTTACCCCCCAAGCGAGCCTACGGACCTGCCAGCTAGTAGGAGCCAGGCAGCGGGTCTACCCGGGGCCGAGCGTCAATCGGGGTCCTGCAAAATACCCAAATTCTTCCCAAACCTCGAACTATCTCCCTTCCCCCCAGGTGTGCATATAGCCCTGCCATCTAGTGAGAGCCTGATAGCGAGTCTACCTGGGGCCGAGCAGCACTCGGGGTCCCTTACCCCCCAGGCGAGCCTACGGACCTGCCAGCTAGTAGAAGCCAGGCAGCGGGTCTACCCGGGGCCGAGCGTCACTCGGGGTCCTGCAAAATACGCAAATTCTTCCCAAACCTCGAACTATCTCCCTTTCCCCCCAGGTGTGTCTACAGCCCTGCCAGCTAGTGAGAGCCTGACAGCGAGTCTACCCGGGGCCGAGCAGCATTCGGGGTCCCTTACCCCCCAGGCGAGCCTACGGACCTGCCAGCTAGTAGGAGCAAGGCAGCGGGTCTACCCGGGGCCGAGCGTCACTCGGGGTCCTGCAAAATACCCAAATTCTTCCCAAACCTCGAACTATCTCCCTTTCCCCCCAGGTGTGCTTACAGCCCTGCCAGCTAGTGAGAGCCTGACAGCAAGTCTACCCGGGGCCGAGCAGCACTCAGGGTCCCTTACTCCCCAGGCGAGCATACGGACCTGCCAGCTAGTAGGAGCCAGGTAGCGGGTCTACCCAGGGCCGAGCGTCACTCGGGGTCCTGCAAAATACCCAAATTCTTCCCAAACCTCGAACTATCTCCCTTTCCCCCCAGGTGTGCCTATAGCCCTACCAGCTAGTGAGAGCCTGACAGTGAGTCTACCCAGGGCCGAGCAGCACACGGGGTCCCTTACCCCCCAGGCGAGCCTCCGGACCTGCCAGCTAGAAGGAGCCAGGCAGCGGGTCTACCCGGTGCCGAGCGTCACTCGGGGTCCTACAAAATACCCAAATTCTTCCCAAACCTCGAACTATCTCCCTTTCCCCCCAGGTGTGCCTACAGCCCTGCTAGCTAGTGAGAGCCTGACAACGAGTCTACCCGGGGCCGAGCAACACTCGGGGTCCCTTACCCCCCAAGAGAGCCTACGGACCTGCCAGCTAGTAAGAGCCAGACAGCGGGTCTACCCGGGGCCGAGCGTCACTCGGGGTCCTGCAAAATACCCAAATTCTTCCCAAACCTCGAACTATCACCCTTTCCCCCCAGGTGTGCCTACAACCCTGCCAGCTAGTGAGAGCCTGACAGCGAGTCTACCCGGGGCCGAGTAGCACTCGGGGTCCCTTACCCCCCAGGCGAGCCTACGGACCTGCCAGCTAGTCGGAGCCAGGCAGCGGGTCTACCCGGGGCCGAGCGTCACTCGGGGTCCTGCAAAATACCCAAATTCTTCCCAAACCTCGAACTATCTCCCTTTCCCCCCAGGTGTGCCTACAGCCCTGCCAGCTAGTGAGAGCCTGACAACGAGTCTACCCGGGGCCGAGCAGCACTCGGGGTCCCTTACCCCCCAGGCGAGTCTACGGACCTGCCAGCTAGTAGGAGTCAGGCAGCGGGTCTACCCGGGGCTGAGCGTCACTCGGGGTCCTGCAAAATACCCAAATTCTTCCCAAACCTCGAACTATCTCCCTTTCCCCTCAGGTGTGCCTACAGCCCTGCCAGCTAGTGAGAGCCTGACAGCGAGTCTACCCGGGGCCGAGCAGCACTCGGGGTCCCTTACTCCCCAAGCGAGCCTACGGAGCTGCCAGCTAGTAGGAGCCAGGCAGCGGGTCTACCCGGGGCCGAACATCACTCGGGTCCTACAAAATACCCAAATTCTTCCCAAACCTCGAACTATCTCCCTTTCCCCCCAGGTGTGCCTACAGCCCTGCCAGCTAGTGAGAGCCTGACAGCGAGTCTACCCGGGGCCGAGCAGCACTCGGGGTCCCTTACCCCCCAAGCGAGCCTACGGACCTGCCAGCTAGTAGGAGCCAGGCAGCGGGTCTACCCGGGGCCGAGCGTCACTCGGGTTCCTGCAAAATACCCAAATTCTTCCCAAACCTCGAACTATATCCCTTCCCCCCCAGGTGTGCCTACAGCCCTGCAAGCTAGTGAGAGCCTGACAGCGAGTCTACCCGGGGCCGAGCAATACTCGGGGTCCCTTACCCCCCAGGCGAGCCTACGGACCTGCCAGCTAGTAGGAGCCAGACAGCGGGTCTACCCGGGGCCGAGCGTCACTCGGGGTCCTGCAAAATACCCAAATTCTTCCCAAACCTCGAACTACCTCCCTTTCCCCCCAGGTGTGCCTACAGCCCTGCCAGCTAGTGAGAGCCTGACAGCGAGTCTACCCGAGGCTGAGCAGCACTCGGGGTCCTGCAAAATACTCAGATTGTTCCCAAATCTCAAACTATCTCCCTTTCCCCCCAGGTGTGCCTACAGCCATGCCAGCTAGTGAAAGCCTGATAGCGAGTCTACCCGGGGCCGAGCAGCACTCGGGGTGCAAAATATCCAAATTCTTCCCAACCACCGAGTGACATCCAGCCCTGCCAGCTAGGTGAGAGCCTGACAACGGGATCTGCTTGGGGTCTGGGGCAGACTCCCTCGAGTGACATCCAGCCCTGCCAGCTAGGTGAGAGCCTGACAGCGGGATCTGCTCGGGGTCTGTTAAACGAATACTTCGATCGTCCACAGAGATTGCGGCGGGAGCATTATCACTACGAATTTCATAACGATGTTCAGGGTCATAACGATGACCACAAAGAATCGTCTGGGCTCCCGGGTGATACCGCCGGTTCAGCCAACTAGGTGAACGTCTGACGGCGGGAGCGTCGAGAGCAACCTCAGAGTGAGGAGACTTGAGAAACTTTTGCCAAGTATAACTGGAGGGTATGCTCCCTCACTTCGAACTCCACGTTAATCTGGGAGGCCACCACCAAGGAGTCGGTAAGAACCTCCATATCATGTACCCCAAGTTCTCAGGCCAGGCACTGTCTCGCTATAACCGTCTCATACTCAGCGTGGTTGTTGGTGATAAGGAAATGCACTACTACTCGAGGACTTGACTTTGCTCGAGGTGGACACATCCTGTTTACTTAAGAGGTGTTGGAGAGTTGATTGCACCGATGCTTTTACAAATGGAGAACGCATTCTTTTATAAGAGAGATGATCTGGAAGTCGTCAAATCGGGAAGCTGGCATCCGAGCCTGTTCCTAATAATTCCTCCAATCGGAAGAGAGATGCAATTGGGGGGACATAGGCCGACGTGCAAGGGGGGAGCTGATCTCGGCCGTCAGTGCAGAGGCTCGGTCTTACAATAGAGCTTAAAGTCCCGCGGCACCGTCCCATCGTCCGAACTAGGCTATTTAAAAGGAACGGGTTGGACATTTGGCTTCCGGAGTCGATCGCGAGGCTTTCCCTTGAAGCCTTCAGAAAGCTCGAGGCACATGTTTTTTCATAGGTTTGGACGTTTGGCTTCCGGAGTCGATCGCGAGGCTATCCCTTAAAGCCTTAAGAAGCTCGAGGCACATGTTTTTTCACAGGTAAAAGCGCTTCAAATAGGTGCAAATCCTACTCCAAATGCTACGGGATTCCAACAACGGCTATGGGAGGGGAAAACTCCGAGTATGAGGACCTTAAATACAAAGTAACAACGCCTGACCCTGGTCGTCTCTTGATTCCTCTTCTAAAGCCAAACCATTCACCTGAGATTTTCCGTGTTGGCCACTCTCCACGCTCACCGCACCAAAATATTGAAACCGAAAAATCGGTCTCTGTGGAGTTTGACCCTTGGGTAAGGGGTGTTCGCACACCTACTACACTCAAGTGAACAATCTAGGCTCTAGGCTAGGAACACAAGGAACAGACCCAAGGCCTCGGCGTGGAGGTCCCACCGCATACCCGGAAGACTAACAAACTCTTCCCCTCCCACACTAGGGGCTGAGCTAAGACACCTTCGGCGGGCTCTCTTGGCCGGCCGGAACATCTAAGGAGGATCTCAAGATCCACTCCTTAACTAGAGGTGTCTCCCTGGGTCTATTAAAAATGTTCCCCGCCCGCCTTTTTAATGGCGTAAAACCGCCCAACAGCCTTACTCCGCGCAGCCCCAATTGGGCCGCTAACAATGTAACTACGTTTTCCTAAAAGGCTGTCAATAGGCCATTTGGGGCTTCCCGGCAACTAAACCTCGGGGCTCCCACGGGGCGAGTGGTTCGCGAACACACCGTCTGCCTAAGATGAAAAGGATAAAAAACACATTCACAGAGCATCACAGGCATTTAAATAAATACAGGAATATGAATTCCATACATCGGCACGCAGGCCGGTAATATAAACAAACTAGGCCTTCGAGGGCCGGCACGAGCTTGGGCTTAAGCCCGCTATTCCCCACTTGATACTGCAGCACCTGTATGCCAACGTCCCGATGAGCAGCGGCCAACTAGGCATCGGTCGGCTAACATAAGCGGGCCAAACATAATGCGCGCATCCCCTTTTATTGGGGCTACAGTGCGTATTCCCTGCAAGCGGCTAATAAACAACTTCCACGAAGTCTTCTCCGGGAACCCCAGAACATCACCAATTCGGCTCGCACGTTCGGATGAGCTTCACACAGCATGCCTAAACCCATACTCACGCTTCCGGGTGCTAAATGCAATTAACTGCGGGGACGTACACGTCAACCCGTCGGAGAGCATCCTTCCCCCACTCGTCGGTGGAGAGGTGCTCCCATGCAAATATGAAAATTAAGGGCTTCACCTGCCCAAGTAGAAAATTGGTTACCCTTGATGTGTGTTTTGATGGAGCCGCAACCACGCACAATGCCCAAGGCTCGACGTCTAGCGTCTATAGGGTTGTCCATGCACGGATCCGACCTCCGTTGGAGTGTAAGAAGCTCCAAGTGATTTTTCCCTTCATGGCCGAGCCTCTCCATGGCCGATCGTGCTCCGAATGGCGTTGGTGGAGGTTGTCCCGGCCTCCATGACTTCAAGGAGTTGCGGGAGAGAAGGTCGGGAGGAGGGAGGCTTGCTCCTTGCTTATGCGGCGGCCGGAGAGGGAGAGGGAGAGGGAGGAGCGGCCTACTCCTTTTGCGGCGGCCTGGACGGGGGAAACAGAGGGAGGAGCGGGCTGCCCCTTGCTTGGGCGGCGGCCGGAGAGGGAGAGGGAGGCGGCACGGGTTGTGCTACTCTAGGCCGGGAGGGGGAGAGGCGGTCGGGCAGTTGCTTCAGGCCGAGAGAGGGAGAGAGGGGAAGCGGGGCTGGCGTCGGGGACTTGCTCCAGGCCGAGAGAGAGGAAGGGGGCGGCGTCGGGGGCTTGCTCCAGGCCGAGAGAGGCGGCGTCGGGGGCTTGCTGCAGGTGGCCGGAGGAGAGGGAAAGGGGAGGGGCGGTGGCTGGCTTGCTCCAGGCCGAACCCTAGATCAGGGGGGGGGAAATCTGCTGCCCCCCCTCTTCTCTTTTCCCCTCCTATAAATATATATGTATTATATAAAATCTAAAATATATATATATATATATATATAAATATATATATATATATAAATATATATATATATATATATATATATATATTATAACATATATATATATAAAGCCTACACACACCAAAACGTTCGCACGCACGCGCGAGTATCCGCACGTCCTCGAACAGGGACGCCAAATCGTCACCCAAGCACCCCCCGAGGCTGACATTTGGGGAGGGTCACACTCGCCCGGCTACGGGGTTGTACATAACAGGTCCACCAACACCACCTGTTGTATCTACTGCTACAACACCTGCAAATCTCAGTGCAGTGCCACCTCCTGACTATAATGAAACTTACAAGAAGGCCAAGATAGCCGATTCCAAAGCTATGAATATTCTGGCTCAGACTATGTCTGATGAGACATTCCAGAAAGTGGCTTATTGCACCTCAGCAAAAGCCATGTGGGACTCACTGAATCAGATTGTAGTTGGTTCAGCTGATGAGAGGAAGGACAGAAGGTCCAACCTCATATCCCAATATGAGAACTTCAAGAAGGAAGAAGCTGAGATAGTAAAAGCTATGTACACAAGGCTCAGCTCCATTATCAATGAGCTGAGGACACTTGATTACGAGATCACATTGACAGAAGTTAATGATAAAATACTGATGTGCTTCCCCAGCACATGGGATCTCAGAATCTGGTCAATCAAGGAGTCCAGAAGTACAACAGAGATTTCAACTGAAGCCCTCCTTGGCAAGCTCAAATCATTTGAGCAAGTACTGAAGACCAGGGAAGCTGAATCTGAAGCCAAAGCATCTACTCCAACAAGGAAAGAGCAAACTCTTGCTCTTAAGGATGATGATGAGTCCAAAGTGACTCAATCAAATGAAGAATTGATGGCACTCTTTGCCAAGAGGTTCTACAAGATGGGCAGAAAGGACAATAGAAGAAAGTCATCAAAATATGATGACAAGCCAAGGTATGATAAAATCCCATCTAAAGAAATTGTTTGTTATGGATGCAGGAAGCCTGGACACATTCTCCTTGAGTGTCCAGAGACAAAGCATAAGGAAAGGAGAAAAGAGAAAGAACATGAGAAGCACTATTCCAAGACATCTTCTCACAAATATAAGAAGAAAGAGAAAGGTCTTGTTGGAAAGACCTGGAGTGATACTGAGGAAGACTCTTCTTCCTCAAGCTCCAATGAAGATGATGAAAAGAGAAGAAAGCTAAGGAGATTTGCATTATGGCAATCAATGCCTGCAGCAATAACTCAGGTTCAGAGATGACTGAAGATGAGGAAGATGAATTATCTGATGAAGACCAGGTAATTGCATCTTATGATTTTACCTCTGATGAATTTAAGCATGAATTTAAAACTCTTTGCCTAGATTTACTTAGCTCAGAAAAGGAGATTAAGTTGCTTAGAGATAAACTAGCTGGATTAGAATCTCTATCTAGTGAAAACATTAGTTTAGAATCTGAACTCACTAAAGCATCTGAAGAAATCAAATTTCTTAAATTAGAACTATCTAAAGATAAGAGGTTAGAAGATTCACTTAATGGCAGAAGCCTTAAGTTGCTAGAAATCACAAGCACTACCAATACTAGGACAGGCAACAATAAGTTAGGCTTAGGTGCCTCACCTAGTGAACTCCCATTGCTCCTTGAATACAATATATCTACTCCAGTAAAGTTTGTTTCTGAAAAGGGAATAAACAATACTGAGGTTATTCAAAAGGCTAAGAAAACCTTAAATAAGATTAAGAGAGACAAAAGGAAACAGAAATTCATAGAAATACAAAAATCGTCGAACGCCATCGACGATCGCTGCACCCATCATCGAACGACAATCGACGATCTCTGAACTCACCTGCTTAGTATAATAACTTAGCAATGAGTGATCGACGATCTCAGCCTGAGTCGTCGAACAGAGATCGACGATCGTGGAATCCAGAATCCTTTCTGTAAACCAAGATCGACGATCTGGGTACCGATCGTCGAACATCGATCGACGATCAGAACTAAATTTCCAGAATCACAACAATGCTAATAGAAACAATAAGTTTAATAGCAACCCTAGGTCTTCTAATTGGATTATCCCACCTAGGAGATCTCATCCCTTAGGATATCGCCCTAAACCTGCATATTCTTTCATTTCTAGTTTTTCCTATGTGAAGAACAATGGACCCAAGGTTTCCTGGGTCCACAATGTTTAACTTATCTTATTGCAGGTGAAGACCTATCCTATCACTCAGGACAAGTGGTATTTGGATAGTGGATGCTCTAAGCATATGACTGGAAACAAAGAGAACCTTTCAAGCTTCAAAGTCAAGTTGGGACCAAAGGTAGTCTTTGGTGATTCCAGCTGTGGTTAGACTGAAAGATATGGTAAATTCACCATAGGGTCAGTGACTTTCAAGAAGGTAGCTTATGTCACAGGACTGAAGCACAATCTCATTTCTGTAAGTCAACTTTGTGATGGTGGCTACCGGGTTTGGTTTTCTAATACTCTGTGCAATATTACTTTGAATAATAAAGTTGTATTAGTAGGCATTAGGCAAGGAAATATTTATCTTATAGACTTTAATTCCACCTCTTCTGAAATTTGTTTATTTAATGAGGTGAGTAGTAATAATACTTTGTGGAATAAGAGCCTAGGTCATGTTAACCTTAAGAATATATCTAGGTTATCTAAATACAACCTTGTCAGAGGTTTGCCCTCTTGCCCCTACAAGAAGGAAGGCTTATGCAAGGCTTGTCAGCTAGGCAAGCAAACCAAGAATAGTTTCAAAGCTATAAATAAAAGTGATTCACCTAGAATCCTGTACCTATTGCACTTGGATCTCTTTGGTCCAAAAGCTGTACAGAGTCTAGGAGGGAAATTCTATACTCTAGTAATTGTAGATGATTACTCTAGGTTCACTTTGGTGTTCTTCTTGAGAACTAAATCTGATAACTTTAAAATTCTTACAGATTTTCTACTTTGTATACAGACTGAGTACTCTACTCAAGTTGCCTTGATCAGAAGTGATCATAGTACTGAGTTTGAATCTCTTCTTATGCAAGAATTCTATGAGAAAGAAGGTATCAAGCATAGCTTCTCTGCTCCTAGAACTCCTCAACAAAATGAGGTAGTGGAAAGGAAAAATAGAACCCTGATTGAAGCTGCAGGAACATTGTTAGCAGATGCTAATATGTCTCTATCCTTTTGGGCAGAAGCAGTTAGCACAGCTAACTATGTACTGAATTGGAGTCTGATACATAAACTAAAGGGGAAGACTCCCTATGAATTGCTTAAAGAAAAGAAATCTAAAATAAATTATTTTAGAGTGTTTGGCTGTGTAGTTTACATTCGCAACAATAACAAAGATTACATTAGAAAGTTTGAAGCAAAGGATTCAATGGGAATCTTTCTAGGATATTCCCAAGTAAGCAAATCTTATATGGTATTTAATAAATCCACTTTGAAAATTGAAGAGACAGTACATGTATCTTTTGATGAAACTAAACTGTTTTATAGAGAGAAGGAAACTTCTTCCAGTAACTCTTTGCAGGTACCTGACTTGTGCAAGAATTTGGATGAGCTGAAACTCACTCAGGAGATTTAACCTCAACCAACTATTCAGATAGCTGATTCAGACAGTGATGAAGACCAAGTAGAAGTGATTGCAACACTACCAACAGCCAATCTAATTCCACCTGAGGAATTGATTCTAACTGCTGTTGAAGATCACATACCACCAACTGATTATGTCACACTTAGAGATCATCATACATCTCAAGTGATTGGAGACATTTCAATTGGTGTGCAAACTAGACATCAACTAAGTCAAGACGTGATGTTTGCTTGTTTTCTTTCTCAGTTTGAGCCCCTAACCATAAAAGATGCTGAGCAAGAGCCCCACTGGATCATTGTTATGCAAGAAGAGCTAAACCAGTTTGAAAGGTGTAAAGTTTGGACTTTGGTCCCTAGACCAAAAGGTCAGCTGGTTATAGGCACCAAAAGGGTGTTTAGAAACAAGTTGGATGCTCAAGGAATTATTATAAGGAATAAAGCAAGGTTTGTAGCATAGGGATATAGACAGGAAGAAGGCATAGATTATGATCAGACATTTGCTCATGTTGCAAGGCTAGAGGCAATAAGGATCTTTCTAGCCTATGCAGCCTACATGAAGTTCAAGGTGTTCCAAATGGATGTAAAGAGTGCATTCCTGAATGGAGAGCTAAAGGAAGAGGTATTTGTTGAACAACCCCCTGGTTTTATTTCTTCAACTTATCCCTCACATGTTTTTAAGTTGCAAAAAGCTCTGTATGGACTTAAGCAAGCTCCTAGAGCATGGTATGAAACTCTAGCTAGTTTCCTATTAGAACATAAGTTTATTAGAGGCATAGTTGATAGAACCCTTTTTATTAAGCACCACAAGGATAAGATCTAGTTAGTTCAAATTTATGTGGATGACATTATATTTGGTTCCACTGATCCCAAACTATGCAAAAGGTTCTCAGACCTAATGCATTCTAAGTTTGAGATGAGTAGTATGTGTGAGCTATCTTATTTCCTTGGTCTCCAAGTGAAACAAGATGCTGATGGCATCTTCATCTACCAATCTAAGTATGCCAAGGAATTGGTAAAGAAGTTTGGGATGGCATATGCTTCAGCAATGCACACTCTTATGGCTACTAATGTAGTTATTGATTCTGATGAAAAGGGAAAGCCTGTTGACCAGAAAAATTATAGGGTCATTGTTGGTTCCCTATTATATCTAACTGCAAGTAGACTTGATATAATGTTTGCCACATACCTCTGTGCTAGATTTCAGGTCAACCCCAAGGAATCTCACTTGACTCTTCTTAAGAGAATCTTAACATACTTGAAGGGATGCCCAAATTTAGGACTTTGGTACCTAGCTAAATCAGAATTTGAGTTGATTGGATACTCAGATGCTGACTATGTTGGTTGTAGAGTTGACAGGAAGAGCACCTCAGCTGGGACTTGTCAGTTCCTAGATGAGAGATTAGTCTCTTGGTTTTGCAAGAAGTAGTCTTCTATTTCAACTTCAACTGCAGAGGCTGAATATATAGCAGTTGCTAGTTGTTATTCACAGATACTGTGGATTCAAAATCAACTCTTGGATTATGGGTACACACACAAAAACACCAAAATTATGTGTGACAGTACCAGTGCTATTTCCATAGCACAAAATTCTGTGCACCATTCTATAACTAAACACATAGACATTAGACACGATTTTCTTAGAGACTGTGTTGACAAGAATAAAATAAATCTCGAGTTTATACCCACAGATCTTCAGAGAAGTGATATATTTACAAAGCCGTTAGATGAACAGAAACATCTATTCTTTTTGAATCAACTAGGCATGATGAATGGATCAGACTAAGTGTAAAAATCTGCTAAGTTAAAATCTTTTTTGAGATCGTCGAACGGTGTTCGAAGATAGTCGAACAGGTTGAGCGAAATCGTCAACCCTTGGTCTACGACAGCGCTTTTCCTTTAGAGACAGAAATCGTCGATCGACGATCGACGACTCTGCTTCAGAAATCGATCGTCGATCGACGATCGACGACCGATTCTCCTTATCTTCATTTAGAGATCTACGATTCTAGTCTATTTCTAGACGATCGTCTATTTAGGTCTGAAGATCATCGACGGAGCTCGCCGTTTCGTATTCTACTTTCAGAACTATTTCGAGCTCTCGTCCCGTGCTTTCTCTCTCTCTTGCAATTTCTCTCGTAGAATCCATGGCGATTTCCTCTACAACCCTGTCCGTGATGAAGTTTGATACTAGTTTCAGTGTTGATTTTGATTCGTTCAGCGACTGCGAACAAGTTTTCTGAGAGATGCTGCAGTTATGTGATGATCAAGGCCTCAAGAGACTCATGTCTACAAAAATCAAACTCCACTTATCAGAAATAAAGGAATGGGTTTATACATCTTCTTCATATGACAAAGCAATGACAGGAACCATCAACGATTTGGAGGTAACTCTTACTCCTGAAATTCTGACGAAAATCTTTGAGTTAAAGAATGGATCTAATGAGTATGAGCAAGATTCTACTGAGTATGGTAGGATGTTGTTGGAGATGGGACATGCAGAAGACATTCCATCTAAGCTCCTGAAAGTAAATCTATCTGTTGGTTTTAAGTTCTTGGCTGACTTGGTTGGAAAAGTGTTGCTTGGAAAGCATTCAGCCCATGACAACATTAACAGGCAACAATTTGCCTTGTTGCCAGCGATACTGAATAAGAAATCAATCAACTGGGATGGATTGATATTTGAATTGCTCAGGAAGAAGAACAACAAGAAAGAGGTAACTCAAGGTAGGCTAATTGGGTTCTTTCTATCCAAGAAAGCTTCCCAGCTATTAGGTTCTTCTCCTACAACAATCAATGCTAGTAAGAGAATTGATCAGTCTCTGTTTGTTAAGTGGAAAAGGACCATCCAGAAATCATCAAAGGCTGGGTCTTCCCCTTCAACATCTGAGGGAACAAGGGCTCCTGAAGCCACTTCCCACCCTAGTGAAGAAATTCCTGCTTCATCCTCCTTGCCATCCACCTCCATTGCAACTCATTCTTCTCCTGTGAACCATCCATCACAATCTGCTTCTCCAACTCCAGCTCATCTAGCTGAGATACCCAACTTCAACATAGATTCCATGTTCAATCTGCTCACTCCATCTCCTCATCACTCCCCAGCTACTGCAAATCATCAATCACCAATAAATGATCATCCATCTCATCATAATTCTCCAATTGATGAAGCCCCAGTTCAGAAGACCATCAATTCTGATGATGTCCCTTCTATCATTCCTCCATCATTTCATATTACACCAGAATTCATTGCCAGTATCCTAGACCTCATTACTCCATCCATCAAAACAATGATAGCTAAAGCCATTGCCCCCCTTGATAACTCCATCTCTTCACTTGCTGCTTCCTTCACTGCCCTCTCAGCCCTTTCTTCATCTATGGGCCTGGGTTTAGTTACCACTGAACCCAGGCAGGGGGAGATATTCAATAATGATGATTCAGGCTCTGCTTTGGCTCGTCAAGTTGTGCAATCTCCAACAGCAGTGGAGTTAGAAACATGTTCAGATACAGTTCCATATGAAGTCCAGAGGATATTTGTAGATATAGATGCTCTAGTAGTTCCAGATGAACTGGAGGCATTTCTTGATTCAGATGATGAGTCCTCTCTCTCTTCCCTTGGAGGCCATTATATCTGTCAGTCCTCTCCTTGTTCTTTTGATCCTCTTCAGGCCATTGTGTGCTATCAGAGACCAATGTGCCTTCAATTTTTGGACAGTTTTATTATTTATGAAGCAATAGCTGAAGCAGTCTTTGCCTTCAAATTTTGTCTTGAGGAGATTTCCACTCCTATAGTTGTCAGACATCTAGAAGGGATTATTACCTCCTTCTTAGAAGATAAGTGGAATTCAGTAGAGTCTTCAGATAAAGGTGTGCCAGTTGCTGTTCCAGAGGTTGTATCTGTTGTATCTTCTACGCCCTCTACTCTTTGGGATGACACCCCAGGTCCAGATTTGGACTCTCTCTTGGCACAAGATATTTTAGAAGAAGAAAGAGAAAAGGCTCTGATGAAAGCTAAAGAACAAGAGGAAGCTATGCTAAAAGACATTGATGATCTGTATGCAAGACCTCAGTCCTCATATTCTGAGGTTGAGGATGAAGATTCTGATGATTCAGAAGGTTATAAGAATAAGAAAAGGACTGCTCAAAAGAAAAGAAAGGCCATAGCTCCAGCACCTCCTAATCCAGACCATGATATTCCATACTATATTCTGAAAGGAATTGATCTTAAATCTAAGAATTTTGAGGCTTGGATGTGGTACTCTAAAAATGCTCAGAAAGTAAGGAAGAAGAGCAGGAATAACTCTCCTCCTCCCAAGGGGATTCAGAGAGGTCCTCCTCCTCCCTCTGCTGGTGCTTCAGGGAATGTTGCTCCCAGATCTTCTGCTCCTTCTACCAGACCAAATCAACCATACACCTATCAGAGGAAGGGCAGACAGCCTCCTCCCAGCAGGTCTCATGATCAGAGGCAGACTAGGCATTCAGATAGTCAAAGAGAGCAAGTAAAAGAAGTTGTATTTCAACAACCAACTTTCTCTTCTCCTTCAGCTCCTAGGTCTCCTACCAAAGAAAAGTTATCTCCTTCAAAGGAAAAACTTGCTCAGGTCAAGCTAGCAGATATCAAAAGAAAAAGAGTTATATATTCTGATAAATCAAGCAAGAAATATGCTGAGTTTGCTCCTCCATCTAGTCTTAGGATTCAAGAGCCAAAAGATTCAAATATCAAGTCATCTCAAGAGCAAACTGAGAGTTTTCTAACTCAATCAGTAAAGTTTAAGGCTGTAAATCCTTTGAATCCAGATGATGAAAACACTTATGAAAGTCAAGAGCTTGATCCAAACTTCAAAATGGCTAGACTTTTAGAATTGGTGGGAACTGCTCAGATCAAGAAAGCTAAAGTCTGAGGTAAAGATATCACAGGATTGTCTACCATGTCAACATACAGAAAGAAAGAATTGGACAGATTCCAAGCCAGCTCAGAAGTTTTTGATGCCTCAAAGTATATGGAAAAACATCCTGAAGCTGTTCTACCCAAAGCTGGAGAATTAAAGATTATTGGAAAGCAAGACTTGAAGTTATCAAAGAAGGATGCATGTGATCCTAGAAGGAAAATCACTTTCTCTCCTGCTACTTCTATTCCTCCTTCAGACTCTGTTGATAAATGTTTGTGATGTTTGTTCTGACTATCTATTTTATTCAATCTATTTGCTGATGTTTATTCTTATCTGCTTGTAGTAGATTTGTTTTTGTTTGAGTGACATCACCCAAATAGGGGGAGATTGTTGGTTCCCTAGTTCTGATTTGGGTCATGTCATCTCAATTAGGCTTAATTGACTCAAGAATTATCTATGGTCAATGGTTAGACTAAAGGTTAGTCTACCCTTAGGTTAGACTAGTTGAGATTGAATTGAAATGTAAATGGTTTAGTAGATTTGTGCTCGACGATAGTCGATTGGCGCTTGACGATCTTCGATTGATGATCGACGATCTCAGAGTTATATGAACTCTGAAGCAGGTCGACGATATGCTTATTCAGGTCGACGATCGTGTAGCCTTGGTCGACGATTTCTGTGAAGACAGTTTTTCTTCAGGTCGACGATCTGCTTGTTCAGATCGACGATCTTCGATCTCTGGTCGACGCTTTCTATCTGCTTTTATCTATAGCTATTTAATTTGATCTTTGGTTTATTTCCTCTTGTTTAAGACATATTTTATTCAGTATATTCTGCTCAATTTAATGCTTATATACTTTTGCTTATTTGCAATATTTCTTTTGCATTAATTGAGAGATTTGGCAGAATAAAGCCGTTTGTTTTATTAGAGGAAATCGTGCTTTTCTGCAGCTGTAATATAGCCGTTAGGCTTGGTTTCCTGTGCCAATTTGTAAAGTCAAATTGAAAGGATATATTTTAATATCATTAATTCCTTTTTGGGAATGACAGAAAAGATTGTAGGTGCAGGTTTCCTTATTTTGTTTTATTCTATTTTTTTGAAAGTTTTTCTAGTGCAGGGTCGAGGCTTTTTCATAAAAGAGAAGTTTTTATATTATCAGTGCGGTCGGCTGAAGACAATAATACTCACTCACTACTCAGAATACAGAGAACAACTTATACAAACTCTCAGCAGACACAGAACCAGATAATCTCAAGAGAAAAGAAAAGTTCTTCTTCTTCCTGAGTTCATCCTGTCTTCAGGAAAATCAATACTCAGAGCTCAAGCTTTCAAGAAGAAGAACCTCCCAGATTGCTGAACATTCATTGTTGCAAACTCTCCCAGATTGCAAAAGCTGCTGAAGAAGAACATTTATTCAAAATCTAGAGTCTTCTTCAAGGCTGCTTCAGAAAAGTCTTCTCAAGCAATTTGGAGATCCTACACCATGAAGCAAAGCTTCTTTCTGGACATTCTCTAAGCCAGGGGGAGCTTTGGTATATTCAGAGCCATCCACTAGCTTCTCTGAACACAGAGAAGACATCTTATTTCTTTCTTTCAACCTCCTGTAAAAGGGTTATTACTCCCTTCAAAAGTGAACCATTGGTAGCAGGGCACCTGATCAAAAACCTGTGTGTTTGGTTTTTAGGCACCTGATCAAAAGCCTGAAGGATCTTTAGATCTACCTGAACCAGATCTACTGGTGGCAGGGCACCTGATCAAAAACCTGTAGTGGATTCCTACCATGGTGGTAGAAGAGTGGATGTACCCAATTGGGGAACCACTATAAAGCTCTTGTGTTGCCTGTTGCTTATTTTTATCATTGCTCTGTGGCTGTGATAGTGATAACTAGGTTGCTAGTTGCTGTGTTAGGATAAAAGTTCAACTGAAAATTCAGTGTGCTTCTCTTTTATTCACTACAACACTCAGTTAGGCTTTAGGTTTAAAGCTTTCATTTTTATATTCCGCAAATAGCTCTAAGAGAAGTGTTTAGAGTCTCCTTAATTTTTGAATACTCTATTCACCCCCCCCCCCCTCTAGAGTAGTAAGTATCTTATCCCCTCTCTTTCAACCTGAGATAGTTCCGCTGACCGATCTCCTACTAGACGGTAGGGCAGGTTGAACTCTCGGAGAGGTAGATTGAGATGTTGATTAGAATCCCTCAAGATGGTTCTAATGACCTTCCTCCCACTAGCTGTCAGGGCAAGTTGACCCCTCAGAGAGGTAAGTTAGAATGTTGGTCGAAATCCCTGAGATGGTTTCGCTAACCAGGCTCATACTAGCTAGCAGGGCAGGTTGACCTCTCGGAGAGGCAGGTTGAGATATTGATTAGAAGCCCTCGAGATGGTTATGCTGACATGGATCCCACTAGCCAGTAAGGCAGGTTGACCTCTCAAAGTGGTAGGTTGAGATATTGATTAAAAGCCCTCGAGATTGTTCCGCTGACTGGGCTCCCACTTGCTGGTAGGGCAGGTTGACCTCTCAGAAAGGCAAGTTGAGATATTTATTGAAAGCCCGGATATGGTTCCACTAACCAGACTCCCACTAGCCGGTAGAGCAGGTTGACCTCTCGGGGAGGCAGGTTGAGATATTGATTGAAAGCCCGGAGATAGTTCCATTGATTGGACTCCGACTAGCCGGTAGGGAAGTTTGACCTCTCGGAAAGGCAGGTCGGGATATTGATTGAAATCCTTGAGATGGTTCCGCTGACCGAGCTCCCACTATCCAATAGGGTAGGTTGAGATGTTAATTGAAAGTCCCAAGATGCATCCGCTGACTAGGCTCCTACTAGCTGGCAGAGAAGGTTGACCTCTCAGAGAGGCAGGTTGAGATGTTTATTAGAAGCCCTCGATATGGTTCCCTGGCTAGGATCCCACTAGCCGGTAGAAAGGATGACCACTCGAAGAGGCAAGTTAAGATATTGATTGAAAGCTCTCGAGATAATTCCGCTGACTGAGCTACTATAGCCGACATGGCAGGTTGACCTCTCGGAAAGACAGGTTGAAAAATTTATTGAAAGCCCTAAGATGGTTCTGCTGCCCGGGCTCCCACTAGCCGGTAGGGCAGGTTGACCTCTCGGGGAGGCTAGTTTAGATATTGATTGAAAGCCCCGAGATGATTCCACTGGACAGGCTCCCACTAGCCGATAGAAAAGGTTGACCTCTCAGAGAGGCATGTCAAGATATTGATTGAAATCCCCGAGATGGTTCTGCTGGCCGGGCTCCTATTAGCCGCCAGGGCAGGTTGACCTCTCGGAGAGGCAGGCCGAGATATTGATTGAAAGCACTGAGATGGTTCCATTTACCGGGCTCCCACTAGCCGGTAGGGCATTTTGACCTATCTGAGAGGTAGGTTGAGATATTGATTGAAAGCTCCCAGATGGTTCCGCTTACCGGGCTCCCACTTTTCAGTAGGGTAGGTTAACCTCTCGGTGAGGAAGGTTGAGATGTTGATTTGAATCCTTCAAGATGGTTCCACTAATCGGACTCCCACTAGCCGGCAGGGAGGGTTAAGCTGTCAGAGAGGCAGGTTGAGATGTTGATTTGAACCCTCGAGATGGTTCTGCTGACCGGACTCCAACTGGTCGACAAGGAAGGTTGATCTCTCTGAGTGGAAGGTTGGAATGTTGGTCGAGAACCCTGAGAAGATCCCATTGTCGAGAGATCCCACTGTCAGGCTCTCACTAGCTGGCAGGGTTGGAAGGTGCTTAGTGGCAAATTTAAAGTGTAAGTGGAAGGTGACCCTGAGAAGATCCCATTGTCTAGGCTCTCACTAGCTAGCGAGGCTAGAAGTCACTCGGAGGTAGTCTGTGAATGAAAGGAAGTGACAGAATGTTGACCCCAAAAGATCTCGTTGTCAAGCTCTCACTAGCTTGCAGGGCTGGAAGTCACTCGAAGGTATATTATATATTGGAGGATAAGGCAGAACATACATGAAGCTTTATATAAAGAGTAGACGAGTGGGGGTGTTCCAGTTGAGATCTCGTCAATTGGGCACTCGCCAATCTCGCCAAGGTGGTCAGTATCGAGTAACCCCGAGGTAAAAGGCGAGTGGAACTTCACTCTCCACTCGCGCCCAACCTCTGAGAAGGCAAGTGCAGGAGATCCCCAGGCAACAAGTGTTAAAACCTCTAGCCAAGAGGAGCAGGCGAGTGGGGGTGTTCAAATTGGGATCTCGTCAATTGGGCACTCGCTAATCTCGCTAAGGGGGTCAGTATCAAGCAACCCCGAGGTAAATGGTGAGTGGACATTTGCTTCCCACTCATGCCCAACCTCTAAGAAGGAGAGTGTGGGAGATCCCCAGGTAACAAGTGTTGAAACCTCTAGCCAAGAGGAGTAGTGAGTACTCTAACTAACTGTTATTAGGGGAAGGAGAAACAAGCTCGGTTTCCCCTGAATGGGCGTGCTAAGGGGAAGCGTGAATGACTTCCCGAGCAAGAAGGCCAGATATTCCAATATATAGAATGCCCTAAGAGGCGAGCAGGCATGTTCGCGAGAAAGCTAGGACGAGAGCTCGTCGGTGTCAGACTTATTTTGCTCACGCGTCATAGAAGGTTTATCTGGAATTCTTTGAAAAGTGACATCATGTGTCAAACATGGGAATCAAGAGGGGGAAATGGTGGTAAGTAGGGTTTACCTGTCCATCAGCCCAGTTCGACGTGCATATAGATCGTTGGGGGGACCCACCGTAAGATTCTCGTAGAAGTCAGTGATCACTCGCCAAATACTAGGGGTTGGACTTTTCTTTACAAGCCTGGGACAACCTCGCAAAGAGCGGGGATTGTGTACAACCCCATATTTGATGAGTGGGGCCCTAAGAAGTCGATACAAGGCCAGGAGGGGCCATTCAGGTTAAGGTAAGGCGAGTGCACAAGTGGTTGGGTCTCGCCCAGCTCACGAGTGGCTAGGTCTCGCCTAGTTTACGAGTGGCTAATTCTTGCATAGCTCCCGTACGGTAGACCGAGAGCAAGCAAGGGGCGAGTTAGGTGTTTTGACTCGCACTCGCCCGGAGTCAAGACAGGCGACGAGTGCAGGCCTCATCAAGCACTAGTCGCCCTAGATGAGTGGTAAACTCTCTCTCTCTCTCTCTCTCTCTCTCTCTCTCTCGTGTGGTATGGACTAAGAGCAAGCAAGTGGTGTAACACTTCTACCCGTCAAGAAGAATATAATAGAGGGTCCGGTCGGGGCCCCACACCATATTCCACAAACAGGCGGAGACGCAACAAACTAATATCATAACCAACGCATCCTAACACAGAGCATTCTAGCGGAAGTTTCACGGTTGAATCTTTGAACTCAAGATAAAGAACACTGCCCACTATAACATAATAATGTATACAAACATCAAAAGAGTCTGGCCTTAAGGCCTTACAACAATTTCTCTGAACAAGAGTGTGGATTACAGACATCGGCACGCAGGCCGGCCACACATGAACAAAAGAAACAAAACAATGCCTTCGAGGGCAGCAGCGCAGCTTGGGCTTCAGCCCGCTAAGTCTTGCTCGGACCAGCACCTCCAGTACCTGTAAGAACCAATCCACCAAGCGGTGGCAAACAGGGCAACGGTCAGCATTCAGTTGACCAATTATAACGACCCTGCCCCTGGCACGGGGCAGCGGAATTCTATCCCTGCATAGCAATCGTCCAATATGATATATAGCAATTCAAGCAAGACGTGTACGACCGCACAGTCACATATCACAAACGCCGGCACGACGGCCCGACGTCCCGTGCACTCATGGCACTCTCGGGTGCACCGGAAACACCGGATCTCACCATTGAGCATTTAGTCCGGCACGCAGGCCCAAGACTCTCATTATGCCGATGACGAAAGCCCAATGCCTTGGCGCTCTCATGTCCAGCCTACATAACGCAGGTACAGATCAGCCACCCCCTGTTGCTCAAATCGCCTTGCCCAACCAAGTACATCGTACCTGAGGCCACATTTAAAGACGCAGGTCGGTTTCACCTTGCCTGTTCGGCACGAAGCCTTTTCATACAGTTGCAGCCCAACGCTCAACCGCACACAAAGTGGCAACTCACGGCCACAAGAGTTGCACCCAACTCTCACAATTTCCTGGACTTCCTCCAGTACTTTATCCATCATGCATACAAGCAATAATCACGGAGTCTTCTCCGATATGCAAACAAGCATCACCAATCCAGACCAATATATCCAGATGGGCTTCACACAGCATGCCTAGATCCGTACTCCAATTCCGGACTCTAACAAGGGGGACTTCACATATCTACCCCAAGGGATGCCACAACCCACCGTACACTCGCGGGGAAGGGTTTTCCCTATGCAATGCAGGAATTAAGGACTTCACATGTCCAAGAAGGAAATCGTTACCCTAGGAACTCGCTTCGGAGCCATGGAGAGAAATTTGAGACGGATGAAAGCCTTCGCAGCAGCGTTGCCTTCGCAAATCCGAACTCGGCTCGCGATTTGGACCACCGTAGCACCACCGGCAGCCGGATTTTACTTCTTCTTCCTCACCTTGCTCTTATCTCTCTCTTAAAGTTAGAAAGAGAGTATGAACTCAAAAATAAGCCTTTCCTCCTCCTTTCCCGTCCTTATCAGACCAGGACTGAGCCCCAGCCACAGGATCCTCTTTAAGGAAAATGAACGGCCAAGATCTGCCTGAAAAAGACTATTTTTTTGGCCGACACGGCCTGTGACACGCCCGTGTCACAGGCCGTGTACCCTTAAGCGGCACACGCGGCACACATACCGAGTGAAATCTACCAGAACACGGGCATCGACACGCCCGTGTCAGTCATGTGACACGCCCGTGTCACCCCTGTTACACGGTACTCAACAAGCTCTAAAACCAACAGAGCAGTACACGGGTAGGCACACGCCCTCGGACATGCCCGTGTCAAATCTGACACGGCCGTGTTCAAGGCTTGGTTCCGGGCCGTGTAATTCTCTGACTCAGTCCGGCCATTTCTTGAGTGACACGCCCTGGGACACGCCCGTGTCCCAGGCCGTGTACCCCCGACATGCCCTGGGACACGCCCGTGTCCCAGGACATGTCAAATAGCCTAGGATCTGTTCCTAGTCCTAAGTCTTTTGTCTTGTGCACATATTCAGGAGAAGTAGGTGCAATGTTACCCCTTTCGGGTCCGAACTCCAAGAGAAGCCAAGTTTCTATTCCAACATGGCACGTATTCTTTTTGGCAGTGTAGCGCTTTGCTTGAGCGTTGTTTGTTTACTCGCGCTTCTGGGAGAGTCATGGACCGTTGAGGGTTTGGAGGTGTTGTGCCCCCTCTTTCTTGTACCTTAAGCGAGGATGGTGGCGAACCTTCGTCTGTGTCTTTAGGAGAACCAGTGTTCATCCACGTAGAGGGGGAGAGGAACCTTTGTTCGTTAGTGCATTAGGAGGACCGGAGTCCATCTGGATGGAGGTAGCGAAGAACCTTTGCTCATTCATGCCTCGGGATAACCAGGATTTGTCTAAGTAGAGGTGGTGAAGAAATTTTGTTCGTTCGTTCCTTAGGAGGACCGGGGTCTGTCCGGGTGGAGGTGGCGAAGAGCCTTTATCCGTTCGTGCCTTAGGAGAACTAGAGTTCTTCTAAGTGAGAAGTCTAGACAAATCGATGTCCATCTCGCCTAAGGTGCAGAAGGGATTTTGTCAATCTTGCATGAGGTGCAGAAAGTCTTTGACCAATCTTACCTAGGAGGTGTAGAAAGGTTTTCGCTAATCTCGTCTGGGAATTGTATAAAGGCTTTCGCCAATCTCGCATGTGAGGTGCAGAAAGACTTTCACCGATCTCACCTATGAGGTAAAGAAAGGCTTTCGCCAATCTTACCTAGGAGGTGCAGAATTGCTTTCGTCAATATCTCCTGAGAGCTGTAGAAAGGCTTTCACCAATCTCGTTTGGGTGGTGCAGAAAGATTTTTGCCAATCTCGCATTGCGATAACCCATTTACGGTGGATGGGAAACTAGACGATGTATTGCTGAAAAGAAAGGTATAGGTGCTCACAAATCCACCTTCGCAGCTTATTCCTCAAGAAGGAAATATGGAGAGCAGTAGACAGTAGGGGGCTTGTCGGGTTAGGCTCGCACAAATTTTCTTGTCCTCGGACCTGATTGAGGTACGCCTGTTGAAGGCATCATAGTCGTGCTGCCTTCTAATTGCCTCGGGTGATACCTATTCTGTCCGTGTGATAAACTTCAATGCCAGGTGTGGGATAGAGTGGATCGCCTCGAAGAGCACTTAGAGTGGATGCCAAAAATCACATTGTACACCGAGATGGAGTCAACTACTACGAATTGGACATCCTGGGCTGTTTGTCTTGGGAACTCCCCTAGAGTAACTGGGAGAGTGATCGTTCCCCATACGGGAACAGTCACATTATCGATTTCGTACAACGGTCTGGTTGCTGGCTCGAGATGCTCTCGAGGGACTTTCATATTAAGTAGTATAGATTCAAACAAGATGTATACTGAGCTCCCACTATCAATCAGTATCTGCCTGACCCTGAAGTATAGATTTTTGATTCCCGCACTAATGATGAGGGGATCTTGGTATACTGTGCGCACACCTCTCAAGTCTTCATCCTCGATTTTGATGGTGGTATTCGCTTGTGGCCTTTGGCTTTCTAGGTTGTTGTCGTGTTGAGCAACAAAGAGGATTTGGATGGGCAAGCCAGCGATGCTTCTAACCTTCCCGACTATTTGCCTGCCCCCCTGCGTGCCTTGGCATGGTGGGGGATGATCCCGTCCCGGTTTGTGTACTGGGGGATTATTGTATACTTGATTTTGCAAGTATCTTCCCAGATTCCCTTGTCCGATGAGGCGCTCTAACTCCTCCTTCAGCTAGGTGCAGTCCTCCATGATGTGCCCATTCCCATAGTGAAATCCGAAGTACTATGTTTGTTTTCCTCAGTTTGGGGAAAATGGCTTCGGGCGTCAGATCATGCCGAGTCTTCGATGGCCATGAGTACCTGCTCCCGGGCGGTATTTAGTGGGGTGAATTCCCGGTGTCAGAGGGGGCCTTGGTCTTAGCTAGAATTGCAGTGGCGGTCGTCGTTCCAATAGTGTGTTGGAGGTGCGAGTTCTAACTCCCTCTTTTGCTTGGAATACCCTTCTAATTGCTGGTGGTAGGCTTCGCTGGCATCATCCGCTGCGATTTGTTCTTTGATCTGGTGAACGAGTCAGGCGTTGCTGGGGACTGTTTCCCTCATCAGGGCACAGTAAAATCTACTCAGACGGAGTCCTATGAGGACGATGCTGTGAAGAAGCTCCGGGTTGACCCCTCGGATCTTTCACACCTCGGAGTTGAAGTGACAAAACAAATCCTTGAGCGTCTCTCCCTTGCTTTGGTGGATGCAAAAGAGGTGTAAGGGATCTCTGACGATCTGTTTGTTGGCTATAAACTGGTTGATGACGAGACATGTGAGCTATCCAAAGTTATCAATTTCCCCCTCCCGCAAAGAGTGAAACCACGTGCGTATCTCCCCCTTAAAGTCATGGGGAACACATTGCACAGCAGTGATCAGGCAAACTAAAGTGGTGCATGATTGTCTTGAAGTGATTTATGTGATCTAAGGGTCCTCTACCCCCCCATCGAAGGCCTTAAAGTGTGGTATCTTGAATCTGTACGTTACGGGGTGCTTTATGACTTGAGGTGCGAGTGAGGGCCCATAGTGGCGCGCGTTCACGGGGCGACGCCACTCCTGAGCGTATCCTTCCTCGACCATGTCCCTAACCTCTTGGTAGGTGAGTCTATAGTCGCCTTGCTGGGCATACACTTCTATTGGTCGAGGGTCTGGCTGAGTGTTGTCCTGGGGCTCTGGCCTTCGGATGGCATGCATCGAGCTTGCTTCGTCGGAGAGTTCTTTGGCGGGGGGATCTTCTGGGTGAGTCATGCCCGGACAAGGGACGTGCTCTAGAGCTACCACCGGTCATGCATCACACGTGTTTTATGGGAGGGGAGGGTTGGACACTCCCATCATCTATAATATGGTGAGGATTTAAGTCTGGCACTCCTCCATTAGTCGGACGCGCTCTTCTATTACCTTGATGGGAACGACATCAACGGTTGTTCCATTGGGCAGTGGAGTGTTGCTCGCGAGTTGTAACATTCCCATTCCTTCTAGACCCTTGGTGTGTGTTAGGGAAAGACATGTGGTGAGTTTGGTGAGGAGGGGACCTTAGGGTTCATTGAACCATTGTAAGATCAATAAATGCACCCCATAGGAACACAAGTAAAACTAGGACAATATACCTTAATTTGGACTCACAACCACAAATTGATCTCACCACTATGTCTCTAACCCTAAAGGAGATCCAATTGACTAAAAGCCTCATGATTTGGTCATTCAATTTGGTCAAATTGACCAAAGTCAAACACAGGTCAACAAAGCCCAAATCAATACTCTTAGCTCAATTGACCGCCAATACTTGAAATTGAACTTACCAACACCATCCTAAACCCTAAGGGAGGTCATTAGGCCAGTAAGCACCCATTGGTCCCACCCAATTTCAAGGGATGACCCAAGTCAACTCTTGGTCAACATAACACAATTCAAGCCAACCAAGGGTCAATTGGTGTTCAGTTAATCAAATTGATCTCACCCATAACCTTCTAAATCCATAAGGGACCAAATGGACCCAAAAGCCCCATGTGTGGGTCAACCAATTCTCTCATTTTGATCAAAGTCAAGCTTGGTCAAAATTGACCTAAAATATGAAAGCAAGTGAGCTAACCTAAAGCTAATGGGTCAAGACCTAACCCAAGCTCATTCAGAGGCCAACATGCACAAAGACCACCCATGCCCTCTAGATTTGAATAGGGATGGGATGCAAGGGGGCAAAATGGGGATTTTCTCTCTTTTTGAATGGAGACAAAGAGGGTTTCATGGAATGGAGGCCAATTGGCCCTCCATTCCCTTCCCCAAGCATTCCACTGAGCTCCAGTTGTAATTCTCTGCCATTTTGGAGCTGGAAAGGGGCCATTTGGCAGAAAGAAGGAGCTTCCTATGTGATGGTCGAATCCCTCTTCATGGTATCACCTTATACAACCCTCTTCAACTCATTTAGACCCTTCCATCGACTTCAGAGAGTGGAGAGAAGTCGAATTAGTGTACTGGAGTGAAACTTTTGGTGTAGAAACGGGAGATCAAGCTAGTTCATTGTAAACCGCCGCCGTCATGGCTAACAGGAGAATTACCTGCCTCCAAGCCCGATTTCAGGTGAGTTTCCTCCCCCATTCCCCTTGTGCTAGCATCTTAGATCTTTTACGAGAGAAATCAGGCTCAATTGAGCCCGATCCCATGGGAGAAAAATGGAAAAAATCGAAGTTTTTCAAGTTGTCGAGTTTTTCGGAAAATGCCCCCTCCGGCGGTAAAGCTGTCGCCAAACGCTAATCACCACCTCAACAGAGGTGGTGGTGGTGGTTGTCGGCCGGGGAGGTGGTCAGGTGGCCAGGTGTCCGGGAAATCAACCTGGAGTGAGCTCCAGGTCGGGCTCATCTGAGCCCTTGTTGGAGAAAGAATATGAGCTAGGGTCGCTCATCTTGCTTCAAGATTCGTGGAAATCAATGATTTTATATCATATAGTTTATTTTATTCTGTCACATTTATATCATGAACTTCAAACAGAAATTAGGGCCACTTAGAGGCCAAATTAGAAAAAGTTGAGTGAGAAAACTTTTGTATCCTTATATGTCTACTTTATGTAGAAATTTAGATCAACCCATTTGGAGACCTACAACTCTCTGTAGGGCTTTTTTAATGGACTGTGTCCTTATGAAGGGATAGATCTTAAAAGGTGAATATCTCTCTCATGGTTGATTGCATGAGGCTGAAATTTGGTCTATGCATGATTGTACTCTAGACACACTATGTACCCAAAAATAAGAATTTTTGGGGCACATGTTTTCATAGGTTTTGTTGAATATTTATTGAATTATTGGGATACAAGTGGTTAGACAACTCATATTGACCCATATTTTAGGTGGGATATTTATTAGATCATTATAAGACACTGGTAAAAAATTGGGGCCAATTGGATCTCTGCATGTGGGTGTATTTCCCCTTGCATGGAATCATAGTGTATGGAAAAGGGTGTGCACTTAGCAAAAAGGGTTAATTTGTGATTTTAGCTTAAATAATTTGTTGCATGCCATGAAATTTTGTCCATGGACATATAGTGATGAAATTCATCATCTATGGTGAAATTATGATTTTTGGAGATAAAAATCCTAAGAAATTAATTAATGGTAATTATGTGGAATAATTATATTAATGAAATAAAAAGGGCCAAATAAATTATAAAATTCTAATCTTCTATCACATGTCTTATAATGCCATTATACACCTATGGTAATTTAGTTGGATGTTTCGAAAATATTTATATTGGGGAATATAAAAAATTACTTTTAACACCCTTAGGTATTTTTGAGATAATTATAGTAAATATTGTTTGAAAAATTCTAAATTTCTATCACTAGTTATATTTTGTTATAACTCACCCTGAGAATTTAATCAGAGTCTTTGGATGACTAAAACTTAGGTTTACTTCAATAATTATCATTACGCCCCTTTTGTGTTTTTGAAATATTTATGATCATAATAATTTATAAAATTATGAATCTCTCACATAATGTTTTATTTAATATTTGTAACCTCTAGAAATTTTATTGGATTTATTTGACAAATATTTTAATCACTTCCTGTGAAGTGTGACCTAGTGGACCTATATTTGGAAAAATCAAATTAATTATCATATGTTACTCAAAGTTTATGAAATTATGTACAGACTAACTTCTCATCAATGTGATCTTAGGAAAATTTATTTATATTGGTTGCATTCCTGGAAGTGACACTTTATTTTCAAAACCATTAGTGACATTTGTTTAGAAATTTTTTATTAATGGCTATTTAATTTAGCAAAATTATGAAACTCTGAATTTATCTTATTTATGACTTGATAGACCACTGGAATTAATTTTAGGGCAATTTGCCAAGTATTTTGAATTTTCCATTCTTATACACATTCTAGTTCATATGGTCTGCATATAGTAAATCGATAAAGTACGAACTAGAATAGTTATAATATTTGATAACTGAATATAGTTGGGAATATCATTAAGATCATGGTACAATGCTGGATGAAGCCCCATAGTAGACACCAAGGGGTGATGAGTGTTGGTGTACATGGACACTGTTGGTACCCTAGTTTGATTTGAGTTTAGTCTTCTCCTTTTGTCCCTTGACCCAAGAAATATCTATGGTCAATGGTTAGTGGTCTAGCTGTAGAGTCCTCGCTTTTCCAGATGAAGAATTTGGTTAAGTAGTTTGTTCTTTCGACTATCGTCGAACGCCGCTCGACTATCGTCGACTGACTGTTCGACGATCGTCTATCAGTTGCTCTACGTTCTGTCTGCGAGGATAGTTCGACTATCGGTTGATAGTTTGACTATCTGTGTGCTTTGATAGTTCGACTATCTGCTTGGATAGTTCAACTATCTGATAGCTCGACTATCTGTTTGATAGGTCGACTATCTGCGTTGTTTGATAGCTCGACTATCTGTTGATAGATCGACTATCTGCTTTCTTCTGATAGTTCGACTATCTGCTGATAGGTCGACTATCTGTTTTCCCTTGGTAGTTCGACTATCTTCCTTGATAGTTCAACTATCTGATAGCTCGACTATCTGTTGATAGTTCGACTATATGTCGTTTTCTGATAGTTCGACTATCTGCTGATAGGTCGACTATCTGTTTTCGCTTGGTAGTTCGACTATCTGCTTTGATAGTTCAACTATCTGATAGTTCGACTATCTGTTGATAGTTCGACTATCTGTTTCGCCTTGATAGTTCGACTATCTGTTGATAGGTCGACTATCTGATAGCTCGACTATCTTCTGATAGTTCGACTATCTGTTGTGATAGTTCGACTATCTCCTGTGAAAGTTCGACTATCTGGATCGTTCGACTATCTGTCCGATAGTTCGACGATCTTCGTCCGTCGGTCGACAATCTCCGAAGGTCGTTCGACGTTTTCTGTCTGCCTTTTTATTTTGTATTTATTTATTATATTTAATTAATTAATACATTATCTGGCATGTTATTTCATTTGTTTTATGATAATATTTCCATGCAATATTTGCTCCATCTCTTTTGCCTGAGTAAAATCTTTTCAGATAAAGTTGTTTGTCTTATTAGCTGACATTGTATTTTACTTTATCTGCTGTCAGTCCTTTATAGCCGTTAGACTGAAAAGTCTTTCTTCTGCTATAAAGAGTTTGTTTCTGATATGACTTTATTTAGTACTTTATTATCAGATTGCTTCCTGCAGCTTCCTTGAAAAAGGTTTATACCTTTTATAGAATGTTTTTGCTGCAGAGATTATTTGTCTTTTTGATATTTACAGCCCAGATCTCAAGTTTCAGAAGAAGACAAATAATTCAAATTGAAGAGAGCCGTTGCTTGTTGCTGATATAAAAGCAATCCTTTGGAGAAGGATTCAAGCTAGCTAATAGCTACTCAGTTATTCATTTAAGCATTCAAGCCTTCATCAAGATCAAGTTTTCTGCTCTCAGCAATTTCCATCCAACTGAGAAGTGTTAAGCTCTTCTGCACTTCTTCAACCTGAGTTCTCCTGCTTCCAGGAAGATTTAAACTCAGAGTTCTTTTGAAGAAGAAGAAGAAGAAGACAGCTGCTTGAAGATTTCTATTTTATTATTTATTATCTTCTTGTAGTTTTTCCTTCAGTGTTTACTGAAGAGTTTTCTGTACTGAAGCAAGACTTCACCTGGACATCTTTGAGCCAGGGGGAGCCTTGATTCTTTAGAGCTTTCTAGCTCAGTGCAAGTCTTTGTGCTTCTCTAATCTATTGTAAAATAGAGAAGACATCTTAACCTTCTTTCCCCCTCCTGTACAGGGTTATTACTCCCTTCAAAAGTATCCCTTGGTGGCAGGGCACCTGATCAAAAACCTATGCTTGGTTTTTGACACCTGATCAAAAGTCTAAAGGGTTTCTGGATCTACCTGCAGCAGATCCTGTTGGTGGCAGGGCACCTGATCAAAAACCTGAGTGGATTCCTACCTTGTTGGTAGAAGAGTGGACGTACCCAAGTTGTTTGGGGAACCACTATAAATTCCTTGTGTCATCTGGATTGCCTTGTTTAATTCCTGCATTGTGGCTGTGAATAGATATAACTAGGTTGCTAGTTGCTGATTAGGATTTCCAAGCCTTAACTGTAATTACAGTTAGCTTGAGTTTGTGCACAACACTTGTGTTAGGCTTTAGGGTTAATTCTATATCTATAATCTTTTCATTCCGCATTTCACTCCAAGGGAGTTGGGTAGACCATTAAGTTTTGTCTAGTGCAAAATTTGATAACTCTATTCACCCCCCCTCTAGAGTAGTATCTATCCCTTCACTTTCAATTGGTATCAGAGGGAGGTTGACTGACTGAATAGGTTAACACCTAAGTCACAAGATCCTGATAGATACCAAAGCTTATAGATATTCACTATCATGGCCCAGTCCAAGGATTATTCTAGCACCAGACCTCCAGCATGCAACTTAGCTAAGTTTGGCATCTGGAAGGCAAGGATAAATTATATATGAATTCTATTGATGAAAGCATCTTTGCTTCTATTTTGTCAGGACCCCCAAAGGCACCTGCTGCTGCTACTGCCTCATCATCTGATATGAGTGCAGTGGCTCTTCCAGATTACAACGATGAGTACAAGAAGGCAAAGATAGCAGATGCCAAGGCAATGAATATACTGGCTCAGACAATGTCTGATGAGGTATTCCAAAAGGTTGCTGACTGCTCTTCAGCAAAAGCTATGTGGGATACACTGAACCAGATTGTAGCTGGTTCAGCTGATGAAAGGAAGGACAGAAGGTCCAACCTTATCTCACAATATGAGAACTTCAAGAAAACTGATGCTGAATCAGTTGAAGCCATGTACACCAGGCTCAGCTCAAGCATCAATGAGCTGAGGACCCTTGACAAGGACATATCATTGACAGAGGTCAATGATAAGATTCTTATGTGCTTCCCTAGCACATGGGATCTAAGGATCTGGCCCATCAAGGAAGCCAGAAGCACCACAGAGATCTCCATTGAAGCCCTTCTCGGCAAGCTCAAGTCTTTTGAGCAAGTGCTGAAGACAAGGGAAGCAGAAGCAGAAGCAAAGACCCCTACTCCAACAAGAAAAGAGCAATCTCTAGCTCTTAAGGCTGCTGATGCTTCTGAAGGCAGCCAATCAAATGAGGAGCTAATGGCATTATTTGCCAAGAGGTTTCTCAAGATGGGGAGAAAGGAATTCAGAAAGAAGTCTTCACGCTATGAAGACAAACCAAGGTATGACCGTTCACCTGCTAAAGAAATTATATGTTATGGTTGCAGGAAGCCTGGACACATCTTACCAGATTGTCCAGAGAAGAAGAACAAAGACAAGAGGAAAGAAAAGGAACAACACAGGAAGCACTCCAAGCCATCCTCCTACAAGAACAAGAAAAAGGAGAGAGGTTTCATTGCTGAAACCTGGAGTGATTCTGATGAAGAATCTTCCTCCTCTAGCTCCAGTGAGGATGAGGAAGAGAAGAAGGCAAAGGAAGTTTGCCTGATGGCAATAGATGCCTGCAGCAATCACTCTGCTGCAGAGAGTTCAGATTCAGATGAAGAGATGCCAACAGAAGATGAGGTACTATCTTCTTATGACTTCACTTCTAAAGAATTTAAATTAGATTTTAAATCCTTATGCTTAGACTTAATCAGTTCAGAAAAAGAGATTAAAGAACTTAGAAATAAGTTAGCTGACTCAGAATTAATTGCTACAGAAAATATTAGGTTAAAGGAAGATCTCACTACTTGTAGTGAAGAAATTAAATTTCTTAAAATAGAGTTAGCTAAGTCTAAGAGGTTAGAAGAATCACTTAATGGTAGAAGCCTTAAGTTGTTAGAGATTACCAGCATGACTAACACTAGGTCAGGTAATAACAAACTAGGCTTAGGAGCTTCTCCCAGTGAACCCCCAGTTATTCTTAAAAATAATCTTTCAACTCCAGTGAACTTCATTTCAGCTAGTGGAATGAAGAACACTGAGCAAGTAAACCTAGTTAATAAAACTTTAAATAAAGCTAAGAGAGAGAAAAGAAAGAAATTTTTTAAAGAAATGCAAAGAGCGTCGAACGCCGCTCGACGATCGGAAGCTCAATGGTCGAACGAAGCTCGACGATCTGAGCGCCCATCGTCGAACGTCGATCGACGTTTTCAACATGATTTTCAAAATCATAATCAGTACCATAGAAACCTAAATGAAAATAGAAACCCTAGGTTTGTTGACCCATCATCTGCATGGAGAATCCCACCTAGGAGATCTCACCCATTAGGTTATCATCCTCAACCTGCATTTTCATTTATTTCTAGCTTTTCTTATGTGAAAAACAAGGGACCCAAGGTTACTTGGGTCCACTCTGTCTAAATAAATGTCTTGCAGGTGAAGGCCTATCCTATCACTCAAAATAAGTGGTATTTGGATAGTGGATGCTCCAAGCATATGACAGGAAATAAAGATCTTCTGTCAAAATTCAAAGCTAAGCTCGGCCCAAAGGTTATCTTTGGAGATTCCAGCTGTGGTCAGACAAAAGGCTATGGCAGGATTACAATTGGAGATGTTACTTTCAAGAGAGTTGCATATGTGACAGGACTGAAGCACAATTTGATCTCAGTCAGCCAGCTATGTGATGTTGGCTACCAGGTTTCATTTTCTAACTCTTCTTGCAATATTACTTTAAATAATAATGTTGTTTTAGTAGGCATTAGAATAGGTAATATTTATTTAGTAGATTTCAATTCATCTCACTCTGAAATCTGTTTATTTAATGAAGTAACAATTAATAATAATTCTTTGTGGTATAAGAGGCTTAGTCATGTTAACCTTAAAAATATATCTAGGTTATCTAAACACAACCTTATTAGAGGTTTACCTTCTTGCCCCTACAAGAAGGAGAGCCTATGCAAGGCTTGTCAGCTAGGCAAGCAAACCAAAAACTCTTTTAAATCAGTAAATAAAAGTGATTCTCCTAGAATCCTATATCTATTACATTTGGACCTATTTGGCCCAATAAATGTACAGAGTTTAGGAGGGAAGTATTACACCTTAGTAATTGTAGATGACTTCTCTAGGTTCAGTTGGGTTTTCTTTTTGAGAACTAAGGCTGATAACTTCAAAGCCCTTACAGACTTTCTACTATGTGTGCAGACTGAGTACTCTACTCATGTGGCCTTGATCAGAAGTGATCATGGTACTGAGTTTGACTCTCTTCTCATGCAAGAATTCTGTGTGAGAGAAGGTATCAAACATAGCTTCTCAGCTCCTAGAACTCCCCAACAAAATGGGGTAGTTGAAAGGAAGAATAGAACACTCATTGAAGCTGCTAGCACATTGTTGGCAGATGCTAATATGCCTCTCTCCTATTGGGCAGAAGCTGTTAGTACAGCCAATTATGTATTGAATAGAAGTTTGATACACAAGCTTAAGTGTAAAACTCCTTATGAGTTGCTTAAAGGAAAGAAACCTAAAATTAATTATTTTAGAATATTTGGTTGTGTAGTTTATATTCATAATAATAATAAAGAATATCTTAGAAAATTTGAAGCAAAAGCTTTAATGGGAATCATGCTTGGATATTCCCAGGTAAGCAAAGCTTATAGGGTTTATAACAAATCAACCTGTAAAATTGAAGAATCTGTGCATGTATCTTTTGATGAGTCTCAGATGTTTTACAAGGAGAAGGAAAATTCTCCTTCCTCCAGTTCATTGCAGGTACCTGATGCTACTCAAGAGATTCTTCAATTATCAACTCTTCAGATCACTGAATCAGACAGTGATGAAGACATTGCAGAAGCTGTTGTTGTACCACCAACAGTAGATCAAATTCCTCCTGAGGAATTAATCCCAACTATTGCTGAAGATCACATCCCACCTGCTGATATTGTCACACTTAGAGATCACCCCACATCTCAAGTGATTGGAGACATATCAGCTGGTGTGCAAACAAGACACCAATTAAGACAGGATGTGATGCACGCTTGTTTCCTCTCACAGGTTGAGCCCCTCACCTTTAAAGATGCAGAGCTAGATCCCCACTAGATCATTGCTATGCAAGAGGAACTCAATCAGTTTGAGAGATGTAAAGTTTGGACTTTGGTTCCAAGACCTAAAGGCCAACTGATCATAGGCACCAAGTGGGTGTATAGAAACAAGTTGGATGCAAATGGAATTATTGTAAGGAATAAAGCAAGGCTTGTAGCTCAGGGCTACAGACAGGAGGAAGGTATAGATTATGACCAAACCTTTGCTCCTGTTGCAAGGCTAGAAGCAATAAGGATCTTCTTGGCCTATGCAGCCTACATGAAGTTTAAGGTGTTTCAAATGGATGTCAAAAGTGCATTCCTAAATGGTGAGCTTAAGGAAGAGGTGTTTGTTGAACAACCACCAGGGTTTGTTTCTTCAACTCAGCCCTCACATGTTTTTAAGTTGCAGAAAGCTCTTTATGGACTAAAACAAGCTCCCAGAGCCTGGTATGAGACTCTAGCTAGTTTCCTTTTAGAGCACAACTTTACTAGGGGAGTAGTTGATAGAACCCTTTTCGTCAAGCATCACAAGAACACAATCCTGTTAGTTCAGGTGTATGTAGATGATATTATATTTGGCTCAACTGATCCCAAACTTTGCAAAAGGTTCTCTGACCTGATGCACTCTAAGTTTGAGATGAGTAGTATGGGTGTGTTATCTTACTTTCTTGGTCTCCAAGTTAAGCAAGATGCTGATGGTATCTTCATCTCCCAATCCAAATATGCCAAGGAATTGGTAAAGAAATTTGGGATGGCTGATGCTTCAGCAATGCCTACACCTATGGCTACTAATGTAGTTATTGATTCTGATGATCACGGCAAGCCAGTTGATCAAAAGAATTATAGGGCCATTGTTGGTTCCCTATTATATCTAACTGCAAGTAGGCCTGATATAATGTTTGCTACATGCCTTTGTGCTAGATTCCAGGTCAACCCCAAGGAATCTCATCTGATTCTTCTAAAGAGAATCCTGAGATACCTGAAGGGATGTCCAAATCTAGGACTTTGGTACCCAGCTGAGTCAGAATTTGAATTAATTGGATATTCTGATTCTGATTATGCTGGTTGCAGAGTTGACAGGAAGAGCACCTCAGGAACTTGTCAGTTCCTGGGAGAGAGATTGGTCTCTTGGTTCTGTAAGAAGCAGGCTTCTATCTCAACTTCAACTGCAGAGGCTGAATATATAGCAGCTGCTAGTTGTTGTTCACAGATCCTATGGATTCAAAACCAGCTTGTGGATTATGGTTACTCACACAAGAATACCAAAATCATGTGTAACAGTACCAGTGCTATCTCCATTGCACAAAATCCAGTGCACCACTCTAGAACGAAGCACATTGAGATTCGGCACCATTTCCTGAGAGATTGTGTGGAAAAGAACAAGATCTGTCTTGAGTTCATATCCACTGAGTTTCAGAGAGGTGATATATTCACCAAGCCCTTAGATGAACAGAAGCATCGGTTCTTTTTAGTTCAACTAGGCATAATAAATGGACGAGACTAAGTGTGATTATATCTGCCTATGTTGAAACCTGCTTGAAGATCGTCGAACGATGATCGAAGATCGTCGAACGGATCAAGCCTATCGTCAACCTCTGGTTAATGATAGCTTACCTGTTTGAAGATCGTAGACCGGCGTTCGAAGATCGTCGAACAGGTCGAGCTTATCGTCGATCTCTGGATGACGATAGCTTGTTGTTTGAGAAGCCAGAAATAGTCGAACGATTGATCGACTACTCTGCTTCTGGGCCGATCGTCGAATGGTCGTTCGACTATCGGGTCTAGTATCTTTTTAATAGATCGACTATTTCCGGTCTAATATAAAGCCGATAGTCGACCTAGGTTAAAAGATCTTTTGTTTTATCGTCGACGGAGCGTGGCTTTTCGCATTCTGTCTTCCCGCTTGCGATTTTCTGCCGCTTCGTCTCCTTCGTCTTCTCCGTCTTTCTCGCGCATTCTCCAGCAATTCAATGGTGATTTCTCCCGCAGTGCTAGCTATTGTAAAGTTCGATGCAGGGTTCAGCGTCGATTTTGACACATTCAGTTGCTGTGAAGCAGGGATTGTGGAAATTCTTCAGTTGTGCCGAGATCAAGGTCTAGAAAGATTAATGTCTGCAAGGATAAAGTTAAATGTCCCCGAGATTAAGGAATGGGCTTTCACTTCATCCTCCTCTGACGATTCGATGACTGGCACCATTGGCGGAGAAGAGGTAATTTTAACTCCGGCCATTCTGACTGATGTTTTTGGATTAATAAATGGTGAAGGATTATGAGCAAGATGCTCAAGAGTTTGGAAGAATACTGACTGAGCTGGGACATGCGGAGGGCATTCCCACGAAGCTGCTCAAGGTCAATTTTCCCTTTAAGATTAAATTTCTCGCTGAGATAGTTGGAAAAGTGCTCCTTGGGAAGCACTCTGCTCATGACAACATTACAAAGCAACAATTTGCACTGATGTGTGCAATTGTTAATCAGAAAAAGATTGATTGGGCAGGAGTAATGTTCGATTTAATAAGGAAAAAGAATAGTAAGAAAGAGGTTACCCTAGGCAGGGTTATTGGAATTTTCCTGAAGGAAAAGTATCCTCAGCTGCTGGTCTCCGTTGCAACAATCATAAATGCGAGCAAGAAGATGGACCCAAATCTGTTCTCCAAGTGGAAGAGGACTTTTGTGAAGCCCGCTCTCACAGGGGTTGCTCCAGCGACATCAGAGAGCACTAGGACTGATTCAGTCGCTCCTCACCCTCATGAAGCTGGCTCAGCTCATCTTTCCCTTCCCTCATCTTCTTCTGCTATGCAGTCTGCTTTAGTTACAGTTCCATCAACTTCAGCTGAAGTACGACTTTCTCCTTCTCCTGTTCGAGAAACAACCACGGTTGTTCTTCCTCCCCTCCTGCATCTCCTCTTCCTTCTCATCTGGCTAGGATATCTGCTCCTAGTTTTGATCTGTTAGGATCTGAGAGGATTCCAACACCTCCTCAGTCTCCTATTCAGTCCCCTATTCATTCTCCACATCATGCTCCATCTCCAATTCGATCTCCAGTCCACACCACTTTTCATCCTAACACTACAACCATCTCTGCTGCATCTCCATCCACCGCAATTCCATCATCTTTTGAGATCACCCCAGAATTCATTTCCAGCATTTTGGAGTTGATTACCCCTTCAATCAAAATAATGATTGAAGAGGCAATTGCTCCACTTGCCTCCTCCATTGCTACCTTAACTGCCTCCATCCAATCACTCTCTAAATCTGTTGAGCCCTCTTCTTCAAGGGGCCTGGTTTCAGTTTCCACTGAAATCAGGCAGGGGGAGATGTTCTGTGAAGATGTCTCAGAGCCTCCAGCCTCCCTTCCAGCAGTTCTTCCAGCAGTTCAAGTAGAGACTGCTCCAGCTCCAGTTCAAGGTGAATCAGTTTCAGTGTTATCTGACAAAGAAATATCTGATGCAATTATGTTATCTGAATTTGCTGTGAAAGTTTGTTTAGAAGATCTCACCACTCCCTTAGTTGCCCATTTCCTAGAAGGGATTATTACATCCTATCTAGATGAATCCTGGGAGTTGGTAAAGTATGAAGGTAATTCACTCATCCGCTTTATTGACGAGTCAATTAATTTGCTAGCTTGTGAATACCTAGAAGGAATGATTTTAGCTTATTTAGCAGATTTGTGTTCATAAATCTACAGATTATATTAAAGAAGATATAGCTACTCAGGTTATAGTAATTGTTTCAGAAGCTGCTCCAGATGTTCCTGATGTTCAAGTAGATCCAGAACTGGATTCCTTTTTAGATGATATAGAAGATGTGTCTGAAAATCAAGAAGAGAAAGCAAGAGATGCTTGGAATCAAAGAGTACAATCTTTGTTGGAAGAGAAAGAAAAAGAGTTGCAAGTTGAAAAATCAACTGTTTGGGATGATTCCCCAGGACTTGATTTGGATTTCCTTCTGGCTCAGGATGCCATAGAAGAGGAAAAAGAGAAAGCTGCTTTAAAGGAAAAGGCTGTTTCTGAAGCCTATGACCCATATGACAATCCTCCATCATCTCACTCTGAAGATGAAGAGGATTCAGATTTATCTGAGAATTCAAAGAAAAAGAAAGCTGCTCAGAAGAAAAGAAAAGCCGTTGCTCCTCCTCCTCTCAATCGTGATAATGATACTCCATATTATATTCTGAAAGGAATTGACCCCAAGTCAAAAGAGTTTCAACATTGGATGTGGTTCTCCAAGAACCAGCAGAAAGAGAGAAAGAAAGCTAAGAGATATGATAGTCCTACCCCCAGATGGAATCCCAGAGGTCCTCCTCCTCCACCTCCCGGTGCAGGAGCCTCTGGCAACCTTTCTGCTAATCCTTCTGCTCCGTCAGCAAAATCTGCTCCCTCTCAGTCTTCTTCAAGGAAAAGCTCTCAAGGTTTTCAAGGTAAATCATATTCTGGCTGTCAAAGAACTGATACAGTGAGAGAACAAGTGAAGGAGGTTGTGTATCAAAGACCAACTTTTTCCCCTCCTCCTTCTCCAAAGAAAAGGATTTCATCTCCAATGCCAGTGCATTCTGAAAAAGTTGTTTCAAAAGGTAAGTAGTTTATTTTGTTTAAAAATTCTAGCAAGAACTTTGCTAAGTCTGCTCCCCTGTCTTATCTAGTTAATCAAGATAAAGAACCAGATGATACTCCTTCTGTGACTGTTTATGAAAGTCCTGAGCTTGATCCTAACTTTAGGATGGCTCGTTTTCTCGAATTGGTTGGAGCAGCTCAAATCAGGAAAGCAAAAGCTGAAGGAAAGGACACTTCTGGATTAACTACATTGTCTGCATTTAGAAAGAAGGAGTTCGAAAAGTTCCAGGTTAGCCCTGAGGTCTTTGACCCTTCAAAGTATATGGAAAAGCACCCAGAAGCAGTTGTTCCAAGGGCTGCAGAATTAAAGATTATTGGCGTACAAGACTTGAAGATGTCTAAGAAAGAGGCAATTGATCCTTTGCGAAAAGTTTCCTTTGTTCCTAGCTCTTCGAACCCTAAGCCAGACTCTGTAGACTCTTAATTTTGTTTGACTGTTATTTATCTATTTGATATCTGCTAGTTAATTGTTTATCTATTTCTTGTATTAATTTTATTGCTCTATAGCTAGTTCTATGTTTTAGTTTTTGAGAGACTTAACTCAAATAGGGGGAGATTGTTGGTACCCTAGTTTGATTTGAGTTTAGTCTTCTCCTTTTGTCCCTTGACCCAAGAAATATCTATGGTCAATGGTTAGTGGTCTAGCTGTAGAGTCCTCGCTTTTCCAGATGAAGAATTTGGTTAAGTAGTTTGTTCGTTCGACTATCGTCGAACGCCGCTCGACTATCGTCGACTGACTGTTCGACGATCGTCTATCAGTTGCTCGACGTTCTGTCTGCGAGGATAGTTCGACTATCGGTTGATAGTTTGACTATCTGTGTGCTTTGATAGTTCGACTATCTGCTTGGATAGTTCAACTATCTGATAGCTCGACTATCTGTTTGATAGGTCGACTATCTGCGTTGTTTGATAGCTCGACTATCTATTGATAGATCGACTATCTGCTTTCTTCTGATAGTTCGACTATCTGCTGATAGGTCGACTATCTGTTTTCCCTTGGTAGTTCGACTATCTTCCTTGATAGTTCAACTATCTGATAGCTCGATTATCTGTTGATAGTTCGACTATCTGTCGTTTTCTGATAGTTCGACTATCTGCTGATAGGTCGACTATCTGTTTTCGCTTGGTAGTTCGACTATCTGCTTTGATAGTTCAACTATCTGATAGTTCGACTATCTGTTGATAGTTCGACTATCTGTTTCGCCTTGATAGTTCGACTATCTATTGATAGGTCGACTATCTGATAGGTCGACTATCTTCTGATAGTTCGATTATCTGTTGTGATAGTTCGACTATCTCCTGTGAAAGTTCGACTATCTGGATCGTTCGACTATCTGTCCGATAGTTCGACGATCTTCGTCCGTCGGTCGACGATCTCCGAAGATCGTTCGACGTTTTCTGTCTGCCTTTTTATTTTGTTTTTATTTATTATATTTAATTAATTAATACATTATCTGGCATGTTATTTCAGTTGTTTTATGATAATATTTCCAGGCAATATTTGCTCCATCTCTTTTGCCTGAGTAAAATCTTTTCAGATAAAGTTGTTTGTCTTATTAGCTGACATTGTATTTTACTTTATCTGCTGTCAGTCCTTTATAGCCGTTAGACTGAAAAGTCTTTCTTCTGCTATAATGAGTTTGTTTCTGATATGACTTTATTTAGTACTTTATTATCAGATTGCTTCCTGCAGCTTCCTTGAACAAGGTTTATACCTTTTATAGAATGTTTTTGCTGCAGAGATTGTTTGTCTTTTTGATATTTACAGCCCAGATCTCAAGTTTCAGAAGAAGACAAACAATTCAAATTGAAGAGAGCCGTTGCTTGTTGCTGATATAAAAGCAATCCTTTGGAGAAGGATTCAAGCTAGCTAATAGCTACTCAGTTATTCATTTAAGCATTCAAGCCTTCATCAAGATCAAGTTTTCTACTCTCAGCAATTTCCATCCAACTGAGAAGTGTTAAGCTCTTATGCTCTTCTTCAACCTGAGTTCTCCTGCTTCCAGGAAGATTCAAACTCAGAGTTCTTTTGAAGAAGAAGAAGAAGAAGACAGCTGCTTGAAGATTTCTATTTTATTATTTATTATCTTCTTGTAGTTTTTCCTTCAGTGTTTACTGAAGAGTTTTCTGCACTGAAGCAAGACTTCACCTGGACATCTTTGAGCTAGGGGGAGCCTTGATTCTTTAGAGCTTTCTAGCTCAGTGCAAGTCTTTGTGCTTCTCTAATCTATTGTAAAATAGAGAAGACATCTTAACCTTCTTTCCCCCTCCTGTACAGGGTTATTACTCCCTTCAAAAGTATCCCTTGGTGCCAGGGCACCTGATCAAAAATCTGTGCTTGGTTTTTAGACACCTGATCAAAAGTCTAAAGGGTTTCTGGATCTACCTGCAGCAGATCCTGTTGGTGGCAGGGCACCTGATCAAAAACCTGAGTGGATTCCTACCTTGTTGGTAGAAGAGTGGACGTACCCAAGTTGTTTGGGGAACCACTATAAATTCCTTGTGTCGTCTGGATTGCCTTGTTTACTTCCTGCATTGTGGCTGTGAATAGATATAACTAGGTTGCTAGTTGCTGATTAGGATTTCCAAGCCTTAACTGTAATTACAGTTAGCTTGAGTTTGTGCACAACACTTGTGTTAGGCTTTAGGGTTAATTCTATATCTATAATCTTTTCATTCCGCATTTCACTCCAAGGGAGTTGGGTAGACCATTAAGTTTTGTCTAGTGCAAAATTTGATAACTCTATTCACCCCCCCCCCCCCTCTAGAGTAGTATCTATCCCTTCACTTTCAGACACAAAGGAGGTAGCTAGACTTGGAGCTCGACGCTAGATTGTCTCTCCCCTATAAGAATCATAAACCATCTTATGATAGTTAAAGAGTAATATAGAGAGAGGGTTATGAGAATGCTGGATTCTAAGTCCTGGGTCTGCAAATAGCGATGGGGTGTTCTGTTTATTTCTTTAGGTATAAATAGAAGAATTTTAGGGTTTCTCATTACCGGAACTGTTCATTCTGTCTAAGCATACGTGTCACACTGTTCGAAAGACCCGAACCCTAAAAGCCGACGGAAGTCGTTCAGCCCGCTGTCGATCCCGCCGCCGCTCAGTCTTATTCCGACGAGTGTCGTCACCGCCTCTCCTGTAACGGGCCTAGCATTACATAGATACGCTGACCTTCCTCTCCCGACCTAGATCTTGTGCGACAAGATTCCACGGGTTCTCTCGTTCCTGTGGATATCCTGTAGAGGTGCAGACAATATTCTGCACTAGGAACTGTAGCCGCAAAGTGATCGGCTGATTTTTTGGAGCATCTAGGTTGAGTATAGACCCAATCCCGCAGAGGTAAATTTTATTTCACTGCATCTTACTTTTTGATTAATGTTCATCACCAGATCCGAACTCTTTTGGGTTTTCTTGTTCCTTATTTCCGTTGCGTGCACAAGTGTTGTGCTATCTAGCAAAACTCAACATGAATGCCGAAGTGCCTTAGTCTTTTGGCTAACGGTCGGTGAACACATTATTTTAGGAAATTGAGGAGTCGGAGCAGCAGCAGCAATAGGTCATGCAGGAGCCCTTGCAACCCCAGAGGACAGGACTTGATGAGTCATTGCAGCCTATTACTACTACTACCTTACCATGCGTCGATGTGAGTGATGATGATGATAGTACTTTTGCAGTTCTGATTGTGAGAGTGAGTCTTTTTGTAGTGGGAATAATCCCCTTTTTGGATATTGATGTACTCGAGAATAAGTCCTTCACACTAGACTTTTTGTTGACTCTAACTTTTTATCTCATTATGGACATGTTTCCTTTATTAGTGTGATGTGGATGCTTCACCTTTTATGCATTTATTTACTTGCTTATTTGATTGGCTTGGATGATTTGATAGCTAACCGGATCAGCGTCTCGTAGTGGCGACTAACCCGAGTGTTGGTGTCACCGCGATGCGGCAGATTCTGGCATAAGACCCACCCTGGGTCGGGTTTTGGGGACCCGGGGAGTGTTTGAAAATGGGGTCTTACACGAGTGAGTTGGCCATGGCCATTTCGGGGAGCACTTCTAGGGACATGCCATTTTTAGTGCACGCACTCCTTCTTGTCATTGTCGTTGGTCGGGGAATGCTGAGACTTGTCAAAGCTTCTGGGAACACATTCCCACAGATGACGCCAAACTTTTGTGGGTCGCCCGGTCTTTCCCCGGTCCGGAGAAATCAGACTACCTTAGCTCGAAATAAGATCGGGAATGCAAACAATCAAAGTGAACCGCAATAAATAACAAGATGGGTTTTTACGTGGAAAACCCGGAAAGTGTGAAAACCCATGTGGCTGGAACTATGCCGAGCTAAAATTCACTAGCTTCTCGAAGTTTGATTTGATCTCGGAGGGCGACCGACTGCTACTCCGTTACAGGTGCAGAATACAGAAGATGAGAAAAAACGACTAAGTCCTTGGAGTCTCGATGGAAGCACTCCAGGCTTGGAATGTTGCAGAGCTCGTGGAACCTTGGTGGGAGCGTTTAGGCTGGAAAATTCAATAAGTCCACGGAGCTTCTAGAGGGACCGCTCTCGTTGATGTGAAGCCTTGATGGGAGCGCTCTCACGGAGGTGGATGACGTGACTTGGAGCGTGTTGAAGCCTTAGCGCAAGGAGAAGGGCAGAGAGAATTCCTGAGCAGAGAATCGACCTAAGTCCGCGATCTCGCCGGAAAACCTCAGAGCTCTCTCTTGCTTATGGAGTTTCTTGTCTTCAAATAAAGACATGAGAGTCTATTTATAGTTTTCTGGAGAGTCATAGTAGAAATTGTGTCAGAGAGTGATTTGTGCTACTAGACACAACCACATCTGTCATACAACAAAACTTGAGCAGAACTTCACTAAGACAACGATGGAGAGGAATGGAGAATACATCTTCAAGGAGCAGAGGAGAAATAGGGCCTCATTGTAAGGTTAGAAATCTTCCTCCTCTTGAATAAAAAAACACTAAATTTGAATTTGGGAGTGATCCAACTGTCAAAATCATGTAAAAAATCAGTATGACAAGAATTCCCAAATTTTGGGATCAATTGGACCACCAGAAGATCATAGGAGAACCCATCTTGTCAGGCAACGTCGATCGGCCGACGGGAAGAGAGGCACACGACAAGCGGCGATGAAAACCCTAAATGAGAGGAAAGGTCTTTGTGTTGGACAGAGATGGGAGGAAGACGGTGAGGTGCAGCGGTGATCGATCGACGGGCGGCGAGAGAGGAACGAATAGGAGCGAGAGGTTTAGGGCACTCGGGGATCTAATGCCATGTTAACGGGAACTATTTAACTTAGGGAAGTATCACCGAGTAACCTCCAAGAGACGACGGTTTTTCTCTGAGCGACCCCATTCTGAGAAAGGGAGTGAACACATGATGTTTGATGGAGAATGTCATAATTGGCAAGGTAGTGTTCAAAGTGGAAGTTGATATACTCTCGTTATTAATGCATAAATTTTTGATAGTGACTGAAAATTAAGTAGAAACCTTTTTGTGAAATTTCTGAAAAATAGAAAAAATTTCATTCTTAGTTTTCATCAAATAAACTCAAATCGTGCGAGAAAAACCATCAATAATGATAATAAATCAATAACATCCAGAAATTTAATCAACGGTGCAAGACCCCCCAAACATCAGTATGAACAGTATGAAATGGAGTAGTAGCAGATAAAAACATAGTTAATTGGAATACGATGATGTTTGACAACAACACATGCATCACAAACAATGTTTTTAAAACACAAACAAGGAATCAATAACATCCAGAAATTGAAGCAACAGGGCAAGCCCCCCCAAACATCAGTATGAACGGCATGAAATGGAGTAGTAGCAAATAAAAAAAACATAGTTAATAGGAATACCATGATGTTTGGCAACAACACATACATCACAAACAATGTTTTTAAAACACAAACAAGGAACAATCTTTGTAGTGAGATAATGCATCATCCGACGAAGGGTCGGCATCTGTTGGGTACATTGGAAAATGTGTACCTGATTTGAAGAAGCCTAACTTAGCTCAATGATATACATCAAGGTGTATTTGATGTTATTTTGAGTTGATATGTGCAGGTGAAGAATGTACTAAAATACAGGAAAATTATTCTAAGTTTATGTGTCAACACCAGAAGAAGCTGTGTCGACACTTCAGAAAGATTGTGTCGACACTTGAAGAAGGCTGTGTCGACACAGAGAAAAAGAGTCTATAACAATTGTGTCGACACCGGGAAGCAGTGTCGACACACAGAAGTTTAGTCGACATCAACTGTGTCGACACTGGGAGGCTGTGTCGACACACATGATTGATAGTCGACAACACGTGTGTCGACACCAGAAGACTGAGTCGACATACAGAGGCAGAGTCAAAAACAGCTGTGTCGACACCTGTAGGCTGTGTCGACACACACTATATTCTGAGTCTACATCAACTGTGTCGACACACTGCAAAGTCCAGACCAAGTTAGTTGCTGGAGAATGATGAAGTGTTTGTGTCGACACAAATGCTCTATGTCGACACATTCTCTAGATGCAGTATCTAAAAGCTGAGTCGACATAAAGGCAGACATGTCGACATCATCAAAGGCTGTGTCGACACCTAAGTCACTTATGTCGACATATATTGACAGATGGTCTCGACACTTTCTAACAGACAGTCTCGACGCTTTACTGACAAAGACAAAGGCCCAAGATCTGTTTGAAGACTTGACAGCTGTGAGTTACAACAGATTGACAAAAGCTGTCAGACTTGTCAGAAGTTTATTAGAAACCGGATCAGCCGGTTACCAAGGATGAAGTCTATAAATAGACAGATTCAGAAGAAGAAATTAATTATTGAGATACACGACGCACATTAATCATCTATTGGGAGATAAGATCTCTGATTAAGAAAGTGCAAGGCACAGAAGAAGATCTTCGTGAGAAGATCTAAGAAGACATTCTGACGTGTACAACCACTTAGGATCAGTTTAAGTAGAATTCTTTCTAGAATTCTGAAGTATCATCAAAGGTGTTGGATAGAGAGGGATCCAGCCATTTTGAAGACAAGAAGGAAGCTATCACAGGTTTCTTAAGTTCAGATTCAAGAAGCTTTGAAGAAAGCTAAGATCCAGTTGATTTCATCCATCAGGTTTTTCTAGAAGCTGATCAAGAACAGTCTTGTCCCTTCTCTCTCAACAGGGGCAAGATATTATATAACTTCAATTTCAATTTCTATAGGATCTATTTGTATAGATCTGAGTTGTAAGCTAAGATTATAAAGGCTGAGTGTAGGAGAGGTATTCTCTGAGTGGTAGGGCTGGTTATGCCTGAGTGTAGGAGAAGGTATTTCTCTGAGTTGTAGGCCTTGTGGCAAGGCTGAGGTAGGGCTGGTTAGCCTAAGCTGTAGGAACCTTATAGGGTTTTGAGTTGTAGGAATCTTTCAGGGTTCTGAGGTGTAGGATCTGAGGATCTGAGATAAAGAAGGAAGTTAGGCCGAATCTAGCACACTGCTAGATAGGTGAAGGGAGAAAGTGGATGTACCCAGATCTTGGGGAACCACTATAAATCTGTGTGCAATCTGTGATGTGTGCATATTTGTGATTGTTGTGTTGTGTTTGCTGCAGTGTTTGCTGAATTCTCTTATAGTCAGTAATTATATTCTGCCTTAAGTTAAAACAAGCATTAGAACCTATTCACCCCCCCCCCCTCTAGGTGTTTAGGTGGTCTTGAAAGTATAACTATTAAGTGGTATCAGAGGGAGGTTACTCAAAGAAGGACTTAACAGTCTGAGTTAGATCCCTAAGGCAGAATCAAGAATCAAGAAAATGGGTTCTGGAGAGAATCACAAGGAACTAGGGTCAATGAAATTACCCATCTGCAGGAAAGAGATTTTTGGAATCTGGAAAGAAAGGGTTAGGTTGTTTATGGAGGCTTCTGATCCAAGGATATATATCACAGTACAGGAAGGCCCCTTCATTCCAATGAAGGTATCAGTTCTTGATGCAAATATTCAAACTCCAAAGAGTTATTCTGAAATGACCAAGGATGAGATCATCCTGGCAACACTAGACAAAAGAGCACAGAACATTATTGTAAGTGCTATAGATGATGCAACATTTCAAAATCTGATTCACTGCAAAACCTCCAAGGAAATGTGAGACACTTTGATTGTCTACATGGAGGGTTCTGAAGAAGTTAGACAAGATAGAAAGTTTATGCTCAACCAAGAATATGAGAGTTTCAAACAAGGGAAGTCTGATAGCATAACTGAATGCTACAAGAAATTCTACAGGATAGTGAATGAACTAATGTCCAATGGAAGGGTCTTCAGTACCTATGAACTGAATGACAAATTCCTAAGATCCTTGATAAAGGATTGTGACACCAAGATTTGTGCCATAAGAGAAGTGGCCAAACTAGCAGACATTTCTCCTCCAACCTTGTTTGGAAAGTTGCTATCATATGAAATGCAACTAATGGCTAGGAAGGAGGAAGAAAAGAATTCAAAAGGAGAACATAGAGAAAGGTCTGTGGCCTTCAAGGCTGAAGCCACTAGAAAGAATAGGAGGATATCTCCATCACCTCCTAAGGAAGTTGCTGAAGTTAACTCAGAAAATTCAGACAATAAGAACTCAGAAAGCAGTGATTCAGATGCAGATTTTTCTGCCTTTACAAGGCAGTTTCAGAGGTTCTTGAAGAAAAAGCAATGGAAGTCAAGGCCCTCCACATCACAGCCAGTTGATGATTACTATCAAAAGAGGAGCAGAACCAAGCCCAGCAAAGCTACTACATCAAAAATTGTTTGTTATTCCTGCAATAGGCCTGGACATGTGGTGGCTGAGTGTCCAGATAAGAGGAAGGAGTCAAAAGACAGAAAGAAGACTCAACAAAAGGGCAAGAAGGAGAAATCATTTTTTGTTAAGAAGGAGAAGAGTCTTACAGATCAATCCTCCTCAGAATCAGAATCTGAAGCTGAAGCATACATTGGACTGTATGCAGCTAATGAAGAAGATGAGTTTATGGAATTGCTAAACTCCATCTATGAACAAGAAGATCATGAATATATGGGACTGATGGCTGGATCAGAAGAAGAGATGTGCCAGAATCAGTCTGTTCCCAGGAAGGTACATTGTCCTTCTATGAAATCAGTTTGTAGTACTAGTGCAGAATCAGCTACATCTGCATCAAGTGATGTATATGGATCTGAATCTGAAGGAGATGTTCATCAGTTAATAGATAAGTATGGGGACTTATTGCAGGCTCTTAAGAAAAGCAAGAACCTAGTCAAAACTCAGGCTCAAGAAATTGCTGATCTTAAGGTGGCTGCATCTGAGTTTGAAAAAATATTGGATCAAAAGTTAAATGAGATTGCTAAACTGAAAAATATAACTATTATTCAGATGGGCACAATCAAATATAACAATGATCAAGTTAAAAGTCTAGAGGCCAGACTGAGAATAGAGAAAGATTTAGTGACTAGTTACTCTAAGCCAAAATCTGTCTTACCTATAATAGATGAGTTTGTGGCTCAAAAGGGTAAGGCAGGATTAGGCTTCAAAGGTAACACCAGGGCTGCCCAATTCAAGAGAAAAGGCAAAGCTCCTGTCCAGCCACTAAACCTTAAAGTCCCTGTTATGTTTAGAAAGGTACAAGTGCCTTCTAACAAATATGATCTTGAAAATATTCATGGTCATATTAAGACTGATGTTCTGAAAAATAAGGGTGTTAATGCCAATAGGTCTGCCCATGTTCATAAACCCAATGGTTATAAGAAATCAGTGGGTGGAGCTGCAGCAGCACCAGCACTGGACAGAAATTTTTCTGCCAAGGGTATATCTAGACCTAGATACAACAAATATGAATGTTGGTGCTGTGGCAAGAGAGGCCATTTTGCCTTAGACTGCTGGCATAACATAAGTGCAAGGAAGAACAATAGTCTACCAGTTAGAAGAGCTGCTGGTAGTTTTGATGTGAATGGTGCTAACCTGAACCAAGGACCCAAGACTTACTTGGGTTCTAAGGGAAAGTAATTCTGTATTGCAGGAAAGTCCAAGTTGTCATGCCCCTATATGGTACTTGGACAGTGGTTGTTCGAGGCACATGACTGGAACAAAGGGGCTGCTGAAGGAGTACTCATCTGTCAAAGATGGGCCTAAAGTTATCTTTGGTGGATCTGAAAGAGGGATCATCAAAGGATTTGGTAACATTTCTTCAAACCAAATTACCATCACTCAAGTGGCTTATGTAAAAGGTTTGAAACATAATCTGATAAGCATAAGTCAGCTGAGTGATCTTGGATATGACATTTCATTTGTTAAGGATAGATGTCATATCAAAAGGTCAAGTGATCAAAAGGTCATATTGACTGGGTATAGAAAGAGAAATGTTTATTGTCTTGATTTTGTATGTGAGAACAAGTTTTCTCCTATCTGTCTTGTAGCTGATGATAATGCATCTCATTATGTCAAATGGCACAAGAGGCTGGCCCATCTTAACTACAAGACAATTGGCCAACTCTTTAGCAAAGAGTTAGTGAGGAATGGTCCTCAAATTAAGTGTATAAAGGAAGGGATATGCTCAGCTTGTCAAAAGGGCAAGCAGACAAAATCCTCCTTTCATAGCTTTGAAAACAAGGATTCAGTGAGGTGTTTATACCTCTTACATATGGATCTTTTTGGTCCTATGCCAGTTCAAATTCTAGGTAGGAAGGTTTACACTTTTGTGGTTGTAGATGACTATTCTAGATATTCATGGGTGTTCTTTCTGAGACAAAAATCAGAAACCCCAAGTGTCTTACTTAGTTTTATGAAACAAATTCAGAATGAACTGAACAGTACAGTGGTCAAAATCAGAAGTGACTATGGCACTGAATTTCAATCTGAAAGTATGACAAAATTATGTGAAGACTTTGGGATTTTCCAAGAATTCTCCTCACCTAGAACACCACAGCAAAATGGTATTGCTGAAAGAAAGAATAGGACATTGATTGAAGCTGGTAGAACTCTATTGAGTGACACTTCTCTACCAGAATATTTCTGGGTTGAGGCAGTAAACACTGCATGTCATGTGATCAATAGGGCTTCTATCACCAAGAGCCACAAAAAGACTTCCTATGAAATTATGAAAGGTAGAAAACCAAATCTATCCTACATTAGGATCTTTGGTTGCAAATGCTATATACTTAACAATGGCAAGTCTTATCTAACTATGTTTGCTGCCAAATCCCAAGATGGGATATTTGTTGGGTACAACATCAATAGTAAGGCTTATAGAGTCTACAACTTGACTACTCAAGTTGTAGAAGAATCTGTACATGTTGTATTTGATGAAACAAGATTAATCAACAGTGAATTTTCTTGTAGATCAAATAATCCAACAGGTATAAGCAAAAGGATGGACAATCTTTCCATTGTAGAAGCATCAAATATAGATGAAATATTGGAAAATGAAGGCTACTGGCCAGGGGGAGTACAAGACTCAATAGAAGCTGATGACAACCAAGAGGTGCAGCATAATGAAGGAGCTGGAGATGTTCAACCTGAAGAAAATCTACCTCTAGCTACAAGACATCTAAAAGAGCATCCAGCAAATCAAATTATAGGTGTTCCAAGAAAATAAGTGCAGACTAGAAGCAGAAATCTGAGCACAGTCCTGCATTCAAGTTTTCTATCTCAATTGGAGCCTAAGAAATTTGAAGAAGCCATCCAAGACCAATACTTGATTAATGTTATGCAAGAGGAACTTAATCAATTCAGAAGGTGCAAAGTATGGGAGTTAGTTCCTAAACCAAGAGACCATAACATCATTGGCACAAAGTGGATCTTTAGGAACAAGTTGTATGAGAGTGGAGTAATTGTGAAGAACAAAGCAAGATTGGTTGCTAAAGGATACAGGCAGGAAGAAGGGATTGACTTTGATCAAACATTTTCCCCAGTAGCAAGATTGGAGGCAATCAGAATGTTCCTTGCCTATGCAGCATATCAAGGATTCAAAGTATACCAAATGGATGTGAAATCGGCATTCCTGAATGGTGATCTAAAAGAAGAAGTCTATGTAGAGCAGCCATCAGGTTTTGTAGATTCTCTTAAACCTGGTTATGTCTATAGACTTAGGAAAGCATTGTATGGTTTAAAGCAAGCCCCAAGGGCTTGGTATGAAACCCTGTCTACTTTCCTTATTGAGAACAAATTCTCAAGAGGTAAAATAGACAAAACTCTGTTCCTAAGGGAATCAAAAGGTAAGATAATCTTAGTCCAGATCTATGTAGATGACATAATTTTTGGGTCTACAGAGAACAATCTTTGCAAAAAGTTTGCCAAACTTATGCAAGAGAAGTTTGAAATGAGCAGTATGGGGGAACTTAAGTTCTTTTTGCGACTCCAAGTAAGACAGACTGAAGATGGCTTGTCCATATCCTAGTCTAAGTTCACCAAGGAATTAATTAAGAAGTATGGTATGGAATCATCCTCCACCATGAAAACTCCTATGGGAAAAAATATTTCAATATGCAAAGATGATGCAGGTAAGCCTATAGATGAGTCTTTGTATAGAGGAATAATTGGCTCTCTATTATATCTCACTACTAGTAGACCAGATATTATGTATGCTACATGTGTCTGTGCTAGGTACCAAGCTTGCCCTAAAGAATCACATTATACTGCAGTCAAAAGGATCTTGAGATATCTTAAGGGCACACCTAATCTAGGCCTTTGGTACCCTAGGAATGGAGATTTTCTACTAACAGGTTATTCAGATGCAGATTTTGCAGGCTATAGAGAAGATAGAAAGAGTACTACTGGTATATGTCAATTCTTGGGAGGAAGATTGATATCCTGGAGCAGTAAGAAGCAGACTAGTGTGGCAATATCCACTGCTGAGTCTGAATATGTTGCTGCAGGAAGTTGCTGTGCACAACTATTGTGAATTCAGCATCAGTTAAAGGACTATGGTATTCAAGTAAGTAGAACACCTTTATTGTGTGATTCTAAGAGTGCTATTTCTATTGCAAACAATCCTGTTTCACATAGTAGAGCTAAGCATATAGAAATAAAATACCATTTTCTAAGAGAACATGTAGAAAAAGAAGACATCTCATTGGAATTTGTTAAAATAGATTATCAAATTGCTGATGTATTTACTAAGCCACTGGATGAAACTATATTCAATAAATTTAAAATTGAATTGGGAATGCTGGCCATAGGTTAATTTACCATAAAATTGGCTAAGTAAAATGGTGTCGACACATTTAGTGATAAAGTGTCGACACAGAGGAGTCATGTCGACTAATCAGGGAAATTGTGTCGACACATGAGAAAATGTGTCGACACCTAAGGGTCAAGAGTCGACTCATCCAGAAATGTAGTGTCGACACATCCAGTATAATGATGTCGACATTTACAGATTTTGTGTCGACTCTTATACTAAGAGTCGACACATAATTTCTGATGCACTACTTAGTCTCTCCCGTGTCGACATATCATCAATTGGTGTCGACATAAAGTAGTCAATATTAATGTCGAGACAATAGAAGTTTGTGTCGACACATTCCGACTATGTCGACACATTTAGACTGTTTTTGCCCGACTTTTGACCTTCTTTCATTAGAGGGTATAAATAGGTCGAGAACGTATTCTGTCGACACGTTTACAAGGTTTTCGAGACTAAAACCTTGTGTCGACAATCTCTCTTCTCTTCTCTCAAGCTTTCTCATCTTTCTAATGGCGCCAAAGGTTGAAAACACATCAATGAGGGATATGAATTTGTTAGGGCTGCATTCGACAATACCGCGCCAGAAATCAAACAAGTGATTTCTCTTCTTGCTGACAATGGATTGGAATACCTTGTTTCTGAACCTTCAAAGTTTTGGAAGAAAGAAGTTGTCGAATTTTATACTACTGCAACCCTGGATTCCACTGGTCTCAAGATAAAATCTACAGTTCATGGGACTAAGGTTAAAATTACTCTCAAAAGTATACGAAAGATTCTTTATCTACCTAGCATTCAAGATGAAGAAGAGGTCCCAGCCTCAAAGACAATGGAGGCTCTCCATTGGTGTGGATTGGATCCAACCATAAAGATTGGAGCAACCATCAACCGAAAGGGAATGAATGAACAGGGAAAGTTTCTATCTAAGATAGTAGGAAAAGTAATTTTGTGTAAACCAGGAGGCCATGATAGGATATCTGCCATGATGTTCACTCTCATGACAAGGATACTCTACAAGATTAACACAGACTGGTCTGCAGTTGTGTTTGATAAAATCAAAGAAGGAATGAAGAAGCCAAACTTGGCTAGAATCATGAGTCTATACCTGACTGGGCTCATTCTAGAGGTCATGCAACAGATTCCTGGGTCTAAGATTAATCATATGAGAAAAATGGACATGAGATTATTTTCCAGGTGGGATAGAGTTCTGTCCAAAGAGGTGCCTGATGTGGACAGGCAGGACACACCTGAGACATCACCTGGACATGATCAGGGCACTGAACAACTTCAAGAAGAACAAGTTAGAGAGCAGACTGAGGACCAGACTGGGTCTACTCAAGTCCAGAAAGAAACATTACCTGCACAGGTGCAGGGGGAGCCAGTTCATTCTCCTGTCCAGCACTTTTCTAATCCTGAACAGTTGCAGGGGGAGTCAATTTCTGAACAAGTACAAGTAGAAGAAAGAGTAAACTTATCAGAAGATTTGAACAATGCTGGCCTTGATGACTCATCTTCTGCTCAAGCACAAAAGGAATTCAATCTAGATGAGTTGTTTCCTGATGTTGGAATTGCTACTGATAGGATTGAGGAGGAGCAAGATGTTGAGGGGGAGCAAGTGAATGTTGAGGAAGAACAACATGTCACTGAGACAGACGTTCCTACAACACCTCCTGAAAGAGTTCATATTGAAAGTTCTTCGGAATCTGAGACAGAAAAAGCCAGGGAGACTAAGAAAAGGAAGGTCATGGTCTTCAAAAGAAGAAGTCAAAGCTATAAGCAAGCTATCCAGACTGCAAGTCACCAATCTCCTACTGAGTTTGATTACAATAAGTTCATGGTGAATTTGCAGGAAAAGATGGATGAGCAAAGAAGAGCCTTGGAAAAATATGTAGATGAAAGTAATAAGTCACTTCAGTTTGATCTTGCCCAAGACATCAAGTCAATCAGATTTGAGGTAAATCAGAATAAAAAGGAGATGACAGATTACTTCCATAAGGGAGGTAATGCTGTGGTATATCTAGCTCAACAGCACCAAACTATCCTTAGTAAGGTGGATGACATTGCATTGAAACAAGGATATGTTCTAGAAAATCAGCTGAGAATGAATGACAATCTGACTGAATCTCACAATGAACTTCTCACTGAGTTAAAAGATACTACAACAAAGCTGACTGCTGCAAGGACTAAAGATATGGAAGATTTTTATCAAAAGCTTAAGGATGCTCTACATTCAGTTCAAACTGCAATAACCACCTCACAGAAAGAAATATCTGACAAGCTTCTCAAATTAAAATCATTCTTTAAAGAGGGTGTGAATTTTCTTGATGGACAAATAAGGTTTCAAAAGGATGATCTTAGGGATCATGTTGCCAGAGAAGTCCTAAAGGGGGAGAGGATACTTATTCATACTGGCTCAGAACAAGCCAAGTGGGTTACCAACAGTGTCAGAGCCACATTGGGATATCCACCATTGTGTGATGATGATGCAATTGCTGAGTCAGGAATACAACAAGGTCTACTTGAAGGCAATCAACCTTAGCTTGCCCAAGTCATATACCCCCTGCTGATTTTGAATTGATTCATCAGCAAGTACAGGACATGTACAGTCCTCCAAAGGAGGTTACAAATGTAATTATTGAAAAAGTAGATCAACCAGGAGCCAATTTGAAAGATCAACAAGATGCTCAATTATCCAAGAAGAGATTTAGAGAGCAAGCTGAACAAAGACCTGATTTTGAGCAGTGGAGCCCCACCTCAAGGAACATTATACTAACTGCCTGGAAGGCTGTGAAGGATCAAATGCATGAAAGAGGAAAGTGGTATAATGAAATTGAATGGCAAAAGTATGAGGCCAGGCAGGAGGCCATAGTACAGTCCAGAAGAAAGTCTAAGATGGGGAGACTACCACCTGATGCTCAGGAGCCGAGCAAGTATTTTCCCAAGCCCTTTCATTACTTTGAAAGGCAAAGGCTCAAGGAGGAAGCTCAAAAGAAAGCTGAACTGAAAGGCAAAAAGCCTGCTGATGTTGTTGAACCTACTATGAAGGCTCAGATTCAATCAGGAAAAGGAATTGTCATCCAGGAGCCTGATCAGTCATAGTTTTAAGTTTATCAGTTCTTTCAAATGTTTTGTAATGATTTGTTTGTTAATCCAATCAATGTAAACAAGCTGTAACAATCATTTCTAAATGGATAAACAAAACCTTGTTCTGTAATCATTTCTTCATGTTCATCTTTATTCTGTGATGAATCTGTGGTTAATGTTTTGTTTATAAAAGATTCCTATTGTATTATGCTCTTGTACATTATCATATTAAATTTTCATAAATGGTGTATATCATTAGCTAAAAGGGTTATGACTTCTCCAAATAGGGGGAGATTGTTGGGTACATTGGAAAATGTGTACCTGATTTGAAGAAGCTTAAGTTAGCTCAATGATATACATCAAGGTGTATTTTATGTTATTTTGAGTTGATATGTACAGGTGAAGAATGTACTAAAATACAGGAAAATTATTCTAAGTCCATGTGTTGACACCAGAAGAAGCTGTGTCGACACTTCAGAAAGATTGTGTCGACACTTGAAGAAGGAATTGTCGACACAGAGAAAAAGAGTCGACAACAATTGTGTCGACACCGGGAAGCAGTGTCGACATACAGAAGTTTAGTCGACATCAACTGTATCGACACTGGGAGGCTGTGTCGACACACAAGATTGATAGTCGACAACACGTGTGTCGACACCAGAAGACTGAGTCGACATACAGAGGCAGAGTCGACAACAGCTGTGTCGACACCTGTAGGTTGTGTCGACACACACTATATTCTGAGTCTACATCAACTGTGTCGACACACAGGACTTGTGTCGACACACTGCAAAGTCTAGACCAAGTTAGTTGCTGGAGAATGATGAAGTGTTTGTGTCGACACAAATGCTCTGTGTCGACACATTCTCTAGATGTAGTATCTAGAAGCTGAGTCGACATAAAGGCAGACATGTCGACATCATCAAAGGCTGTGTCGACACCTAAGTCACTTATGTCGACATATATTGACAGATGGTCTCGACACTTTCTAACAGACAGTCTCGACGCTTTGCTTACAAAGACAAAGGCTCAAGATCTGTTTGAAGACTTGACAGCTGTGAGTTACAATAGATTGACAGAAGCTGTCAGACTTGTCAAAAGTTTGTTAGAAACCGGATCAGCCGATTACCAAGGATGAAGTCTATAAATAGACAGATTCAGAAGAAGAAATTAATTATTGAGATACACGACACACATTAATCATCTATTGGGAGATAAGATTTCTGATCAAGAAAGTGCAAGGCATAGAAGAAGATCTTCGTGAGAAGATCTAAGAAGACATTCTGACGTGTACAACCACTCAGGATCAGTCTAAGTAGAATTCTTTCTAGAATTCTGAAGTATCATCAAAGGTGTTGGATAGAGAGGGATCTAGCCATTTTGAAGACAAGAAGGAAGCTATCACAGGTTTCTTAAGTTCAGATTCAAGAAGCTTTGAAGAAAGCTAAGATCCAGTTGATTTCATCCATCAGGTTTTTCTAGAAGCTGATCAAGAACAGTCTTGTCCCTTCTCTCTTAACAGGGGCAAGATATTATATAACTTCAATTTCAATTTCTGTAGGATCTATTTGTATAGATCTGAGTTATAAGCCTAGATTATAAAGGCTGAGTGTAGGAGAGGTATTCTCTGAGTGGTAGGGCTGGTTATGCCTGAGTGTAGGAGAAGGTATTTCTCTGAGTTGTAGGCCTTGTGGCAAGGCTGAGGTAGGGATGGTTAGCCTAAGCTGTAGGAACCTTATAGGGTTCTGAGTTATAGGAATCTTTCAGGGTTCTGAGGTGTAGGATCTGAGGATCTGAGATAAAGAAGGAAGTTAGGCCGAATCTAGCACACTGCTAGATAGGTGAAGGGGGAAAGTGGATGTACCCAGATCTTGGGAAACCACTATAAATCTGTGTGCAATCTGTGATGTGTGCATATTTGTGATTGTTGTGTTGTGTTTGCTGCAGTGTTTGCTGAATTCTCTTATAGTCAGTAATTATATTCTGCCTTAAGTTAAAACAAGCATTAGAACTTATTCACCCCCCCCCTCTAGGTTTTTAGGTGGTCTTGAAAGTATAACTATCAGCATCTCTTCAAAAGAGAAGGAGGACGACAGAGGAGTGGGAGGAGGGCAAAAAAAACTCAATGTGAACTGTTGTCAGGAATCTCTGTCAGATGAGTAGAGTGATAGGTTCTCCTTGAAGTTCTACCACAAACGCAGCCACCATGTGATTGCAATCCTCCCCTGGGAGGAGGAAATTCATGTAGACTGAAGCACGTATTCCTAGTATGATGCTTGCAACAATAATCGCAAGTAAGTTGATCCTTAGTAGGTTTTGGTTTGAAATCACGAGAACCACGACCTCCAAAATTGGGTTGATGAGCAATTAATGTTGATCCCTTTGCAATATCGGTGATGTTCAAAGTCTGTCGGCAATCAAACTTCTGTTTTACAATGTTATAGACTTCAGGAAGCGAAGGAATAGGGATACGTCCTAAGATTTGGACAGTAATCTGATCAAAATTGATGTGTAGCCTATGCAAAAACTCGAATACCCGATTACGATCCTTGTGAGCCCACAACGAGAGCTCATCCGCATTACATGCCATGACAAGAGAATCCAAGTGGCCGTACTCCTGATACATTTGAGTAAACTCAAGATAGTAAGCCTATGGAGGTCGATCACAATGTCGGAGAAGAAAGATCTTGCGGCATAGTTGATAAATCTGGGCCGCATTTCCCTTTCAGGAATAGCTAGCCTCGACATGTTTTTAGTTATCCACAACAGTGTCCAGAAAATATATTTAGCAATGAATTCCTGCATGCAAAAATTGAGAATTATCTATCTAAAAGAAAATTTTAGCAGTATGATGTAACGAAACGCCGCTGTTAGGCGGCGGAGGAATGGCTTTCGCCGGAGGAGAGGGAGAAAGACGAACGCTCAGAAGCTAGGGGAAGAGAGAAGCAAGGGACGCCGGAGGAGAAGAACAGTAAAACTAGATTCATATTATTGCTCACTTGTTTATTACATGCTAATGTTATTTATACTAATCCTAATACTAGCCGTTAAGGCTGGCATAGGTCGCCAGCTCATAACTCTTGCTGTAGCCGTATGTGTGGCCTGCTAAATAAACTGTAGCGCTACAGGAGGCGCTACATTCCCTGCCCTGCCCGATTTGGCTGCCCGGTGGTACTTGCTGCCCGAAGTCTCCCGCTTATATAAAAGCTGGTGTGAGCTGGAGTTGGCAAACCCTAATCGTTGTTCTTCCTGGAGCGACGGATGGATGTCCGGCAGTGGCGCGGAACCGGCGGTAGCTGGCGGAGAAGCCAGGAGGCTTTTCGTAGTGACCGGCGCGTGCTGGTGCTGGATGGCTTTGGGTGGTCTGGTAACTCTGTATCCCCTTTTCTTACTTCAGTGTTGAAGCCCTGTAGTTCCCTGTGTTGATGAATGTTTTTCTGAACTGCATATGACTCCTGTAAAACAGCAGGAGGATGATTAGAGTCTGATTTTAGTATTTTCGAAGGGATGACTTTGGATGAGTTTTGTTTGTGATTTTCAACATCCCTTTGACGTATTTTTGCATCCGTATGCTTGGTTGTGTGTTCCGTGTTTGAGTTGTTGAGATCGACTTCCGGCTGCATAGGAAACGGTAGATTAGCAGCAAGCTGAAACGGTCGATCAAGGATGACATGGCGATCGGTGAGGATGTTAACTTCCCTTGGCTGGCTTTCTGTATGCTTTTTTGCAGTCGAGCGTGCACCTGCTTGCTGAGAAACTTTGTCTTCCCTGGTTGTTGTTGTGCATGGGGGCGAAATACGGTCCGGCCGCCCGTGATTTTTTTGCAAAATGACATGATGAGGCGTGGAATCCGAAGAACAAAAAGGGATGACAGGTTGGGTGTTATGACAAAAGCCTTCCCTTGTATTTGCTTCTGATTGTTCATTTATGCATGAGCAACGTTGTTCAAGATGATGAAGTAGAGTATAGTCCAGGTCTGAAAGTGTCTCCCAAGTGACCTCCTCTGGAAGCATGCCTTCCCACTAGATCAGCCCTTGGTGGTAAAGCTGCCCCTCCTTCTGAATCGTTCGCCTTTGCAGTATATCGATGGGGTGTCGTTTGTTAATGCATGCCAGATCTATGTTCGGGATGGCATGAACTGGATAAGATGCACTTGGAAAATATTTTTTTAACATTGAAACGTGAAATACCTGATGAATTTTGCTGGATTCAGGAAGTTCTAACTTAAAGGCTACCGACCCTATTTGTTCTAAAATTTTGTAAGGGCCAAAATATCTTAATCTGAATCGTTGACATGTTTTCTTATGCAGGGAGGTTTGGCGGTATGGGTGAAGCTTGAGTAACACGAGATCGCCCTTATGGAAGGCGATGTTCTGCCGTTTCTTATCTGCATTATTTTTCATTTTGTGTTATGCGTGATGTAAATGCTGTTGTAGTTGTAATAGTAATAGTGCGCGGGTTGTGTTATAAGGTAGCAACTGGCTGGTCGGATCACCACCTTGCCCATGGGCTACGAAATTAGGTGGTGGTCTGCCAAACATCGCTTCAAAAGGCGACATCCCAGCTGAGGCGTGATAACTTGTGTTATAATGGTATTCAGCCCAACTGAGAAGTGAAGCCCAATGTGCTGGATGTTGATGGGAAAAAATACGTAAAAATTGATCAATGCAACGGTTGACACGTTCAGTCTGGCCATCCGTTTGTGGATGGTAGGCCGAGCTAAAACGTAATTTTGTCCCGTTGGATTTAAAAAAATAAAGCCAGAAAGAACTTAAAAATATGGTGTCTCTGTCCGAAACTATTGATTCGGGTAGGCCATGTAACTTACCACAATGCTCCCAAAATGTGCTGGCTACTATGGGAGCTGTGTAGCGGGCTGGTAAAGGGGAAAAATGAGCACCTTTAGATAGTCTATCTACCATGACTAATATGGTCGTAAAAGTTTTTGATTTTGGTAAATGTGTGATAAAGTCAATGGAAATATCTGCCCATATGCGGGATGGAATAGGTAGGGGTTGCAAGAGGCCATATGGCAGAGCATTGCAGTCTTTGCCCTTTTGGCAAATATCGCAATGTTGTATGTATGACTGCACTTGGTGTTGCAATCCTGGCCAGTAATAGTATTGTTCTAATCGTTTTGTGGTTGTTGTGATTCCCGAGTGACCCCCTATTTTTGTGTCATGTGTTCGCTGATAAGGATTGTGCGAAGGAGAGAATCTGGAATATATAATTTTGATTTAAAAAATAACTTTTGGTTTATAATTTTCCAATGTGGTACTAAATCCGGGTGCTGCTGTAGTTGAGATAATACTTCGGTCGCTTTATTGTCCGTGTTGTAGAGTGTTGTCAAGTCGTTAAACAAGTTAGAATAGGTGAACGATAGGGTTTGGTGACTGTTGATAGACGGCTCCTCATCTGAATCATAGACTCGGGAGAGAGCATCAGCGGCGGCGTTGTGTCGACCTGGTCTATATCGAATGACATAATTAAATCCTAACATTTTGGAAAGAAAATGTTGTTGTTCGGGCAAAGTCATTATTTGTGTGTTTAGGTTATGTAAGGTTTCTTGGTCGGTGAGTATTGTGAATGTCGAGCCAATTAAGTACTGGCGCCACTTACTTACGGCCGAAGTAACTGCTAACAATTCTCGTATGTAGGTAGACTTTGCTTGGTCCTTGGGCGATATTTTTTTTACTAAAGTAGGCAATTGGATGCCCCTTTTGACTTAACACTGCTCCTATCCCAACCTTAGAAGCGTCACATTCAATCGTGAAAGGTAGTGAAAAATTGGGTAGTGTCAAAACTGGGGCTGTGAGAAGCAATTCCTTTATTTTAAGAAAAACGTTGTTGATCTTGTCCGTCCAGGCAAAACTATTTCGAACTAGAAGGTCGGTTAGTGGTGCCGTGATTGTCGCATAATGGCGGATAAAACGTCTGTAATATCCTGCTATTCCGAGAAAGGATCTTAATTGTTTCTGGGTTTTGGGTACTGGCCATGCGGCAATTGCTGCCAGTTTATGGGGGTTAGGGAGAACCCCTTTTGCCGAGATGACGTGTCCTAGGAATTCAATTTCTGGAACGGCAATGGTGCATTTCGAAGATTTTAGTGAGAGTTGATTTTGTGATAATATCTGAAACACTTGGTGTAAATGGTCGGCGTGTAATGCCTCGTCGCGACTGTAGATTAAGATGTCGTCAAAAAAAATGACCGCAAATTGTCGGAGGAATGGTTTAAAAAGGGTATTCATTAAAGCTTGGAAAGTTGCCGGAGCGTTTGTAAGCCCGAATGGCATTACAAGAAATTCGTATAAGTCATCGTGAGTTCGAAAAGCTGTTTTGTGGACATCGTGAGGGTTCATTCGGACTTGATGGTAACCTGAGTAGAGGTCTAATTTAGAGTAAATTGTGGCACCATGTAGCTCGTCAATTAGTTCCTCAATGGTGGGCATTGGGAAACTGTCTTTGATTGTTATCGAATTCAAAAGACGGTAATCTACACAGAAACGCCATGTCCCATCCTTTTTCTTAATTAGAAGTACTGGGGAGCTAAATGTGGAGTTGTTTGGTTGAATTATTCTTTGGGAAAGCATTTCGGTAATTAGTCGGTCAATTTCATTTTTATGTCTATAAGGATACCGATAGGGTTTAACTTTGGCTATCTTAGTCTCGTCTGTCAGAGGAATTTTATGATCCAGAGGCCTATTCGGAGGCAGCCCTGTAGGTTTGCGAAAAAGGTGTTTAAAGGACTTTATTTGGTGATCTACGGATGGATAACAAGTGGTCGGTATCTCGGTCGGTGTGGGCATGCTATCTGTTGGTTCTATTTCTGTTTGGAAACATAATAGCATAGAGTCAATCGAGTCTTGAGCGACTAATTTATGTATTTGTGAGGGTGATACCGAGCCTGCACTGAGAGTTTGATCTCCTTTAATTGTGCATGCAGCACCTTGGAAATTGAAAGACATTTCCCGTGCGGAATAATCTATGGTTATTGGCCCTAAAGTTTCCAACCAGTTATAGCCCAGTATTATGTCTGCTCCATGAAGATCGGTCACGAATAAATCTAATTGAAATTGTATCTTCTGGATGGTCAGTTGTACTTGAGGGCAATATTCCTTACAGAACATAATGTTGTCGTTTCCTACGTGAACCTTAAACGGTTTAATCGATTCAACGGGTAGTTTTAGGAATTTAGATGCTCGCTTAGTTATGAAACTATGGGTACTGCCGTTGTCTAGAAATATATGGACGGTTGATTTCCCTATGGTGTCGTGGACACGCAGGGACTTCGATGGTAAAGTTCCCATAAAAGCATTTACACTTATTTCTGGGTTAGTAGTGTCGTCACCGGTTGACTCTTCCACATAGTCTGCGGGACTTTCCTCCTGATCCTCGTGGTCCCCGTCAAAGAAATATAGCGTTGACCGATTTTTACATTTGTGCCCGGGAACGTATCGTTCGTCGCATGTAAAACACTGCCCGCGTTCGCAGCGTGTTTGTAGTTCGGCTGGGGACAATTTGTTCACTGTTAAGCGATTAGGTTTAGGATAATGTGTGTTAGCTGGATTTCCCGATTGGTGTGACCTAGTGAATCCTGGCCTAAAGCATCGGTGTTCGTCTGAGTCTGGTTCCTCAAAAAGTCTGGCTAATCGATATGTGTCATATAACGAGGTGGGATGTTGTGCTATCACAGCTCGTTTGATGTGTGGTTTAAGGTCGGAAATAAAATTTCGTCTTAAAATGTCTTGCGAGAATCCGTCTACTTGACAAGCTAATAATTCAAAAGTATCTTGATATAACGCAACAGAAGAAGTTTGAGTTAATTTCATTAGTTTACCTACGGGGTCTTCGAATTCCGTTGGGCCGAAACGGTCCTGGATAGCTCTTTTGAATGTTCCCCAATCTGGGCAAAGACCATTGCGGAGCAATCCTTGGAACCACTGTGATGCTGGCCTGTCCAAATGCATTGATGCTATAAAAATGTAGTCTAACGGATTAGTGTTATTATACCTGAAATTCATCTCGATTTTGTATAGCCAATCTGTGGGATCTCCGCTCGCAAATGCCGGACAGTCGAGTTTTGGGATGGAATTATCGGATCTTGTTGCTGTTGAGTGAGTGTCCTGATTCTGATGCGATATTTGGGGTAATAGGCTGGATAAGGAATTATTGCTTTGCAATGTATTGTTTGTTTGACTGCTGCCTGGTGCCGTTCCTAGTATTCCCGGCTGTGAGGATGTGCCCCCATTGAACTCCAAGATCGGAGCTCGGAACCGGGATATACCGTCCGCTGTACCAGTCGGATGAACTGGTAGCCGTGTCGGAGGATGTCCAAGGAAGTCGGGCTGGAATAATGCTGTACTGGGGAAGGACTGAGCCGGAAGAGAGCCATCCGCCTCCATATTGGTGGCTGGAGTCATGATGCGCATTAAATTCTGTAAGTCCTCCTTTAAGCTATGAAATTCTTTCTGGAATGTCTGATTCGCTTCTTGCATCTGAGTCTGGGTTCTTTCAAACGATTCTTGAGCCTGTTTAGATTGTGCGAGAGAGATGTGTATTTGTTGTAATTCTTGTGAAAATCTTTCCTGGGTACTTTGAATGGAATCACATATGACATTGTGTTGATCCATGTACAATACATGGGGTCGATCCAGATCTTGCCAGGTGACGGTGGCTGTCGTTGGTGGCGCGGGGAGGTCGGAGGGAGTAGGTGTTGCCGGAAGCCCCTCCATCGAGAGGCCCTGCATCTCAACGAGAGCACCAGTTGTAACGAAACGCCGCTGTTAGGCGGCGGAGGAATGGCTTTCGCCGGAGGAGAGGGAGAAAGACGAACGCTCAGAAGCTAGGGGAAGAGAGAAGCAAGGGACGCCGGAGGAGAAGAACAGTAAAACTAGATTCATATTATTGCTCACTTGTTTATTACATGCTAATGTTATTTATACTAATCCTAATACTAGCCGTTAAGGCTGGCACAGGTCGCCAGCTCATAACTCTTGTTGTAGCCGTATGTGTGGCCTGCTAAATAAACTGTAGCGCTACAGGAGGCGCTACATATGATAATAAATTTTATACTAAACAGTTCTTCATAATATCAAACAAAATAACAGCTAACTATTCCTAATATTCACGGTAGCCAACAAGCCATGATCCCGATAGATGCACACAAACATTTAGTATAGTTTTTTTTTTGAAGAATTTAAGTGTATTTAAAATATGCATACAAAAATTATTAATGCGCACACACTACAAGAAAAATTACTTTTAACAAGCAGCTAAATACCTTGCTAAATAGCTAAATTCGTTGCTAATTTTAATTAGCAACGAATTTAGAAATAAAAAATTTTTTTAGCTAATATGCTCGTAGCTAATTTTAGCAACGAAATTATTCGTTTTTATAATGTAATGATTTTTTAGCAAGCAAATTATTCCTAGCTAATATTTGTCATTTTATTTAATAATTTCATTAGATTAAAATAACTTTTACATACAATGAAAAAGGATTCATTTATTTGTAACTACTGAGATTCGAACATGAAACCTATCACAAACAGTCCAATCATTATTACCAACTGATCTAAAATATTTATCTGTTTGCAAATGATAATATTTATACATATATAAATATTATATACATATTTAAGAATTTATTTAATTATAACACTTCTTTTGTTTATAAAATTATATAAACAAATATAAATATATAATATATAAATATATATTTATACAATATATATTTATAGTTCGTTTTATATATATATATATATATATATATATATATATATATATATATATATATATATATACCATATTATAAAGAAATATGGAGGTCTGCAAATATCATGAGTTCGAAATTAGAGGGAAATTAGGTGGTCGTCGGATTTCAGAGCTTTGATCTTGAACCGTTGGATCAAACCAACCCTCTCTCCAGATTTTTTATAGGGCTACTAAACCTACTCTAGGACAGTCCTAAACCTATGTGAAATAGGTTCAAAATAATAGAGTTAGCAAAACCAACCGGCGGGCCGGCAAGCCCGGAAGGCGCCAGCCCAAGAAAGCATGCAAGCCCGCCTGCCCGCTAAAACAAAGACTTCAATAATAATATGCACAGAACTCTATTTAAACCCAAAACTTCTTTTAATGCAGGCAATGTGAGACTGAACAGGCGGGTGAACAGTGCTCCGCCCCCGCATGTTTATATTTTTTTTATATTATAATATTATAATATTATAAATATTAATATGATTTTATAATTAAAATACAGGCGGGTGAACAGTTCGCCCGCAACTGTTCACCCGCCTCTATGTTTTATTATATATATAATATATAATTTATATATTATATTATATATATATAATCAGTAATATTATATTATATATATAAGTATTATAATTTATATATTATACTGCAGAGAACTCTATTATATTATATATTACATTATAATTTATATATTATATTATATATATATTTATTATAAAAAATAGCCGGAGTGCGGGCGAAGCCCGCCGGGGGGCGGGCGAAGCCCGCCGGCGCCCGGGTACTGTGGCGCGTGACCATCGGGCCGGAGGCCCGTGCCTGTCACTCGTTATATATATATATATATATATATATATATTCTTTATATAATTTATATATATTTATAATTATTTTATTGAATATTAATAATTTATAAATATATATAAGTACTTAAATAATTTATAAAAATATAAATTATATAAAGAATTAAATATTTTTAAATTTGGTTAAATATAAATAATTGATACTATTTTATAAATATATATATATTTAACAAATATGTTTTATGAGAGGGGATAGAGAAATAAAAATATTATTATTTGTAAGAAAGAACGAAATGACATTTTTTGTAAAAAAAAAACAAATTTTCTAAAATAAATATTTTGCAATAAAAGAATTTTGTTGTTATTTTGCTACAAAAAATATCGTTACTATTCCAACTTGGCGGCGAGATTGCACGGGAGAGAGAGCAGCTCGATGAGATTTCACGGGAGAGAGAGGAGTTCGGCTTGGTTGAACGGAATAGTGAAGAGTTGGGCTTGATTGAACAAAAATTTCTCTCCATAAATATTTTAATGCAAAAATATTAGCATGAGATTTTTGAAAGTAAATATTTCGTTGCAATTTAGCAACAAGTATTTAGCAACAAAATATTTTCTTGCTATTTTTGCAACAAAAAATTTCGTTGCTATTTTTGAAGATAAAAACAAATATTTTATACGTTGCTAATTAAGAACAAACTAGTTAGCATTTCTAATTTTCGTTACTAATTCATGTATTTCTAGCTTATAGTGACATAATATTGTAAAAAAGTGCGGTGTCAAGTCCCAAAATCACGCGGTTAGGGAAGGAGTGCTCACCCCGCTTACACACTCAGGACCAAGGAGCACGCTAGGTGGTGTGGGACTAAATCATCCCTTTTAAGGAGCACGCTAGGCGGTGTGTGACTAAATCATCCTTTTTAACGAGCCGCGACACACGCTCGAACATCACCCTCCATTCCACGTGGCGCACTCAACAAATATTGCTCCTCCTAAGATATGGTTGTTTTTCTTCGTCCATATCCTTCTTTTAACTTGTTCTTCATTTATATTATTTATTGATTATGAAAACATTAAAAATTCAACTTGAAACATCAAAACTTGAAAGCAATGTTGCCATGGAAGGTGTCCATTCGTCGAAGTGTGACGCAAGCGGAGACCACGCATGAAGTATAATTAAGTGCTTCAACCGACTGACAGCCGTCCGATCGTTAAACATCGCCCACTCCTGATGAAAAAAAAGCACGATCATCACTTTCTCTTCATTCACAGTTTCGTCCCCTGTTTCACTCTTTTCTGTTTTCTTTCGAGAGTTGCTGGAGAATATCTCAGATACAACTTTTATACGGTTCTTTATATTTGAGATACAACTTCTATACGACTGCTTTATATTTGAGATATAACTCCTTGTTTTAATGTCTTGCGACATATGAAAAGATAAATATATTTCAAATAAAAGAGTTATGCCTGAGATAAATTAGTTGTATCTCAGATATAAAGGAATTGACTTGCTAATGCAAAATTTTTGCGCCCGGGCCCCGGTTATAACCGGGAGTCGCTGAAGATATATTCATTTGTATCTGAGATACAACTCCTTGTTTTAATTACTTTGCGACATGTGAAAAAATAAATATATTTTAGATAAAAGAGTTATGTTTGGGATAAATGAGTTGTATCTCATATATAAAAGAATTGACTGTTGTCAATGCAAAATTTTTGTGTCCGGACTCCGGTTATAGCCGGGAGTCGCTGGGGATATATTCATTTATATCTGAGATAGAACTCATTTATCCCAGACATAACTCTTTTGTCTGAGATATATTTATTTTTTCACCTGACACAATGTGGTTAAAATAAGAAGTTGTATCTCAAATATAAGCGAAATTTTTTGGTCCGAGCCCCGGACGCGATGGTCCAGGGTTCGGGTGATTTGGACGCATGTCCTTTCTTCTTTTTTACTCCATTTTTTTTGCTTGGGTAAACTCTATGCCAGTTGTTTAAATAAATAAAATTAGGATAATAATTTTAAAAAATATCCTCAATCAACATGATGTCTGAGAGAAAATTCTAACATCTCAACTATTTTTTAAAATAACTTAGATAAAAATATAATATCTCAGTTATTCTCTATAATATCTGAGATAAAAATATAATCTCTCATCTATTTTCTGTTATATTCATGATTAAATTTTTTTTTTTCATTTCGATCAAACGAATATTATTTGAGTTAATACATATAATTTAAATAAACTTATAACAATATATATACTTTTTTTCCTTTAAATGAAATGTGTATAGTTTATGTTTGAGTTAATATATATATAATTTAAATAAACTTATAATTCAAATAAATTTTATAATAACATATATTTATAGAGGAGTTGTATAGAAGTCGTGTCTGAGATATTCTGCAACGACTTCCTATTATAAGTGGGGAACGCACCCAGAAATTTCCCCATCTTTCTAAGCTGGCCGAAGCCGTCAAAACTTGAAAACGTTGACCTTGGTAACGCCTCCTCACCTTTCAGTATGCCTCAGGCTTTCTACAGGTTTTCATGAGGTTTGGTGATTTCAGGGGAATTTAGAATCTGGGCGGTGTTCAACATGCAATCTATTAGGTCGAGGTACTGTAAAATTTCCACAAATTTGTTTCTTTTTGTGCGGTGTCTATAATTCTTACTGTTTTTCAATTCAAAGATGGGGTCTTTCTGAGATGCAACCAAAGACCTCTCCATCCGCCATTAATTCGAAGAGAACTCCATCGCCCAACATGAGAAGAAGTTCTTCGGTTTCCTCTGCTTCTTCTGATTCAAGGCTCTCCAAAGTTTCTGATCGAAAACCTTCTCCGAAACCACAATATCCTTCCCAAGAGGTTCGGATACGAAATCTCGGCTTCTATTTAATGTTTTGAAAACAAATTGCATCTAATTTTAGTTACTGGCATTTGGTGCAATAGAAGCAGAAAACTGTACGAGTTTCTGAGATGCAGCAGCAATGGGGCCAGCTTCAGGAGGACCTGAAGAGTGCCATGGAGGAACTCGCAGAATTAAAGAAGAGCAACGAAGAATCAAAACAGAGCAAGGCAACCATAAAATTGCTAGAATCCGAAGCTAAAAATGCAAAGGAATCGGAAGCCAAAATGTTCGAATCGTTGCTTTTTCAGACAAAACAGCTTGAGCAGACAAAGATTTTGCTGGAAGAATCCAAACTAGAGATTAGGAATCTTCCGGAGAAGAGGGAATCTTTACCATCTACTCCTTCGGAAGAGGGAGTCAAAAAGCTTAGAATTGAGCTAAAATTAGCAGTGGAGGCCGAAGAGAAGAGCAAGAAAGCCATGGATGATTTCGCAGCCGCACTCAAGGAAGTCAGTTCTGAGCTTTCTGTGACAAAAACAGAGTTAGCTAATGCAAAATTGAAGCTACAGGTTGCTTTGGAAGATTATCATAAAATTGCGCTGGCATATGAGGGATCTGCTGCAGCTTGGAAGGAGAAAGAAGACAGCTTTATAAACTACGTTGCGATTTCCGAAGAAGAAATGAACAAAAAGGATCAAGAACAGAGAATGGCCAAGGAAGAAGCTTCTAAACTGAAAGACATAATAAAACAGGCAGTAGACGAAGCGGCGGCCGTTAAGGAATCGCTGGAAATCGCCCGTTATGAAAATTATGAGCTCAACGAGCAGCTCTTAAAGAAGGAAAGCGCGTTTCAGCTGATTATGCAGGATTATGAACGCATTAAAGCCAGTGAAGCTGCTGCCCTTGACAGTGTGAGGGAGATGAAGATCCTGCTGGCCGATGTTGAATCATTCAGGCAACTAAAATTGACAACTGATGATCATAATAAAACAAAGAGCGTGAAGAAGCCTTCTTCAGATCGATGGATGAACTTGAATCCTCTGGTTCTGAACGGCCACAGGCATCCAGTTGGGGAGTTAGATATAGTTCCTTGCCCTGTTTCGGATGTTCGCAGTCTCAGAATTCCTCCCTCTTTGTTCGGCTTCGATCATTTGGAAGGGGTGATGTTCAATGTTGCAGACGATGAGAATATGGAGAAGAAGGTGAAGAAGACGGCTTTAAGAAGAATTGGGGATGCTTTGAAGAGCAGGAGGAGTTTTCTCAAGTCCTAAAAACCAGCATTTCAGATGTTTTATGTTGACTATAATTGTCGGGATCCGAGGGGAGTAAAGTGCATCTTTGCGTTTTACGGTAAAGTGCGGGCATCCAACGGCTTGCGTGGATGCCCGCACACATCTCAAAGTGAGTGCATCTCATCTCGCTTTGAGATGTGTGCGGGCATCCAACGTGAACTGTTGGATGCCTGCACTTCACAATAAAGTGCACTTTACCTCCCCAGGTCCTAATTGTTGTAGGTTTTCATAGTACTCAAATAGGATTATGATGATAAAGTCATACTTTTCATACTGAAATTATCTGCAAGAAAAGTCAGCTCCTTCAGGTAGTTTTTGGAAGCAAATATGTTGGAATTTCTGAAATGCCAAATTAGAAATAAACATGTGCTTAGGGTCCCAATTGGGTATTAGGATCTATTCTATTTCATGGTCATGATCTATTTCTGACTGATCTGATGGATTCATTAATCACATTCTTATTTATTTTTGTTTATTGAAAAGAATCGACATCATTTGATCAAGTTGAAATGCATCTAGACTATGAAATAAACCTCTATTTTGGATCTCAAATGGAGAGGATCCCGATTCCCCGATTTGATCAAGTTGAAATGCATCTAGACTATGAAACAGTGGTCATGAATGCGGTGATGTTAAATTGCCATTCGTGAATGCCTGGCCTACTTAGGGCGGCGGGGGCATTTTTGTAGCGGTGGCTATTTTAAACGTGACCACTGTTTTTGAACTGTTTGGCTAGAGCGTTCATGAAAGTTGAAAATGACATTTTTTGGTATATACGCAATCGTATGAAACCCTTGGCTTTGGTGTATGGATGTACATTTCATGAAGTTTTGTCTTATGGAATTTATATGTGGACATTTTTGAGATGTTTATGGCTTTTCAGTAAATGAAACATTTTTAGTTCATTGTACAACCCTGTATTCGCTGAGTGATCCTCTCTGGCAAGTTCAAGCCTTTGTAGGACATTCAGATCCAAGTGTCCCAGTAGGCAAGTGGGGAATGCAGTGCCGCACTCGCCCAGGAGGCGCAAAGGGCTCCCACCCATAACAGGCGGAAGGGGTTTCGTCAGAATAAGGGAGTGGCAGGCGGGAAGGATCTCGCATCTGCCTCTAGGAGAACTGTAGAGGCGAGTGCTCGGTTATCCCGGCACTCGCCCCCTTTAGGCGAGTGGTACCTTCATGGACCACTTGCCCAGTGGGGTCCAGAGGCAGAATTACCTGGATGTCCATGAGGGTCTACAAGTAGCCTTTCAGAACAGCGGAGTTACGTTGTTGGCAGACCCAATTAGACTGCATCTAGCATTTCTGGATAGCGAAATTACGTTGTTGGCAGGCCAAAGTTGGAAATCTATAAATGGAATTGAGGGGCACCTTTGGAGAGATAGATCAACAGTTTTCTCTTGCTTGCTTCTTCTTCAGGCTCTCTCCAAGGTGCCCAAGCTCAGCATTGGCTTGGGAGAGGAAGAGCTCTTCAGCCTTCTGGGTGTGTGGTGGGATCTCCTGGCTGAGGCCTTGGTATTGTTCCTAGGTTCCTGAACCTTTAGTATGACGTACTAGCCCAGGGAAGTAAGTGTGAGGTCACACCCTTTTTTGGGACCCCGAACTCCGCAGAGATCGATTTCTTGTTTCAACACTTTAGTGCGGTGAGCGTGGAGAGTGACCAGAACAGAAGAACCTCAGCTGGTTCCATGGCTGGAGACGAAAGGCAAGGATCTGGCCGGGAACAATCGCCACCCCCGCCGGGTCTGGCGACTGTAGGCATGTTCGAGGATTTCAGAAAGGAGTTCATGGAGACCTTGCATCACTAGCTCAAGGCCACTCGCGGTGAGTGCTCAACTCTAGCCGTTCTAGTGGTCGCGCAACCCGCTTTGGTCGAGAATGCCCCGGTCAGGCGGACCAGGAAGGGGAATGAAGGCGAGATTAGCAGGCAGGATCTCCCCGGGAGAGAACTATTCCCCGACTCGCCAAGTGCGGGTCAGATCAGTGAGGTGGCCTTGCGAGAACCCCCCACTCGCATGGTAGCTGGAAGCTCCTTTAGCGAGCTGGTCATGTCAGCCCCGGTTCCCGAGGGGTTCAGGGAGCCAGAGATGTCTTATTACACTAGTTGGGACGACCTGGTTCAGCACGTCCAGTGTTTTGAGGATACGGTCTCCATTAGGCAGATGACTGATGCCTTCAAGTGGCAGCTTTTTTCCATCTCCTTCAAAGACAAGGCTAGGGACTGGTTTCACCAGCTTCCTAACAGTTCAATCTACTGCTACGCAGACTTGCGTCGGGCTTTTCTATTGAGGCTCTCGACTTCGAAGAAGAGGAAGAAGGGTGCAGAATTCCTTTTCGCAATCAAGCAGGGACCGGAGAAGACTCTGAAAAGTTATGTTGACTGATTCCAGGAGGAAGTCCACGTTGTAGAGGAGGTTCAAGAGTTTACCCTGATGATGGCCTTCACCTTGGGGCTGCAGGAAGTATTTTATAGGATGGCACTGAAGCGGAGACCACCGCTGTCTTTCGAGGAAGTAATGGAAAGAGCGGTGTAGGAGATCGAAGAAGAGACAACAAACCCCAACTTTGCTAGGAAGCTGGCTAGGTTGGGAGGAAGCGAGGAGAAGGAGCAGGGGACCAGGAAGCGTTAGGAGGAAAGAAGAAGGGATGAGCCGAGGGGTCAAGGTTTTCCAAGGCAGCAATAAGGGTGGGGTTATCAGGAACCCACCAACCAGCTGGGTTGGAGGAAGCAGGAAGGGCCTGTCCAAGGCTAAGGAAGAAGGTTCTAGGGAGGAGGAAACTTCCAAAGGGGGCAGGGGACGTTAAATCCCCCTGGGTGGAGACAGGGCCCGAGGAAACCTCTCCCCCACAACATCAATTCATGACAATAACGCGAGGAAGGAATGGGAGGAGGAATGTCCGGGGAGGACGGAGAGAAGCGGTGGAGTTGCTATACTATGACTTCCATCAGGAGTAAAGTCACGCAACTGCCACCTGCCTCGAGTTCTTGGAGCTGAGGAGGGCGGGAGGACAAGGGCAGCAGCACGTGGACATCTTCGCGTGGAGCGCAGTGGATGTGCCTGTAATCGATGCAGACGTGGCTTGCCATTGGTTGAATCTCGATCCGAAGGTCCGCCCTATCTGCTAGAAGAAAAGGAACGTGGTCGACAAGCTCGAGTGTCCTATCCAGGAGGAGGTGGAGAAACTTCTCAAGGCCAGGTTTGTGTCAGAGATCCAGTTTCTAGGCTTGGTCTCAAACGTTGTAATGGTAAAAAAGGGAGATAGGCAGGTCAACAGTTTTCTCTTGCTTCCTTCTTCTTCAGGCTCTCTCCAAGGTGCACAAGCTCAACATTGACTTGGGAGAGGAAGAGCTCTTTAGTCTTCTAGGTGTGTGGTGAGATCTCTTTGCTGAGATATCGGTTCTGTTCCTAGGTTTCTAAGCCTTTGGTCTAGTGTGCTAGTCAGAGAGAAGTAAGTGTGAGGTCATACCCTTTTGGGACCTCCGAACACCACAGAGATCGATTTTCGGTTTCAACATTCATGACTCATTTTTTAAATGATAGATAGTGTTGCGGGCAATGGAGAATGTAAAAATTTTTTCCAGTGTGGACGGACTTAAAAATTACATGATTCATCTGTTCATCAAGACCACAAAACGTTAAACCTAACTTTATAAGAAATCTAATGCAATCCACTAAAACTTTCAGGTGGGTGTGATAATCAGTTCAAGCGTGGTCAGATTGAGTGCATAAATCAACTTCAACGTGTTGTTTTTGATTCATCAAGTCAAGATAAGACTTCAAGCACTTGTTATGGATGCTATTATGATTTCCAACATGAACATTAAATCTGTCTTTATGCTTCCAATTTGTGAACCCCCACCCCCCCCCCCACTGAGAAAAGAATCTCTGTCACCTTGATCACCATGCTTGAGCATGAATAAATAACAACATAAGCATAATGCAGTGTCTATCACTATGATATACTCCAACCAATAACTGTATTCCTCAAACCATAAACGAATAAATTTACGCGGATCTATTCCAAAGCTTGTTGGGGAATTCTGTAAATACTGTTTACGAACTTTCTCTCTCCCATTAGGATTATATTCATAAATACTCTTCTGTAACCCTGAGTTTGCTGGAAGATCATCTACATTGAGTACTAACCTGGATGATCATCTACTTTCTCCCTCTCATTTGATCACTAATTCAGGCCTATCATCACTGGTAGGCTTCACGTAACATGCCTAAGTCTGTCTCACCGGACATCTAATGCAATTTAATGTCGGGGATGAATGCAAATAACGCGATGAATGAGATCGTTACCCTTGAAGCGTGCCTCAAAACAGTTGAATCGACCGTAACGGCTCCCACTTTGCTGATCCAAACTCTCCTAAACCAAGTTATGGCTTTGCGTGCCGAAAATTGAACCAAACCAAATCGAACCGATCAGTTTCGATTCGATTTTGGTTTGGGGTGTATAAAAACTTAGGTTATTCAGTTTGATTTTTGTTTCTCCTAAAACCAAACCACATTACCGTTTACAGGCCTAAGGAAAACATAAATGGGATAACCTAATTCTGGACGACTGAGCTGCTCTACTTTAATGTCCAAGAAGAAGATGACGATCTCGACGAACACGAATGTTACGTATGACAGAACACATTGTATTTGATGGAGGAAGCAAGACCCAAACAAGATTAAGATGGGAACCCTAGTTTTGGACGAAATCAGAGGAAAAATGTCTTGATTAATACTAATATTATTTTTTTAAAGAATTGGGTATTAGCCATGGTTAAACAATGACTAATACTATTAATTTTTCTTAAAGAATATGATATTAGCTTTGGTTTAAACCGTGACTAATACTATTAATTTTGTAAAGAATAGGATATTAGCCACAATTTAAACTGTGACTAATACAAATAATTTTTTTTTTAAAAAAAATGAGTGTGAGCGGCCGCCCACACTCGCCTCAAGGTGGGTCCGCACCTGATTGCGGGGCATGTAATCTTGTATCTGGTGATGATAGATTGCTCAAAAATAAGATGATGCTATATTATTTATATCTTACGTGATGACCCATAACAACTTGTATCCTATGTATTTGTAAGGAATTAAATAGTGTTTTTTCTCAATTTTATTCATTTGGAGTACTTCTTTGTAAATGGTGTTGATAAAAAATTTAATTTATACAAGTTAATATTATTGTTATTAACAAATAAATAATCAACTTTGTCGAAAGCAAATGATGTCATGATACTTTTGGGATATATGTGAAATGGGATAACAAATGCAAAATATCTCAGAGTTTTTTCTAGAAAGGAATGAAAAAAGATTAAAATTTTGTTTCACATACTAAAATTAATTCACAAAATTTGGATGTACATCATCTATCAACAAAAAATAAGTGCGGATAAATAAAGTCACAGAAGACATACAAATTATAGTGGTTCCCCAAAATTTGGATACACCCACTCTTCTACCTCCATGATAGGAATTCATTATCACAGTACTTTAATTTTTTGATCAAAAGACTTTTAGAACCAAATACCAGATCTTTTTATATGGAGATCTTGAATCAATACAAACTGAGTCTTTTCTCAAGGAGACTCTCAGAACCTCCAATTCAACCTTTGAAAAAGAATTCTCAAAACTCTATTCACAAACTAAAAATGATAATTAAATAAGAAAGTTATTGAAGATCTGTGGATATAACGATCTGCTTGACGAGTGCTCTCAATAGAATCCTGAGGACTATATGACACTAAGTGAATTTGATATCTGCAATCTGATGAATTTTTGAATAAGAAAATCTCAAATATTATAAGCCCTTAATCTGAATTTCTCTTTAATCTCCACTGAATCTGATGTAACAATTGATTTGCTCTTGAGAAGAAGAAGAACTGATTCTCTATAGATTCAGGAACAAGATAATGATAGACTAATCTAAGAAAAAAACTTCAAATTCAGATAATAATCTCCCTATCTTTTTTTGTCGAAATCAATCTCTCAGAACTTCGATCTGATGTGAATATAATGATCGTTGTTATTCATTGATGTTCATGTGTGTGTGTGTGTGTATATATATATAAATAGCTGATAAGCAACCTCATCCAACATCTTCAACAATCAGTTATAACAATCAAAATTTTATTAAAGCAATTCTAATTTAATTCTCAAAATAATTCTTGCTCAAAATATTAATCAACATAGCGTCAGGTCCATATAGACATAACATCAAATTCTAGTTTCATTATGTCAATTAAGTTATGTAATAGACGTTGTGTCGATTTCATATCAAAGTATGTGTTAACTTGACCATTTAGTTAACGTTGACTTTTAGTCAAAGTTGCGTCGACTTCTAGTCGAAGTTGCGTCGACTTCTAGTCGACTCATGTTGACATTTCATTATTTTTCTCTTAAATTCAGTGTGTCTTTCTCATGTCTTTTAAACCAATGACGTCGTAGGACTTCTAAAATAATATTGTTCTCTCTATACATCATGAGTGATAAACTTAGTATGTAAAATCACTTAAAATAATTTGTTAAGGTAAATCATGAAGGTTTTTCCCAATAATCTTCCCATATTTAATTAACAAATTTTAGAATTTTGTCACGACCTGCATTTTCTCAACATAAAACATTATATCAGAGTAAGAGAAAACACGTCCCGTGATGCCACGCCGTGCAGGGGATAACTGCAGATGCTAAGGCAAAAATCTACTCCTAACATTTTTCATAAAATTCTCAAGTTTATCATGAAGAAAGCATATTTTTAGTTAAGTTTTGATGGTCGTATCTCTCGACTCAGTAGATCAACTAGTTAATGGATAAACATATGAATCTATGCTGCGGAAAATATTTTATTTAGTTCAATTATTATCCTACATGAGTAGAGTCATCCAAAAGGACAACTCATGATATACATACCTCTAGATTTAATATAAATATGAAAAGAGCTTTTACGTTTGTTAAAATATATTGTCGTTTGATTTAAAAAGATGTCATGAGTATGAGATAAGCATAATGATACTTTTATAACTTAAAAATAACTACCTGCAATCCTACCATAAATTCTTTCCAGAGAGCAAATTAATCCAATAAACAATCTAGAAAATGACACAGCAGCTAGCAAGTAAATCAACATTCTATAATAAACACCAGTGGGCGTCAACAACCTGACACGAACCCACCAAACATCATGCATGTCTGCAGGGGCTGACCTAGGTTCGGACACACCCGGGCACGTGCCCGGGTGTGATTTTACGCCATTTTCATCGGGGGGGGGGGAGAGCTTAATCCCGCGTGCCCGTGGCGCTGTGCCCTAGCCTGTCGCCGCCGCTGCTGCGCATCTCGCGAATCCCCTAATCCCTCTTCTTCGCTGCCCTAGCCCGTCGCCCGTCGCTGTCGCCGTGCGGGAGAACCCGCAAATCCCTCTTCTTCGCCGATCCCTGCATCCGACAGTATGATTCTTCTTCTTCTTCTAACTAAGATTTTTTTGCCTCTTTTTACCGTTGCAAGCCTTGTTTCTGATTTTTTTGCCTCTTTAAACTAAGATTTGATTTCTGATTTTTTTTGCCTCTTCTTATAGTTGCAAGCTTGGTTTTTTTTGCCTCTTCTTACAGTTGCATGGAGCATGAAACATGAAGCATTTCCCTTGGACCTGTGAGTAAATCAGCTCTTCTCCATTCCACTATTTCAAAGTTGTTTTGTATAATTCAAGTCTCATATTTTTTATTTATGGTGCTTGTCCTTGAAGTGACTCCTTGACCTTGAGGACCTATAGTAATTAATCAAGAAATAAATAATCTGGTTCTAACCCTTGCATAGAGACTCACGCCAAGGTATACAAATTTTCATCCTTTTGACATTTGAGAAAAAAGCATCACTCAAGTGATAGCAGACTTTAGTGTATTGAAAAGTAAGATCAACTCTTGAATACACTTAGTAAATTATTTATATGGTTCCCGGGTCAGATTAAAATCCTAGTTCCGCCACTGCATGTCTGGACTAAAAACAAAACAACAAAACTATATACCTCACAACAGTGAGGAGAGAATCACTGTAATAATTGCAGAACACCCACAACTACCAACTCTAGCTGTACCACCGGCTACTGCTCCAAGCCTGATGCATTCAAAAGAAAAGAATACATCAGCAAGAATATATAAGTGACGATCAAAGATCAATAGTAGCAATAATCAAAATGAGACAAAAGGGTTACCAACCCAAATACAAGAATAGCTGTCAAACCTCAACAAGTAAGTCATACTATAATTAGCAAAGAAGAATTCTCAAACAGCGTAATAAGAGAAGTTGCACCAAGTGCGAAATGAAGTCATGCTTCGATAAGATCTGCAAGAGTAAGCATAATAACATATGTCTATATAATAAGAAGAAAGAGACTGAACAGCTTCAAACACGTGAATCATTAATACTTGGCAAAAACGGTACTGAGTCGGTGGCACATTATCCAACACGAACCATCAGACCATACATCTCAAAAAGGCACTGTGGTGGTGGCCATATTGCCCAACACAACCCAACAGTATAAACATCTCAAAAAAGGCACTGTGGTGGTGGCCACATTGTCTAACATAACCCAACAATCCAAAAGAAAATCACCAACCACCATGTTTAATGATTCACAAACCAGCATCAAGTTGGTGGCCCTTTATCCACTACTATTGGGAATTGTGCCCTACAATGTTCCTCAAGATTTGAAGAGGCATCACCAATAATGCTAAGGGGAAAAATGTATTTGATGTGTGCTTGAGTTCTTGCATGCAGGTTGTCCTTGATTGGACAGGTGAACATGAAGAGGAAGCTGGAAGTCAGATAACTTGACTAAGGCATAACCGCTGAGACAGCTGAGACAGCTGAGAAGAATGTCTCACAGAACCGCTGAGACAGCTTATAAGAATGTCTCACAAAACCACCAAGACAGCTGATAAGCTCAACACAAAACGTTGAGAGAAGAGTTTGTCTAAGCTAAACCGCTGAGACAGAAGACAGTCTCACCTGAGAAGAAGAAACCGTTGAGACGGTTGAGAAAGAACCGCTGAGACAGAAGAGACTCAGCTGTGAAGAAGAAACCGCTGAGATAGTTGAGAAGGAACCACTGAGATAAAGCCAACAAAAATTTTCTATGTCCAGAAAGTGGAGTTCGTCGAACTGAGGTCAGAGTGCGTCGAGCTCAGTTCACAAATCGTCGAGCTCAGCTCATCATTCCTTGAGGTAAAACTCAAAAGCTTGAGGTTCAAAATTCGTTGAGCTCAGCTCACAGTTCGTCGAGCTCAGCTCACAGATCATCGAGCTAAAGTTAATTGTTGAAGGTTCAGAGTTCATCAAGCTGAGCTCACCTTTCGTCGAGCTCAATTTAAAGTTTGAAGATTCGCAGTTCGTCGAGCTTAGCTCATAGATCGTCGAGCTCAAGTTAAAGGTTGAAGATTCAGAGTTCATCGACCTGAGCCCACCTTTTGTCGAGCTCAAATTAAAAGTTTGAAGATTCAGAGTTTGTCGAGCAGAGCTCACATTTCGTCAAGCTAAATGTAAAGCTGGAGATTCTGAAGTTCGTCGAGCTCAGCACAGAGTTCGTCGATCTCAGATTGACGATCGTCGAGCTCAGTCAAAATACTTCATGTCATTGCGGGAAAGCTACAGTAGCGCCGGAAGCTACTGTTTATCTTTTTCTGAGGGAGGTGGCGCTCACCATACTTGACTGTGCCCGCATTCAAATTGTGTCGTTCATTCAAATCAACAGATATAAAAGAAAGAGAAGAAAAGAAGATTATGGTTAACAAAAAACGATAACAAAAGCAGAAAATGAAAAGAGGCGGCTGGACTTCATCTTCTTCGATAAGCTTGAAAGCAAAGTCTAGCAGTGAAAGCCAGAAGGCAAAGATAGCTGAAGCTTCTTCCATTTCAGTAAGAGTGTTCCTTGGAAAACAAGTTTGTTGATTCAATCTATCAGTAAGAGGAGTTAGCTGTGTGAAGGGTTGTAAGCCTTCTACGACAGTTAACTGTCTTCGATACAATAGAGAAATTGGTAACTATAGAAGAAGAATAATTCCTTCTACAGCAAGTGGGCTGGACTGATATCTGCTTAGTTCAGCAAGTTAGACTTAGAGATTTATCTCTGAGTCTGTATTTCAATTTTACTGATTACTTTCCTGTAGGATTCAGTTAATCTGAATCTGAGTGTATGACACTTTATGCCTGAGTGGTAGGTGAATAATTTGTCACTAAGGTAGGTGCCCTTCTGGGGTACTGAGGTAGGATCCAAGTGTGGATCTGAGCTGTAGGGCTTAAGTGCCTGATGTAGGAGAGTGCTACTCTCTGAGATAGGATCCAAGTGTGGATCTGAGGTAGGGCTGTCCTCCTAGCCTAAGTGTAGGGCATAGTGCCTGAGGTAGGTGACTGGTGAGTCACTGAGCTATAGGTGACAAGTGTGTCACTGAGTTGTAGGCCTTGGAGGAGGCTGAGCTGTAGGTGCCTGGAAGGGCACTAAGGTAGGTACCTGGATAGGTACTGAGTGGTAGGAGTGTTGTAGCACTCTGAGAGTAGGGCTGTGTGCCTGAAGTTGTAGGGCTGAGAAGCCTGAGCTATAGGCCTTAGAAATAAGGCCGAGGTAGGTTGCTAGTGGACCACTAAGCTGTAGGATCACTGCATGGCTCTGAGGTAGGAACCCTTGTGGTTCTGAGTTTGGATTCTGAAAAGAATCTGTGTGTAAGGCTGAGGGTCTGAGGTGTAAGCTCTGAGGAGCATATTGGTGGAGTTTGTGCCTAGTCCAACAAATCAGTTGAATAGGTGGGAGGAAAAGTGGATGTACCCAATTGGGGAACCACTATAAATATTTGTGTGCTTGCTGTGTTTCTTGTTTCTTTCTTGTATTGCAGGTAATTAGGACAAGCTCTAGATCACCAAATTTTTAAACAGTATAAAGATCTAAGAAAGTTTAAAAGACCTATTCACCCCCCTCTAAGTGACTAGCTAACCTTGAAGTAATAAATTTCAAGTGGTATCAGAGGGAGGTTGCTCAAAAAGAATTTAACAATTTAAGCATACCTCCAAGGTTAGCTAGAAGATATAATCATGGGGTCAGGAATGAACTTTAAGGAGCTAGGGGCCATGCAACTAGCAATCTATAGGAAGGAAGGATTTGGCCTCTAGAAGCAAAAGGTCAGACTATTCATGAAAGCATCTGACCCTAGGATCTATATAACAGCAATGGAAGGTCCTTTTGTCCCCACATAGGCTTCCACCATAGATCCAACTGTGAGAGTGCCTAAGGCATATACAGAGATGGATAGAGATGAGGTGATTTTATCCACCATGGACAAAAGGGCATCAAATATCATAGACAGTGCCATTGATGACTCAACCTTCCAAAATCTAGTACAAAGCAAGACCTCCAAGGAAATGTGGGACACACTTGTGGTCTACATGGAAGGCTTTGAGGAAGTTAGAGATGATAGGAAGTCCATGCTCAACCAAGAGTATGAGGCTTTCAGATAAAGCAAATCTGAAAAGGTGGTTGACTGCTTTGAGAGGTTCTTTAGGACAGCCAATGAACTAAGAACATATGGTAGGGTCTTCAGCAACTATGAGCTGAATGATAAGTTCCTTAGATCTCTCACTAGAGACTGGGATATTAAGATTTGTGCCATTAGGGAAATGGCTAAGTTGGCAGACACTCCTCCACCAACACTCTATGGAAAGCTGCTGTCTTATGAAATACAGATGGCTGCTAGACAAGAAGAGGGGATGGAAAGTCAATCCAAGACCTAGGATAAGACAGTGGCCCTCAAGGAAGAAGCCCCAAGAAGAAGCAGAAGAAGGACTCCTTCTCCACCAAGGAGAGAAGCTGGGACCAGCTCAGAATTGTCGAAGAATAGTTCCTCAGACAGCCACATGTCTGATGAAGAGTTTGCAGTCTTCTCCAGGAAGCTTAAAAAGTTCATGAAGAATAAGCACTGGGAGAACCTGCCATCATCATCATCCCATCACAGGAGATCCTCTAAGAAGGTCAAGTATGTCACTAAATCCAATAAACAGATTTCATCTAAAGTCATCTGTTTTTTTACAGCAAGGCTGGACATGTCATTACTGACTTCCCAGTCAGGAACAAGGAAGAGGATGAGAAGAAGAAGAAGCATCACCATCACCACAAGGACAAGAAGAATGAGAATTCCTTCGTGGCTAAGAAGGAGAGAAGCTGGACAGATTCTTCCTCCTCAAAATATGAAGATGAAGAGGAAGAAGCCTATATAGGACTGATATCTGTTACTGCAGATCCAGAAGAAGAGGAATATCATGCTGCTAGGATAGGAATCATGGCCCTTCTGTCACACTCAAATAGTGATAATGGTGAGGATGAAGAAGAATGTGGATGCCAGGGGCTGATGTCAATATCTGAAGAGGAAAGAAGTCAGGCAGATTTAGAATCAATCAAGGTACAACCTCTCTCCATTCTTTCATCTTCCTCTGAGTATGAAACCAGTCCAAACACTGATACATCTTCATCCTATGATGAAGATTGCTCAGACTCTGAGACTGATGTCAATCAATTGATTGACAAGTATGGAATACTCCTAGATGCTCTAAGGAAGAGCAAAAATCTTGCCAAAAGGCAGGAAAAGTAGATTGAAGTCCTGAAGTCTTATAAAACTCTCTATAATAATAAATCTATTGAGTTTTATAAGAAGAATCATGAGGTATCTAAACTCAAGAAAATACTTGAGTGTTAGACCAAGCTTCTAGAAGAGAAGAATAAGCATATGAGATATTTGGAACAAAAGTTCACAGAGAAATTGGGGATTGTGATTAATCCTTCTCAGTCATAGGGTCAGTTGCCAAAAGCTGTAACCTGCCAAGTTCCTAGGAAGCTAAGTATTAATCACATTAATCATCAATTCAAATCTGAATTCCCTAATAAGTTTACAGTATTTCAAAAGGTGAATTTACGTTCTAAAACTGTCAAGTTTGCACCTCCTCATGAGGATCAATCAAATGTGTGCTCTACCAGTGGGGTAAAGACACATGGTCTCAGAAGGAGTGTTTATGTCCACCTCAGCCATAAAGCACAGGATAAGCTCTTTAGATTTAGATCCAAATATCCTGTATCTAAAGAGATGAGTGAGACCACTAGATGGCAGCCTCCAAGAATACAATTGGCCCATCCTGGACAAACAATATTTAGTTCTTCAACACCTTTATTCAGGAAGAAGAAATCAGCAACATGCAATGCTTATCCAGCAAAGTCTGGAGCTGCTCACATCTCTCATGGACAACATTTTTATGCTGTCCTGAAGAGAAGGTACAACATTCACAAATGTTGGTAATGTTGGAAGGTGGGCCACTTTGTCATTAATTGTTGGCACAACCTGAATGTGGCTAGTGGACAAAAAGGTTCTCAGTTCAGGCAGAGAGTTGGGATAAAGTTTTATAATGCTAATAAGAACCTAGGACCCAACTATTGTTGGGTGCCTAAGGGTAAATGAATTCTGTTTTGTAGGATAGTCTAAGTACTTGTCTAAATAAGACTTGGTACTTGGACAATGGATGTTCCAGGCTAATGTATGGGGCATGATGATTGCTCAAGGAACATGCTTCATGTAAAGTAATAAACAATGATTGAGGTTGTTAAGTGTGTAATCCTCAAAAGCTAGAGGCAGAAAGCCTCAAGGTAAGTCTCTCTCTTCTGTTAAGAGACTAGGTTTACAAATTCATGAATTAAGTTAGATGTGCTTAGGATAAAACTAATCAAGCACACCATTTAGATAACAATGATTCAATTATTCTTCATAAATACCTACATTGTTAACTTATGTAGCCTTTTCTCTTAAGCCCAAATAACATATAAATCAGTGAATTATATGGTTGCCAATAAAATTTACTTACTAGCATGTTAGGTCTTCATCATACTTAGAATTGATCAAATATCTATATAATGGTGTGACAAATAGATTGAACATCCAGACAGTAAGGAAAGCTATAAATTAATCAGGCACTATGTGCCCTGTATCATAATAAAAATCGTAGAGCAAGCCGTAAAGTCTAAAAAAATATTTAATTGGCTAGTCAAATGAAAAAGGTAATTAAACTTTTCCATTACATATATAAAGGCGACAAGAAACAAAAAGATGCAACTCTCTCAAAATCCTTAATCCTAGTCGTCGAGACCGAAATCTTCTCAGCGTCCAGTCGCACTGTTTCAATGGCGCCAAATTTCATCAAGGAGCTCCAGGAAGGATATGAAATTGTGAGGGATGGATTCATTCATGCCTCCCCAGAGATTAAAGTAGTGCTAAGTATGATTGAAATCACTGGCTTGGAATACACCCTTTCCGAACCCTCCACCATTCTTAAAAAAGAGGTAGTGGAATTCTTCTCCAACATCAAAGTGTCCTCCTCTCAAAACTCTCTTAAGTCTAAGATTGAGGATACCAAGATAAAGCTAAACCCTAAGAGACTAGGCAAAGCCCTTCAAATTCCCTCCATCAATCCTAGCGAGGAAGAAGATTCCACCATCATGGACAGAGATAGTTCTCTCAGATGGTGTGGATATAGTGAGGCCAAACCTGGGTCTCTTAAGAGAAAATTCTTCAATCAAAGAGGCAAACTGCTAGCAGATATTGTAGGGAAAGCCCTTATCTGTAAACCTGGATCACATAACACAATCTCTAGGTCAATGTTTGATGTTATGACCAGAATTATCCTGAATAGAAAGACCTCATGGTCTTCTCTTATCTATCAGAGATTTGTAGACTGTATACCCACTCCAAACATGGGAATAATTCTTTCCTTATTCCTAGTAAACACCTATACTGATATATTCAAACAGGAACATGGAGTGAAGATCCACTACCTGAAAAGAATGGATATAAAGACATTGGATAGATTCACTTGGATCTTGCCCAAGAGCCATCCTTCAACTACAAAGGATTCCCTAAGGGATATAAGATAGCTAGTTACTGAAGTAGACATCTCCTCCTACTCTAAACCTGAGCTAGGAATTACCCCTCCTGTTGATGTTGGGTTGCAGACAGACATAACCCTGAGTCTCTCTTCCACAAACATCCAACTCTAGGATACTATAGTGCATGTTGATAAAATCCATGCCAGCTCTAGATCAGGAGAAGTTTCAATGAATGATACTGAAGAAGATATTGTTGAAGAGGATGAGGCAGACATGGATGATACTGATGATGTAGCAGCAGTTGAAGTTATCTCTACTGCAGAAGATAATAGGGAGCCTCCTGATACATTAGATACTTATATTGATAAGTCAAGCCCAGAAAAGAATGCTAAGTCTGAGGGGGAGCATGATCAGATGGATTCGACAACTTTGGATCAAGTGGTCAACAGAGTGGTTGAGTCTACACCCACTACAGGTACTACTCATACCCTCTTATTTAATAGTGTTAAAACAGCTTAGCTAAAGAATTGTTTCCTTCTATAGGTGTTATAGTTGAGGGGGAGCCTTCTCAGGTCCCTACTCAGGATGATGTCCCTCCTCTTATGAGCCATACATCATCTACCCCTAATTTAAATGAGGAATTAGTAAACCAAATCAAAGCACTTATAGATGCTCAGACCACAACCCTAAAGGAGTATGTTGACAAATAAGTTGCCAAACTGAGATATAAACCGTCAACCAAAGTCAAGGAAAACAAATAATAAATCTCTTATTTAAACAAATTGGTCACCACCTGGTTTGATAGGAGTGGAACTGCTGGCATCAAACTGACCACCCTCATGAAATCCTTAGACATAAGCCAAAAGCTCTCTGCAGCTGACATAGGATATGTCAAGAATTATGTGAGTGTAACTGATGAGGTGATCAAGGGTGTAACAGATCATGTAAATCTGCATGTCACCAATGTTGCTTTCCACTCTTTGAAGGAGGCACTACTTCTGAAAAATGAGTTGCTTGCTGACAATGAGAGAATATTACAATACCATCTGTGAAGAAGGCAGAATGGGGGAGAGCAACCATGCTAAGACAGTAGCACTCATTAAAGAACAAGACTTTAATGTAATTCAAGGCACCAGGGTGGCACTACACCTTCCCCTTTTTGATAGAAAGAGGTCAGAGGACCTAGACTTCCCAGCACAAGCTAGAGTTACACAGAATGCACAACTTGATTCCAGAAGAAAGAGGGAAGGAACTCAAATGGCTGAAGAGTTCATGACAAAGAGGAGAACTGAGAACATAGATGATCCAGATTATGAATAGCTAAGTGATGCCTCTGAATCCATCATTATAAATGCTTGGGTAAGCCATGGACGAATTCTAAAGAATATTGATAATGTATATCTTTCTGAGGAATGGATAAAACTTTTGGAAATAAATTCTCTAAGGGAAAGAGTGTTCAAAGAAAATCTAGTAAGGAAGAGCAATCCTAAGAAAATGCCTTCCAGATATATTCCAAAACCTTTCCTTTACTTCAAGAGGCAGGAGAACAAAGCTGAAAACTTGAAGAAGATAGCTATCACCAAAGATGCTGCTTCAAGTTCATCAAAGAAGAGCTGAGATGGAACTGCAAGACTTAGGATGCTTTAAAACATGTAATAAATGTCTTGTAATGAATATTAAAAGTATAACAATGCCAAATCTTTATCAATAAAATTACTATGAGTTGGCCATGATGATATTGATGTGATAAATGTGTAATGCAACTCTTATTTATGTATTTGTGAAAAATGAATATGTTGTTCTTTCATAGATATCTTGTAATCACAAGCTTACTACTGTTGCTTGGATTAGTAAATGATTAGGTATATCTTAATCATAATGTGTACCTTATTAATGATTGACAATTCACTAGTATCATTGGTTATTCAATCATAGTGTTAAGCCATCTCATCTAGGGGGAGTTTTTCCTATACTGGGATGGCTAGTGTCATGATAATGTTTCATCAGGCCTATCATGATATATTTTTGTTGATGCACCTTAGAATGGATGGGTGTTCTGCCTTATTCAAATAGGGGGAGATTGTTGGGAATTGTGCCTTACAATGTTCCTCAGGATTTGAAGAGGCATCACCAATCATGCTAAGAGGCATAATGTATTTGATGTGTGCTTGAGTTCTTGCATGCAGGTTATCCTTAATTGGACAGGTGAATAGGAAGAGGAAGTTGGAAGTCAGATAACTTGACTAAGGCATAACCGCTGAGACAGCTAAGACAACTGAGAAGAATGTCTTATAGAACTGCTGAGACAGTTGAGAAGAATGTCTCACAGAACCGTTGAGACAGCTGAGAAGCTCAAAACAAAATGTTGAGAGAAGAGTTGGCCTCAGCTAAACCGCTGAGACAGAAGACAGTCTCAGCTGAGAAGAAGAAACCGCTGAGACAATTGAGAAAGAACCGCTGAGACAGAAGAGTCTCAACTGTGAGGAAGAAACCGCTGAGACAGTTGAGAAGGAACCACTGAGACAAAGCCAACGGAAATTTTATAAGTCCAGAAAGTGGAGTTCGTCGAACTGAGTTCAGAGTTCGTCGAGCTCAACTCACAGATCGTCGAGCTCAGCTCATCATTCCTTGAGGTAAAACTCAGAAGCTTGAGGTTCAGAATTCGTCGAGCTCAGCTCACAGTTTGTCGAGCTCAGCTCAAAAATCATAGAGCTCATGTTAAAGGTTGAAGGTTTAGAGTTCATCAAGCTGAGCTCACCTTTCATCGAGCTCAAGTTAAAGTTTGAAGATTCACAGTTCGTCGAGCTCAGCTCACAGATCGTCGAGCTCAAGTTAAAGGTTGAAGATTCAGAGTTCATCGACCTGAGCCCGCCTTTCGTCGAGCTCAAGTTAAAAGTTGGAAGATTCAGAGTTCGTCGAGCAGAGCTCATATTTCGTCAAGTTAATATAAAGCTGGAGATTCTGAAGTTCGTCGAGCTTAACATAGAGTTCGTCGATCTCAGATCGACAATCGTCGAGCTCAGTCTAAATACTTCATGCCGTTGCGGGAAAGCTACCGTAGCGCTGGAAGATACTGTTTGTCTTCTTCTGAGGGAGGTGACGCTCACCATACTTGACTGGGCCCACATTCAAATTGTGCTGTTGATTCAAATCAATAGATATAAAAGGAAGAGAAGAAAAGAAGATTAAGGTTAACGAAAAATGAGAATGAAAGCAGAAAATGAAAAAAGAGGCAGTTGGACTTCATCTTCTTCGACAAGCTTGAAAGCAAAGTCTAGCAGTGAAAGCCAGAAGGTAAAGATAGCTGAAGCTTATTCCGGTTCAGCAAGAGTGTTCCTTGAAGAAAAAGTTGGCTGATTCAATCTATCAGCAAGAGAAGTTAGCTGTGTGAAGGGCTGTAAGCCTTCAAAAGTAGTTAACTGTCTTTAGTACAATAGAGAAATTGGTAACTGTAGAAGAAGACTAATTCCTTCTACAGCAAGTGGGCTGGACTGATATCTGCTCAGTCCAGCAAGTTAGACTCAGAGATTTATCTCTGAGTCTATATTTCAATTTTACTGATTACTTTCCTATAGGATTCAGTTTACCTGAATCTGAGTGTAGGGCACTTTGTGTCTGAGTGGTAGGTAACTAATTTGTCACTAAGGTAGGTGCCCTACTGGGGTACTGAGGTAGGATCCAAGTATGGATCTGATTTGTAGGGCTTAAATGCCTGAAGTAGGAGAGTGTGCTCTCCGAGGTAGGATCCAAGTGTGGATCTGAGGTAGGGCTGCCCTCCCAGCCTAAGTGTAGGGCCTAGTGCCTGAGTTAGGTGACTGGTGAGTCACTGAGCTATAGGTGACAAATGTGTCACTGAGTTATAGGCCTTTGAGGAGGCTGAGTTGTAGGTGCCTAGAAGGGCACTGAGGTAGGTACCTTGATAGGTACTGAGTGGTAGGAGTGCTGCAGCACTCTGAGAGTAGGGCTGTGTGCCTGAAGTTATTGGGCTGAGAAGCCTGAGCTGTAGGCCTTAGAAATAAGGCTAAGGTAGGTGGTCAGTGGACCGCTGAGCTGTAAGAGCACTGCAGGGCTCTGAGGTAGGAACCCTTGTGGTTCTAAGTTTGGATTCTGAAAAGAATCTATGTGTAAGGCTGAGGGCCTGAGGTGTGAGCTCTGAGGAGCATATTGGTGGAGTTTGTGCTTAGTCCAACAAATTAACTAGATAGGTGGGAGGGAATGTGGATGTATCCAATTGGGGAACCACTATAAATATTTGTGTGCTTGATGTGTTTCTTGTTTCTTTCTTGTATTGCAGGTAATTAAGACAAGCTCTAGATCACCAAATTTATATACAAAATAAAGATCTAAGAAAGTTTAAAAGACCTATTCAACCCCCGCTAGGTGACTAGCTAACCTTGAAGTAATAACTTTCAACTAGTAACCTAGCCACACCTTCACATCCAAAACACCGATAAAACCCGATCGAACCTATCATCAAAATTCCTCAACGACAAAGAGGAAGGAAAAAAATCTCGAAAATCATCAAAGGGCCAAACTCGACGAATTTGACTTCATTCGGCGATAAAATCCTAAGTCCATAACCATTCGTCGAATATACCCGACGAATACAGGGGTTACACGCCAAATTTGACTCGGTGGTAAAAGCAAAACCTAGCGATACTCGACAAATCGGCTTGTCCTTACTTCGATACTCGACGAATCAACGCATAATCTTCTAATTCTACGAGGAATTCGTCGATAATACTCGACGAAAAGGACTTCACTCAATGCCTATCCTATTCGACGAATATGCCTAGACCTATGCTGATATTCGATGAATCCTACTCGCATCAACTCCCATACTCGGTGAATTTTACTCAGTCATGTTCCCTCATACTCGACGATTTTTACTTAGGCTAACTCCTACATATTCGACGAATTTCCTTGGCCAGAAATCCTACGCTACCCAGTGAATCAGTTTTGGCCAAACTTTACACTACCCCTAGATTCTAGGGAGTAAAATCAAGAGGGGGAAGAACTAAACAAGAACTAGAAAGAGGAATGAAATCACTACTTGCCTCAAAGCTTCCAAAATTTGTCCTCACGAGCGCTCTGCTTCAAGGATCGGTCGCAAGAACTCCTCGGCTACGGTTCCTGAAACTTTTTGGGGAAAACGAGGGTCAAGGTCAAAAAACCCTAACACCATAAATCCACGAAATGGGGAAAACTTGTTGTGCACGCGTAGATCTCGGCGAGATCTTTCTGAATCTACCTTCCGACGACGATTCCTTGCACCAGAACTCCTACAGTCGGCAACCAAAGGCTTCGCGATGTCCATCGATTTCTGTCTCCTGCGATTCGGTATGACGGCTTGGGAGAGATGATGAATCGGGTTTCGCTATAACATACAAGCTTATATATATTATATTATATTATTATTAATTACTAAACGTCCAAACGAACGGAAAACCCGAATCATCATGGATTTCCACGAAATTCACACCAAGGCTAAATACCGATGCTACAAAACCAACAGTGAAGTCAAAATCAGGACTCGACAGACCAAACTCGAGTTAAAATTCTTCGAAGTTACAACCAATATCAACCTGCTAAAATCCACCGAGTCAAAACCTCAGATTCTGATGAGCAAAATCACGCTCTAACAACGACACCCGTTAACTACACGTCAACGTAACACCCTAACATCATTATTACGTCACTAAAGAAATTTAAAACAAACATCGAAAAAATCAGTAGCATTACATCCACTCCCTATAAAATAAAGTTTCGTCCCGAAACTTGATACAAACTTGAATCTACTACCGAAAGGAGATAACTAAAGGTTATCAAATAAAAACACTTACCAAAAGAAACTAGGAGAACAGATGGGGATGAGCCTCTCATACCTGACTCCAACTCCTATGTCGCGGTCTCAACGCCTTGGTTTCACCAAAGAACCTTGACCATGGGTATCGACTTCCTTCGCAATACCCGATCCTGAGTATCTAGGATGCGAACAGGCACCTCGACATAAGAAAGATTAGGGTGCAACTGGGTCACCGAGTCAAGGACATGTCGGTCACTAAGCACACATTTCCGCAACTGGATCACATAAAACGCATCGTTCACACCAGGAAAGTTAACATGCAAATCTTGTCTATAAGCTGACACTCTGATGCGTTCAATTGCTTGGAAAGGTCTCACATACTTGGGATCCAACTTGTGGTTCCTTCCAAACCTCTTAACGCCTGACATTGGAGAAACTTTGAGAAAAACCATGTCCCCAACTGCGAATTCCAGATAAACCCTTTGTCGATTAACATTCTTCTCATAACGCTCCTGAGCTATACGAAGCTTCTCTCGAATATGCAATACAGAGGTACTCATTTATTTCAAAGCTTCTAGACCCAATAATGGTCTTTCACCAACTTCAGCCTAAAACAAGGGAGTTCGACAATGCCTCCCATATAAAGCCTCAAAGGGGGCCATCTACAAATTCTCCTTATAACCATTATTATAGGCAAATTCCATCAATCTAAGCCGCTCATCCCATGCTCCTCCGTGGTCCAAGATGTAATATCTGATCATATCTTCCAAAATTTGATTAACTCTCTCCGTTTGACTATTGGTCTGCAGATGATAGGTGGTGGAATACTTAAGATTGGTACCCAACCCTTCCTACAAATTTTTCCAAAAATGAAACGTAAACCTGGAATCTCGATCTGACATGATACTTACAGGTACTCTATGTAATCTAATGACCTCTTCCAAATACAACTATGTTATCTTCTTCATGGAGTAATCAATCTTGAATGGTACGAAGTGAGCATACTCCGTCAATCTATCAACTATGACCCCACACAGAATCATGTCCTCGAGGAGATCTCGGCAAACTAGTAATAAAGTCCATAAAAATACTCTCTCACTTCCAACTTGGAATATCTAAAGACGTCAGCTTGCCACCAGGCCATCCATGATCTGACTTAACACGCTTGCAGGTAAAACACTCAGACACAAACTTGGCTATATCATTTTTCATCCCATACCATCAAATGATCTATTTTAGATCTTTATACATCTTTGTAGAACCAGGGTGGTAGGCAACACTAGAACCATGCGCCTCACTACACAACTTTGCTCGAATATCCTCAACATCGAGAATACAATATCTACCGTGGTACTTCAAGGTACCCGCCTCATCAATTGAAAAGTCTGGTAATTCCCCCTTTTCGATTCTACTATGAATATGCTGCAAATCAAGGTCGTCCTTTTGATGAAGCCTTGTAAGCGTAATCTAAGAAGGCTCTGCCACTTTGTAACGCCCCCGATTTTCCTGCGTTTATTTTTAATCTCGTTGGCGTTACAATGATGCGTTTCCGTGGCTTGTGCCATGTGTGGAGTATGGTTAGCTCCTTAGAACTGAGTGCCCTGTTTGGTAGCATGTTGGCAAGATCTCCCTAGCAAGCCGAGTCGTTTTGGGTGACCCGGTGTGGCCTCTCGGGGGGATGTTTGTGTTTGGCTTTGTTTGGGTATAACTCGAGTTCTGTTCGTCGAAAGTTAATTTCGACTTCGCCGTTGTGTTTGTAGCGTGGATATTTAGCTACAGTGCGAATTTCGTCGAATTCCGAGGTGATTCGGTTTTTGTGTCGTTTGGTGTGTTATTAGTATTTGTGATCAATTAATTAAATTGATTTGTCTTGTTTTGTAGCCCTTCGGTTTTGACCGATTAATAAATTCTGCGGGAGAATTTATTTGGGCAGTTATTGCCTTGCATTGGTGGCAGCCATATTTTGGCTATTCCTTTATGGAATTTTCTTAATTGTAATTAAGGGTTTAGGCGTTTTAGGGTTCGGTTATTGCTGAACCGGTGTTTAGCTTTTCGTATAAAAGCTCTGTTTAAGAAGTGATGGCCCACTTCTTCTTCTTCTTTTCCTGAGAGAGAAGCTGTCGCTGCCTTTTTCGTGGAAATCAGAGGAGAAAACCGCCTGTCCTGTACCTCCTTCGGTCGGCGATTTCGGGCTTGTTCGTGGACGGAATTCGATTCCGAAAGCGGCGTTGTCTTGCTCTCTCCGAGATCTTCGTTTCGACGATAAGATATTCGATTTTCGTGGAGTTTTGATGAGATTTGGGTTTCGGTTTTGGAGTTTTCAGCCATTAATGGCCGTGAGATTTATTCTAGGTGCTGCGGCTGTTTGTTCCGTGTGAAGAGGAGGAGAGCCATCCAAGCTTCGCTGAAAGTTGAGGCAAGTGGTATTCTTTCCCTTGCCAAGTTTCTTTTTGATTATTTTTTTGCTGAAATTGAAATCCCTGTTAGCCCAGGTTAGAGGCCTTGTTGTTCTCATTTTTATTGCTATCCATAGGAATTAGTTCTTCCTATTGACCCCCCCTTCTTGTGCTGATGGAACCCAACTTTGCCGGCGTAATGCCGTTTATCTTTGTTCAGATTTGCTCTAGTTTGGGTGTAGCCGAGAGGGAGTGTTGGGAGGGGAGGGGGGTGATTTTCCAGAAGTTAGTAAGTGTTTTACTCGAGTGTTGGAGTATGTTACTCGTGAGGTAGAAGTGGATTACTCGGGTATTAGTTCTGGAGTACTCGAGTAGGTGGTAGATACTCGAGTGGTGGCTTTGAGATACTCGAGTAGTGGGTTAAGATACTCGAGTATTAGCCTTGGAGTACCCGAGTAGCAGGTAACTACTCGAGTAGGGGTTTTGGTATACTCGAGTAGTAGGTAACTACTCGAGTAGGGGATCTGAGTTACTCGAGTAGTGGTTTCGAGATACTCGAGTAGGTGCTTTGGCTTACTCGAGTAGAAGGTAACTACTCGAGTAGGGGTTTCGGTTTACTCGAGTAGTAGGTAACTACTCGAGTAGGGGATTTGAGTTACTCGAGTAGTAGGTAACTACTCGAGTAGGGGCTTTGGGTTACTCGAGTAGTGGACTCGAGATACTCGAGTAAGTGGTTTGGTTTACTCGAGTAGTAGGCATCTACTCGAGTGCAGGTTAGTAGATACGCGAGTAGTGGCTTTAGCATACTCGAGTAGTCGGCAACTACTCGAGTAGCGGGTTGAGGTACTCGAGTAGTAGGCAACTACTCGAGTAGAGGGTTGAGGTACTCGAGTAGTAGGCGACTACTCGAGTAGAGGGATGAGGTACACGAGTAGTTGGTAACTACTCGAGTACTGGAAATTCCCTGCCTTTTTCTTCTGTCTTAGAATCGTTCGACTATCGTCGAGCTCCGTTTTACCTTAGTGGGATTGTGGTTAGAGTTTGGTTTTGGCTTTAAGTGAGGCTAGCTCACTCAACGCCAAGGTTTAGGTAGGCACTGAGTGGGTCTCACTCAGCGCCTTGTAGTGGTTGATTCTTTTCAACACTCTTCCTTTACCTTGTTTTTCGTTCCCGAGTGGTTTTCTTGTTATATTTCTGGTATTTCCTTGTCGGTCGTTTTCTTTACCTTCTTAAAGGCCGAATCGTGGGTCGTGGTTAGTAGTGGTGGTTTATAGCTCTTCAGGAGGGTGGAGTTGTGTGATATAGCCAAGGCCACTCTTGTTTTTCTTGCTCCAGGTACGAGCTGGGCATGTGTGGGTGGAAGGTCCCTTGTGCTTTTACGTGTAGACCCTCAAGCTTGCTGACTTGGACATGGTGGATTGGGGGACTGCGTTTGCCTACGATCCGGTTCCTCGTTGTTTGTTTTTGCTACTACCACCTCCCACAGTATAGGGTGTTAGAAGTTCCTTCTTTGGTAGTTTGCAGTACTTTTGGCTCTCAGTAGCCTAGTAGGCCCGGCAGGATGTTGTTCCTGAGTGGGGTTGTTGCTATTTCCTTTGCTCGTTGTGCTTTTCCTGTTGTCTTGTTTTGGACAGTTTTGGCTCTTTCTACTGCATGTTTTCCAATTACTTATTCCTTTTGGTTGACTCTTGCATGCAGTTGTTTTTTACCTTGTTGCTTGCTGAGGTATTCTGTTTTCTTTTGGAATGCCTCAGGTTCTGAGTTGTAGCCGGTCTGGTGGCTAGCTGAGGCAGTGGTGTTGCTGGTGGACTCCCGGACTTTGGCATTCCGTTTACCTTGTTAGTGAGATAGTTTTTCAGTACTTTCTTACAGATATACATATGTGTCAGTGGGTTCATGTCAGGTTGTTGGCGCCCACTGGTAGTTGTTGCCCTTATACTAGATATATTACTTATGCTGCTACCATTTTCTGGTGATAGTCTACTTGCTCTGAGAAGGTTTTATGCTAGGTTGCTAGTTACTTTTAAACTATAAATATTATTATAAATGTAGCTCGTGATCAGCATGTTTTATAAGCTTAATCACATTTTTTCCAAATCACATATGAAAACCGTTTTCTTATATATTATATAAATTAAATGTAGTGTCTTGCATAGCATGAGTGGTTCTCTTGGGACCCTTATGCGCTCTTTAGGGTGTAAAACCTAATTAAAGTATTTTTTTCCTTTCCGCAGCGTATAAATATAGTTTTCTTTTGTGGACTAGGTGATCCACTGAGCCGAGAGATACAGCCTCTAAATATAACTAATTTTCTATTCATAAAACGCAGGATTTCCTTGCATAAAGTTTGTAGTTGGTTTTGCCTGAGCATCAGCGGTTATCCCCTGCTTGACGTGGCATCATGACGCGTGTTTTCTCATACTCTGATAATTCTTATAATTGGAGAAAATGCGGGTTGTGACAGTTGGTATCAGAGGGAGGTTGCTTGACAAGTTAGTTGAGCAACCTTCCTTTGTTTGCTTTAGTAGTTCAGCATCATGTCATTCACACATCGATATGTCATCAGCACGTCTTGGCAAAAGCACGAACACTACACTCATGGCATAACATGAAGTATACGAGGCATATTATGTAGTATGGGATGCATAATATGTGTTCGTATATGGATCCACCATAGGGGCTACATGTGAGGGTTATGTAGTATGGGATGCATAACCTCACCACATGACTGCGACTAGCACGTTTCTTTTTCGTTGCATGGGAATGTTATGTAGTATGGGATGCATAACATTTTCATGTGTACGCCGCTCATAACATGCATTAGGGCCTTTTTAGAATGCATAGCACAAACATGCATAGCATATCATTACATAAGCATAACGTGCCAAGCTAAAGATTTGCAGGATGACATATGTACACACATAAGTTTTCAAAACAAAATAAAGTCATGCATTCCCGATCTAGGCACGAGAGTTAGCAGGGTGATGGTTAACTTTCTTAGGTTAGGGCATGTCATCAAATTTTTGTTAAAAAGATAAACTCTCAGAGCAAGTTTAGCAGCTTTAAGCCTATATTTATATATGTATGGTCTGTACTTGTGTTTGAGTTCTAGTTGTTGATTGGGGATCTGATTTGGGGTGGTTATGATTTTAGGATGGCTAGGTGACCTACGACGCGTTTGACTCCCCTGTCTGAAGGTGAGTCGTCTGGGGCTCAGCGTGATGCGGTAATCGAGAGTCTGCGTCAGAGTAGCGAAGCTATGGGCAGGCAGTTGGGGGAGGTGCAAGCCCAGATTCAGTCTTTGGTGGCAATTGTGGCAGGACAGGCTCAGGGTGCGCAAGTTCCTGCTGGGGGGGTTAGCTGTTCCTCCTCCCCCTGCGCTCGTGAGACCTCTAGTGGTGGTGCTAGCAGAGATGGCCTTCATCTCGCAATTTCAGAGACTGAGCCCTCCCACTTATGACGGGAAGGCAGATTTCATGGTTATAGATGATTGGCTGATCTCCATGGAGGAGATGTTTTCGTATTCAGGGATCGCAGGCGACCAGAGGGTGATGCTAGCCACCTATCAGCTTAAAGGATTGGCTAAGAGTTGGTGGCTGAGAGAGAAGGAGAGCTTAGTACCTGGATGCTCTTGGGAAATGTTTAAGGAGATGTTGTTAAGGAAGTTCTTGCCTTCGGTCGAGCGTGACTGCCTCATGAATGAATTTCTCTATCTGAAGCAAAGGCAACTCACGGTGGGTGAGTATGAAATAGAATTTAGTAAGTTGAGCCATTTTGCCCCTGCCTTGGTCAGCGTTGAGGCTGATCGAGTTAAGAGATTTCTTGGTGGTTTGAGGAGCGAAGTGCAGCAGTTGACCAGTGCGTACGGGTCAGTGACTTATGCTGGAGTTGTAGAGGCTGCTCTTAAGGTTGAGGCTATTGAAACAGCAAAGAGCAGAGGCCAGCAGATGAGAAAGGACAAGAGAAAGTCTGTGGAGGGGAAGAAGCCCCTGGTACCCGATGCTATTCTGGGAAAGAGGAGCCAAGTTGTGTGCAGTTTCTGTGGCCGGTCAGGCCATCCTGTCGAGAAATGTTTTAAGAGGTCAGCAGCTCAGAAGAAGGAGCAGGTTCATGCAATCCAGGGTGCTCCTAGGAGAGATGTCTCCTGTTCAGTTTGCAAGCGGTCCGGGCATGATGCGGCCCAGTGTTGGACCAAGGATAGAGTCTGCTTTCAGTGTGGGCAGAAGGGTCATATCAAGTCGAGGTGTCCTCAGGTTTAGACAGCTCTTCCTGCAGTTCCGTTGCAGGCTTTAGCTCCACCTCCGCGTGTGGACAAGGGGAAAGGGAAGCTGAACGTGATTTCTTCTGAGGAGGCTCAGACTTCGACCCAGGTTATTTCAGGTTAGTCGATTGGTGTTTTTCTAGCCTGGTAGTTTTATTTGCTAGAGTGTTGCGGTATTGCTATGGTAGTTCCTTAGTTTGTGTGTTCCTATAGGGAAGTTTAAGGTGAAGAACCGCTGGGCGCGTGTTCTGTTTGACTCCGGCGCTACCCACTCGTTCGTGGCTAGAGCCTTTGTTGAGCGTCATCGATTGACTCTAGATCGTGTTCGGGATTCCTTCTGTGTCAAGTTTCCTTCTGGTGAATCTGTGTTGTCAGATTTGGGCATTTTGGATTGCCCGGTTTTGTTGGGGGACTTTCTTGCGAAGGCGGACCTGAAAATGATTGATCTGGAGGACTTCGATGTCATTTTGGGCATGGACTGGCTCTCTCGGTATGATGCGGTCATTCAGTGCAAAGGAAAGCGCTTGGACTTCATCAGGGACGACGGTCAGCCCGGCAGCGTGTATGCTGCTCTGTGTCAGGATTTTCCTGTCATCTCTGCGGTATGTGCTCAGAGATTGTTTCTTTCTGATTGTTGTGTTTGTTTAGTCTCGGCGATTGGAGCCGCTGTTAGCGTGCCACGCTTGGAAGAGATTCCTATTGTTCGTGGTTTCGCCGATGTTTTTCCTGATGATCTTCCTGGTTTTCCTCCTGATCGGGATGTTGAGTTTGTGATCGATTTAGAGCCGGGTACACGTCCTATTGCTAAGGCGCCGTACCGGATGGCCCCTCGTGAGTTAGAGGAGTTGCGAGTTCAGTTGGATGAGCTGTTAGCTAAGGGGTTTATTAGGCAGAGTTCGTCGCCTTGGGGTGCTCCTGTTTTGTTTGTAAAGAAGAAAGATGGGTCGATGCGGCTCTGCATCGACTATAGAGAGTTGAACAAGGTCACTATCAAGAACAGGTACCCTCTGCCGAGGATCGATGATTTGTTTGACCAGTTGCGTGGTAGCACGGTGTTCTCCAAGATCGATCTTCGTTCTGGTTATCATCAGCTTAGGATCCGTGAGGCGGATATTCCGCGGACTGCGTTTAGGTCGAGACATGGACACTTTGAGTTTCTGGTAATGTCGTTTGGTCTGAGCAACGCACCTTCAACCTTCATGGATATGATGAACCGGGTGTTCAAGGATTTTCTCGATAAGTTCGTTGTGGTCTTCATTGATGACGTGTTAGTTTATTCGCGCAGTGCTGAGGAGTATGAGCAGCATTTGTGTTTGGTCCTATCGGAGTTGAGGAGCCACAAGTTATTCGCCAAATTGAGCAAGTGCGAGTTTTGGTTGCCTCAAGTTTCTTTTCTAGGCCACGTGGTGAACAAGGAGGGGATCTCGGTCGATCCAGAAAAGATTGCAGCAGTGATGGATTGGAGTAGACCGAGTTCGCCTAAAGAGATCAGGAGTTTCTTAGGGTTGGCTGGTTATTACAGGAGATTTGTGGAGGGTTTCTCTTCCCTAGCCGCACCTTTGACCAAGTTGACTCAGAAGAATGTGGCGTTTGTTTGGAGCGAGAAGTGTGAAGAAGCTTTTCTAGAGCTAAAGGAGAGATTGTGCACTGCTCCCGTTCTGACCCTGCCTACCGAGGGAGTAGATTATGATGTGTATGTGGATGCTTCGCTTGTAGGTCTGGGATGCGTATTAATGCAAGATGGAAAAGTAATTGCCTATGGGTCAAGGCAACTGAAGACTCATGAGAAGAATTATCCCACGCATGACCTCGAGTTTGCAGCGGTTATTTATGCTTTGAAGTTGTGGAGACACCAACTTTATGTGGCTCAATGCAAGATCTTCACTGACCATAAGAGCCTAAAGTACGTGTTCACGCAGAAGGAGTTGAATCTGCGTCAGCGGCGGTGGCTGGAGTATGTGGCTGATTATGATGTAGAAATCCAGTATCATCCGGGCAAGGCCAACGTGGTGGCCGACGCCCTGAGCCGAAAGTCGGGAAAGTCTTTAACCTCACCGCCGATCGTTTAGTGGAGGAGTTCCTCCTTATGGATATATCAGTGGGATGCTGTAGTTTGCAGAGTAGTTTGTTAGTGGCAGAGCCGTCCTGGATTTCTTTGACTAGGCTGCACTAGAAGGACGATCATGATCTTATGCACCTTTTCACCAGGACTGAGAAGGGAGAGTTGCGCGATTTTGCCATCGATGATGCGGGTACTTTGAAGTACCGCGACAGGTTTTGCGTTCCCGCGGTTGGGGATATTAGGAGGATGATTTGCAGTGAGGCTCATGGTTCTAGCATTTCCTACCATCCAGGATCTACGAAGATGTACCGTGACTTAAGACAAATTGCCTGGTGGTATGGCATGAAAGGAGATATAGCCCGATTTGTTGCTGAGTGTCACACTTGCAAGCGTGTGAAGGCCGATCATGGAAGGCCTGGTGGTAAGTTGACTCCGCTAGAGATCCCGAGTTGGAAGTGGGAGAGTATATCTATGGATTTCATTATGGGATTACCGAAATCCCCGAGGGGATTTGATTCTGTGTGGGTTATAGTGGATAGATTGACGAAGTGCGCTCACTTCGTACCTTATAAGATTGATTACCCGATGAAGAAGATAGCGGAGTTATACATGAATGAAGTCATCCGACTCCACGGTGTGCCGGTTAGCATCATTTCCGATCGAGACTCCCGGTTCACTTCTCGTTTTTGGTAGAGTCTGCAGGAGGGTTTGGGTACGGATCTGAGGTATTCTACTGCCTACCACCCGCAGACCAATGGGCAGACAGAGAGGGTGAACCAAATTGTTGAGGATATGATCCGGTGCTATATTTTAGACCACGGTGGAGCGTGGGATGAGCGATTGCGACTCATGGAATTTGCCTACAACAACAGTTATCAGGAAAGTTTGCAGATGGCTCCGTTCGAAGCCTTGTATGGGAGGCGCTGTAGGACTCCGTTGTTTTGGGCTGAGGCTGGTGAGAGGCCTTTGTTGGGTCCCGATGCGCTTGAGGAAATGGAAGTCGCAGTGAAGCTTATTCGGGAGAAGCTTCGTTTAGCCCAGGAAAGATATGAAAAGAACGCCAATCGGCGTAGGTCTGCTTTGGAGTTTTCCGTCGGGGACCTTGTATTCCTCAAAGTTTCCCCGATGGTAGGTGTTAAGAGATTTGGTAAGAATCAGAAGTTAGACCCAAGGTATGTGGGCCCGTTTGAGATTTTGGAACGGGTTGGCGTGTCAGCATATAGATTGGATTTTCCAGCGAACTTCCCAGGTGTGCATAATGTTTTTCATGTTAGCCAATTGCGGAAGTGTGTTCGCAGCAGTGGGTAGCTCTTAGATGTTGTGCCCCAGTTGGAGCCGAACCTCTCTTTTGTTGAGGTGCCGGTTCGTATTTTGGATACTCAGGAGCGTGTGCTGCGAAAGAAGTCCATACCGATGGTTAAGGTTCTATGGAAGAATCAGGATTTGGAAAGCGCGACTTGGGAGTTAGAGTCGGCTATGAGGAGGGCTTACCCTCACCTGTTTCGTTGATTTAATCGGTATGTTTTCCTTCTTGTAACTCCTGTTAGTTGTTCCTCCTTCTTTAGTAGGAGTGTTGTGCGTAAAGTTTCGGGACGAAACTTTCTTTTAGGGGGAGTGACTGTAACGCCCCCGATTTTCCTGCGTTTATTTTTAATCTCGTTGGCGTTACAATGACGCGTTTCCGTGGCTTGTGCCATGTGTGGAGTATGGTTAGCTCCTTAGAACTGAGTGCCCTGTTTGGTAGCCTGTTGGCAAGATCTCCCTAGCAAGCCGAGTCGTTTTGGGTGACCCGATGTGGCCTCTCGGGGGGATGTTTGTGTTTGGCTTTGTTTGGGTATAACTTGAGTTCTGTTCGTCGAAAGTTAATTTCGACTTCGCCATTGTGTTCGTAGCGTGGATATTTAGCTACGGTGCGAATTTCATCGAATTCCGAGGTGATTCGGTTTTTGTGTCGTTTGGTGTGTTATTAGTATTTGTGATCAATTAATTAAATTGATTTGTCTTGTTTTGTAGCCCTTCGGTTTTGACCGATTAATAAATTCTGCGGGAGAATTTATTTGGGCAGTTATTGCCTTGCCTTGGTGGCAGCCATATTTTGGCTATTCCTTTATGGAATTTTCTTAATTGTAATTAAGGGTTTAGGCGTTTTAGGGTTCGGTTATTGCTGAACCGATGTTTAGCTTTTCATATAAAAGCTCTGTTTAAGAAGTGACGGCCCACTTCTTCTTCTTCTTTTCCTGAGAGAGAAGCCGTCGCTGCCTTTTTCGCGGAAATCAGAGGAGAAAACCGCCTGTCCTGTACCTCCTTCGGTCGGCGATTCCGGGCTTGTTCGTGGACGGAATTCTATTCCGAAAGCGGCGTTGTCTTGCTCTCTCCGAGATCTTCGTTTCGACGGTAAGATATTCGATTTTCGTGGAGTTTTGATGAGATTTGGGTTTCGGTTTTGGAGTTTTCATCCATTAATGGCCGTGAGATTTATTCTAGGTGTTGCGGCTGTTTGTTCCGTGTGAAGAGGAGGAGAGCCATCCAAGCTTCGCTGAAAGTTGAGGCAAGTGGTATTCTTGCCCTTGCCAAGTTTCTTTTTGATTATTTTTTTGCTGAAATTGAAATCCCTGTTAGCCCAGGTTAGAGGCCTTGTTGTTCTCATTTTTATTGCTATCCATAGGAATTAGTTCTTCCTATTCACCCCCCTTCTTGTGCTGATGGAACCCAACTTTGCCGGCGTAATGCCGTTTATCTTTGTTCAGATTTGCTCTGGTTTGGGTGTAGCCGAGAGGGAGTGTTGGGAGGGGAGGAGGGTGATTTTCCAGAAGTTAGTAAGTGTTTTACTCGAGTGTTGGAGTATGTTACTCGTGAGGTAGAAGTGGATTACTCGGGTATTAGTTCTGGAGTACTCGAGTAGGTGGTAAATACTCGAGTGGTGGCTTTGAGATACTCGAGTAGTGGGTTAAGATACTCGAGTATTAGCCTTGGAGTACCCGAGTAGCAGGTAACTACTCGAGTAGGGTTTTGGTATACTCGAGTAGTAGGTAACTACTCGAGTAGGGGATCTGAGTTACTCGAGTAGTGGTTTCGAGATACTCGAGTAGGTGCTTTGGCTTACTCGAGTAGAAGGTAACTACTCGAGTAGGGGTTTCGGTTTACTCGAGTAGTAGGTAACTACTCGAGTAGGGGATTTGAGTTACTCGAGTAGTAGGTAACTACTCGAGTAGGGGCTTTGGGTTACTCGAGTAGTGGACTCGAGATACTCGAGTAAGTGGTTTGGTTTACTCGAGTAGTAGGCATCTACTCGAGTGCAGGTTAGTAGATACGCGAGTAGTGGCTTTAGCATACTCGAGTAGTCGGCAACTACTCGAGTAGCGGGTTGAGGTACTCGAGTAGTAGGCAACTACTCGAGTAGAGGGTTGAGGTACTCGAGTAGTAGGCGACTACTCGAGTAGAGGGATGAGGTACACGAGTAGTTGGTAACTACTCGAGTACTGGAAATTCCCTGCCTTTTTCTTCTGTCTTAGAATCGTTTGACTATCGTCGAGCTCCGTTTTACCTTAGTGGGATTGTGGTTAGAGTTTGGTTTTGGCTTTAAGTGAGGCTAGCTCACTCAACGCCAAGGTTTAGGTAGGCACTGAGTGGGTCTCACTCAGCGCCTTGTAGTGGTTGATTCTTTTCAACACTCTTCCTTTACCTTGTTTTTCGTTCCCGAGTGGTTTTCTTGTTATATTTCTGGTATTTCCTTGTCGGCCGTTTTCTTTACCTTCTTAAAGGCCGAATCGTGGGTCGTGGTTAGTAGTGGTGGTTTATAGCTCTTCAGGAGGGTGGAGTTGTGTGATATAGCCAAGGCCACTCTTGTTTTTCTTGCTCCAGGTACGGGCTGGGCATGTGTGGGTGGAAGGTCCCTTGTGCTTTCACGTGTAGACCCTCGAGCTTGCTGACTTGGACATGGTGGATTGGGGGACTGCGTTTGCCTACGATCCGTTTCCTCGTTGTTTGTTTTTGCTACTACCACCTCCCACAGTTTAGGGTGTTAGAAGTTCCTTCCTTGGTAGTTTGCAGCATTTTGGCTCTCGGTAGCCTAGTAGGCCCGGCAGGATGTTGTTCCTGAGTGGGGTTGTTGTTGTTTCCTTTGCTCGTTGTGCTTTTCCTGTTGTCCTGTTTTGGACAGTTTTGGGTCTTTCTACTGCATGTTTTCCAATTACTTATTCCTTTTGGTTGACTCTTGCATGCAGTTGTTTTTTACCTTGTTGCTTGCTGAGGTATTCTGTTTTCTTTTGGAATGCCTCAGGTTCTGAGTTGTAGCCGGTCTGGTGGCTAGCTGAGGCAGTGGTGTTGCTGGTGGACTCCCGGACTTTGGAGTTCCGTTTACCTTGTTAGTGAGATAGTTTTTCAGTACTTTCTTACAGATATACATATGTGTCAGTGGGTTCGTGTCAGGTTGTTGGCGCCAACTGGTAGTTGTTGCCCTTATACTAGATATATTACTTATGCTGCTACCATTTTCTGGAGATAGTCTACTTGCTCTGAGAAGGTTTTATGCTAGGTTGCTAGTTACTTTTAAACTATAAATATTATTATAAATGTAGCTCATGATCAGCATGTTTTATAAGCTTAATCACATTTTTTCCAAATCACATATGAAAACCGTTTTCTTATATATTATATAAATTAAATGTAGTGTCTTGCATAGCATGAGTGGTTCTCTTGGGACCCTTATGCGCTCTTTAGGGTGTAAAACCTAATTAATGTATTTTTTTTCCTTTCCGCAGTATATAAATATAGTTTTCTTTTGTGGACTAGGTGATCCACTGAGCCGAGGGATACGGCCTCTAAATATAACTAATTTTCTATTCATAAAACGCAGGATTTCCTTGCATAAAGTTTGTAGTTGGTTTTGCCTGAGCGTCAGCGGTTATCCCCTGCTTGACGTGGCATCATGACGCGTGTTTTCTCATACGCTGATAATATTTATAATTGGAGAAAATGCGGGTTGTGATACACTTCTAGACTACTTGGTGAATCGCTACTTCCGACAGAGATGCCCATTAATAAAAACTCTTCCACCAAGGATTCCACAGAAAGATTAAAGATCTGCGCGGTCTTCCTACTCAAGGCGCCAGCTACCACATTAGCTTTGCCCAGATGATATAGAATTTCAACATCATAATCCACGACATACTCCAACCATGCACATTGGCGCAAATTCAACTCTTTCTAAGTAAAGACATACTTCAAGCTCTTATGGTCCCTACAAACCTTGCACAATGCGCCATACAACAAATGTCTCCACAACTTCAGGGAATAAATCACTGCCGCAAACTCTAAGTCATGAGTAGGGTAGTTCCTTTCATAAATATTTAATTGCCTCGACCCATACACAATCTGTAACACCTCCCCTGTAATGACTGTATAATATGGGTCCGGCTGGGGCCCCACGACATACAGACACCACAGCTTCAGCATTATAAGTTGATATAAACTACCCAACTCAAAACTCAGACTAATCACAGCGAAAACAAAGAAACATGACTTGAAGTTATTATCTAACATATGAGTATCAACACGGCCTTAAGGCCTTATAATAATTAAGAGTTCCAAAACTGAAACAATAATCATCAAACATCAACGTGCATAAGAATTCCTTAGATACCTCTGCATGCAAGCCAGATTCATAGTGCATTGAGCATAACAATCAACAAAACAATGCTACTACACAAAATGGAACACTTCATGAGGCTTAGGCCTTTTTGGCCGGCGATCTCGCTTCTGCTTGCGATCCTTGCCCTATAAAAAATTATTATAACGTGGGTCGATCAACAAAGACTGACCTCAACTGTGTAACTAACGCATATCCTCCTGACCATCCCTAGCGAACCCCGGGGCACTCCATCACCCTGTAGGTCAGCACTTTGTATGCAAATATACAAGTACATTGAAAGTAGTAAAACAGGTTTTGATGTCTCATACAACAAACGTGTTTCTATGTTGAGCATGAAATAAAAAGAGGCTTACTATGTAGCATGTATGCACACCTGGGCTTTACCCAAGACACCCTAGAGCACATGCTTCTATCACATCATCAAATCGGGTACTTCTAATTTCCCCATCGGTGTTCAAGCCGCAAACACAAGGGCACTTCCAATTTCCCCTAACGGCATACAAGCCGCCATACGGAACTCTTGCCTCGGCCCCACCTGCTTGTGGGTCTCAAAACCCGGGCTTGCTTGCAAGCTCTGACTTCTCACGTTAGGATTCCGTCTCATACACAAACTGATTCTAAGAACCTTTGATAGACCCCACCCGCTCGTGGGCTTCATCGCTCGGGCTTGTCCTAAGCTTGGCGTTCTCGTCAGTTTCACAAAAGAGGACTTGTCTCGCCAGGACACTCTCCACACATGACTTGCACGTCACGGGCTAGCCAGCCGACAACAGAGACAAACCACGCCTTATCACATCACAATCCCAAGCCTTTCCCGCCCTAATCCACCATTCATACCGTACCGTTCTCGCTCCCCCGCGTGTACTCTAATTTCCACCCGCCTGGTTCTGGTTACACGTACTCACACAAAAGAGGGGGAAAACAACATCACAAAAGACGTCTAGCCGCTAACGAATTTTTTTAACAAAATCCTTAAGGCTCACTATGCAACATCACCGAGTCGGACTAACGGTCGCTACAATGGCTTCACCCACAATGTCTAATCCACTAACGAAGCGGATTTCTAGTGCAATATCATGTCGGGGACGGTTACAATCGACCCGGTGACTCCTCTTGAACTAAGGCAACCCAAATCCCTCTCATTTGAGAGATCTGGTGCCTAGAATGCTTGAAAGAAAGCAAAATATGAATAGATGCCTTGAACATATCCTAAAACCGAGAGGAGAAATATCGTTACCTTACGACCCCTCTTCCTCACCATGGAATCCTTGCCTTGCATGGATGAAAATGAGCGCCGCCAAGTCCTCTCCACGGATCTGGACTCGGATCAATGATCGGGGATCCGAAGCTCCGTCAATGGCAGAAGAAACTTCTCTTCTTCCTCCTCCCACTCTCTCTTCCAAACCCTAAGTCAACTCCAAAAAGAGAGGAAATGAGGAAGAAATCCCACTCAGCCCTATATAGGTACTCTGGAGGGAGAGTCTTGGGCCTTAGGATCATATCCTAAGTGAAATCGGACGGCTAAAAAGCCAAATGACGCAACTGCTTCCGCGCGCTATCGCCGGGCGGTAACTACCTACCACCGGGCGGTAGCTTCCCGAGAGTTCGGCCAAGAAAAATAAGGCCACGCTAACGCCAGGAATAGTACTAACACTGCGTGAAAGCCACTTAACGCCTGCCTCTCAACACACTCAACGCCAAGCTACCACCGAGCAGTAGCTAGCTAACGCTTGGCGATAGCTTCTCGAGCCGCAAGACAGAAAATAAAGCCGCGCTAATGCCAGCGGTAAGGCTAATACGACGCATTAACTCCTTTCTCGAGAACTCAATGCTCTCGACACAAACCCTGGAGTTACTGCCGCGCGGTAACTAACTACTGCTGCACGATAGACCTCTCAACACTCGACGAACGGCTTTCGTCGAGCCATCTACACCTGACGAAAAAAGGCTATTGTCGGGTGATAGCTACTATCGCCGCGCGGTATCTTCCAGAGATTCAAGGTATGGAAAACCAGGGTGTTACACAATCACTTTTCCTTCTTGCATCAGGACACATCCAAGCCCGTTGTGCGATGCATCCACATAAACTACATACTCTACTCTTTCGATAGGCAAAAACAACATTTGCGCAGTACACAATCTCCTTTTCCACTCCTGAAAGGCTCCTTCGCACTTATCGCTCCACACAAAAGCTGCGTTCTTCTACGTAAGTTTTGTCAAAGGCACAGACAACACAGAGAATCCTTCCACAAACCTTCAATAATTGCCTGCCAACCCTAGGAAACTTCTTATCTCTTTAGGTGTGGTAGGTCTTCTCCAATCCACAAAAGTGGTTATCTTCTCTAGGTCAACTGAAATTCCATCTTTATTCACAACGTGACCTAAAAAGGACACCTGAGGTAGCCAAAACTCGCACTTACTTAACTTTGCATACAACTTATATTTTCTTAAAGGAAACAGAACTAAATGCAAGTGTTGGGCATGCTACTCAACACTCCAAGAATAAACCAGAACATTGTCAATAGAAATAACCACAAACTGATCCAAGAAATCCTTAAAGACTCTGTTCATCATGTCCATGAAGCCAGAGGGTGCATTCGTCAATACAAAGGACATCACCAAAAACTCAAAATGACCATACCGAGTACGAAAGGCAGTCCACAGAACATCCGTCTCACGGATCCTCAACTGATGGTAGCCTGAACGAAGGTCAATCTTCGAAAACATTGTACTACCATGCAACTGAACAAACAAATCATCTATCTGCGGCAAGTGATACCTGTTCTTGATAGTTACCTTATTTAATTCCTTATAGTCAATACACAGCCTCATAGATCCATCCTTATTCTTAACAAACAAGACGAGAGCACCCCAAGGCAAAGAACTTGGCCTAATGAATCCACACTGCAATAACTCATCTAGCTGGGTACGCAATGCTTCCAGCTCACGTGGGGCCATACAGTACGGTACCTTAACAATAGGGTGAGTACCCAGCTCTAGATCTATAACAAACTCCACATCTCACTTAGGCAGAAGACTAGGAAGACTAACTGGAAAACATCAGAAAACTCTCGCACCACAGGAATATTCTAAATAAGCGGTAAACTACCAACGGTTTCCAAAACAGAAACAAAATAATCACAACAACTGGAATCTAAGAGTTTTCAAGCACATACCACAGAAATAATTGTGGAATCCTGGCGCGGAAAACCATACACACTCCTAGGGTGGTCGTTGTCCATCTTGAAGTCAAAATGCTTAACCTTGCATTGGATAGCAACATCATATCTGGACAACCAATCCATGACCAGAATCACATCGAAGTCCTCTAGGACTAACATCTTTAGATCGGCAAAAGCTAGGAAATCGGCTAAAAGAATAGGACAAATCTGGATACCCTGGTACGACACCACCGAGTCACCAGAGGGAATCTTAATACGAAACAAACCGCCAACCTGATCAAGAGTCAGATGATGACGTTCTATGAAAGTTCTAGCCACAAACGAGTGGGTAGCACCAGAATCAAACAGAATGCGCGTCCAACGATTCTTTACCTTAAACTTCCCTATAAAATCGCATACGGATCTAATTGACCAACCTCGAAACTATAGCTACGAGCTAACGAACTAGATTAGAATCTAACTTGAGATCACTTGGGTAGACGTTTGCGCTTCTTCCAAAGTCATCACATTCAGCTTGCCCTTCCCTTTATCCAGCTGCGACAGCGGTAAGGCTTGAAGTGGAACTGGCTGCAGTGGGGGCTGAGACTGCGGGCATCTAGACTTCAAATGTCCTTTTTTATCCACATTGGAAGCATACCTTATCTTTAGTCCAACAACGGACAACATCATGCACCTTCTTCTTGCACGAGGCACATACCAGATCTCCTTTGGGTACACTCTTAATTGCAAGCACTTGTTGCTGCTTCTGAGCTCCCAACCTCTTCAAACACTTTTCGAATGGATGGCCTGACTGGCCACAGAAACTACACACCTCCTTGCTTCCTTTCTTCAAAGCAGGACCAGATTATCGAGAGCTTATATTATCCTCAGACTTTCTCTTGTCCTTTCTCATTTGTATACCGTGATTCTTGGCATTATTGATCTCTTCGACTTTCAGAGCAGCTTTTACTGACTCAAATATAATTCTCAGATCTATATGCACTAGCCAATTGCTGGATGTCGCTCCTAAGACCACCCAGAAAGCGCTTTACTCTGTTCGTTTCAAAGACTACCAAATCCGGGGCAAACCTGCTTAACTTGCTGAACTCTATCTTTTACTCACATACGGAGAGTTATCTTTGCTTCAGATGCAGAAAGTTGTTCATCAAACAGTCTTGCTCGACCGATGGAAGAAATTTCCTCAACAATAACTCCTTGAAAGATTCCCACGAATATCCATCTGTAAGGTTCTCTTTTCCCTTAACCACTAGCTCTTCGCAAGACCCATCAGCTGGTAAGCGGTGACCATCACTCTTTGGTCAGCATGAATTCCTGAATATGAGAACATCTCCTCGATAGCAATTATCCAATCATCCAATACCATGAAATTGGATCTACTGTCATAGATAGGAAGTCCTAATCGCTGAAAATTCGAAATGAAATTCATCTTCGGTGGCAGCAGAACTAGGGGCACCAAAGGAGCAGGAGGAATATGAATGACTTGACCCACTGCAGGGTCTTGCACTCTAGGTTACTGACCTAAAACGGCAGGCAGCAGCGCCTGAATTTGCGATTGCATCTCAAACATCTGCCTTGACAGACCCTCATTGCTCTACAACAGCCCTTGAATCGCAGCCTCACTTTGCGCACCTGACGACTCGCCCTCAGACTAGGGAGTCGACCTCGTCGCAATACGCTTAGGCAGCATCCTAATAATACAACGAAAATCAAATCAAAACCTAGTTTAACCACTAGAACTACTCAACTTAGTTCAGACCAAACACGCATAGATACTTGCTCAAGCTGCCAACTTGCTATGGGTTTCATTAATGATGTTATGCATTGCTTAGGATAATATACCGTCATCCTATTTACTCATGTGCATAAGCTATGATTGCATGAATTCTTATTCTTTTTGTTTTATATCCATGTGTGTACATATGTTGTCATGTAGATCTTAGCTTGGCACGTGTGCTAATGCTATGTTATGTCATGCATGTTATGCTATGCAATCTAACATGCCTTAATGCATGCTATGAGTTGCGTACACATGGAATATTATGCATCCCATACAATATAATATCGCATGTAATGAAAAAGCAAAATCTAATGGAATTTATGTGATGATTATTATGCATCTCATACTACATAACAGTCACATGTTGGTTCCTATGAGGATCCATATACAAACACATATTATGCATCTACTACTACATAATATGCCTCGTATACTTCTTATTATGCTTATGAGTGTAGTGTTCATGCTTCGGCCAAGACGTACTGTTGACACATCGGTGTGTGTATGAAATAGAACAGACTACTAAAACTACACCTCTGATACCAACTGTTATGACCCGCATTTTGTCAATATAAAACATTATATCAATGTAAGAGAAAACACGTACTGTGATGCCACGCCGTACAGGGGATAACTGCTTACGCTCATGCAAGAACCTACTCCTAACATTTTTCATAGAATTCTCAAGTTTATCATGAAGAAAACATATTTTTAGTTAAGTTTTGACGACCGTATCCATCGACTCATTGGATCAACTAGTCCGCGAATAAACATATGAATTTACGATGCGAAAAATAGTTTATTTAGTTCAATTATTATCCTACATGAGCAGAGACATCCAAAAGGACAACTCATGATATGCAAACCGTTAGATTTAATATAAGTATGAAAAGAGCTTTTACATTCATTAAAATATAGTGTCGTTTGATTTAAAAAGATGTCATGAGTATGAGATATGCATAATGATACTGTTATAACTTGAAAATAATTACATGCAATCATACCATAAATCATTCCCAAAGAGCAAGTTAATCTAATAAATCATCTAGAAAATGGCACAATAGCTAGCAAGTAAATCAACATCCTACAATAAACTCCAGTAGGCGTCAACAACATGACACGAACCCACCAAACATCATGCATGTCTGGACTAAAAACAAAACAACAAAACTACCTCACAATAGAGAGGAGAGAATCGCAGAACACCTGTAACTACCAACTTTAGCTGCACCACCAGCTATAGCTCCGATCCTAAGGCATTCAAAAGAAAAGAATACCTTAACAAGAATATATAAGTGGCGATCAAAGATCAACAGTAGCAATAATCAAAAGGAGACAAAAGGGTTACTAACCCAAAAACAAGAATAACTGTCAAACCTCAGCAAATAAGTCATATTATAATAAGCAAAGAAGAATTCTCAAACAGTGTAATAAGAGAAGTGGCACTAAGTGCAAAATAAAGTTATGCTTCGACAAGATCTGCAAGGGTAAGCATAATAACATATGTCTATATAATAAGAAGAAAGAGACTAAATAGCTCTAAATACGTGAATCATTGACACTTGGCAAAAACGGTACTGAGTCAGTGACACATTATCCAATAAGAACCATCAGACCAAACATCTCAAAAAGACACTGTTGTGATGACCACATTGTCCAACACAACCCAATAGTCCAAACATCTCAAAAAAGGTACAGTGGTGGTGGCCACATTGTCCAACACAACCCAATAGTCCACAAGAAAATCACCAACCACCATGTGTAATGATTCACGAACCGGCATCAAGTTTGTGATCATTTATCCACTGCAAACCTAGATACACCTTCACATCCAAAACACTGATACAAGCCGAGCCTAACACCAAAATTCCTCAACGACAAAGAGGAAGGAAAAAATCTTGAAAATCATCCAAGGGCCAAACTCGACGAATTAGGCTTCATTCGGCGAGAAAATCCTAAGTCCACAACCATTCGTCGAATATACCCGACGAATACAGGGGTTACTCGACGAATTTGACTTGGCGGTAAAAGCAAAACCTAGCGATACTCGATGAATCAGCTTGTCCTTACTTTGATACTCGATGAATCGACGCATAATCTTCTAAGTCCACGAGGAATGCGTCGATAACACTCGACGAAAAGGACTTCACTCAACGCCTATCCTATTTGATTAATATGCCTAGACCTACGCTAATATTCGATGAATCCTACTCGGACCAACTCCCATACTCGGCGAATTTTACTCAGTCTTGTTCCCTCATACTCAATGAATTTTACTCAAGCAAACTCCTACATATTCGACGAATTCTCCTTGGCAAGAAATCCTACGCTACCTAGTGAATCAATTTTGGTTGAGCTCTACACTACCCCTACATTCTAAGGAGGAAAATCAAGAGGGGGAAGAACTAAACAAGAACTAGCAATGGGAATGAAATCACCACTTGTCTCAAAGCTTCCAAAATCCGGCCTTACGAGCGCTCCGCTTCAAGGATCGGCCCAAGAACTCCTCGGCTACGGTTCCTGAAACTTTTCGAGGCAAATGCGGGTCAATGTCAAAAGACCATAACGCCAAAAAGCCATGAAATGGGGAAAACTTACCGTGCACGTATAGATCTTGGTGAGAGCTTTTTGAATTTATACTCCGACGACGATTCCTAGCACCGAAACTCCTACAGTAAGTGGTCGAAGGCTTCGCGATGTCCTTCGATTTCTCTCTCCCGCGATTCGATCTGATGGCTTGGGAGACACGATGAATAAGGTTTCACTATAACGTACAAGCTTATATATAAAATATTATATTATTATTAATTGCTAAATGTCCAAATGACTGGAAAACTTGAATCATCTCGGATTTCTACGAAAATCGCACTAAGGCTAAATACCGATGCTACAAAACCAAAGACAAAGTCGAAACCAAACTCAATAGACCAAACTCGGGTTAAATTTCCCCGAAGTTACAACCAACATCAACCTGCTAAAATCCACTGAGTTAAAACCTCAGATTCCGATGAGCAAAATCACGCTCCAACAACGACGCCCGTTAACAATGCATCAACTTAACACCCTAACATCATTATTACGTTACTAAAGAAATTTAAAACTAACATAAAAAAATCAGGGGTGTTACAAATTTCAGAGGTGATTTTACAAAGACAAATAAGTAGGATTAAAGAAATTTGACATACATATAATATGTAATGAATACAGATTAAACTGAGAAATGACATAAACATGAGAGATAATTGAATATATATGAGACTTTAAAGTGAACTTTATAAATTATCAACATAGTTCTCAGAAGTGAACCTTCAAAAAAAAATATTTGTTCTAAGATTGAGCTTTTCTTTTCCAAGAGAACATCATATACACACTCTTTTCCTTTTTTCTGTACTGGATGCTCTTCTCCAGGCAAGTTCTGATACTCCCCCTATGCTGACACAACATCATCAACAGTTTTTTTTGGCTATTATGAGAATATTAGCTAAATTACTTTGTCCTGCCTCCCCCTGGATTGATACATCAGGTATTTGAGAAACTTGATCATTATTCTGTTCTGTCTCCCTTTTAAAGACTTGATTTTTAGTTTCAAAAATATAAGCTGTTTGTTTATCTGCCTCTCTATTTAATAGAACTGTTTGAGCTTTTCTAAGAAGAGCCTCCTACTCTTCTAATGGTTCCATGAACTGATCTTCCTCATACATCTCCCCCTTCTGACTCTCATAAGCCAAAGAGGTTAAGAAAGACTTAGTCAGCTCTGTGGAAGTCAATTTATCTTAAATTTTCTTTATAGAAGATTCAACTTCACAAATTTGATCTAGCATATTTCCAATTGAAGATCTATAATATAGAGTATACTCATTTATAAGGGTGGTTAATGAACTAGTAGTTTGCTGCACTTCTTGGAGAACAACTTTATTAATGTCAAAAGAAGCAGATGAAGATATATCAACTTGACTATTATGATCAACAAAAACTGAGGGTTGAACATTGTTATTTTGTATGTCTGTAGCATGAAAGTAATATCCATAGTCTGTGAAATACTTGGTTCTTGAACTAAAAATTTTGATGGAGATAAAGATGTATCTACTTGTAGAATTGTTTCATAAGGAACATCAGGTAATGTTGTTTCTGCTGGAAAAACCGACTCATTTAATAATGGCGAGGATGAGGGTGAAAGATTTTTCTTTGAACCAGACTTAAGTATTTGTCTGGTTTTCTTTGAAAACAAAGCCATGATGAGTCTTTTTCCAGGAGGTATGTATACTCCTTTTGATTTGTAATATAGAGTAGGTAGTGTTGTTTTAGTATCTGATTCATAAAGCTCATATATGCATTATCCTTATGATTGTACTTATGACCTATAAGGCTCAAAATACACTTACTCCAATTAATCTTCTTTCCTAAAACTAGAACTCCTATCATGTGCAGCTTCTGAATTTTTTTTCTTTTTCAAATGAATTGGTTTATCTTTAAAGAAATTCATTTTCTTCAAAGCTTCCTTAATTTCTTCATTTATTAGTTCTACTTCTCCTTCTCCAAAAGGCAGATCGAATGTTGTTTTAATAAGCTTTGAAGTTATCTAAACATCTGAACCACTTATTTGTCCAATCATTATTCCATCATCATCTAATGTAACACTATTGATAAACTATGTTAACTCTGTTGAATATAGTAGACATCTTGTGATAATCAACTTGTTTAGTTCAGCATCTGTGAATAGCCACAAAATTCCTTTGAAAGAATCTCCCAAAGCGGCAAATGATTCTAGATCAACACTGAATCCTGAGTTTGTCTTGGTCTCCATTCGAATTCCTGCAAAAATTAGAAGAAATACAAGAGAGAAAAAGTAGAAGGAAAAATAGAGCTGGAAAGATGAAGAGTTTGAAGAAAATATGAAGTCTAAATAAATAGACGAAACATCGAGAAATTAGGGAATAACTATTTACTTAGTCGACGTGATGTCGATTTCTTTTCAACGTATGCAAAAATATCATGGTCGACACATACGTTGAGTGATGTCGATGTTTCGTTGATAAGATCCAAAACTCTTCATCGACACTGTCTCTAGACGTCGCGTTGAATAAAAGTGGATGTTTCGTCGACTTCTATTCAACGTTACGTCGAATACAGACTTAAAATTTTTAAGTCTTTTGCAGGTTTTTCCCAGCAATATTTGTAATGAAAATTGAAAGTTTTAAAATCAATTACCGAGCTTTATCAAGCATGCCTAAAACATTGATAAAGTAGTTGTGCTTGATTTCATCAAGAGCCTTTGTGAAAATATCTGCCCTCTAATTTTTAGAAGTCACATATTCTAGGAAAATTTTACCTTTTTCCACATTATCTCTGAGAAAATGATGTCTAATTTTTATATGTTTTGTCCTATTATGCAAGACAGGATTTGAGCCAATTGAAATATCACTTGAGCTATCACAGAATATTATGGAGTTAGTGAAATTCAAGTTATAATCAAGTAACGGATTCTGCATCCACAAAATCTATGAACAACAGCTTCTAGTAGCAATATACTCAACTTTTGATGTAGAAATGAAGGCTAATATTTGCTTTTTACTGAACCAAGATATCAATCTAGCACCTAAGAATTGACATGTACAACAATTATGTTGTTATGTTATTTATGTATGTTAGTTTTTGCTCATCTTTTATGTCAAAATCACATATCTTGTTATGTTAATTACTTGATTTATGTTCATGTTTAAGCTCATGCTATATGTTTGCAGTTATGCTGAAATGGTTAGTTCTTCTTTTATATATAATGATAGTACATATTTTTTGGGTGCAACATTGATTATGGATGATCAAAATCCTGAGTTTATGATTGATGAAAACAAAAAAAACATGATTGATGATTCTGATTAAATTCTGAATTCTTCGATAATTCTTCATGCATATGCTTACTATCTTATGCTTCTGAATACCACTATATGTTTGACACATGAGTATAATACATTATATCAAACCCCATGCATGACATCATCACATACATGACATAAATGGTTTGTGGAATTAATGAGTGGACACTCATCTAGATTCCACATTATGTTTAAAATATCAAAACAAGTTTTTCTTGATCTCTTAAGTGTACTTGTCGAAGAATATGAGTTGTGGCTCTAGATGAACGGCTGCACACGATGTGCTTGTAATTATCATGTATGTAATGGCACAAAATTGTACAGTCAAATAGGCATCAGAGCAATTTCAGCATTCAATGAAGACTATTAGTAGATTCATTTTCAGATGCATTGATGCACTAGTGGACATGCCAATACAAATGATAGATGCAACCGACAGAAAATTCAAAAATATTTTGTCAAATATTTTGCATGACTCTCGTTACATGGCTTATTTCAAAGATTGTATTGGCGCAATTGTATTACCATAAATATCTTTTGGTAGTGTTTACATAACCATTACAAATTAAGCGTTATCAAATGCATGATATGGTGTAGTGTTCGTACATGCTCCACAATAAGAGATCCACCTAGCACTTTCTCCCGAATAAAGTGGTGTTCAATCTCAATATGTTTTGTTTTCGCGTGACAGACAGGGTTGGTGATAAGTTCCAGGGCACTCTCTTTATCACCGCGAATCAAGGTTGGTCCCTTCACCTTCTCATCAAAATCCTCCACCAGCCTCCAAAGCCAGATGCACTCCTGAGCAGCAAGGGAAGACGTCTTATACCCTGCCTCTATGGTAGACAAAGAGATTTAGTCTTATTTCTTACTACACCAAGAGATAGCGGCATCTTCGCACATGAACACATACCCGGATGTCGACTTTTGATCATCAGTATCTCCAGCATAATCCGCATTCATATAAACATGCAGAGTGAAGCTTGACTCTCTCCCATACAGTAGCCACATGTCCAGGGAAGTCTTCACATACTTCAAAATTCCTTTGGCCGCCTCGAAATTAGGCATTCGTGTCTCCTGCATATATCAACTAACTCGACCAACAACTTAAGCAATGTCTGGTCTAGTGATAGTCAAATAAATCAAACTCCCCATCAAAGCGCGAAAAATCTTCGGGTCAAGAAGAGTTCGCCCCTCATTCTTTCGAAGTTTTAGCCCAACTTCAAGCAGCACAGAGGCATTCTTCCCTTCTTTCATGCTAAAGCGCTATACGATCTTCTCAGCATAAGCTCTCTGAGATACAATCATACCTCTCTAAAAGTCTTTATTTTCAAGGTAGCTTGCAACCAAGAGGGGGGGGGGTGAATAGGTTTATTTAAATCTTGTGACTATCTTTTAATTTCTTCCTTTAGTACTTAGTGTGTTGGCAGTTGATTAGCTTTCAAGAACCTGCACAAAGAAAATAACACAAAAAAGAACACACAGAAATTTATAGTGGTTCCCCAGATTATGGGTATATCCACTTTCCTCCCACCTTTCTAACTTTTAGTTAGATAATTCACTTCTCTAAAACTCAGCTCAAAGATCTTACACCTCAGATCCCTCAGGATCTCTCAGTCTCTTCCAAGACTTACAACTCAGGCACAAGTGCCATACAAATCAGTGATCATCAGATTACCTACCTCAAAACAATGGCCCCACAACTCAGGTTGGGAGGACATCCCTAGCTCAGATCCACTAAGGATCCTACCTCAGAGAGAATAACTCTCCTACCTCAGGCTGTTAAGCCCTACCTCAAATCCAAAGGATCCTACAGCTCAGGCATAATTGATCTACAACTCACTGAGAATGACTCACCTACCTCAGATCCAAAGTGGATCCTACCTCAGATTCACAAATGAATCCTACAATTCAGGCCAAAGCCCTACTCTCAGATTCTTTACAGAACACTACCTCAAATCCAAACTGGATCCTACACTCAGAGAGTAATACACTCCTACAACTCATGCAAATTTGCCCTACCTCAAGCCAATGTCCCTACAACTTAGATCCAAGAGGATCCTACAGGAAAAACAAGTGGTTTGATTACTTTGACACAGAGAAATTTCTGTGTCAACCACTAGGGATGAGTTATCTTAGATCTATCTTACTTCACAACAGCGGGAAGAAATTCTGCCTCTGTTAGAAGAATCTCAAAATATAAATTCTGATCTTGCTGAAGAAGACGGAAGAACAGCTGATCTTGAGCTTTTCAATCAGCTAACTGAGCCCGCAGAAGACTGAAGACTCTTCTTTCTTTATTTATCAGAAGTCTTCTGATCTTGCTGTAGAAGAAGAAAATGCAACAACTAACTGAACTTTTGGTTCTTGCTGGAAGACTTCAAGTTTTTTCTCGGCAGCAATGGCAAAGATGATGAAGTCCAGCTGCTTTTCACTTGTTGAATAAACCCCTAAGAGATATTTTCTTCCTTCTGAAGCTATCACTTTTATCTTCCGCCGATTAACGGCTCCAGGAAGTAGTGGGGACCACCTGTAGTTGACTTCTGCAACTTGTTTTAATAGAAGAAGATGAACAATAGCTCTTCGGCGCTGGTTGTCGTATTCTGTAGCTTTTCGTAGCTTTCCCGCGAGTAATTTGAACCATGTTGACTTTGTTGACTTTTGCTGACGTTAGTATCTGTGGACTTAGCCAAAATCAACCATCAGTAGTATAAGCGTTGAGTGAGTAAGCATCACTCAATGCAAAAATACATAGACAAGATTCTGTCTATCTCAGGCATTGAGTGAACATGCTTCACTCAACGCTTTTGGCCTTAGCCAATCATTCTGTTACTTAGAAAGATTTTCTGTCATTATGCGTTGAGAGCGTTGAGTCCACTCAATGCTTTTTGCCTTAGACAATCTTTTTATTGCTAAGCGTTGAGTGAGCCTTCATCACTCAACGCCAAACTACTTAACAGAAATTCTTCTATTATCAGGATTTGAGTGAGTAAGCTCCACTCAACGCATTTGGAATTAGCTAAATTTCTATGAGTCAATGCTTTTTATCACAGGCATTGAGTGAGTAAGCTTCACTCAACGCCTGTGGACTTAGTCAAATATTTACACAGATTTTTTGTGGCTTTGACTGACTGAGCTATATTCAACGATTTATGTTGTATGGCGTTGAGTGAGTAAACTACACTCAACGCCTGTGGACTTAGCCACATTTCAATTAGTTTCTCTTTAGGCTTTGACTGCCTCAGCCTGTCTCACAGCTTTTTGTTGTATGACGTTGAGTCAGTACACTTCACTCAATGCCTGTGGACTTAGCCACTTTTCTGCCTAGCCAATAGTTAGGCTTTGACTAACCAAGCTATACTCAACGCTTTTACTTACCTAGCATTGAGTGAATAGACTGCACTCAATGCCTGTGGACTTAGGCGATTTCCAGTCTATCCAGCATCTTCCAACTGACTTGATCTTCAAGGTGTCGAGATATCTGAATTGTCTTGACATAGCTGTCCCGAAACATTTGTCTCGACAATTGTCTCTACACATTTGTCCTTTGTCCCGATACTTTTATCTTGACACTTCTGTCTGAATTGTCTCAACACTTCTCCTGAATTGTCTTGACACTTCTGTCTAAATTATCTTGGCACTTCTCCTGAATTGTCTCGACACTTCTCCTGAATTGTCTCGACACTTCTCAGTTTCTTTGTGACCACACTTGTCACATCACTTGGAATACCTTTCATATCAATGTTTCAAGGACTAACCTGCATGCATGAACTTAAGCACTCATCAAATACAACTTTGTGTATGTCATTGATATGATTTACTTCTTCAAATCTAGGACATTGTGGGCTATAGAGCCAACAATCTCCCCCTATTTGAAGAAGTCAAAACTCTCAGTCAAATAAGTCAATGACATACACTAACTAATGCAACAATAATATTTCAACTTGGAAAACATATAATAAGAAAAGTTATAGTTACTATACTTTCTTGCCTGTAGGGCACACCTGCTCCTGCTCCCCCTTAATTACTGCTACCTAGTCTTGATCAATTTAATCATATCCTTCTCATAGTTCTGATACCACTTGTATCCTTCTCCTCCTGTCCTATGATCTTATGATACCAGATTCATATCCTTATTCATATTCTTCTCCTCCCCCTTTTTGACTTCTGTAAATAGCCAGGGAGAATCTGATCTTCTGCTCCCCCTTTTTTATTGCAAATATGCAGCAGTTGAACTCCTTGAGAGTGTTGCAGTAGTACTGGACTTGCTCACCCTCAACTGAAGCATCATCTATAATGTTTTCTGATAGAACCTATGATCTGCATCATCTGGATAGTGCTACAACCAACATAATATCACTCAAGATATACAATCTTGAAGGATCTTCAATTCTCTGAAGTACTGATCCACCTATAAGAAAAAATATAACTTGCACACCATGGGGAGCAACTAAAGCTATGCTAGGTTCAACATACCCAATTCAAACTTGAAGGTGTTGAACTTTACTTCATCAAGTGGCTTAATGAAGATATCAGCCAATTGCTTGTCTGTTGGGACAAACTTAAGGTTAATATCTTCATATTCCACATGCTCCCTAATAAAATGATATCTAATCTCAATATGCTTAGTACTGCTGTATGAGACATGATTCTCAGCAATTAAGATGGCACTAGTAGAATCACAATATAATGAACTTCTACTTATCTGGAGGTTATAATCCTAGAGCTGATGTTAGATCCATAGCACAACAACTACCTGCTGAAATGTAATCTGACTCAGTAGTTGAGATTACAACACTTGTTTGCTTCTTGCTGCTCCAAGACACTTGTATTCCTACCAAGAATTTATAGGTGCTAGAAGTGCTCTTCTTATCCTCTTTGCAGCCTGCAAAATCTGCATCTAAATAGCTAATTATTTAAAACTCCCCATTCCTATGGTACCATAGGCCAAGATCTGATGTGCCCTTAAGATACCTCAAAATTCTCTTTGCTGCAGAGTAATGAGATTTTTTAGGGCCAGCCTGATACCTAGCACAAACACATGTAGCATACATAATGTCTGGTCTACTTTCAGTTAGATATAGAAGGGATCCAATTATCCATCTATACAAAGTTTCATCAATAGGTTTCCCTGCCTCATCTTTGCCTATAAACATACTTGACCCTAGGAAGTTTTCATGGTGGAAGAATTCTCCATACAAAACTTCTTGATTAACTCCCTAGTGAAATTAGACTGGGATATGAACAAGACATCATCAGTCTGTCTAACTTGGAGACCCAAGAAGAACTTAAGTTCACCTATACTGCTCATCTCAAACTTCCCTTGCATAAGTTTGGAAAACTTTCTACAAAGGCTATCATCAGTAGATCCAAAGATAATGTCATCTACATATATCTGGACTAGGATGATCTTACCTTTAAATTATCTTAGGAATATGGTCTTGTCTATCTCTCCCTTGAGAATTTATTCTCAATGAGGAAGCTAGGCAAAGTCTCATACCATGCTCTAAGGGTCTGCTTTAGCCCATATAGAGCTTTCCTAAGTCTATAAACTGATTCAGGTGAGTTAGGAATAACAAAACCTGGAGGATGCTCAACATAGACTTTCTCTTTTAAGTTACCATTTAGGAAGGCTGACTTCACATCCATCTGGTAGACCTTGAATCCCTTGTGTGCAGCATATGCAAGGAACACTTTGATGGCCTCCAATCTTGCTACAGGGGCAAAGGTTTGATCAAAATCAATACGTTCCTCTTGCATGTACCCCTTAGCTACTAGCCTTGCCTTATTCTTGATTATAATGTCATTTTCATCAAGCTTATTTCTATAAATCCACTTGACTCCAATGACATTATGTTCTCGTGATCTAGGAACCAGCTTTCAGACCTTATATCTCTTAAACTGGTTCATTTCTTCTTGCGTAGCAACAATCCAGAACTGATCTATGTTGGCCTCTTCAAATTTCTTTGGCTCAGCCTATGACAGGAAGCTTGAGTAGAGTGCTGTGTTAATGCTTCTGCTCCTGGTCACTACACCTTGGCTGGCATCACCAATGATCTTGTTTCTTGGATGATCCCTCAGATGCTTGATTGCTAGAGGCAATCTAGCTTCAGCTTCAACTACAGGTGCAGCTTCTTGCCGATCTTCATCCACCTCATTTTTGTCTGGCAGTTCTCCTACTAGAACATCAACTTTATCTTGGATAACTGGAGATGCTTCCTTGATGGTTAGCTGGTCCATCATATGTTCTGTACCTGCAACACTAGAAGAGAAGCTTGGCAGCTCACTGTTAATCATAGTAGATTCATCAAAGACTACATGTACAGATTCTTCTACAACTTGGCTTTTCTAGTTGTAGATCCTATAGGCTTTACTATGATTGATGTACCCAACAAAAATCCCATCAAAGGACTTGGCAGCAAACTTAGTCATATAGGATTTTCCATTGTGAAGCACATAACACTTACTACCAAATATTCTGAGATAACCCAGGTTTTGTTCTCTGGCTTTCAAGATCTCATAGGGAGACTTCTTGTGGCTCTTGGTGATAAAGGCCCTGTTGAGGACATGACATGCAGTATTCACCGCCTCAGCCTAAAAATATTCTAGGAGAGATGTATCACTCAACAAAGTTCTTCCAGCCTCTATGAGAGTCCTATATTTCCTCTCCACAATCCCATTTTGCTGGAGAGTTCTTGGAGAAGATAATTCTTGATGAATTCCTTGCTCTTCACAGATCATTGTCATGCTTTCAGACTGGAATTCAATTTTATAGTCACTTTTGATTTTGACCACTGAACTGTTAAACTCATTCTGAATTTGCTTGACAAACTTGATGAAGATGTCAAGGGTTTCATTCTTTTTCTTGAGAAAGAACACCCATGCAAACCTGGAATAGTCATCAAGCACCACAAGGGTGTAAACTTTCCTACCAAGACTATGAATTGGCCTAGGACCAAACAAGTCCATATGCAAGAGGTACAAGCACCTCACAAAATCTTTGGTCCCAATTCCCTTGAAGGAGGCTTTTGTCTACTTCCCTTTTTGACATGCTGAGCAAATACCCTCCTTAGTACACTTCACATCAGGACCATTCCTAACTAGCTATTGACCAAAGAGCTTGCCAATAGTTTTGTAATTCAAATGAGCTAGCCTCTTATCTCATTAGACACAATATGAGACTTTCTCATTTGTCACTAGACAAATAGGAGAGTCTGAATCTAGACACAGAAAGTTTAAGCAATAAAAATTTCCACTCCTAGCGCTTGCCAAAATGACCTTTTGGTCACTTGACCTTTTAATTAGACACTCATCTGTGTGGAAGACAATAACATAGACAAGGTCAGAGATTTGGCTTATGCTTATGAGGTTGTATTGCAACCCTTCAACATAAGCCACTTTTGTGATGGTGACTATACTAATGGTAATCTTACCATAGCCTCTAGTTACCCCTCTGTCTGAACCACCAAAGATGACTTTGGGTCCATCTTTTACTGGAGTATACTCCTTCAAGTTACTCCTTGTCCCAGTCATGTGCCTGGAACAACCACTGTCAAAGTACCATATAGGGGTATGACCACTTGGACTAACCTGCATCACACAATTTACTTTACCTTAGGACCCCAATTTCTATTGGGTCCTAGGTGCATGTTAGTCTTATAAGGAACTTGTCCACCAACAGCATTTCTGACTGGTGGACTAACAGCTGCACTTGACACTCTTGGATTGTGCCAGCAGTCTACAGCAAAGTGGCCCACTTTGCCACAACACCAACATTCATGAATGTTGTATATTCTTTTTTGTGCAGGCCTAGCAGTTTGGTTAACTGCTGTGTTGGAACCCTAGCTTGTTTGGATTTGTGCTAGGTTAACTCTTAGGATGTCTTGACCCCCATGTATAGCCAGGGTCTTGGTCAAGCCTAAGTTAGGTCCTTTTAGGACAGGTTTGTGACATTCAGCATTGCAGCGGACTCAGACTTAGACTCAGAAAGTTTATGTGGATTTTTTATATCAGTTCGACTATAGTCGAACTCAGATCGACGACCGTCGATCTCCCATCGACGATCTCAGAGTCTTGTACTCTGAACTGAGCTCGACGATCTACGAGCTCAGGTCGACGATTTGGTTTTTTCAGTAGTAATCTCTGTTCTATGATAGTTGTTCTCAGGTCGACGATCTCTGAACTGGGCTCTATGATTTTATGTTGCTTTCAATTATGAGTTTTTTTTCAGATCGATCAGAAGTATTTATTTTTGGTTTATAATCAATTTTCTTTTCAAGGCAAATATATTCTGAAAATCAATGATGTTATTCCCAAGGCTGATAGCCGTATTTCTTGAAGTATTAATTATGGTATTCACAGAATATTTCTTTAGCATATTTTATGAAGGCAGATATGGAAGTGCATTTATGTTGCCAGCGTTTCTAGCCGTTTGGGCTCCTAAAGTATTGCAGAATTTTATGCACTATCCAGGGAATTCAAATTCTTGCCATTTCTTATTCTGACTGAATTTATAACTCAGAATATAATAAGGATATACAAGAGAACAATCAGACAGATAATCAAAGGATATATATATATATATACAAAAAATTTTCTTCAGTAGACTGATCATTACTATTACTCTTACTCTCAAGGGTTGTTGCTCTGCTGTAATAAGGAAGAAGGAGAACCTTTTCAAAAATCTCTCTTGTGTCTTCTTCATTTCTCATGCTTCAAGGATTTTCAAAAGAGCTCAAATCTTTTTCAGTCTTCAGATCTAAGAAAACTATACTACAATTTTTTGAAGACCTGCACCCAGGGCCAAGTTTCCTCTTCCTGAATTTATTCTACATCTCAGGGGGAGCTTGGACATTCTCTTCAATTCACATAATCATATCATTTGATTGAGAAAGAGAAGATTTCTTTTAATTTTTCCTTTTACCTCCATCTGTACAGGGTTATCTCTCCCTTCAAAAGTGAACTCTTGGTGATAGGGCACCTGAATAAAAACCTATTGGATTTTGGGCTCTTGATCAAAAGCTCAAAGAGTCTCTAGATTTACCTGAAAGAGATCTTGTGGTGGCAGGACACCTGAACAAAAACCTGTAGTGGATTCCTACCTGGGTGGTAGAAGAGTGGATGTACCAAGATTTGGGGAACCACTATAAAATTTCTTGTGTCGTCTGGATGCTTTGTGTTTTATTTTTGTGCTGAGCTGTGCTGTGATAGTTTATCTGTCTTTCCCTTTATTACATAAGTATCATTAATTTAATTCCGCAATAAAACTAAATAAATTTTATATACTCTATTCACCCCCCCCCCTCTAGAGTAAAGTCTATCTATCCCTCTCTTTCATGCTGGATGAACAGTTGGAAAAGGAGCAACAGCCTTCTTCAGATCCCTTTCAGTAAGGATCTGACTAAAGGTAAGTCTTCTAACTGGCTTGTTTTGCCTGCTCTGATTGCCAGCAGCTGCAAGTTTCTTTTCAGAAAGCATGCTTCTGATAGCATCAGACACAGCCAAACCAGGCTTGCTGGAGGACTGACCCTTGATTGGTTCTGAACCTTTACTGCAGCCACATTCTTAAAAGTGGGGGATGAAGCACCAAAGACAAATGGTCCATGATAGGTCATTTGAATTTCATCATGAGCAGCCTTAAAGACACTCACTTTGTTATACTTTCCACCCTGGCTGTGAACATCTTTGTTCACACCAGTGGATCTGTCATTCATCCAGTGACTAAAGATGCTTTCCTAGTCATACCTATTTGAAGGCAACTGAACTTTCCTAAAAGAAATGGGAGGCTTGGAAGCAAGAGACTGAGCTGGAGCTGGAACTTTGCCCTTCCCTTTGGAAAGAGCAACTCTTGTGCTTCCCTGAAATCTCAACCCCTTCTTACCCTTTTGAGAGGAGGAGTCTATTAAGGGTAACACAGTACATGGCTTTGAATAGCTAGCCACTATTCTTTTCTCCCTCCCTAGCCTCTTAGTGATAAAATTTCAAAGCACTAAAATAACAGTACAATATATTAATCAATTTAAGATTGGAATTGGTATAATGCAACAAAATTTCAAGTAATAAAAATCGTAAGTGCACGGTGTACAATTGTAATACCTATGCAAGTACAAGTCGATCTACAGATAACTTCATTTTTTCTTTAATCGAGGCGAACTATAAATAAAAGGTTGGATTGATTTGTCCTTAAACAAAATGAGATCTTAATTTTGGAAAGAAATGATGAAAAATATGTTCCTGGTGCAATTTTAATTAAAATATTTAATATATGATTTAGGAGTAATAATTCATCGCATCCTGAAAAGATATTCTAAGTTATGATTCACAGAAAATCCTTTATTTTTAAAATTTATCAAATTATTTTGCGTATTTATTTCCACACATCACATCAAAATCACTTAAGCATGTAATATATGCGAGCAATACAAGACAAAATTAGGTGATAAAAATCGATAGAGAGCGCCGCGAATGAGTCCGGAAATTTGATTAAATCACTAAGCATATTTTGTATGCAATCGCGCTATATAGCATCGAACTTTCGGAGGAATGTAACATGCGTAGTAGGCTACACAAAATATCAAGATTCGTATTAAAATTTCCGGATACAGGTCGTATGATTGAGCGACGAGTAATAAAAATAATCATATAATTAAATAAGTAATCATATTGCACCCAAAACAAGATGAGACTACTCATGATTTGTTTTACAAAAATTATACGAGAGATCATCATATAAAAGAATAAAAACAAAGAAATAATTTTATTGATCGAACGATAAAGACTTACAAAACTATGCGAGGCGCATACACGAACGTTGTCCAAATTTTCTTCCTCTCATGCAATGTCTCTCAAAAACTCACAAATAAAATGCAAGCAAACTCTCACTTTCAACTTCCCCAAAATCTGATCTCCTTCTTGATCACTAAGACACCTCATTTTATCGAAGAAAATTTTGAAAACAGCTCATAAGTTTTGAGCGGCAAAAATGTGTAACGCCATAGTTAATTTTGCCATGAATTTAGCGTGTAACTGCAGCCCCCAATTGAATTCAGCATCATTTGCTGAAATAATGCCAATAAATTAATCACCAAGAGGCTGAAATGAACTCAGCATGAAACTGTTGAAATGAATTCAGCGAAACTGCTGAATGAATTCAGCGAAACTGTTGAAATGAATTCAGCGAAACTATGCTCGCTGAATTTATTTCAGCAGTCCAAGGTGTTGACAAAAACGTCATTGTCGCTGAATTTTTCCTTTTACCTCCATCTGTACCCTCCATGTGGACCACTAGAGTGTCCCACATCTCTTTGGATGCCTGGAAGTGGACCAAGTTCTGAAAGATAAAATCATCAATAACACTGACTATGATGTTCTGGGCTCTCTTGTCCAATGCAGCCAAATAGACCTCATCCTTGCTCATTTCTGATAAGTCTTGGGAGTCTGGACATTTACATCAAGAGCTGAGACCCTCATAGGGATGAAGGATCCCTCTTTTATAGCCACAAAGACTCTAGGGTCAGAGGCTTCCATGAACAGTCTTACCCTTTCTTTCCAGATTCAAAAATACTCCTTCCTGCAGATGGGGAGTTTCATGAAACCAAGCTCCTTATGGTTCTCTCAAGAACCCATAAGTTCAAATTTGTAGCTACCTTTGGAGATCACTTTGATCGTTAAATTCTTTTTAAGTAACCTCCCTTTGATACCACTTGAAAGTCTTTGTTTTCAAGGTAGCTTGCAACCTAGAGGGGGGGGGGGGTGAATAGATTTATTTAAATCTTGTGACTATCTTTTAATTTCTTCCTTTAGTACTTAGTGTGTTGGCGGTTGATTAGCTTTTAAGAACCTGCATAAAGAAAATAACACAGAAAAGCACACACAAAATTTAATGTGGTTCCCCAGATTATGGGTATATCCACTCTCCTCCCACCTTTCTAACTTTCAGTTAGACAAGGCACTTCTCCAAAACTAAGCTCAAAAAGCTTATACCTCAAATCCCTCAAGATCTCTCAGTCTCCTCCAAGACTTACAGCTCAGGAACAAGTGCCCTATAACTCAGTGATAAGAAGATCACCTACCTCAGGCCAAAGCCCCTACAAATCAGGCTGGGAGGACAGCCCTACCTTAAATCCACACAAGATCCTACCTCAGAGAGAATGACTCTCCTACCTCAGGTTGTTAAGCCCTATCTCAGATCCAAAGCATCTTACAGCTCAGGCATAAGTGCCCTACAACTTAGTGATAATGACTCATCTACCTCAGATCCAAACTGGATTCTACCTCAGATTCTCAAATGAATCCAACAATTCAGGCCAAAGCCATACTCTCAGAATCTTTACAGAATCCTACCTCAGATCCAAACTGGATCCGACACTCAGAGAGTAATACTCTCCAATAGCTCAGACAAATTTGCCCTACCTCAGGACAATGTCCCTACAGCTCAGATCCAAGAGGATCCTACAGGAAAAATAGTGGTTTAATTAATTTGACACAGAAAAATTTTTATGTGTCAACAACCAGGGCTGAGTTATCTCAGCTCTATCTTACTTCACAACAGCAGGAAGAAATTCATACTCTGCTGGAAGAATCTCAGAATGTAAATTCTGATCTTTCTGAAGAATAAGGAAGAACGACTGGTCTTGAGTTCTTCAATCAGCTAACTGAACCCGCAGAAAACAGAAGGCTCTCCTTTCTTTCTTTATCAGAAGTCTTTCTGATCTTGCTGTAGCAGAAGAAAATGCAACAGCTAACTGAACTTTTGGTTCTTGCTGGAAGACTTCAAGCTTTTTCTTGACAGTAATGGTGAAGAAGATGAAGTCCAGCCACTTTTTTTATTGTTGAATAAAACCCTAAAAGTTGTTTTCTTCTTTCTGAAGCTGACCCTTTTATCTTCCACTGATTAACGGCTCTACGAAGCAGTGGGGACCAACTACAGTTGACTTCTGCAACTTGCTTTAACGGAAGAAGACGTACAATAGCTTTCCAGCGCTGGTTGTCGTATTCTATAGCTTTCCGTAGCTTTCCCGCGAGTCATAGTTTCTGACTGACAAAGGCTAAGTCAATGATTTTTATCACATGGCGTTGAGTGAGTAAGCTTCATTCAACGCCTGTGGACTTAGTCAAATATTTACACAGATTTTTTGTGGCTTTGACTGACTGAGCTATACTCAACGATTTATGATGTATAACGTTGAGTGAGTAAACTACAATCAATGCATGTAGACTTAGCCATATTTCATCCAGTTTCTCCTTAGGCTTTGACTGCCTCAGCATGTCTCACAGCTTTTTGCGGTATGGAGTTGAGTGAGTACACTTCACTCAACACCTGTAGACTTAGCTACTTTTCTGCCTAGCTAATAGTTAGGATTTGACTAATCAAGCTATACTCAACGCTTTTATTTACTTGGCATTGAGTGAAAAGACTTCACTCAACGCCTGTGGACTTAGGCGATTTCCAGCCTATCCAGCATCTTCCAACTGACTTGATCTTCAAGGAGTCGAGATACCTGAATTGTCTCGACATAGCTGTCCCGACACTTTTTCTCGGCACTTTTGTCTCGACACTTTTGTCGAGATACTTTTGTCTTGACACATTTGTCCTTTGTCCGACACTTTTGTCTCGACACTTCTGTTTGAATTGTCTCGATAGTTCTCCTGAATTGTCTCGACACTTCTGTCTAAATTATCTCGACACTTCTCCTGAATTATCTCGACACTTCTCCTGAATTATCTCGACACTTCTCATTTACTTTGTGACCACACTTATTACATCACTTGGAATACCTGTCCTATCAATGTTTCAAGGACTAACCTACATGCATGAACTTAAGCACTCATCAAATACAACTTTGTGTATGTCATTGATATGATTGACTTCTTCAAATTGAGGATATTATAGGCAATGAACCCAACACTCTCTCCCTCTTCTCAACCTCCAATCCAAGTGGTTAGTTTGCCTAAATCTTTCATCTTGAAGTGGATTGATTGCTCCGCTTTAAGCATTGCCACCTCCCCGTCAATGTTCCCGGTTATGATCATGTCATCGATATATAAGAGAACCAGCACATGTAGACAATCCTTCTTCTTCACGAACATGCTGGAGTCGGAGTAAGATGGGTTGTACATACAGAACTGAAGGTACTCAGCAATCTTCCCATGTTAAGCTCTTAGTGCCTACTTTAGCCTGTACAGAGCCTTCTTCAGTTTGCCCACATTTTATGGTAGAGACTTAGACACATATCCTGTTGGCTGCTCCTTGAAGTTTCCTTGTCGATCGCTCCATATAGGAAGGTGTTCTTCACATCAAGCTGTCACAGCTTCCAATTTCGACATGCTGTTAATTCAATGACCGTCCTTACTGGTGTCATTTTCACCCTAGGGCTGAAGGTCTCCTCATAGTCTTTGTCGTACTTCTATGAGAAACCTCGAGCGACAAGCCTTGCCTTGACTCGCTCCACACCTCCAACAGCCTTCCTCTTGACCTTATACATCTATTTGCAGGTGATATGCTTCATTCTTTCAATCAAGGGAACTAGGTCCCAAGTCTCATTCTTCTCTAATGCTGTCATCTCTTCTCTCATGGCTTCATCCCACTCTTTTACGCCTACTGCGTCCTACAACAGAGCAGGTTCCTTTTCGTCGAGTGGTCCTGCAAAGAAGTAGGAGACAAGACTCACAAAGTTCCCTTCCTTGTATCGAGCAGGTGGGATAATAGTTCGCTTTGATCTTCTTAATCCCTGTCTACTTTTGTCCATGTCTGCAAGCTCCTCAACTTCAGTCCCTTACTCATCATGTCTTGAGACAATGCTCCCCCCCCCCCCCCCGCTTCTGGAGCCCGAAGCTCTATTTGAGTCAAAAAGAGAAAGAACTGGAGCACTTGGAGACATCACGAGTTCAACTTCAGGGTCCTCAACAATTCTCCCTTCGTCACTTCTTCCTCCATCTGGTTAAATCATAGAAGAGACTCCATGATAAGAATTCAGTTCGTCAAACACCACATCTTGAGATACGACAGTCTTGTGAGTGTGAAAATCCATGCACTTCCACCCTTTCTTCCGTTATTCATACCCAATAAACATCACTTGTGTGCTTTTGGATCTAGCTTAGTTCGCAGCTGGTCCGAAATGTGAACAAAACAGGTTACACCAAAAACCTTTAAGTGGGTCACGCTTGGTTTTTCTCTAAACATTAGCTCATGTGGAGACATCATTCTATTTGGACTTAAAGGAAGTTTGTTGATCACATATGCAGCGCAAACCATTCCTTCCGCCCATAAGGCTTTAGAAATTCCTTTCACGCACATCCAGTTGTTGCACGTCTCTAACAGATGATGAATATTTCTCTCGGCAACATCATTCTGCTGAGGAGTGTAGGCACATGTGAGCTCTTTCTAAGTGCCAGATTTCCTACAAAATGACACAAAAGTGTCAGAGGTAAACTCCCCACCATTATCAATTCTTAGCTTCTTCACTCGCCGTTCTAGCTTCCCCTCGACGAGCTCCTTCCAATCCTGGAATCTCTCAAAAGCCTCTAACTTCTCTCTCATAAAATACACTCAGATGTACCTGGTGTAGTCATCTACTATCACCAACATGTATCTATTTCCTCCATAGGATGAGGTTTTGAAAGGCCCCATAACATCTGAAAAAACGCACTCCAGCGGAGCTCTGCACCTTGATTCTGAACTATCAAATGGAGTCATTGCGACTTTCCATATTGACACCCTTCACAGACGTGTCCGTTGCCACAAGAAGATAGACTCGGCCAGTCATTTACTAAATTCTTTGTTGTCATGGTCTTCAGATTGTCCATTCCCATATGACCTAGCCTCCCATGCCAGATCATTGCGCCATCATTTCCCTTCAGTTTATCAACATGAGCATTTGTAGACAAGACAAACAAGTCTCTCACCCTCCTTCCTGTATGAGTTACATCTCTATCAATTCCGGACAAGTTCTTCATGAACTTAACCTCCTTTGGTCCGTACACGACGCGGTATCCGGCATCCACCGCGTTTGTTACCGAAAACAAGTTCTTCCTCATTCCAGGTACGTGATATACACTCTTCAAGGTGAGAGGTCTCTCATCTCTACCCAGCGATACTACCCCTTCATTTTCTACAGGATGAACTGTATCATCAGCCGTGAGGATAACATAATTTACTTCATACACTTTGAGGGCTGCGAACTTTGTCACACCGCTATTAAAATGATGAACACAACCAGAGTCAACAATCCAATCATCTTGAAAGTTGATCGAAGTAAGGGAATCAACGGACGTTCCATCATCTCTGCGAGGAAGCAGTTCTCCCACTGTTGACCTCCTTGCGATCCTCCGTCTCCATATTCTTCATGCCTTTGATACTCCTCCTTCTTAGCAACATGTACAACTTTAAAATTTGACCGGCATAATTTTGTTATGTGTCCGCACTTATGACAGGAAAATCACAACGACCTATTCTGTTCATCAAATCGAGGGAGAAAGTTCCTATTGGAGTATGAGACTGGGCGGTCTGGCGGTTTGAGCCTGGCGGGTTGTAGACCGCGCGGTCTGGCGGTTACTCTCCAGCGGTTTGATATCCGGGCTGTTGCTGTGTGGTGTCTGGCGGTCTGGCGGTTTATCTCTGGTAGCTTGGAAACCGGGCGGTCTAGCGGTCTCCTACCGCATCTCTCTCTTGCTTCTGGTATTGCCGAGCAGTTAGAACATTGTCTAACCGCGCGGCCTGTTCCGGCCTGTTGTTCTAGCCGCCCAGATTTGTTGTATAGCTTTAGTCCCACATTGTTAGTTTGTACTCTCTCCTCTCTCCTCCATTCTATAAAAGGGAGGTCATACCTTTGTAAATGATATCTTTTTGGATAATAAAATTTTCAATTATTCAAAGTTCCGACTTGTTTTCTAGTCGTTTGTTCGCTACTTTAGTCGTTTGTTCTCTACTTCTCACATGGTATCAGAGGACTCGATCTTCTCCTCCTGATTCTGTACGCCCTGTCCGTGCAGCTTGCCTCTTCTTCTCGTGACCTGTTCTCGCGGCTTGTCTCTTCCGCCTGCTTGCGCCCTGTCCGCGCGGCTTGCCTCTTCCTCTCACAACCTGTTCTTGCGGCTTGTCTCTTCCGCCTGCTTGCGCCCTGTCTGCGCGGCCTCCTTTTACCTGCCTTTGTTCGTCGCGTCCTGCTGCCTTATTCGCCTTATTTGTTCCTCACTTCTGTTTGCGCGGGCTATCTTCTAGCCGTTCGACTTCTTTCCCTGCTTGGATCTGCGGCTTGGTCTTGGCTTCTCTGGCCGCTGGTGTCTGACATCGTGACCGCTGCAGCTCTTCTTCTTCCTATCCGCGCGGCTTGTATTCTAACCGCGCGGCTTCTCGTTTATTTCTCCTATGGCCCTTTCTGAAACCTCCACTACCACCACTCCTATCGCCACTCCAGCTCCGCCTCCTACTCCCTCTAGAAACCTTGGCACGGTTTCTAAACTTGTTGGCTCCAACTATCCGGATTGGAGCGTTTCATTCACCTTTCTCCTTCGCTCTCAGCGCAAACGTCATCACCTCACCGATGACCCTCCTCCTCCAGACTCTGCTCAATTTGATGACTGGTATGCCAGTGATGCGCTTGTCTGCACTTGGTTGGCTAACAGCCTCTCCGATGAATTCCTTCCTGTCATACGCCATGATGAGACGATCAAGACCGCATGGCTTCACCTTGCTGCTCTCTACTCGAAGGGGGCCCAGACATCCCGCATTTATACTCTCTATGCGGATCTCTTCGCTCGCCCTTCCATGTCTCCTGCTGCGGCTTATCAACAAGTTCAGGCTCTTGGCGCCAAAATCCTCCAGAATCTCCCTTTCTCCGCGGACTTGGCCGAGCAGCACAAACACTTCCAGGAACTCCTGGTTGTTTGTTATCTTCTACGGCTCCCTGAGTATTTTGATATGATCCGCCAGCAGATCATGGGAGAACCAGAGTCTCCCACCTTGGATGCCACCGCGGCTCGCATCGCCGTTGTTACTTCGCTGCTCCAGCGTCCTCTATTGTCCTCCCCTCCTCCACAGGACTCCTATGCTCACCAAGTTCAGCGGGGTGGCAATAGTGGCCGCAGCCAGTCTGGCACGCGCGGTCCGTCAAGGTTCCTCTGCTCTTACTGTGGTCGTACCGGCCACTCTGTTGACCGCTGCTGGCAGAAACATCCTCATCTTCGTCCCTCCGGTGATACTTCTTCCTCAACCTCCGCCTCCTCTCGGCCATCTGCTTCTGTGGCCACGACCTCAGGTAGTGCACACGTCGTTACCCAAGGTAAATGGCTGATTGACTCTGGTGCTATAAATCACATGACCGGAAACCCTCACTACTTCTTTCTCCTAGAAACGCATGATCGGTAACCCCCGGTTCTTGTTGCGGATGGTTCGCCTTCCCCGGTTCACGGGACGGGCATGGTTCAAGTCACCTCCTCGCTTTGCTTAGCGGACACTCTCTATGTCCCGAAGTTCCCTTGCAATTTGCTATCAGTTACTACTTTATTCAAGCAACTTCAGTGCTCTGTATTATTTACTCCTACTTCTTGTTGTTTTCAAGATCCGAGGACCCAACGGACGATTGCTACTTGGATTGAGAGCGACGGCCTCTACTTCCTTGATAATATTTCTGCTCTGTCCGCCTTCTCTTCCTCGTCTACCGATCTGCTTCAATGACATCTTTGCCTTGGACATACTCCTCCTCGGATTCTTCGTCAGCTTCTTCCCCACTTACCTCAGAACAGTCCTCTGCTCAACTGTGATGCGTGTTAGCTTGGCAAACATCACCTCTCCTCCTTCCCGCCGAAGCAAGGCCGTGGTTCCTCCCGCCCTTTTGATCTCATTAATTCTGATTTCTGGGGTCCTGCTCCTACTCTCACCATTGTTCGGGGTAGTTCTTACTTTGTAACTTTTATTGATGATTTCTCTAGATATACCTGGGTGTATTTTTTAAAAGATCGCTCTGAACTCTTATCTGTATGGCAATCCTTTTATAATATGATTAAAACTAAGTTTGCTATTTCTATTAAAGTACCACGCTCTGATAATGCTAAAGAATATCTCAGTCATGAGTTTTCGTCTTTCTGTATGCAACATGGTCTTATTCATCAGACCAGCTGTGTTTACACCTCCCAGCAAAATGGGGTGGCGGAGCGTAAAAACCGTCATCTCCTCGATATCGTTCGCACTCTAATGACGCAGATGCAGGTGCCTCGCTCCTACTGGGGCTATGCTGTTCTTCTTGCCTGCTATCTCATCAATCACATTCCCTCTTCGGTTTTCCACGGCAAAACCCCCTTCTCCATTCTCTAACCGGGCAAGGAACCCTTTCCTCTTCCTCTCCGTATCTTTAGGTGTACGGTTTTTGTGCATACTCCGCCTGCTACCCGTGACAAGCTTTCCCCCCGTTCAACAAAATGTGTCTTTTTGGGATACTCGACAACTCAAAAAGGCTATTGTTGCTTTGACCCCGTTCTGCGCAAACAGTTTGTTTCCGCGGACGTCACCTTCTTCGAAAATGCATCCTACTTTTCTTCTCAATCCCCGCTTCCTCCTGCTGTCTCTGACTCTCCACCATCTCTCTGTGTTCCTTCCACGCATATCGACGTCTCCCCTCCTATATCATCTCCTCCTTCATCTCCTCCTCTCTCTATTATACCCCCTCCTTCTCCGTAGCCGTCTCTCTCTAGTCCCGGGCCAGCTTTCTCCGCCACGGACGCTCCGGTCCTTGAGGCACGAGACGACCTAGATCTTCCCATTGCTCTTCGCAAAGGGGTGCGGGCGTGTACCCAACACCCGCTTGCGGCTGTTGTTTCCTATGATCGGCTTACTCCTTCTCGCAGGTGCTTTGCTTTGGCTATCTCGGCTATTACCACTCTCCGCACTTACTAGGAGGCTCTTGTTATTCCTCATTAGAAATCTGCCATGAATAAGGAAATCGCCACTCTTACTGAAAGGGGTACCTAGACTCTTGTTCCTCCACTGGTAGGTACTGATGTGGTTGGATTCCACTGGGTGTTCGTTGTGAAGTTTCGCCCAGACGGCACTGTGGATCGTTACAAAGCCTTACTGGTGGCCAAAGGCTTTACTCAGACTTATGGAGTTGACTATTTTGATACTTTCTCCCACGTTGCTCGCCTCAGCACCATCCGAGTTCTTCTTTCTGTGGCTGTCAACAGGGAGTGGGTTATTTCCCAGCTTGATGTCAAGAATGCTTTTCTCTATGGGGATCTTCAGGAGGATGTCTACATGGAGCAACCTCTTGGGTATGTTGCTCAGGGGGATGCACGAGTATGCCAGTTGAAGAAGGCCATCTACGGGCTAAAATAGAGCCCTCGGGCATGGTTTGACAAGTTTAGTGGCATTGTGGCTGCCATTGGCTTTACAAGAAGTTCGGCCGATCACTCATTATTTATTCGCAAAACCGCATCGGGCCTTGTGGTTTTGGCGGTGTATGTGGATGATATTCTTCTTACCGGCGATGACCATGCTGGGGTGGACTTGACAAAGAAACACTTCCGTCAACACCTTGTCACGAAGGATATGAGCTCCCCGAAATATTTTTTGGGGATAGAAATCTCTCGGAAGTCCTACTCGTTGGTTCTCTCCCAGCGGAAGTATGCTCTTGATCTTCTACAAGAGGCATGATTGACCGGTGCCAAACCGGCCCGGTATCCCATGGCCACTAGAGAGGACAAAACATGGACAGATGACTCACCTCTTATATCCGATGCCACGAGGTATAGACGTCTGGTGGACAAACTCATTTATCTTACGGTGACCAGACCCGACATCACCTATGCTGTAGGCAAGGTCAGTCAGTTAATACAAGCTCCCAGGGAATGTCATCTTCAGTCTGCCTTGAAGATACTAAGGGATGTCAAAGCAGCACCAGGAAAAGGGCTACTCTTTCAGAAGCATGGTCATCTGAGAGTTGAAGCCTACTCAGACTCAAGCTATGCGGATGATAAAGATGATCGTAAATCTACATCAGGTTTTTGCACATTTGTTGGAGGTAATCTTCTGAGCTGGAAGAGAAAGAAGTAGTCTGTTGTCTCAAGGTCCAGTGCAGAAGCCGAATACCGGAGTATGGCGTCAACCACGTGTGAGTTAAAATGGTTACGGGCTCTCATGCTTGACCTAGGAGAGGTCTACGACTATCCTCTGCCTATGTTCTGTGTCAACAAGGCCGCTATATACATATCCAAAAATCCGATCTTCCATGAGAGAACGAAACATATATAAGTCGACTGCCATTTCATCCGAGAAGAGGTCTTGAAGAGACAGATTTGCACTCCGTTCGTCACCTCCGACAAAGAGTTGGCAGATATCTTCACTAAGCCGGTTTCTACTTCCTTCTTCCACATTTGTGATAACCTGGACATGATTGATATCTATGCTCCAGCTTGAGGGGGAGTGTTGGAGTATGAGACTAGGCGGTCTGGCGGTTTGAGCCTGGCAGGTTGTAGACCGCGCGGTCTGGCGGTTACTCTCCAGCGGTTTGATATCCAGGTTGTTGCTATGTGGTGCCTGGCGGTCTGGCGGTTTATCTCCGGCGTCTTGGAAATCGGGCGGTCTAGCGGTCTCCTACCGCATCTCTCTCTTGCTTCTGGTATTGCCGAGCGGTTAGAACATTGTCTAACCGTGCGGCCTGTTCCGGTCTGTTGTTCTAGCCGCCCAGATTTGTTGTATAGCTTTAGTCCTCACATTGTTAGTTTGTACTCTCTCCTCTCTCCTCCATTTTATAAAAGGGAGGCCATACCTTTGTAAATGATATCTTTTTGGATAATAAAATTTTCAATTATTCAAAGTTCCGGCTTGTTTTCTAGTCGTTTGTTCGCTATTTTAGTCATTTGTTCGCTACTTCTCACAGTTCCTCTTATCTCCTTGAGAAGATGACGACGGTCCATCTCATGAATTCTTCTTCTGCCTTTCCCAGGACTTCTTCTTGCCAAAAAACAGAGCCTCACTTTCTCCTTCCATGATGGTAACTCCTACCATCTATTTTGCCAGACTTTCTTGGGAAGACAACAAATTCTCCAATTCCAACAGGGATGGTTGGACAGCCCACCCTTGAATAGATGTGATAAAGGCCACATATTCCTTCCGGAGCCCACTAATAATGTGTCATTTTAACTTGGCCTCGGAGACCGTCTCATCAGGATTTAGAGCAGAGATCTCAGCTCATAAGTTTTTCACCTTCAGAAAGAAGGTCGAGATAGTCAGCTCTCCTTGAGTGGTCTTTGTCAGCTCATTCTCCAGGAATTGCAATCGTGCCACGTTCTTCTTATTATACAGTCCATCTTGGGCTCTCAAAATCTTTGATGCAGATTTGTATCTAATAATGTGATCAAACAATTCTGGGGAAATGGCCTGCTTAAGCGTGAACTCCGCCTTGACATTGGTTTTTCTCCAAGCTCTGACAAGCTGAGCATTGTCACCCACTGCGATAATCTGCTCCTGCTCTTCACCTCCAATAACTTCCCATAAGTCTTCCCCCAGCAGATAGCTCTCCATACATGACCTCCATTTATTGTAGTTGACTTGGTTGAGCAGCTCCATTCCAAGACCTTTATCCATCTCAGGGAAGAAGAAAGATCTAACAACGAAATACAAAGCGCAGCTAGCACGAACCTCCCTATGATACCATGTTAGAAATTTTGTTGAAAGATAACTCCAAGCAACACCAATCCACAAACATCAAACAACAACAATTACACCAAAGATCAAATACAAAGGACTACCAATGCAACACAAACTTGTGAGGTATTGGACATTAACAGAAAACAAGGAATAAGAAGATAGTTCTAAAAATAAATAACTCTTCCTCAGCAGCAGGTTAGCAACAAGTAAACTACAGCTTGACAACGGTCAAGCATAAACCGGCAACGACCTATGCACCAATCAATATCAAAACTGCAGTGACCTCCACAATGACTAATCAGCTCGTCAGCGGTCTTGATGACGATCTCGTCGGCGACTAAGGACTAGTCTGACAACGAACTCAGCTACCAGGCCGGCGACCTCAAAGCACACCACGGACTACTCCACAGCTAAGCTCAGCGACAAATAACATCACCAGGCTGCCACAACCTAAGCCACAGAAATCCTCCAGCTCGTCAGCGACCACAAGAATAGTTCGTCCAAAACCTGCAACCACTAGAGCAGTACCACCAAGACGTCGCACAGAAATATTCTACAGGTCGCCGGCAACTACTGAAGCAGTCCTCCCGAACTACACGACTACTAGATCAGTCCACCCGAACTCGGCGACTACTATACCAGTCCTCCCAAATTCGGTGACTACTATACCATCCCTCCCAAACTCCTTGCAGTACGCAACTAGCTGATGGCTACAAAAAACCAGGTCGCAAAATCTTAATAGAAACACACCTTACCCCTTTTTGTTGAAAATTGTGAAGTGAAAGTGGAGGTTGAGCAAGCAGATCGGGCGTCCTGGGCGGACTGTCCATGCGGACTGGTGGAGCAGCGTAGCGGTCTGGTGTTGGCGGCCTGTGTAGCATTCTGGAGGTAACCGTGCGGATAGGTTTGGAGTCCTCCTGCTTTTGCGACATAGTTTATCGCAAGTTTGTTTTGCGGGATGGAGCCTATCCGCGGACTGCGCGAACTTTTTGCAAGTCCAGCAATTGGTTGCTGGCGAACTGTTTTAGGAGCTGGCGGACTGGGGACTTGTCCGCCGAGCTCGTGCCGAAGTTTTGGCTTGGAATTGTAATAATACATAACAAGTCCTGGGTGTTCGCTATCCGCAGTGTCTGCTGGTTGACTGGGCAGAGTGCCTGTTGGTCATAGACATGTGGCGAGCTGGTGTGGTGTCCGCAGTATCCGCAAGTCAGCTTGTTGACCGGGCAGTTTGTGCCTGTTGGTCGTGGACTTGTGTCGCGGACTGGTGCAGTGCATGCGAACTGTTGTTGTGTCCGTCAGTTTTTGCGGACTGGTTTCTTGCCTTGGTGTCTATCGTTTTGGCTGGTGTCCAGCCTTGTCCTTGCGGACTGAACAGACTGCCTTGTGTGGACTGGCAATCTGGCTAGCAGGTCTGCTATGGCGGCAATCTTGCGCTGCCTTCGCTTGACGGTTGGCGGGCTGGTCGCGAGTCCGACATTGTTGGTGTGGACAATGCAGACTCGGAGGACTGTCTTGTTAGATGCGATCAGGGGGCAGTTAGCCTATCTCATAGGGCGGTGATCACACTCCAACCCGCTTCTATAAACAGGAACCCCTAACAATTCATTTGCAACTGAGTGAACAGTAAGTTGGACTAGGATTAATTGATGTGAACTCGGTTTTCCTATCCGCGCGGTTTGAGCAGGCTTAACTGGTTGTTGTTTGTAGGTGGCACGGATAGCACTGTGGAGCTAGGAGTTGGGTTCTGACTTCAGTCAGGTTCAATGAAGTTTGCGGTTTGCAATCGGCGGCTTGCCAATTTTTTCTCTGCTTCAACTTTTCCAAGTTCAATAACCTGTCCGGCGGACTCGGCGGTTAGGCGATCTGTTCTTCAGTTCGGCGGCCGCTTGTAGTAGTCAGTGATTAACAGTGTGTTCGTGCGACCTCGCGGTCTCGGCGGACTCCGTGTTCTATTTGTCTTCTAGCACTAGTTCGGGCGGTCTCGGCGACTTCGACGGACTGGGCGGTCTCGGCGGTCTCTGATTCTGTCCGCTCGGATTGATTCTTGTAATCTTTTCTATTTTCCTTGTGTACTGGTGAAATCATGTCTCGCCATGTATACCTCACCCTGTAAAGAAGATAATAAAATTTTGATTTGCTTGTCCCTTCTGTTTGCTTCTGGTGTTTGAGCTTGCTTTCCCAGTTTCCGCTTGATCAAGGTGTGATCTTGATAGCTCTGAGAATATTAATTTGGCATCAGACTATCTTGTTGATCATCTTGAGAAAAATCAATATGGTATCAGAGGGAGGTTCAGTTGCTTGAGCAGTGATCAACTTGTGTTGTTCTCTGTACTTCTAATAGCTTAGATCAGGGTTGTTGCAATGGAAGGAGTTTATGCAAGAGGTCCGGGTATTGAACTCTTAACGCCTACTAACTTTAAGAAGTGGAAGTCGTGCATGAAGAGTTATCTTCTGGGAGAGGAATTATGGGAGGTCGTCGGTGGTGATGATGTAACGGTCCAGGCCCGCCAACCCGCGGGACCCAGCTGGCACCGCCGGCCCACCAGTAGTCCAGACCCGGGCCCACTACTGGCAGTAAGCCTATCACATTCAAGCCTGCAGGCCATGCCGACATGGGGCCTTACAGATGACAGGAAGGAAGTTACAGCTGTGTTTGGGACTCCTTAGCAGGTGAGAGTCTGGAGGAAAACTAATGCAAAGGCAGAGTTTACCCTCAAGCGGGCTGTCTCACCGGAGTTGTTTGATCATATCATTGGATGTGAGTCTGCTGCAGATATTTGGACTTCCCATGATGGGTTGTTAAACAGGAAGAACGTAGCTAGGCTACAGTTCCTGTAGAATGAGTTAGCTAGGACAACTCAAGGAGATCTGACCATCTCTAAGTACTTTCTGAAGATGAAGTGTCTGTATGCTGAGTTATCAGCGCTTGATCCTGATGAGCCTATCTCTGAGGCTAAGTTTAAAAGACACATAATACACGGCTTGCGGAAGGAGTATGTGGCCTTTTTAACTTCTGTTCAAGGCTGGGCAACTCAACCATCTCTGCTGGAACTTGAGAACCTGCTTGCTTCGCAGGAAAACTTGGCCAGACAGATGGTTGGCATCACTATCTCTGAAGGAGGTAGTGAAGCACTCTTCACAGGTAAGAAGAAGAAGAGATGGGAAGGGAAGAAGAAGATCGTAGTTGAAGATGAGCCTTCAACCTCTTATCAGCACGAGAGGAGTGATGCTCCTAAGAAGGACTGTAAGAAGAGTTTGAAGTGCTACAGGTGTCATTAGCCGGGTCACTTCAAGCGTGACTGCAAGGTCAAGATGCAGCGTGGGCATGCTGCAGGCAAGGAGGAAGCTTTCTCTAGTACTGAGGAAGATGGATGGGGTGGAGCTTTCATGACAGGCACTTGTGTCTATGCCTTGTCAGCCATCGACTTCGAAGACGACTGGATCGTGGACTCCGGGTGTGGTCATCACTACACCGGTGATAAGTCGAAGTTCTCCTCGCTGCAAAATTTCTCAGGTAACAAAGCTATTATTACTACATATAGTACTATTCATGCAGTAAAGAAGGAGGGGGTTGTGTTCTTGGGTAGTGATAAGGGGCCACTCACGCTAAGGAGTGTGTATCATGTACCGGGCATGAAGAAGAACCTCTTCTCTGTGACCAATGCGGTAGACGTTGGTTATCACGTTCTGTTTGGTCCAACAGAAGTTAAGTTTCTTCGCAATGTATCAGTGGTAAAGGCTGATGTTGCTCACGTTGGGAGGAGAGTAAAGGACTTGTTTGTTCTTTCAACAAGCTTCTACGTTGATCGGATGAGGGCCAACGATAGCGCTGCTATTTGACATGAGAGGCTGGGGCATGTAGGGATGGATAAGCTGAAAGCTATGGCAAACAGGAGCCTTGTGAAAGACTTGCTTAAGCTATCATCCTTTGGCGATGGTCACATTTGCGCAGGGTGTTAGTACGGTAAGGCTCATCGCCTTCCGTTTGATAAGTCACAAACGAGGAGCAAGAAACCATTGGAGTGTATCCATGGTGACTTGATGGGGCCAACTGCAACTGCTAGTCTTGGAAGGAGTAGATATATGCTTGTTTTGATTGATGATTACTCAAGATACACTAGGGTATATTTTTTGAAGGAGAAGTCAGTAACTTTCCAATTGTTTGTGGAGTTCAAGGAGTTGGTGGAGGGCCAGCTTGGCTTGCGAATCAAGAAGTTCAGATCAGACAACGGTGGTGAGTTTACCTCTTCCGAGTTCTCTAACTTCTGCAGGAAGCAAGGCATCCAGAGGGAGCTTACTTGTGCTCATACTCCACAACAAAATGGAGTAACGGAGTGGAAGATCCATCATCTGACAGAGGCTTGTAAGTGATGGCTTCATGCAAAGGGCATTCCCAGGTATTTTTGGGCGGAAGGAATGGCTTGCGCAACCTATGTCATCAATCGGATGTCTCTGAGTCCGATCAATATGAAGTATCCTCATGAGATGGTGTTCAAGGAGAAGCCAAGCGTGGAACACCTTCGGGTGTTTAGATCAACTTGCTATGTGCATGTCTCGGATGCTTCAAAGATGAAGCTTGATTCAAAGGCAAGGAAGCTTGTTTTTTTAGGCTATGATGAGCGGAAGAAGGGATGGAAGTGTATGGATCCTGCGACGAAGAAGTCTGTTGTATCAAGAGATGTGGTCTTTGATGAGCTGACATCGTATGGAGGAAGCTCGGTTGAGTTAACAGAGATCAAGGTTGATGAAGAGCGGGAGGTGACTGCTAAAGTTGTTCAAGAGGAGCTTATTGTTTCACCAGCAGCTCCTGTTACTTCAAGCTCTAGGGCAGAGGCTTCTGGTTCAGGAAGTAGGGGGAGCATTGCTCAAAGTTTTCCCGGAGATGGAGCTGAGCCTGAAGAAGCAACGAAGGTGGTGAGCAAGGAACAGACTATTCGAAGATCGAAGAGGATCATCAAGCCACCAGCTCGTTATTCCGAAGGGAATACAATGAGTTTTGTTTCCTATTTCTTTGCAGACCCTCTTGATGAGCGAGAGCCTTCAAGCTTCAATGAGGCCACTGGAGTCAAGGAGTGGGAAGATGCCATGGAAGAGGAGATGGCTGCTCTCAAGAAGAATGAAACCTGGTACCTTGTGCCCAGGGTTGATGGCATTACTCCAGTGACTTGCAAGTGGGTGTACAATTTGAAGAAGAAGGCTGATGGAAGCATCGAAAGATACAAGGCTCGCCTTGTTGCTCGAGGATTCTCATAACAGTATGTAGAGGACTATGAGGAGACATTTAGTCCAGTCGCGAAGATGACTTTGATTCAGGTGGTGATCGCCTTGGCTGCTTGCCAAGGATGGAGGATGTGACAACTTGATATAAAGAACGCCTTTCTTTATAGAGAGATTGATAAGGACATTTTCATGGATCAGCCACTTTGATTTATCTCTGAAGTTCATCTGGACTACGTCTGCAAACTCAGGAAGGCTCTCTACGGGTTGAAGTATGCTCCAAGAGCTTGGTATGAGAAGATAACAGAATACCTCTAATTCTGCGGATAACTTACTTCCAACTCGGATTCAAGCTTGTTCATCAAGAAGAAGGGGGAGCTTCAGGTTTTGGTCCTGTTGTTTGTTGATGACATGATCATCACAGGGAATTCAGAGGAGGAGGTAGCTAGGCGCAGGGCTGAGCTAGCTATTCGCTTCGAGATGAAAGACTTGGGAGAGCTTCATCACTTTCTCGGTCTCGAAGTGGAGAGGAAGGAGAGCGGGATACTTGTTTCCCAGAAAGGATATGCAGATCGCATTGTGAATCAATTCGGTATGAGGGAAGGGAAGAGTTGCTTTACTCCTCCGGATTATGGGATGAAGCTTCGACGAGATGAAGGAAGGATTCTTCCTGATCCCTTATTGTTCAGAGCTCTAGTAGGGAGCTTGATCTACTTAACGATTACAAGGCCAGACATTGTTTATGTTGTTGGCCGAGTAAGTCGGTTTATGGCAGAACAAAGGAAGTCTCATCTGGTGGCAGCAAATAATATTTTGAAGTATGTTAAGGATACTTCTGATATGGGACTCCTTTATAGGAGGGACACAGATGCTGATTATGGTGGTGACTCGGATGATCGAAGATCAACTTCGGGTTATGTGTTCACTTGTAGATCAGCTAGCATCTCGTGGTGTAGCAAGAAGAAGGATTCAATGCCCGTATCTACTACAGAAGCAGAGTACAAAGCTTCGGCCTTAGCTGATCGTGAAGCCATTTGGCTAAGGAGACTTGTAGAGGACATCCATGAGGAAGTGCAAGGTCCTACTTTGCTCCGAGGTGACAATGAGAGTGCTTTCAAACTGGTGGACAATCCAGTTTGTCACGCAAGGACCAAACATATAGAGATCGAACACCATTTCATAAGGGAGAAGGTGTTCGAGGGATCTCTTATGGTCGGGAATGTTCGGAGTGAAGACAACCTTGCTGACATCTTCACGAAACCGCTGTCGAAGGGGCCGTTTCAACGGCTACAGGGTCTTCTTGGCTTGATCACCACTTTTCACTTCAAGGGGGAGTGTTGAAAATTGTGAAGTGAAAGTGGAGGTTGATTAAGAAGACCAGGAGGCCTGGGCGGACTGTCTATGCAGACTGGTGGAGCAGCTTGGCGGTCTGGTGTTGGCGACCTGTGTAGCATTTTAGAGGTAGCCATGCGGATAGGTTTGGAGTCCGTCTGCTTCTACAACCTGGTTTATCGCCAGTTTGTTTTGCGGGATGGATCCTATCTGCGGACTGCGTGGACTGGTTGCAAGTCCGATAGTTGGTTGCTGGCGGACTGTTTTGGGAGCTGGCGGACTGGGGCCTTGTCCGCCGAGCTCGCGCCATACTTTTGGCTTGGACTTGTTATAATCCGTAATAAGTCCTTGGTGTTCGCTGTCCGCAGTGTCTACTGGTTGACCGAGCGGAGTGCCTGTTGGTCGTAGACAAGTGGCGAGCTAGTGTGGTGTCCGCAGTATCCGCAAGTCCGCTTGTTGACCGGGCGGTCTGTGCCTGTTGGTCGTGGACTTGTGTGGCGGACTGGTGCAGTGCATGCGAACTATCGCTGTGTCCGTCAGTTTTTGCCGACTGGTTTCTTTCCTTGGTGCCTGGCGTTTTGGCTGGTGTCCGGCCTTGTCCTTGCGGACTGGGCGGACTGCCTTGTGCTGACTGGCAATCTGGCTAGCAGGTCTGTTATGGCGGCGATCTTGCGCTGTCTTGCGCTTGATGTTTGGCGGGCTGGTCGCGAGTCCGGCATTGTTGGTGTGGACAATGCGGACTCGACGGACTGTCTTGTTAGCTACGATCAGGGGGCGGTTAGCCTATCTCATAGGGCGGTGATCAAACTCCAACCCGCTTCTATAAATAGGACCCACTGACAATTCATTTGCAACTGAGTGAACAGTAAGTTGGACTCAGATTAATTGCTACAGACTCGGTTTTCCTATCCGCGCGGTTTGAGTAGGCTTAACTGGTTGTTGTTTGTAGGTAGCGCGACTAGCACTGTGGAGCCAGGAGTTTGGTTCTGACTTCGGTCAGGTTCAGTGAAGTTTGCGGTTTGCAATCGGCGGCTTGCCATTTTTTTCTCTGCTTCAACTTTTCCAAGTTCAATAACATGTCCGCCGGACTAGGCGGTTAGGCGATCTGTTCTTCAGTTCGGCGGAAACTTGCAGTAGTCAGCGAATAACGGTGTGTCCGCGCGACCTCGTTGTCTCGGCAGACTCCATGTTCTATTCGTCTTCTAGCAGCAGTTCGGGCGGTCTCGGCGACTTCAGCGGACTGGGCGGTCTCGGCGGTCTCCGATTCTGTCCGCTCGGATTGATTCTTGTAATCTTTTCTGTTTTCCACGTGTACTGGCGAAATCATGTCTCGCCATGTATACCTCGCCCTGTAAAGAAGATAATAAAATTTTGATCTGCTTGTCCCTTATGTTTGCTTCTGGTGTTTAAGCTTGCTTTCCCCGTTTCCGCTTGATCAAGGTTAGATCTTGATAGCTCTGAGAATATTAATTTGACGTCAGACTATCTTGTTGATCATCTTGAGAAAATTCATCACATTTTTCTCTGTATGCATAGAAGAGGAGAGCCACCCTATTTATAGAGGACAGACACAGAACACCAAACGCCAAATGACGCACAATTTTTTGGCAACACACATTCTTTTGTCCTAATAGAGAGAGAACATTCACACCATTTTCAGGTAGTTTCTTTTATAAATTTTTTTTCGCCCTGTCTTTTGAATGGACATGAGAGCAATCAGATCTATCGCAATCGAGAAAAACTCTAGTCTTAGGTTTACCATTAAGCTTATCTGCTCTTTGAACTAAAACAACAAAACTCAATTTTTTGGCAACTTTAGTAGTCCATTGAACTAACTCCACTTTACTAGGGAATATGGTGTCAGGAAGTGCATTCTGACCTCTACTTTACTGTCTTCACACGAGTCACAAATTAATACCAATGTATGTTTCTGATTCATTTTAGCATATACAAATTCGAAACAATAACATATTTTACAATGTGAACACAAACATATCACTTAACAATAATGTAGGAATGGTAATACAACTATATTTCATAATCTGAACAAAAGCATAATGTGAACACAACCATACCAATTGAAAAACAATAAAACTATGTCCAAACAACAATGCAATTTTACTGTCGACAAAGTAGAAGTGACACGGGAATGTAATGGAATCTCCTAGAATTTGAAATAAAACCGAGGGCACTTATCAAAACATAGAATGTAAGGTAATGCTCTACCAAAATCTCATCACAAAAAAAAAAGAAAAAATTTGAAGAGAGGAACATCTAACATATGTCTACATAAAATTTTGATAGCTTCGGAAGGGAGATCGACGCTGGTCTGTATGGATTAAGGCTCCGTTTGAGGGGACTTATTTTCAGCGGTCAAGAGATTACGATCGCATGTACCGGACCTTAATTAAGATCCGGTACATGCCGTCGTAACCGCTTGACCGCTGAAAATAAGTCCTCCCAAACGGAGCCTAAGTAGGCTCTCCAACAAGCCTCATCTGTCGCCAAAATGGATAGGGGACACACCTATCAGGAATTACGAGGGGGTTCGGTGGCTGCGAGAAAAGGATGTGGGGTGTGCCGGTCGACTGAAAGGATGAGGGACCCACCGGTCGGGAATGAGACAACGATGGGGGCGAAACTGGCGGCTGCGAGAAAGAGAGGGGTGAACAAAAACCTTAGTTGCAGACGAGTCTGTTGGCATTATAAATATTAATTTTTTTTTAATAAAATTAATTTTTTTTTAATAAAATTAAATTTTTTTTTGACCCCCCTAAAATGATGGAACGAGCATAGAGCGGGGCCGGACTGTACTAATATTTTCTTTCGTAAGCCATTAGGCCCACCATGAAAGCTAAATGCTACCGGCTGGACAATTAGTTATTAATTTATCCATTATCACACATTGATCCCGAACTTGCCACGTTTCACGGGGACTAACCATTACTTTTTAGAGGAGATTATCTTAATAGTAATAGTAATTACTATGTAGCTTTCCTAAGAAATTAAACATTTATTGAAATAAATATTTATACCACGATTAATTTGTAAATTATGTTATGTTTTAGGGTTTAGCATCTCACCATTACTCGAGCGACCATTCATAATTACTGTCGCCACACATAGAAGTATAGTATGGGTTCAAGAACGAAAGCGTTATTTATATAGTTTTATGTTCCATTTGGAGGGATTTATTTTCACCAGTCAAACGGTTACGAGCGCATGAATCAGATCTTAATTTTGGGGGGAACTTATTTTCCCCGGTCAAGCGGTTACAACCGCATGAACCAGACCTTAATTCCCAAACGGAGCCTTAATCCTACAATAACACACACATTTCTTTATGGGAATTGTTATAGACACCACAGTTTTGACTATTGACATCATATTGTTAAAGGCACCACATTAAGTTAATGATACCATAAATGTTAATTGCACCACAAATTTGTTATCGGCACCGGAAGTAAAATAAGATGAAAAAGAGACTTTTATTCGAGTTTAATTGCACTTTTTATTGAGTTTTATTACAATCAAATATTATAGAAATATGCAACATAAATATTATCCTAAAAGCAAAATATATTAAAATCAAACCTTATAACCATATAAGACCAAAAAATAAGTTGTAAATATGAAAGTCTGAAGTCTGAAAAACTCTATCCAACTTTCGAAAAATCAAAATTAAATAAAGACAAAAAAATTAAGAGAAATATAGATCTTGTCAAAAAATCATCTCAAACATTCAAGGGGAAGCCAAAACTTGGAGCGGCGGGCTGGAAGCCGTGCCTGTGGAGGTGGTGACCTATGGAGGCGGAATATGGACCGGCACGTGGAGGTCGTCCGGAGGGTGATTGGAGGCCGGCGGCAGGAATGAACACGCCGGACGTCAAAATCGGGAGGCACGTGAGGGCTGAGAGCGAGAGGTGCGAATTAGGGATCTTGATGTCTGGAGAGGATGGAGCAGTGGCTGGAGAGGCAATCTTGAGGGCTGGTGTGGGGCGGCGGCTGGAGTGGCGAGCAGTAGAGCCTGCGATGGGAGGGAACGCGAGAGCGGGAGCAATAGGGAGGTACAAATTAGTGTGGTGCTATTAAGCTTTTTTTAGTAATGAATTTTTCCCTGATTTTAGCAATATGTGGTGCTAATAGTCAAAACTACGGTGTCTATAACAATTCCCTTCTTTATATCACATATATGTTTTTATATCACATATATGTCTTTATATTCGAAGTTTAAGATATTGAGTGAGCAACTATTTAAGAAGGGCATGACTTTTAGCAAAAAAATAATTTCTTTTTAATCATATATTTGTAGTCTTTTGTTTAGCAAAACAGGTCTACTCTCATGCCCTAATGTTTCTGCCTCTCCTCTTCCAGCATCCTTTTAGCCGTGCTCCATCAAGCCGGTAACCAATGGGCCATGGATGTCAGAGGAGAACCAGAGACTTCCTGCATATATTGAGTTTGCCGGCAACAATTGAACCTAATGTTAGCATTCTCTGCAACTCCAATTCCATCTCCTTATATGTGAAAATAAAATTCTCATTATGAAATTTTTTTCAATGAACTTTATGTTGAAATTAAAGTGATTGGGCGATCCAATGTTTACTGTTCTGACTGGATCCGCTGCTCTGGTGTGTGATTTTTTGGTGTTTGAGAACTATTCCATATAAATAGGGGAGATCTCCTCCGATTTATTATTGAAAGTTGAAGCTTGGGTTGTTTCTGCAGTATGGATTTTTCTGGTCGCGACCTAGTTGCGTACTGGTGGTTTCAGGAGGAGTGGTGCGGCCCGCAGTTGGTGGTGCCACATGATGTTGTTGGTGGGGCCTGGACTTGGTCAGAAGTGCGGTTTGAGTGTGTGGTGGTTTGGCCTGTAGCTGATGGTGCGGCCTGAAGCTGGTGGTGCGGCCTGAAGTTGGTGGTGCGACCCGAAGTTGGTGGTGCGGCCTGAAGTTGGTGTGATCTGAGGTTGGCAGCGGTCCGCTTAAAGGTGCGAACTGCAGTAGTGCGGCGATAGGTCAGTTCCGAAGTTAGTCGTGGTCTGAAGTTGGTTGTGGTCTGCTTAGAGTGTGAACTGCATCGTGCGGCAAGCATGGGCGGATCTAGAGGGGGGGCCGAGGGACACTGGCACCCCCATTATTTTCAAAATGGTTATTGTATTTAGATTCCTCTCGTCGAGGCAATGAATTTTGACTACTTATACGTCACAAACGGTGGTCAGATGAGGGAGAAAACAACTCCGATAAGGTGAAAATGTTCAATTTTTTTTAAGGAAGTTGATGGTTGGCCTCTCATGTTAAAATTTTTAGAACACAATGACACATTTAAAAAAAAATGTGCACCCCCATTATCAATTTGTGCACCTCCATTATTAATTTTCTGGATCCGCCAATGACGGCAAGCCTTAAAACTGTGTGACTAAGTGTGCAACAAGAAGTCTTGGAGCTGTGGAGTAGCAGCTACGAAAGTGCGGCTAAAGCTTGTGACCAGCAGTTCGAATAGGTCATGCGATCAGCAGTGGTGAGGCTAGATCTTAATATAGTGCAGTATAGTAAGGAGCAGTGGTTGTTACTTGGAGTAGTGAATGCGATCGGGAGCATTGAATGCGACCGGGAGCAGTGAATGAGACCTGGAGCAGTGGGTGTGACTTGGAGCAGTGGATGCGACTTGGAGTTGTCAAGAACTAGTGTCGTTGTTTGTTCTTTCTTGTACTTGTAATGGTCCAATACCTCGCAAAACTGTCCTGTGGTGGTAGTTCTCCTCGATTGTGTTTGTATGGTTATTTTGTAATGCAAGTTTTTGGTATATTGAAGTTTTGTGTTATCTTACAACAGAAAATTCAGCATGGTATCAGAGCTAGTTCGAATTGGCTGTGTTGATTCCGTTGTAAGATAACCGAACATGGAGATGCAAGACGATGATTATGCTAGAGGTCTTAGTGTGGAGATGCTCACACACAAAAATTACAAGAAATGGAGATTTTTCATGGAGAGCTATCTCCTTAGAGAGGATAATTGGGAAGTTGTTGGCGGGGATGATCAAGAAGTTATGGAAGATGGAGACAATGGCCCAGATGTGCGAGCTTGGAAAAAGACAAATGCAAAGACGAAATTGGTCTTGAAGAGATCCATATCACCAGATCTATTTGATCACATCCTAGGATGCAAATCTGCATTTCAGATTTGGACTTCCCTTGATGGGTTGTGTTGTGTACATTGGAAACAATGTACTCTATTTGAAGAAGCCTTTTCAACTCAATGGTATACACAAGTATGTATTTGATGTATGTTTCAGTTCATGCATGCAGGTTAGTCTATGTCATATTGATTGAACAGGTGGTCCAAAAGACATTCACAGGTGGACTCAAAGAAGCTGACCGGAAAGGCAAGAAATTACCTATGTCCACAGGCATCAAGTGAAGCCAGTTCACTCAATATAATACAGCTAATAGTGCTGAGTGAAGTCAGTACAGTCAAAGCCAAATATCAAGTTGCAGCGCAGAAGAAATAACTAAGTACAAAAGTGTCGACACACTTCACAACTATGTCGACACCTTTGTAGGAGAAGTGTCGAGATTAGAAAGAGACAAGACAGCTGTGTCGAGACAAATCAGTTATCTCGATACCTTGAAAGTCAGCAGTGTCGAGACATGTCATATATCTCGACACCTTAAAACTCAGGATAGTAGTGTCGAGACAATACAACTGTCTCGACACAATGAAGAACTGAAGTGTAGACTTAAAAATGTCGACACCCAGCAGACTGTAGTGTCGAGATAATTCAACTGTCTAGACACAGTGAAGATTTAAAGCAGATGTCGACACCCGACAAACTGTAGTGTTGAGACAATTCATTTGTCTCGACATAGTGCTGATTTAAAGATGTCAACACTCAGCAGACAGTTGTGTCGAGACAAGTCAACTATCTCGATACCTTCAAGTTCAGACTATAAATTTTATCAAGTACAGATGTGTCGAGACTGCTAAGATGTCTCGACACCTTCTAAGAACACCAAGTATTATCATGCCGAGACACTTTGGACTTACCGACACTTATGATCCTGAAGTTGTAAAGAGTCAACACAGCTGAGTGTCAAGTCAAGTCAGAAATATCATGTCAGCTACAGTGACTTGACATTTCATCGAAATCCGTTTGAAGGAAAACTTGAAGTACAATGTCATATGATGATGTCATCAATTAAAAGCCAGTAACCAATGAAGGCTATAAATAGAGGGGTCGTCTACACAAAAATTAGTCAGTCAATCAAGGAATCAATTTACTCATTTTGATTTTTGCTAAGTCGGGAAAGGGCGGCAACTCCAAGAAGAAGGAAGACGCAAGTCTTCAAGAAAGTCTTCTGATCCTTTTAACAAGTCGATAGAAGGATTAAGGTAGATCTGTTCTACAAGGTTTTCAAGGAAATCAAGCCGATCATCATCAAGAACATTGCAGATCTAGTGAAGAATTATTTTAGCCATTCTGCTCATCAAGAACCAATCCTTTGTTGCTGAATTGAAGAATCTGAATTTTCAGATAAGTCAGATCTCAGAGTTGCTGTTTTCTGAGATTAATTTCTTTCTCATTTTCCTCTTAATTTTGTAAGATCTCTTTGAGATCTCAGTGGGTAGGAGATATATTCTCTGAGTTGTAAGCCTGATTTATAAAGGCGGAGGTAGGGTTCTTGAGGGACCTGAGATAGGTGATTTGTGTGGGATCACTGAGGTGTAAGACTTGCATAGTCTTAGGTAGGGTTCTTGAGGGACCTGAGGTAGGATATTGGGTGAATCTCTGAGGTAGGACCTGTTGGTCTGAGGTGTAGATTTCTGGAAAAAAACTGAGTTTGTAAGATCTGTTGATCTGAGTTGAAGAGGAGGAAATATAACATTATCTAGCACATTGGTAGTGAGGAAGAAGGGGGAAAGTGGATGTACCCTAAATAGGGGAACCACTATAAACTCTATGTATCCTGTGGATTGCTTGTGTTGTGTTCTTGTGATTGTTTACTTTCAAGTATCTGCTAAATTATTAAGTATATGTATAAAGAAACTTAAAAGACAGTTATTCATCACCCTCTAGGTGATTAACTATCCATAGATTTATATTTTAAGTGGTATCAAAGGGAGGTTATTCAAAGAAAAAGATCCTAAGGGTGGTTGATACATATCAGATCTCATGGCTTTAGAATCTCATAGAGAACTCAATTCTATGAAGCTTCCTATATATACAAAGGATAAATTTATTATTTGGAAGCAGAGGGTGAGATTATTTATGGAGGCATCAGATCCAAGAATCTTTGTCACTATACAAGAAGGACCATATATTCCCATGAAAGTATCTGACTTAGATGAAAATATGCAAACCCCTAAGAGTCTATCTGAGATGACAAAGGATGAGATGGTTCTTGTCACCATGGATAAAAGGTCACAAAACATAATTATCAGTGCAATAGATAATTCAACCTTTCAGAACTTAGTATACTATAAAACATCCAAGGAGATGTGGGATGCTCTAATAGTCAATATGGAAGGCATAGAAGAAGTCAGAGATGACAGAAAGTCTCTACTCAACCAGCAGTATGAGGCATTCAAGCAAGGGAAGACTGATTCTATAGAACATTGTTATGAAAAGTTCTTTAGAATAGTCAATGACTTAAAGAATTATGGCAGACAATTCTCAAACTATGAGCTTAATGATAAGTTTTTGAGATCCCTAAACAAAGAATGGGACATAAATATTTGTGTTGTAAGAGAAATGGGAAATCTGAGGAACATGTTACCGCAAGGATTTGTATGGGAAGCTGTTGTCACATGAGCTTCAGTTAAATTTTAGAAAAGCTGAAGATGAATCTACCAGAAGTTCAAATCAAACTAGATCTGTGGATTTCAAAGCAGACACATCAAAGAAGGCTAGAAGAGAAATTCCATCATCACAAAGAAGGGATGAAGATACAGTTAGCACTGGGACCAGTTCTTAATCAAAAGAATTGTCAGATGGTGATTTGGCATTGTTCACCAGAAAATTCAAGAAGATGATGAGAAGAAGGAAGAAATAAAACAAGAAGAAATCATCTGGACCAAGTTTCAGCAAAAACAAAGACAAACACAGAAGCAACTTTGTGGTCAGGTATGATTCAAACCAGAACAAATAAGTTAAGACTGACATTCTTTGTTATTGTTGTAACATGCCTGTATATGTCTTTGTTGACTGTCCAGTAAAGAGAAAGGAGAATAGGAAGTCCAAGGAAAAGAAGTTCTACAAAGATAAGAATTCAGAAAAGTGTCTGATGGCAAAGAAGCCAAAGACTTTATCTAATAGTGATTCAGATTCAACTGAATCAGAAGAAAAACATACACACATTGGACTGTTCTCCTGTGAAGAGGAATTCATCAGAGAGGCCATATACAAGGGCAATAACTCCACAACCTCATCACTCCATGGTGACTCTGAAGATGATATGGAGGTTAACTTGATGGCACTGTCTAATAATCAAGAAATAGAAATTGTTGAATGTCAGGATACTTAGGTAATTTTTTATAATTCCATTTGTTGTACAACTTCAGTTTATGAGACTGGGGATGAGTCAGACACATGTAGATCAAATTTTGATAAATATGAGTCCAACTCTAAGACTGAACTGCAACAACTCACATTTAAGTTTGGAAAACTGCTAGAGGCTCTTGTAAAGAGCAAAAAGCTTATCAAAGAGCAGGCCATCGAGATTGCATCTCTAAGAGGTCTTAAGTATCATCATGAGATGGCTACTCAGCAAATTGGTCTTCAAAGTTCAAAGTTAGCTAAGCTAACTAAGATCATTGATGATCAAATCATGTTTCTCAAACAAAGAGATGCAACCATTCAGGGGTTAAAACTCAAACTCTAGAATGAGAAAAGACTTGTTTAGCAGTTCTCTAAACCTAAGATTGTGTTCCCCATAATATATACCTTCTCAGGAACTCCTAGAAGTGGTCTTGGTTATATAAAACCTAGGAGAAGGAGAGATAGAAAGCTGACAGGACAAAAGGGTCCAGCGTTACCAGAGCCTGTGTCTCAGACCAAAGGAAAAGAAATATGGAAGTCTAGACCAGGAGCACCTAGCACATCTGTGAATAAGAAAGCTATTCCTAATGTGTTTCCTCCAAGGAGGACTGCTGTGACAGTGAGAAAAAACAATCAACTTGCTCACAGTCAAAATGCAACTGTGAAAGCTACTGATTCCTATCCTAAGGAATGTAAGCATAAAGTTCATATTGTGCCTCCAATGAGGAGATACAACAGATATGAGTGCTGGTGCTATGGAAAGATTGGACACTTTGCCCTGGACTGCTGGTTCAATCACACAGTGTCTCATTGATAAAAAATGTACCCAGCTAAGAAATTCTCAGGTGGTCTCAATGGAGCTCCAACTAACAAGCACCTAAGACCCAAGACAATTTGGGTTCCTAAGGATAAATAAATCTTAATTTCGCAGGTATGTCCAAGCACCAAAGATAGTCCCATCTGGTACTTGGATAGTGGATGTTCCAAACACATGACTGGAACAAAGATTAATTTGAGGGAGTTTATTCCAGTGAAGAATGGACCAAAGGTGATCTTTGGTGGAGCTGGCAAAGGGATTACTAGAGATTATGGTAAGATTATAAATGGCTTAGTCACTTTCACTAAAGTAGCTTATGTGAAAGGGTTGCAACACAACCTTATAAGCATAAGTCAACTTTGTGACCTTGGCTATGACATTTCATTCAATAAGGATGAGTGCCACATAAAGAAGTTAAGTGACCAAGAGGTCATCTTGACAAGCACTAGGAGTGGAAATGTGTACTGTTTAAATTTTCTTTGTCTAAATTCAGACTCTCCCATATGCCTAGTTGCAAATGAGAAATATTGACAGTGTCAAATGACACAAGTGGCTAACTCATTTGAACTATAAGGCTATGGGCAAAATTTTCAGTAAAGAGTTAGTTAGGAATGGTCATAACATTAAATGCACTAAGGAGAGCATTTGCTCTGCATGCCAAAAAGGCAAGCAGGCTGAAGCTTCCTTCAAAAGCATTAAAACCAAAGACACTGTGAGGTGTTTATACCTTTTGCATATGGACTTGTTTGGTACTATGCTAGTTCATAGTCTAGGTAAGAAAGTCTACACCTTTGTGATTGTTGATGACAATTCTAGATTTACTTGGGTTTTCTTTTTATATAAAAAAGACTGAAACTCCTAAAGTCTTCAAGACATTTGTCAAATAAATACAGAATGAATTTAACAGTTCTGCAGTCAGAATCAGAAGTGATCATGGAACTGAGTTTTAATCTGAATGCATGACAAAGTTTTGTGAAGAACTTGAGATTCAGCAAGAGTTTTCCTCTCTAGGAACACCCCAGTAAATTGGGATTGCTGAGAGAAAGAACAGGACTCTCATTGAAGCTGGAAGAATTATGCTGAGTGATTCTTCTCTCCCAGAATATTTTTGGGATGAAGCTATTAACAAAGCTTGTCATGTTCTTAATAGAGCTTCAATCAACAAAAACCTGAATAAGACTCCTTATGAGCTAATGAAGGGAAGAAAACCAGGCTTGGCCTACTTCAGAATCTTTGGATGTAGGTATTTTGTCCTTAATAATGAGAAAACATACTTAACTAAGTTTGCCGAGAAGTCCTATGAAGGCATATTTGTTGGTTATAGTAACCACAGTAAGGCTTATAGGGTCTACAACTTGAGGGATCAAGTTATAGAGGAGTCTGTTCATGTTGTATTTGATGAAAGTTCTATGTATTACAATGATAAGCCAGGTAGATCAAGCACAACAAGAGAAGACTTGAAGCTAAAGGAGCTGTCAGTAGAAGACTTAGTTCCAGCAAGCCAAAGTATACAAGATAGAGTCAACACTGTTGAGGAAGAACTTGCACAGGAACAACCAGAAGAAGAGACTCAACAACAAGATGAAGCTATTCAAAGAGAAGAGATCACATTACAAATTGCTGTCAGACATCTAAGGGATCATCTTAGGGAATTGATCATTGGAGATGCAGCTTATGGTGGGACCACAAGAAGTAAACAACACAACATTATAATGTACTCAAGTCTTCTGTCTCAAACAGAACCAAAAAAGTTTGAAGAAGCCAATATAGACCCATTTTGGATAGGGGCTTTGCGGGAAGAATTGAACCAGTTTAAGAGATGTAATGTCTGGAAGCTAGTTCCCAGATTAGATGATTGTAACATCATTGGAACCAAGTGGATCTACAGGAACAAACTGGATGAGAATGGTGTTATTGTCAGAAATAATGCTAGACTGGTTGCAAAGGGCTATAAACACGAAGAGGGTATTGATTTTGATCAAACCTTTGCACCAGTGATTAGATTGGAAGCTATTAGACTCTTTCTAGCATATGCAGCCTAAAAATGATTCAAGGTTTACAAAATAGATGTGAAGTCAGCCTTCCTTAATGGTAACCTCAAAGAAAGGATCTATGTTGAGCAACCCTCAGGTTTTATTGACTCTACTCATCCTAATCATGTTTATCTTTTGTTAAGAGCTCTCTATGGGTTAAAACAAGCCCCAAGGGCTTGGTATGAGACACTGTCTAAATTTCTTCTGGAGAATAAATTTTTAAGAAGGAAAATAGACAAAACACTATTTCTAAGGGAAGTCAAAAGCAAGACTATCTTAGTATAAATATATATAAATAACATTATATTTGGTTCTACTGATGAGTCACTTTGCACCAAATTTGCCAAACTTATGCAAGGTAAGTTTGAGATGAGTATCATGGGTGAACTCAAGTTTTTCTTGGGTATCCAAGTTAAGCAAACTATAAATGGACTTTTCATTAGTTAGTCTAAGTTCACCATGGAGTTAATCAAGAAGTATGGAATGGAAAAATCACTTTCATGAGAACTCCTATGGGATCTAGTATATCTTTAAACAAGGATGGGGCTGACAAGTAAGTTGATATCACCGTATATAGGGGCATAGTTGGATCACTACTCTATCTAATTGCTAGTAGACCAGACATAATGTATGCTACTTGTGTCTATGTTAGGTATCAAGCTTGCCCTGAGGAGTCTCACTATATAGCCGTCAAAAGAATATTGAGATATCTAAAGAGCACACCTAATCTTGGCCTATAGTATCCCAGGAATAGTGATTTTTAACTAACAGGCTTTTCAGATGCAGATTATGCAGGTTGTAAAGAAGATAGGAAAAACACTTCAGATTCATGCCAGTTCCTTGGAAGAAGGCTAGTGTCATGAAGTAGCAAAAAGCAAACAAGTGTAGCAATATCCACTGCTTAATCTGAGTACATTTCAGCTAGAAGTTGTTGTGCACAATTGCCTTGGATTCAACATTAATTACAAGACTACAACATTCAGCTAAGTAAAACTAGAGGTGATGGAGGAGATGTCGGTGGAGTCAGGGGAGGAGCAGGTCCCCATTTTGGAGGAGGGATCAGGATGAGAGCCCAGAGAAGAAGAGGAGATGATAGCGATAGAAGAAGAGGTGGAGGAGAAGGTCCTCGCCCAAGGAGAGCGGGCGGATGAAGAATGGGAGGAGTTGTCCAGGCTGGAGCTGGTGGAAGCGGTTATAGAGTTAAAGGTTCTGACCCGAGCAGGCAAAATGGAGAAGGTGCGGGTCAGCGAGGGACTATGAGAGGAGGATCGAGAAAAGTTGTTGGCGTGCTTTCAGAAGCACGTGGACATCTTCGTGTGGAGCGCAGTGGATATGTTTGGCATCGACGCGGGCGTGGCTTGCCACCAGTTGAACCTCGGCCCGAAGATCCGCCTTATCCACCAAAAGAAAAGGAACGTGGCCGGCAAGCTCGAGGGACCTATCCAGGAGGAGGTGGAGAAACTTCTCAAGGCCGGGTTTGTATCAGAGATCTGGTTTCTAGGCTGGGTATCAAATATTGTAATGGTAAAAAAAGGAGATGGGAGGTGGAGGATGTGTGTTGGTTTTTCTTTATTAAATAAAGCATGCCCCAAGGATTGCTACCCCCTGCCTTGGATCGATGTGATTGTTGACTTAGTCGTCAATTTCCCTATAATGAGTTTTCTGGATGCTTTTTCAAATTATCATTAGATCAGGATGCACCCTACAGATATAAAGGATGTGTCATTCATTACGAGTAACGGGTGTTATAGATATACATGATGCCCTTTAGGCTAAGGAACGCAGGGGCAACTTATCAAAGGATGATAGACAGGGTCTTCCTAGAGCAAAGAGGGAGGAACCTGGAGGTCTATGTGGATAACGTGTTGGTGAAGAGCAAGGATGTGGGCTCTCACCTCCAAGATCTGGAAGAAACCTTTTCCACTTTGTAAAAATTTAAAATGAGGCTGAACCACCTAAAGTGTGTTTTCGGAGCAAGTCGGGGTAAGTACCTTGGACACCTCCTGACCCCGGCTGGGGTAGGGCCCAACCCAGATAAAATAAGAACCATAATGGGGTTGGCATCACCTAGGAATGCCAAGGAGGTCCAACGCCTGATGGGGAAGCTTGCAGGGCTGAGTAGGTTCCTTTTCCGGGCAGGAGAAAAGTTCTCACACTTTTTTAGGGTACTGCGAGGAGGCCAAAAATTCAAATGGTCTAAGGAATGTGAGGAGGATTTCCGGTCTCTGAAATGTCAACTCTCCCAGGCCCTGCTGCTCCAAGGACCCAATGAAGGTGAATACTTGACCCTATATCTCGGAGTGGGGGCAGAGGTTGTAAGTTCTATCCTGGTCCGGGAAGTGGGAAAAAAGCAGCTGCCAATTTATTATGTGAGTCAGGTCTTGAAGAAGGCAAAGCTCAGGTATCCCATCCTGGAAAATTTGGCCTTGGCTTTGGTCATCTCGGCTCGGAAGCTTCGACCTTACTTCCAAGCTCACTCAATTTGGGTAGTGACAGATCACCCGATGCGTGGAATCTTCGAAGGGGTGGAGCTTTAAGGGAGGTTGGCAAAGTGGTCGGCAGAGTTGAGTGAATTTGACATCTCTTTTGTCCCATGCCTATGTGTTAATGCACAAGCGGTGACAGTCTTCTTGGCAGATTACATGGCAGAGTCGGAAGGGACGGGTCTGAGCCACCCTGTGGCATGGAGGCTGCTAGTAGAAGGGCATCGGGAAAGCACTCTTTGGGCGTAGGGGGTGGTCTTGGAGAGTCCCCAGGGAACAAAAATTGAACAAGCCGTGGTGATACGCTTCCTCGTGACCAACAATCAGGCGGAGTATGAAGCAGTCATTGCAAGGATGTGACTTGCTATGGAGCTGGGAGGGCATAACGTAGAGGTGTTGACGAACTCCATGGTTGTGGCCTCACAGGTCAAAGGAGAGTTTGAGGCAAGGGAGACAACCCTGCAGCAATACTTACTCAAGGTAAGGGGTATCATCGGGGGTTTCTGAACTTTCTCCATCCTACATATACCACGTGAGGAGAATGCCGCAGTAGATCATCTGGCCAAGTTCGGTCCAAAGACCGGGGGAGCTGCGACAAACTTATTCCGACCGTCTATAGATGAGGGAGATCTAATGGAGATAAAACAACGCCCTTCATGGAGGGATTCGTTCATCACTTTTCTAACCCCCGACAAGTTTCCCGAGGAGATCGCAGACAAGAAGCATTTAAGGCATAAGTCGGCATATTACCTGTTGTATGGGGGAGAGCTCTTTCAAAAGACTCTCTTAAGACTTCTGGCCAGATGTTTATTTGAGGAGGAGGCTCTGAAAGTCTTAGAGTAAGTTAACTTAGGTTTGATATCGAGTCGAGTTCGAGCGATTTTGGCTCGGCTCAAAATCGAAATTTTCGACTCGAACTCGGCTCGAAATCGACTCGAAATCGAAATTGATTTCGAGTCGAGTCGGCTCGACTCGAAATGGCTCGATTCCGAGTCGGCTCGAAATTGAATCGAGTCAGCTCGAAATCGAATCGAGTCGGCTCGAAATCGAATCGAGTGGGCTCGAAATTTACCAATTTTTTGTTTTATTCCTAGTTTGTTCAAAATAAAATTTGACAACCTATAAATTTAGCAAATGAAACACTTAAAGTCTTTATTTTTTTTATTTATGTTTAAATTTTGTTATTTTTAATCTTAAAATAAGAATATAGTAATAAATACATAATTTTTTTAATTAATTCGAGTTGATTCGAATCATATTTCGAGCGATTCAGGGTTGGCTCGAAATCGACTCGAAATCAGATTCGAGTCAAATTGAATCGACTCAAATTGAGTCAAATCAATTTTAACCGATTCCGATTCGGCTCAATTTTCGAACGATTTTCGAGCGATATTCGAGTTTCGAATAATATGCTCAGCCCTAAGTTAACTCAGGAGAGCGTGGAAGTCACTCGGGGAGCAGGACCCTAGAGGTCTGGATCATTCTATAAGGGTATTTCTGGCCAACCTTGGGCAAGGATGTTGAAGAATTCGCAAGAAAATGTCTTAAATGTCATATATTCACGTCATTGCAACTCTTACCCTCTCAAAGGCTCAGAAGTATTATGGCTCCATGGCCTTTTGTAATTTGAAGAATGGACCTGGTGGGTCCTTATCCTCAGGTCAGCGAGTAGAGGAGATTTCTTTTGGTCATGATTGATTACTTTTCTAAATGGCTGGAAGTCAAAGCCCTGGCCAAGGTAATTTCACAAGTAATCCGTAATTTTGTTTGTGGAGAAATCATCTGCCAGCATAGGTTACCTCGGGTCATAGTCACCGACAACGGGCCGCAATTTGCTAGTGAGGAATACATCAGCTTCTGTGGCTAGCTTGGGATTGATCTCAGGTTTGCATCGGTCCACCATCCCCACAGTAACGGTTAGGTGGAGGCTGCGAATAAGATCATCGTGTGCTAGTTGAAGAAGAACGTGGAAAACCTAAAGGGGAATTGGGTGGAGCAACTCTCGTCGATTCTTTAAGCCCTGAGAACCATGCCTAACATGGCCATGAGGGAAACCCCGTTCTGACTTTCACATGGCTGTGAGGTCGTGCTTCATGTAGAGTTCGAGGTCAAATCAACACGGGTATTCATTACAGTAGGAGAAGAGGACTGGAGGACTGAAAATGAGGGGGAGATGCGACTCTCGCTGGACATGGTGGAAGAGCTTCGCGACATGGCCATAGTTTTGCAAGAGGAAGTTAAATGTCGAATGGCCAAGTACTTCAACAAGCATGTATGAGTAAAAGAGTTTGTAAAAGGGGATCTTGTCTTGAAAAAGGTGGATGCGGCCATAAGGTCTGCGTCGGTAGGGAGGCTTAATCGTAATTGGTGAAAGTCTTTAATTTCAAGGTAGCTAACAACCTAGAGGGAGGTGAATAGGTTTTTTGGTTTATTATTATTAACTTTAACTTAATGTGTTATGAGTTAGTAGTTTTTAAGCTTTCAAGACAAAACACAAAGAACACACAGAATTTATAGTGGTTCCCCAGATTATGGGTACATCCACTCTCCTCCCACCTTTCTAACTTCTTATTAGACAAGACACTTCTCCAAAAACTCAGCTCCTTAGAGCTTACACCTCAGATCCTTCAGGATTTCTCAGTCTCCTCCAAGACTTACAACTCAGGCATAAAGCCCTACTATTGATACCGAAAACTCGGTCTCTGTGGAGTTCACCCTTGGGAAAGGGGTGATTGCACACTTACTTCTCTCTTGTGAGCCAAACAAATAAGGAAAATGAATAGGGAACAGACCCAAGGGCTCGGCGTGGAGGACCCACCAAACACCCGGAAGATCTTAGAGTGCTTCCCCTCCCTAGACGAATGTCGAGCTAAGGATTCCTAAGAAAGTGCAAGAAGACCTGGGCATATGAAAGCATGCCTTCTGAGGTACCCCCTTGGGTTTATTTATAGTTTTCTGAGAACAGTCTGCCAACAACCAACCTCCGCTGATCAAAACAGCTATATACAGCCAAAAGTGGTCTGCGAACAACGTAATTCTGCTGTTCTGAAAAGCTATATGCAGCCAAAAGTGGTCTGCCAACAACTTAACTCCGATGTTCTGAAAGGCTATCTGCATGCCTAGCAAGGGCATCTAGGTAATTTTTCCTCTGGACCCCACGGGGCGAGTTTCTTGGACACGGGGTCAACTCACCAACCTACTGGGAGGACGCGGCCTGGCTACCGCAACTCGCCTTCTATCTTTAGGCGAGCGCGAGATGGGCCACTATGGCTCGCCTACCCTATATGGAGGCGGGCCGGCGACAAGGTCGCCTAGGCAAGTGCGAGCTGGATGGGCTGGCTCGCACAACTCGCTTGCCTGGCCTTGGTGAGAGCGAGTTGACCATCTAGACCTGCCCGCCTACTGTACTAACGCGGGCCAGTCGCCCTAGCTTGCTCGCCAAGCCGGGTAGACCCACTCGGCAAATACGGGATTGTACACAATCCCCGCTCTTTTTTAGCTTAGCAAAGCCTAGAAAGAATCATCCAACCCTACGTGTTTGGTGAGTGCTTTGCTGAGCTGGCGGGAATCTTTCGGTGGGTCCCACCCATATGCTATAAATATGTCATCGAGCCTACGGGAAAAATCTTGTCTTCTTTCTCTAACCTTCCTTGCGAACAGTAGCTAAACGATGCCTGTGTCCGAAGAGATGAGAGCTCGCCTAGCGGCCGCGAGGGAGGGGATGTGGGACCAGGTCCTTGATGCTGCTCTGTGGCTAGCGCGCGGATCCCCCGACCCCCTCTTCAGGCCGAAGAAAGGGAAAATTATCTGGCAGTCTCCTACGAACGATGCCCCTGCGTCAAGTTCGGTGGCCGGTGCTGAGGTCGCCCATGAGGTATGTGAACCTCTTGTCTGATTTGTCACCCTGCTTCTGATTTCTTTTTCTGCATGAGATGCCCCGCGAAGATGGAGGCAACAAAAGGGGACTAAGGTATTCCTCCCTACTGGTAACTGCACGGGCCGCTAGCCCTTCGGCCTAGGGGCATGTCACTCCTACGATTTCTCAATTGTCAATCCTCCCTAGGCTAGGGAAATCTTTCACAGCTCTTGAAGGTGAGCCCTTCCAAGGACGGCCGGGTACCTCCCGGTCGCCTGCCGGCGTCGGGGACATGCCAATCCCTGGTGAGTTTGTATACTTGCTTGCTTATGACCGCTTGCATTTTCTGATCTCTCCAGCTTCTGTAGTCTTTAATGCGATCTCCTCCTCCGATGTCGACATCAGTGAGGGGTATTCTCCTCCCCCTTCTACGTATCACATCTCGGAATATCTGGATGACCTGCAGGATGCTGAGGGGATGAAGAGGCAGGTGACACGGTTATTTCAGAAACAATCCTTGCTGCTACAGGAGGTTTGCAATAGGGTGGACGAGGATAAGGCTGAGGTGGAGGAGCGGTTCGCAGTACTGGAGGACATGAGGTGCCCAGCTGACGGGGATGAGACTACTTGTAACGACCCCATCCGTTACATGACGTATAGTAGAAGGTCCGGCCGGGGCCCCACACTATATGCCACAAACAGACGGTGAGGTCACAGGATATTACCAAACCATACACGCATCCTAACTCAGAGCATGCTAGCGGAAGCTTTAAGTTGTAATTTGAACTCTAACCAGGAATGTCCAATATATAAACCACAGTTATATATATAGCCACGGAATGTACAACAAAGGTTTGGCCTTAAGGCCTTACAGTTCCTCTTTCCATACAACATGGATTACAAACATCGGCGCGCAGGCCGGCCATACATGAGGAAAAACAAAACAAACAAAACCCTTTTCGCAGCCTTCAAGGGCTAGCCGCAGCAGCAGCAAAAACAGCAGTAGGGCTCCAGCCCTTCATTTACCACTTGGCTCTCCAGCACCTGCATAGGGACAATCCACCCAAACGGTGGCAAACATGGCAACGGTCAGCATTCAGCTGACCCAATTATAACAATCCTACCCCTTTCTCGGGGCAGTAGCATTCTTTCCCTGCACAGCATGGTATCAACAATAGCAAATATGTGCGCGCAGGCACACTCAAGCCATCACAACCGTCGGCCACACAGCCCGACAGTCCGTGCACTCAGGGCACATTCTTGGTGCACCGGAAAACCAGGGTCAACACCACCGTCTACACGGTATTTGAGCATTCTAGTCTTTTCGGGGCGCGGGCCTAAGACTCTCATTAGGCGCTCCAACAAAACCCATAACCAGGCTTCCAAGTCGGACGGACCTAATGCAGGTACGGATCAGCCACCCCCCGTTGCTCAAGTCGCCGTGCCACCTCGAATACGGAAGTATCCATGGCAATTTATAGGCGCGGGTCGGTTTCACCTTTCCTGTTCGGCAATCTGCCTTTTCATCGAGTTGCAGCCCAACGGCTCAACCGCACACAAAGTGGCAACGCACGGCCACAAGAGTTGCATCCAACCCTCTTCATTTCCTGGACTTCATCCAGTACTTCCTGCTGCACCAAGCAACAGGTAGGCACAAGGCAACACAAGCCATAATCACGGAGTCTTCTCCGATATGCAAACAAGAATCACCAATCCAGACCAACATGTCCAGATGGGCTTCACACAGCATGCCCAGATCCGTACTCCAATTCCGGACTCTAACAAGGGGGACTTCACATATCTACCCCAAGGGACACCACAACCCACCGCACACTCGCGGGGAAGAATTTTCCCTATGCAATGCAGAAAAGAAGGACTTCACATGTCCAAGAAGGGAGATCGTTACCCTTGACGATCTCTTGGGAGCCATCAAAAACTAGCCGGTGAGAAAGAACCGCAGCAGCTTTGTCTTCACAACGCTGGCCTCGGATCACGAATCGGACCACGGGAGCTCTGCCGGTGGCTTGATCTCCTCCTCCTTCTTCTTCCTCCTCTCTCTTTCTCTCTTCCTTAGCTAAGTGAAGAATGACTCAAGCTTCTGCTGACTTAAACCAGCCAGGAATCATCTGAGCCTTTGGATCCAAAGAGAGAAAATGAACGGCCACGATTTTCCCAAAATTACACTTTTTTGGCTGACACGGCCTGTGACACGCCCGTATCACAGGCCGTGTACCCTTAAGCGGCACACGCGGTATTCGTACCGACTGAACTTTACCAGAACATGGGCATCGACACGCCCGTGTCGAACCTGACACGCCCGTGTCAGTCATGAGACACGCCCGTGTCACCCCTGCCTCATCGAGCTCCAAACTCAACCAGCAGTACACAGGTAGGCACACGGCATCGGACACGCCCTTGTCAACTCTGACACGGCCGTGTTCAAGGCTTGGTTCCAGGCCGTGTAATCTTCTGACTCAATCCGCCTATTATTTGCGTGACACGCCCTGGGACACGCCCGTGTCCCAGGCCGTGTACACCCGACACGCCCTGGGACACGCCCGTGTCCCAGGCCGTGTAAACCAACCTGCACCTCAAATCCATTTTTGAGATTTTTGGGGTGTTACAATCCTCCCCCCCCCCCTAAAAAAATTTCGTCCCGAAATTTGCACGGTAAGGAAACAAGGAAAAACAATGCTATAACTTGATAACTCTGTTATAACACAAAGTACACGGTCTACAGTTTATACAAACAGTTCGGGAAATTCAGCTCGCATGGTCTGCTCTCGCTCCCATGTTAGCTCTTCACGGCCACAATTGTCCCATCGGACCTTGACCATCCCGATCACTTTGATCCGCAACTGTTTCTCGGCTCGATCCTCGATCCGAATGGGTCGAACCCTCGTCGTTAGCCCATACTCGACCGGTACCCGATCATTCTCCATAACTTGAGCTGGATCCTTGACAGCTTTACGAAGTACTGAGATGTGAAATACATCATGTAATCCACCCAAGTCTGCTGAAAGTGCTAGTCGATAAGTAACTTCCCCAACTCGCTCCACCACCTCAAATGGACCAAGATACCTCGGACTTAGCTTTTTCAAACGCCGAATCCTGGACACGCCTTTGAAGGGTTTGATCTTCAAATATACCCAATCACCCACCGCGAACTCCACGTTCCGGTGTTTGGCATTGTAGTACTTTGCTTGACGATCTTGGGCTATCAATAGCCTCTCCCAAATAGAGCGTATGAGCGAGGTAGCTTCTTCGACTTCCTTTTTCCCATTCAGCGTAGATTCGCCTGCTTCTGCCCAAGCTAACAGTGTACGGCATTTACGACCATACAAGGCCTCAAATGGTGTCATACCGATGCTCGCTTGGTAGCTATTATTATAGGCAAATTCGACAAGAAAAATATAATCTTCCCATCTCTTACCAAAGTCTAGGGCGCACATGCGGAGCATGTCCTCCATCATCCTGTTGGTTCGTTCAGTCTGGCCATCCGTTTGGGGATGAAAGGCCGTACTAAACGCCAATTTTGTACCCAACATTTGATGAACTAGCCGCCAATCATTCGATGTGAATCGCCCATCGCGGTCACTAACGATGCTCCGAGGAACACTGTGCAGTCGAACAATCTGCTCCACATAAAGCTTGGCCAAGGTTTCCACTGAATCGTCTCTTCTGTTTGGAAGGAAGTACGCCACTTTTGTCAATCGGTCCACAATCACCCAGATTGAATCATGACCGCGTTGAGATCTCGGTAACCCGTGCACGAAATCCATCGAAATGTCATCGAACTTCCACTCCGGAATAGGTAACGACTTCAGGAACCCGCTAGGCTTCTGGCATTCCGCTTTTACCAAAGCACAAGTATGGCATTCCGCCACATAACGTGCTACATCTTTCTTTAGTCCGGGCCACCAGAACAGCTTTTTCATATCTCTGTACATCTTTGTGCTCCCTGGGTGAACTGAGTACTTTGTAAAGTGAGCTTCGTACATCAACTCTTCCCTCAATTTACCCACACTCGGGACGCACACTCGACCATTTCTTCGTAACAAACCGTTATCCCAAGAGAATTGGTCATCCGACCCATCTTTCGCATAGCGCTGGAGACTTTCATCAAGCTCCGTTGCTCGCCAAACTCTGTCTGAAAGGTCATATTGCACCTCCGTCCAGTTCAAGCATGCATCGGTTGACGAACCCTTGTCAACACAAGATATCTCCAACGCTTCCAATTCCTGGATTAAACGCTGATCATGCCTCTGCAACCAGCTTGCCCGTACCGGAGTCTTCCGACTCAAAGCATCAGCGACCACATTTCCCTTCCCGGGAGTATAGTGAATCTCGAAGGTGTAGTCCCCAAGGAACTCCATCCATCTTCGTTGTCGCATATTCAGATTCTTCTGATCCAACAAGTACTTTAGGCTTTTGTGATCTGTATAGATGTCCACTTTAACGCCATAAAGATAGTGCCGCCACAACTTGAGTGCAAAGATTACCGCTGCCAACTCCAAATCATGGACGGGGTAATTCCGCTCATGCACTTTCAACTGGCGCGAGCCATAAGCAATCACTTTACCAAACTGCAGAAGAACGCAGCCTAAGCCGCTCCCAGAAGCATCACTATAGATCTCATACCCATCTGTACTACATGACGATGTCAACACAGGTGCCGTGGTCAAACGACTCTTCAAGTCTTCAAAAGCTCGCGCGCACTCCGGCGTCCAAATGAACTTTTGATCTTTTCTCGTCAGCGTGGTCAGAGGTAAAGCAATCCGTGAGAAGTTTTCCACAAACCGTCTATAGTAGCCCGCAAGCCCAAGGAAGCTCCTGACCTCGGCCACTGAAGACATCACTGGCCAATCTCGAATGGCACTTATCTTTAACGGATCCACCGCGATACCTTCTCCACTTACCACATGGCCTAAAAAGGCTACTGAAGAGAGCCAGAACTCACACTTTGAGAACTTGGCATAAAGCTTATTCCTCCGCAGGGTATGCAAGACCAACCGCAAATAGTTTGCATGATCCTCTTCCGACTGAGAGTATACTAAGATGTCATCGATAAACACAATCACGAATAAATCCAAGTACTCTCGGAACGTTCGATGCATTAGATCCATAAATACCGAAGGCGCATTACATAGGCCAAACGGCATTACCGTGAACTCATAATGACCGTAGCGTGTTCCAAACGCCGTCTTGGGAATGTCACCTTCCCGAATCCTCAACTGATAATATCCCGATTTCAAATCCAACTTGGAATAGACCGTTGATCCTGCCAGCTGATCAAATAGGTCATCAATCCGTGGAATCGGATATTTGTTTTTCTCTGTCAGCTTATTCAATTCGTGGTAGTCAATATATAACCGTAAACTACCGTCTTTCTTTTTCATAAATAGCACAGGCGCGCTCCAAGGTGACATACTTGGGCGTATGTATCCCTGCTCCAACAACTCTTGCAATTGGACTTTCAACTCAGCCATCTCTGTTGGCACGACGCGATATGGTGAGCGGGCCACAGGTTTAGCACCTGGCACCAACTCAATAGAGAAGTCAATCTCCCGCTAGGGTGGTAACCCAGGAAGATCTTTAGGAAACACATCGACAAACTCTGACACAACCAGAACTTCACCGACACTGGCCTTTGGCTCAACAGCCTGAATTAGCGTGAAGAATAACTCCGCGCCCTTCCGAATAGCATTGACGACTTGGAGCGCAGACAACAAAGTCCCGCCAACTCCTCGCATACCAGCGAACTTCGTCACAAATCCGGTATTCTGGCCCAGTGTGATCTCCTTGGAGTTGCAATCAATACAGGCACGCAGCTCCGAAAGCCAGTCCATACCAAAGATCACATCAAACTCCGATAACGGTAGCACAGCTGCACTCAAACCGAAATCCTGACTTCCTATTTGAACATCCACATCGCAAGCCCTAACCGCAAGCATCACACAGCCATTCGGCAATAGCACCCTTGTACTATCAACCGTCACAGGACTCGGCACCCCAATTCGAGATACGAAGTCCTCAGACAGAAAAGAATGCGAAGCACCCGTATCAAACAGGGCTCTCGCGAGATTATTCCGAATCAGGACAAAGCCTGCAGTACACACACATCCCTCTAATACCCACAGGTCGGAGGATCGAAACCTCCCTCTGATACCAAAATGTAACGACCCCATCCGTTACATGACGTATAGTAGAAGGTCCGGCCGGGCCCCACACTATATGCCACAAACAGACGGTGAGGTCACAGGATATTACCAAACCATACACGCATCCTAACTCAGAGCATGCTAGCGGAAGCTTTAAGTTGTAATTTGAACTCTAACTAGGAATGTCCAATATATAAACCACAGTTATATATATAGCCACGGAATGTACAACAAAGGTTTGGCCTTAAGTCCTTACAGTTCCTCTTTCCATACAATATAGATTACAAACATCGGCGTGCAGGCCGGCCATACATGAGGAAAAGCAAAACAAACAAAACCCTTTTCGCAGCCTTCAAGGGCTAGCCGCAGCAGCAGCAACAATAGCAGTAGGGCTCCAGCCCTTCATTTCCACTTGGCTCTCCAGCACCTGCATAGGGACAATCCATCCAAACGGTGGCAAACATGGCAACGGTCAGCATTCAGCTGACCCAATTATAACAATCCTACCCCTTTCTCGGGGCAGTAGCATTCTTTCCCTGCACAGCATGGTATCAACAATAGCAAATATGTGCGCGCAGGCACACTCAAGCCATCACAACCGTCGGCCACACGGCCCGACAGTCCGTGCACTCAGGGCACATTCTTGGTGCACCGGAAAACCAGGGTCAACACCACCGTCTACACGGTATTTGAGCATTCTAGTCTTTTCGGCGCGCGGGTCTAAGACTCTCATTAGGCGCTCCAACAAAACCCATAACCAGGCTTCCAAGTCGAACGGACCTAACGCAGGTACGGATCAGCCACCCCCCGTTGCTCAAGTCGCCGTGCCACCTCGAATACGGAAGTATCCATGGCAATTTATAGGCGCGGGTCGATTTCACCTTTCCTGTTCGGCAATCTGCCTTTTCATCGAGTTGCAGCCCAACGGCTCAACCGCACACAAAGTGGCAATGCACGGCCACAAGAGTTGCATCCAACCCTCTTCATTTCCTGGACTTCATCCAGTACTTCCTGCTGCACCAAGCAACAGGTAGGCACAAGGCAACAAAAGCCATAATCACGGAGTCTTCTCCGATATGCAAACAAGCATCACCAATCCAGACCAACATGTCCAGATGGGCTTCACACAACATGCCTAGATCCGTACTCCAATTCCAAACTCTAACAAGGGGGACTTCACATATCTACCCCAAGGGACACCACAACCCACCGCACACTCGCGGGGAAGGGTTTTCCCTATGCAATGCAGAAAAGAAGGACTTCACATGTCCAAGAAGGGAGATCGTTACCCTTGACGATCTCTTGGGAGCCATCGAAAACTAGCCGGTGAGAAAGAACCGCAGCAGCTTTGCCTTCACAATGCTGGCCTCGGATCACGAATCGGACCACGGGAGCTCCGCCGGTGGCTTGATCTCCTCCTCCTTCTTCTTCCTCCTCTCTCTTTCTCTCTTCCTTAGCTAAGTGAAGAATGACTCAAGCTTCTGCTGACTTAAACCAGCCAGGAATCATCTGAGCCTTTGGATCCAAAGAGAGAAAATGAACGGCCACGATTTTCCCAAAATCACACTTTTTTGGCTGGCACGGCCTATGACATGCCCGTATCACAGGCCGTGTACCCTTAAGCGGCACACGCGGTATTCGTACCGACTGAACTTTACCAGAACACGGGCATCGACACGCCCGTGTCGAACCTGACACGCCCGTGTCAGTCATGAGACACGCCCGTGTCACCCCTGCCTCATCGAGCTCCAAACTCAACCAGCAGTACACGGGTAGGCACACGGCATCAGACACGCCTGTGTCAACTCTGACACGGCCGTGTTCAAGGCTTGGTTCCAGGCCATGTAATCTTCTGACTCAATCCGCCTATTATTTGCGTGACACGCCCTGGGACACGCCCGTGTCCCAGGCCGTGTACACCCGACACGCCCTGGGACACGCCCGTGTCCCAGGCCGTGTAAACCAACCTGTACCTCAAATCCATTTTTGAGATTTTTGGGGTGTCTATAATTATGCAAACTTCGAGGGGTTGTCCCGGTAAATAACCCTATATATATGTTCGGTCTTCCTCTTTCGAATTCGTGGTCGAATTCTTTTATGGGGTGGCGAGCGCGTGTTTATGCGCCCTGCTATAACGCTAATGAACTCTGGAATGTCCATTAAGGAATGTACAAAATCTTGTTTGAGGAATCTGCGCGTTCCTTTTCTGTTGTTTTGCTTGCATACGATCGCTAATGTGTGTCTTGTCCACCTATAGGTGACGCGTAGTGGTGCTGGGCGGTCTGAGCCCCAGCGCTCTGATGAGAGTGCGTCACCAGCTGAGGTGCCAACCCCTCCTCCATCTGCGGAAACTGTTCGTTTAGTTGCTGAGGCTCTCTTTGCCATGATTCAGCCGACCGGGCAAGCGCAGCCGGTAGAAGTGCCAGTTCGTGTTGATGTAAGACCCGAGCTGGTTGAGGCAGTCAATCCACGAGCAGCTGACCGACAGTTGAAGCAATTCATGAGCTTCAGTCCGCCTACGTTTATGGGAATGGGATCCCCAACGCAGGCAGAGGATTGGTTATCGCGTGTCAAGCGGATAATGACAGCGATCAGGGCGGAGGAAACTCTAAAGGTCACCTTAGCCACCTTCATGCTCGAAGGAGAGGCGCGGTTGTGGTGGGACGAGGTTGAGGAACACCATTTGGCGGGCAGGCAATTAACATAAGTATCGATTGAGGAGTTCTCTCGAATATTTCTGGCGAAGCATGTCCCAGCGGCGCAACGCATTGCCATGGAAAATGAGTTCCAACGGTTAAAGCAAGGAGAAGATAGCGTGGATACCTACCTGCATGAGTTTACCAGGTTGGGACGCTATGCGGGAACAATCTTTACAGATGACCAAAGGAAAACAAATAGGTTCTATGAAGGATTGCGGGATGAGTTGAGGTTCCTGCTTTCGAGTTCAGTGAACCAAGGGTTTCAGGCGTTGGTTGATACTGCGTGTGCGTTGGAGAAGGACATGAGGCGGGTGCAAGGGAACAAGGGCTTGGTTGTGTCAAAGCCAGAGGTTCAAGCACCTCGCCCTAGCAAATCGTTCTACCAGAAGAAAGGGGGCAAGAGGTCCAAGCCGTCTGGGCAAGTGTCTACGACCGTTGTGTCGGGGGCGACATCAAGGACGGATTCTCGTACATGCTATAACTGTGGCCGGGTGGGGCATATAACCCGTGACTGTAGGGTTGTTCAGCCCAAAGGGGAAAAGAAGACGGGTGCGTCTTATGCTGAGAAGGGCAAAGCGGTGGTTGATTCCTCTGCGTCCCAGGCACAGCCCCGAATCTATCACCTTGGCCAGCAGGAGGCGATTAAGCAAAGTGACGTCGTCACAGGTACGAGTGAATATAGATTACTTGCTTAAGTGTTATTGCTTGTGGTTATGTATCAGCTCAATTGGTGATGAAGGTTGAAAGAACTCCATAGTTAAGCGTGCTTGGGCGAGAGTAGTACTGGGATGGGTGACCTCCTGGGAAGTCCCCGTACAGCCCAACTTAACTGTCGAGTTCGCTCATCAAAGGGAGGCTGTGGCCACCAACAACCCGCCTGTGGAGGGAGAGGGGTTGGGGTGCTTGGGCTGCAGCCCGGTAGCGACGCCTAGAGCGGAGCCGTGGCACTGCCACGTTGGATCGGCTAGGGTCGTTACAATAAAAAGTGCACTTTTATTGTAACGACCCTGGCACATACGTAACAGCGTTACGGCTCCGCTCTCCAGGCATCGCTACCGGGCTGCAGCCTAAGCACCACAACCCCTCTCCAGCCCACTGGCGGGTTGTTGGTGGCCACAGCCTCCCTTTGATGAGGTAAACTCGATAGTCAAGCGCGCACCACGGGGACTTCCCAGGAGGTGACCCATCCCAGTACTACTCTCGCCCAAACACGCTTAACTATGGAGTTCTTTCAACCTTCATCACCAATTGAGCTGCAGCTCAATTGGTGATGAAGGTTGAAAGAACTCCATAGTTAAGCGTGCTTGGGCGAGAGTAGTACTGGGATGGGTGACCTCCTGGGAAGTCCCCGTGGTGCGCGCTTGACTATCGAGTTTACCTCATCAAAGGGAGGCTGTGGCCACCAACAACCTGCCAGTGGGCTGGAGAGGGGTTGGGGTGCTTGGGCTGCAGCCCGGTAGCGATGCCTGGAGAGCGGAGCCGTAACGCTGTTACGTACGCGCCAGGGTCGTTACACTACTTCCCCGGGGGTGCACATCATGTGAGCAGAGGAGAAGCACAGGCACGCCACGGAGCAGGTCGACATGTCCTTGCGGGAATTATCGGTAGTTCGCGAGTACTTCTACCCTCGCGTGCCACCCCGATCCGGGACACGAGTGCGGGGCAGGTGGAAATGGATCCAGTACTAAGACACCCGCCCCTTCCTCGCTATCGACCGCTAAGCATGGTTCACACCTGTATTATTGAAAAGCTCGCATGATAGGGCCACAAAGTTTTACTCTATTTTTTTCGGGACGTTGAACTCTTGTTTGTAATTATTTGAGATTTCTTACCCGCTAATAGGCTTATGTTCGCTACATATTATTTCCATAACTTCACGGCTTAGTTTTTTTTGGGCGAGTGCGGACGAGATGCTCTTGCTCGCCAACCCCTTCCTTAGGCGGGTGCGAGACTGTTGAACAAGCTCGCCCAGCTCGCTTGCCTAGTCTTGGCGGGAGCGAGCCGGGCATCCGCTGAACGCGAGTCAGAGAGACTTGCCTACTTATTTTGGCAGGCGCGAGTCGCGGCTTGCCCGCCTCTTGGGCAGACGTAAGTGAGCACAGCTCGCTGCCAAAAAACTTTTGTAGCGCAGTAGCGAGCTGGTAGGAACCTGCGGTGGGCCCGGAAGTCGAAACGTCAGGGCAAGTTTTTGCTATCCGCATATTTCCCGTCGACGGGAAATTTTCCCATCTTTCTCTTCCTATAAATAGGCCCTGCCTCCCTTCTTACCTACCACATTTAAGACTTCCGTTCCTTCTCCACTTCCGTCGACTCCCATCTTGCCCGCTCTTTGCGAGAACTACAATGTCCCACTCGGCGATCTGACTGCGAGATGAGTGGTGGCGGCGGTGATGCTGACGGGCGAAGCAAGTGCGCCTGGACATTCTCCGAACACTCTTTCTCCTATGTCGCCGTTGCCGAAAGCGAGTTTCTTGATGCAATCAACGACTTCATTCTTTCGGGCTTTGTGGCGAGGCGACCCGGGGAAGGGGAGAAAATCAATGACCCCTCGGGAGAGGAATAAAGGATGTGGTGTTTTGAAAGTTGCTTTGTTCTTCTTATTTACTAAGAATTCATGATCTAAAATGTTGTTACATTTTGTTCCTTGATTGCATGACACACTTCATGTAAGGTTCAAGAAGATGCTCTTGGTCTTGGACAATAGAACCGTGAGTTTTATTATGTCGTGTAATCTTATGTTTATCCTCACAATCGTGGTAATGAAAGAGGAACATTGATTACCGGGTTAAGATTGTCACATTTGTTATAGTACATTACAGTTCTATAAATATTGATAAATGATTATCGTTTAATCATATGAGTGTGTATGTGTGTGTTTTCATACATATTGAGGTTGACCTATTTTCATGTTGTAATATTATATGGAATGTGTTAAGTGTCATTATTATTTACAACGTGTCTAGTGAATTGAAGATGTGTAGATTTAGTGCGTCGATGTGTACAATGTGATTATAGTTGAAGGCCATCTTTTGATGGTAATATATATTATGATTCGTTGTTCACACTTATGCGTAAGAAATTTGCATATCAAAATATCGTTTGTCCCCAAACAGTTTGGGTAGTTATATTGTCGGGCCCCTTGGTAAAACGAGATTGTAATGCATGCAATATAACTGAAACAGTTATAAGTGCAACTCACTTAAGAGACCAAGACTGACAAATATAGTGCAAAAATGACACATACATAGTTTGCACTATATTTATAATATCATGTTACAAAGGTAGACACAGGTCATAACGTTCAATTACCTTCACTACCATGTTGCTATGGCGACTGTAATGCCTTGATAAAGCCCCTTATAGTCCATAATATAAATTGTTATATTATTACTTTGATGACATGGTTCCTCTCTAAGGTCACACCAAATGAACGGAAACAGTCTCAGTTCACCATATTAAGTGCGATTAGAAAATATGGTGACGCGCCATGCTTAGACCCAAATGATTTGTCAAAATTGCGCGACTGTCAAGCGACATGATAAATTGTCCTATCATGATTTTGATTGTAGAGAGACATAATTTTTGTAGCATAAATCACTTATGTTACCTAATCGAATAGAGGTTTATTCATTAGTAAATTGAAGGGTTGATCTTCTCTCAAGATCAAAAGCCCTAATTGAAGGAGTATAAAAAGGAGATGTTTTAGAGTCAAGAGGATGCCAAGGGGTTTTTTTGTGTGGTTCGGCCTCTCCCATTGAAGTGTGATCTGCACTTCCAGCGTGAGCTTGGCGATGACATCCAAACCCCTGTGTCTCTCATTCTGTGGTTGTGCGACAGGATCAAGGCTTCGACGCTCTAATCATCCCGCTGCTGTGCGATGTGTGTCGGGTTCCGGCATGACCTGTACCGCGCGGGTTAGTCGACTCTAGGGCTTCGGTGCCAGAACTTCTCGAGTGTAACACATTCAGACATCTCCTCTCCTCCTCTTCTCGGCTTGGGATCTGTGCTTTGTCTCCTGTTCTGGCGATAAGGTGTGTCTCCGCACTTGCAGTCTCCAATGGCTATAAGGAGTAAGTCTGAGCATGTCCATCTTCCTCCTATCAAAGGACAAGGGTTGCTATTCGAGTTCAAGATGAACCAAGAGGTGCTGCTATCGGCCTTGTGGCTATTGCGTATTCATCACCATCTACACTACGGTGTTCTACTCTCCACCTAGAGATCTTATTCTCTAGAGGTAAAATTTCTAACCCTTTTGTGATGGTTAGATGTGATGAGTTAGGGTTTTATTCGCTTTGCCTTGTTTGGTCATTGTCATCGGATGTCCGATCTCTTTGTGTTATTGGTTATTGTGAATATATTTTTTTTAAATTCACCCTACCATTACACTAGAAAATCCTACAGTGGTATCAGAGACAGGTTGGATATCTCATGACAATTTGGCTCTCTTTTGTGCCTAATGGTTTTGATTAGCCATGTACCAACCCTTGATTCAAGATTTTGTAATATGTTCTAGTATGGATCATGAGAAGATTATTTTTTTTGGATTTAAAATGATCTTGGTGAATCATGATGGGTTGTGTACATTGTCTTTTCGACATTAGGGTTCTGGCAAGCGTAGTTGTTGCCTTCTTGGCTCTTCTTATTTATTTATTCTTTGGAATGTAATTTTTTTGGAATGCATGTAATATTTAGAATGTCGTGAGTTAGGTTAATTTTGTTATTCCTCCATTCTCTAGAGGAATGCGAAGAGAAAGATTTAAGATTGTTTTTCCATCTAATTTTATCCACTTAAGCTAGTGATATTGGATGATCATGAGTGTGATTCCAATCACTAGACATGGTGGAACGTGTGTAAGCTTGGTATTAGGCCACAAGAGATTAAATCTTGTGTGAGGCCCAGTTTGTTTTTTTGTGTGGAAATACCGCATTCACACTAGTTGCCCAATAAAATGAATTTTCTTAAACAAGACTTTCAAGATCTAGGCTTGAATCTTTTAGGAAAAGGTTTTACTTATTATTTCATTTTTTTTAAAACATGCAATAATATTGTTCAAGAGTCATAAGGGTTAAGCATCGCTTAAAAGGTTATGATTGGTGCTTTGTACTAACCTGGACAAACAAATGGATGAGTCCACTTGTTTGGAAAGGATCTTGTGTGTGTTTTATTATTATTATTTTGATATAGCATAACATATTTTATTAGTTATGAACTCTAAATAAATGTTTATTCTCTCTCAATTTTTAGAATCATGTCTACTCTACCAAATTTTCTGCGCTCCATGATTGATAATAGTTCTCTTGCTAATGACGGTTCAAACTATTCTGATTGGATCCTCAAGTTGAATATTGTGTTGCGTTTGGAAAATCTCCAACAAATTCTGGATGGCCATTGCCCAAAAGAGAAGGAGAAAGGCAAACCAACCGATGTTGAAAAGGAGGAACAAAAGAAATTGAATGAACAACAGTGTGTTGTACAGACACTGATCTTGGCCAGTATTGGCAATCTGTTGCAAAGGAAATTTCTTGATACTCCCGCTAAGGAAATAATAGCACAATTAGAAAAGATGTTCACCGATAGTGCTCGAAAAGAGCGCTATAAGACCACCATAGCACTCACAAGGTGCAAGATGATGGAGGGTGAATCTGTCTCGGTGCACTTCCTTAAAGTGCATGGCTATCTGGAGAAATTAGAGAAACTGAAATCTCAAATTCCTGATGACATTGCTGAGGATATCATACTGGGGTCACTTCCTTACTCTTATAAGGATTTCATAATGCATTATCATATGCGTGAAAGGAAGATGACCATGAATGAGCTCCATAATGCCCTCAAAACAGCTGAGGCAGACATGGGCAAGACAAATGTGAATTCTATCTTAGCCATTGTGTCAAGTAGCAAGAAGCCCTTTAAGAATAAAGGCAACGTCGCAAACAAGACTACAAGTAGAAAGTCCTCATTCAAAGGAAATAAGGGAGGAGCTCATGTGAGCACCTCCAAGGGAAGCAAAGTTAAGAACTCTCCAACTGATGTCACTGAATGCTTCCATTGTCATGAGAAAGGACACTACAAGATGAATTGCCCCAAGTATAAGCGTGTCTTGGATGAAGGCAAGATTGAACGCAAGCGACCCAAAGGTATATTTGTTATTGAATTAAATTTAAACCTGACCACTACTATCTTCGATTGGGTAATGGATATCGGATCATGTGCTCACTTAGTTTCTAATGTGCAGTCACTAAGGGATAAGAGAACGCTCTCCAAAGGAGAGGTTGTGCTGAGGGTTGGAAATGGTGCAAGAATCTCTGCAATTATCGTTGGCACCCTTGACCTTCATTTATCTAGTGGTTTATGTTTTATTTTGAAAAATGTTTATCATGTCCCTTATGTTTTAAGAAATATTATTTCTGTGTCATGTTTGGATGCAGAAGGTTTTTGTTTTGTGATAAACAATTCACAAATGAATATTAAGAAGGATGGTTTATTTTATGCAAATGTTTTCATTTCAAATGGTTTGTATTTGCGTAATATAGCTGAAGATAAACATGTTATGAATATCAATAACAAAAGACTCAAAATATCTAATATAAATGAGACACTCTTATGACACCATCGCCTTGGTCATATTAACGAAAAATGCATAAGGAAATTGCATCACGCTAATATTTTGGATTCATTTGATTTTGATGCAATTGGGACATGCAAATTGTGCTTAGCTAGAAAGATGACCAAGACACCTTTCAGCAAGAAAGGTGCAAGAGCGAACAACTTATTAGAATTGATACACTCCGATGTATGTGGTCCAATGAGTACTAGTTCAAGAGATGATTATAGGTAATTCATAACCTTCACAGATGATCATAGTCGTTACAGCTATGTTTATCTCATGAAGCATAAATGTGAATCCCTTGAGAAATTCAAGGAATACAAAAATGAAGTAAAGAACCAGCTTGACAAGAGAATTAAAATTTTGAGAACTGATCGTGGGGGGTGAGTATATAAGCAATATGTTTGCTACTTACCTAAAGGAGTGTGGTATTGTACCATAACTTACTCCACCTGGCACACCTCAGTGAAATGGTGTCTTTGAGAGGAGAAACCGAACCCTGCTAGACATGGTTTGTTCCATGATTTGTCAGACCAATTTACCTTTATATTTTTGGGGTCATGCGCTTCTTTTTGTGATTCTCACTTTAAACATTATTCTAACAAAGTCTGTTAATAAAACTCTGTATGATATATGGTTCGAAAAGCTGCCCATTTTATCCTTTCTTAAAATTTTGGGTTGCGAGGCATATGTAAAACGTATGCAATCGACAAAATTAAAACCCAAAGCAGATAAATGTTTCTTCATAGGATACCCAAGAGAAACGAAAGGGTATAGCTTTTGGCACAAGTCAACAAATACAATATTCGTTAAGAAGGGTGCTACATTCTTAGAGAAAGAGTTCCTTGAAAGTATCAAGGGATGTGAACGTAGGATAACACTTGAAGAAACTCAAGAGGACCTACCAAGTTGTGATCATGAGATGAATTTTGACATTCAAGATGATCACGAGATATCACATATAGTTCCTTTGCTCAGTGGGAGTGTGGGCCATCCACCTCCACAAATTCATGTTGAGGAGGTTCGTTCTATGCCACCAAGTCATTACATGACTCATGTAAGCATGAATTAATTCCACACGAGGTTGTGGAAGAAATTCGAGAGCCTCAAGGTGAGTCGAGTGAGAAAACATAACTCAGAAGGTCTACTAGGGTGAAGAGAAAACCCGACCTTTATATGGGTCTTCATGAAGTCTTTGTGATTGACACAGAAGACCCCTTGACCTATGAAGAAGCATTATGAAGGATAGATTTTGATGCCTGGCAAGAAGCCATGAGACCAGAAATGCAATCCATGTATGACAATCAAGTATGGGACTTGGTTGACCTTCCTGTTGGAAAGAAACCCATTTCCAACAAATGGATTTTCAAGAGGAAAATGGACATGAATGGCAACATGACAACTTACAAGACTAGACTTGTGGCAAAAGGTTTAAATCAAGTTCAAGGAATTGACTACGATGAAACTTTTTCACCAGTTGTAATGTTCAAAATAATTCGAATCATGTTGGCTATTGTAGCTTTCTATGATTATGAAATATGACAATTGGACATCAAAACCGCTTTCCTGAATGGAAAACTAGTTGATGAGGTATACATGATGCAACCTCAAGGTTTTGAAGATTGGAAAAATATCGAGAAAGTATGTAGAATTCTGAGGGCCATTTATGGCTTGAAGCAAGCATCAAGGAGTTGGAACAAACGCTTTGACAAAGAGATTAAAACTCTCGGTTTTATTCAAAGCAAGGAAGAACCTTGTGTATACAAAAAGGTTAGTGTGAGTTACATCATATTTTTAGTTTTGTATGTTGATGATATATTATTAATGGGAAATAATTTACCTTTAATGAAACTAATAAGAGACTCATTGAAAACCATTTTTTCAATGAAGGACATGAGACAAGCCCAATATATCTTAGGAATTAAGATATACAGGGATAGGTCGCGAAGACTCATTGTCCCGAGTCAAAGTATTTACATTAACAAATCTTAGAAAGGTTTCATAAGGAAAACTCTAAGAAAGGAAATGTGCCAATGAAGACGTCTTTACATCTTGGCAAGTCACATTGCGCCTCTACACATAAAGACATTGAATGCATGAAAATGTGCCCTATGCATCCGCTATAGGTTCGATCATGTATCTCATGACCTGTACAAGACCGGATGTTGCATATGCTCTGAGCATAACGAGCTGACATCAACCTTTGCCAGGTCCTAATCATTGGACCGCTGTCAAAAATATTCTTAGGTATCTGAGAAGGACCAAGAATAAGTTTCTTGTTTTTTGTGGGCATAAGGAGCTAGCTGTAGAAGGCTACACGGATGCTAGTTTCATGACAGATTCTGATGATAGGAGATCTCAATTTAGGTTTGTTTTCCTTCTGAATGGTGGGGCTGTGAGTTGGCGCAGTTGGAAAAAATCAACGACCGTTGACTCAACCACCGCAGCAGAAGCCATGGCAGCTGCAGAAGCCAGCAAAAGAGGGAGTATGGATAAAGAAGTTCCTAGAGGAACTTGGAGTTGTTCCGTCAAGTGAAGGCCCCTTGAATTTGTTTTGCGATAATAGTGCCTCCATTTCTCAAATCAAGGAGCCAAAGTCACATTATAAGACAAAATACATGGATAGAAAGTATTTTGTAACGCGTGACTTCATTGAGGAAGGAAAAAATTGCACTTTTATGGATAAACACAAACGGCAACACGGTTGATCACTTCACAAAACCTCTATCTCAAGCCAAGGGCGAAATTCATTTCGAATCCATAGGGTTACGTGACCATGGAGAGTGGCTTGATGTGTGATATAATAAGTCTCCCCTTCCTTTTGTAATTTTTCTTTTAAACTAAGAAACTTTGAAAATAAGTGGGAGATTGAAGGATGTGGTGTTTTGAAAGTTGCATTTTGTTCTTCTTGTTTACTAAGAATTCATGATCTAAAATGTTGTTATATTTTATTCCTTGATTGCATGACACACCTCATGTAAGGTTCAAGAAGATGCTCTTGGTCTTGCACAATAGAACCGTGAGTTTTATTATGTCGTGTAATCTTATGTTTTTCCTCACAATCGTGGTAATCAAAGAGGAATATTGATTACTGGGTTAAGATTGTCATATTGGTTAAAGCACATTGGAGTTCTATAAATGTTGATAAATGATTATCGTTTAATCATATGAGTGTGTATGCGTGTGTTTTCATACATATTGAGGTTGACATATTTTCATGTTGTAACATTATATGGAATGTGTTAAGTGTTATTAATGTTTACAACGTGTCTAGTGAATTGAAGATGTGTAGATTTAGTGTGTCGATGTGTACAATGTGATTATAGTTGAAGGCCATCTTTTGATGGTAATATATATTGTGATTCGTTGTTCACACTTACGCGTAAGAAATTTGCATATAAAAATATCGTTTGTCCCCAAACAGTTTGGGTAGTGATATTGTCGGGCCCCTTAGTAAAGCGAGATTGTAATGTATGCAATATAACTGAAGCAGTTATAAGTACAACTCACTTAAGAGACCGAGAATGACAAATATAGTGCAAAAATGAAACGTACATAGTTTGCACTATATTTATAATATTATGTGACAAAGGTAGACACAGGTCATAAAGTTCAATTACCTTCACTACCATGTTGCTATGGCGACTGTAATGCCATCATAAAGCCCCTTATAGTCCATAATATAAATTGTTACATTATTACTGTGATGACATGGTTCCTCTGTAAGGTCATACCAAATGAACGGGAACAGTCTCAGTTCACCATATTAAGTGCGATTAGAAAATATGGTGATGCGCCATGCTTAGACCCAAATGATTTGTCAAAATTGTGCGACTGTCAAGTGACATGATAAATTGTCCTATCATGATTTTGATAGTAGAGAGACATAATTTTATTAGCACAAATCACTTATGTTACCTAATCGAATTGAGGTTTATTCATTATTAAATTGAAGGGTTGATCACCTCTCAAGATCAAAAGCCCTAATTGAAGGAGTATAAAAAGGAGATGTTTTAGAGTCAAGTGGATGCCAAGGGGTTTTTTTGTGTGGTTTGGCCTCTCCCATTGAAGTGCGATCTGGACTTCCGGCGTAAGCTTGGCGATGACATCGAAACCCCGGTGTCTCTTATTCTGTGGTTGTGCGACGGGAGCAAGGCTTTGACACTCTAATCATCCTGCTACATTGTGACGTGTTTCGGGTTCCGGCGTGAGATGTGCAGCGTGAGTTAGTCGACTCTAGGGCTTCGGCGCTGGAAATTCTCGGGTGCAACGCATTTATCCATCTCCTCTCCTCCTCTTCTCGGCTATGGATCTGTTCTTCGTATCCTGTTCCGACGACCAGGTGTGGCTCCACCACTTGCGGTCTCTGCCACTTGCGGTCTCCGCCACTTGCTGTCTCCGACAGCTATAAGGAATAAGTCTGAGCGTGTTCCCTCTTCCTCCTATCAAAGGACAAGGGCTGATATTCAGGTTCAAGGTGAACCAAGAGGTGCTGTTGCCAGCCTTGTGGCTATTGCGAATTCGTCACCATCTACACTACAGTGCTCTACTCTCCAATTAAAGATCTTGTTCTCTAGAGGTACAATTTCTAACCATTTTGTGATGGTTAGATGTGATGAGTTAGGGTTTTATTCGCTTCACCTTGTTTGGTCGTTGTCATCGGATGTTCGATCTCTTTGTGTTATTTGTTATTGTGAATATTTTTTTTTTAAATTCACCCTACCATTACACTAGAAAATCGAATAAGGAACTCTCCATCCCCATAGCGCACTTCGATGTGGGCCTCTGGCTTCCCCTATGGCCCGACATCTTCCAAATACTTAAGTACTTCGGGGTCATCCTCGGCTAGATGACCGCCAACTCTATTACTGTCGTGGTCGGGTTCACCTACTTCCTGTGGGAAGAGCAGATCGAGTTCAACCTTGCAGTCTTCCGCAAGCTATTCTCCTTCCGGGCAAACAAGGATGGAACCTCCTACTTCTCCAGCAATCGCGTCAAAGTGCGGGAGATAGTGAATAAGAGCCATAACTGGTTGAAGAAATTTGTCTTTGTCAAGGGAGACTTCGGTAACATCCCCTTCTCGCTGATCCTGCTTAGCGAGCAGAGATACCGCCCCTAGCCTTGGGGGCCATGAAGTCGAGTTGTGCGCGTTCTTCTAAGGGAAGAACTTTGAAGTCGCTTTCCTCCGCAGGAACTTGGTTAGCCTCGCCCCCGTCCCGCCCGGGGGAGGTAAGCTACTCGCACTTTTTTCTTTATACTTAGTTCGTTATTTTTCTTTGCCTTTACTTAACTTATGCGGGTGAGTGAGACATTCCCCTGTACCCTCCTTATGAGAGTGCGCAAGCTTCTTCTGGTGAGCTCTCCTGTGCTGAGGTGATGGCTGCCGCGCAATGCGAGACCCAATCCCCTACTACCCAGAAGAGGGCCACCCGCGAACAGCCTCTGTCGCCGCCCAAGAAGCCGAAGGCCAGGGGCGGCGCACCTCTCGCAGCTCGGGAGAAAGGCAAGGCTCCGACGGACTAACATAATGAGGAGCCTTCCAAGCCAAGCGCTTCAAACAGCGGCCTTCCTGGCGAGGAGGCCTACACCTCTAGCTCGCGAGGATAGGGGCCCGAGGTTAGGCCGATGTCGAGAGGGCACCACAACTTCAGCCTCGGCGAGCGACCTTTGGACGAGCTCGGTGTTCCCCTCCTTCAGTGAGACAAGGAGGCGAACCGGGCCTCAATCTCCACCCTGCTTTCGAGTTGGTTAGAGAAGGAAACCATCAGCGGGGAGGCTTACAACTTCTCGCCCCGCCTCTATGCGCTGGAAGATGCCGCTATCTATGATAAGGAGGCCACACGAGTTCTTGTTCATGAGAGAACGTAGGCCCAGGTCCGTAGGCTGGAGCTGGCCCACATGGTGGGCAGGCGGTGCACGCAGCTGGAGAGGAATACCCCGTCACTCCAAAAACTTGCTGATGAAAAAGAAAGGAGCTCGCCATCTCACCCAGGAGGAAGCAGAGCACCAGAAGAAACTGGAGGACGTAGACGACGCTGTCCTCACCGTATACCTGGGGGGTGGTAAGTCCCATGACTCACACTAATAGCTTTAAGATTGCTTTCCCTTTCCTCAAGATCTTTTTACCTCTTCTCGTAGGATGCGGCGACGGAAAAGTGCCTAGGTTTCTAGATCGCCACTCTCAAGAAAGAGAAGGAGGTGTTACAAGCGCGAGTGTGGGAACTGGAAGCCGCAGCAGTAACTCCGCTGCCCTCCAGCAGCAGCTGCCAACTCGCGCATTACACCGAATACGAGTTGGAGGAGATGATGCAGAAGAATGAAGCCAAGGCCGCGAAGTACACTCTCCAGACTCTACAGCAAGCAGGTCTCGTCACGAGCGAAGGCGCGGGGAGCTCGGCGAGTGAGGTGGTACCGGAACTATTCCTTCCGGTACCGAAGCCGGGAGACAAGTCCTACCAACCCCTTTAGGAGGGCTTACCGCCCGAGAGCTCGCCTCGCTGAACCCCCCGTGTCGAGCTTCTTTTGTATTTTATGTTATGTTTCAATGTAAAAGCGGCTGACTCTCCAACTTGTAACTTTTCTTTGATCAATGACATATATAAGCTTTATTCTGATATGATGCCGTCTTTATCTCTTCCTTTTCTACTTCGTACTCGTGATCTGGCTCGACTCTCCCGCTCGCTGCCTCTGGGCCCGTGTCCCTTTAGCGAGATCGCGCATTCTATAAGGGCTGCTTAGGATGCATAGATATCTTAAGTAACCGACCCGCGAATGGCGACTCGTCTCCTCTGTCCAGATATTCTCTATGATACTCACGGGGTAAAGGGGCGAGCTGGCTCGACTCGCACCCGAGCCGCTCGGCTTCGCGCAAACTGGGCCCCATGAAGTTGCGGTGTGGCCTAAGTTCTTGCAACCTTAGTCGCTTTGCGGATGATGGGCAGTTTAGTTGGGGACATTTAATTCTCTTTTGTTAGTTGTTAGGAGCCTGACGATGTGAGATGAGCACCAATTTATCTTTCGCTTCGGCCGAGCATTGAGTCCCGAGAGCTCGCCTCGCTGAACCATAATCTCAGATCGCCGACCCTCCAGGGTCTCGGCTCTCCCTTCCCGGCCAGCTTGGGGATTGCCGGGCTTAACTCCTTGTTATCTTCGTGATCTGTCTCCGAAGTTTGAATGTCTGGGTCCTGGCTTTAGATATCGCCACGTCCACCGAGAATCCCAGCTATCAGCTAGGTGGAAGTCTGATGGAGGAAGCATATCGGGACTCATCCCTAGGGTCATAACGACATCCAATGGGGATCCCAACCCTTCAAGCTTGGTGGAAGCCTGACCGTGGGAGCATCCAGGACCTAACCCCAGAGCGAGAGTACCTGCCTTTGGACAACCTCCGGGTGCTACCACCGGCCCAATCAGTTAGGTGAGAGCCTGATGACGGGCGTTGAGCATCAATCGGACTCAGTCCTAGGGTCATAACGACATCCAACGGGGATCCCAGCCTTGCCAGCTAGGGGGAAGCCTGACACTGGGAGCATCCCGTGACCTAACCCGAGAGCGAGAATACATGTCTTTGGCCAACCTCTGGGCGCTACCACCGTCCCAATCAACTAGGTGAGAGTCTGATGGCGGGTGTTGAGCATCAACTAGACTCAGCTCCGGGGTCATAACGATGTCCAATGGGGATCCCGACCCTTGCAGCTAGGTGGAATCCTAATAGCGGGAGCATCCCAGGACCTATCCCCAAAGCGAGAATACTTTCCTTTGACCAACATCCGGGCGCTACCACCGCCCAATCAACTAGGTGAGATCCTGACGGCGGGTTTTGAGCATCAACCGGACTCAGCCCCAGGGTCATAATGACGTCCAACGGGGATCCCGACCCTGCCAGTTAGGTGGAAGGCTGACAGCGGGAGCATCCCGTGACCTAATTAACTCCAGAGCGAGAATACTTGCCTTTGGCGAACCTCAGGGTGCTACCACCAGCCCAATCAGCAAGGTGAGAGCCTGGCGGTGGGTGTTGAGCATCAACCGGACTAAGCCCCAGGGTCATAACGACGTCCAACGGGGATCTCGGTACTACCAGCTAGGTGGAAGCCTAACAACGGGAGCATCCCGGGACCTAACCCATGAGTGAGAATAATTTCCTTTGTCTAACCTCCGGGCGCTACCACCGGCCCAATCAACTAGGTGAGAGCCTTACGGAGGGTGTTGAGCATCAACCGGGCTCAGCCCTCTATGGTCATAACGACATCCAATGGGGATCACGACCCTACCAGCTAAGTGGACGCTTGACAGCGGGAGCATCCCGAGACCTAATGCTAGAGCGAGAATACTTGCCTTTGGTCAACCTCCGGGCGCTACCACCATCCCAATCAGCAAGGTGAGAGCCTGACATCAGGTGTTAAGCATCAACTAGACTCAGCCCCAAGGTCATAACGACGTCCAACGGGGATCTCGGCCCTGTCAGCTAGGTGGAAGCCTTACAACGGGAGAATCTCGGGACGTAACCCCAGAGCGAGAAAATTTTCCTTTATCTAACCACCGGGAGCTACCACCGGCCCAATCAGTAAGGTGCGAGCTTGACGGCGGGTGTTGAGCATCAACCGAGCTCAGCCCTCCACGGTCATAACGATGTCCAACGGGGATCCCAACCTTGCCAGCTAGGTGGAAGCCTGATAGCGGGAGCATCCCGAGACCTACCCCAGAGCGAGAATACTTGCCTTTGGCAACCTCCGGGCCCTACCACCGGCCCAATCAGTTAGGTGAGAGCCTGACAACGGGTGTTGATCATCAACCTAGCTCAGCCCTCTAGGGTCATAATGATGTCACTCGAGGATCCCGGCCCTGACAGCTAGTTGGAAGCCTGGAAACGGGAGCATCTCAGGACCTAACTCCAGAGCGAGAATACTTTCCTTTGCTCTCCAACCCTGCCAGCTAGGCAGAAGCCTCGCAGCGGGAGCATTTTAGGGCCTAACTTCATAAATACTCATGATAAACTTGATCTGTAAAAACGTTGGAGCATCAAAAGATTTCATATTCATTGAGGGAACGGACGTACATATTTTTACGGATAGAAACGTTTCAAGTCATCACCACTCCAAGTGTGACTCAGGGTCTCTCCCTCCACATTTCGGAGACTGTATCCCCCTGACCTTAGAGCTTCCTGGACAAAATACGGTCCCTTCCAGTTAGGATGGAGCTTCCCCACTACCGCAGATCTCCCTACTACATCCACCTTCTTCAGGACCAAGTCCCCTTTCGCGAACTGCTTGGATTGTAAAAGTACTTTGCTATTATTCGCTTTAACTCTTCCTGGCGGATGGAAGAGAGATCACGCAACTCTTCAACCATGTCAAGAGAGAGTCGTAGCTCCTCCTCATTTTCAGCCTACCATTCTTCCCTTCCTGCCTCTGCCTCAACCACCCGTGGCGTCCGGACCTCGAACTCTATTGGAAGCACGACCTCGCACCCATGGGAGAGCTTGAAGGGGGTCTCCCCGTGTTTGTGTTAGGAGTGGTTCTAAGGGCCCAAAGAACTTAAGGAAGCTGCTCCACCCAGCTACCCTTCAAATTCTCCACCTTCTTCTTGAGGAGGTTGGCGATGATTTTGTTTGCCGCCTCCACCTGCCCGTTGCTCCTGGGATGGTGGACCGATGCGAACCTGAGGTTGATCCCGAACAATCCACAAAAATTGTTTAATTTGATGCTGGCAAACTGAGGCCCATTGTTCGTGACAATAGCCTGGGGCAAGCTGTGCTGACAGATGATCTCCCCCTAAACGAAGTTCCTGATTACCTGGGAGATCACCTTGGCTAGCGCCTTCACCTCCAACAATTTATAAAAATAATCTATCATCACCAGCAGGAACCTCCTCTGCTCGCTAGCCTGGGGGAAAGGCCCTACCAAATCCATTCCCCAAATGGCGAAGGGCCAGGGGGATGTGATACTCCTGAGCCGCTGAGCTGGTTGTAGATGGAGGGGGAAACAGTTGGCACTTGTGGCACTTCTTTGCGAACTCCGCAGCGTCCTAACTTAGGGTCGGCCAAAAGTACCCCTATCAGACTATCCTCCCTTCCAGGGTTCTGCTCCCCGAGTGACTCCCGCACTCCGCATAATGCACCTCCTCTAGAATCCTCTAGACCTCTTCCTCGGCTACGCAACATGCCAACATCCCCGAGAGAGTCTTCCTATACAATTTCCCGTCGCGCATGAGATAATATGCGGACTTTTGCTTGAACTTCTTCTTATTAGTCCTTTCCGAGAACTCCCCTATGGACAATAATGTTGCGAATGGATCCATCCATGAGGGGTATTGGTCCACCTCCATCAGCTCCCCCTCTTGGATGGACGGCCGGAACAGGTCAGTGATGGTACCGCCCACTCGAGGACCATGCTTGGCTAGCTGATCAACCTGCTCATTATCTTCCCGCAACACATGTCAGATGGAGAAGGTCTGGAACATGCTAATGACCCCCTTCACCTTCGTCAAGTATAACTAGAGAGTAGGTTCCCTTACCTCAAATTCCCCATAGATTTGGGAGGCCACCACCATGGAGTTACTGAGGACTTCCACATTGTGCACCCCTAGCTCCCTGGCTAGGTGCAACCCTGCTATAACGGCTTCATACTCAGCCTGATTATTAGCGATGGGAAAATGCACCACCACCTTCTGCTCAATCCTCATTCCCTGAGGGCTCTTTAAGATCACCCCCACCCCCCGGGAAAGCCTTCCTGAAGTGTCGTCCACCATCACCTTCCAAGGGACCGAGCAAGTGAGTTCTGTCTCCGCCACCTCGACCACATAATCACCCTGAAAGTCAGCCATCGCTTGGGCCTTGGTCGAGAGGCGTGGGACGAAGGAGATGTCGAACTCACTCAGCTCCACCGACCACTTGGCCAACCTGCCTGAATGCTCCACCCCCTCGAAGATGTTGCGGAGGGGATGGTCGGCCACCACTCGGATAAAGTGTGCCTGGAAATAAGGTTGGAGCCTCCGAGACGAGATGACCAGAGCAAAGGACAGATTCTCTAAGATTGGATAACGGAGCTATACCTTCCTCAAGACCCTTATCATGTAGTATATGGGCAGCTGCCTCTTCCCCTCTTCTCAAACCAAGATGGATCTCAAGGCCTCTGCTCCGACCCCAAGATACAAAGATAGGTCCTCCCTTTCCTTTGGCCCTTAGATCTGGGGGCCTGAGTTAACAACCACTTAAAGGACTGGAATGCCTCCTCGCATTCCTTAGTCACTCAAACTTCTTACGTCCCCTCAACGCCTTAAAGAAGGGAGAACACTTCTCCCCAGCCCGGGAAAGGAACCTGCTTAGCCCAACCAACTTTCTCGTCAGCCGTTGCGCCTCCTTAGCGTTCTGAGGTGACCCCAACTCCATGATCGCCTTGACCTTGTCCGGATTTGGCTCCACCCCTGCAGGGGTGAGAAGATGGCGAAAGAACTTGGACACACTTCAAAGGGCTCAGCCTCATTTTGTACCTCCGTAGGGTGCTGAAGGTTTCCTCCAGATCCTAGAGGTAAGAGTCCACCTCTCTACTTTTGATTATTAGATCATCCACATACACCTCCAGATTTTCCCCTTTTACTCCTAGAAGGCTCGATCCATCATCTTTTGATATGTCACCCCTGCATTTTCAACCCAAAGGGCATCATCTTGTAGCAGCAGCACACATCCCTAGTGATGAAGGAGACATCTTTTACATCAGGGGGGGTGCATCCTGATCTGATGATAACATAAAAAAGCATCTAAGAAACTCATTATAGGAAAACTGATGGCTGAGACAACCAGCGCGTCGATTCGAGGCAAGGGGTAACAATTTTTAGGACATGATTTATTAAGCAAAGAGAAAGCAACACACTTTCTCCATCGGTCGTCTCCTTTTTTTACCATTACTACATTGGAGACCCAGATGGGGTATTGGATTTCGGATACAAAGCCAACCTTTAGGAGCTTGGAAACCTCTTCCCTGATGGGCTCAGCTAGCTTGTCCGTGATTGACCTCTTCTTCTGCTAGATGGGGCGAGCTTCTGGGTCCAGGTTGAGGGGGTGGCAGGCAAAGTCTGCATCGATCCCCAACATCTCTGTCGCGCTCCAAGCGAAGATGTCCACGTTCTTCTGGATGCATGCCGGCATCCTCTCCTAGTCCACCGGGGTCAGCCCCCCGCAACCTCCAAGCGGGACTTCTCTCCCCATTCTCCAACATTCCTCTCCCCCTGGACAAGGACCTCCTCAGCTTCCGCCACTTCCTCCACGTCCATTGCATCAGCCGACTCTTCCTGGACTTCCATCGCCACCTCAACCTGGGTGCGTCTCTCCACCTCCATCTCCAATCCACCTACTTCCTGCTCCGCCTCCTCCATTCTCCGCTCCATCTCCTCGGCCACCTCCTGCCAAGAAATGGAGTTCACCGCAGTGGCGTAGCACTCCCTTGCCACCTTGGGGTCTCCTCGGACTCACCTAGATCCCCTCAACATTGAACTTCAAGCATTGGTAAAATGATGAGGGACGCAGCGGAAGGCGCTGATGAGAGGCTGTCCGAAGATGGTATTGTAACTGCTAGGGGCATCCATGATGACGAACCTACAGTTTTGGGACTGCCCCCTCCCCCAAAGTGATATGGATCCCCACTCCTCCTTTCACCTCCTTTCTCTCCCCAGAGAACCCAAACAAAGGTCCGTCCGAGTCCAGCACCCTCTTGGCTTCCACCTTCATCGCATCGAACGCCTTCTTGAAAATTACGTTGACTAAACTCCCGTTGTCGATGAGGATCCGGGAGACGGTGAAGTTCTCGACCGCGGTCTGGATGACCAACGTGTCGCAGAAGGGGTCCTCGTGATCTGGCATGTCCTTCCTTAAGAAGGTGATCTTCTCCTCCGGGGGTGGGGTCTGGGATGTGGAACCAATGCTCCAGCGGTACATGGTGTGGAGACTTTCCTTCCAGGAAGCCTGGACACCTAGCCCCCCCCCCATGGATCACTTTGATCCCTCCTCGGGCCCCAACATCGGCCCAGTCCTCGCACCTGTCCTCCTCTGGCCGAGGAAGGACTTCTTCAATCCGCACCTCCCAACGGTCATGCTGCTGCTACTGCTGCTCTCTGTTTCCTCTCACCTCGAGGAACTCCAGGCACGTAGCTGTAGCATGCCCCTCCTCCTGGTGGAAGTCACAATAGGGTAACTTGTTGGGTACACTGGAAAATATGTACCAGATTTGGAGAAGCCTCCCCTTACTCAATGATATACATCAGTTTGTATTTGATGGGATGTTTGAGTTCCAATATTCAGGTTAAGAAATGCAGGAAAAATTTATAAGTACAAGTGTCGACACTTGTAAGGAATTGTGTCGACACCTGAAGCATGAGCTGTGTTGACACCCAGGAGTTATGGCGACACCAGAAGCAAGGCATATGTCGACACCAAGGAATTGTGTTGACACCTGAAGAAGACTTGTGTCGACACACACTCAATGATGTCTGGACACACACTCAACGCCATCTATCATAACCTATTGTACTTAGTCTGAAAGGCTTGTATCGACACACGGGACTTGTGTCGACACACACTCAACGACATCTAGACATACACTCAACGCCATCTGTCAGCATCAGCTATGTCGAGACCAGGAGCAGTTGTGTCGACACACAGGACTTGTGTCGACACATGCTCAACAACGTCTGGACATACACTCAACGCCATCTATCTGCATAAGCTATGTCGAGACCAGGAGAAATTTTGTCGACACATAGGACTTGTGTCGACACATACAACAGAAGCTGTGTTGAGAAGCAGAAGAATGACTGTGTCGACAAATTGAGTGTTGTGTCGACATCATCAAGACTTGTGTCGACACTTAGTCTATTTGTGTCGATACATGTGAAGTAGTTTGCTGAGTGATTCCTGCTGAGATATAAAGTCATTGTAGAATCAACTGTCACGGCTGTATACTTGACAGCTGTCATAAATAACAAGTCTGACACCTTTGTCAGAAGTGTCAGAAGGTTGTTAAAAACCGGATCAGCCGGTAATCATTAAGAAACTCAATATAAAGGACTTATCCATGACAACCAAGTAAAGAAAGTTAGGCAATTACAGGGGAACAAACCAACACAGATCTAGAGAGAGAACTCAACAATAAGAAAGGGTGAAACCCTTAAGAAGGCAGATCCTGAATAGTCTGCAAAAAAGATTCAGATCTAATTCTGAATCTAAGAAGGGAGCTGTCTGAAGATTAACTTCTACTCCAAGTCAGATCAACCTCATTTTGTTCAATCAAGAAGCTTTGAAAAAGCTAAGTCAAGTTGGATCTGAAGTATACAGTTTATTCAAGAACTGATCAAGAAGCTCATACCAATTGAGAGTTATTTCTGGGTGAAATTTCTGTACAACTAAATCTTCTTTTTCCTTATAAGATCTTCTTAGATCTGAGTTGTAAGCCTGTGTTTATAAAGGCTGAGGTAGGGCTGAGAGCCTGAGGTGTAGGACTTGTGAAAGTCTGAGTTGTAAGCATGGCGATAAAGACTGAGGTAGGGTTATTGCCTGAGGTAGGATTCTTGGGAAGAATATGAGGTAGGGCTTGTATAAGTCTGAGCTGTAGGAACTTATCAGGTTCTGAGGTGTAAGATCTGTGGATTTGAGTTAGTGAAAGGAAGTTATGTTGAATCCAGTTCTCTACTAGATGGGCGAAGGGGTAAAGTGGATGTATCCATAACTTGAAGAACCACTATAAATCTGGTGTACTGTGCTGTGCTGTGATTAATGTGCTGTGAATTGTATTTTCTGTGCTAAGTTAGAACAAGATAATTGCCTAAAATTTATTAAAGAAAATTACAACTATTCACCCCCCTCTAGGTGTCTAGGCTCTTGGAATCAAGTCTTTCAAGTGTTATCAGAGAGAGGTTGCTCAAATATTGACCTAATATTCTGAGTGAATCTCCAAGGCAATTAACAGATTTCAAGAATGGGTTCAAATGAGAATCAGAAGGAATTTGGATCTATGAAATTGTCAATCTGCAGGAAAGAATGCTTTGGCATATAGAAGGAAATGGTCAGGTTGTTCATGGAAGCATATGATCCAAGAATCTACATCATAGTACAAGAAGGTCACTTCATTCCAATGAAGGCATCAGCTCTGGATGCAAATGTTAAAACCCCAAAGAGTTATTCTGAAATGACCAAGGATGAGATCATCCTGGCAATATTAGACAAAAGAGCACAAGACATCATTGTAAGTGCTATAGATGATGCCACATTTCAAAATTTGGTGCATTGCAAAACCTCTAAGGAGATGTGGGACACCTTGATTGTCTACATGGAGGGAATTGAAGAAGTTAGAGAAGATAAGAAATCTATGATGAGTCAAGAATATGAGAGCTTTAGACAATCTAAGTCTGACAGCATAGCTGCATGTTACAAGAAGTTCTTCAGGATAGTAAATGAGTTGATGACCTATGGAAGATTCTTTAGCACATATGAATTGAATGACAAGTTTCTCAAATCACTAACAAAGGACTTGGACACAAAGATATGTGACATCAGAGATGTGGCCAGGCTTGCTAATACACCTCCACCCATACTATTTGGAAAGCTGCTATCCTATGAAACACAGCTCACTGCCAGAAAAGAGGAGGAGAAAAGCAGTAGGTCTGAGTACAAAGAGAAGTCAGTAGCCTTCAAGGCTAAAGGCACAAGAAAGGGTAGGAGAAAGTCTCCTTCTCTACCCAGAAGGAGTGCTGTGGCAGAAGAAGAAAATCATGACAATAACACATCTGATAGCCACACCTCTGATGAGGACTTTGCTACCTTCACAAGGCAGTTTCAAAAATTTATGAAAAAGAAGAAATGGAGAACTAGACCATCAACATCCTTCTCTAAGGATGATTATTACAAGAAAAAGAAGACTTCCAAGGAGGACAGGTATGCCTCAAATCCTAGTAAACAAACTAATTCTAAGATTGTTTGTTATTACTACAACTGGCATGGATATGTTATAGCTGACTGTCCTGATAAGAGGAAGGAATCTAAGGACAAGAAGAAGCATCAAGTAAAAGGCAAGAAGGAGAAATCCTTTATTCCTCAGAAGCAGAAGAGTTGGACAGACTCTTCATCATCAGAATCTGGAGTAGAAGATGATATAGAAGCATATGTTGGGCTGTTCTCTACAGAAGAGGATTCCAGGGAATCAGAATTCTTACAAATGCTGAACTCCATAAATGGAGTTGAAGACTGTTGTTGTAAAGGGCTGATGGCTCTAGCAGAAGATGATCAGTGCCAGGATCAGCCTGGTCCAAGTAAGGTATACAGTTCTCCCTCAGCTTTTGATTACTATACTGGATCAGAATCAGAAGCATCTGCATCAAGAGGCGTGAATAGTTCTGAATCTAAGGGGGATGTACATCAACTCATTAATGAGTATGGTGGTTTGTTGCAAGCTCTGAAGAGGAGCAAGTTCCTTGTCAAGAAGCAGGCCAAGAAAATTGAATCTCTTAAGCAGGCTGCATCAGATTCAGCAAAGATGTTGGATTTGAAATTGAATGAGGTTGCCAAACTGAAAAACATAACTGTTATTCAGATGGGAACAATCTCCTTCAAGGAAAATCACATCAAGAATCTGGAGGCAAAACTTTTGAAAGAAAAGGAGTTAGTGGCTAAATTCTCTAAGCCAAAGTCTGTCTTGCCCTTAATAGACAATTTCATTTCTCAAAAAGGAAAGACAGGTCTAGGCCTTAAGGGAAGAACAAGGGCCACCAATTCTCATAGAAAAGGCAAAGCCCCTGTTCAGCCACTAGCCTCAAAGTCCCCTATTTTCTTTAGGAAAGTAATGCAGCCTATAAATAGGTATGATCATGATATTACTCATGGTCACTGTGAGTATGGAGATCTCATTGGCAAGGGTGTATATGCCAATAGGCCACTCTATAAGCAAACTCATCGGGTTCTTAAGGAATCCTTGGGGTTTGTTGCTCCAGTACCTACACTTAAAAGGACTGCTGGCATCCAAGTTGTGAAGTCTGTACCTAAGAGAAGGTACAACAGATTTGAGTGTTGGTGTTGTGGCAAGGTGGGCCACTTTGTCATGGATTATTTGTTCAACACAAGTGTTAAAAACAAGAACAACTTACCTGTCAGAAAAGCTGTAGAAAAGCATGATAGATTTCAAACTAACAAGAACCAAGGACCCAATAACAATTTGGGTTCTGAGGATAGGTAAATCTTTATTTGATGCAGGTGAATTCAAGTGGTCATACTCCTATATGGTACTTGGATAGTGGATGTTTCAGACACATGACTGGAATAAGAAGAATGTTGAGGGACTATGCACCCATAGAGAATGGGCCCAAAGTAATCTTTGGTGGATCTGAAAAAGGAATCATCAAAGGATTTGGTAACATTTCTAGTAATTCTATTACTATCACTCAAGTAGCTTATGTGAAGGGTCTGAAACATAACCTGATTAGCATAAGTCAGCTTTGTGATCTAGGTTATGACATCTCTTTCCTTAAAGGGGAGTGCCAAATAAGGGGGTCAAGTGATCAAGAGATCATTCTGACTGGCACTAGGAAAGGGAATATATATTGTCTTAACTTTGATTATGAGTATAACAACTCACCCATTTGTCTAGTTATAGGTGAGAAAGCATCACAGTGTGTCCAATGGCACAAGAGGCTGGCTCATCTGAACTATAAGTCAATAGGACAGCTATTTAGTATGGGGTTAGTAAGGAATGGTCCTCAAGTCAAGTGCATTAAAGGGGGTGTTTGTTCAGCTTGTCAAAAGGGCAAACAGACTAAGTCCTCTTTCTAAGTACTTAATACAAAAGATTCTATAAGATGTCTATATCTCTTGCATATGGATTTGTTTGGTCCTATGCCAGTTCATAGTCTAGGTAGGAAAGTATACACATTAGTTATTATGGATGACTATTCTAGATTCACATGGGTTTTCTTCTTGAGGCAGAAATCTGAAACCCCTACTGTCTTCCAGACTTTTGTTAGACAAATTCAGAATGAATTTAACAATTCAGTGGTCAAAATCAGAAGTGACCATGGAACTGAATTTCAGTCTGAGTGTATGACAAAGTTCTGTGAAGAACTTGGGATTCATCAGGAGTTCTCCTCACCTAGAACTCCCCAGCAAAATGGAGTTTCTGAAAGAAAGAATAGGACTCTCATTTAGGCAAGTAGAACACTACTTAGTGACACTACTCTCCCTGAGTACTTCTGGGCTGAGGCAGTAAATACTGCATGCCATGTACTCAATAGAGCTTCCATTAATACGAAACTTAAGAAGACTCCCTATGACATTTTGAAAGACAGAAAACCAAACATTTCCTACTTCAGAATCTTTGGTAGTAAGTGTTATGTCCTAGTGAATGGTAAGCACTACCAAACTAAGTTTGCTGCCAAATCCCTAGAAGGGATATTTATTGGGTACAATAATAATAGTAGGGCATACAGGATCTATAACTTGACTACACAAGTTGTAGAAGAATCTGTCCATGTAGTATTTGATGAGTCTAAGTTGATTAACAGTGAATTGTCTAGCTCTTCAGGTAGTTCTACAAGTTTAAAGGACAGGTTGTACAAGCTGACTATTAATAAAGAAGCACCTGCTAGGCTGGATGAAGAAAAGGATGCATGCTTTCCAGGAGGAGAACAAGATTCACTGGATGAAGAAGAAAATAGTGAGGAGCATCAGGATGAGAAAAATGAAGAAGGCCAAGAGGTTGGCAGATTTCCTCCAGAAAGAAGACACTTGAAGGATCATCCAGCTCACCAAATCATTGGTGATGCAAGTCAAGGTGTTCTAACTAGGAGTAAGAGTATGAACACAGTTCTATGTTCAAGTTTTCTATCACAGATAGAACCCAAAAAGTTTGAAGAAGCCATGCTAAACACAAACTAGATTGATGTCATGCAGGAAGAGCTGAATATATTCAAAAGATGTAAAGTCTGGGAACTGGTTCCTAAACCAAAGGATCACAATGTTATAGGAACCAAGTGGATCTATAGAAATAAACTTGATGAGAATGGCACCATAATCAAGAATAAGGCCAGGCTGGTAGCAAAAGGCTATAGATAAGAAGAAGGGATCTACTTTGATCAAACCTTTGCCCCAGTGGCAAGGCTGGAAGCTATAAGGTTGTTCTTGACCTATACTGTCTATCAAGGTTTCAAGGTATATCAGATGGATGTAAAGTCAGCATTTCTGAATGGTGACTTAAAAGATGAAGTCTATGTTGAACAACCCTCAGGTTTTTAGACTCTCACTATCCTAACTATGTATATAGGCTTAGTAAAGCTCTATATGGTTTGAAACAAGCCCCTAGGGCATAATATGAAATCTTGTCTGCTTTTTTTATTGAGAATAAATTCTCTAGAGGAAAGATAGACAAAACTCTATTCTTTAGGGAATTTAAAGGCAAGATTATCCTAGTCCAGATATATATTGATGACATTATCTTTGGATCTACTGAAAACAACTTTTGTAGAAAGTTTGCCAAACTTATGCAAGGGAAGTTTGAAATTAGCAGTATGAGTGAGCTGAAGTTCTTCTTGGGACTTCAAGTTAGATAGACTGATGATGGATTGTCCATATCTCAGTCTAAGTTCACCAAGGAGTTGATTAATAAATATGGGATGGACTCAGCCTCCACCATAAAAACTCCAATGGGAACAAGTATGCCTATAGGCAAAGATGAGGCAGGGAAACTTGCTGATGAGTCTTTATATAGAGGGATAATTGGCTCTCTACTCTACTTGACTGCTAGTAGACCTGACATCATGTATGCAACATGTGTCTGTGCTAGGTACCGAGCATGCCCAAAGGAATCTCATTATACTACTGTCAAGAGAATTTTGAGATATCTTAAGGGAACATCTAATCTAGTTCTTTGGTACCCTAAGAATAGAGATTTCTTACTAACAGGCTTCTCAGATGTAGTCTTTGCAGGATGCAAAGAAGACAGGAAAAGTATCACAGGAACTTGTCAATTCCTAGGTGGAAGGCATGTTTCATGGAGCAGCAAGAAGCAAACAAGTGTAGCTATCTTAACTACTGAATCAGAATATATAGCTACAGATAGCTGTTGTGCACAGTTGATGTGGATAAAGCATCAACTTGAAGACTATGAATCAAGGTAAGTAGAATTCCACTATTTTGTAATTCTACTAGTGTTATTTCTATTGCTAATAACCCTATTTCACACAACAGAACTAAGAATATAGAAATTAAGTTTCATTTCATCAAAGAATATGTGGAGAAGGAATATAGTAGTCTAGAATTTGTGAACACAAATAATCAAATTGCTGATATTTTTACAAAACCTCTGGATGAAATTTAATTCAATTATTTTAAAAATGAATTAGGTATGTTGAACCTAGACTAAGTCAGCACAAACTTTCCTAAGTAGAATATGTAAGCACTAAATTTCTCAGGAAATTTGGGTAAGTAAGAAATTTTTTGTCGACACAAGCAAATTGTGTCGGCACTCTCAGTATGTTGTGTCAACACAAAAACAGTATTTGTGTTGACACAAGAATTGGTGTCGACACACTCTGTCAAGACTTACCTAGCCTGTGTCGACACTGACACTAGTATGTCGACACATAGACGTGTCGACTAAAAATAGGTTTTTCCGAGATCCAAGTCTTTTATGTCGACACATGTAAAATTTTGTCAACTAGTATTATTACTAAGTAAGGCGTGTCTTTTGACCTACCCTATACCAATACATTATAAATAGAAGACAACAAAATCTGGTTGACTACGTCTTCAGAATTCTCGACTCTAGACTTTGTGTCGACATAGATATTCTCTTCTTTTCTCTTCTTTCTCTCTCTTTCTCGTCAATGGCGCTGCACTAGGATGATAAGGTGAATGAAGGATACGAGCTGGTTAGCGGGGGATTCGAGACAGCTTCTCAGGACATCAAGGGTGTGATTACCCTAATTTCCGAAAGTGGTTTGGAGTTTTTGGTCTCTGAACCGACAAGAATTTGGAAGAAGGAAGTTCTTGAATTCTACTCGTCTGCAACGGTGGATAATGAAGGAAAGAAGCTCAAAGCCACTGTCCAGGATTCAAGAGTAAAACTCACACTTAAGACGATCAGGAAATCGCTCCAACTTCCCAAAGTTAAGGATGATGATGAAATAGTTCCATCGATGACAAAAGATACACTAAGGTTGTGCGGGCTGAACCCTAATACCAAAGTTGGATCATCAATTACCAGAAAGGGGATGAATTCCCAAGGTAAGTTTCTTTCTGAAATCGTAGGTAAGGTAATTCTGTGCAAGACTGGTGGACATGACAGAATATCTGCCTGCATGTTCAACCTAATGACCAGATTCATATTCATTGTAAAAACAGACTGGTCATCAGTGGTGTTTGACAAGATTCTAGAAGAAATAAAGAAGCCAAATCTTGGAAGGATACTAAGCTTATGTCTAGCTTCAACAATACTAGATGTTATGAACCAACTGCCAGGATCCAAGATCAACCATATGAGGAGGATGGACATGAGAATTCTATCCAGATGGGATAGAGTATTGACCAAAGAGGTTTCTAGTCCACAAAAATAGGTCAAGAAGGATAAGAAGAAGAAAGAAATTGTTCAACAAACAGAATCCTCCAGTGATTCTGAAGAAGAGGTAGTTGGTGGCGAGGACCCCCCGCCATTCGTTCGTGCCGCCATGGAGTTCTCGTTTGACCACCGCCGATACTTGTTCGTGGACGTTGATGGACGTTGCCGCAACCGCCGCCGCCACCGTCGCCGCAACCGTCACCGCTACCGTCGCCGCAACTTGTTCGTGGACGTGGATGAACGTTGCCGCAACCGCCGCCGCCACCGTCGCCGCAACCGTCACCGCTACCGTCGCCGCAACCGTCACCGCCACTGCCGCGGCATTTCGTCGCTTCGTTATGAATATAGTGTTATTTCATCTTTGAAATAATATTATAATCATAAGCGTTTAATTATCTTTATTAGTCGTATAATTTATAGGATCTAAAATTATAAGTTTTCATTTTGTTGTTTATTTTGTTAAAACAATTTAGGTGTGGCTAGGATTCAATCTAGTGAGATGGAGGGTGATGATGGAGTGGTGTATGTCTCTATATATATTCATGTTGTGGAGTAGGGATAATGAGAAGAAGACAAAAAAAAAACCCTAACTAAGGATCGGCCTCCAGCCCGCCCCCCTTCCCGATTTATTTCGGCCTGGCCGAACTCCCCTGCAGCCCGGCATCAGGGAACCGCCGCCCAGCATAGCAGCTCCGCCCCTCTTGGTGGTGCTCCCCTGCAGCCCGGTGATCTCCTACCTCCTCCGGTGTGACTCCGAAGAAGGCGGCTCGGCTCTTCCCCCGTCCGGTGCGACTCCGGTGGCCTATTTTGGAAGTGTGACTCTTCCACGTGCTCTTGCTCCTCCTCTCCTCCCCTCTAACTCAAATTTGGGTAACGATTTCCTATCTCAAAACTTTGGTGTGATATTCATCTTTGTATGTGTGAGAGTGGTGGAGATTTTGACTTCAAGATTTTATCCTAATTATTGATTGTAAGCTTGCATGAACAAAATCTGAAATTGATTATTGCATTTTTGTATCCGATTTTCGCGAAGATTTCCGTAAGGGTAGGTCCCCTTGGACGTTTGCAAGCCGGGGTTGGTTTAGCCTTTGGTTTCGGACGGATCAAGAGGATTTGGTATATCCTCGTTTGGTTTTGTTTTGAGGGATAATCGGACTACTTTCCGAATTATAATTTTAGTCCGGAACGCCCTCGTTGTGAATGGAAAATGTGGTTGATGCGATGTTAGATGCATGGTTAGGATATGGTATATGTATTTGTGTATGCTCGTGCAGGTTTGGGTGAGAAGTTCCCCGTTGTGAGATCGCGCAGTTACAAAGGAAATGCTGCCGAAATTTCCAACTTTGCACGCACATCACGTGTTCGTTGAAATGCTCCATAGGATGTTGTAGATGCTCGTTAGGTGTTCGATCAAATTCCTCTTAGGCTTTCAGTTTTGTTATTTTCCGGTTAGCTTCGCGTAGGGGTAGCCTGCATCAATTTGGTATCAGAGGGAGGTTTGTCAATTTCTCAACTTGACAACGATCCGCTCGAACCAAGCTACCCCCCACTTGCACTTAGGTACGTTTCGTTCGTTTCAAAAATTTAATTTTTAGTTATATATATATAAAAAAAAGTTTTAAGTGTTTTTTCTAATTTGAGTCTTTTTTTTTCGTTAGTCTGTCATGACACACGTTGGGAGTTCCCTTCCCCCATGTTCCCCGATTGGTGCACTTCGCAAGGAGATGAACCGCCAATTTGACGACCTTCATGACTTATTGACACAGATTAAAGGTCAGCGTCCGACGCCCCGTCCTGAACCCCCTAGGCGGCAGCTTAGGACCCATGTTCCTTCCAGTACGGTTACCCCAGCGATTACGACACCACCGCCGCGCACTCCTAGGCCTGTTAGAATTCCTGCCCCAACCTACGATGGGTTAGGTGGACCGCGTGCTTTCTTACGTTGGGTAGATGACATGGAAGTTTACTTTGAGCAATATCGTCTCGTGGACCCCCACCGGATTCCTGTTGCGAGATTGCAATTATCTGGTCGAGCCCTGACATTCTGGGCCAATGAGGAGAGACGTTTTGGGCCGTCCCTAGTTGGCTCACGTGTGGGTTGGCAATTTATGAAGAACTTGTTGACGGATGAGTATTATCCCTCATACTGCCGTTCTCAGTCTTCTGGTTATCCTAGTGTAGCGCCGCCTGAGATTTTGCCTATACCGAGCAAGCACGTTCCCCCATACTCCCGTATGAGGACGTCTCGTGATGTTATCTCACCCCGCCAGGGCACTACACCCCTTTCTGATTATAAGAGTGACGATAAGCCACGCGTTAGATCTTTGACCCAAAGAGATCTTACCATTTTGAGTACCCCTACCCCTACCGTTAGGGAGAGGGAAAAGGTTAGGACCACTGTCCCACCACCTGTCATAGTCATTACTAGGGATGCTCCAAAACCGCGAGTTGAGCATAGGAAGATAGTTAAGAATTGCAAGGAGAGTGCTACATGTTATGCTTGTGGAGCGATTGGCCACTATGCCGTGGAGTGCCCCACTAAGCCTAGAGCTTTGGCTCTTTCAGCTTCGACGTCTGAGCCCGCCACTGAGGGCGAGGCAGATTTATCTGACGATGAGGAGAATGGATATCCTAGCGACTTGGATGATGATATTTGGGATGCTGATGATTTTTCGACTTGTGAGAGCACCCCGTGGGCTACTATATGTGAGAGTGCCATACTTGCTCACCCTATTATTGAATCCACTCACGAGACTATGAATCCTATTATGAGTGAGCCTCCCCCTGATTTTTTAGAGCATGTATCTGAGTTATCTGACGAGCTAGAGATTGAGGATTCCTCTAGTCCTATCATGGATGAACCTACTGATGCTTTGGGTGTTTTAGCTGATGCTGATAATTATGGTTTAGATTGGGACGATGTGCCTCCACCTACACCAGACTTTTTGGGTTCTGTTGAGACTCCTATGGTCGCACCTCTTACCCTCGATTTGGCTGATTCCCCTGAGGACGTACCACTTCATTGGGACTTGGATGTTTCTGATATTCCCACTCATGTTGGAGATTTAGTGGAGGTCCCTCCTGACGCCTATGTGGACTTGTCCGCGATAGATTTTTCTGCTGAGACCCTTCTTCTGGATGATTTTTCTAGCACGGGTCCGATACTTTTGGATGATTCTGGTGACTCAGCCCCGACTGAGAGTCCATTGATGTTATTTGAGGATGATTTTTCCGATGTATGCCCGGACGTGAGCTTCCTGGATGATTGTACTTTGATTGAGCCACCGTTGTGTGAAACTTCTATAGATTTGGATTTATTCCCGGGTTTGATTATACCGACCCTGCCTCATACTGATTCGCCTCTAGTAGATATCTTTTTAGGACGCAGATTCAATACACCTCTTCTGAGTTCTTCTGACACGCCCACTTTATTAGTTCCTACACCAGCGTTATCTCTTTGTTTAGGTGTACACGAGCTGAGCGCTCTAGTTTTTGATCTTGTCACTACACTGCATTGGTCTGACCACGCCTTATGTTTGTTAGATCCCTTCATGCGTGTCATGTCTGGGTCTAGTTTTCCGTTGGAGACTGTTTCTGATTTCACGGCGATTGTGCCTATTGATTTGGTGACCTCACGACATCGTTACCCGCCAAATCAACTTGCACATATCTTGCGTCCATCCTGGTACGAACTGCATGTAGACATATCATCGCCTTATCCCAGTGTCTATGAGTTGCATCCTTTCCACGCCCATTCACCTTCGAGAGCATCTGACGGCGGAATTGTTGATTCTAATTTCGTCTGGTTAGCCCCCGAGTGGATACCTTCGGGTTCCGTAACAAAAGTATTACATTGGAGCGCCGACCCTTTCGAGATTTTCACGAATTTTGGGTTCAATGCAATTTCTTTGGATTTTTACGATGCAATCGGTTTTTCACCGCATTTCAATTTTTCGGATTTAATTTTGCAAATCTGGTCTCCATCTGAGCGGCTTTTCCCAACGTTTCTCTCTTCCACTTCAATTTCTCGTGGGTTGAGAGGTGAGATTTTTCCCGTGTCGCTCTTCCATTTGGGTTTACCGGTTCTCGCATTGGATGGTAAGATCTGTGCTGTTTTTCTTTATGCTGACGCACCTATGAGGTTTCCTGCTGTGTTTGGCCTTGACAGGTTATGTTCTATTGCGGATGCCCGCACTGCTTGTCCTGCCCCGTGGATGTCCGCTCCGGACACGCTACTTGTGGATGTTGCTGTCTCCTACTATTCTCTCACCGGCCACTCATCGGTGATGAGTGATTTCGTGCGGGGGAGGATTGGTGGCGAGGACCCCCCGCCATTCGTTCGTGCCGCCATGGAGTTCTCGTTTGACCACCGCCGATACTTGTTCGTGGACGTTGATGGACGTTGCCGCAACCGCCGCCGCCACCGTCGCCGCAACCGTCACCGCTACCGTCGCCGCAACTTGTTCGTGGACGTGGATGAACGTTGCCGCAACCGCCGCCGCCACCGTCGCCGCAACCGTCACCGCTACCGTCGCCGCAACCGTCACCGCCACTGCCGCGGCATTTCGTCGCTTCGTTATGAATATAGTGTTATTTCATCTTTGAAATAATATTATAATCATAAGCGTTTAATTATCTTTATTAGTCGTATAATTTATAGGATCTAAAATTATAAGTTTTCATTTTGTTGTTTATTTTGTTAAAACAATTTAGGTGTGGCTAGGATTCAATCTAGTGAGATGGAGGGTGATGATGGAGTGGTGTATGTCTCTATATATATTCATGTTGTGGAGTAGGGATAATGAGAAGAAGACAAAAAAAAAACCCTAACTAAGGATCGGCCTCCAGCCCGCCCCCCTTCCCGATTTATTTCGGCCTGGCCGAACTCCCCTGCAGCCCGGCATCAGGGAACCGCCGCCCAGCATAGCAGCTCCGCCCCTCTTGGTGGTGCTCCCCTGCAGCCCGGTGATCTCCTACCTCCTCCGGTGTGACTCCGAAGAAGGCGGCTCGGCTCTTCCCCCGTCCGGTGCGACTCCGGTGGCCTATTTTGGAAGTGTGACTCTTCCACGTGCTCTTGCTCCTCCTCTCCTCCCCTCTAACTCAAATTTGGGTAACGATTTCCTATCTCAAAACTTTGGTGTGATATTCATCTTTGTATGTGTGAGAGTGGTGGAGATTTTGACTTCAAGATTTTATCCTAATTATTGATTGTAAGCTTGCATGAACAAAATCTGAAATTGATTATTGCATTTTTGTATCCGATTTTCGCGAAGATTTCCGTAAGGGTAGGTCCCCTTGGACGTTTGCAAGCCGGGGTTGGTTTAGCCTTTGGTTTCGGACGGATCAAGAGGATTTGGTATATCCTCGTTTGGTTTTGTTTTGAGGGATAATCGGACTACTTTCCGAATTATAATTTTAGTCCGGAACGCCCTCGTTGTGAATGGAAAATGTGGTTGATGCGATGTTAGATGCATGGTTAGGATATGGTATATGTATTTGTGTATGCTCGTGCAGGTTTGGGTGAGAAGTTCCCCGTTGTGAGATCGCGCAGTTACAAAGGAAATGCTGCCGAAATTTCCAACTTTGCACGCACATCACGTGTTCGTTGAAATGCTCCATAGGATGTTGTAGATGCTCGTTAGGTGTTCGATCAAATTCCTCTTAGGCTTTCAGTTTTGTTATTTTCCGGTTAGCTTCGCGTAGGGGTAGCCTGCATCAGTAGTCTTTAGTTCAGATGAAGACCAACAACAAAAAGAAGCTCAAGATCAAGTAGAGAGCAGTCAGCACCCAAAGGAACAGATAGCCTCCACTCCAGGGGGAGAACACTCTTAACCAGCAGTACAAGACACTGAACTATCTAAGCTGTCTGCCCAAGGGGGAGGCATTGTTGTAGCTACTCTAGAGAGTGAGTATGTTGCTGATACAGTGATGGACATTGTATCAGACATAAATAAAGAAACACTGATCAATGCTGAGAAGGCAGCACATGGTTTATTAAAAATTCTCTTTAGGATCTCCCACTATAGCTGTGCCAACAGTACCACCCCAAGGTAGACAACCTTGACATGGTTATGGGGATCCTATTAGTTACAGCCTAGACCACGTTCTCAGTAGATATGCAGAAAGATGTGAGTGCTTATTGTTGCACTATGTACTTTGTTTTCTACTAACACCATATTTTAGCTCTAATTTTTTTGCCGTAAATATGGACATTATTTCATTATGTAATATAAATATGAATTATGACTTCATATATTGTCATTTTTACTTTTTTTATAGGATGGTCATTTGTAATGTAATGATGTATTGCCTTATAGAGTAGGTGTTATTGTGTCATGTAGTAGGGGTTAACATGTTTGCTAACACTACTTCATGGTGACTGCCCTGGGCATATCCATTGTCCACTATAACCAGGAGGGTTTCTTGCACACGTCACGCTAGTACAACACACACGAGACATGCTAGCTTGTGTTCTCCTACGACATGAACTTGCACACACGCAACATGTTAGTGTCTGCACGCACGCAATATGCTAGCATGTGCACGCGCACATTCTTATAGCACGCTAGCAACATGCGCTCACATGTAGCTCGCTATTGCTTGAGCAATGCTCTAGTACATGCGCCAAGAGCGATAGCACAATACTAGCGCAGCACGCATTGTAGCGCACTCTTTGTGCGCATCGGCGGCCCCACTACAATAAAACGGTTCTACGGCGGTGATTTTTTAGCGCCATTTTACAAAATGCCACAATAAAATATATAATTCAAAACCAAGGTTTTCTAATCCCTTATCTACACTCCAACCCGTGACCTATCCAAATCATACAGCGTTGGGTTTTTCGATCTCCTCCTCCTCCTTCTGCGCCAGCTCGTGATCCCTCCAAACCCTAGCGCTTCTCCGGATTTATTCTTTCCACGATCTCCCCATTGACTCATCAATTTCCTCCTTCATCGACTTCAGAAGCGTCATCTCCGTGAGCTCGCCCCACTTCTTCCAAGTAGGTCATCAACTCCACTCCATCTTACATTACTACTGGTCTTTGGAACATCCCCCTCTTCTTCCACCATACACATCAATCTACACATTAATCCTTCTTTTCTTCCCTGTCAATTTTCACTCTTCATCCCAAACTTTGGATTCTCAATAGAAAGGATCGGCATGGTCGAATTGATGGATTGTTGCATCCCCTGCTACATCTTAATAGGTTAAGAAAACATAGTAGAGATTTTTGTTATTATACAGGTTTAAATTTGTTTCCTCCTACTCTAAAGAAAGATATATTAGGGGTGAAAGCCGAAACGCAGGTGGTTCGGTTAGTGGTTTTGATACAGCCCTAAGATCTATATCTTGGTGTTCTTGCTATTCTATTATTTTGACTGATTTTGCATTGTTAATCTCTTTCTTCACGAATATTAAAATGAATAATCACTACAACATTTTTGGTCTTTAGCAACATTTGAAAACTATTGTCTAAAATAGCAAAGTGTTGCCAAAACATTGAAAACTGTTACCATAGGGGTGTATGCCTATACCCGTGTTACCAAATACCTAAGGCATCAGTGTTCACATTTTTAGGCAATATTACTTGAAATTGTTGCCTATATCCCTAGTAAAGGTAACATTTTTTACATGGATCTATTGCAATATTTTCTAAATGTTTAGAGTTACATTCAATAAATGTTGCCAAAACTATTTAATTTATAAAAAAAATATAAATTTTAAAAAAACATGAAAATAAATTAAAACTTCAAAAACAAACAAGCTTTTGGGAGTTGAGTTTTCTTGCCAGCACTTGCTGCTTTCAAATGAAGCTTCTTTCTTATCCCTATATCTTTTAGGTCCAAACGAGCATTTGCATAATCTTTTCTCTTTCCTTCAATCTCTAAAAGTGTCCCAATTATATTATTAATATGTTTTTCTCAATGTGCATGACATCAAAATTATGGCGTAAAGTAATACTATTCCAATATGACAACTGCCAAAAGATGGATTTTTTCTTCCACGGACAAAACTTTTTCTTCTTTTCATTCTCCTTGAATATGTCAGAAAAGTCTTGTTAATCTTCTATTTTTTTTATTCTAACAAGGAAGGTGCTGACCTATATTCTGTCATCCCATTAAAAGAAACTTTATCAGAACGGCACTTATGATTCACATCCAAAAATACTCGATGACCCATGTAGCACATCTTTCGACTATGCTTCAAATAACGAGAAGATGTTTCATAATTACAAGCATGGCATTCCAACCTTCCCTTAGTGCTCCAACTAGATAACATAGCATATGCAGGGTAGTCACTAACTGCCCACAAAAGAACAACATGCATCTGAAATGTTTGTTTTTTAGAAACATCATATGTTTCTACTCCGAAATCCCACAATATCTTTAGCTTCTCAATTAATGGTTGTGGGAACACATCAATTGCATTTCCATGTGATCGCGGTCCAGGAATAAGCAAAGACATCATAAGATTCTCTGGCTTCAAGAATAAATTTGGAGGATAGATATACATGGTTAATACTACAGGCCATGTGCTATGTGACAGACTCATTTTTCCAAATGGATTATACCCATCACTAGTCAATCCAAGTCTAACATTACCATTGTCATTTACAAAACCTGGGTGATTCACATCAAAGTCTTTCCATGACTGTCCATTAGCAGGATGCCTTAACTTACTGTCTTTTGAATGCTCTTTTGCATGCCACCTCATTGAATCAGCAGTTTTTGAACACATGTAGCGTCGTTTTAGTTTTGGAATTAAAGGAAAATGTCTCAACACTTTTGCAGAAATTTTGTGAGCTTTCTTGGATTTCTCAGACTCACAATTCACTTTAGAACGTAGAATCCAACGAGATTCGTCATAAGTATGGCATTTGTCATCTTTCTCATGTTCTTTCCAAAATAACATGCAATTATTAGGACATGCATCAATCTTTTTATAATCTAATCCCAGGTCCTTAATCATAGAATTTGTTTTATTAAAAGAGATAGGGATGTTCAAATCAGGTATAGCCTCTTTCAATAACTCTAAGAGAGATGTGAATGATGCATTGCTCCATCCAAGCAGGCATTTCAGTAAATATATACGAATAGTAAAAGATAATGTAGAGAATTTTTTACAACCAGGATATAGTTCTTTATTTGCTTCCTCAACAAGCTTATAAAACTTCTTTGCATCTTCATTTAGTCCTTCATATAATCCATTTTCTTCAAACACATCTTTAAATGTGTCAAATAATAATCCATTGATATCATTAGATGAGACATTATCATTAGTTTCTTGATCATGATCCATACCGTTTAATATCCTCTCCATGATAAATCCAATCGTTATAGCCTTTTACAAATCCCTTACTTACCAAATGGTCAAAGACCATATCTCTTTTCCCCCAAATACCATTGCAACAAACAACACATGGACATAAAATCTCTTCTCCTTCAAACAACCCTTTACTAAACACAATATCCAAGAAATGTTTAACACCATTAATATAATCTCACTATAAGATATGCACTTTACAGTGACGTTTTTATTGCAATGTTTGTTTTCTATCTAGTGACATTTTTATTTAAAAACATCGCTAATACAAAAAATAGTATTAGCCACGTTTTTCATGAAAAATGTCAATATAAATGTTCAGTTTTGGTGACGATTATTTTTAAAACGTCATCAAAACATAGGATTTTTATAAAAAAAATTTGTTATCAAAAAATTTCAAAATATTTTCCTTACAATCATGTCATTTACAAACCGAGCATGAAGTGCATGACATCATGTTTACATTTAGATAAATAATCTCAAGAAATTTTATTCAATACATGTTTGACAACTAACTCATTAATTTTAATCTAATACATGAGGACTCCGCTCTGGGAGTACGTAAATGTGTTTGAATGTTGGATCCTGCCAAATGAGGAAAGTTATAATGTAAATTTTCCGAATTCATGGAAAATCCATTGATGATTTAGGGTATAATTTTCATAGCCAATCTAGCTAGCTCTATTCTAGACAACTCCTCTACTCTCTCCCAACATAGCTACTCCTTTCTTCTCACTATGCTCCGATATATAATTAATTATTATAAGGATTACTTTCTATACATATATATATAGGAACCAAACCATCATATAATTAGATCAAATACTATGTACGTAGCAACAAACTCTCTCCTATATATGTGGTCATGCTTTGATCATTACAATTTTTATAAACAAGTTTCTGGATATATATAATTAATTATAAACTTCAATTGAGTTGATGATATCTATATTTATGATAGTGATCACATTTTTTATTGGTAGTGAGTTTATATTAATGATAGCTAACATTGATCTCGATCGTGACTTTGTCACAAATATTAATTATGATGATTGTATTCATGACTATGTAAATGATATATATATATATATATCCATAAGTGTACGTAACAGTTAGGGTCGACACACATTATAAGGTAGTCATTCGATCAAACTCTAGCTTGTAGCTAGCTCAGTGATCTTGTTAAATTGCTGACCATCATGAAATAGTACTCTGGGATATGATCATGCGTACCAAGTTAATTATTATTTTTTTAGGGAGAATACAATTACGTACATCAATGAGATACTAGGTGATCGAATGTTTCATTAAGGTAGGAGGCCAGTCATGATAATGACAGTTGACTACATCGATGAGCAGATAAGTCGACAAAGTCATCTAAGATGCAATATCCCAACCTCGTATCAAATTAATCAAATGCCCCTACTTATAAGAGGTGTGAGGTTTTTGAGAACTTAATATCGTATGAAATGACCCTACACTGAATTTTTGAGGTTTAACTAGCTGCTACCTTGTGTCTAATATTCCCTACAAAGAGTTTTTGGGGGTTTCACCGATCTGTGGACAGAAATCAAGTAGGCAGCACCCCAGCCCGGTAGTGTTCGAGGTCAGTGCCTGGGCCCAATTTTTTTAATATATTAACATTACATTCTAAAAGGCTTACTTTTTAATATAATCTCATAATTAAAATATAAAAATTTATAAAGATGAAAATAGTAAAATTTTGGAGGGAAAATAAAATATTTCCCACCCCCCCAAATTTTTTTAGGTTTTAATTCCATATAATCCAAACGACGATTCATAAAAATCAGTCGATCCTTTCTCTCCTCTGCGCCCTCCCCCACGCCTACGGCAACAACGTGACGGTGAAGGAGGTTCCCTTGCTCGACAATGACGGTGAAGGAGTATCTGTGGCTCGGCAATGACGGCGAAGGAGTTTCGACCTACCTGTTCTTCCTCCAAACTCGTTGTGGCTATGGCATCGCGACCTCTCTTCTTCGTGCCCTAGCCATCGCGACCTCTCTTCTCCACCGAATCCGATCGGTTTCTCTCCATCTCTGCTCTCAGTTGTTGTAGATCTCCTCTACTTCATGTTTCGCGTTGCCTCCGAGCCCGACTCATGTGTTCTCGCTGAAAGGTATGAATACCAAAACTTGAGAATAGTATAAATTTATATTTCCTCATAGCTAGCCTTCAGTCCCTTTTATGATTGTTATTTTGATTCCTGAATATCAAAATTTGATCGATTATGCTGTGAATTTTATATTCCTATCACAAATTGGCGATGTCTCCTCTGAATCCGACTAGTTTTGTTTGATCTCATTGCCCGGCTATTGTAGATCGCCTACCGTTCCTGTTTAGTGTCGCCACTGAACTCGACTTCGGTGTTCTCATTGGAAGGTATGAATAACAACACTTGGCCATAACACATATTGTGATTGTTTTTGGGTTTAGGTGGATTTGGGTTCTAAAATTGATTGCAAGTTGTAGTTAATTGCAAATGCTTTTGATTGCAGACTATAATCTATTGTAAATTTCTGATTTACGTTAGTTTAGATTGTGATTGTAAGACCCCCTTTTTTTTCTTTTTAAACAACCGGGGTCTTATGCCCAGAACCGCCGTTTTGCGGTGACACCAACACGCCCGGGAAGGTCGTCACAACAAAACGCCGATTATGCCCACCATATCTATCACAGAAGTGTAGAATAAAGTATAAGAGTAAGAATGAACTCAAAACTAGTCCACCAAAATCACATGTATATAAAATAAATCTCCATGAAGGGTGAGTCCACGACAATAATAATAAAGGTACTGTAAATAGGGCTCATGCCCGATACATCAAATCCTCACTACATATCACTCATCGCGGAAGCAAAACAAAAACATCTACTAACGATCGGGACTCACTATCTGTGATCGATATGGTCGGCAGAATCGTCGAGGAGAAGGAAAGGGAAGGTAATGAAGGTGGAGAGTAACAAATGTAAGCAGGCGGCGGCAGAACTAATCTAGCAGTTCTATGTAAACATGTAGTAGTAACAAAAGTGTGTAGAGTAAGCATAAGTATACGAAAGCAAAATATGAAACATGTAACCTTAACTTATAAGAATGCTCATACAGACTTATAAGCTAAGGGATCTTCTATAGGGCTCCCATCATATAAAAGTCTCATACCAATTTATACGATGGGGTGTCGGTTTTACAAGCAAGCAATATGTATCATAGGAAAATAACCATAACTTATAAGCATGCTCACGTAAGACTATAAAATAAGGGGTCATTTTATAGGTCCTATTGTATAAAAAGTCTCATACCAATTTATACAATAGGTGTCAAGGGTTATACGCAATGATGATGATATGTCATGCTAGTATGCTATGATGTAAACATGCAAGTGCAACACACACACTCGACTATGTGCGCACAGACCTTTAGTTCCCCTTTCTGAAGCCTAAACTCTCAGGATACCTTCGTAGTGGCAAACAGGAGCGATGAGCTGGTCCTCGCCCACCTCTAAACAAGTATCAGCACTACCAGTCAGACCTATCGTACGTCACAACGCTGGTGCGCTAAGCTGAGCTCCTGCGTACTCTTTGCCGGCTGGATCACCGAACTTAATTTGGCTAAGTGTAAAACCACACCCACCGAGTCAACATACTGGTGTCAGTGTGATGACTCTCCAATACCAAAGATCCACCACCTTATATCTTATGCACATGTAATATTAATGTATTATCCACCGAGCCTAAGCTCCCCAGACTATCCCGTTCGTCACAACCAACAACCGAGCCAAAGTTCCTCGGACTATCGTGTCCGTCATATTTATCAACCAGCCTTCGGCTCGCCAGGCTATCCTGCCCGTCACAATTATCTACCGAGCCATCGGCTCACCGGGCTAACCTGCCCATTTCCACAACCACCGAGCCTACCGCCCGGACATCCTATTCAAGTTAACCTCCTGATGCATCGGGGTGTGCCAAAGTGAACCCCTAATTATGCGAGTTTCTCTTTAATATTTATTACTCCTACGGTTTAGGTTAGCCCAGGATTGCCCTCGGTATACCCCGTGAAGGGTTTTTAAAGGGCACTAGGAACTGTGATGGTAGCTGAAGCCCTTCGTTCCCTTTTGCAAGGCACTTATTATTGGTTAATACCCAATTCCCGATCCATTTTAATATTGCACTGGATCGAACCCTAGTGTGTTTTGACCTTCTCTCTCCTTCCACGGGAAAGACGATCTTTCGTCGATCCCGAGTACTGCCTAATCCTAGTCAACCCAGCATTCTACTCATCCCAACTTTCAATGATGAACTCAATCTCATTTTACTCAAACCAACAAACTATTAACTCCAAGCCATATGCCCAAATCAAATGTTATGACATTTTCTGCAGTTTTACTATATGCAGACTAACCTATACTATATGATGTACATGATAGGAGGTACTCCAAATTTTCATCGACAACCCTTAAGATATTTAATGGAGGTCTATCATGACACATTTAGCCTAAATCCTGAAACTTGGAATTTTCCTAAACAATTTGGCATTTAATAAAATTTTTCCAAAAATTGGTCCATGGGTGATTTGAACATGAAGTACTAAATGTACTTAAGATCTGTGCATACAAAAATTTTGAACACTATAAGACTGTAAATTATCAGTGAATTCCAAGTTTCAAAGAATATTATAAAGGAATTAGTCTCTAAATAATTAAGCCAAGGTAATTAACCTAATTAGGGGTAATGAAGGAAGTATCATAAATACTAGTCCAAAACTTATACAAAAATTAACAGAGCTTTATTATGATCACAAAACCTTACTGAATAACTTTAATGCAATTCCAAGGTCAGTAAACCATTAGAAAAATGCCTCAATAAAATCCAAAATGGTGCAGTTTGTGAAAAAACATCATTGTAATCTCAACTAAACAATATGAAATAATTTTCCAAGCCTTTATATGCCCTAAAAGGTTCTTTGGCTAAGTAACACAATTTTCCAGCAAGCTATAGTATTTATCTTCTATTTATCAAAGTAAGGTGCACTAGTTTTCTTTTCACATGATGTATTAAGAAGAAATGTTCAACTATTCCAATTAAATTACTAGTGCACCTAAATGATATTTGATTAGCTTTTCCTGAGTTTCAAATCATTCTAAGATATTTAAACAATAGTTACATCAATATCATCAAGAAGGGCAAGATGAAGGTTATAGCTACAAGGATGAGCTAATGTTATCTAAACACACTATCGTAAATTTCAGAGGTTAATAGTACTATAAAATTACCCCTACCAAAATATCATAAAGATCCAAAGTCATATGACCCATTAAATATTCCCTAAGGTGTATAGACCTAAGAACTTACTAAGTGATTTAAGTGGGGTGCATGTGTCCAAGATCAACCAAATCCCTTCCTAGGGCATTTCATTTCCCTAGGACCACATGGACTAATCAACAAGTCCATCTAAGGACATACCACCCTATGTCCTTCACAAATTCCCAAAGTTCAACCTTAGGGTTTGAATTTGGTTCCTATGGCAAATCTACCCTGATTTATCCCATACTCCATTTGAGGGAGTTAAATATCATAACAAATCAGTGACCCAAGTTTCAACCTCTTTTGAGGTGATTTGGACACCTAAAACCCACAAGGGGCAGTTTGACCTAATTACCCCTTGTTGGTCCAACTTAGGGTTTGCTTATTTCCAAACTAAATCATCTCCAAATGAGATGAAAATTTATACATAGCCTTATGATGATCCTAAGGACCACTCAAACAAATTTGGTAGGGTTTAGAGGTCATTAGGCCTCTTAAATAATTCATACATTGATTGTTAAATTTCTACAAAAATGTTAGGAAAATATTTTCCAAAAATTCCCATTTTTGTATATGTCCTAGATATAAGTAAGGGTGACTCCCAGCCAAAATTTCAAGTCATTTAAATGGCATGATTGATGGAAGCACTCAAAATAATTTTTGGTCTAACCTAGGTATAAATCTCACCAAAATGAGTGTTGTGGTCAAACCGCTTACCCAAATTAGTTGAAATAAATTTTTAATTAAACTAGACTTCAAGGGCTACAATTTTTATGTTGGACATTTTTTTTGTATGGGGACATAGGTATTTGTAATATTTAATTTTAAATAACCTAGTAAATAAGACAAAAATTGATAAAACAGGAATTAAATAAATCCAGATCCAGCACGAATCTTAAAGCATATCCAGTGGCTCCTGGTCATCTTCTTCCTCTAGCCAAGGGCCATGATTGTCTGAACCTGCAGCTTATTCCAAGACCATTTCCCGGCCACCCGGCCACCTCCCTGGCCGGCCACCACCACCACCACCTTCGTTGAGGTAGGGGCTATCGCTGGGCGGCGGCACGGCCGTCGAAGGGGCGATTTCCGGCGAACTCACAAGGTGTAAAATCCATGAAATTTCAGAAATTTTGCTCACCCAATCGGGCTCAATTGAGCCTGATTTCTCTCCTAAACGATCTAAAGATCTAGCCCACGAAGAGAGGAGTAGAGGAGGACCAGTGTGGGGGGTTGTTTCCTTGCCGGCCGCCGCGTCGCCATTTCCGGCGGTGGAGCTTTTCATGCTCTGCAACTGTACATCCAACTACCTCGGCTCCTTTAGTGGGATGGTGGAAACGATTGCTCTTGGCCTATAGAATCTTTTAAAAGAGCCAAATTGGGGATAGAGAGGGTCATAGCTTGAATTCCCATTTCCACCATTAATGGGGAATTTTGGGAAACCTAATTCTCAATGAATTCAGCCCCTTGGTGATTTGAAGAATGTTGTAAACTCATCCCCTACTCCTAAGGAGTTGAATCCAGCCATCAATGGGGGGATTTGTGGGGATTTCACCTTCCATGCCATTATTGACCCCTCTTTCTCTCTCCTCCTTACTGAAGAAATTGATTTCAGCCACCTAGGGTGGCCGAACATGGCTATTCAACTCCTCAAAACTGACGAGGTGGAATTTATTCAGCCTTTGGAATCAATTGGAGAGGCCCTTGGTCTCCATTGGCCATGAATGGCCTCCTTTTCTTACTTTCTCTCTCCATTAAAGGGAAAATGGAGCTTTCTCTCTCCTACTCACCATGGAAGAATTTTGATCTCTACTCCAGCCTATTGGCACCCCACTAACCCATATGAATAATAATAATGAGGTTAGCCCAAGTGGGGAAAATGTGTTTGAGCTTGGGTTGACCCATTTGGGCTAATTTGACCTATTTCAAGAATTGAGTTGACCTTGGTCAAATTGACCATTTGGGTTGACTCCAATGGGTCCTTGGTGACTCAATGGCCTCCCCGAAAGTCTTGAAAGGCTTGGGTAGGGTTGACTTGGCACCTTGGTGGTCACTTGCCCCTTAGTTAGGGCACTTTGACCACTTTAGGGCTAGGGTTGACTTGAGTCAACTCAGCCTCTAAAGTTGATTACAATGAGTCTTTGGTGACCCATTGACTTCACCCTAGGTCTGGGAAGACCTAGGTAGGGTTGGTTGGTCACATTAGGGGCACATTACCCTTAGTTAGGGCACCTTGCCCAATTTAGGCCTAGGATGATCCTAGGTCAACTTGGCCACCCTAGGTTACTCCAATGGACCCTTAGGGCTCTAATGGACCTTCCAATAGGTTAGTGATGTTGTGGTGGGGTCATGGAGTCATGGTGGAGCCCTAAGGTCAACCCTGAGCTAGTAATTGGAATTCTATTATTTGAAGACCATGGTGGTTTCCACCTTTATGTCTAAGCTCACTTGGTCTTCTTGGGCTTCCTAGGGTTTTGTCATGACCTAATCATGGTAAAACCACTCTTAGGGGTCTAGTTGGAAATGGGATGTTATAGTGATTACATAGATTGTGAATGCAGGTTATAATTTATTGTAAATAGATTGTGATTGTATAGATTTTGATTGCAGGTTAAAATTGACATTAACATAAATTGTGATTACAGGTCGAACATCTCACCCAATGCTTAGATCTGTACACAGTCCATAATAATTATTTTTAATTATCAAGATATAACTTTATATAAGTAAACATAAATAAAATTACAAATGAAGTCCGATTTAGGAAATTGCTACCACCTCGTTGGTTTCATCATTAGGGGTCTTTATTATTTATCTTTTTAATTTTTGGTTTATATATGATCGTAATCATAACTCAAAATTAACATTGTACTTTAGCATGCCTAGCGTGGTATCACATGCATGAACATTTCCTGATAAGCAGTCCATAGTGGAGTTGGGCACCACAAGTATTTTCTTTTTACCTAACATTGTTAAGGGGCTTGTTTTGTATTCACACAAAACCCTTAAATTCATCAGTTGTAGTATGATGCTGCGTAATAATTTCACCATCATTTAATGTATGATCATTGTTGAGACTGGTAGGGCTAATATAATTGCAAAAGGTCAAAATTAAATCAGACGTCATCTGTAATCATTGTAGAGTTGCTTTTAAGGAATGATGCTCATGAACCTTAGCCTCTTCTATTAATTTGATTATCTATAATTATTGGTGGCATAAGTTTATGCAAACATTTTTTACATGTGTTCCTTTAGTTTTTGTTTATGGCTGTATTGACTAGATGTTTTACAGTTCAACTTAAAAATAGATCTCATTGACAGCTTTTATTTGATTCTTGTTTGTAAAGGTTTGTAGATGTGCTTAATTTGCGAATTCTATTTATATTTTCTTGAATTCTTTTCCTCTGCTCTTAGTTTATATTTGCTTGATTGCCCCCATTAAAGATCCTCCTTCCAAGTATTCCTCTCTCCCTCTTCATGGTTCTTTTTTTCCTCACACCCCTCCCTTTTATGGTTCATCTTCTCTCATCTCCTCCGCCATTTTTTCTAAGGTTAACACCCTTGTATCCTCCACCCGCCGCTCTCTGACAATTCACAAAAGGAGCATGTAATAACGGGAATTGCCAATATATAATTGATGGTTGTTTCCCTCTCTTATCACTGGGAGTCTTGGCTGACTCCAAGATTAAGATAAAATACAAACTTAGCTTGATATGTTCTCAAGATACAACACCAGACTGGTTCGTTTGGAAATACTAGAATGAAGGTTTTGTAGTGATTTATGCATTTTTGTTTTATGTTCGATTTTTTATTTTCAATTTATATTCATTTTTCTATTATCTTTTTTTAATTGAGGTGTGACCAACAATTTTCCTTTGTAAGTAGTAGAGTGAATCATTCAATTTTTTAAGCCACAATCTCCATGTTCGATTTATACTTTTTAATAATTGTGATGTTTTCTTATATAGGTACCAATCCAATTTATTATTAACAATGGACAGAAGATGGATGAGAGAGTTACGTAATTTGAAGACTTATTTAGATGGCATGAAATATTTGCTAGATTCATACTATTCATATACTCAAATCGGTGAGAAGTGTTTGTGCCTTTGTAAAAAGGGTGTAAATCTAAAGAAGTGGGATAGAGATGGGGTAGAGGGGCATCTTGTATAGAATGGTATTATGGAGAACTATATAGAATGGATTTACCATGATGGACGTTTAACTAATAATGGGGTCTTACAAAATAATAATTGTCCTTTAATTATAGGATATTTGAATAATACTAACAACTCTAGTGATCCGATGAATGAACTTCTGCATGCTGCTATTCCTAATTTAACAAACAATGAGAGTTTGTATGAACAAGAATTACTTTATGATGATATCGGGGTAAACACACATTTTGAGAATCCTCAAGCTCCCATTAATGCAGATGCGGATAATCTATACATGACCCTCTTAGAGGAAAATAAGCCATTGTGGGAAGGATGTCAAAAGTACACAAAACTATCCTTCTTTTTGAATCTCATCCATATTAAGACACTTGGAAATTGGAGTAATGTACATTTTGATATGTTGTTGAAAGTTCTACAAGGTGCAGTGCCAGATGGATATAGATCAATGTAAGCTAACTATCGTGAGGCCAAGAAAGTCACATCTAAATTGAGCCACAAATATATTAAGATTGATGCATGTGAAAATGACTGTTCATTATTTTGTGACATACATAAAAAATGACAATTCTTATCATATATGTGGACAATCACGATGAGTTGATGTACAAGACGATCAATTGACTCACCGATCGAGAAAACGTAAGCAACAAGATGTGATCATTATGAGGAAGACACCCAAAAAAGTTTTTTGGTATTTTCCATTGAAAGAACATTTGGAGAGACTATTTTTTTTTCAAGGAAACTGCCGAGATGATGCAGTGGCATGCCAAAGATCTTAATCATAACAATTTAATGCATCACCCTAGAGATGGCTTGGCATGGAAAGAATTTGATCAACACCACAAAGAGTTCTCAAGTGATACTCGAAATATTCGTTTAGGACTTGCTACTGATGGATTCAATCCATTTGGTGATCTTAGCAGCACACATAGTACGTGGCCAATTATGCTAATGATATACAATGTGCCATCTTGGGAGTGCATGAACAAAAGATCTATTATCATGTTTAGTTTGATACCTGGGCCAAAGATGTCAGGAAATAACATTGATGTGTATCTACAACCATTAATAAAAGAGTTGAATGAGTTATGGGAAGTGGGGGTAGAAGTGCTTGATGTTTTAGATGGGAAAAAATTTACACTACACGCAGCACTATTATGGACTATTAGCAATTTTCCCGCGCTTGGTAATCTATCGGGATGGAACACACATTCCAAACTTGGATGTACATCATGCGGGTTGGACACTCAATCATGTTGGCTAAAAAATAGTCAAAAACAGTTTATCAGGCTCATCGTCGATTCTTGTCAGTTGATCATCCATATCGGAAAGCAAGAAAGTTTGGTCGACATGAAATGCGTATTTGTAGTAAAAAACCTCCTAATGGACGAAGAGTATCAGAGGAAACCCAAAATCTTCATGTTGTGTTTGGTAGAGAAAATAATTTGGGGGGACCTACTAAGTATTGGAAAAAAGAAGAATATTTTTTGAACTTCCCTATTGGAAGACAAATTTACTCTGTCATTGTCTTGATACAATGCATATAAAAAAATATGTGTGATAATATTTTGAACACTATATTGGGTGACCCGGTCAAATCCAAGGATAATGTGCATGCTAGAAGGGATTGTAAGGATCTCACGATTCTAAAACATCTATGGATCCAAGAAAGAGATGATGATACAGAGTTTATTCCTCCAGCTTGCTTCACCATGAGTAAGATGGAGAAAGATATCTTTTTAGGAATGATAAAGTCATTACGAGTTCCTGATGGATATGCCTCCAATATATCACGTTGTGTTAAACTGAAGCAATGTAGAATACAAGGCTTAAAGAGCCATGATAATCACATTATAATGCAACAATTGTTGTCAGTTGGTTTACGATCAGTGTTACCAAGGCATATAGTGACACCATTGATGGAGGTTTACATGTTCTTTAGAGAATTATGTTCCAAGAAACTAAATGTTTCTGATTTGTTGAAGGTTGAAGATCGCATTATATTGGCCATATGTCAGCTCGAAATAATTTTCCCCCTTCATTCTTCACTATAATGATTCATCTCATGGTTCATCTTTCACAAGAAGGTATTTTGGGTGGCTCGGTATAATTTAGATGGATGTATCCCATCGAAAGGGAACTTGGACACTATACAAAATATTTACGAAATAGAGCAAAACAAGAAGGATCTATAGTAGAGGGTTATATAGTGGAATAGACTTTGACATTTTGTTCTCGGTTCTTAGAAGGGATAGAGACTCAATTTAATCGGCCAAGTAGTAATAATGCAAATTCTACATCTCCAACTCCAGCATTTAGGATGCTTCCATAAGTTGGGAGTGCAACAAGGGGCGTTGTCTTGAATGCGCTAGATCCAATTAGCTTTATGCAAGCTCATAGATATATTTTGTTCAACTGTGCAGAGCTTGAAATTTTTCAAAGGTAAGTTTTAATAAAATTTAAAACTATGTCAGAGATTTTTTATTCTTGGAATGTGCATTAATTAATATTTTTTAATAGCAAACTTCGAGAAGAATTGAAGATTGCCACCAACCCCAATGTATTGATGTGGACCGCTTGGAGAATCTACTTCATAAAGAATTCTCGGAATGGTTTAAGCAAAGAGTAAGAATCATCATATGCATGTACATTAATTTGCACATGTTTGTGCTCGTACCTAGATCTACAAATGAAGAATGAATATGAAATGAATTATGTTTAAATTTTATCATAGCAGGTTAATCGTGATGGTGCAATTGTTGATGACCCTAAATTACGACAATTAGCCCTCATACCAAACTCTATTGTTCGTAGTTATAAAGGATACAATATAAATGGGTTTTCATTTCGAATTGTAGGCAGTGAGATTCACAAGAGGACGCAAAATAGTGGAGTTGAAGTTATGTCTAACCATATTGGGCTTCAAGAGGATATCAATTATTTTAGTATAATAGCTGAGATCGTAGAGCTTGATTACTTTGACTTTGCTAAAGTGATGTTTTTTAAATGTGATTGGGTTAATCCTGCAAAGAATGTGGGTGTGAAGAAAGATTTATATGAGTTTGCATTGGTTAATTTCACAAATTTGATACATACAGGAGCAGCACTTAAACATGACCTATATATTTTTCCTTCTCAAGCAAGAATGGTATATTGTATTCGTGATCCTAAACAATCAAATTGGGAATTGGTCATGAGGATGTTACCACGAGATGAGTATGAAATGAGAGAATTTGAAGTTGTAAGTGTTGATGATCATGGAAACTTCATTCAATGTGTTAGTGATTACATACACAATATTCAAAAATTATATCAAGATGATGATGAAGACACTGAGATGGTTAGAACAGATGTTGAGCCTACAGTTGTGCAAAGAGAAGTATAAATTCACGGTCGGATTACGAATACCGGTTTGCAAAGAGAAGTATAAATCAAGATATTGAGCATTCACATGTGCATTTATCCACAATTCAAGAGTACCCTTATTTCTAGTCCCTCCCAGGTATCCATATAATGCTTCTAATTTAGTAGTTTTACTCTCATCTCATCCTGGTTTTGTTTCCAACTAATTAGTTCTACTCCCAGTTCACAAGTTTGCTTCCAGCCCCATGTTCATCAGTAGATGTAATGCAGTTTGGGTTGTTAGAAGCCAATTTATAATCTCCAAGTGGGCCGATTATGTCCATTCCATGACTACCAGCATAATAATGGATAGATCTTGTTGATAGTAATCATATATATAATCTTTAATTGTGGTGGATTTGATAGTATAAATTTCTTAGAGTTTTCTGTATTAGCTGTATTACTAGTATATAACAATGGACAGATCTTGTTATCTTGCAAATATTTGATTTTGTTAGTATAATAAGTGGGCCGAAAGTAATCATATATATAAGCTTCAATTGTGGTGGATTTGATAGTATAAATTTTCTAGAGTTTTTTGTATTAGCTGTATTACTAGTGTATATTGTATAACAATGGACAGATCTTGTTATCTTGCACATATTTGATTTTGTTAGTATAATAAGTGGGCCGAAAGTAATCATATATATATAAGCTTCAATTGTGGTGGATTTGATAGTATAAATTTCTTAGAGTTTTCTGTATTAGTTGTATTACTAGTGTATAATAATGGACACATCTTGTTATCTTGCAAATATTTGATTTTGTTATCATGCAGATATTTGATGGCTCCTAAGAGAACATTTACTCCAAGAAAATTATTTGTTTCAAGAGATAACTCTCTTGCTAAAGATCAACACAAAGGTGTTAGCGGTGGCCCCCATGTGGGCACTTCAAATGCCCACAAGGAACCACTACATGATCCAACAACTACACATTATTTTTCAACAGATGAAAGCTCTGATGAGCATCAACATAGTGATCAAGAATCTGTCAATCTTAGTAATGAAGTCCTAGAGATAGGCCCTAGGTAAATAATACATGTTTTTCTTTATATGATTTTCAATAAATGCAAGTAGAATAATCAAAGTTTGTGTATATGTAGGTACAAATAAAAGTAAAAAGTTATGAGGAGTAATAACATATATGAATATTCATCTTATGCAATCTGATAAAGTTATATTATTGGAGAGAAACAAACATGGGTAATTTGTTGGAAGTGGCGCACCTCAACTTTCATCATTCTTAGGGACACTTGCATGAAATAAATCATTATTTTCAATGACCCCTCTATCTTGGACGCATGTGTCCTAGTATAGCAAGGAAACTGCATGGAGTATGGTTAAGGTGAGTGTGTGCACATAAGCAAAAAAAACATGATTTCATTGAATATAACAATAACTATATAGGCTTAATGTTTTATTCATGCAGCAAAGATTTCTCGTATTTGAGACAGACAGAAAACTTATCATGAAATTATGAGAGAAAGTTTTAGGAATTGGAAGCCAACTTCTAAAAAACAATTTTATGTTCCATTGGGTACTCCGGAAGCACTTATTGCACGAGGTGGTCCTACAGATATGCCAGAGAGTCAATTTGTTGACATTGTGAAATATTGGTATTCTGCAAAAGGAAGGGAATTATAACTTTATTTATTTATTCTTCCAACTTTTTGAATAAATTTCCAACATATTAAAAGTTTGAGAGTATAACTTTTCTGATGTCGCAGATTATAAGTGAAAAAAATAAAGTATGTCGCCAAAAAGATACTGGTGCATATACTCTTGGACGGATGAGCCTGCAAATTGAAAAAAAAAAGACTTGGTATACATATATACATATATATAATATATATCTTTTTCTTTCTTACTTTATTGCATAAAGCTAAATAGTTTATTTTTTATAAGGAAAATGAATTGGGTAGAGAGCCAACTCACATTGACTTATTCTTAGATAGTCGCACAAGCAAGAAAAATGGGAAAACTTTGGTGAATGATGATGCAATATCAAAAAAGTAAGTGTTTCATTCTTTAGCTTAATTATTTAAACATTTAAATATATCCAAATTATTTACTGAAGATTTCTTTGTGTACTTTTTTCTAGGTTGCCTTGGACAAGGCTATAGAGGAACAAATATCGCAGCATCCTCTCAACACACCAATAAATGAAATCCATGAAGATGCTTTTAGGTTAAAAAAACTATAACACTTTATTTCAATTTAAAGTATTGTACAATAAATTTTTATTTCTTTTTTAGATCTACATTTGGACCAGAATATTATGGTTGATGTCGTGGTATGGGAATGGGTGTCACTGTGATTCAGGTATACCCTGATTTATCATGTCGTGCAAGAATAACTAGCTTGAAACATACAATTCTAGAAGAGTTGTGGGAGATTGAACAATTGAAATTACAAAAGTCTATCATGCAAAAGACCATAGATCGTCTTATGGATGATAGGTCACAGCAAAATTCTAGGGATGATTCATCTGGAACATCAGTGGGGCAAGGGATACATCTATCACTAGACTAAGTAATAATTGTGTTTAAATCAAGTTAATAATGCTTGGATTAATTAGAATTGTTTTATAAATATTTATTATGTGTGTAGTTCTTGAGAATGAAGGCTTCTATTCAAAGATCAAATATAAATGAGACTACCCCTAACAACACCCCAACACCATCTCCTACTACAAATATCAATTTGAATCAAGGTTTGGTTTCTCTCTTCTTCTATTTATTTTTTTAGATTCAATTGAATGGAAAATGATTATGATATTCAATTTTACCCTTTATAATGACTTTACATTGAAAGGTGTAACATTTTGCTTTAGAATTATAGGTGAAAAATGATCAAAACTGCTGCAAAGTGATCAATATGTAACAATCATGAAATATAAACACTCTATAAGATGATAACTTATATGATCATTCATATCACATCTTTGTGTTCTTATAGGATATGAATTCAGAGTAGAAACTAGAATGATGCTTTTTTCTTGGCTATATTGTATCCCAAAAGTACCTTTTCTATGATTTCCTTCAATCTGTTTACATATTGCCTTCTAAATTAAGGAAAATTCAACTACAGTAGAAGTGAGAATATTTAAAGCAATAAGTGAAGGAACCACTCACACAAGTGTCATAAGTTTGAAGATAAATATGCAGTACATGTGCTGATACAGCTAAATTGTCCTAACCATAATATAAAGACATCTTCATTGTAAAAGACAATGGTCAAAACCAATCCCCATAAAGTTGGTTAATTTTCAGAAGATTATTAAGTAAATTCCTAGCATCTTTTAGAATAATTTGAATTCCATTTTCTAGTGAACATAAACTTAGCATTTGATGAAGCTTAACAATAAGGTTGCAATTTTATTAAACATTTGAAGATATATATTCATAAATAACTAGTCCGACACATAAATTTTGTATAGATCAAGTTTCTACTTTCTAACTCACAAACATCGATTCAACTTGATGCGCTTAGCAATGCCACAAGAACTATCAACCTTATTAAATTCATTCACTGAACCACATGACCATGGTGAATGAAATCATCAAGAATTCATACAAACTTAGAAAAGATCTTGCCTGATAATTGATATTCAAACAACCCAAAACAAATCTTAGTAGCTTGCTAGCAATCACAATTTCAAGTCCAACTTAACATTGAAGTGGAGCAATTTGGCTTGTTGGCAGTTAATATCCAACAGTTTGGGTTGCTGGCACAAACTGCTGGACCAACAATTTGGCACAAACTGCTGGCAGCAGTTTATGCCCAGTTTTGCACAAACTACTTGCAGCAGTTTGGCTTGCTGGCACAAACTGTTGGACCAGCAGTTTGGCACAAACTGCTGGCAGCAGTTTGGCACAAACTGCTGGCAGCAGTTTTGCAAACTACTGGCAGTAGTTTGCACAAACTGTTGGCAGCAGTTTGTGCCTAGTTTGGCACAAACTACTACCATCAGTTTGGCACAAACTGCTGGCGCTGTTGTCACCAATTTGGTTAAAAATGCTGCCAGGATTTTATGGATACATATTGTGGGCTTTTTATATTTTCTTCTTCACATTATTATACTATTTTTTCAAGTTATTTATGTTAACCTTACATGCAATTAGAATAAATATTTAATCTCGTGTTTTAATTTTGTTTGTTATACAGGCAATTGATCAATTTTATTTGTTATGCTTAAAGTTTGAAAAGATGATGTGGGACATGACGTACAAATGAAGTTGAATGTTCATTATGTTTGTTTTAATGTCAATGAAGCTAATGATTAAATAAGAAAATTTTGAAGGCTCATAGTGTTTGTTTTGTTTCAGTTGTTTTTTTGCATTGAAAACAATGTATATATATTGAATGATTATGTTTTTTGCAAGTTATGCTACTTGGAATAAGTTTGTTTATCATTAATGTGATCTTTTGCATGTTTATACAATTCAATCTTAATGATGATGTAATATGTAGGTATTTTAATTATTTTGTTTTGTAGAACTCAAGCTCTCATTATTTGGACATGTTACAATTCTCTCTCAATATATCTTAGTATTACTCCCAAAAATAATTAAAATATGAAAAATAATATATTAAAAATAATATTTATAATTTTAATTAAGATTTTAGAAGCTAAATTAATTTTTAGAGTTTAAATTATCATAAATTTCTATTTTTAAAAATTTCTTTCCTTAAAATGCAATGTTATGTTTTTTTTAATGTTATAATAGATTTTTAATTGTGTCGATGTTTTGTAAAAAAAATCGTGGTAGAATTATTATTTTTTGACGTTTTTTGAAAGTGTCACGATAGAGCAATCAATCATGACATTTTTTGAAAAAGTGTCGCGATAGAACAAATGTCAATTATGATGTTTTTTTGGAAAATGTCACTATAGAGCAATTGCCAAACATGACATTTTTTGGAAAAAAAATGTCGCGATATAGCACATTTCAATCACTACGTTTTTTTTTTTGAAAGCGTCACAATGAGCAACGGTGACGGCCGCAATCGTGACGGTTTAGTGATGTTTTTATAAACATCACGAAAACTATCGTGACGTTTTAAAATCGTCACAAATGTTATAAAAAATGTCACCAAATAGCGACTTTGTTGTAGTGTCTTCACCATAATGAGACACATAAATTCAATCTTTTTCCATCATATTTTATCTTTTGAATATTGAAAAATGGCAGTACCTAAACAAAAAAACATTATACTGAGTTACATTATCAAATCAAAAGTTACAAAAAAAGATCGAATTGTGTCTTCTTTCTTAAAACATTACATGCGTGTTGAGAGAGAATAGTTTGCGTCTTCGCTAAAATTCAGCGAATTGGATGTGCAGTTCGATGAATGCAAGTGTTCTTCGCTGAAATTCAATGAACGTCCAGTTCGCTGAAATTCAGTGAACTACATGTGCTCTTTGCTGATATGTTGAAAAGAAAACCATTAGTATAAAAAATTGCAAGTTAATTTATGTGGCTGAAAAATGATTTGAGAGAGCGAAGCTATATCTGTTTTTTGGAATCTATAATTTCATAACCATGTTATTTCAACAAAAATGTGATATGAATTGAATAATTTGGATTAAATCTGTTACATTGTGTGTACAAATGTTGATTAACAACCCACTAATCATGCAATTACCATATTAGAAGAAGATGGCAATCAAAAGCTTATTTTCTCAGAAAATATTGAACTTCAACACAATAACAACACACATACACACCTACAAATATTTTATAGAACTAACACACACGTACACCATACACCACAACACACACACACACACACACACACAACAACAACACCACACATACAACACACACACACACATACAACAAACACATTCCAAACACACATACAACACACACATACACACACATACAACACACACATACACCACACACAAACACACACATACAATACACACACACACACACACACACACACACACACACACATACAACACGATAACAACAAACACAAAAACACACACACACACACAACGCACACACACAAAAGTAACACACACATACAACATACACCACACCACACACACACACACAAACACACACACAACACAACAACAACACACATACACACCTACAACACACACACATACAACAAACACATAAAACACACACAAACACACACACACACACACACACACACATACAACACAACAAATACAAACACACACGTATATACAACACACACATACAACACACACAAACACATACAACACAACAACAACACACATAAACACCTACAACACACACATACAACATACAGGAAGAATGGAATCCCATCCCTCAACATTTCAGAAATTATGCACAGGAAAAATGGAATCAAACACGCTAGGTAACCGACACAAGATATGTAGGAGAAGGGGTATGTTGAATTTTCTCAAAAAGCTCAGCAAGATAGCCCAAATGCAAAATTAATAGTTTCGAAACTACCCAGATCACAACTTGACCAAGCAGAAACCAGGAAGAATACTCAAGCAACCATAGTGCATAGACAGAAACAAGCAGATCAAAAATTTATCAATCTTCTTTACAGGGCGAGGTATACGTGGCGAGACATGATTTCGCCAGTACATAAAAAAACAGAAACTACAATCAATTCGGGCGGACAGAACACTGAGACCGTCGAGACCGCCTGCCCGCATAGACCGCCCGAGCTGAGCTGAAGCCAAAATAAACACGGAGTCCGCCGAGACCGCGAGGTCGCGCGGACACACCGTTATTCACAGAACTTCTTGCTGCTCCCGAACTGAGGAACAGATCGCCTACCCGCCAAGACCGCGAGGTCGCGCGGAAAGGTTATTGAACTGGGAAATTTGATGCAGAGAGAAAACTGGTAACCGCTAAACGCAGTCCGCTAACTTCACTGAGCCTGACTGAGGTCAAAACCAAACTCCTGGCTTCACAGTACTAGCCACGCCACTGTTCACTCTATTATCAAATGACGTGTTGGGGGGTCCTATTTATAGGCGGGGTGAGGAGTGTGATCACCACCCTATGAGATAGGATAACCGCCCCTTGATTGCAGCTAGCACTGCCAGTCCGCCGAGTCTGCACGACAAGACGGACTCGTGAACAGTTCGCCAAAACTGTAAGAGAGCCACCAGCTGAGCACCATGCCAGTCCGCATAGAGAGCGGACACAGCATCTGTCTGCACGCACAAGTCCACGACCAACAGGCAAATCGCCCAGTCACAGCGGACTATGCGGACACCAACTCAGCTTGCAATGTCCACGACCAACAGGCAAACCGCCCGGTCACAGCGGACTATGCGGACACCAACTCAGCTCGCAATGTCCACGACCAACAGGCAAACCGCCCAGTCACAACGGACAATGCAGAAACCCTGGACTTCACAGAAGTGCAAGTCCAGACAACAAGATCGCGCAAGCTCGGCGGACACCAAGACAGTCGGCCAGCTCCAAGGCCAGATTGCTACTAGATTGCGGCTTACCACAACTCCAGACCAAACGTTGATCACGCGGTCTCCAAGCCTCAATCCACATAGATCGTGGACACCATCCTGCACTGCTCAGCCAGCCACTGCCAGACTCAACCAGTCCACGCAGTCCGCGGAATTCAATCTGCAAAAACAGCCATCAAGACCACAGACCGCCAACACCAGATCGCTGAACTCATGCTCCAGTCCGCGCGGACAGTCCGCCTAGGCTGCCCGGACTGCCTGATCACCCACTTTCACTTCACAAATTTTAACACTCCACCTTGAAGTGAGAAGTGGTGATCAAGCCAAGTAAACCTCAAAGTCGCTGGAAAGGCCCCTTCGACAGCGGCTTTGTGAAGATGTCAGCAAGATTGTCCTCACTCCGAACATGCCTGACCACTAGAGATCCTCTAACACCTTCTCCCGAATGAAATGGTGCTCGATCTCAATATGCTTGGTCCTCCCGTGGCAAACTGGATTGTTCACCAGCTTGAAAGCACTCTCATTGTCACCTCAGAGCAGAGTGGGACCTTGCACTTCCTTATGGACGTCCTCTACTAGTCTCCTTAGTCAAATGGCTTCCCGAGCTGCCAAGGCCAAAGCCTTGTGCTCTGCTTCCGTAGTAGAGACGGACACTGAGTCCTGCTTCTTGCTACACCATGAGATGCCCGCTGATCCACAGGTGAACACATAACCTGAAGTTGACCTTCGGTCATCCGAGTCACCACCATAATCAGAATCCGTGTTACCTAGCAAGGAAAAACTCGAGTCTCTCCTATAAAGGAGTCCCATATCAGAAGTCGTCATCACATACTTTAGAATACTCTTCGCCTCCATCAGATAAGAATTCCTTGGCTCCTCCATAAACCGACTTACTCGGCCAACTGCGTAAGCAATGTCTGGCCTTGTAATCGTCAGGTAGATCAAGCTCCCCACCAGAGCTCGGAACACCAAGGGATCAGGAAGAATCCTTCCCTCATCTCGTCGAAGCTTCAAGCCACAATCCAAAGGAGTAGAGCAACTCTTTCCCCTTTACATGCCGAATCATTTCACAATCTGATCCGCATAACCTTTCTGGGAAACAAGAATCCCGCTCTCCTTCTTTTCCACTTCGAGACCAAGAAAGTGATGAAGCTCCCCCAAGTCTTTCATCTCGAAGCGAATAGCTAGCTCCTCCTTGAGCCTAGTTACCTCCTCCTTAGAATTCCCCATGATGATCATGTCATCCACGTACAATAGCACCAGGACTAGAAGCTCCCCCTTCTTCTTGACGAATAGGCTCGAGTCTGAATTTGAAGCCAGATATCCACAGAACTGGAGGTATTCTGTAATCTTCCCATACCAGGCTCAGGGAGCCTGCTTCAAGCCATAAAGAGCCTTCCAAAGCTTGCAGACGTAGTCCGGATGTTCTTCAGATACGTAACCGAGCGGTTGATCCATAAAGATGTCCTTGTCGATCTCTCCGTAAAGAAAAGCGTTCTTTACATCCAGCTACCACATCTTCCAGCCCTAGCAGGCCGCTAAAGCTATCACCACTCGTACTGAAGACATTTTTGCCATAGGACTAAACGTCTCCTCATAGTCCTCACCGTACAGTTGTGAGAATCCTCGAGCAACAAGGCGAGCCTTGTACCGATCGATGCTTCCATCCGCCTTCTTCTTCAGTTTGTAGACCCACTTGCAAGTAACAAAAGTAATGCCATCCACCTTGGGCACCAAGTTCCAAGTTTCATTCTTCCTGAGGGAAGCCATCTCCTCATCCATGGAATTGTCCCACTCCTTCACTCCAGTGGCATCTTCAAACTTTGAAGGCTCCCGCTCATCCAGAGGGCCTGCAAAGAAACTGGAGACAAAGCTCACTATATTCTCTTCACAATATTGAGTCGGAGGCTTGATGATCCTCTTTGATCTCCTAAGAGGCTGCTCCTTTCTCACCACCTTCGCTGTTTCTTCAGGCTCAGATCTATTTTTGGGCAATCCTTGAGCAATGCTCCCCCTACTTCCTGAACCAGAAGCCTCTGTCCCAGAGCTAGAAGCAACAGGAGCTGCTGGTGAAACAACAAGCTCCTCTTGTACAATTTCAGCAGTCACCTCCTGCCCTTCATCAACCTTGCCTTCTGGTAGCTAAACCGAGCTTCCTCCATACGATGTCAGTTCGTCAAAGACCACATCTCTTGACACAATGAACTTATTCAACACAGGATCCATGCACCTCCATCCCTTCTTCCACTCATCATAGCAAACAAAGACAAGCTTCCTTGCCTTTGTATCAAGCTTTGTCCTCAGAGCATCCATGATATGCTGTTGGGATTTGTCTCCACAATACCTCAGATTTATAGGAGGTCAGACATTGAACTAAGATGAATTAAGGTGTATTTGATATTGTATTTAAGTTGTATGTGTGCAGGTTCTTATTGCCAAGTGTAGACCAATGTCAGTCTATAATGGGTCACCAAACACAGGACTATACAATGTAATCCCTCATTGTGTGATCCAAAGTGTTGGCCCATGTATAGCCTCTCTATTGGGATACACTTCCTATTCATGCACTTGGATTGGTGGACTGAAGTATTGAAGTTTATTTTTCAGAAGAATTTTTCTAAGTCCACATACTCGAGTAGCTTCCTTCATCTACTCGAGTAAGTGACCTAGTACTTGAGTAGATCCTTAGACATACTCGAGAAGACTCTGTATACTCGTGTAGATAAGCTTATACTCGAGTAAGATAGTTAGTCACTCGAGTAGGTCATACTTTATACTCGAGTAGACCCTTCTGTTCTTAGATCCGAAATTTTCTCTAAGTCCACATACTCGAGTACCTCTTTTGTACACTCGAGTAAGTGAGTCTGTACTCGAGTAAGTTGGATTACATACTCGAGTAGACTGTATTATACTCGAGTAGGTGATAACTTGTACTCGAGTAGTTGGTTAGTTACTCGAGTAAGTGTTCTGTTCATACTCGAGTAGATCTGCACTTCTCATCTCAGAAAGTTTCTAAGTCTACCTACTCGAGTAGTTCCCTATATACTCGAGTAAGTGACTCTGTACTCGAGTAGTTGTTTTTCATACTCGAGTAGTTTAGTGATTACCCGAGTAGTCTTCCCAAGATACTCGAGTAGTTCATTTTCCCCTCACTCGAGTATCTCCAACTCTTCTACTCGAGTAGTTCTTCCTATTTTATCTGAGAAATTTTCTCTAAGTGTTTCAAACCTCAGACAGCAAACTAAGTGGTACAGCGCGGACAGCTAGCTACGCCGAGGCTAAGTGGATATTACAAAAATAATTTAATCAGCTAACTATAGCTAAGTAACATTTTTAAAAAAAATTAAAATAGCTAACTCTAGCTAAGTAAAAATTAAGATTTTTTTTAAAATAGCTAGCTTTAGCTAGCTTAATTTGATTTTTTTAATTCCATTTTAAATTTAACCAGATCTGTCAATAACATGAGTTAAAACCGTTTGATTTTGTCATCATATATCCTCAGCCGGTTGACTTTCAAGGCCTATTTCTCCTAAAAATATATATATAAACGAATTTCTCTCATATTTAAAATGGCTTTTGTTGGGTATTGCATCCACAATAACCCAGATTTGCATGAAGTCACCCTTGAACTAAGATGAATTAAGTTGTATTTGATATCCTGTTCTAGTTGAATGTTTGCAGATTCTCAGTGCTAAGTGTAGACCAATGTAAGTCTACAGTGGGTCAGGAACACAGGACCATACAGTGTAATCCCTCACTGTGTGATCCAAAGTGTTGACTCATGTGTAGCCTCTCAATTGGGATACACTTCATGTTCAAACATTGGGAGCATGGGATGAAGACAGGACCAGAAAAAAACATTCTCTAAAATTCTTGAAAAATTATCTAAGTCCAATTCTCGAGAAGTAACTTCAGAGTTCTCGAGAAGTGTAGGTTAGTTCTCTAGAAGCTCTCATAGTTCTCGAGAAGCTTAACTACAAAGTTCACGAGAAGCCCAGGTTCGAGGTCTCGAGAAGTCTGGACAGATTCAAGAATTTTTTTTCTAAGTTATAGTTCTCGAGAAGTCCTCTTTGTTCTCGAGAAGTCTTGATCAGTTCTAGAGAAGCCTAAGGTATAGTTCTCGAGAAGTCTTACTTATTCTCGAGAAGCTTTGCTTCAGTTCTCGAGAACTGCCAGCTCAATTTCTTGAATAGTCAGGATTTGCCTCAGAAATTTTTCTAAGTTAAGTTCTCGAGAAGTCCTCCTTTAGTTCTCGAGAAGTTCTCCCTCAGTTCTCGAGAAGTCTTCCTTATGATCTCGAGAAGTTCAGAAAAGTTTCTAAGTGCTTGTTCTCGAGAAGTTCAGAAAAGTTTCTAAGTGTTTATTCTCGAGAAGTCAAATAGTTCTCGAGAACTAAACCTTGTGTTCTCGAGAAGTCCAAACCTCTTCTAAAGAATTTAGTTCTCGAGAAGTCATGACAGTTCTCGAGAACTCAGTTCCTAGTTCTCGAGAACTATAGCCACTTCTCGAGAACTAAGTCGACTTTCCAGGAAATTTTTTCCTAAGTCCAGAACGGCCGAAATTTCAAATAACTCGACGTGATTGGTCCATGTGTCGTCGTTAATATCTTTTCTAGCCGTTAAGGGTAATCCTATATAAAGTCTTAACACTAAGACATAACCCTAAGCAGAAAAGAAAAAGAAGAATCTTTTTAAGAGCGGATTCTGTACTTTCCAAAGTTACTGGTTCAGCCGACTATTCTCAGCACGACATTCTGAAGCCGAAGCTCTCGTCAAGATCGTTCTCTCTGCATTCGATCTAGAAGATCTGCTAATTAAGGAATCGTCTTCCTCTCCTTAATCGAGTAGATTCAAACTTTCTCAGGTCAGATTTTCAAAGGATCTTCTTCTACAAATTCTGAAAGAGCCGCAACATTCAAGAAGAAGACCTAGAGACAAATTCTTTCAGATCTGAGAATATTTATGTTTATATTTTCAAACTCTATTTGTAAATCTTGTAGGAGATTATTCTCCGAGTGTAGGAGCATTGTTCTCTGAGTGGTAGGAAGTTTTCATCTTCCGAGTGTAGATCCATTTGGATCGAGTTTGTAGGAACTTGGTTCCGAGGCGTAGGATTGTTTTCAATCTGAGATAGTGGAGTAGCCGAGTCTAGTGATTTGCTAGATCGGTGAGGTAAAGTGGACGTACACAAGTTTGGGGAACCACTATAAATCTTCTTGTCTTTCTGTGATTGCTTGATTGCTTGTGCAAGATCGCTAAAACTTTTATTCCACAAATAGACGCGCGATTCAACTATTCACCCCCCTCTAAGTTATTTAGGTTGGCAACTTTCCACTTTTAGCTTTCAATAGCCATTTTGACCTAAACCCATCCCCTATAAAAGCAAACCCCTTCCTAATTCCAGGCGGCTGAAAATTCATTGAAATCATTCCCGTTCGGTTCCTGTCCAGCAATCCCGATCTCCCGTGCGCCCTTGCTCGTCGGAGATTCGACCGGCATTCTTATTCGATGGAAGCGCCGACGAGATCTCCCTCCCTGTCCTGTTCCAGCGTCGCCACTGGGGAGCTTTCCAAGGGTCGGCGTGCATTTCTCCATCCATTTTCGGACAGTTCATCCACTCGTCCACTGCCTGACGACGCTCCAGCCACCTCCATCTTCCCCGTCCAGAGTCTGGAGTTGTTGGATTGCTCGTTGTGAAGCTTGTGTTGTAGCTCCCAAACCCTAGGCCGGCCTTCTTCTTTCCGACGGATCGCCTGTGAGAAATTACTTCTCTTCTTTGATTCATTTTATCTTCTTTGAATTTATGGTCATTGCATGAAAATTTCAAATAGTATTAGTGGAGAAATAGGAAACGAACATCAGGATAAATTAAACCAATGTGTCATATTTTATACCTCAATTTGGTTCCGAATCAGTTTCTCGAATTTTAGAGAGCCCTGCAAGTTTGGATTGGAACCAGGAACTTGAAAAGGCAAAAGATTTTCTTGAGAAAAAAAAGGTCGATCCTGCGTTCCTCCATTTGATTGCTTTGTATTGGGAAACTAAGATCTCTCGATCGCAAAGATGGTCCTGAACATTTTTCCGACTTGCCAAATTGGTGGTATGTGAAGAGGGCCGAATTATCATGCCTTGCTATGACTGCCTCAGCATTTCTTGCAAACAAAGCTTCATCTGGAGGGTTGGAGTGTGATTTAGGTGGAATGAACAACATTTTAGCACCTAAATGGTCAACTTTGTGCCCAGGTTTAGTAGAGGTTGTTATGTTCAATAAGTTGAACAAAATTCTCATACCCACGGAGCCGGGTGTTGTTAATGACATTGGTGGCAAATGGGAGATGCTTCTTCAAAATCGACCCCCAATGCCGGACAAGGGAGACAACGGTGATGACGACGACGATCGCTTTGTGGGATCTGATGTGGAGCGCAAAGAATCAATTCTTGAATTGGGAGATGACGGTAGCGAGGAAGATGTGTAAACATAATGAATGTGTTATATTGGAGTTAATCAAGTCAACATGAAGTTATTTTTGTCAAAAATGGTGATGTATCTTATCTCTTTATTTTGTTTTCATAGAAATGTGTATGTTCTGGTGAATGTGTTGAACTTCATGCTTTGTTTGAAGTCCTCAATATGGGAGGGGGTTATCTTGTAGAGGATGAGATGATGCATCTTTCTCCTTATTCATTACATGCGCATGCTTTCCATTTCCAATATAATATGCAATTAAACACTACTACACTGTTGATTTCTTTTCTGAAAGTTCACCGAAATTAATTTTAAGAACTTGATTGATATTATGAGAAATGCATTACATGTTATCATTTGTTGATTTTACTCCGTTCTAATAATATATATGGAATTAATGCATTCCATTTTTATGTTAACAAATATAACTTCTGTTTCTTTCCAATTTTTTATCTTAGTGGACTGGTTTAAAAAACTTTAGTAGCTAATTGTAGCTAAGTGGAATTGCAAAAGAAAAAAAACTTAGCTAACTATAGCTAAGTGGATTTTCAAAAATATTTTAAAGAAGCTAAATAAAGCTAAGTGAATTTGCAAAAAAAAAATAAAGTAGCTAACTATAGCTAAGTGATAAAATAATGTGGAAAAAATAAAGCTAACTATAGCTAGCTGGTCAGCTATAGAAGGCCTGAAGTGTTTTTACTCGAGTATATACTCTCATACTCGAGTAGTTCTAAAATCACTCGAGTGTTGATCTCTGAATCACTCGAGTAGCTTCTCTTCCTATACTCGAGTAGCTTCTCTTCCTATACTCGAGTATGCTCCTCCTATCCACTCGAGTATATAACATCTTATACTCGAGTATGTCTCTTCTCTGTCTCGAGTATATCTGTTCAAACATTCCTGAAATTCTCCAAGTACAATTTCACTGTGTATTTCGAATTAATCATTTCTGATTGGTCCACGTGTCATCCCTAATTAAATTTTTGACCGTTGGAGTCCACCTATAAACAGGTCCTTTCAGATTTGACTAATAACAAGCTTTACGGAGATTATTATTTTAAGAAAGAAAAAAAGTTCCTGTGAACCCTAATTTCTCACGCCGCCGCCATTGCTGTTCATGGAAGAAGGTCTGGATCGACGATCTTCGATCGCTGCTTTCAACTCTATTTCTCCAGAGATCCAGACGAAAGATAATCACTCGATCTCGCCGAGCCTCAAAGATTTTTGATCTATTTTCTCGATCGAGGTGATTCCGTTTTTCAGATCTGTGGATCTCTCTCAAGTCGTCTTCAACATATTCTGATCAAGCCAAAGTTCTCAAGGAAGAAGACTATCAAAGATCCAGATCTGTGCAATATATTGTTTGTATTTTCTTTTCAAACAAATTTCATTGTAGGAGTTTTTCTCCGAGATTTGTAGGAAGGCTTTATCTTCCGAGTGTAGATCTGGTTTGGATCGAGTTTTGTAGGAACGTGGTTCTGAGGAGTAGGATTGTTTTTAATCTGAGATAGTGAAGTAGCCGAGTCTAGTGGTTTGCTAGATCGGTGAGGAAAGTGGACGTACCCAAGATTGGGGAACCACTATAAATCTCTTATCGTCTGTGTGATTGCTTGATCTGTGTTGTGTTAATTTTTTATTCCGCATTTGACACGCATTTCACCTATTCACCCCCCTCTAGGTGATTTAGGTAGACAACTTAGTTTTCTCAATTGGTATCAGAGGCAGGTTGATCGGTAAAAAGTTAACACCTTGATCTAATCCTTACCAAGTTGTCTCAAGAGAAATTTCAAGCATGAGTAAGACCAAGGATTTTGCTAAGCTCCCTATCTGTACCAAGAACAATTTTCCTATGTGGAAGGAAAGAGTTAAATTCTTTATGGAAGCAGTAGATCCCCGGATCTTCATGATTGTTGAAGAAGGTCCCCACATTCCTATGACCACCTCCACCATAGATTCATCTAAGCAAGTTCCCAAGAAATTGATGGATCTAGATAAGGACGAGATTGCACTTGTCTCTTTGGACAAGAAAGCTAAAAATATTATCGCAAGTACAGTCGATGACTCAATGCTGCAGAATCTGATTCATTGCCAATCTGCCAAGGAGATGTGGCAATCCCTAGTGACTCTAATGGAAGGTACAGAAGAAGTGAGGGATGATCGAAGGTCCCTACTGAACCAGAAATATAAAGCCTTCAGGCAGGGTCATAAGGAAGCCATAGCTGACACTTTTGAGAACTTCTTCAAGATAGTAAATGGCCTAAGAGTTTATGGACGTGTCTTCACCAATGGGGAACTCAATGACAAATTCTTAAGATCCCTAACCAAGGAATGGGACAATAAGGTATGTGCCATTCGGGAGTTTGGAAGGTTAGCTGAGACGGACCCGCAGAATCTGTTCGGAAAGCTTATGTCTTACGAGCTGCAAATCAACTCAAGAAAAGCTGAAGAAGAGATAAGCAGGTCTGTATTCAAGGAGAAGTCTGTCGCTCTAAAGGCAGATAGCTCAAGGAAGACAAAGGCTAGCTCTCCTTCCCCAGTTCCTGAAGCTGATGAAGAAGAATCATCTGATCCAAGCTCATCTGGCTCAGAACTATCTGAAGGAGAGTTCTCATTGCTCTCCCGGCAATTCAAGAAATTCTTAAATAAGAAGAAGCAATGGAGAGGCAAAGATGCCTCATTCAGAAGATCACGACGTGACGGTGATCAGCGAAAGAAAGGCTCAAGTAGCCATGACAGGTATAACTCTAAGCAGAACAAACAGATTTCAACTGACATCATTTGTTATTGTTGTAATAAGCCAGGTCATGTCATCGCGGACTGCCCTCACAAGAAGAAAGAGGGCGGCAGAAGAGAGGAAAAGAAATCCTCATACCACAAGAAGCGGACAGAGAAGAGTCTAGTAGCCAAGAAGAGCAAAACTCTCAGCGACTCCGACTCATCTGAGTCGAGTGAAGAAGAGGAAGCTTACTTTGGGCTCATGGCTCACTCAGATGATGAACAAGTACCCCAGTTCACTGGGGAGGTAAAATCTCACACTCCCCTCTCTGAATCTGAAAGTTCTGAACATGATCATGAGGACATCTCTTCTGATGATGAGTCAGAACTCATGGCCCAGTACAAAGAGTTGCTCATGACCTACGAAAAATGTCGTCGAGTCGTGAAAACTCAGGCAAAAGAGATTCAGTCTCTAAAGGCCGTTGAGAGCAGCTTGAGAAAAGAAGTCGCTAAGACTAACTCTCTTCAAGAAAACTTCGATCTCGCAATGAAAGAATACAATCTAGCTCTCAAGCACCTTGACCTTAAAGGGAAATCATCAAAGAGTTGGAAGATCAACTCGAAGCTGAAAAGAAACTTGTTGAAGGTTTCTCCAAGCCCAAGAATGTTCTTCCACTCATTGCTGAATTCTCAACAAAGGCTAAGAATGCTGGACTAGGCCATGAGGGTGCTCCTAGTAAATCTTCTAGGAGAAATAAGGCTCAACGGAAGAATAAGGCCGCCAAGAAGGCCTTGGCCAAAGAGAAAGGGAAAGCCCCTCTGGATCAAACTATATTCAAGAAAGTAATCTTTCCAACGAACAAGTTTGACCTGGACTCGTCCTATGGTCACTTGACCAGGCCTACTTATGTAGAGCCAAAGTCTCGGTACCAAGGAAGGACTCGCCCTCGAAACTTTGGTGAGAGTGTCTTTAAGGCACCTTATGAATAAGTGACTCTTCAGAGCTATGGTTCTTATAATCATGGCCATAACTTCAAGAAAGCACCGAAAGTAAAGCCTGTTTAGGAAAGGCCTCTGAAGGAGAAGACTTCATGTAGATGCCATCACCATGAAGCCTCTTCCTCCAAGAGTGATGTTCCCGCTAGACCATCATTTCAGAAAATCAAGCAGGAATTCACTAGGCAAAGATACAACAGGTTCGACTGCTGGTGTTGTGGCAGAATTGGTCACTTTGCCATCGATTGTTGGTTCAATCCCAGTAATGCTACAACCCCTCAAGTTAGCAACGTGAGAATGACCACTCATGAGGCTAATACTCGTAGGGGGAGTATTCTAACTCGAGACCAAGGACCCAAACGTGTTTGGGTTCCTAAGGCTAAGTGATTGTAATTGCAGGTATGTCCAAAGGCCACCAAAATGCCAATCTGGTATTTGGACAGTGGATGTTCTCGGCATATGACCGGGACAAGAAGCCTACTCCAGAATTTCACCTCAGTCTGCAACGGACCAAAGGTCATCTTTGGAGGTTCATATCGAGGGATAACTAAAGGCTATGGTATGATTTCTAACGGTAGCGTATCCTTTTCAGATGTAGCCTATGTTGAAGGATTAGAACACAATCTCATCAGCATAAGCCAACTATGCGATAAAGGATACGTAGTTGAATTTCATGCTGACAAGTGTTTGATAAAATCGGTTGACAACATGGAAACTGTTTTATCAGGCACTCGAAGCAGAAATATTTTCTGTTTAAATTTCATTTGTATAGACTCTTCGACACCAGTGTGTCTTTTAGCAAAAAGTAGTGCATCTCTTGCTGACCAATGGCACAAGAGACTAGCTCATATTAATTTCAAAGCTATTAATATATTTTTCTCTCAAAACCTAGTACGTAATGCCCCTAATTTCAAGTGCATTACAGACAGTCCTTGTCACGCCTGTATCAAGGGCAAGCAAATAAGGAGTTCATTTAAAAGCATCATAGGCAAGGATTCCAATAGAAGCTTACAGCTTCTCCATATGGACTTGTTTGGTCCACTGCAAGTTAGAAGTTTGGGAGGTAAGGAATATACATTGGTTATTATGGATGATTACTCGCGCTTTGCGTGGGTGTTCTTTCTGAAACACAAGTCAGATACCTTCAGTATTTTCACCAATTTTGTTAGGCAAATCCAGAATGAATACAATTGTTCCGTAGTCAAAATCAGAAGTGACAATGGAACGGAATTCAAGTCTGGAGCCATGACAGAATTCTGCGAAAGTCAAGGTATCTTTCATGAGTTTTCCTCTCCTCGCACTCCACAGCAAAATGGAGTAGCTGAGAGAAAGAACAGAACACTCATGGAGGCTTGTCGGACCATGTTGAGTGATGTCTCACTTCCAGAATACTTCTGGGCTGAAGCCGTCAACACCGCTTGTCACGTGCAAAATCGAGCACTCATCAACAAGAACCATGATAAGACTCCTTACGAACTTCTAAAAGGCAGGAAACCAACCATTTCATACTTTAGAATCTTTGGCTGTAAGTGTTTCGTACTTAACAACGGCAAGTATCACACTACCAAGTTTAGCGAGAAAAGTTTTGAAGGTATTTTTGTAGGTTATAGTAGCCATAGTAAGGCCTATAGAGTATTTAATAGAAAAACTCTGGTGGTAGAAGAGTCGATACATCTTGTATTTGATGAGACGAGTCTGCTGCACAGCAACTCGTCTAGTGTGCCTATTGTAGATGCAGGAACAAAGTTGAAGGAACTTAGCTTGGATGAAACTACTAAAGATAAAGACGAGACGTTCATCAAGATCACCTCTACAACCCTTATTGGAGAGGTAGATGATCAAGATGAAGAACACATCCCAGCTGAAGATGCAACTCCAGTGGCTGAAGAGATCCCAGATGCAAGGACTTTAGAGTTCAGACACTTGAAGGATCATCCCGTTGATCAAATCATAGGAGATCCTCGGGATGGCGTCAGAACTCGTCGAGGTACAACTAACGAGAATTTACACTTAAGTTTTCTCTCACAGGTTGAACCAAAGAAATTTGAGGAAGCCAACTCCGATGCATCCTGGATTCTAGCCATGGAAGAAGAACTGCATCAGTTCAAACGATGCAAAGTTTGGACACCAATTCCTAGACCCAAGGGTAAGAACGTCATTGGGACAAAATGGGTCTACCGGAACAAGATGGACGAAGATGGAACCATTATAAAGAATAAAGCCAGACTTGTCGCAAAGGGATATCGTCAAGAAGAAGGAATTGACTTCGACCAGACTTATGCTCCAGTGGCAAGACTGGAAGCGATCAGGTTATTTCTTGCCTACGCTGCACTTAAGGGCTTTACCGTCTATCAGATGGACGTTAAGTCCGCCTTCCTAAATGGTGGCATAAAGGAAGAAGTGTATGTAGAGCAACCACCAGGTTTCGTTGATTCAACTTATCCTAATTATGTTTACTTATTACAAAAAGCTTTATATGGTCTTAAACAAGCTCCTCGAGCTTGGTATGAGACGCTGTCCACCTTTCTTCTTGAGAACAAGTTCACAAGAGGAAAGATAGACAAGACATTATTTCTTAGGGAAATAAAAGGCAAGATTTTGCTAGTGCAAATCTATGTCGATGACATTATTTTTGGCTCTATAGATAACAACCTCTGCAAGAAGTTTTCTAAACTTATGCAAGGGAAGTTTGAAATGAGCAGTATGGGAGAGCTGAAGTATTTCTTAGGGCTTCAGGTGAAACAATCTGAGGATGGAATTTTCATCTCACAGACCAAGTTCACCAAAGAGCTACTCAAGAAATTCGGAATGGAGAATGCAACCTCTATGAGGACTCCAATGGCCTCAGCTATGTCTCTGGATAAGGATGAGAAAGGGAAACCTTTTGATGAAACCAAGTACAGAAGCATAATTGGGTCCTTGGTCTACCTTACCGCAAGTAGACCAGACATAATGTTCTCAACATGTATATGTGCTAGATTTCAGGTGAACTCTAAGGAATCTCATTACATTGCTGCAAAGCGAATCTTGAGATACCTCAAAGGTACACCAAATCTTGGCTTATGGTACCCAAGAAGTAATGATAGTGAACTAATTGGATTTTCAGATGCAGATTTTGCAGGAAGCAAAGACGACAGGAAAAGTACTTCCGGGACTTGCCAATTCCTCGGAAGGAGACTTATTTCCTGGAGCAGTAAGAAGCAGAACTGTGTTGCCATCTCAACGGCTGAATCAGAGTACATCTCTGCAGGCAGCTGTTGTGCACAGCTTCTCTGGATCAAAAATCAGTTTGAAGACTACAACATGAAGTTCCAGAACATTCCTTTGTTTTGCGACTCATTCAGCGCTATAGCAATCACCAACAACCCAGTCTCCCACAGCCGGACCAAGCACATAGAGCTTCATTATCATTTAATCTGAAAGCATGTGGAAAATGGAGACATAGATCTACAATATGTCTCCATAGACAGGCAAGTTGCAGATAAACTCACCAAGCCGTTGGACGAGTCCAAGTTTTCGTTCTTCAAAACGGAACTCGGGCCGCTCAACAAAGACGACTAGTGATGGACTCACAAATCAAGAAGATATCAGTGGTGTTGGCTGCTCAGAGTTAAAGATTTCAGTGGCAATATACATCTCCCAAGGAAAATTGTCTTTCAAGTAATATATACTCGAGTATATCCAGACAGATACTCGAGTAAACGGGAATTACTCAAGTAAAAGGATTTACATACTCGGGTACTTGACAACATACTCGTGTACAAACTTGCCCTACTTGAGTATGCTCTGTCTAATACTCGTGTATGATGTTACCTACTCGAGTATACGGCATTCATATTTTGGATTTCTAATTTTTCTATTCGCACCAAGCTTTTTGCCGCTTCATTCAGGTATGAATTTATTTTTTTAAAAACCTAATTAGAATCATATATATATCTAGAAAAATCGGGAAACCCCTTTCCACTTCTCACTCTCTCGAGTAGCCGCCGACTCTTCATCTTCCGAAAAACCGCTGAGCATCGTCGCCTTCGCCTCTCTCGTCCTCCAGAATCGCAGATGGCCCCCTCTTCTAAAATTGGCATCGGCTCAGAACTCGCCCCCGCGGGTATAGCCGACCTTTCAGATGATTTCCGAAATCTTCTGATTTTATTCGAGACCGCCGGACTGTCGTTCGTTCTCCAGATGCCGTGCCGAGTTCTTTTCCCAGCTGTTGAAGAGTTTTATCAGAATCTGAAGGAAAAACGAAATGGAAAGCTCCTGAAATCCAAGGTCAGAGGGATAAAAATCCGACTGGACAAAGGCTCCTTAGCTGCTCTGTTAAAACTGCCAGTAGTAGATGACGATGCCGAAATGACTGCTGAAGATTCAGTAAGAACTAGTTTATTCTGTGGAGCTAACCCTCAAGCCCATTCCTTTAGCAGAGCTGATTTCAACTCAGAAGGAAAGTTCCTAGGGGATGTAATTGCAAAGGCACTGTTATGCAAGACTTACTCCATTCGAGACATTTCTATGGAATTGTTTGATATAATGCAAGCCATTATCTGCCGCAAACAATTCCTGTTTGGACTGTTGATCCTAGATAAACTCAGAGAAAGCATTAAGCATCCAAGTTTTTCCAGGATTATTTCCCTCCTTCTTCATGAAATCAACCTGTCAGTCTTTAACTTATCCAAAGGGACTCCCCTCCATCACATGAAAAAGGTTTCTATATCCTCCATCCAGCGATATGAAATTAAAATTCTGAACACTGCCCAAGCATCCAAAGCTGCTGTCCCTTCAGTAGATTCCCAAGAAACCAGTGTACCTGATGACAGGATTCCATCTCCTCCTCCACATCAAACTGCTGCTACCTCAGGTGCAATAGTTGAGGGGGAGCCTGCCTCATCTCATCCTCAGTACCCAGCTTCATCAGAACCCTCACAGCAAGTAGAAGTCAGGGATTCTACTCCTCCAGTTTCTCCTCTTCCAGCAGATCCCCACTCAGAGATTCCAGATCCAGCAACCCTACTGTCTACTGCAGAAGATATCAATAAATTTATTGATGAGCTCAGCTCAGATGCTCCCCTGTTTCAAAATGAATCAGTTGTACTGACTCCAGAAGCTCAGATTCCAGTGGATATTTCTCCAGCTCAGTCTCCTGCTCAGACTCCAGCTCAGTCTCCAGCTCAGTCTCCTGCTCAGACTCCAGCTCAGTCTCCTGCTCAGACTCCTGCTCAGACTCCTACTCAGTCTCCTGCTCAGTCCCCTGCTGCAGAGAAAAGCCAACCAGAAACTATTCTTTTGTCTGATGACAAGGAAGTTTCTCCAGAACCAGTGGAGGCCCCTCTGAGGACTTTGGATTTCTCTATTCCCTCCTTCCTAAATGAAGAAGAATCAGTTGTCCTAAAATCTTTCAAGAGAGCTGAAAGCTCAGTGGTAATTACTGAAATCCCACCATGGGTTACTCCTGCTCCTTCAGTTCCTGCCCCAACTTTAACTCCTTCTACCTCTTCAGATCTGGTAAGCAAGATTGAACAGTTACTCAGTGAACAAAGAAAGTACTTTGATGACTCTCTAGCCTCAGTAAATAACAAGGTCTCTACTCTTAAAAAGGAGATGAGTAGAGGCTTTGCTGAAATTCAAGCCAATACTGATGAGCTCAAGAAACTCTTTCAGCTAGGTGGAAAAGCAATTGATCATACTATTACAAGTATAGGTGAACTAAGAAATCAAGCTGAAACTGTTGCCCATAATCAGATACAATTGGACAAGAATGTTGATGCTAATCTTATAAAAATATGTGAAGAAGTGGGCACTTTTAGAGACGAAGCCATTGCCAAGCTATCTGTAGATATCAGCAAGGGGGAGAAAATTGTCAAAGAACAAGTTGAAAAAGTAGTTGAAAAACTGTCTGAACAAACTCAAACAACTGTGAATGATCTAGTCAAGGATATGAAAGCAGATATTCTATCTCAACTCCAATCTGTCAAATTCTATATTTATGATACAGCTGTATGGGTAAATAATCAGAACTTCCCAAATTCTCAACTCAACCCTACCATCATTCCCAAGTTCTTAGACCCTCTTGAAGAACATCCTCCGGCAGATGCTCCAGCTCAGGCAAACATTCCAGGAGGTGTGCCAGTCTTCTCACCCAGACCTACTGGTGATGTGACTGAGCCTCCTCTCTCTTATACTGATATTTGGCAAGATGAACTTCCTCCTAGTTCTCAAGGTGCCCCAAGGAAGAAAAGGAAATATGGTGACGACGCTTCTGCCAGCCGTTCTGTACCTAGAAAAGAGCTTGCCCTAGATTTTGAAGGTAGACCTGAAATTGTTCATACTGAAGTTTGGAGTCCAACCTCCAAATCTCTGATCCTTGATACCTTGAAGCTAGTAACAGATCTTGGTGAGCACAGAGATCAGTATTACAGTTATTCAGAATGGAAAGCTTATGAAGTATCCCAGATCAAGATCAGACTTCATGACAGAAATTGGGGAAACAACAACCCAGCTGCTCCTCCTAGGCCCAAAACATATTTTCCTAAACCATTCAGTTACCTAGAGAGGCAAGAGCTGAAGAGAGAAAGAATGCACAAAGAAGCCCCTTCTTGAGTCAATGAGAATGTGGAAATGGACTTTTTAATCTGTTAAAAACATTTCTATATATATATTTGATTCTGATTATGGCTATCTTATTATTTATCCTGCTTCAGTTTACTTTATTTTTTTTAAGTATATGTGTGTTGTTCTTTTTACTCTAAGTAATTCACCTTAGTGTAGAGGGTGCTGACATCTACAAATAGGGGGAGATTGTTGGGATTTGTCTCCACAATACCTTAGATTTGTAGGAGGTCAGACCTTGAACTAAGATGAATTAAGGTGTATTTGATATTGTGTTTAAGTTGTATGTGTGCAGGTTCTTATTGCCAAGTGTAGACCAATGTCAGTCTATAATGGGTCACCAAACACAGGACCATACAATGTAATCCCTCATTGTGTGATCCAAAGTGTTGGCCCATGTATAGCCTCTCTATTGGGATACACTTCCTATTCATGCACTTGGATTGGTGGACTGAAGTATTGAAGTTTATTTTTCAGAAGAATTTTTCTAAGTCCACATACTCGAGTAGCTTCCTTCATCTACTCGAGTAAGTGACCTAGTACTCGAGTAGATCCTTAGACATACTCGAGAAGACTCTGTATACTCGTGTAGATAAGCTTATACTCGAGTAAGATAGTTAGTCACTCGAGTAGGTCATACTTTATACTCGAGTAGACCCTTCTGTTCTTAGATCCGAAATTTTCTCTAAGTCCACATACTCGAGTACCTCTTTTGTACACTCGAGTAAGTGAGTCTGTACTCAAGTAAGTTGGATTACATACTCGAGTAGACTGTATTGTACTCGAGTAGGTGATAACTTGTACTCGAGTACTTGGTTAGTTACTCGAGTAAGTGTTCTGTTCATACTCGAGTAGATCTGCACTTCTCATCTCAGAAAGTTTCTAAGTCTACCTACTCGAGTAGTTCCCTATATACTCGAGTAAGTAACTCTGTACTCGAGTAGTTGTTTTTCATACTCGAGTAGTTTAGTGATTACCCGAGTAGTCTTCCCAAGATACTCGAGTAGTTCATTTTCCCCTCACTCGAGTATCTCCAACTCTTCTACTCGAGTAGTTCTTCCTATTTTATCTGAGAAATTTTCTCTAAGTGTTTTTACTCGAGTATATACTCTCATACTCGAGTAGTTCTAAAATCACTCGAGTGTTGATCTCTGAATCACTCGAGTAGCTTCTCTTCCTATACTCGAGTATGCTCCTCCTATCCACTCGAGTATATAACATCTTATACTCGAGTATGTCTCTTCTCTGTCTCGAGTATATCTGTTCAAACATTCCTGAAATTCTCCAAGTACAATTTCGCTGTGTATTTCGAATTAATCATTTCTGATTGGTCCACGTGTCATCCCTAATTAAATTTCTGAGCGTTGGAGTCCACCTATAAATAGGTCCTTTCTGATTTGACTAATAACAAGCTTTACAGAGATTATTATTTTAAGAAAGAAAAATAAGTTCCCATGAACCCTAATTTCTCACGCCGCCGCCATTGTTGTTCATGGAAGAAGGTCTGGATCGACGATCTCCGATCGCTGCTTTCAACTCTGTTTCTCCAGAGATCCAGACGAAAGATAATCACTCGATCTCGCCGAGCCTTAAAGATTTTTGATCTATTTTCTCGATCGAGGTGATTCCGTTTTTCAGATCTGTGGATCTCTCTCAAGTCGTCTTCAACATATTCTGATCAAGCCAAAGTTCTCAAGGAAGAAGACTATCAAAGATCCAGATCTGTGCAATATATTGTTTGTATTTTCTTTTCAAACAAATTTCATTGTAGGAGTTTGTAACACCCCAAATTGTTGTAGGAGCGACGGGGATCGAATTTGGCCAAGGCAAGTTTTTGGTGCAGGTGACACGGGCCCCGACACGGGCGTGTTGGAGGCCGTGTCGGGCGTGTCGAGCTCGGGCCGTGTAGTCGACCAGTTCAGGTCGATGATGGTCGTGTGGTGGAACACGGCCTAGGACACGGGCGTGTCCCAGGCCGTGTCACACCTGGGCTGTGCGGTTGGGTACACGGGTAATGACACGGGCACGAACACGGGCGTGTCTAGTTGGACACGGGCGTGTCTGATGCCGTGTCACCAAGCCGTGTCACCAAGCCGTGTACCTCTCTGACTGCGAAGTGTTGATAAATTGCACACGGGGGGCGTGACACGGGTCCCGACACGGGCGTGTCGCAGGGCGACACGGGCGTGTCGGAGGCCGTGTCACATGCCGTATTGCTGGTTTTCAATTTTGGTCGAGACGGCGAATGAGCTACATGGCCAGGAACACGGCCGTGTGTGAACCCGTGTTCGGCCCAGTTTTTGGGATTTCAGATCTAATCCTGGCCGTTCGTTTCCTTGGCTTTGGATCCGACGGTGGGGGGCTGCTCCTGGGTGGTTTTAGCCGGGAATAGGGTTTTGAAACCCTTATTTTCACTTGGGCACTCTCTCTCTAAAACCTAGAGAGAAGGGAGAGCTTGGAGGAGGAAGAAGGAGGTCAACTCCGGCGGACGGTGGAGATTCGGAGCTCCGTTTCGCGAGCGGAGTTCAGATCCGCGAAGGTGGGAGCGTTGCGGTGATTTTCAACTGAGCAAATCTTCTCCATGGCTAGGAAGAGGGGACGGAAGGTAACGACGCTTCTCCTCTCGGTTTTTAGGATTTAGGATGCATGAATAGCATCCCCTTCCTTTCGTATTTTGAGCACCGAATCTCTCAAATGAGAGGGATTCGTGTAGCCTAGGTTCAAGAGGACCTCCGGGTTGAGTATGCTCATCCCGGCATGCTTTGCATTAGAGATCCGCTCCGTTAGCGGATTAGGCATTGTGGGTGAAGCCGTGGTCACGATTGTTGGTCCGACTCGGTGATGTTGGATAGCGAGTTTTGGGGTTTCGATAGAAATCCGCAGCGGCAATACGCCGTTGTATGTATGCGTTTTCCCCCTCATATTTGAGTGAGTACTCGTAGTCGGAACCGGACGAGGTTAGCTCCGCTTTGTGCGGTAGATGGTTTCCTTGGAGCACGGGAAAGACACGGTGCGAGTGGCGATTGGGGTGGGGAAACCTTTGTTTGTGCTGTGCTAAGGCGCGGCTATGTCTCCGTGGTCGGCTGGCTATCCCGTGGCGCGCAAGTCATGTGGGGGAAGTGTCCCGGCGAGACTAGCCCCTTCTGTGGACTGACGAGAATGTCGAGCGGAGGACAAGCCCGGGCTATGTGGCCATGAGCGGGTGGGGTCCAGCAAGGCTTCTTAGAATCGGTCAGTATGAGACGGAACCCTGACGTGCGAAGTCAGAACGTGCGGGCAAGCCCCGGGGTATATGACCCTTGTGCGGGTGGGGCCTTTGCAAGGTTCCGTGTGACGGCGTGTGTGCCGTTAGGGACATGGTGGTTCCCTTGTGTTTTGCGGCTTTAAGCCAATGGGGATACGGAAGTACCCAGTGTTTGATGTTGTGCTAGATGCATACGAGCTAGGGTGCCTTGGGTGAAACCCGGGTTGCATTCATGCTGCATAGTAGGCCCTTTCACCTTGTACAAAACATAGAGAACATGTATGCTGTATGAGACATCCAAGCCTGTTTTACCGCTTTAATATATTTGCTCTTTTGGTATACGAAGTGCTAACTTGCAGGTGGAGTGGTACCCAGGGTCCGTTAGGGACGGCCGGGAGGAGATGTGTTTGTTACACAGTAGAGGTCAGCCTTTGCTGACCCACGTTACTTCAAATCCTTACAGGGCAAGGATCGCATGCAGGAGCTAGCACACCGGGCGAAAAGCCCTAAGCCTCATGAAGTGTTGCTGTGCTTGGTTTCTCCTTTTATGTTTGCTACTTTTGTTATGTTTATGTCCGGTTTGCATGCCGAGGTAGCCTAGGAGTGCTTGGCACATTGATATGTTTTGGACTATTATTGTGTAAGGCCTTAAGGCCATTTGATACTCTATCGTTAGTAGATAACTTCTGTCGGTTTGTTCTGTTTCCGCTGTGTTTGTCTGGAGTTTTGAGATTGGGTAGTTTTCATATCATCTTTTAATACTAAAGCTGTGGCGTCCGTATGTTGTGGGGCCCCGGCCGGACCCATATTATATGGTCTTTACAGGGGAGGTGTTACAATTTGGTATCAGAGGGAGGTTCGCATTCCAACGAGAAGTTTCGCGGTCGAAAGTATAATTCGAGTCGCGTATAAGAAGTTATCCACATAGGAGTATCGCAGGACCATGAGTGTCCTGGTGTTCGAGTCTTGCGATTAGAGACTGATTTGTGTTTTCTTGCTTGTGTTTAGAGTGCAAGCAACGAGGCTGGGACCTCGAGGCCAAGAGAAGAGCTCTCGGCAAGTAGTGCGACTGCGCAAGGTCCGCTAGGGATGGGGGTCACACCGGCCGACTTCTGTCGTATGCTTGCAGAAGCGATGGTGGCGGCCCAAGCTGCAGCGACAGCACAGGTAGCAGCTCCTGTTGCTCAGGTAGCAACTCTTGCTACCCCGGACACGGCAGCGACCGTGCAGGTTGAGGAAGCCAGGCGGGCAGAGCCGCAGGCCGAGAGAGTGGTTGTCGGGCATAGGGACCAGCAAATGAAGTACTTTCTGAGTTTCCACCCTCCAACCTTCAAGGGAACCGGCACACCCACAGATGCAGAGGATTGGTGGGCTAGAATTCAGGAGCTTCTGAGGGCGGCAGAGGTGCCAGATGAGAAAAAGGCAGAGTTCGCAGCCTTTATGTTGGAGGGAGATGCCAAGTTATGGTGGGTGAGCCACAGTGGCCGGCAGTTTCTAGGACGCACACCGTCCATCGAGGAGTTTGGGAATGCCTTCCTGAAGAAGTACATACCCGCCTCAACGAGGTTATCCCTCCAGAGGCGGTTCCTACATCTGGTGCAGCGAGACAAGTCAGTGGATGAGTATGTTCAGGAATTTACTCGCTTGGGTCGTTATGCAGGGACGACCATGGCAGACGATGAAGAGAGGGACAATCTCTTCTACCATGGATTGAGGGAGAACCTAAGACAACCTCTCATATAGATGAAACGTGCGGGTTTCAACGAATTGGTGGAGGCGGCCCGAATTTTGGATAGTGACATGGAGCGATCCCAGCATCGCAAGGGTTTCACACCCAAGCAGGGGGAGGAGAAGAAGCCTGCCCAGTCACATGGAAAGCCGGAAGGGAGCCGATGGAAGAAGAAGCCTTCCCCATATAAGTCGGGCGAGAAAAGTAATTGGACGTCCGGAGGGTCACGCTCTAAGGGCCCTCAGACGTGCTATAGTTGTGGCAAGCCGGGCCACATAGCAAGATTTTGTACCCAAGGGGGCACTGAGCAAGAGCCAAGGCAGGAGCAAACTGTGCGCTCCGGCCCCAGTGCCGCAGAGAAAGGGAAGATGGCGGAGTCGAGTGCTTCTCGGTTTCAACCAGTCCAGCCAAGGGCCTACAACCTTGGGCAACAAGAAGCAATCTGTCAACCCGATGTGGTGACAGGTACGAGAGTTCAACCTGCACCTTAGATTCCTATCTTTCAAGCCTTTATGTTTGTTGCATGTGTGTAGGCTTTGTAATGGTATCTGGGTACCCCGCTAGGGTACTCTTTGATACGGGAGCGTCGCACTCCTTCCTTGCGGAAGGCTTTATCCGGAGGATCGGAGTGGAGTCTTTCTCGACGGACTCCGAGTTGAAAGTGTGCATGCCCAATGGGTCATCTATGACTACCAGGGCTAGAGGCCGGATTTGTTGGAGTCTTGAGGGAGTCGACTTCTTATTGGTAGCGGCGATCTTGCCGTTGTCCGAGTTCGATGTGATTTTGGGGATGGATTGGCTAGCGTAGCAGCGTGCCAGTATCAACTGTTTGTCCAAGGTGGTAACCCTGAGGGGCGTGGGGCAAGCGGAAGTCAAGTTTGAAGGTCTGCATGGAGTGGTCTGCTCCCTAGTTTCGGCACTTCAGTTAGTGCGAGCTGTTAACCAGGGAGGTGTAGCTCTAGTAGCATTGTTGGAGGTTAGCCTCTCCAGGCTGTCTCTAGAAGAAGTGCCAGTGGTGGCGGAGTTTGGAGATGTTTTTCCCGAGGAGTTACCGGGAGCACCTCCTCGGCGGGAGATTGATTTCTCCATCGAGTTGGTGCCCGAGGCTAGACCAGTGTCGCGTACACCCTTCAGGATGGCACCAAAGGAGTTGGTCGAGCTCAAGGTTCAGTTGCAGGAGCTTTTGGAGCAAGGCTATATCAGGCCCAGCTCTTCACCGTGGAGTGCGCCGGTGTTATTCGTAAAGAAGAAGGACGGTAGTATGCGTCTGTGCATAGACTACCGAGAGTTGAACAAATTGACTGTCAAGAATAAGTATCTGATCCCTCGGATAGACGATCCTCTTCGACCAGTTGGTGGGGTCGGTGGTGTACTCTAAGTTGGACCTGAAGTCCGGATATTATCAGTTGCGGATTCGTGACGAGGACATACCCAAGACCGCGTTTGGTACGAGGTATGGTCATTTTGAGTTCTCGGTGATGCCGTTCGGGCTAACGAACGCGCCGTCCGTGTTCATGGACTTGATGAACCGAGTGTTTCGCGAATATTTGGACTGGTTCGTAGTCGTCTTTATTGATGACATTTTGGTGTATTCCAAGTCGGAAGCGGAGCACGAGTCGCACTTGCGGACAGTGTTGCAAGTATTGAGAGAGAACCAGCTTTATGCGAAGTTCTCCAAGTGCGAGTTCTGGTTGGAGAAAGTGGCATTTCTAGGCCATGTGATTAGTGGGGATGGGGTGGCGGTGGATCCAACGAAAGTAGAAGCCATCAGAGAGTGGCCAGTTTTGAGGACCGTGGCGGAAGTCCGAAGTTTTCTTGGACTAGCCGGGTACTACCGAAGGTTTGTGGAAAACTTTTCGCGGATAGCTCTACCCCTCACTTCACTAACTCGCAAGGATCAGAAATTTCTATGGACTCAAGAGTGCAACGAGGCGTTTGAAACCCTGAAGGAAAGGCTAATGACGGCGCCGATCCTAAGTCTGCCAAAGGGGACCGAAGGGTTCCAGATTTTCAGCAACGCATCCGGATGCGGTTTAGGGTGCGTGTTGGTGCAGCATGGTAGTGTGATAGCTTTTCGCTCGAGGCAGCTGAAGCCTCATAAGAGAAATTACCCCGTCCATGATTTGGAGTTGGCGGCGGTAATTTTTGCATTGAAGTTGTGGAGGCACTACGTTTATGGTGCAAAGGTGGAGATCTTCACGGACCACAAGAGTCTGAAGTATCTCCTAAATCAGAAGGACCTAAATATGCGGCAACGTAGGTGGGTCGAGTTCTTGGGGGACTACGAGGTGGCGATTCAGTACACGCCAGGGAAAGCCAATGTGGTGGCAGATGCTTTGAGTAGGAAATACTCGGGGCAAGGAAATTGGATTGAAGCTCACGATGAGCGGTTAAGGCGGGACTGGGAGTCCCTTGGTTTGGAATGTGTGGCAAGAGGCAAGTCTAGCGTGGCTCGACTAAATTGGATTGAGATGCAGAGTGACTTATGCGATCGTATTCGGGAAGCGACCCGTGTAGATGCGGAGTTCCAACCTTTCGTGGAGGAAGATCTAAAGGGCGAGGGTAGCGCCTGGGAGATGGTTGATGGGATTCTGAGGAAGGGCGGAAGGATTTGTGTACCGCAGTTCGGCAAGCTCCGCGAGGAGTTGATGTTTGAGGCCCACTTCACTAAGTACTCCATTCACCCGGGTAGTACAAAGATGTACTTGGACTTGAAGAAGTCCTATTGGTGGCTTGGGATGAAGCGGGACGTGGCTTTGTATATGAGTCGGTGCCAAACATGTGCCTTGGTGAAGGCCGAATGTCAGAAGCCGGGCGGGTTCTTGAAGCCTCTTCCAATCTCTGAATGGAAATTTGATGACATCTCCATGGATTTTGTGCATGGGTTGCCTAGATCGCAGCAGGGTAATGATGTCATTTGGGTGATTGTGGATCGCTTGACCAAAGTGGCACATTTCATCCCAAATCGGAAGGAGGACGGTGTGGAAAAGTTGGTGGAGTTGTACGTCCGCAATATTGTACGACTCCATGGGATTCCGAAGAGTATAGTCAGCGACCAGGATGGACGTTTCACGTCTAAGGATTGGCGGTTGGTGCAGAAGAGCTTGGGCACAAAACTCAAGTTCAGTACGGCTTTTCATCCTCAAACCGATGGGCAAACTGAGAGAACGAACCGTACTTTGGAAGATATGCTAAGGATATGTACTCTCAACTTCGGCAAGAAGTGGGAGGATCACCTCTTCATGGTGGAGTTTGCGTATAACAATAGTTACCAAGCTAGTATCAAGATGGCGTCATACGAAGCTCTGTATGGGAGGCGGTGTCGAACACCGATGTCTTGGACAGAGGCGGGAGACACCAAGCTTTTGGGGAAAGAAGTGGTAGCCGATGCTAGTGAGTTGGTGCGGACCATCCAAGAGCGCATGAAGATAGCTCAAGATCGGCAGTCGAAGTATTTCAATGCTCGCCACAGGCATGTGGAATTCGCTGTGGGCGACTGGGTGTATCTTAAGATCAAGCTGTTCAAAGGCGTTTCGCGAATTCGCCGACTCAAGAAGCTGAGTCCGAGATTTTTGGGACCATTCAAGGTCATCGAGCGAGTGGGAGAGGCAGCGTACCGGTTGGCGTTGTCCACAGAGCTAAGTGGATTGCATGACGTTTTTCACGTCTCCGTCCTGAGGAAAGTGTTGTTAGAGGCCAGCGTGGTGATTGAGCCGACGGAGGTGTCGGTAGAGGAAGACTTGGGGACGCGAGTTCGTCCAGTCGGGATAGAAGACTCAGAGGTTCGGCAATTGCGGAACAAGGAGGTCAGACTCGTAAAGGTCCGTTGGGACAACTGTGGTTGCGAGGAGCTCTCATGGGAGCGATTGCAGGCCATGCTAGAGGAGTACCCCGAGCTTTTCTCCTCAGGTACTGTTTAGTTTTGTTTACCTTCCATGTTTTAAATTTCGGGACGAAATTCTTTTAAGGGGGAGAGAATTGTAACACCCCAAATTGTTGTAGGAGCGACGGGGATCGAATTTGGCCAAGACAAGTTTTTGGTGCAGGTGACACGGGCCCCGACACGGGCGTGTCGGAGGCCGTGTCGGGCATGTCGAGCTCGGGCCGTGTAGTCGACCAGTTCAGGTCGACGATGGTCGTGTGGTGGAACACGGCCTAGGACACGGGCGTGTCCCAGGCCGTGTCACACCTAGGCTGTGATGTTGGGTACACGGGTAATGACACGGGCACGAACACGGGCGTGTCTAGTTGGACACGGGCGTGTCTAATGCCGTGTCACCAAGCCGTGTACCTCTCTGACTGCGAAGTGTTGATAAATTGCACACGAGGGGCGTGACACGGGTCCCGACACGGGCGTGTCGCAGGCGACACGGGCGTGTCGCAGGCCGTGTCATATGCCGTGTTGCTGGTTTTCAATTTTGGTCGAGACGGCGAATGAGCTACACGGCCAGGCACACGGCCGTGTGTGAACCCGTGTTCGGCCCAGTTTTTTGGATTTCGGATCTAATCCTGGCCGTTCGTTTCCTTGGCTTTGGATCCGACGGTGGGGGCTGCTCCTGGGTGGTTTTAGCCGGGAATAGGGTTTTGAAACCCTTATTTTCACTTGGGCACTCTCTCTCTAAAACCTAGAGAGAAGGCAGAGCTTGGAGGAGGAAGAAGGAGGTCAACTCCGGCGGCCGGTGGAGATTCGGAGCTCCGTTTCACGAGCGGAGTTCAGATCCGTGAAGGTGGGAGCGTTGCGGTGGTTTTCAACCGAGCAAATCTTCTCCATGGCTAGGAAGAGGGGACGGAAGGTAACGACGCTTCTCCTCTCGGTTTTTAGGATTTAGGATGCATGAATAGCATCCCCTTCCTTTCGTATTGTGAGCACCGAATCTCTCAAATGAGAGGGATTCGTGTAGCCTAGGTTCAAGAGGACCTTCGGGTTGAGTATGCTCATCCCGGCATGCTTTGCATTAGAGATCCGCTCCGTTAGCGGATTAGGCATTGTGGGTGAAGCCGTGGTCGCGATTGTTGGTCCGACCCGGTGATGTTGCATAGCGAGTTTTGGGTTTCGATAGAAATCCGCAGCGGCAATACGCCGTTGTATGTATGCGTTTCCCCCCCTCATATTTGACTAAGTACTCGTAGTCGGAACCGGACGAGGTTAGCTCCGCTTTGTGCGGTAGATGGTTTCCTTGGAGCATGGGAAAGACACGGTGCGAGTGGCGATTGGGGTGGGGAAACCTTTGTTTGTGTTGTGCTAAGGCGCGGCTATGTCTCCGTGGTCGGCTGGCTACCCATGGCGCGTAAGTCATGTGGGGGAAGTGTCCCGGCGAGACTAGCCTCTTCTGTGGACTGACGAGAATGTCGAGCAGAGGACAAGCCCGGGCTATGTGGCCATGAGCGGGTGGGGTCCAGCAAGGCTTCTTAGAATCGGTCAGTATGAGACGGAACCCTGACGTGCGAAGTCAGAACGTGCGGGCAAGCCCCGGGGTATATGACCCTTGTGCGGGTGGGGCCTTTGCAAGGTTCCGTGTGACGGCGTGTGTGCCGTTAGGGACATGGTGGTTCCCTTGTGTTTTGCGGCTTTAAGCCAATGGGGAAACGGAAGTACCCAGTGTTTGATGTTGTGCTAGATGCATACGAGCTAGGGTGCCTTGGGTGAAACCCGGGTTGCATTCATGCTGCATAGTAGGCCCTTTCACCTTGTATAAAACATAGAGAACATGTATGATGTATGAGACATCCAAGCCTGTTTTACCGCTTTAATATATTTGCTCTTTTGGTATACGAAGTGCTAACTTGCAGGTGGAGTGGTACCCCGGGGTCCGTTAGGGACGGCCGGGAGGAGATGTGTTTGTTACACAGTAGAGGTCAGCCTTTGCTGACCCATGTTACTTCAAATCCTTACAGGGCAAGGATCGCATGCAGGAGCTAGCGCGCCAGGCGAAAAGCCCTAAGCCTCATGAAGTGTTGCTGTGCTTGGTTTCTCCTTTTATGTTTGCTACTTTTGTTATGTTTATGTCCGGCTTGCATGCCGAGGTAGCCTAGGAGTGCTTGGCACATTGATATGTTTTGGACTATTATTGTGTAAGGCCTTAAGGCCATTTGATACTCTATCGTTAGTAGATAACTTCTGTCGGTTTGTTCTGTTTCCGCTGTGTTTGTCTGGAGTTTTGAGATTGGGTAGTTTTCATATCATCTTTTAATACTAAAGCTGTGGCGTCCGTATGTTGTGGGGCCCCGACCGGACCCATATTATATGGTCTTTACAGGGGAGGTGTTATAGAGTTTTTCTCCGAGATTTGTAGGAAGGCTTTATCTTCCGAGTGTAGATCCGGTTTGGATCGAGTTTTGTAGGAACGTGATTCCGAGGTGTAGGATTGTTTTTAATCCGAGATAGTGGAGTAGCCGAGTCTAGTGGTTTGCTAGATCGATGAGGAAAGTGGACGTACCCAAGATTGGGGAACCACTATAAATCTCTTGTCGTCTGTGTGATTGCTTGATCTATGCTGTGTTAATTTTTTATTCCGCATTTGACACGCATTTCACCTATTCACCCCCTCTAGGTGATTTAGGTAGACAACTTAGTTCTCTCATATGCACGTAGCAAGTTGAACCAAACACCTGAAGGTGTTAAACACTTGGCTTCTCCTTCAGCAACATCTCGAAGGGAGACTTCATGTTGATCGGACTGAGAGGCATCCGATTGATGACATAAGCTGCACAAGACATTCCCTCTGCCCAAAAGGACCTTGGGATACTCTTGTCATGAAGCCAACATTTGCAAGTCTCCGTCAGATGATGAATCTTCCTTTCTGCAACTCCATTTTGTTGTGGAGTATGAGAACAAGTAAGCTCTCTCTAGATCCCGTACTTCCTACAAAAATTAAAAAACTCTGAGGTGAAAAACTCTCTATCGTTGTCAGTTCTAAATTTTTGATCCGCAGGTTAAGCCGGCCCTCCACTAGCTCCTTGAACTCCACAAACAACCGAAAGGCTTCAGACCTCTCCTTCAAGAAATACACTCAAGTGTATCTTGAGTAGACATCAATCAATACTAGCATATACCTGCTCCCTCCAAGGCTAGCAGTAACGGTTGTTCCCATCATATCACCATGGATAACCTCTAATGATGCTTTGCTTCTCATTTGTGACTTATCAAATGGAAGACGGTGAGACTTGTTATACTGACATCCTACACAAACGTGACCATCACCGAAGCATGATAGCATAGGCAAGCCTCTCACCAGGCTCCTATTTGCCATAGCTTTCAGCTTATCCATCCCTACATTCCCCAGCCTCTCATGCCACATAGTAGAGCTATCATTGGCCCTCATGCGATCAATATAGGAGCTTGTTGATAAAAAAAACAAGTCCTTCACTCTCCTTCCAACATAAGCAACACCAGCCTTAACTGTCGATACGTTACGGAGAAACTTCACCTCTGTTTTATCAAACAGAACCTGATATCCTGCATTTACTGCGTTGGTAACCGAGAAGAGATTCTTCTTCATGCCCGGTACGTGATAGACACTCCTTAATATGAGTGGACCCTGATCACTACCTACGGACACTACACCTTCCTTCTCTATAGTATAAACAGTATTATCAGCAGTGATGATGGCTTCGTTTTCTGAGTAAGCATGCAGCGAGGAGAACTTTGACTTGTCTCCGGTGAGGTGATGACCACACCCAGATTCCACGATCCAGTCATATTCAAATTCAATGGTGGACAAGGCACGGACACAAGTGTCCGTCATGAAGGCTCCACCCCAACCAGCTTCCTCATTGCTAGAGGAAGCATCCTCCTTGCCTGCAGTATGCTCAGGCTGCAGCTTGACTTTACAGTCACGCTTGAAGTGACCCGGCTGATGACACCTGTAGCACTTCAAGTTCTTCTTCCAATCCTTCTTAGGAGCAAAGCTCCCCTATTGCTGATTAGAAGTTGAAGGTTTATCTCCAGCCGCAGTATTCTTCTTCTTCCCTTACCATCTTTTCTTCTTCTCAGTGAAGAGAGCTTCACTTCCTCCTTCAGAGACAGTCACTCCGGCCATTTTCCTAGCCAAGCTCTCCTACAAAGCAAGCAGGTTTTCAAGCTCCAGAAGATAAGGCTGAGTTGCCCAGCCTTGAACTGAAGTGACAAAGGCCACATACTCCTTCCGAAGACCGCAGATTATGTGCCTCTTCATCTTAGCCTAGGAGATCAGCTCATCAGGATCAAGTGCTGAAAGCTCAGCACACAAGCTCTTCATCTTCAAGAAGTATTTAGAGATAGAAAGGTCTCCTTGAGTTGCCTTAGCCAACTTTTCCAAGAACTGTAGTCTAGCCACATTCTTTCTATTGAACAACCCATCGAGGGAATTCCATATCTCAGCAGCAAACTCACATCCTAAGATGTGATCAAAGAGCTCAGGTGACACTGCCTGCTTGAGAGCAAACTCAGCATTGGCATTTGTCTTCCTCCACACTCTCACCTGCTCGACAGTTCCAAACTCAGCTATAATTTCTACCTGGTCATCACCACCGACGACCTCCCACAGCTCCTCGCCCAGAAGATAGCTTTTCATGCACGACTTCCACTTCTTGAAGTTAGTCGGCGTTAAAAGCTCAATTCCCAGACCTCTTGCAAAACCTCTGTCCATTGCACTATCCTGGTCATCCTTTCAAAAGCACAGCGCAATAACAGAACTTGTTGATCACCGCTCAAGCAACTGAACCTCCCTCTGATACCATGTTGAATTTTCTCAAGAAGCTCAGCAAGATAGCCCAAACGCCAAATTAATATTTTTGGAACTACCCAGATCACAACTTGACCAAGCAGAAACCAGGAAGAATACTCAAGCAACCAAAGTGTATAGACAGAAACAAGCAGATTAAAAATTTATCAATCTTCTTTACAGGGTGAGGTATACGTGGCGAGACATGATTTTGTCAGTATATAAAAAAAACAGAAACTACAATCAATTCGAGCGGACAGAACACTAAGACCGCCGAGACCGCATGCCCGTAGAGACCGCACGAACTGAGCTAAAGCCGAACTAAACACGGAGTCCGCCGAGACCGCGAGGTCGCGCGGACACACCGTTATTCGCAGAACTGCCTGCTGCTCCCGAACTGAGGAACAGACCGCCTACCCGCCGAGACTGCGAGGTCGCGCGGACAGGTTAATGAACTGGGAAAGTTGATGCAGAGAGAAAACTGGTAACCGCTGAACGCAGTCCGCTAACTTCACTGAGCCTGACCGAGGTCAAAACCAAGCTCCTGGCTTCACAGTACTAGCCGCGGCACTGTTCACTCTGTTGTCAGATGACGTGTCGGGGGGTCCTATTTATAGGCGGGGTGAGGAGTGCGATCACCGCCCTATAAGATAGGCTAACCGCCCCTTGATTGCAGCTAACACTGCCAGTCTGCCGAGTCCGCACGACAAGCCGGACTCGTGAACAGTTCGCCAAACCCTCAAGAGAGCCACCAGCTGAGCACCATGCCAGTCTACATGGAGAGCGGACACAGCATCTGTCCGCACGCACAAGTCCACGACCAACAGGCAAACCGCACGGTCACAGCGGACTATGCGGACACCAACTCAGCTCGCAATGTCCACGACCAACAGGCAAACCGCCCGGTCACAGCGGACTATGCAGACACTAACTCAGCTCGCAATGTCCACGACCAACAGGCAAACCGCCCGGTCACAGCGGACAATGCAGAAACCTTGGACTTCACAGAAGTGCAAGTCCAGACAACAAGATCGCGCGAGCTCGGCAGACACCAAGACAGTCCGCCAACTCCAAGGCCAGATCGCTACCAGATTGCGGCTCACCGCAACTCCAGACCAAACACTGATCGCATGGTTTCCAAGCCTCAGTCCGCACAGACCGCGGACACCATCCTGCACTGCTCAGCCAGCCACTGTCGGACTCAACCAGTCTGCGCAGTCTGCGGAATTCAATCCACAAAAATAGCCATCAGGACCACAGGCCGTCAACACCAGACCGCCGAACTCCAGCTCCAGTCCGCACGGACAGTCCGCCCAGGCCGCCCGGACTTCCTGATCACCAACTTTCACTTCACAAATTTCAACAGGGTATACCTCAGCGATAGAGAGAATGATGGCACAAGATATGCAGAGGAAGAATGTGCAAGAACCCTGCGCTAGGTATCCGACGGAGAAATTCCGGCAGATTTAGTCGTCGGTGCAATCAAACTGTCCTTGTCGACGGGGAAGAAAGTCGGTGCAATCGGACTGTCGTCGTCGACGGGGAAGAGGATTTTTCACGCCGACGTCGACGGGGAAGAAGATGCAGGTGGTGCAGCAGCCATGCCCGGGGAAGATGTCTGTCGTCGCGTTGGGGAAGAGAAGCTTGGCGCTAGGTATCGGGGAAGAAGGCGATGTTTATGTGCGGTTGAACCCGTGAAAAAAATTGCGGCTAGGGTAAGTTAATTAAAATCCCGGTATAAGGTAATTAAAATCCGGGCTATGGTATATAAAAAACTAACAACAACCCTTTTAAAAACGTCGCAATAAATGTGGAGTCACGATTTTTAACAAAATTTAAAAATCTAACAAGGTCGTTATATAGAAAAGTGTCGCTATATAGAAAACTAACAACGACGATTTTTAACAAAACCTCAAAAATGTGGTCGATGATCATATTTGTTGTAGTGTCCGCAAATTGAATTTTTTTTGTAAACAATACATCAATAGCCACGATTTGTAATAAATTTTTGGCAATATCAAAATAATCAACCACGCTTGAACAAGCATCGCAAAAAAACGTGTCTATTAAATAAAAATTTTGTAGTGTGGAGTCGGGAAAAGACTATCGAGGGTTTGTGTACGTGTTAGAAATATTGTATTTATTTATATAATTTTTAAAGTAATAATTTTGGGTGGGAGAATAATAATTTTGGTTAATCTGAAAAGGGTTGGGCACCACTTTAAACGTATTGCAAATTAATTTTTAAGAAGATAACATATCATAATTGATGCCTAAAATGAATCTTCAAGGGCAACATTTCAAAATTGTTCCCTATAAGGGATTAGAGAACAGTTTTTGAATATTTCACAGAAAATGTTGCTTAAAGAAGTTAACATATTGCAACACTTATAAACTGTTCTTTAACAAGGTTTAGGCAATATTTTATTGCCAAGTCAGATGTTGCTAAAAAACAAAAATATTTTAGTGAATTCTTATACATTTATGTTCGTAGATCTCATACATGAATGTTCTTCCTCATGATTTTGATGCTAGCATCGGAGATTGAATCTGCAGCACCAAAAAAGTGATGCGGGTCTTTTGATTTCTTAGAGCTTTGTGAACTGTCCTGGTGAAGGAAAAGATTGAAAGGTTTAGTTGTGTTTCTTGTAAAATCCCGAACAAAGCGGAACAATCACAATTTATATAATAAAAATATAAATTCAAATACAGGAGAGAAATTTGATCGTCCAATAAAATACACGTGGATCCGTCGGACATGCACGAACCACAAGAGAGTAGAAGATCTGTACTGTAATCCTCTTTGCGGACGCATAAGGTTCACCGGAACCTTTAACGTCGAAGTCGACGTTTAACCGCAACCACCACCGGAGAACAACGATGTCATCGGAGAACAACGCCACCACCGAAGAGAAACCACCGTCGAGGCTAACTGGACTCACGCACGCCTTCGACACCGCACTTCTCCACTACAAAATGTCAATTGCAATGCCGGCAGAAAACTCCATCAAGTCCGGGGACAATACCACCTTCTTTCTCGCTAAGCACCACCTCATGAATCTGAGGCGACGCTTGAGGCCGGCAATTCCTCCGAGCTTACGAGACAGAGAGAAACGGGAGAGAGAGGAGGTGGGCGGGGCTTCCAGCAATAGATGGCGGCTCCAATCCAATGCTACAGATGGCTCTTCTCCATAAACTCACGGTGGGTTGATCCCCTTTGTTTGTCACGGTGGTGGTGGCCTTTTATTTCTCTCTCAAGAAAGATAAAAATTCAATCTCTCTCTCATGTCACGGGAGAACAAAAAAGACAAGGAAATTTTTTTTCTTTTTCCTCTTTCCTCATTTAGGTGGAGGTTTTGAAAAACATTTCAAAATAAAAACTGATCCAGACCAAATAAACAATCACCATATTCGTTGGAGATCCGGAGTCAACACCTGCACGAAGCACACAAAGTACCAACTGCACATGACATCACTATACGTAACATGATCTGCACGAAACATCAGTCTGCACAAAGCATCATTTGCACTAGGCAACATTACACGTAACACGGTTTGCACGAAGCATTAGTCTACATGAAGCACAACCTCAAGTCTGAGGTGTCAGCCGACTTGCTGCAGTCGGCTCATTCCTGCTCGGGCTCAACCTCTGAAAGTCGACCCAACTGGATCGCTGAATCGGACTTGTCTAGTCAGACAACCAGAAGGCCGATCCCCTGCACCACCTCAATCATCAACTCCGTCGGTCACAGAATTCATGGGTACACCACCTCGCATTGTGGTCTCCATCAGTCGATACAGACTACCGCGCTGCATAGCTCGGATAGCACGGTGTGCTCTCGGGTCACCATCAGAAATCCGCCTCTCATCACAAAATTTCATCCTCTGGAGTCTAGTCTGCCCAACGATATCAAATTACTACACAGCTTGGGTACCAGATGTACCAGCTCAAGCCTACGCACTGCTTTGCCATGCATTTTGATGTTCACCGTCTTTGTCCCCGTGACCTCACATGCTGAGCCATCACCCAGAAAGACTGACCTCGTCGTCACCTCCAGAGAACTGAACATCGCAGTACTGAAACCAAAAACTCGGTCCCTGTGGAGTTCACCCTTGGGGAAGCGGTGATCACACACTTACTTCTCTCTCGCGAGCCAAACGACTAAGGAAAAAGAACATGGGACAGACCCAAGGGCTTGGCGTGGAGGTCCCACCACACACTCGGAAGATCTTAGAGCGCTTTCCCTCCTTAGCCAAATGTCGAGCTAAGGATACCTCAGAAAGCGCAAGAAGACCTGGGCAACAAGAAAATCATGCCTTCTGAGGTACCCCCTTGGGTCTATTTATAGATTTTTGAAAATGGACTGCAAATAGCCGACCTCCGCTATTCTGAACAGCTATGTGCAGCCCAGCTGGGTCTGCCAACAGCGTAACTCCGCTGTTCCAGCAGGCTATGGACAGGCCAGTTGGGGTAAAATAGTAAAAACTCATCACAAGAGACTGGGCGAGTGGCCCGATGGAACCTCGGCTCGCCGGGGGTGGCGAGTGCTTGATAGAGCTGGCACTTGCCGCCTCTTCCCAGCATTAGGCGAGTGCGGGCCCGTCTTGCCCCACTCGCCCACTGCACGCCGAACCCCCCGAAGCGAGTGCGAGCCGATCCACTCCACTCGCCCGCTGCTCGCCGAGCCCCTGTGGTGAATGCGAGCTGACCCGCTCCGCTTGCCCCTCAAACGATCAATCCCCCTTGGGCGAGCCAGACTGCTGGACTTTGGTCGGTCTGGCTTCTGTCGACCGACATTCACCGGATATGGGGATTTACAAAATGCAACCTCTTTGCCCTCGTTGGCATAAGCTCGGAAAGAATCATCCAACCCCACAATATGCGGCAGGGGGCGAGAGAATATTTTGGTGGGCTCTACTAGCCGCTATATATATAGGTCCGCGTACCTAGGTGACCTTTGTCATTCCTTGTTACTTGAGCCTTGTCGAGATGCCTCTCTCCAAAGAACTCCAAGAGAAGCTCAGCAACGCCCGCGAGTTCAACGTCGCTCGCGCTGACACATTAGTCGGCCTGCCTCCCATCGCTGCACTGCGCGAGCCGACGAAAACCAATCCTACCAAGAAGGCCAAGTCCATCCCGAAAGAAGCCAAATCCATCTTTCGTGACCTGGAATCCACCTTGACTCCTAGGCTCGCCTCCTCCAAATCGGCTGCCGACTTCAAGGGGAAAATGGTCGTCGACATCCCCGCCAACCCCGAGAATCATCAGTCCAATGCAGATACCTCCACACCGCTAGTCCACACCCCACACGACAACTCGCGACCTCAGACTCCCCACGACACTCGCCTGCAGAGCAAGTGTAAGAACCCTTCCCTTTACCAAGGAGTTTATGTAACACCCCTATCCGTCGTATAGCATATAGCAGTAGGTCCGGCCGGGGCCCGACGCCATATACTACGGACAGACCGGTTGGTTACGCGTTGAAACCATACAACCAATCACCAACATCCTACACAGAGTCATTCTAGCGGAAGCAATTTATTAAGTTGCACAAATACAAGAACCCTACCACGTAAGAATGTCCACTACAGAAATAACAATATGAATGAAAAATACAAAAGTACCGGCCTTATGGCCTTACAAGGTTTGCTTAACAAAACATGTCTTACATACTTCGGCTCGCAGGCCGGCCATACATGAAATAAACAGAAAACATAAAAAGGGTTAGGCCTTCGAGGGCCAGCACCGCAACATGGGCTTTAGCCCGCTATTTTCCGCTCTGCTCCGCAGCACCTGCAAGCACAAACCACCGCCCGGTGGCAAACAAAAGCAACGGTCAGCTATGCTGACCAAATTATAACGATCCCGCCCCCAAAATCGGGGCGGCGATGCTCTTTCCCTGCACTTTATTAGTATAGACAATATATTAGTGTGAACACACATCATCACAAGCGTAGGCTCGCACGGCCTCACACCTCGTGCATACAGGGCACATTCACGGCAAACCGGCCAACGTCACGTCAATTCAAGCCATAGGCGTTCCCGTTCCACCACCGCCTCTTGGACGGCCAACCATATGAGCATTTTGCCTTCCTGGCCTTAGTCACGACAATTTAAGCCATAGACCGCCGAAGACCCTCATCCATGCCAACGGTCCTACCGAACGAAATAGACCGGGTACAGTTCCGCCTGACCCGTGCTCACACCGCAACGGCAATTTAAGCCATATGCGCAGGTCAAGACTCACCGAGTCCCGTTTCTACCACAATAATCACATAACCCGGTTATGTTCACGTTGGCTCCCCGACCATCGTGTTGGCAAAACTCGCTTTTGCCCAGTTTTCCGGGTGCACCTTGGAGTTAATCTCCAAGGCTCCCTGATGCAATCTACCACGTAGAAAACCCGAAAAACGCCCAAACACCCGGAGTCTTCCCCGGTTCATATGCAATGCAACATCACCGATCCGGCTCTACTTGTCCGGATAGGCTTCACACACAATGCCTATGTCCGTTTTCGCATACGGACTCTACACAAGGGGGACTTTACATATCTACCCCAAGGAACGCTCCAACTCTTCGCTCACTCGCGAGAGAGGGCTTCCAATGCAAAGGGAAAAAGGGCTTCACATGCCCAAGGATGAGAAATCATTACCCTTGCGTTCTTCCGCGGCGCCATCGAAAACAATGCGGTTGGAAAGCACTGCAACGGTGTCACCTTCGCGGATCTGGACTTGGATCGCGATTCGGAGCTCCGAAGCTCCTCCGGCGGCCGGATCTTGGACTCCTCCTTCCTCCTTGCTCTCCCTTCTCTCTAAACTCTTAGAGAGAGTGTAACATCCCATTTTCAAATTGGACCCCCCTAGGTGTGACTTGAGCATAACTAGGTCATATGAGTTAACCTAGGTGAGCCCAGGAGACCAAGTGACCTAAAAACCTAGTTGAGACCCACTTGGTCTGCAAATAGTAATTTTCAAAACTTTGATTTTGGGTGGCCTAGTAGGTTCATTGTGACTCTAAAAATTCCCTTAGACCTAATGTGGGCCCAATGAGTTGCCAAGGACCCACTTGGGTCAACCATAGTGATCAATTTGACCAAGTCAACCCCAAGCCCAAATCAAGTCAAACTAGCCTATATGGGCCAACCCAACCTCAAGCCACCCTTCCCCTTAAGCTAACCTCACTTGCATGAATAATATGGACTAATTTGGCTGCCCATATCTTAGAGGGTTGACCAGTCAACTAGGTGACTAGGGGAGAGGAATGAAAAGCTTTATTTTGAAGAATAATGGAGGAGAGAGAAAGCGAGAAAGAGGGCCATTCATGGTGGGGAAGGTGAATCACCCCTCTATTCTTCATCATTTAATTAATATTATGTTTTTGAGAGTTGCATTTAGGCTGGTGCCATGAATAATTTCGTCCATAGGGTGGTAGGAGAGAGAAAGCTTCAATTTCTCCTTAATGGAGGACAGAGAAAGAGGAAAAGAGAGAGGGGAGTTATGGAGGGACACCATGAGCCACCCCATTCATCTCCCCAAGCCTCCATTCATTCCTCCTGACCTTTGGGAAGAGATTCCCATCGTTTTCCCATCAGCCACCATCAATGGAGAAGCCCAACCACCATGGCCAAACACCCCTTCATCTCCCCTCCCATGAAAAATTATAAAACCCCCTATGCAGCCCCCTATTCTGATTTTTGACTACTCCATCTCCCTCAAAGCGTCCATGGCAGTCAAAATAGCATATAAGATCGATGGTTTTGGTGGAGGAACGAGGGATCGGACAAGTTCGCCGGAGAGGAAAAACGCCATGACAAACCGCCGCCGCCGCCATCGTCGCCGAACCCCAAATAAGGTCCTCCTCCTCTCCTTCTCTCATGCTTAGATCCTAGGAATGCTTAGAAACCGATTCCATGCTCATCGAACCCGAGTTATGATTTTAATTTTCAAAAAAATGCCATTTTTTTGGGAGCTTTTGGAGCTCTCGGGTAGGGCGGCGCCGCCACCTCCGGCCGCCCTAGCTCCGGCAAAGGAAAGCCCCCACCACCGGGAACACATAGGAGTCGTTTGCCGGTGGTGGTGCCGCCTCAGGCCGCCGGGAAATGGCCCGCAAAAACCACCTGCGCGGGTCTATTTTCGGCCTGAAATTCTGCTCAATCGGAGAAGATGAACAGCCTCCGTTGGATCTTGCTTTAAGATTCGTGCAACCCATATTTTCAGATTTTTCTGTATTTTAATAAAACAGTTCACTGTAAAAGGAATTTAGGCCCCTTCTGGGCACCTACTGAAAAGTGTATAACATGAAAGTTGTAGGTCTTTTGAAGACCTACAATTTGATATGCAGTGGTGAAAAATTGGATGAGGGGACTGCCCTGTAGAGCCTTTTTAGTAAGGGTATGTCCTACAACTAGGGCAGATTTCTTCAAAAAAAAATTAGGCCCCTTAGGGGCTTGTTCATCAAAATTGACCAACATGTATGTTGTAGGATTTTTAATTATCTACAGTTTGATATGTTATGGAAAATTTTAGGACAAGTATTCTGACCTGTAGGGTCATTTTTCTAGGGTAGGTCCTACAAATTGGGCAAATCTTTAAAAAATTCCCCACACCTAACCCTTGGTCCAAATGCTTTGAATTTTGGACAGAGGCTTAATATCACCTAGACCTAGCTCCTGTAAAATTTGGAACCCATTTAAAGAAGTTTAACCTAGGGTTTTGCCCTAAACCTAGAAAAGCTAGGGTAAGGTAGTTGAAGGGTCAAATGACCTCCAAACCCTCCCAAATTTTGGTGAGGTGTCCCTGGTATAGGTATCTAGGTCTGGTTTAAATTTCAACTCATTTGGTTGAGTTTTGATTAGGAATCCTCTAAACCCTAGTTTTGACTTAGTAGAAGGAAGCTTAGTGAGAAGGTTCCTTGCACTCTGGTATGATCATCTCACCTCAACAGAGGTTGAGATTTTGACCACTGGTTTATTTTGGTCCTAAGATTATCCTTAGGGAATATGGGATGATTTAGGGTAAGTTTACCCTAGGGCCCAGGTTAAAACCCTAATGGTAGACTTTGGGGGTTTGTGAAGGACATAGGGGCAAATGCCCTTGTATGGCCTTGAGATTTAGTGGAGAGGTTGTTAATGATCTTGTAAATCTCTGGTTGTAATGTTAGTGAATTATGATGTAGGTAGCTACCTCAAAACGTAAACCCTAGTTTTAGGGTAGAAGAGATTTTAGGTCAAAACAGTATCTTAAACTCTTTTAAAAGCCATGAAATTTGGGTAGTATGTTTTTAGGGTAGTTAGGACCCTTGGATAATTTTACTAGAATTTTTGGATAGGTATTTCTAGTACTCCATTCATGAATGTGGGTATAGCCCTTTTTGATGTTTTATTTATTAAATATTTTTAATTCAAATAAGGCCCCCTTGAAACTCTGGAATTAGATGTTTTTAATCAGTAGGAATGCCCATGAATTTTAGTTCAATTTTATGTTGATTAAATAGAATAGTTCCTTCACAAGTATTATTAAAGGGCTCTATGTTTTAAAAATATTTTTATGGCATAAATAATTTCTGGAAAATTATGAAAGTTGGTAATTAGTGTTTTTAAATCATTATAAATCAGCGGGATTTTTCTCTGGATTTTTTGGAGTTATGGATTTAGTACTTGATTCACAAGCATGCTAGATTAGGGTTTTTGGTAAATGATTTATTATAAATTAATTTCCAGCAAGAAAATTATGAAACTTTTATAGTACTGTTTTCATAGTATTTCTAGTACCCTGTAATTAATCTAAATTATTTGGAAGAGTATTTCATGTAGTTTATTCATTAGACATGAAGAAATTGGATTATTGCAAAATTAAGTTTAGGCCCCTTAGACCATAGGAAAAATTGCCAAACCTTGGATATGTTATTTTTAGATACACTAATATTTGTCTTAAATTTATTATGATTTATACATGACTGAAAATTATGATCCTTGTACAAATTTGGAAGACCTTGGATTTTAGTAAAATTAATTAATTATTAGATTAATTGGGAAAATTGTTATTATCAGAAAAATCGATTCAATAATGTCATGATAGGCCCCCAGAAATTAACTTAGGCCGTACGAAAGAAAACACAAAGGACATCCTATCATAGACATTACTTAGTATAAGGTGGTCTGCATTTAGTAATTTTGGTAAATGAGTAACTAGAGAAGGTTTGGGTTAGCATAAGGACAGCTTGTGTTGGTTGGATTTAAAGAAAGAGGATGGATCACCATAGGAGGTTTCAAGTGCTGTGAGGAATGAGTTGATGCGCTCTAGAAGGTGCGCGGGACCGACGAAAGATCGTCGTCCCCGTAGGAGTGAAGAGTCAAATCCACCCTAGGGATTAGTTCGATGCAATTTATAGAGGGAACGGGTAAGGGAAAAACAACCAATAACAATAAGTGCCTTGCGAAAGGGAACTTCGGGCCGTAATGTCGCCGTCTTGGTTCCTAGTGCCCCTTGAGAGCCCTTCACGGGGTATGCCGGGGGAAGTCCTGAGCTAACGTAAATCTTAAAACAAACGAAAGAGTAATTAGCCTAATAGGGATTCACATTGCACACACTCATTAGTTAGGGTTGGTAATGGTTAAGTCGTCCCGAGGTGTTCAAGGGGGCGCCGTCCCGTGGTGTTCTAAGGGATGAATTCTGGAGATGAGCCGGACGGTTTAGTCCGGGGAATTTGGTCTCGGATGTGGTTTATACGGACGGTTTAGTCCGAGAGTTTGACACTTTAAAATTGTTATATATTAAACGGCTGCATGTGCATAAAAATAGGAAAGATTAAGGTGGTGGGTTTTCGATATCGGGGAGTTCGATTGCACCGACACCGATATCGTTGACTCTGCAAGGTGACTAGCACTTAGCCAAGGTTAAGTCCGGCGGACCAGTCGACAAGAGTATGCAGGAGTCCGCCTCGTGCACCAGGCGTTGAGGGCGTACGATAGGTCAGACCAGTGGTGCTTTTACTGGTTTTGAGGTGGGCGAGGCCCAACCCACCGCTTCCGTCTGCCACTACGGGAGTATCCTGGGAGTTATCTCCAGAAAGGGAGAACTAAAGGTTTGTGTACACAAAGTTGGGTCTGTGAGTTGCACTGCTTGATCATCATACCCACCATATAGCTGCATGTCATAATCATTCATAACAACCTTGACACCTAAAGTATAAGTGGAATGGGACGCTTATACTTTAGGACTTGCAAAACGACCCCTTGGTCTATAAGCTTGTGTGGGCAAGTTTATAAATTAAGGTCAATTTGAAATATGTAAATCTGCTGCTTGATAACCGACACCCCAACGTATAAGCGGTATGGGACGCGTTATACGATGGGAGCCTTGCAAAAGATCCCTTGGCTTATGTGTACTCACATAAGCGAAGGTTTAATTTCTTACTTACTTCCTTTCTGTTATACCTATTATAACACTTAAGATAAATTGCTCCCCATATACACAACTGCTAGTTAGGTCCACCGTCATCTGTTTTGATATTATTCTCCACTTTCTTGTCCTTCCCTTTCTTCCTCTCTGCCCGGTGCCTTAGAGCATGGGGGAAGGGGTGGGGGATGATAGGGCTTAGTCTTTTAGACTAACGGTTTTCGAACCATATCATATTAGGGGATCGCGGAGCCCAGCATGGAGGAGCAGCCCAGGAGGCCGGTACACTTGGAGATGGGACAGTCTAGCACTGGAGTCCAGACTACAGGGACTGTGAGTCCCGGCCCTTCATAGTGTTTTAGTTTTGTTTCCGCTTTTGAGTGATCTTGTAGTGAGGATTTGATGTACCGGGCATAAGCCCTTTTATTTCCAGACTATTTATACTCTGATGATTTTCTGTGGACTCTCCCTTCGTGGAGTTTTATTTTATGTGATATTCTCTTTTGGTGGACTTGCTTTTCTCTTGCTTGCTACTCATTGTGATCGAAAAGGCCGGCAGAATCGGCGCGTTGTAGTGACGACCTTCCCGGGTGCGAAGGTGTCACCGCAAAATGGCGGTTCTGGGCATAAGACCCCGGGTTTTCAAAAAAAAAAAAGGGGTCTTACAGAGAGAATGGCTAAGGGAAATGAGGATTCCCAACCCTAAATCCCGGCTAAAACCCCCCAGGAGCAGCCCCCCACCATCGGATCCAAAGTCAAGGAAACGAACGACCATGATTAGATCTGAAATCATAAAATCTGGGCCAAACACGGGTTGCAACACGGCCGTGTGCCTGGCCGTGTCACCCATTCGCCGTCTCGATCGATACGAAAAACCAGCACACGGCCTTTGACACGGCCTCCGACACGCCCGTGTCACCTGCGACACGCCCGTGTCGGGACCCGTGTCACGCCCCTCGTGTGCAATCGACCAACACTTCGCAGTCAGAGAGGTACACGGCCTTGTGACACGGCATCAGACACGCCCGTGTCAAATTTGACACGCCCGTGTTTGTGCCCGTGTCACGGCCCGTGTACCACACTTGCAGATTCCCTGGAGTGACACGGCCTGGGACACGCCCGTGTCCTAGGCCGTGTTCTACAACTCGACGATCGTCAACCGCCAAAGCGTCGACCGCATGACCCGTGGCCGAACACGCCTGTGTCACGCCCGTGATACGCCCGTGTCATGCCCGTGACACGCCCGTGACACCTGCTCCAAAATTCAGACTAGGCTTAAAACATCACCTGTCCCTCTTTTGAGTTTCGGGGTGTTACAACTCTCTCCCCCTTAAAAGAATTTCGTCCACGAAATTACTAAAGGAAAGTAAACATAAAACCAAGAGCGGTACCTGAGCGAAATAACTCTGGGTACTCCTCCAGCATGGTCTGCTCCCGTTCCCAAGAGAGCTCCTCACGACCGCAATTGTCCCAACGGACCTTGACCATTCAGATTTCCTTGTTACGAAGTCGCTTAACTTCGGAGTCTTCAATACGAACGGGCTTGACCCTAGTCATCAGCCCTTCGTCCACCGGTACTTGATCAACTGCGATCACCTGCGAAGGCTCTTGCACCGCCTTCCACAATACAGAGATGTGGAACACATCGTGTAGCCCACTCAACTCCGCCGATAGCTTCAAACGGTATGCGGCTTCGCCGACTCGCTCCAGGACCTCAAAAGGCCCAAGGTATCTTGGGCTTAGCTTCTTCAAGCGTCTCACCCGCGAAACCCCCTTGAACGGCTTCACTTTCAAGTATACCCAATCGCCTACTGCGAACTCCACATTCTGGTGTTTGGCATTGTAATACTTCGCCTGCCTGTCCTGAGCGATCAACAAGCGCTCTCGAATGACCCGCACCAACGAGGTAGCACTCTCCACCTCCTGCTTCTTGTACAACCTTGCCTCACCTGTTTCAAGCCACGATAACGGCGTGCGACACTTCCTACCATACAGGGCCTCGAAGGGTGCCATTTGTATACTCGCTTGGTAGCCATTATTGTATGCAAACTCCACCAAATACAGGTGGTCCTCCCAATGCTTCCCGAAGTCTAGGACACACATGCGGAGCATGTCCTCCATCGTTCTATTGACTCTCCCGGTCTGCCCATCCGTCTGCGTATGGAAGGCTGTGCTGAACTTCAACTTTGTCCCCAGCATCTGCTGCACCAACCTCCAATCATTGGACGTGAAACGCCCATCGCGTTCACTCACAATGCTGCGAGGCACACCATGCAGTCTAACTATATTGTCAACATACAACTTTGCCAATTTCTCCACTGGATCATCCTTCCTATGCGGAATGAAATGCGACACTTTAGTTAACCGATCTACGATCACCCAGATGGCGTCGTTCCCTGTCTGCGACCTTGGCAACCCATGCACAAAGTCCATAGATATGTCGTCAAACTTCCACTCCGGTATAGGCAAGGACTTCAGAAATCCTCCCGGCTTTTGGCACTCCGCCTTCACCAAGGCGCACATTTGGCACTTAGCCACAAACAACGCCACATCTTTCTTAAGCCCCAGCCACCAAAATAGCTTCTTGAGGTCCCGGTACATCTTTGTGCTCCCTGGGTGGATCGAGTACTTGGTATGATGAGCCTCGTACATCAACTCCGCCCGTAGGTTACTCCCGCTTGGGACGCACAACTGATGATCCTTCCTTAGCAACCCATCTTCCACTGAAAACTAGGAATTTGACCCATCCAACGCTGATTCCATAAGCTCCTTCATGGAGTCATCTAACTCCAATGCCTGCCGAACCCGATCAGCCAGGTCATACTGGACCTCTGTCCAGTTCAACATTGCTTTGGCGCTCGTCTGCTTGTCAACGCAATAGATCTCAAGCTCCTCCAACTCTCGTATCAGCCGCTCATCATGCACCAACAACCAGTTGGCTTGGGCGGGAGCCCTGCGACTCAACGCATCAGCAACCGCATTGCCCTTCCCGGGTACATAATGAATCTTGAAGGTGTAGTCCCCCAGGAACTCCATCCACCTCCTATGCCTCATGTTAAGATCCTTCTGATCCAATAGGTACTTCAGGCTCTTGTGGTCAGTATAAATATCGACTCTTACGCCATATAAGTAGTGCCTCCACAGCTTAAGTGCAAATATCACGGCCGCCAACTCCAAGTCGTGGACCGGATAGTTCCTTTCATGCACCTTCAACTGACACGATCCATAAGCTATCACGCTCCCATGCTGCAACAACACGCAGCCCAAACCACTACCCGAGGCGTCACTATATACCTCGAAGCCCTCAGTCCCACTCGGCGAGCTAAGCACTGGCGCCGTGGTCAACCGTCTCTTCAGCTCCTCAAACGCTTGCACGCACTCATGCGTCCACAAGAATCTCTGATATTTCCTTGTCAACTTCGTGAGAGGTAGCGCTATCCGTGAGAAGTTCTCTACGAAGCGCCTGTAATATCCGGCAAGCCCGAGAAAACTACGGACTTCCGCGACAGAAGCCAACGCATGCCACTCCCGTATCGCAACGATCTTCGCCGGATCCACCGCTATACCTTCCCCACTAACAATGTGACCAAGGAACGCTACTGAGGGTAGCCAGAACTCGCACTTGGAGAATTTCGCATAAAGCTCATTCCTCCTCAAAGTCTCCAACACCAGATGCAAGTGCTTGAAGTGATCTTCTTCGCACTGCGAGTACACCAATATATCGTCAATAAAGACGATCACAAAGCGATCCAGGAAATCTCGGAACGTCCTGTTCATCAAGTCCATAAACACCGATGGCGCATTCGTCAGTCCAAACGGCATGACCGTGAACTCGAAATGCCCATACCTTGTGCTGAACGCCGTCTTCGGGATATCACATTCCCTTATCCTCAACTGATAGTACCCTGACTTCAAGTCCAACTTAGAATATACCGACGATCCGACTAACTGATCAAAGAGATCATCAATCCTCGGGATCGGGTACTTGTTCTTTTCCGTCAGCTTGTTCAACTCTCTGTAGTCGATACACAACCGCATACTACCATCCTTATTCTTAACGAAGAGGACCGGTGCGCTCCAAGGCGATGAGCTTGGACGCACATAACCTTGTTCCATCAGCTCCTCTAGCTGAACTTTCAACTCCGCCATCTCCTTAGGCGCCAACCTATACGGAGCACGTGACACCGGTTTGGCCCCCGACACGAGCTCGATGGTGAAATCAATCTCCCACTGTGGTGGGACTCCGGGAAGATTATCCGGGAACACATCGGGGTATTCACAAACAACCGGGATGCTATCCAACGTGGACTTTGGCTCCACAGCCCCCACTATTGCAAAGAACAGCTCTGCACCAGCACGAACTGCCTTTACCACCTAAAGAGCAGACATCAGCGTCTTGCTCAACCCCTTGAGTCCCTCGAATGTTGTCGCCCGCCCAACACCCAGTTTGACCTCCTTCCGGTCGCAGTCAATCCAAGCTTTCTGCTCCGAAAGACAATCCATCCCAAAGATCACGTCGAACTCTACTAGCGGCAGCAATGACGCTAGCAAGTCGAACTCTTGGCTCCCAATGTGAACCTTTACGGCGCACACCCTGTCCGCACGCATCGAGCACCCATTCGGTAGCAGCACATCCAACTTGTCCTTCGCCATCGAAGAAGGGACTCCGATGCACGATATGAAATTTTCAGACAAGAAGGAGTGTGAAGCTCCCGTGTCGAACAGTGTCCGTGCCTGACTATCACTAATCACAACAAAGCCTATACAAACAATTTTAGGCTAACAAGCAATAGACAACAGTATATAAAGTTAACTTGCTGTAAATTAACTCGTACCTGTCACCACGTCAGCTTGTTTGATGGCCTCCTGCTGGCCCAAGTTATAGACTCTAGGCTGAGTCGGAGCATAGTGGGACGCGGTTGAATCCACCGCCTTGCCCTTCTCTTCGTAAGTATCTCCTTGCTTTCTCTCAGACTTTGGGCGTCCGCTCCAGCAATCGCGGGCAAAGTGCCCTGTCTTTCCACACGTGAAACAAGCGCCCGGGGTTCGATTAGTAGTTGCCCCTGAGGCACCCGCAGAAGAAGCTGGACCTGACGTCCTAGCCTTCTTGAAGAATTTTCGATAGCCCGACTTCGACGTAGTCGGCGCTTTGAATTCCGATTTCTTCCTGCCAGAATCCTTCTTAGCTTGCACATTTCTCATGTCCTTCTCCAAGGACCGGGCTGAGTTGACCAAGGTTAGGAAACCCTGCGCCATGGGCCCTGACAGTAGCAACCTCAGCTCATCTCTTAACCCTTCATAGAAGCGGTTAGTCTTTCGCTCCTCATCGGCAAAAGTAGCGCTAGCATATCTCCCCAACCGAGTAAACTCATGGAGGTACTCGTCTACAGTGCTATCTCCTTGCACCAACTTTTGGAACTCGTTCTCCAATGCGATCCTCTGCGCTGAGGGGAGGTATCGAGCCATGAACAGCCTCGAAAACTCCGCCATAGGAACTTCGGCCAACGACATTCCCCTCAACTGGTGTAGCTCTAGGCCTTCCCACCATAACCTTGCGTCCCCATCCAACAGGAACGTCGCTATTGTGGTCTTCTGCCACTCTTCCGTTTCTGTAGCTGTCATCACCCTATTGACTCTTGAGAGCCAATCTTCAGCCTGGGTCGGGGTTCCCGTTCCCGAGAACACCGGTGGGTGGAAGCCCATCACATGCTTCAACTGTCTTTCTGTTGCTCTCCTAGGCAACTCCGGCTCCACCACCACCTGCTCAACCCTTCTAGGCTCCGCCGCTTGGAGCAGCACTTGCTCCCCCGCAGGAGCAGGCTGCTGCACCTGTCTTGCAGGTTGCGCATTAATCATAGCAAAGACAGCTTCTACCACCAATCTAATGGTCTCGGCAGACGGAGGTGTTGCAGGCGCTTCACTTGGCGCACTGCTTGCCTCAGAACCTGGCCATTCTGACGGCCCAGCACCACTCCTGGTCACCTATAATCGTGCAAAACACCGATAAGCAACCAAATATTACTGCAAACAACAATTATAGGAACACGCAGGTTCCTCAAACATGTGTATTTTCATTCCTAAGTGGACATTCATGGGTTCTTTTCATGTTATAACGATGACGCACACATGTGCTCACCACTCCTTAAAGTGAATTTGTCCACGAATTCATTTAAGTTTGACCGAAACCAGTAGTCTGATACCAATTTGTAACACCCCTATCCGTCGTATAGCATATAGCAGTAGGTCCGGCCTGGGCCCGACGCCATATACTACGGACAGACCGGTTGGTTACGCGTTGAAACCATACAACCAATCACCAACATCCTACACAGAGTCATTCTAGCGGAAGCAATTTATTAAGTTGCACAAATACAAGAACCCTGCCACGCAAGAATGTCCACTACAGAAATAACAATAGGAATGAAAAATACAAAAGTACCGGCCTTGTGGCCTTACAAGGTTTGCTTAACAAAACATGTCTTACATACTTCGGCTCGCAGGCCGGCCATACATGAAATAAACGGAAAGCATAAAAGGGGTTAGGCCTTCGAGGGCCAGCACCGCAACATGGGCTTTAGCCCGCTATTTTCCGCTCGGCTCCGCAGCACCTGCAAGCACAAACCACCGCCCAGTGGCAAACAAAAGCAACGGTCAGCTATGCTGACCAAATTATAACGATCCCGCCCCCAAAATCGGGGCGGCGATGCACTTTCCCTGCACTTTATTAGTATAGGCAATATATTAGTGTGAACACACATCATCACAGGCGTAGGCTTGCACGGCCTCACACCTCGTGCACACAGGGCACATTCACGGCGAACCGGCCAACGTCACGTCAATTCAAGCCATAGACATTCCCGTTCCACCACCGCCTCTTGGACGGCCAACCATATGAGCATTTTGCCTTCCTGGCCTTAGTCACGGCAATTTAAGCCATAGACCGCCGAAGACCCTCATCCATGCCAACGGTCCTACCGAATGACATAGACCGGGTACGGTTCCGCCTGACCCGTGCTCACACCGCAACGGCAATTTAAGCCATATGCGCAGGTCAAGACTCACCGAGTCCCGTTTCCACCACAATAATCACATAACCCGGTTATGTTCACGTTGGCTCCCCGGCCATCGTGTTGGCAAAACTCGCTTTTGCCCAATTTTCCGGGTGCATCTTGGAGTTAATCTCCAAGGCTCCCTGATGCAATCTACCACGTAGAAAACCCGAAAAACGCCCAAACACCCGGAGTCTTCCCCGGTTCATATGCAATGCAACATCACCGATCCGGCTCTACTTGTCCGGATAGGCTTCACACACAATGCCTATGTCCGTTTTCGCATACGGACTCTACACAAGGGGGACTTTACATATCTACCCCAAGGAACGCTCCAACTCTTCGCTCACTCGCGAGAGAGGGCTTCCAATGCAAAGGGAAAAAGGGCTTCACATGCCCAAGGATGAGAAATCGTTACCCTTGCGTTCTTCCGCGGCGCCATCGAAAACTATGCGGTTGGAAAGCACCGCAACGACGTCACCTCCGCGGATCTGGACTCGGATTGCGATTCGGAGCTCCGAAGCTCCTTCGGCGGCCGGATCTTGGACTCCTCCTTCCTCCTTGCTCTCCCTTCTCTCTAAACTCTTAGAGAGAGAATGGCTAAGGGAAATGAGGATTCCCAACCCTAAATCCCGGCTAAAACCCCCCTGGAGCAGCCCCCACCGTCGGATCCAAAGTCAAGGAAACGAACGGCCAAGATTAGATCTGAAATCATAAAATCTGGGCCGAACACGGGTTGCAACACGGCCATGTGCCTGGCCGTGTCACCCATTCTCCGTCTCGATCGATACGAAAAACCAACACACGGCCTTTGACACGGCCTCCGACACGCCCGTGTCACCTGCGACACGCCCGTGTCGGGACCCGTGTTACGCCCCCCGTGTGCAATCGACCAACACTTCGCAGTCAGAGAGGTACACGGCCTTGTGATACGGCATCAGACACACCCGTGTCAAATTTGACACGCCCGTGTTTGTGCCCGTATCATGGCCCGTGTACCACACTTGCAGATTCCCTGGAGTGACACGGCCTGGGACACGCCCGTGTCCTAGGCCGTGTTCTACAACTCGACGATCGTCGACCGCCAAAGTGTCGACCGCACGACCCGTGGCCGAACACGCCTGTGTCACGCCCGTGACACGCCCGTGTCATGCCCATGACACGCCCGTGACACCTGCTCCAAAATTCAGACTGGGCTTAAAACATCACCCGTCCCTCTTTTGAGTTTCGGGGTGTTACAGTTTACCCGGTCTTATGCCAAGAACCGCCGCCTTACGGTGACACTAACGCATGGGCTTGTCAACACTGCAAGACGCCGATCCTGGTAGCTTGTACGATCATTAAACCTGTAGGCCAATTTGAGAATATAAGCAATGTGTAAAAGATTACAACAAGTCCACCATTATAGAATTAACATCATATATAAATAATGAAATGACATAGTCCACAATGAGCACAACAGAAAGAGAAAAGGGCTTATGCCCTGTACATGGATATCAAATCTCTCTCTCACACGAAATAAACTGAAAGTGAGAGTAAGATCTATCTCAACTCTAGAGGGGGGGTGAATAGAGTTTATTTAAATTAATTTCACAGTTTTGAAATAATCAGCACATATAAAATTCAATTTATAGTATAGTGTAGAGTGCTAGTAAAGAGTTAAAAACAAAGAAGTAAAGAGCACAGCACACAGCAAATCAATCACACAAACAAGCCAGAAGACACAAGGAAATATAGTGGTTCCCCAAAAACCTGGGTACATCCACTCTTCTACCACCCTTGGTAGGAATCCACTCAGGATGAGTTGATCAGGTGTCCTGACACCAATGAGCTTTTGATAAGGTGCTCAAAAACCAAAATTGGATTTTTTGATAAGGTGTCTTGCCACCACTGAGTTTTGACAAGGCTCTCAGAACCAGACAGAACTTTTGAAGGGAGTTCAAGAACCCTTTTACAGCAGAAAAAGAAAAGATAAAGAGGTGAAGTTGTCTTCTCTGTTCTCAAATCAAATGAGAAAAAACTAGTGGATCTTTTGTTGTCAAAGCTCCCCCTGAGATGTGGACAAGTTCAGGAATGGAAGCTTTGCTCTAGGGTGATAGGTCTTCAGAAGTTTAGATCTCCAGCAAAAGATTGTTTCAGCAAAAGGGCTGAAAGATGAGGTGTCTGGAGTTCTTGAGATGAAGCTGTGATCACTTTTCTGTAAGCAAAAAGATTGTTATTCTGATTCTTCAGAATTGATCACTTGTTATCTGTCATAGCTTAATTCTTGTTTTTGTTGTGCTCTCTGTGTATTCTCTATATGTTTTTCTGAAGACAAAAAGGAGGATCTTATTCTCTGAAAAATTCTTGTCAAAGATAGCCGTTGGCAGTCATAACTGTCTTCCATAAAAAGTCTTGTCTTCTAGAGGAAGGTCCAATAAAACATTCCCTGAATAATTCCATGAAACTTGCTCCAGAATAAAGACAAACGGCTGGCAGATCTCCTTGACATAAATGCTGAGATAATTCAAAAACATTCCAAAGACTGGCAGCATTTGAATCCTTAGAATCGTTGATCTCTCAGAAAGATCGTCGATCTGAGCTCTACGATCGTCGAACTGAGCTCAGAGATGGAAACAGATCAAACAGACAGAAAACGTCGAACTGAGCTCGAAGATCGTTGAACCGAGCTCAGCGACTTGAGGAATAGCTGAAGAGTGATCGTCGACCTGAGCTCGAAGAACGTCGACCGGAGTTCGATGATTTATCGAAGTTGAGCTCAGAGAGCGTCGAACCGAGTTCGACGTTTCGTCGACCGGAGCTCGACGAAAATTTCCTTAGACTTGGCTCTATATCCTTGATCTTGGAATGGTCCTGGGGGCAGCTTCAAACCTAAGTTCTAATCCCTAGACTCATTCTAATGTTGACCTTTACAACTATACAACTAGGTCAACCTGGTTTCCTAAGACAAACATAGTGATCCTTACCCAAATTAGTAATAGGGTGTTCCAACAATCTCCCCCTATTTGGGTTAGGATTACTATTTACAGACAGAATTAGGAAATAAATAAGCATACATTCAAAACAGAAGCTAAATCAATAATGCAGAAGGAAAGATATAGCAGCAATGCAGATCACAGATAAAAAGTCAGCAAATATCCAGAGGAGGATGATTGTTCAGCTTACACAATTCACTTCTTCTCAGTTCCCTTTTTAAACATAATTTCTCTGTTGGGATTGAGGGCTTCTTTCTTGGATCTTCTATTATCTTCTGCACCTAAGGAAGTTTGAGATCTGGGCCTTGGAACTACAGCCTCAGGGTGCAGCTTCATATAATCTTCTGGATTAAAGAATTTTCTTGATGCATATCTCTCCAGTTCTTTCTTTCTCTGATCTGATAGAGTTGTTATGTTGGAAGTGTCCTTGCCTTGCTCTCTGGCCTTTTTCATTTGATCAAGAGCAGCTAACTCTTTCATACTAGCTGTCCAGGACAAGGGGTTGTTCTCAGGATCCTCAAATGGAACAGGAGGATCATATCTGTTGATGGATTCAGAATCAGTAGGAGGAGTCCTGGAGACAACTGAATCTTTTAGCTTATAAGGGAAAGGACCTGAAGTAGAATCAGTATGGCCTTGTCCTTCCCTTTGATGAAATCTATGCCCTCTCTGGCTTCCTCTATATTGACCCCTTCTAGATTGATATCCCCTTTAATGTTGCCCCCTTTGATAGTATCTCTGATAAGACTGGGAGGAGCTTTGTCTGGAAGCTGGAGCTTGAGAGGCTGAGCCTGAACCAGAATCTGGAGGAGGAGGAGGAGGCTGATACTGAGAAGATCCTTTTTCATACTTATCCAGCTTCCTTCTCTTCTCCATAGCCTTTTGTTGGTTCTTGGAATACTGCATCCAGGGCTCAGAGATGGGGCAGTCATGCAAAATATAATAGGGAATGTCATTAGAATCCTTTGCTTGAGCTGGGGGTACTTTCATCATGGCCTTACTTCTGGCCTTCCTTTTCTGGGCAATTGTATTTGAAGAATCATCAGATTCAGTTTGAAATTGATCACTCTCTGAACTTTGAGGTCTGTCATACAAATCATCAATGCTTTTTATGTATTTCTCTTGTAACTTCAACTGATCATGAGTCAGGGCAGGAGCAGCAGCAGCAGAAATTTGAGCAGAAGGAACTTTTGAAGCAGAAACAACAGCAGGTGCAGGTTCTTTCAGGTAAGAAGCAAGTTCTTCAGCAGCAGATGTATCTTCAATTACAGGAACCATTTCAGTATCTTCAGTAACAGCAGCAGCAGCTTCATCAACAAGAGGCACAATGGCCTTAGTAGCAGCATCAGAGATGGAAACATAAACATCCACAGCCTTCCAGGAATTTACATATGCTTCAATTTGGCTGGGATCACAGACAGAAATAGGCACAATGGCCTTAGACAAGTCTTCAGTATGTGGAACTGGCAAAGATCTGAAGTAAACTGTATCAAACTCTAAAAGCAGGCTCTGGAAGTCCATTGCAAAAGCAGGAGCAGGAGCAAGAGCTGGAGCAGACTCGGGCACATCCACTACTTCAGAAGGCATCTCCCCCTGCCTGGATTCAGGAAGAACTGAATCAACGCACCCAGAAGAGGTAATTGCTTGAGAGGGAATGAAGGAGGAGAGCTTGGAAGACAGCTCCTTGACATGGGTCAGGAGTGGAGCCAGAGTGGTCTCCAGTAATGAGGTTAGCTTAGGAGCTAGCAGCTCATATAACCTGTCTGCCAGGGCTGATAGATCTACATGCTCAAGTGGGGCTTGAGCAGAGGTAGGAGAGAAGGTTGTTGGAAGGATGTTGGCTGGAGCTGGTGGCATGGAGAATGTGGAGATAGGAGGTGAGGGAATGGATGGCTCTGAGAGAGGAATGGTGAAGATAGAGGTTGTTGAGATGGAGCTAGATGAGGCAAGAGATGGGGTGAAGGATGGTTGAGAAAGAATTTCGTGCAGCATTTGTTGGAATGAGGAAGTAGAGGGAGGCTCTGGGGGAGTGGAAGGAGAATCATCCATAAAGGAATCATCTTCAAGGGAAAATGATGGTGAGGTGAAGATTGGATAAGAGAAAAGAGGATGGAATTCCTCTGAGGTAGATGTTGGAGGGGGGAAAATTGGTGGTGAACTGGTAATGGGGGAAGATATGGCTATGGTGGTGATTGGAGGTGAGGATGAAATGGCTGGGATAGAGACAGCTAGGGGAGGAGAGGAAGCAGGCAACACTTCTACTGGGGCAGAGACCAGTGGTGGAGTGACTGAGGCAGTCCTGGTGCCTGAAGTCAGTGGTGCAGCAGCTCTGGTAGGGTTTACAATCTGCCTGTCCCATTTGCTGAAAAGGGCACAGGAGAGCCTCTTGGATGCATTAATGAACATCCCAGCAGAGGTTAGCAACTCAGGGCACCTGGAATGTAGATAGACCCCTAGAATTCTCCCAAAACTGACAGCAGTCTTATTCAGCTTCTTCTTAATCAGGTTGAAGAAAATTGATCCCCAGTCTAGATGTTTCTTATCAAGCAGAGCTCCCATTAGACAAAATTGATATCTTGAAATAGTATCATGGGCTGAATGCTTCGCCAGAAGCACTTTGCCAACTACATCGGCCAAAAATTGATATTCTAGAGACAGATTTTTCTTCAGCAATTTGTTAGGGTTCACAGCATTGTGACCCATTCTATCAAGCATGGAGTCATATTCCTCTCCAGATAACTCTATGGAATCTTCTCCAGAACTAAGATGAAAAACTTCAGTTAAAAGAGCCGGGGACAATTGTACCTGAGTCCCTTTTATGAAGCCGACGACAGAGTTCTCATTCTCATCTGTCGCTGTATAACACCATTCTTTTATTTCTTCTGATGCAATCTTCATTCTGGAAGTCATTATTTGGGATAGCTGTTGTTCTCTGAATAGATTGAGAATGTCTTTGAAGCGCTGATCACTTCCATCAAATGAGTTCATGTCGATATCAAACCCGGTGTCGAATTTCATTTTGGAAATCGCAGCACTGGAGCCAGCCATTTGTACTTGCAACAAAGAACCAAACACGACCAAGCGTAGAAGATTTGGATGGAAAAAGAAGAAAGTTGCAGAGAGTATGAAAGCGCAAAGATGAACGACGGCCGAGGAAATGATTTTATATTAGGGTTCGACGGCGAAACGGAAAATCATGGAGCTCGGTTCGACAAAACGTCGATCTCAGCTCGACGATTTGGACTATAGAAGGAATCTGAAGAGACTTCAATATCGTCGATCTCCGTTCGACGATGTTGAAAAGCGTCGAGTTCCGCTCGACGACCTCTGAACAGAAAGAGAGAAAACCTGGAACTAACGGAGGCGCTGAACTCAGATCGACGATTTTGGAAGCGTCGATCTCTGGTCGACGTTTTTTAGAAAAACGTCGATCTACGTTCGACGATTTCTGGGAAAGCGTCGAGCGCAGTTCAGAGACAAAGCCTATTCTACAGACACAAAAAGAACTGATTTTTTTTAGCCTAGTCTTGGTGTGTTTTAACTTTTCAAAAAAAATTTGTAAATTAGTTTAGGCTTCCTCCATCTAACATGCCTAACTGATTTAGGAAGAAATTGTGCTTCTTTTCATCCAAGGGCTTGGTGAAAATATCTCCCCTTTGCAAATCAGTTGGGATATATTGAAGTTTTATTTTGTTTTTCTCTACATTATCCCTTAGAAAATGATGCCTAATCTCTATATGTTTTGTCCTACTATGGAGGACTGGATTTTGTGCTATAGAGATAGCACTAGTATTATCACAAAAAATTTTAGACTTCTCTATATTGTAGCCATAGTCTATGAGCTGATTTTGTATCCACAATATTTGTGAATAGCAACTGCCTGCAGCCATATATTCAGCTTCAGCAGTTGAGGTTGACACAGATGTTTGCTTCTTACAAAACCAAGAGACAAGTCTGTCACCAAGGAACTAACAAGTTCCACTGGTGCTTTTCCTGTCTACTCTGCATCCAGTATAATCAGCATCTGAGAATCCAGTTAAGTCAAATGCTGAGTCTTTTGGATACCAGAGTCCTAGATTTGGACAACTTTTTACATACCTAAGAATCCTTTTAACTAGAGTTAGGTGTGACTCTCTAGGGCTTACTTGGAATCTAGCACATATGCATGTAGCAAACATTATATCTGGTCTACTAGCTGTAAGGTACAACAGAGAGCCAATCATTGCTCTATAGGTTGTCTGATCAACTGGTTTCCCATGTTCATCAACATCCAATACAGCATTGGTAGGCATGGGTGTTTTCATACAAGATGCCTCAGACATACAAAATCTCTTAACCAATTCTTTAGCATACTTGGTTTGGGAAATAAATATGCCCTCAGCATGCTGTTTTACTTGCAATCCTAAGAAGAAGGAGAGCTCACCCATGCTACTCATTTCAAATTTGGAATGCATCAGGTTGGAAAACCTTCTGCATAAGTTTGAATCAGTAGATCCAAATATGATATCATCTACATAAATTTGTACTAGTAGGGTATGAGACTTATGGGTTCTAATAAAAAGAGTTTGGTCTACTCTCCCCCTAACAAAATCATTTTCCAGAAGAAAGCATGCTAGGGTCTCATACCATGCTCTAGGAGCTTGCTTGAGACCATATAATGCTTTATGCAATTTGAAAACATAATCAGGATGAGTTAGAGAGATAAAACCTAGAGGTTGTCTAACATAGACTTCCTCTTTGATGTCCCCATTGAGAAATGCAGTCTTCACATCCATCTGGTAGACCTTGAATCCCTTGTGAGCAGCATAAGCTAGGAATATTCTGATGACCTCTAATCTTGCAACTGGTGCAAAGGTTTGGTCATAGTCTATTCCTTCTTGTTGAGAATAGCCTTGAGCAACTAGCCTTGCCTTGTTTATGATAATAACTCCTTGATCATCCAGCTTGTTTCTGAACACCCACTTTGTTCCAATAATGGAGTGATCCTATGGCTTAGGCACTAGTTCCCAAACTTTATTCCTTTCAAATTGATGCAACTCCTCTTGCATTGCAATGATCCAGTGTGGATCTTGCTCTGCATCTTGAATGGATTGAGGCTCAACTTGAGATAGGAAGCAAGTGTGCATCAGGTTTTGGTTGACCTGATTTCTGGTTTGCACACCAGCTGAGATGTCTCCAATTACTTGGGTGATTGGATGATCTCTTATTGTTACTAGATCAACAGGGGATGTTGATTGTTCACCAACCTGTGTTGTTGTTTCCTCTTGTGGAATAACAACTGGCTCTTCAGGATGATTTTCTTCAAGAGGTTGAACTTCTTCTTCATCATCACTGCTCTCATTCTTTTGTAGAATAGGTTGAGTGGCTGTATCCTCTTCTTTAACTTGTAATCTGACCATACTTTCTGAAATAGAGTGTACCTGCAAAGGTTCTATGGTAGAAGTAAACTTCTCCTTATAACACATGTTAGTCTCATCAAAAGTAACATGAACAGATTCTTCAATTTACAGGAAGATTTATTATATAACCTATAGGCCTTGCTGATCATGGAGTATCCCAGAAACACTCCTTCATCAGCTTTAGCTTGGAATTTTGCTAGATACTTCTTGTCATTATTATGAATATAACAAGTACACCCAAAAATTTTAAAATAATCTATTTTAGGTTTCTTCCCTTTGAGCAATTCATAGGGAGTCTTGCCCTTTAGTTTATGTATCAGGCTTCTGTTTAGCACATAGTTGGAGGTGTTCACTGCCTCAGCCCAAAAGGATAGAGGTAGGTGAGCATCTGTCAACAATGTAGTAGCAGATTCAATTAGGGTTCTATTTTTTCTTTCAGCTACCCCATTTTGTTGAGGAGTTTTAGGAGCTGAGAAAGTGTGCCTGATCCCTTCACTCTGATAGAACTCTTGCATAAGAAGAGAATCAAACTCTGTCCCATGATCACTTCTGATCAGGGCAATGTGAGTGTTGAACTCAATATGTATACATTTGAGAAACTCTGTCAAACACTTAAAGTTATCAGACTTCTTCCTCAGAAAGAATACCCATGTGAATCTAGAGAAGTCATCTACAATCACTAAAGCATAAGATTTCCCTCCTAAGCTTTGTACTGTAATGGGTCCAAAAAGATCCATGTGCAACAAATACAGAATCCTAGGTGAATCACTCTTATTAAGTGACTTAAAGCTATTTTTAGTTTGCTTGCCTAATTGACAAGACTTGCAAAGTCCTTCCTTCTTGTAGGGGCCAGAAGGTAGTCCTCTAACAAGGTTGTCCTTGGATAGCCTAGCAATGGTTCTAAGGTTTAGATGTCCTAATCTCTTATACCATAAAACATTTGGCTTAGATATGGAATTGAATAAACAGATATCTACTTTAGATGAAAGAAAATCTACTAAGTAAATGTTACCTGTCCTTTTACCTGTTAACACAGTTGTGTTATCCTCTGACTTGATCTTGCACAGGGATTTGTTGAAAGTCACCTTGTATCCTTCATCACATAGCTGACTGATACTTATCAGATTGTGCTTCAGTCCTTCTACATATGCCACCTTCTTGAAAGTGACTGAGCCTATCTGAGCAGCACCATATCCTTTGGTTTGGCCAAAATTTGAATCACCAAAAATCACTTTGGGTCCAAGTTTGGTTATGAAGGATGATAGGTTCTCCCTGTTCCCTGTCATGTGCTTTGAGCACCCACTATCCAGATGTAACACCCCAAAAAGACTCAAAAATGGTTTTGAGGTGCAGGTCATTTTACACGGCCTGGGACACGGGCGTGTCCCAGGGCGTATCGGGGGTACACGGCCTGGGACACGGGCGTGTCCCAGGGCGTATCACGCAAATAAAATGCGTTTTGAGTCAGAAAGTTACACGGCCTTGAACCAAGCCTTGAACACGGGCGTGTCAGGTTGGACACGGGCGTGTCAGATGCCGTGTGCCTACCCGTGTACTGCTCGCAGCTCGATGAGGCAGGGGTGACACGGGCGTGTCTCAGGAATGACACAGGCGTGTCAGGTTCGACACGGGCGTGTCGATGCCCGTGTTCTGGTAAATCTCAATCGGTACGAATACCGCGTGTGCCGCTTAAGGGTACACGGCCTGTGACACGGGCATGTCATAGGCCGTGTCAGCCAAAAAAAATGAGTTTTTGGGCAAATCGTGGCCGTTCAGATTTCTCTCTTTGGATCCAAGGGCTCAGGTGATTCCTGGCTGGATTTAATCCGTAGAGGCTGATGAAGACTTCATTCTTCATTTGGTTAAGGAAGAGAGAAAGAGAGAGGAGGAAGAAGGAGGAGGAGGAGATCAAGCCACCGGCGGAGTTCCCGTGGTCCGATTCGTGATCCGAAGCCGGCGTTGTGAAGGCAAAGCTGCTGCGGTTCTTTCTCACTGGCTAGTTTGCGATGGCTCCCAAGAGATCGACAAGGGTAACGATCTCCCTTCTTGGACATGTGAAGTCCTTCTTTTCTGCATTGCATAGGGAAAACCCTTCCCCGCGAGTGTGCGGTGGGTTGTGGTGTCCCTTGGGGTAGATATGTGAAGTCCCCCTTGTTAGAGGCCGGAATTGGAGTACGGCTCTAGGCATGCTGTGTGAAGCCCATCTGGACATGGTCTGGATTGGTGATGCTTGTTTGCATATCAGAGAAGGCTCCGTGATTATGGCTTGTGTTGCCTTGTGCCTACCTGTTGCTTGGTGCAGCAGGAAGTACTGGATGATGTCCAGGAAATGAAGAGGGTTGGATGCAACTCTTGTAGCCGTGCATTACCACTTTATGAGCGGTTGAGCCGTTGGGCTGCAACTCGATGAAAAGGCAGATTGCCAAACAGGAAAGGTGAAACCGACACGCGCCTATAAATAGCCATGGATACTTCCGTATTCGAGGTGGCACGGCGACTTGAGCAACGGGGGGTGGCTGATCCGTACCTGCGTTAGGTCCGTCCGACTTGGAAGCCTGGTTATAGGTTTTGTTGGAGCGCCTAATGAGAGTCTTAGGCCCGCGCGCCGGAAAGACTAGAATGCTCAAAATACCGTGTAGACGGTGGTGTTGACCCTGGTATTCCGGTACACCAAGAATGTGCCCTGAGTGCACGGACTGTCGGGCCGTGTGGCCGATAGTTGTGATGGCTTGAATGTGCCTGCGCGCACATAGTTGCTATATGATGATGCCATGCTTTGCAGGGAAAGAATGCTAATGCCCCGAGAAAGGGGTAGGATTGTTATAATTGGGTCAGCTGAATGCTGACCGTTGCATTGTTTGCCACCGGTTGGGTGGATTGTTCCCATGCAGGTGCTAGAGAGCCAAGTGGTAAGTGAAGGGCTGAAGCCCTACTGCGGTTGCTGCTGCTGCTGCGGCTAGCCCTTGAAGGCTAAGAGAATGTTTTTGCTTGTTTTCCTTTACTCATGTATGGCCGGCCTGCGCGCCGAGGTTTGTAAACCATACGGTGTGAAAAGAGGAACTGTAAGGCCTTAAGGCCAAACTCTATGTATTTGTGTACATTCCGTGGTTATATATAAAGGTGGTTTATATATTGGACATTCTTGGTTAGAGTTCAAATTACAACTTAAAGCTTCCGCTAGAATGCTCTGAGTTAGGATTCGTGTTTGGTTTGGTATTATCCTGTGACCTCACCGTCTGTTTGTGGCATATAGTGTGGGGCCCCGGCCGGACCTTCTACTATACGTCATTTAACGGATGGGGTCGTTACACCAGATATCATAACTGGTTTGTTGTTGGATAGGTCTTCACCTGCACAAAATCAGCTTATATGTTTTTGACCCAGTTAACCTTGGGCCTAGGTTGATATCCTTTGAATTCAGAAATGAAAGACATCCCAGGTTGACTCTTATAACCTTCAGGATGATATCTCCTAGGAGGTACTATCCATTCAGTATAGGGGTTAAAGCCTTGGGATGTGGGACTTCTGGGATTGAATCTAGATGTGCCATTGAAGGAATGTTCACATACCTGATCTCTGTTCGACGATCGTCGAGCTGAGTTCAACGATCTTGGGTCAGATCGTCGATCTCTGTTCGAAGATCGATTATTCTGGAGTTTAGAGTTTGGATATCGTTGAGCTGAGGTCGACGATCTTGGGTTAGATTGTCGAGCTCTGTTCGACGATCGTCGAGCTCGACGCAATCTGTTGAACTGAAATTTTCTCTGGCAGATCTGCATTCTTCCTAGCTACTTCTACTACTCCCTTTCCTTTGTCAGAGATAAATTTGATTGGAGTTGTTAATATTATAGGTTGGCTGGATGAAGCACCCAAGCCCAGTGTACTATTAAGTCTAGAGTTTACTGTGCTTGTAATGTCCATCAGTCTGATGCTTCTCCCATTTAGGGATTCTTCAAACTTTTTGGCTTTTGATAGTTCACTTTTCAGTGAAACTATCTCTTCCCTACAACATTCCAACTCCTCAGAGAGTTTGAGGTTCTCTGATTTTATAGTGCTATACTCAGATAGTTGTTTTCTGAGGGAAGTGATTTCCTTCTTAGACTCCAACAGATCTAGGCATAATACCTTAAACTCATGTTTAAAATCCTCAGAACTGAAATCAAATGAATTGATTACCTGATCTTCTTCTAGTTGAGCTTCTGAATTTGATTCTGACTCTTCTGCTTCTGAGTCTGTTTGAGAGGCATTGATAGCCATCATGCAGAATTCCTTTTCATCAGCATCATCCTCATCATCACTGGAGCTGGATGAGGCTTCAGAGTCCTCTTCAGTTTCACTCCATGTCTCAGCAACAAACCCCTTCCTTGTATGTTTGTTCTTGCTGAAGGAGGGTTTGTCTGAGCTGTTCTTTCTGAAGTCTTTTTCTTTTCTTCTTTCTCTTCTATCTTTCTTGTCCTTGTTCTTATTTTCTGGACAGTCAGGCACAATATGGCCTGGTTTCCTGCAACCAAAACATATGATTTCTTTATTGTTATTTGATTTATCATACCTTGGTTTATCATGACCCTTGTATGGTCTCTTTCTGAAGTCTTTTCTGGCCATGTTGTAGAATCTTTTGGCCAGTAGACTTAGGAGCTCATCATTTTCTGTAGCTTTATCTTCAGGCTCCTCTTCTGCAGCTTTGAAGGCTATGGTCTTTTCTTTCCTTGTGACTGGAGAAGTAACCTTTTGTTCTTCTTCTCTATTTTTAATGAGCAGCTCATAGGATTTGAGCTTGCCCAGGAGAGCTTCAGTGGTAATCTCATTTAGACTTCTGGCATCTTTGATTGGCCAGATTCTTGAATCCCAAGTGCTGGGGAAGCACATTAAGATTTTGTCATTCAGCTCAGTCAATGAGATTTCTTTATCCAAAGTCTTTAACTCATTGATAATCAGACTTAGTCTATTGTACATGTCAGCCACTGATTCAGCTTCTCCCTTTTTGAAGTTCTCATATTGACTTATCAGATGGGATCTCCTGTCTTTCCTTTCATCAGCAGACCCTGAGACAATTTCAGAGAGCTTGTCCCAAATTCCTTTGGCTGAGTTGCAGTCAGCTACCTTCTGAAATATCTCATCAGACATTGTCTGAGCTAAGATGTTCATGGCCTTTGCATCTGCAGTTTTCCATTTCTTTATGTCTGCATCTGTTCCTGAGGGAGGTGGAACAACATTTGTGCTTGAGCTTGCTGGTGGACTTGGACAAACTGTCAAGACAGAATTGAAAATATCTTCATCAATAGAATTCATATAAAGTTTAATCCTTGCCTTCCAGAGTGCAAACTTAGAAAGGTTGCACACTGGAGGTCTGGTGCTTGCATAATCTTTGTTCTGTGCCATGTCTATTTAACTAGATAGCTATAGTAAAAATAACCCTCTTAAGAGATTGATCTTATCAAGGATCTTTTGGTTCAGGTGTTAGCCTGTATGAGCAACCAACCTGCCTCTGATACCAATTGAAAGTGAGAGTAAGATCTATCTCAACTCTAGAGGGGGGGTGAATAGAGTTTATTTAAATTAATTTCACAGTTTTGAAATAATCAGCACATATAAAATTCAATTTATAGTATAGTGTAGAGTGCTAGTAAAGAGTTAAAAACAAAGAAGTAAAGAGCACAGCACACAGCAAATCAATCATACAAACAAGCCAGAAGACACAAGGAAATATAGTGGTTCCCCAAAAACCTGGGTACATCCACTCTTCTACCACCCTTGGTAGGAATCCACTCAGGATGAGTTGATCAGGTGTCCTGACACCAATGAGCTTTTGATAAGGTGCTCAAAAACCAAAACTGGATTTTTTGATAAGGTGTCTTGCCACCACTGAGTTTTGACAAGGCTCTCAGAACCAGACAGAACTTTTGAAGGGAGTTCAAGAACCCTTTTACAGCAGAAAAAGAAAAGATAAAGAGGTGAAGTTGTCTTCTCTGTTCTCAAATCAAATGAGAGAAAACTAGTGGATCTTTTGTTGTCAAAGCTCCCCCTGAGATGTGGACAATTTCAGGAATGGAAGCTTTGCTCTAGGGTGATAGGTCTTCAGAAGTTTAGATCTCCAGCAAAAGATTGTTTCAGCAAAAGGGCTGAAAGATGAGGTGTCTGGAGTTCTTGAGATGAAGCTGTGATCACTTTTCTGTAAGCAAAAAGATTGTTATTCTGATTCTTCAGAATTGATCACTTGTTATCTGTCACAGCTTAATTCTTTTTTTTGTTGTGCTCTCTGTGTATTCTCTATATGTTTTTCTGAAGACAAAAAGGAGGATCTTATTCTCTGAAAAATTCTTGTCAAAGATAGCCGTTGGCAGTCATAACTGTCTTCCATAAAAAGTCTTGTCTTCTAGAGGAAGGTCCAATAAAACATTCCCTGAATAATTCCTTGAAACTTGCTCCAGAATAAAGACAAACGGCTGGCAGATCTCCTTGACATAAATGCTGAGATAATTCAAAAACATTCCAAAGACTGGCAGCATTTGAATCCTTAGAATCGTTGATCTCTCAGAAAGATCTTCGATCTGAGCTCTACGATCGTCGAACTGAGCTTAGAGATGGAAACAGATCAAACAGACAGAAAACGTCGAACTGAGCTTGAAGATCGTCGAACCGAGCTCAGCGACCTGAGGAATAGCTGAAGAGTGATCGTCGACCTGAGCTTGAAGAACGTCGACTGGATTTCGACGATTTATCGAAGTTGAGCTCAGAGAGCGTCGAACCGAGTTCGACGTTTCGTCGACCGGAGCTCGACGAAAATTTCCTTAGACTTGGCTCTATATCCTTGATCTTGGAATGGTCCTGGGGGCAGCTTCAAACCTAAGTTCTAAGCCCTAGACTCATTCTAATGTTGACCTTTACAACTATACAACTAGGTCAACCTGGTTTCCTAAGACAAACATAGTGATCCTTACCCAAATTAGTAATAGGGTGTTCCAACATAAACAAAGCGGAAGCTAATCTATCATCAGTACACTCATCATCACCTAACACCGAGCTATAGTTGTAGTGGTAGTAGGTGGTATCAGCTCCTCAAGTCCTGCCACCTCGTCCTGCTGGTCGTCCTGGTGCTCCATCTCCTCGAGCTCCTAAAATGATACGGTCACAACCGACCGTTAGTCATAAAGAATTAGACATTATCATCCTAGCCTCACCCCCGCGACTCCTAGGTACCGAGAGGGAGGACGAAGCTGAGGACAACAAGGAGTACAAAAAGGAAAGCAGGTGATTGACAGTGGATCTAATCTATCAAGATTATATAGTAACAAGTATATCTCTACTCTAGCAGTTTTATATAATACAAGTAAGAAAGAACTGTACTTAAAGGAAGTTTTGTAACAAAGTAAAGAACGGAGCAGAAAGTAAACTAACTACTGTTAAGCTATCATAACAGATGTACCTTAACTTATATGAATGCCCATACAAACTTATAAGTTAAGGTTTCACAAATGTAACTTATCATATAAAAGAGCCCATACTAATTTATATGATAAGGATCTATGGTGCGTATAACCTAATCATGTATGTATGTTATGTATGCAGGTTATGATTCATACAAGTGCAACTCACGCACGCGACTCTGTGATCACAGACCTTTAGTTCCTGCTTTTTGGAGCTAGCATCACTCTCTGGTACCACCGTTGTGGCTACGACAGCAGCGGAACGGGAAATTCTGCTTCCTAGGCGGGTATACACACTACCAAGCCCAGACCCTTTGTACGCCTCTATACACGTCCTAGGTGCACTCTAGAGTCTCTGCGTACTAATGCTGGCTACCTGCCAGACATTCTTGGTCGGGTGTGCGTTTTCAAGGATTGTCCTCCAGACTGCAATATAAAAAATCTACTAAACCCTCAAACCCTCACACCTCACCAGAGTCATTGTACTGCCATCGGTGTGATGATTGGCACAGTACCGCATGACCCGCTACTAGTTTTATTTCTATGCACATGCAAGGTATCTAAACCCGAGCCTCAAGCTCGAAGGACCAACCCGTCCTGAATCAAACTCCCGATCCTCCAGCTCGCAGGACTAACTGTCCTGAATCCCTCCAACCCTTCACGGGTGAGATTGTCACATTCTTCTCTTAATCTTAAATCTCTCCAACCCTTCACGAGTGAGATTGTCACATTCTTCTCTTAATCTTGAATCCCTCCAACCCTTCACGGGTGAGATTTTCACAAAATTCTCTTAGCCTATTAGACTACTCTTATCTAATGTTTATTACACTTAGCAATTTAGGGTTAATTCCAGGACTGCCCAGTGCATGCCCGGTGAAGGGCTCCCGGGGGCACTAGGAACTACGATGGGTTGAAGCTCAAAGCTCCCTTTATCAAGGACACTTACTCTTATTAGTTTTACCCATTATTCATACCCAACTCTCGTTGTTACTCTGGTGTGAACCTAATGACTTAAGGTATTATTGGGAGAGCGGCGATCTTCCGTCGGTCTCTGTTCTAGTTATTCTCCTCGGGGTTTTGTACTCTAACACTCGTTACTAAGTAGTGACTTACTTGACGCCAACCAGGGTTTCAACTTTCCAATTAAATTCTCCTTCTAACCATTTTTCATATCCCTCTGTGGGTCCTTGTGTTATACTCTACTTTTGTTATACGCAGCCCACGACCTAACATTTACCCATGTGATATGACTTCCAAACCCTTGGGTCAAATGATCCTAAATATTTATCATGGGATTATCTTATGTGTGATGTTGACCATTTATGATTTCACCATTTTTCTGAGTATGTAGGGTCTTAAATTAAATCACGTGATTAAGTAAACTCGGTCACTTTGTATATGAACTACCTTATCCAAAGGTCCAACATGCCTAAATAATGTTCCTGGAATTCCTCTAGGTTAAATATGACTATCTACCAAGGATCTTAATTTTTCTACTTGAATTGCCATACATTTTCTATTTAAGATTAAATTCACAATTAATCTATTTTTCAAATAAAGTACTTAAAATATACGACCAAAAATTCCTGGAAAATTACTGCTGATCAATATTTCTATAATAATACTAAAGACAGAAATTCATGATCCTAGCTAGTGATTTGACCTAACATAATTTCATATGAACATTATTACCAAAATACCACTATTAGAGTTTTCAACATACATAGTCATCCAAAAATTCTCAAATAATTATACTGGATTTGAATCACAAAATAAGATACTGTAAAATTTTCCATAATATTACAAAAGTATTTTCCCCTATTTTAATTAATTTTCCATAAGAAGCAAAATGGTAATTCTACTAAAAACCCAAGATAAAGTTTCTAGACAAGCTTATAAAATTTTCCAGAGATGTATAATGTCCTACTAGGGCTGGTAACAATGTTTTAGAATTTAATACAATCAGTAGCCCTATTTTCCAAATTTATTTCTAAACAAGCCTATTTACCAATAATTCAAAATAATGGGATTTTTGGTCCCAAAAATCCCAACATTGTTATGGGAGGTGTATTTAATGCCTATAAGCCTATGTCCAAAATTTTATGGACATGCATTGGGCCAAATGGGCTATTTCCCAATTTTTCCATTTCTACTAATCGCACACCTTTTACAATAATACCACCATCATGCTTGTGGGATTTACTAAACATGCAGATGTCTAAATGACCTGAAATTTCTACCATGGTCATCTAATGACCCAATGGAAAGTCCACCCATATTTGGGGGCATGTGGAGTGGGGAGTCTCCCAAAATTTAAATAATTTAATAATTGAAATTTCTCCAAAAAACTATAGAAAAATACTTTCCAAAAATTTTGATTTTTGGTCAGTCTAATCTAATCACATGCATGACCAAAATCTCATGACATGTGGACTTAGGGTTTGGCTTGGGAACTCATTTAAAAATCTGCCCTAGCATAGGACCAGTCTTGATAGAATGGCCCTACAAGGAGCTACATTATTCCAAAATACATGTTTAGGGTGTCATATTAAAGGTAAAACTCAGATATACAATTTTCATGTTGACCACTATTTCTTAATTTGCCTCTAAGGGGCCTAAATTTAGACCGCAAAGTATAGTAATTAATGTGATATAAATGAAATAAGTTATAGTTTAATACATCAAGATGGACGACATCCATGCGTCTTCTTCCTCCAGCCGACGGCCACGATTGCACCGACTTATAGCACCTTGATCTGGTGTTTCCCGGGCATCCAGCCACCTCCCAGGCCGGCCACCACCACCACCACCTCCGTTGAGGTGAGGGCTAACGTTTGGCGGCGACTTGGCCGTCGGGGGCGGCAGTTTCCGGCGAACCCGAGCTCCATTAAAAACCATGGATTTTATCCCACACAACACATGGCTCTCAATCCTCATTTTCCTCTTTTCTCTTTCTTACTTTTTTGCCTAATTTTCCATTATACCCCCTTGCATGTCACTACCCTCCAAATTCAGAGGGTAGGGGCTGTAAATGTGCCCTTGTGCTTGTCATGGGCCTTGGCTCATGGGCTTAGCTCATTATAACTGGGCTTGGCTCTCATTTTCTTCTTTAGGCCTCATGTTGACCAAGTTGACTTTTTGAGTTGACTTGGTCAACTTGATGAGTGGGCTGACCCCACTTGATGGTCATGGACCCTATGGCATCACCCAACATGGGTTGGGCCATGGTGATGCCCCACTTGGGCTAATTGGGTCTATAAGTATGGGTTTGACCAAATTAGGGTTAGGGTTGACTTGGGTCAATGGTTGACCCAATGATGTGGCTTTTGGTTCACTTAGATTGCTTTTAGGGTTAGGGGCATAGTGGTGGGGTCAATGTGTACCTATGATTCCATTTTGGCTAGTTTGACCCGATTTGACTTGAACCCTATAGTGGGCCCTATATGAATCCACCCTAACTCCTTGGGTCAAACCTAGCCTAACCTCATTCATCCACCACATGTCCTAACCTAGACTAAGTCATAGGGTCTAGTAGGAAATGAGATGTTACAGCAAATTACCCCCCTTTGGGACAACGAGGCTGGATTCGCTGAAAATTAGATCGTCAACTCGCACTCCTTCTCAGCAGCCCACAAATACTCCTGCACTCGTGGGGGAAAGGGTCGGAATCATCCCAGTTCCCAGCTTCAACCACATCTCCCCGGGAATCCATCCTCCGGGTCGTGGCAAGAACTTATCCCTACCTCCTCCGTACACCCTCAAAGAACTACCGAGTTCATCCCGTTAGCTCCACTTTCTTTAGAACGTTTTGCCTAGACCTCTTTGTTGTTCGCACCCTCTTTCTGCTTGAGTTGATTGTTTTTTGTAGGGCACCCTGCTCTGTCTGAAGTTGAAGAATCTTCAGAACAAGCTCGCCACTCGCCACCCCATGAGCCTGGGATGGAGAGCTTCCTGGATAACTCGTTGGATCCTGTCGAGCTGAGGAGGCGAGTAGTGGAGGTGCTGAAGAAGCAGGATGCCACCCTGCGCCAACTTCGAGCGGACAACGCATATAGCGAGCAGAGGCTACAGGCGCTAGAGCGGTACTATGTGCTACTTGCGAACATGGTGGAGCACGGCTCGACGAGCGAGATGATGTCCCCCACCCCAATTATGGAGAGAATTGATAACAACATGCAGATCTTCGGTAGGGACCTGGACCTGGTCCGCGAGTTCCTCAACCCGCTACGACCTCCGGGGATGGGGGTCTGAGGCCGGGGTAGAAGGAAATAGCTCCCTAGATAAGCCTACCGGCCCTCGCCCCCAGCACACCAGCTCGCGCGGGTTGATCGAACTTTCTTTGCTTATTATGAACTTCATTTTCGGGGTTGCGAACGTCCCAGTCTGTAATAACTTAAATAATTTTTTAGAACTTAGTAATATTTGAAATAATAGGATGTATTTTCTAGGTTCAGCTCGCACTGAGATAGGTCAGATCGTCAGGTGGAGAGCTGGAATAGGCGAGCTGGGGCTGGCGAGTTGGACCGACCGGTCAGCTCGACCATAAATCCGTTTTTCTATAAATAGGCCCCCTCACCAACCCCCTAGCTATCGCCTTAATTGCATTCATACCCCCATTTGATGTTCTACTCGCTATCCGCTCTCATATCCCAACTCATTTGCAGACATGGTCAAGATGCGACCTGATGCCAACGGGCGGTCCAAGTGCGTCTGTCAATTCACCAAATACCTCTTCTTCGACGGAAACACCATCGAGCGCGAGCTCGCCGCCATCAAGACCGAGTACCTACACCCCAACTATGAGACACGCCGGCCCAATGAGGGCGAGGCCATCAACACTTTCTACCGGGACGAGCTCGCCTTCCCCATCTCGCACTTCGAGGTGGTTTTGCGCCTGCCCCTCTGGCCGAAAATCCGCCAGATCCTCAAGTACTTTGGAACAGTTTCGGCCCAGCTAAACCCAAATGTGATCGCCATGATGGTTGCATTCGCTTGCCACCTCCACCGAGAGCAAATCAAATTCAACCTCGTCATCTTCCCCATACTCTTCATCTACTGTACGACCAGTGACGGGGTTGCCTTCCTGATGGGCTCGCACATCAAGGTCTGTAAGACCGCAAACTGGGTCTCCAAGGTCATCCTCATCAAGGGCGACCTGGGCAACATTCCCTTATCCCCTAGCAAAAAAGCGAGGTGGTATATCGGCCTCCAATGCTATCCGACGTCGACGCCGAGCTGCACAGATTCTTCCTATGGAAGGATTTTGAGGTCGCCTTCCTTCGAAGGGGCTTCGACTCGCTCCTCCCTGTTCTTCTCGGTGAAGGTATAAATCTTCCCTACTCGCCCTACCGGATCGTCTACAATCATCGCTTTTCTAACCTAAGTAATTTTCTGCAGGGGAGAAATCAATTCCAGAGCATCTGCCCTATGCAGACTCGGGTGTCTACCCGGACCCGCTCGCGCGTGAGCGGGAAGCAGCGGCAGACTGCCAAGGCGACCTGGGGTCTGGAGGACCCTCCTCCAGCCAGAAACGACCTGGCATCGAAGGGTCCAGCTCGCCTCGCCGCCTCCCGCCACCAAATAAGTTGAAGGCCCTGGTCTCCAAGAGGGGGTAACAACAACAACAACAAATCTGCATAAGCTCGCCGGAGACCACACTCGAAGGGTCACCAGAGAGCTCGCTGAAGGGCTCGCTAGAGAAAAACCTGGAGGGTGGCGAGCCCTCCGCCTCCCCTACTGCAGCGACAACTGTGGCCCGCGAGCCAAGCCTGCCGAAGAGCCACCCCCTTTTCAGCTTTGGGGGAAAATCAAAAGACTCGGTCGGCGAGCCGATGGTGCGGTGGGATGAGCGGACCCATAGGGTCTCCATCTCATCGCTCCATCCATCTTTGTCGGGGAGTCAACCTGCCTTCGGGCACACCTATGAGCTAGGCTTCGGCCTGTATGGGTGCGAGGATGCCGAGGCCTACAAGGGCCTGACTCTTCGGTAGCTCGGTCATGAAGGTCTGCAAGCCCATATACAGGCTTTGGAGCTGCATCACATGGTGGTCCGCCATGGCTTAAACCTCAACCACCAGCTGCTGAAATCCGAGCAGGATCGCGACCTCGCCAAGGATATGTTGTCGACCTAGCGAGGCGACTGCAAGTCACTGGGAACCTCCTCACAAAGGCCACCGGCGGTATGGTAAGCGCTGGCCATCTCCTTACTTTTTCCCTTAGGATTTTTTTCTTTTTCCTTTCACGCACGTATATCTTACCTTTCCTTTCTTCCCAGGATGCCGAAGGTACGAGCGAGCTGCGAGCTCATGCCACCGAGTTGGAGGCTTGCGCCGTCGAGCTGGACAAGGAGAACAATAGACTGAGGGAGGAGAATAAAGGGATCAAGGCCGAGCTGATCTGGCAGACAGACATATTCCTCCCTAAGTCTGGTGGTGAGCCGAGCATCTTTCCCAAATGGCCAAAAGTCTACAGCGAGGCCGAGGTCTCTGAGAGGTTGCGGATCAATTCCATCAGCACCGCCGACTACACCCTCCAGATAATGAAAGACATGGAAGTGCTGGTGGAGGGATGCGAGGAGATCTCGGCGCGGGACCTTGTGCCGAACCTGTTCCCGTCGACTACCCCTCCCACCGAGAAGGAGGAAAGCTTCGAGTCATTATTGAAGGATGTCAAGGGCTACAAGGGCGACCACACATCCGGAGGGGAGGGCGAGGAGGACCACCCATCTAGGGGGTGGGCGAGAGCTGACTCGCTCCTCCCTTTCATTTTTGTTTATTTTTCTATTGTAATTCTCTTCCCTCCTTTTGTAACCTCGCCGAGGCAAGCTCCCCATTTTGTAACAATGACATGTTAATGAAAAGAAGGATTTGGCCCATATTTTTTTATCTTTTTTTGAACTTACTGTAATGTACTCGCTTGCGAGCTATCCTCCTCCACAGAGCGACCTTACCAGGGTAGAGCGGGCCGTTAGAATGTACTTGAGTTAGGATTCATTCCCATGGGGAGGACCTTTATCACAGCCCGCATTTGCTCCGCATTTAACAATATATCAGAGTAAGGGAAAATGCGTGTTATGATGCCACGTCAGCAGGGATAACTGCATACGCTCAAGCAAAACTCCCACTAAACACCTTTACAAAAGATTTGTGAGTTATTTAGAGAAAATCTATTTTAAGTTAAGCAATTAGCCATATCCCTCGGCTCTGTGGATCAATTAGTTCACTAGTAAAATATAATTATACGTTACAGAAATACTTTAATTAGATTGATTTAACATCCTACATGAGTATAAACATCCATGAAGGACAACTCATGATATGCAAGACTCTAAATTTATAATAATAGTAAAAGTAGCTTTTACGATTGATTAAATATAGTGATTTAGGTTTTCAGATATGACATGCATGAAGTTGTAATAGTTGTTTTTATATTTTAAAATACCTATCAATGCAACCTAGCATAAAGCTTTCCCAAAGAACAAGTATAAATAACCACAAGGAAAAGGGCAACCCAGCAGCTTAACATAGTACTTAATATTTCAAAGAAAACAACCAGTGGGCTTCAACAACCTAACATGAACCCATCGAAGGTATGTATGTCTGTACTAACAAAGAAAGCTCAAAACTGCCTCACTACAGTGAGAAAAACCTCTCCAACACAGCAGTCCACTAGCAAACTCCCAAAACTAGCCGCTCAACCGGCTACTGCCCTGAGCCTGAGGCATTCAAAAGAAGAACACCTCAGCAAGAAAATAAAAGTTGCAAAGGAAAATAATCAGGTAATAAGTTCAAAAGCAAGGAAGGGTTTACCAAACCCAAGTAAAAGAAATGCTGAAAATCACAACTGATTAGCCAAATAAATACAAGTACAGTAAAAGTATGTAATAAAAGAGTTAATTGGATAAATGCACCAAGTGCGGAACGAAGCCCAGCTTCGACAAAATCTACAAGAATTAGCATGAAAAACATAAACAGATATAAGAAGCAAACTAAGCACAAAACAGCTCGAAAACGTGAATCATTAACACTTGGAAATATCAATCGGGTCGGAGTCAGTGACCAATTGTCCCATACCAGGCTCCTAGACCCAAATGTCTCAAAAAGAAGGCCCTGCGATGGTGACCATTTGTCCAACCCAAACCAACAGTCCTCAAAATAGAGACCAAATAACCACCAAGTGTAATGCCCTACAAAACGACATCAAGTTGGTAGTCCTTTATCCACTGCCAACCTTCACAGTCGACGAAACATCAAACCATAACCAAATCCCAAGTCTAAACCCAAAGAAAACTTAAACAAGTCCTAAAACCACTCTAAGGGCCATACACGATGAATCGGGCCAAAAACATCGAAAAATTCTAAGTCCTAGCAAAATTCAGCGAGTATGGATAAGGATTCGGCGAGTATCGCCGATTGTCGCAAGTCATTTTCATCGGGAATAGAAGGATTCACCGTATATCAACTTACGATTCGTCAAGTATCAAGGAAGATCACAACTCAGTTAGTGATGAGGGACGTTGATGGTGCCTTGTTAAGGAGGTGTTTGGTTCGAAACCTAGCAATCTAAAAAACCCGTTGTATTGAGAAACATGCTAGAGAGGGGTTCGGGTGGCATAGGCTGCATGTAACGGCCTCCCCAGCACCACACTCGCAAGGACGGCTGTCGACACACCTAGCACCATGCTCGAAAGGGTTCAGCCTAACCAGGTCTGCAGACCATGTACCTCAACCCCTCTCCATCCACAGGTGGGTTGTTGAGGCTAGGGATCGAACCCGAGACCTCCTTTATAAGGAGGTTTCAAACCACTCCTCATCACCAACTGAGATGCAGCTCAGTTGGTGTTGATGAGTGGTTTGAAAACTCCTCATCAAGGAGGTCTCGGGTTCGATCCCCGACCTCAACAACCCATATGTGGATGGAGAGGGGTTGGGGTGCATGGTCTGCAGACCTGGTTAGGTTGAACCCTTTCGAGCATGGTGCTGGGGGTGCCGGCGGCCGTCCTTGTGAGCGTGGTGCTGGGTAGTCCATTATAAAAAGTGCACTTTTTGTAACGGCCTCCCCAGCCCACGGCTCGAAAGGACGACCGCTGGCACCCCCATCATTCAGCTCTAAAGGGTTAAGCCTCAACCGGCCTGCAGACCATGCACCCCAAAGCCCTCTCCATCCTTTCGATCCTATGGATAGAGAGGGCTTTTTGGTGCATGGTCTGCAGACCGGTTGAGGCTTAACCCTTTCGAGCTGGATGCTGGGGGTGTCGGCGGTCGTCCTTTCGAGCCGTGGGCTGGGGAGGCGGTTACAAAAAGTGCACTTTTTGCTGCACTTTTTGTAACGGCATCCCCAGCCCACGGCTCGAAAGGACGACCGCAGGCACCCCCAACATCCAGCTCGAAAGGGTTAAGCCTCAACAGGTCTGTAGACCATGCACCCTAAAGACTCTCCGCGCCTCTTTCTCGTCCACGACGCATTGTTGAGGCCGGGTCTCAAACCCGCAACCTCCTTGATAAAGAGTCTTCAAACCACTCCTCATCACTAATTGAGCTGCAGCTCAGTTGGTGATGAGGAGTGGTTTGAAAACTCCTTATCAAGGAGGTCTCGGGTTCGATCCCCGGCCTCAACAACCCGCATGTGGATGGAGAGGGGTTGGGGTGCATGGTCTGCAGACCTGGTTAGGCTGAACCCTTTCGAGCGTGGTGCTGTGGTGCCGGCGGCCATCCTTGCGAGCGTGGTGCTGGGGAGGCCGTTACACTGCAGCCCTTGAATGTTGTCGTGGGGCGGCTACAGGCCTAAACCCGGGTCATTACAACCTTGGGATCTCGCCACCCTCGGATAGTAAAGAGGTTGATTACTCGCCGCGCTAGGCTCGCGGCCACTCAGCTCGCCCGCGAGCACTCTTCCTTCTTGTTATTGTCAAACTGAAATTGTTAAAAAATTCCCAAGTAAAATTTTAAGGTGGTGGAAATGTACTGCTGAGGACTGTCTCATCTCGCCTTCCACAGTAGATGTCGAGATTTCTGCTCTCCATCCCCTTTACCCTGCCTTTAGATATCCACCCCATGGTAATTACGTTGGATTGTTTGTGAGCTGGGCCCACGAATACCCAGCTGGCTTGTAACGACTCTTCTTCTTTGAAGCTTGGTGATAAAGCCAAGAATCTCCCAAGTTAAACCTTGGCGGGCTGGAATGTAACTGCTGACAATGGTCTCAGCTCACCGACCTTCTAAGGTCTCGGCTCGCCCTTGCCAACTTGCCTTGAGATTTGCTAGATTCAACATTTCCCCAGCCTCTGCCCCAAGAAATAATAGATGCTTGGTTTTGATTAGCAAGCGCGATCTGGGACCGCTCCAGAACCAAAATGGTGTCCTTCGAGAATCCCAGACCTGTCAGCTAGGTGGAATCCTAACGGCGGGAGCACCTTGAGACCTATCTCCAGGGTCAGAATACTTTCCATCAGTCAAACTCCGGGTGCTACCACCAACCCAATCAGCTAGGTGGGAGCCTGATAGCGGGTGTTGAGCATAAACCGGTCTCAGCGCTCCAGGGTCATAATGACGTCTCGAGGATCCCGGCCCTATCAGCTAGGTGGGAGCCTGGCAGCGAGAGCATCTCGGGACCTAACCCCAGAACGAGAAAACTTTTTATCACTCGACCTCTGGGCGCTACCACTGGCCCAATCAGCTAGGTGCGAGCCTGACGGTGGGTATTGAACATCAACTGGTCTCAGCCCTCCAGGGTCATAATGACGTCACTCGAGGATCCCGGCCCTGCCAACTAGGTGGGAGACTAGCAGTAGGAGCATCTTGGGACCTAACCCTAGAGTGAGAAAACTTTCTATCACTTAATCTCCGGGCACTACCACCGGCCCAATCAGCTAGGTGGGAGCCTGATGACGGGTGTTAAGCATCAACCGATCTCAGTCCTCTAGGGTCATAACGATGTCACTCGAGGATCCCGGCCCTGCTAACTAGGTAGGAGCCTGGCAGCAGGAGCATCTCAGGACCTAACGCTAGAGCGATAAAATTTCTATCACTTAATCTTCGGGCGCTACCACCGGCCCAATCAGTTGGGTGGGAGCCTGGCGGTGGGTGTTGAGCATCAACCGGTCTCAGCCCTCCAAGGTCTTAATGACATCACTTGAGGATCCCGGCCCTGCCAGCTAGCTGGGACCCTGGCAGCAGGAGCATCTCGGGACCTAACCCCAAAGCGAGAAATCTCCTTTGGCCAATAGCCGTCCCCGCCACCTAGGTGGAAGCCTGGCAGCATGAGCGTTTTAAGACTTAGCTTGAAAAATACTTGCCACAAACTTGATCTGCAAAAAGGTTGGAGCATCAAAGGATTTCATATTCATTGAAGGAATGGACATACACATTTTTACGGATAGAAACGCTTCAAGTCATCACCACTTCAGGTGTGACTCATGGTCTCGCCCTCCACATTTCGGAGACAGTATCCCCCTGACCTTGGAGCTTCCTGGACATTATACGGGCCCTCCCAGTTAGGGTTGAGCTTCCCCACTGTCGCTGATCTCCTTGCAACATCCACCTTCTTCAGGGCCAAGTCCCTTTCCGCGAACTGTTTGACTTTGACATGCTTGTCAAAATACTTAGACATTCTTCGCTTTACCTCTTACTGTCAGATGGCGGAGAGATCACGCAACTCTTCCACCATGTCAAGGGAGAGCCGTAGCTCCTCCTCATTTTTAGCTTGTCATTCTTCCCTTCCTGCCTCTACCTAGACCACTCGAGGAGTCCAGACCTCGAACTCTATTGGAAGCACGACCTCGCACCCAAGGGAGACCTTGAGGGGGTCTCCCCCGTGGCCGTGTTGAGAGTGGTTCTAAGGGACCAAAGAACTGAAGGAAGATGCTCCACCCAGCTACCCTTCAAATTCTCCACCTTCTTCTTGAGGAGGTTGACGATGATTCTGTTCGCCGCCTCCACCTGCCTATTGCTCCTGGGATGGTGGATCGACACAAACCTGAGATCGATCTCGAGCTATCCACAGAAATTGATGAACTTGGTGCTGGCAAACTGAGGCCCATTGTCCGTGACAATTGCCTGGGGCAGGCCGTGTCGGCAGATGATCTCCCCCCAAACGGCGAAGGGCCAGGTGGCGTGATACTCCTGAGCCGCTGAGCTGGCTGGAGTTGAAGGGGGGTAAACAACTTGCACTTATGGAATTTCCTTGTTAACTCCGCAGCATCCTGACCTAGGGTCGGCCAGAAGTACCCCTGTCAGACTATCCTCCCTTCCAAGGTTTTGCTTTCTGAATGACTTCCATACCTCCCTGAATCACCTCCTCTAGAATTCTCTGGACCTCCCTCTCGACCACACAATGTGCCAACATCCCCAAGGGAGTCTTCCTATACAATTTCCTGTCGTGCATGAGATAATATGTCGACTTGTGTTTGAACTCCTTCTTATACAGCCCTTTTGGGAACTCCCCTGTGGACAGGATTGTTGCGAATGGATCCATCAATGAGGGGTGTTGGTCCACCTCCATTAGCTCTCCCTCTTCGATGTACGGGAGGAATAGGTCGGTGATGGTACCCCCCACCCGGGGACCGTGCTTGGCTAGCTGATCAACCTGCTCTTTCTATTCCCGCGGCATGTGTTAGATAGGAAACGTCTGGAACATACTGATGACCCCCTTGACCTTTGCCAAGTACAACTGGAGAGTAGGTTCCCTTACCTCAAACTCCCCATTGATCTGGGAGGCCACCACCATGGAGTTAGTGAGCACCTCCACATCATACACCCCAAGCTCTTTGGCTAGGCGCAATCCTGCTAACACGACCTCATACTCGTCCTGATTATTAATGATGGGAAAATGCACAACCATCGTCTGCTCGATCCTTGTTCCCTGAGGGCTCACCAAGATCACTCTTACCCCTAGGGAATGCCTTCTCGAAGCGTCGTCCACCATCACCTTCCACCCGGATGGAGTGTACCTGGAAATAGGGTCAGAGTCTCTGAGCCGAGATGACTTTAGCAAAGGCCAGCTTTTCCAAGATGGGATAACGAAGCTCTGTCTTCCTCAGGATCCTGCTTACGTAGTATATGGGCACCTACTTCTTCCCCTCTTCTCGAACCAAGACGGAGTTCAAGGCCTCCGCTTCGACCCCGAGATATAAAGATAGGTCCTCCCCTTCCTTCGGCCCTTGGAGAAGGGGGGCCTTGGTTAACTGCTTCTTCAAGGCCTGGAACGCCTCCTCGCATTCCTTAGTCCATTCAAACTTCTTCCCTCCCCTCAATACTTTGAAGAAGGGAGAACACTTCTCCCTAGCCCAGTAAAGGAACCTGTTTAGCCCTACCAACTTTCCAGTCAACCGTTGGACCTCTTTAGCATTCTAAGGCGACCCCAACTCCATGATCTCTTTGACTTTGTCAAGATTTGGCTCCACCCCTACGGGGGTGAGAAGATGGCCCAGAAACTTGCCCCTGCTGGCCCCGAAGACACACTTCAAGGGGTTCAAACTCATCTTGTACCTCTGGAGGGTGTCGAAGGTCTCCTCCAGATCCTGAAGGTGGGAGTCCACCTCCCGGCTCTTTATTATCAGATCATCTATGTACACCTCCAGGTTCCTCCCCTTTTTCTCCTGGAAGGCCCGATCCATCATCTTTTTGTACATTGCCCCTACATTTTTCAACCCAAAGGGAATCATCTTGTAGCAGTAGCACCCATCCCCAGTGATGAAGGAGACATCTTTTACATCAGGGGGTGCATCATGATCTGATGATAACCTAAAAAAGCATTTAAGAAACTCATTATAGGAAAACCGATGGCTTATTCAACCAGCGCGTCGATTCGAGATAAGGGGTAACAATCCTTAGGACATAAATCAACACACATTCTCCATCGGCCATCTCCTTTTTTAACAATTACTAAATTGGAGACCCAGCCGGGGTATTGAATTTCGGATACAAAGCCAACCTTTAAGAGTTTGGCCACCTCCTCTGTAAGACCCCCCCCCCCCCCTTTTTTTCAACCACCGGGGTCTTATGCCCAGAACCGCCGCTTTGCGGTGACACCTTCGCACCCGGGAAGGTTGCCACTACAACGCGCCGATTCTGCCGGCCTTTTCGATCGCAATAAGTAGCAAGCAAGAGAGAAGCAAGTCCACCAAAAGAGAATATCACGTAAAATAAAACTCCACGAAGGGAGTGTCCACAGAAAATCATCAGAGTATAAATAGTCTGGAAATAAAAGGGCTCATGCCCGGTACATCAGAGTCCTCACTACAAGTCGCTCATCGCGGAAGCTAAGAAAATGCTAATCACTCACGGAGCTGGTCACAGGTGCACCGGTGCTAGACTGTCCCACCTCCATGCGCACCGTACTCCGCTGGTGCTGGTCCCTGTCTCCCATCCGGAGCTCCTGTAATGTTTGGTTCGAAAACCATTAGTCATAAAGACTAAGCCCTATCATCCCCTACCCCTCCCACCGCGGCTCCTAAGCACCGGTTGAAGAGGAGGAAAGGGAAGCTACAAAGTGGAGAATAGACAAGCAGGTGACGGTGGACCTAACTAACAAGTTATAATAGGTGAGCAGTGTAAATGTTGTAATATGTAGAACAATTAATATATAGCAAATTATATAAAAAGGCAGCTAGAGAACAGTAAGTAACAACAAGTAAATAAGTATGTAACCTTAACTTATATGAATGCCCATACAAACTTATAAGTTAAGGGATCTTCTACAAGGCTCTCATCGTATAAAAAGTCCCATACCGATTTATACGTTGGGGTGTCGGTTGTATGAAAATATGAGTGTAGTGATATGCTATGCCATGATTCATGCAAGTGCAACTCACGCACACGACTCTATGCGCACAGACCTTTAGTTCCCCCTGTTCGGGAGGCTAGCTTCACCCCCAGGAACCTCCGTAGTGGCAAACGGAGACAGTGGGTCGGGCCCCCCACTCCTAGGCGGGTAACCACACTACCAGGCCTAGCCCTTCCGTACGCCCCTAGAAGAACACAACCTAGAGTATCCGCGTACTGCTGCTGGATGTACCCTCCAGACTTTTCGCCGAGTCATCGTACCGCTGTCGGTGTGATCGATCGCCTAGTACCGATGACCCACCACCTTTATTCCGTACTCCAACCCTCGAGCCCGCGGCCCCCCGGACAGTCCTGTCCGTGCATCTACCTTCAGAGCTACTGTCTGATGGCAAGTAATCCTATAAATCTACTTTCCTAGCTACCGGAGAGTGAGTGTGTGCAGCCCTAGTTATACTAGTTACTCTTTTAATTTATTATTCCTATGGTTTACGTTAGCCCAGGACTGCCCCCGGTATACCCCGTGAAGGGCTCTCAAGGGGAACTAGGAACCAAGACGGCGGCATTACGGCCCGAAGTTCCCTTTCGCAAGGCACTTATTATTATTGGTTGATCTCCCTTAACCCGATCCTCTTTTAGTTACTTTAGTTCTAACCCTAGAGTATTAAGACTCTTCCTATACTCCCCGGGATGGACGATCTTTCGTCGTTCCCATACTCCCTCATTCCAACAAGTCTCCCAATAATGAACTCGATCCTAGTCTGCCCTACCAACCATCAACTATCAAAACTCTGTGGCTTTACTATATGCATACCATCCTAAATTATATGAGGTACCCAAGGGGAGGTACACCAATTCATCTTCCAAATCTCCTATAATATTTACTGGAGGTCCATCATAACATAATTGGTCTAAATCCAGAAATTTATAATTTTCCTAATTAATCTGATATTTATTTAATTTTTCCAAAGGACGTGCCACGGGTCATTTTAAACATGAACCACATGATCTTCCTAAGTAATGACTACTCAAAAATCATGATCATTAAGTAACAGCAAAAATAACCTCAAATACAGATTTTCAGAATTTTATAGAAAGTATTTAACCTCTAAATAATTTATTTAGTATAATCATATTAATTCTACGTAGTGAAGGAAGTACTGAAATTATTCATCTAAAAATTATGGAAAAATCACTAGCCAGTAGTATGATATATAAAAGATCTTTGTGCAGAGAATCATAATTTTACTAGCTTGCTAATCACCAAAATAGATTTAATCCAATATCCATGATAAATAATACTTAATGAAGCAAGCCTTAGAATTAAGCTTCTAAAAATACCATAAAAATTCCTAGAGCTTTAAAATTATAATAAAGGTTCTCAGCCTAAATTTCATCAGTTTCCAGGAAGTTTGTACCGCATAATAAATTTTCTAAGCAAATCATACCATTACTAAATCATTAAAGAAGTACCCAAAATAGTGATCATAAAATTCATAGAAAAATATCCAGAGCTTGTACTATCCCTATAATCCACTCTACCCAATTCTCATCACTTTTCAATGTGATTTGGTGTCATTTCCTATCTTTATTAGTTTTGCGCCCTAAACTAGGGTTAGATTTTTAGGTATCCCAACGGTCACCAAATCTACTAAGATTTCATCCAGAGTACTGTATTGGCCCTATGGACCTCTTTACCCGATTTCGGGTCAATCCAAGGTCATCTGACCACATGACCTTCACAAACCACCAAGATCCAACCTTAGGGTTTGGCCTTGGTCCTTAGGGTAAACTTACCCCGATCCACCTCAAACTCCATGAGGGGGGTGCTAGAGAATATTACTGGCCAGTGGTAAAAATCTCAGCCTCTGTTGAGGCGATCTCACCACTCAAACTTCAAAAGTGCACTTTTATCCTAAGACCCCTTATTAGGGCAAAACTTAGGTTTGTTCATTTCTAATCCAAACCATCTCCAAATGAGATGAAAAATTATACAGAACTTTATGGTGAACCCAGGGACCACTCACCTAAGTTTGGGAGGGTTTGGAAATTATTTAACTATCTAATTAAATTCGGCTAGGATTATTGAATTTTTCTAAAAACTATAGAATAATATTCTCCAAAAATTCTCATTTTTGGATAGCACCTAGATATATGTAATATTAGACCACACCCCAATTTCAAGTCATTTGGATGACTGAATTGGAGTGGGGAATTTTTCTTAGGTCAAGGCAGCCCTCTGGATAGACCCCACTAAAAAGGGTGCTGTGGTCTAACCAGGATTCCGAATCGAGTGAAATTAATTTTTAATTAAAGTAGACTTCAAGGGCTACACTTCCTATGTTGATCATTTTTCCTGTAGGAGCCTCTAGGTATTTTTCCCAAATTATTGAACATGATAGATATCTCATTCAGAAATTGATTCAAAAATAAAATCTAATTAAAAGACACTGTTCATCTTCTTCTACAGCCCGAAACCAGAGCCTAAAACCTAAATTCCTGTAGCTTTTTCCAAGCTATTTCCCGACCATCCAGCCATCTCCCTGGCCGGCCACCACCACCACCACCTCCGTTGAGGCGAGGGCTATCGTCGGGCGGCGGCACAGCCGCCGGAGAGGCGGTTTCCGGCGAACCCGCCACCATGAAATTTTTTGGAAAACCACGAAGACGCTCACCCGATCTGGCTCTTTTGCCCGATATCTCTCCTAACGATTCCTAAGATCTATCCGCAGAAGAAGAGGGAGGGGAGGACCTTGTTCGCGGGTTGAAGGCGTGCAGAGCGTCGGGAAGCCATTTGCGCGGTGGTGGCGTCGCCGGAAATTCTTCAACAGCAAGGGGAAGTCTGAAACGGTTTGAGGGAGTGTAACCTTTTCCTCTTGCTCTTAGGAATCTTTTATAGATCAGCAAAAGGGGAGGGGAAGGGATGAAACGTTGGAGATGAAACGTTGGCGGCCATTAATAACACCCTTATGACGTTTCGGTTATGACGAATGGCAGTTGAAAAGTTAGAGATGAAGAGGTGTTTGCCAGGTGGCAATTTCCTATTGGGCCTCTTTTCCTTAATTATTAACATAATTAAAGTAGGGAACAACCCATAAATACTCTTGATTTTCATCACCACAGTCAGAATTTACTAAGGCGTCGGTTACCGAAATTTCCAGTGTGGCTGACGTTTCGGCCTTGGTCACGGGCGTGACACATAGGTCACGGGCGTGATAGGCCCGGTTAGCAGTTCTGAGTTCGACGATCGTCGAACTGAGATCGACGATCGTCGAAGGGTGGTCACGGGCGTGACACATGGGTCACGGGCGTGACACATGGTTCACGGGCGTGACACATGGGTCACGGGCGTGACCGGCCTGGCGACCAATTCTAGTTCGACGACGTCGAACTGACATTGACGATCGTCGAGCGTGTCACGCCCTATGTCACGGGCGTGACATTGTTGGTCACGGGCGTGACATGCCTGTGTGGATAGCTTTGGGTCGACGACCGTCGACCTGAAGTCGACGGTCATGATCACGCCCTATGTCACGGGCGTGACATTAAGTGTCACGGGCGTGACAGGCCATGAGGCAAATTCCGCGTCCGACGATCGTCTAACTGAGATCGACGATCGTCGAAGGGGTCACGCCCAAGGTCACGGGCGTGACATCTGGGTCACGGGCGTGACAGGGCCGGGTTGGAAATGTCGCGCCCGACGATCGTCTCCCGGAGATCGACGATCGTCGAGTGAGTCACGCCCTAGGTCACGGGCGTGACGGGTCAGTCACGGGCGTGACCAACCCGTGACCCGAAATCTTGGTCGGTTATTTCAAGCTTTGGACTCCCTAGGGTTCTACCACAACCAACCGACTCCTAGGGGTCTAGCCGGAAATGGGATGTTACATCCTCCCTGATGGGCTCGTCCAGCTTTTCCGCATTGGACCTCTTCTTCTACTGGATGGGGTGAGCCTCTGATCCAAATTGAGGCAGTGGCAGGCGACGTCAGCATAGATCCATGGCATCTCTGTCGCGCTCCAAGAAAAGATATCCACGTTCTTCTAGATGCATGCCAACATCCTCTCCTAGTCCATCGGGGTCATCCCCCCACTGATGTGCACCTTCTCCACCTTCCCCCCAAGGGTGAGAACTTCCATCTCCACCACCTCTTCCAAAACCTCCAGATGAGACTGCTCTCCCCATTCTCCAACGTCCCCCCTCCTAGGACAAGGACCTCCTCCTCAGCTTCCTCCACAGCCATTGCCTCGGATGGCTCCTCCTAGACCTCTGTCATCCCCTCCTAAGTGCGGTTCTCTTCCACTTCCATATCCACTCCTCTAGCCTCCTTCTCCGCCACCTCCATCCTCTGCTCCATCTCCTCGACTGCCTCCTGCCAAGAAATGGAGTTCACCGCGGTGATGTAGCACTCCAATGCCACCTTAAGATATCCTCGGACCCAGACCTGGATCCCCTTAGCGTTGAATTTCAAGCATTAGTGGAAGGATGAGGGGACACAATGGAAGGCACTGATGAGGGGCCGTCCGAAAATGGCATTGTAGCTGCTAGGGGCATCCACGATGATGAACCTACAGTTTCAGTACTGCCCTCTAGAGTGACATGGAGCCCCACTCCTCCTTCTACCTCATTTCTCTCCCTGTAGAACCTAAACAAAGGCTCGTACATGGTAAGCACCCTCTTGGCATCCACTTTCATCGCATCAAACGCCTTTTTGAAGACAATGTTGACCGAACTCTCATTGTCAATGAGGATCCTGAAGACAGTAAACTCTTCGACTGCTGTCTTAATGACCAATGCATCGTAGAAGGGATCCTCATGATCTGGCATATCGCTCCTAGAGAAGGTGATCTTCTCCTCCGGGGGTGGGGTCTGGGATGTGGAGCCAACACTCCTCCAGTATATGGTGTGGAGGCTTGCCTTCCAAGAAACCTCAACTCCTACCCCCCATGGATCACTCTGATCCTGCCTCGGGCCCCAACATCGGCCCGATCCTCACACCTGTCCTCCTCTGCCCGAGGCAGGATTTCCTCGATCCGCACCTCCTGGTGGTCCTGCTGCTACTGCTCCCTATTTCTTCTCACCTTGAGGAACTCAGGGCACCTGGCAGTAGCATGCCCCTCCTCCTGGTGGAAGTCACAGTAGGGTAACTCTACCCTGACTTCCCTTCTTATCCTCTGTTATCCCCTCCTCCTATGCATAGTTATTGTCATAGTCTGATGCTGATCAGGGAGAGGAGGCCTCTTACCCTGCCTCCATCCTGGAGTATGGAAATGACCCTGGCCCCTGGCAGTTATCTCCTCCATGGAAACCTCTCCGCTAGCCATGATCCTGCCACTCCTGATGCCTCCAGCCAATCTGATTATTCGGCTCCTGGCGCCCCCACCTCGGCTACTGCTGCTACAGCACCTGCTGCTGCTATTCCCGCTGTCAGGGTTAAGCTCTCCTTACCTCCTAACCTTAGCCTCCTCCTGGCCCCTTCTCCTCCTCTGTGGCCCACCTGGCCAGCTTCTTCGCAAACTCGGGGTTTGATGCCTCCCCATCGACTTCCCTTGCCTCCCTCTCCATCAACTCCTCGTAGGAGAGAGGCGACACCCTCTTCAGTTCCATTCTAAAGAAACCTTGTTGCGGCCCAAAGGTGAATGCCATCATCAGGGTGTGCCCTGGCATCTCTTGGACCTAGGTGACCTCCTCCTTGAACCGGTCCATGTAGCCCCCCAAGGTCTCATTCACCCCCTGCTTGATGTGGAATAGGGACTCCGACTCCTTCTTCAACTTAGAAGTGGTGAACCTCAACATGAACCCCTAGTGTAGGTCCTCGAAGTAGTAGATAGAGTTGGCCGGTAGCTGGTGGAACCACTCTCTCGCCTTCTCCTTGAGGGTGATGACAAAAAATATGCACTTAAAGTCATCTGACATCTGCCTTATCGAAACCACATCCTCAAACCATTGGATGTGATGGGATGGGTCATCCTTCCCGGTATAGTAAGACATTTCTGGCTCCCTGAACCCCTCCAGAACTGGGGCAGACGAAACCAACTCGCTAAAAGGGATGCCTCCCCCTGCTGGGCGAGCCGGAGAATCTCGCACCCCCATATCGTTTAACCGACCTCCACTCGCAGACCCGGGGAAGAGCACTCGCCCAAGGAGATCGCGCCCACTCCCTTCCTGTGCAACCTCCTTCCCAGCTCGCCGATCTAGGGCATCCTCACCTAGAGTCGGGGCGGCGGCGACTGGGACAGCTGGTGTCCAGCACTCAGCACGTGCGCCGAGTGCGAACCTGACGAGGCTAAGTACCTCCTGCCGGAACTCCTCGAACAATCCCACCGTAGTGAGAGGGGGAGGGGGTGGCGAGTCGGCCCTGTCCGAACCTTGCCCTTCTCCTTTAATCATTGAGCATGCTGACGATTTTCTATGTTAACCACTCTCCACGCTCACCGCACCAAAAATATTGAAACCAAAAACTCGGTCCAAGTGGAGTTCACCCTTAGGGAAGGGGTGATCGCACACTTACTTCTCTCTCGTGAGCCAAACGACTAAGGAAAAAGAACAGGGGACGGACCCAAGTGATCGGCTTGGAGGTCCCACCACACACCCAGAAGATCTTAGAGCGCTTCCCATCCTTAGCCAAATGTCGAGCTAAGGATACCTCAGAAAGCGCAAGAAGACCTGGGCAACAAGAAAAGAATGCCTTCTGAGGTACCCCCTTGGGTCTATTTATAGATTTCTAAAAACGGCCTACAAATAAACAACCTCCGCTGTTCTGAACAGCTATGTGCAGCCCAACTAGGTCTGCCAATAGCGTAACTCCGTTGTTCCAACAGGCTATGGACAGGCTAGCGGGGGTAAAATAGTAAAAAATCATTATAATAGACTGGGCGAGTGGCCCGATGGAACCTCCGCTTGCTAGGGGTGGCGAGTGCTTGATAGAGCTGGCACTCGCCGCCTCTTCCCAGCCCTAGGCGAGTGCGGCCCCGACTTGCCCCACTCACCCACTGCACGTCGAACCCCCTATTAGGTATATTGGACACATTGTACTTGATTTGAAGAATCTCTTTCAACTCAATGATACACACATATTTTTATTTGATGTATATTTCAGTTTATGTATGCATGTTGTCTATTTCATATTGATTGGACAGGTGGACACAAGAAGCTGACTAGATTTTGAAGAAAAATTGTCTAAGTAACAAAAGCGTCGAGTGGAGTCAAAAAGTACGAGTGAAGTCAGCACGGTTTACATTCAGCACCTTCTAGTGCAGAAAAATGGCTAAGTATAAAAGTGTCGACACACTTCAACTGTGTCGACACCTTTGCAGAAGCTGTGTTGAGACAACTCAGTTAACTCGACACATAGAAGATTCAATACAGCTGTGTCGAGATAAGTCTGTTGTCTCGACACCTTGAAGACTAAGTCAGCTTACTTGACACTATAAATCTTAAAGCAGTTGTGTCAAGACAATACAACTGTCTCGACACAAAGAAGACTGGAAATTTTACTAAGTAAAATTGTGTCGAGACAAATCAACTGCCTTGACACAATGAAGAATAAAAGCATAGACATTCTGACACCGGAAGACAGTTGTATCGAGATAATCCAACTGTCTTGACACAAGGCATAATTAAAAGATGTCGACATAGACAACGCTTGTGTCGAGACAAGTCAACTGTCTCGACACTTTCAAGTTTCAGATGAAAATTCTTCCAAGTAGAATAATGTCGAGACTTCTGAGATGTCTCGACATAAGTTTCGAGATTATTTGGACATCTCGACACTTATGTTTCAGAAAATGTGCAGAGTCAACACAGAAGTGTCAAGACAAGTCAGAACTGTCACATTAGCTACATGAATAGAATATTTAAACATAAACAGTCTGAGGGAGGATTTGAAGTATGATATCAGATGCTGATGTCATCATTCAGTAACCAGCCATCAATGGAGGCTATAAAAAGAGAGGTTGTTTACACTAACAGACAAGAGACAGAATCGATCAAGCAAACAGAAATTCTCATTCTTATTATAATCCCGAGGAGGAGGAAGAACACGAAGGTCTTCAAGAAAATCTCCAGATCCTTTCACCAAGTTGATCTGAAGATTAAGGTGGATCTGATCTACAATTTCTTCAAGGAAATCAAGTCGATCAATATCAAGAAGATTGCAGATCCAGAGAAGCAACTTTTCAGCAAGTCAATTTATCAAGAAGAAATCAATTGCTGGTGATTTGAAGAACATGTGCTTACAGATAAGTCAGATTACAGAATTCTTATTTTTTGAAGATTATAGTTTATATTTTTACCTCTTAATTTTGTAAGATCTCCTTGAGATCTGAGTGGGTAAGAGATTTAATCTCTGAGTTGTAAGCCTAATTTATAAAGGATGAGGTAGGGTTCTTGAGGGACCTGAGCTGGTGGTTTGAGTGAATCACAGAGTTGTAAGCCTAATTTATAAAGGTTAAGGTAGGGTTCTTGAGGGACCTGAGGTAGGAGATTGAGAGAATCTCTGAGGTAGGACCTGTTGGTCTGAGTATAGATTTCTTAACAAAAACTGAGACTATAGGATCTTTGGATTTTAGTTAAAGAGGAGCTATAACCTTATCTAGCACATTGCTAGTAAGGAAGAAGGGGGAAAGTGGATGTAACCTAGATAGAGCAACCACTATAAATTCTTTTTGTGCAGTGTACTATGAATTGATTTTGCTTGTGATGTGATCTAAGTTTTGTAACTGCTAAAATAGTTAAGTGATAAAGAATTGCTAAAGTATTTTAAAAAGTCACCTATTAACCCCCCCCCCCCCCTCTAGGTGATTATCTTTCAAATGGTATTAGAGGCAGGTTGTTCAAGAAAGACCTAACAGTCTGGAAAAGATCCAAAGGATATTAGAAAAATTTCAGATCTATAGCTTCTTAATCTCACAGAGAACTCAGTTATATGAAACTGCCTATATGTACTAAGGATAACTTTTATATATGGAAACAGAGAGTGAGATTGTTCATGGATGCCTCAGATCCAAGAATCTTTGTCACTGTACAAGAAGGACCATATGTACCAATGAACACATCTGCCTTAGATGCAAATGTTCAAACCCCCAAGAATCTTGTGCAATGTAATACATCCAAGGAGATGTGGGATACTCTCATAGTATACATGAAAGGTATAGAGGAAGTAAAAGATGACAGAAAATCTCTCCTCAACCAGCAGTATGAGGCTTTTAAATAAGGAAAGAATGATTCTATAGAACAATGCTATGAAAAAAATTTTAGAATAGTAAATGACTTAAGAAACTATGGCAGAAATTTCTCAAATTATGAGTTGAATGACAAATTTTTGAGATCCTTAAATAGAGAATGGGACATCAAGATTTGTTATGTAAGAAAAATAGGGAATCTAAGAAATATGTTACCCCAAGACTTTTATGGGAAGCTAATGTCACATGAGCTTCAGCTAAACTCTAGAAAAGCTGAAGCAGAATCTGCCAGAAGTTCAACCCAGACTAAATCTGTGGCCTTCAAAGCAGATACATCTAAGAAAGCAAGAAGAGAAATCCCATCATCACCCAGAAGGGGTGAAGATACAGATAGCATTGGAGTATGTTCTTCATCAGAAGAATTATCAGATGATGAATTGGTACTGTTTACCAGGCAATTCAAGAAAATGCTGAGAAGAAGGAAGCAGTGGAATAAAAAGAAACCTTCTGTATCAAGCTCCAGTAAAAGCAAAGACAATCACAGAGATAAATCTATGGTCAGGTATGATTCTCATCAGAATAAATAATTTAAGGCTGATATTATTTGTTTTTGCTGAAACTGGTCTGGGCATGTCATAGCTGACTGTCCAGTAAAAAGGAAGGAGAACAAAAATTGAAAATAAAAGAAGTTCAATAAAAACAAGAAAATAAAGAAGGATCTGATGGCAAAGAAATCAAAGACCTTATCTGATAGTGATACTGATTAAAGTGAATCAGAATAAGAACTTGCTGGACTGTTCTCCTATGAAGAAGAATTTATCAGAAAGGCTATATATAAAGGGAAAAGCTCTGTAACTTCATCACACTATGGTGATTCTGAAGAAGATATGGAGATCAATTTAATGGCACTATCTGATGATCCAGAAATAGAAGCTCTTGACTATCAAGATACTCAGGTAATCTATGATAATTCAACATGTTCTAAAATTTCTATATATGAGACTGGGGATGAGCTAGACTTATGTGACTCAAAGTTTTATTCACATAAGACTAACTCTATGACTGAACTACAGCAGCTCACAGTCAAATTTTGAAAGCTGTTGGAAGCCCTAGTAAATAACAAGAAGCTTATCAAAGAACAAGCTATAGAGATAGCATCACTAAAAAGTTTTGAGTATCATCAAAAGATGGATACTTAGAAAATTGGTCTTCAAAGTTCTAAGTTAGCAATGTTGACTAAGATTATTGATGATCAAATCTTATTACTGAAGCAGAAGGATGCAACTATTAAGGATCTGGAACTGAAACTCCTGAATGTGAAAAGATTAGTACAATAATTTTTTAAACCTAAAATTGTATTGCCCATTATAGATACCTTCTCAGGAATACCTGGAAGTGGTGTTGGGTATATTAAACCCAAGAGGAAAAGAGGCAAAAAACTGGTAGGAAAAAAGGGTCCAGTCATTCCACATCCTGTGTTTCAGACTAAGGTAAAAGAAATCCAGAAGTTTGGACTAGTTGGACCAAGTTTATATGTGAATATGAAAGCTATTCCGAATACGCCTACTCCAAGGAAGATAGTTGTAACTGAGAGACAAAACAACTTATTTGCTCCCAGTCAAAATACAACTGTCAAGTGTGTTGATTCCTGTCCTAAGGAATGTCAGCACAAAGTTCCTTTTGTTCCTCCAAAGAGGAGGTACAACAGGTATGAATACTTGTGTTGTGGAAAGGTAGGATACTTTGCCTTGGACTGTTGGATCAATTACACTGTGTCTCATATACAGAAAAGATATCCAATTAAGAAGCTCACTGGTGGTTTCAATAGAGCCACAACTAACAAGAACCTAGGACCCAAAGCAACTTAGGTTCCTAAGGAAAAATTAATTCTTATTTTGGAGGAATGTCCAAGCACTAGAGATAGACCAATCTGGTACTTGGATAGTGGATGTTCCAGACACATGACTGGAAAAAGAGGCAATTTGAGGAAATTTATCCCCATGAAGAATGGACCAAAGGTGATCTTTAGTGGAGCTGACAAAGGAATAATCAAAGGTTATGGTAAGATCACAAATGGCTTAGTCACTCTCACCAAAGTACCAAAGTATCTTATATGGAAGGGTTGCAACACAACCTTATAAGTATAAGCCAACTTTGTGATCTTGGCTATGAGATTTCATTCAACAAAGATGAGTGCCCAATAAAAAAGTCAGGTAACCAAGAGGTAATCTTTATAGGCACTAGATGTGGGAATGTGTATTGTTTGAATTTTCTTTGTTTAAAGTCAGACTCACCCTTATGTCTAGTTGTAAGTGATAAAGCCTCGCACTGTGTCAAATGGCATAAGAGGCTAGATCATTTGAACTATAAGGTCATAGACAAACTTTTCAGTATAGAGCTTGTTAGGAATGGCCATAACATTAAATGCTTTAAGGAGAGCATTTGCTCTGCATGCCAAAAATGCAAACAAACTAAAGCCTCATTCAAAAGTATTGAATCCAAAGACTCAGTGAGGTGTTTATACCTCTTGCATTTGGACTTATTTGGTCCTATGTTAGTTCATATTTTCGGAAGGAGAGTCTATACCTTTGTAATTATTGATGACTATTCCAGATTCACTTGGAAAATGTCTGAAACCCTAGATGTCTTCAAGATTTTTGTCAAACAAATACAAAATGAATTGAACTGCTCTGTGGTCAGAATTAGAAGTGATCATGGAACTAAGTTTCAATCTGATTATATGACAAAGTTTTGTGAAGAATTAGGGATTCAGCAAGAGTTTTCCTCACCAAGAACACCCCAATAGAATGGAATTGCTGAAAGGAAGAATAGGACTCTCATTAAAGCTGGAAGAACCATGCTGAGTGATTCTTCACTCCCAAAATACTTCTGGGCTTAAGCTATTAATACAACATGTCATGTTCTGAATAGAGCTTCAATCAATAAAAGATTGAATAAAACTTCTTATGAACTAATGAAGGGCAGAAAACCAAACTTAGCATGTTTCAGAATCTTTGGATGTAAATGTTATGTCCTAAATAATGGGAAAACATACATAACCAAGTTTTTTGATAAGTCCTATGATGGCATATTTGTTGGTTATAGTGACCACAGTAAGGCCTATAGGGTCTATAACTTGAGGTATCAAGTTGTGAAGGAGTCTGTTCATGTTATATTTGATGAAAGTTCTATGTTTTACAATGATAAGCCAGGTTAATCAAGCACAATAGGTGAAGACTTGAAACTAAAAGAGCTGACTATAGAAGATATTGTTCCAGCAAGCCAGAATATGTAAGATGGAGTCAACATAGTTGAGGAAGTGCTTACACAGTAACAACAAGGAGAAGAAACTCAGCATGATGCAGGTGGTCCAAGAGAAGAAGTCACATTACCTGTTGCTATCAGACATCTAAGGGATCATCCAAGGGAATTAATCATAGGAGATGCTGCACAAGATGTGACCACAAGAAGCAAACATCACAACACAGTGATGTACTCAAGTTTTCTGTCCCAAACAGAACCAAAGAAATTTGAAGAAGCTAATGTGGATCCATTTTGGATAGGTGCAATGCAGGAAGAATCGAACCAGTTCAAGAGATGCAATGTCTGGAAGTTGGTTCCCAGATTAGATGACTGTAACATCATAGGAACCAAATGGATATATCGAAACAAATTGGATTTGAATGGTGTTGTAGTCAGAAATAAAGCTAGCCTGGTTACAAAGGGATATAGACAAGAAGGGGGGATAGAATTTGATCAAACTTTTGCACTAGTGGCTAGATTGGAGGCTATAAGACTCTTCCTAGCATATGCATCCTACAAAAGTTTCAAAGTTTACCAAATAGATGTGAGGTTAGCCTTCCTAAATGGTAACATTAAAGAAAGAGTCTATGTTGAGCAACCCTCAGGTTTTTTTGATTCTACTAAACCTACTTATATTTATTTGCTTTTAAGAGCTCTACATGGTTTAAAACAAGCCCCAAGGGCTTGGTATGAGACTCTGTCTAAGTTCCTTCTGGAGAATAAATTCTCAAGAGGGAAAATAGACAAAACACTATTCCTAAGGGAAGTCAAAGGCATGACCATCTTAGTACAAATATATGTTGATGACATTATATTTGGTTCTACTGATGAGTCACTTTGCACTAAGTTTGCCAAATTAATGCAAGAAAAGTTTGAGATGAGTAGCATGGGTGAACTCAAGTTTTTCTTGGGTCTCCAAGTTAAGCAAACTTTAGATGGACTTTTCATTAGTCAGTCTAAGTTTACCAAGGAGTTAATTAAGAAGTATGGCATGGAAACATCCACTTCAATGAGAACTCCCATAGGGTCCAGTATGTATTTAGATAAGGATGATGTTGGGAAGCTAGTTGATATCACCTTATATAGGGGCATAATTGGATCACTGCTCTATCTAACAGCCAGTAGACCATATATAATGTATGCCACTTGTGTTTGTGCTAGGTATCAAGCATGCCCTAAGGAAACTCACTATACAGCAGTTAAAAGAATATTGAGATATCTAAAGGGCACACCTAATCTTGGCCTATGGTATCCCAGGAATAGTGATTTTGAACTGATAGGCTTTACAGATGCATATTATACAGGATGTAAAGAAGACAGGAAAAACGCATCAGGCTCATGTCAATTTCTTGGAAGGAGGCTGGTGTCATGGAGTAGCAAAAAGCAAACATGTGTAGCTATATCCACAGCTGAATCTGAGTACATTTTAGCTGGTGGTTGTTGTGCACATTTGCATTGGATTAAGCATCAGTTACAAGATTACAACTTACAGCTAAGTAAAATTCCTTTATTCTGTGATTCTACTAATGTTATTTCTATTGCAAACAATCCTGTGTCACATAGTAGAACAAAACATATTGAAATTAGATATCATTTTATTAGAGAATATGTAGAAAATGAAGATATTAGCTTAGAATTTGTTCCAATAAGTAAACGAATTGCTGATATTTTTACTAAGTCTCTAGATGAAGAGAAATTTAATTTCTTCAAATTTGAACTTGGAATGTTGAATCTTGATTAAAACTATTATAACATAAGTATTAAACTGATTAGTCAGTAATTAAGTCTACTCATTTAGATTTCAATGGTAAACTTCATAAGTGTCAAGAATCTACACTTAAGAAAATAAAAAAACTTCACTAGTGAGTATCGAGACACCAGAAAGTTTGTCGACACTATAGATAGTAATGTGTCGAGACACATGAAAGTGTGTCGACACAGGATAACTTTAAGTGTTGAGACACTAGAGTAGGTGTCGAGACATACGGGTGTCGAGACCCTTAGGTATATGCGTCGAGAGACATAATCCTTGTGTAGACATGTGTTGACACATCTCAACAGACAATGTATCCCTGTTTCGACACTAGATATTTACCCAAAAATTTGGAATAGATTAAATGCAGCGTGCCCTTTCGACTTTAGAGAAGATTTGATTATAAAAAGGATGTGAGGGCAGAAGTCAACTACGCTTTCTTGATTTCTTAAACTTTTGATCCCTGAGTGTCGAGACCTAGAATTCTAATTAGTCGACTCTCGTCATTCCATTCTCTCAACCATAATGGCTCCTAAGAATGATGATAACATCTTTGAAGTCTATGAACTCATGCACCAAGGAGTCGTCTCTGTGCAAGAAGAAATCAGGAACGTCATTGACCTAATCAAAGTAGCAGGACTAGATTATCTACTTTCTGAACCGACAAATATTTGGAAAAGAGAAGTATCAGAATTCTTCTCTAATGCAACACTGGATTCAAGTTCAACAAAGATTAAGTCTACAGTGAATGGAGCCAAAGTTAAAATCACAAGCAGGAGATTGGCAAAGGTTTTACAGATACCAAGAATCGAGCAGGAAGATGAAGTAGACACCGCCAAGACTGCTGAAGGATTGGTGCGGTGTTGATTGGCTTTAGTCACTAAGGTTGGAGGCACCCCGAATAGGAAGGGTATGAATTCCCAAGGAAAATTCCTCTCTGATATTATTGGGAAGGTGTTGTTGTGTAAAATAGGAGCACATAACAGGATATCAGCTCAGATGTTTGAGCTTATGACAAGAACAATATTCAAAATAAAGACTGACTGGAGTAGAGTGGTCTTTGATAAGATAGTAGAGAGTTTCCAGAAACCAAACATGGGCAGAATACTGAGTCTATACCTGGTTCATGCAATTCCAAACAGCCTCAACCTCAAGCTTGGTTCCAAAATCAATCACATGAGGAGAATTAATATGAGAATATTGTCTAAGTGGGATAGAGTTTTATCTAAAGAGACACCTGTAGTGGTAAAGAAGAAAGAGAAAAAGGGGAAGGCTGTAGTTGTGGAAGAAGATTCTTCAAATAAATTTGAAGAACAAGAAACTACCTATGAAAGACAGGATGTTACAATGCCTAAGAAATCTCCAAGGTCCTCACCAAGAAAAAGTGATCAGGTGTAGGGGGAGGCAATCCTAGATAGGGATCTTATTGAGGGGGAGAACCTCAATGAAATGCCAGATGTTGAACTGGATACAGTAGATACAACCATAATGGAAGTAGTACAAGATCTAGATACAGATAATAGGCAATAAGATGTTCCTGATTAAGAAATTACTGATAGAGAAATTGTGGATACAGTTTCCAAGGAGACTGAGGAGGAAGATTTTCTAAATACAAATATAGATATCCAGGGGAAAAACCTGCAACTCCAAAAGAACTTGTCCCTGATGCTGAAGTTCAGCAAGATGGAGCTAACTTGGAAGACATTAATATTGATACAAAAGATGCAAGGGTTGAGGGGGGAGTTACCAGATCTAATTCCAAGTACTCAAGGTGGTGAATAGCAAAAATCTGTTGAAATGGTAAGTTCTTCTGAGTCAGAAGATGAAGAAGTCACTCTATTGAAGAAAAGAAAGTTAACAGAACTCAAAAAGAGAAGCATGAGTTATAAAAGGATTATTCAGTCTGAACCAACTCCTACTCCATATGGAGATTTAAGTTCTATTATAATTCAACTTTAGATAATGCTTGACTAGCAAAGGACACAACTTGAGAAATATATAGATGAAAGTAATAAGGAGCTGCAGTTTCAACTAGCTCAGGACATAAAGTCTATTAGATTTGAAGTTAATCTACTCAAGAAGGACATGATAGATTTCTTCCAGAGGGGAGCAAATGATGTGGTATATATTGCAAAATAGCAACAAGAAGCAAAGAAAACTGAAGATGAAATAGAAATAAAACAAGTCTATGTCATGGAGAATCAAACCAGGATGAATGAGAATATGATAATTATGCATGATAAAACTTTGGAAGAAATTAAGAAACAAACTACTTCTTTGGAGACAAAGATTGCTTCAACCTCCCAGGATATTGACACTAAACTGACAGCTCATTCAGCCTCATTGATTAAAGAAATCAAAGCTTCTAACAAGGAATTGGATGACCATTTATTGAAAGTAAAGAATTCTTTAATAACAGGAATACATTATCTAGATGGTAAAGTAAGGTTTTATAAGAATGATCTGAGAGATCATATGAAAAGATAAGTCATAAAGAGGGAGAGTGTTATTATAAAGGCTAGCTCTGAGCATGCTACTTGGATATCAAATAACATCAGAGACACTCTAGGCCATCCTCCCCTATGGTATGATGGAGACCAAACTGCAGAGTCTGGTTGCCATACAACAGTTTTGGGGCATGTTACTCATACTGGTGTGCAATCAGACTTGTACAATCCTCTTGCACAAGTTACTTTTGAACTATTCAGTCTGCTATCCAAATAATGTACAGCCCTCCTCCACAAGTTCAAAATATAATATGTGAAGAAGTGGAAATGTTTGATTCTGCTTTGCTGAAAGAAAAAGAAGCTTAGCTGTCAAAGAAAAGGTTCAGGCAACAAGCTGAAGCTAGGCCAGACTTTGAACAGTGGAGCCCAACTTCCAGATCAATTATCCTCACTGCTTGGAAAATAGTTAATACTAATACCACTGATAGGAGAAAATGGTTTACAGAGAAAGAATGGGCTAAGCATTTAAAGCAGCAGGAAGTCATTAAAAAATTCAGACATGACCTGAAGACAGGGAAGATTCCAGCAAATTTAATTGAGCCCAGCAAATATTTTCCGAAGCCTTATCACTATTTTTAAAGACAAAGGCTCAAGGCAGAACAAATCTCCAAATCCAAGATTGACAAAGTCAAAAAGATAGCAGATGACAAGGTGCTTTAAGTAAAAGCAAAGATACAATCTGGAAAAGGCATAGTCATCAAAGAACCAGAGGATTCTTAGAATATGTTTTCTATGCATTATGTAACTTTACTTTTAGATAAGTGTAACAAATCAAACAAATGTAATCCTTGAACAAATGCACTTAGTGTTATCTATGTTATTATTGTTGTGTACCTTTTATATTTTGCTCAGCATTCTTTTCCCATATATTTTAATTATCATATTTAGGTATTGAAGTGTATATCATTGAATTAGGGTTATGACTTCTCCAAATAGGGGGAGATTATTGGGTACATTGGACACAATGCACTTGATTTAAAGTCCCTTTCAACTCAATGATACACATATATTTGTATTTGATGTATATTTCAGTTTATGTATGCAAGTTGTCAATTTCATATTGATTGGACAGGTGGACACAAGAAGCTGACTAGATTTTTAAGAAAATTGTCTAAGTAACAAAAGCGTCGAGTGGAGTCAGCAAAGTGCTGAGTGAAGTCAGCACGTTCTACATTCAGCAACTTCCAGTGCAGAAACATGGCTAAGTAAAAAAGTGTCAACACACTTCAACTGTGTCGACACCTTGGCAGAAACCGTGTCGAGACAACTCAGTTAACTCGACACATAGAAGATTCAAGATAGTTGTGTCAAGACAAGTCAGTTGTCTCGACACCTTGAAGACTAAGTCAGCTTACTTGGCACTATAAAGCTTAAAGCAGTTGTGTCAAGATAATACAACTGTCTCGACACAAAGAAGCCAGGAAATTTTACTAAGTAAAATTGTGTTGAGACAAATCAACTGTCTCAACACAATGAAGAATAAAAGCATAGACATTCCGACACCAGGCAGACAGTTGTGTTGAGACATCCAACTGTCTCGACATAAGGCAGAATTAAAAGATGTCGACACAGACAATGCTTGTGTCGAGACAAGTCAATTGTCTCGACACTTTCAAGTTTTAGATGAAATTCTTCCAAGTAGAATTGTGTCGAGACTGATAAGATGTCTCGACACAAGTATCGAGATACTTTGGACATCTCGACACTTATATTTCAGAAAATGTGCAGAGTCAACACAGAAGTATCAAGACAAGTAAGAACTGTCACATCAGCTACAGGAATAAGATATTTCATCAAAAACAACTTGAGGGAGGATTTGAAGTATGATATCAGATGTTGTTGTCATCATTCAGTAACCAGCCATCCATGAAGGCTATAAATAGAGGGTTTGCCTACACTAAAAGACAAGAGACAAAATCGATCAAGTAAACCGAAATTCTCATTCTTATTACAATCCTGAGGAGGAGGAAGAAGACGAAGGACTTCAAGAAAATCTCTAGATCCTTTCACCAAGTTGATCTGAAGATTAAGGTGGATCTGATCTACAATTTCTTCAAGGAAATCAAGTTGATCAACATCAAGAAGATTGCAGATCCAGAGAAGCAACTTTTCAACAAGTCAATTTATCAAGAAGAAATCCATTGCTGCTGATTTGAAGAATGTGTGCTTACAGATAAGTCAGATTACAAAATTTTTGTTTTCTGAAGATTATAGTTTATATTATTACCTCTTAATTTTGTAAGATCTCCTTGAGATCTGCGTGGGTAGTAGATCTAATCTCTGAGTTATAAGCCTAATTTATAAAGGCTGAGGTAGGGTTTTTGTAACACCCCCTATCCGTCACATAGCATATAGCAGTAGGTCCGGCCGGGGCCCGACGCCATATACTACGGACAGACCGGTTGGTTACGCGTTGAAACCATTCAACCAATCATGTCGTCCTACACAACACCTAGCGGAAGCAAATTATTAAGTTGCAAAAGAAATAAGAACCCTGCTACAAAGCATGAATGTCCACTACCAACTCAGGAATGTAATCATACACAAAAGAGAACTGGCCTTAAGGCCTTACATTGTTCACTTAACAAAATAGTGTTTTCCAAACTTCGGCATGCAAGCCGGCCATACATGAAAATAGGAAAGATACATAAGCAATTAGGCCTTCGAGGGCTGGCACAGCAACAAGGGCTTTAGCCCGCTATTTCTCGCTCTGCTCCGCAGCACCTGCAAGCCACAAACCACCGCTCGGTGGCAAACAATAGCAACGGTCAGCAATGCTGACCAAATTATAACGATCCCGCCCCCAAAATCGGGGCGACGATGCTCTTTCCCTGCACTTCATTAGTATAGACAATGCTATTAATGTGAACACACATCAACACAGGCGTAGGCTCGCACGGCCACACACCCCGTGCACTCAGGGCATATTCTCGGCGAAACGGCCAACGTCACGTCAATTCAAGCCATGGACGTTCCCAATCCACCACCGCCTCTTGGACGGTCATCCATATGAGCATTTTGCCTTCCTGGTCTTGGTCACGGCAATTTAAGCCATAAACCGTCGAAGACCCTCATCCATGCCAACGGTCCTACCGAACGACATAGACCGGGTATGGTTCCGCCTGACCCGTGCTCATACCGCAACGGCAATTTAAGCCATATGCGCCGGTCAAGACTCACCGAGTCCCGTTTCCGCCACAACAATCACATAACCGGGTTATGTTTACGTTGGCTCCCCGACCACCGTGTTGGCAAAACCCGCCTTTGCCTAGTTTTCTGGGTGCACCTTGGAGTTAATCTCCAAGGCTCCCTGATGCAATCTACCACGTAGAAAACCCGAAAAACACCCAAACACCCGGAGTCTTCCCCGGTTCGTATGCAATGCAACAGCACCGATCCGGCTCTACTTGTCCGGATAGGCTTCATACACAATGCATATGTCCATTTAGCATACGGACTCTACACAAGGGGGACTTCACATATCTACCCCAAGGAACGCTCCAACTCTTCGCTCACTCGCGAGAGCGGGCTTCCTATGCAAAGGAAAAGAGGGCTTCACACGCCCAAGGATGAGAAATCATTACCCTTGCATTCTTCCGCGGCGCCATCGAAAACTATACGGTTGGAAAGCACCGCAACGGCGTCGCCTCCGCGGATCTGGACTCGGATCGTGATTCGGAACTCCGAAGCTCCTCCGGCGGCCGGATCTAGCCCTTCTTCCTCCTCCTTGCTCTCTCCTCTCTCTAGCTTTAGAAAGAGAACCACTCAAGAGAAAATGAGGGTTTCTAAACCCTATTCCCAGGTAAAACCATCCAGGAGCAGCCCCCCACCGTCGGATCCAAAGCCAAGGAAATGAACGGCCACGATTAAGCCTCAAATTATAAAATCTGGGCCGAACACGGGTTGGCACACGGCCGTGTGCCTGGCCGTGTAGCTCATTTGCCGTCTCGACCCAGATTGAAAACCAGCACACGGCATGTGACACGGCCTCCGACACGCCCGTGTCGCCTGCGACACGCCCGTGTCGGGACCCGTGTCACGCCCCCCGTATGCAATAAATCGACACTTTGCAGTCAGAGGGGTACACGGCTTGGTGACACGGCATGGGACATGCCCGTGTCACATCTAACACGCCCGTGTCTGTGCCCGTGTCACGGCCCGTGTACCACTTCGACGATTCCCTTGAGTGATACGGCCTGGGACACGCCCGTGTCCTAGGCCGTGTCCCTCCACACGACCATCATCGACCTACACTGGTCGACTACACGGCCAGTTCGACGATTCGAGCTCGACACGCCCGACACGGCCTCCGACACGCCCGTGTCGGGGCCCGTGTCACCTGCACCAAAAATTTGACTTGGCCAAAAACGATCTCCGTCGCTCCTACGACAAATTGGGGTGTTACAATTCTACCCCCCCCCCCCCCTTAAAGAATTTCGTCCACGAAATTAATAAAGGAAAACAGGACTTAACGTAAAACAGTACCTGAGCGGAATAATTCCGGGTACTCCTCGAGCATAGTCTGCTCCCGTTCCCAATAGAGCTCCTCACGCCCGCAGTTATCCCATCGGACCTTAACCATCCAGATCTCCTTGTTATGAAGCCTCTTGACCTCAACATCTTCAATACGAACGGGCTTGACCCTTGTCGTCAACCCTTCGTCCACCGGCACTTGGTCAACTGCGATCACTTGCGAAGGCTCTTGCACCGCCTTCCGCAACACAGAAATGTGGAACACATCATGTAATCCACTCAACTCCACCGATAGCTTCAAACGGTATGCAGCTTCGTCGACTCGCTCCAGAACCTCAAAAGGTCCAAGGTATCTTGGGCTCAGCTTCTTCAAGCGTCTTACCCGCGAAACCCCCTTGAACGGCTTCACTTTCAGGTATACCCAATCGCCTACCGCGAACTCCACATTCCGGTGCTTGGCATTGTAATACTTCGCCTGCCGGTCCTGAGCGATCAACAAGCGCTCCCGAATGATCCGCACTAACGAGGTAGCACTCTCCACCTCCTGTTTCTTGTACAACCTTGCCTCACCCGCTTCAAGCCACGATAACGGCGTGCGACACTTCCTACCATACAGGGCCTCGAAGGGCGCCATTTGTATACTCGCTTGGTAGCTGTTGTTGTACGCGAACTCCACCAAATAAAGGTGGTCTTCCCAATGCTTCCCGAATTCTAGAACACACATGCGGAGCATGTCCTCCATCGTTCTATTGACCCTCTCGGTCTGCCCATCCGTCAGCGGATGGAAAGTTGTGCTGAACTTTAACTTTGTTCCCAGCATCTGCTGCACCAACCTCCAATCATTTGACGTGAACCGCCCATCGCGATCACTCACAATGCTACGGGGCACACCATGCAGCCTAACAATATTGTCGACATACAACTTTGCCAATTTCTCCACTGGATCATCCTTCCTATGCGGAATGAAATGCGACACCTTGGTTAGTCGATCTACGATCACCCAGATGGCGTCGTTCCCCTTCTGCGACCTTGGCAACCCGTGCACAAAGTCCATAGATATATCATCGAATTTCCACTCCGGTATAGGCAAGGACTTCAGAAATCCGCCTGGCTTTTGGCACTCCGCCTTCACCAAGGCGCACGTTTGGCATTTAGCCACGTACAACGCCATATCTTTCTTAAGCCCCGGCCACCAAAACAGCTTCTTGAGATCACGATACATCTTCGTGCTCCCTGGGTGGATTGAGTACTTGGTATGATGAGCCTCATACATCAACTCCGCCCAGAGGTTACCCCCACTCGGGACGCACAACCGATGATCCTTCCTTAATAAACCATCATCCACCGAGAACTGGGAATTTGACCCATCCAGAGCGGCCTCCAGAAGCTCCTTCATGGAGTCATCTAACTCCAATGCCTGCCGAACCCGGTCAGCCAGGTCATACTACACCTCTGTCCAGTTTAACATTGCTTTGGCGCTCGTCTGCTTGTCAACGCAACAGATCTCAAGCTCCTCCAACTCCCGCACTAGCCGCTCATCATGCACCGACAACCAGTTGGCTAGGGCAGGAGCCCTGCGGCTCAGCGCATCCGCAACTGCGTTGCCCTTCCCGGGTACATAATGTATCTTGAAGGTGTAGTCCCCCAGGAACTCCATCCACCTCCTCTGCCTCATATTAAGGTCCTTTTGATCCAACAAGTATTTTAGGCTCTTGTGATCGGTGTATATATCGACTCTTACGCCGTATAGGTAGTGCCTCCACAACTTGAGTGCAAAAATCACGGCCGCCAACTCCAAGTCGTGCACCGGATAATTTCTTTCATGCACTTTCAGCTGACGCAATCCATACGCAATCACACTTCCATGCTGCAACAACACGCAGCCCAAGCCACTACCCAAAGCGTCGCTATACACCTCAAAGCCCTCGGTCCCACTCGGCGAACTAAGCACTGGCGCCGTGGTCAACCGCCTCTTCAGCTCCTCAAAAGCTTGCACGCACTCTGGCGTCCACAAGAATTTCTGATCCTTCCTTGTCAACTTCGTGAGAGGTAACGCTACCCGCGAGAAGTTCTCTACGAAGCGCCTGTAATATCCGGCAAGCCCGAGAAAACTACGGACTTCCGCGACAGAAGATAACGCAGGCCACTCCCGTATCGCAACAATCATCGCCGGATCCACCGCTATACCTCCCCCACTCACTATATGACCAAGGAACGCTACCGAGGGTAGCCAGAACTCGCACTTGGAGAATTTTGCGTAAAGCTCATTCCTCCTCAAAGTCTCCAACACCAAATGCAAATGCTTGAAGTGGTCTTCTTCGCACTGCGAGTATACCAAAATATCGTCAATAAAGACGATCACAAAGCGATCCAGGAAATCTCTAAACGTCCTGTTCATCAGATCCATAAACACCGATGGCGCATTCGTCAGTCCAAACGGCATGACCGTGAACTCGAAATGCCCATACCTCGTACTGAACGCCGTCTTCGGGATATCACACTCCCTGATCCTCAGCTGATAGTACCCCGACTTCAAGTCCAACTTGGAGTATACCGACGATCCGACTAACTGATCAAAGAGATCATCAATCCTCGGGATCGGGTACTTATTCTTCTCCGTCAGCTTGTTCAACTCTCTGTAGTCGATACACAGCCGCATACTCCCGTCCTTCTTCTTAACAAAGAGGACCGGTGCGCTCCAAGGCGACGAGCTTGGACGCACATATCCTTGCTCCATCAGCTCCTCTAGCTGAACTTTCAACTCTGCCATCTCCTTAGGCGCCAACCTATACGGAGCACGTGACACCGGTTTGGCCCCCGGTACGAGCTCGATGGTGAAATTAATCTCCCACTGCGGTGGGGCTCCGGGAAGGCTATCCGGGAACACATCGGGGTATTCGCAAACCACGGGGATGCTATCCAATGGGGACTTTGGCTCCACAGCCCCCACTATTGCAAAGAACAGCTCTGCACCAGCACGAACTGCCTTCACCACCTGAAGAGCAGACATCAGTGTCCTGCTCGACCCCTTTAACCACTCGAATGTAGTCTCCCGCCCTACACCCAGCTTGACCTCCTTCCGGTCACAGTCAATCCAAGCTTTCTGCTCTGACAGCCAATCCATTCCAAAGATTACGTCGAACTCTACTAGCGGTAGCAATGACGCTAACAAGTCGAACTCTTGGCTCCCAATGTGAACCTTTACGGCGCACACCCTGTCCGCACGCATCGAGCACCCATTCGGTAGAAGCACATCCAACTTGCCCTTCGCCATCGAAGAAGGGACTCCGATGCGCGATATAAAGCTTTCGGACAAGAAGGAGTGTGAAGCTCCCGTATCGAACAGTGCCCGTGCCGGACTATCGCTAATCACAACAAAGCCTATACAAACAATATTAGGCTAACAAGCAATAGATAACGGTATTAAAGCTAACTTGCTATAAATTAACTCATACCCGTCACCACATCCGTTTGCTTGATGGCCTCCTGCTGGCCCAAGTTATAGACTCTAGGCTGAGTCTGAGCATAGTGGGACGCGGTCGACTCCACCGCTTTGCCCTTCTCCTCGTAGGTAGCTCCTTGTTTCCTTTCGGACTTTGAGCGTCCACTCCAGCAATCACGGGCAAAGTGCCCCGGCTTCCCACACGTGAAACAAGCTGGACCCGACGTCTTAGCTTTCTTATAGAATCTGCGGTAGCCCGACTTCGACGTAGTCGGTGCCTTGAACTCTGCTTTCTTGCTACCGGATTCCTTCTTTGCTTGGACATTCTTCATGTCCTTCTCCAAGGACCGGGCCGAATTGACCAGGGTCATGAAACCCTGCGCCTTGGGCCCCGACAGTAGCAACCTTAAATCATCTCTTAGCCCTTCATAGAAGTGACTCGTCTTGCGCTCCTCGTCTGCGAAGGTAGCGCCAGCATATCTCCCCAACCGAGTAAACTCATGGAGGTACTCATCAATGGTACAATCCCCTTGCACCAACTTCTGAAATTCGCTTTCTAGCGCAATCCTCTGCGCCGAGGGGAGGTATCGAGCCATGAACAGTCTCGCAAACTCCTCCATCGAAACTTCGGCCAATGGCCTTCCCCGCAACTGATGTAGCTCTAGGCCTTCCCACCATAACCTTGCGTCCCCATCCAAAAGGAACGTCGCTATAGTGGTCTTCTGCCACTCTTCCGTTTCCGTCGCAGTCACCACCCTGTTGACCCTTGAGAGCCAATCCTCTGCTTGGGTCGGGGTTTCTGCGCCCGTGAATACAGGTGGGTGAAAGCCCATCACGTGATTCAGTTGTCTTTCCGTTGCTCTCCGAGGCAACTCTGGCTCCAACACTACTTGCTCAACCCTCCTTTGCTCTGCCGTCTGAAGCGGTACTTGCTCCATAGCAGGAGCGGGCTGCTGCACCTGCCTTGCAGGCTGCGCATTGATCATTGTCATGACCGCTTCTGCCACCAACCTAATGGTCTCGGCAGACGGAGGTGTTGCAGGCGCATCGCTTGGCGAACTGCTCGCCTCAGAACCTGGTCGTTCAGACGGCCCAGCACCACTTCTGGTCACCTATAATCGTGCAAAACACCGATAAGCGACCCAAAAATTACTGCATACAGCAATTATAGGAACACGCAGGTTCCTCAAACATGTATATTTTCATTCCTAAGTGGACATTCATGGGTTCTTTTCATGTTATAACGATGACACACGCATGTGCTCACCACCCCTTAAAGTGAATTCGTCCACGAATTCATTTAAGCTTGACCGAAACCAGTAGTCTGATACCAATTTGTAACACCCCTATCCGTCACATAGCATATAGCAGTAGGTCCGGCCGGGGCCCGACGCCATATACTACGGACAGACCGGTTGGTTACGCGTTGAAACCATTCAACCAATCATGTCGTCCTACACAACACCTAGCGGAAGCAAATTATTAAGTTGCAAAAGAAATAAGAACCCTGCTACAAAGCATGAATGTCCACTACCAACTCAGGAATGTAATCATACACAAAAGAGAACTGGCCTTAAGGCCTTACATTGTTCACTTAACAAAATAGTGTTTTCCAAACTTCGGCACGCAGGCCGGCCATACATGAAAACGGGAAAGATACATAAGCAATTAGGCCTTCGAGGGCCGGCACAGCAACAAGGGCTTTAGCCCGCTATTTCCCGCTCTGCTCCGCAGCACCTACAAGCCACAAACCACCGCCCGGTGGCAAACAATAGCAACGGTCAGCAATGCTGACCAAATTATAACGATCCCGCCCCCAAAATCGGGGCGGCGATGCTCTTTCCCTGCACTTCATTAGTATAGGCAATGTTATTAATGTGAACACACATCAACACAGGCGTAGGCTCGCACGGCCACACACCCCGTGCACTCAGGGCACATTCTCGGCGAACCGGCCAACGTCACGTCAATTCAAGCCATGGACGTTCCCAATCCACCACCGCCTCTTGGACGGTCATCCATATGAGCATTTTGCCTTCCTGTCCTTGGTCACGGCAATTTAAGCCATAGACCGCCAAAGACCCTCATCCATGCCAACGGTCCTACCGAACGACATAGACCGGGTACGGTTCCGCCTGACCCGTGCTCATACCGCAACAGCAATTTAATCCATATGTGCAGGTCAAGACTCACCGAGTCCCGTTTCCGCCACAACAATCACATAACCCGGTTATGTTCACGTTGGCTCCCCGGCCACCGTGTTGGCAAAACCCGCCTTTGCCCAGTTTTTCGGGTGCACCTTGGAGTTAATCTCCAAGGCTCCCTGATGCAATCTACCACATAGAAAACCCGAAAAACACCCAAACACCCCGAGTCTTCCCCGGTTCGTATGCAATGCAACATCACCGATCCGGCTCTACTTGTCCGGATAGGCTTCACACGCAATGCCTATGTCCGTTTCGCATACGGACTCTACACAAGGGGGACTTCACATATCTACCCCAAGGAACGCTCCAACTCTTCGCTCACTCGCGAGAGCGGGCTTCCTATGCAAAGGAAAAGAGGGCTTCACATGCCCAAGGATGAGAAATCGTTACCCTTGCATTCTTCCGCGGCGCCATCGAAAACTATACGGTTGGAAAGCACCGCAACGGCGTCGCCTCCGCGGATCTGGACTCGGATCGCGATTCGGAACTCCGAAGCTCCTCCGGCGGCCGGATCTAGCCCTTCTTCCTCCTCCTTGCTCTCTCCTCTCTCTAGCTTTAGAAAGAGAACCACTCAAGAGAAAATGAGGGTTTCTAAACCCTATTCCCGGATAAAACCATCCAGGAGCAGCCCCCCACCGTCGTATCCAAAGCCAAGGAAATGAACGGCCACGATTAAGCCTCAAATTATAAAATCTGGGCCGAACACGGGTTGGCACACGGCCGTGTGCCTGGCCGTGTAGCTCATTTGCCGTCTCGACCCAGATTGAAAACCAGCACACGGCATGTGACACGACCTCCGACACGCCCGTGTCGCCTGCGACACGCCCGTGTCGGGACCCGTGTCACGCCCCCCGTGTGCAATAAATCGACACTTTGCAGTCAGAGGGGTACACGGCTTGGTGACACAGCATGGGACACGCCCGTGTCACATCTAACACGCCCGTGTCTGTGCCCATGTCACGGCCCGTGTACCACTTCGACGATTCCCTTGAGTGACACAGCCTGGGACATGCCCGTGTCCTAGGCCGTGTCCCTCCACACGACCATCGTCGACCTACACTGGTCGACTACACGGCCAGTTCAACGATTCGAGCTCGACACGCCCAACACGGCCTCCGACACGCCCGTGTCAAGGCCCGTGTCACCTGCACCAAAAATCTGACTTGGCCAAAAACGATCCCCGTCGCTCCTACGACAAATTGGGGTGTTATAGTTTTTGAGGGCCCTGAGGTAGGTGGTTTGAGTGAATCACTGAGTTATAAGCCTAATTTATAAAGGCTGAGGTATGGTTCTTGAGGGACCTGAGGTAGGAGATTGGGAGACTCTCTGTGATAGGACATGTTGGTCTGAGTGTAGGTTTCTTAGCAGAAATTGTGACTGTAGGATCTTTGGATCTGAGTTAAAGTGGAGGAGCTATACCTTTATCTTGCACTGTTGGGAATTATCTCCACAATACCTCAGATTTGTAGGAAGTCAGACCTTGAACTAAGATGAATTAAGTTGTATTTGATATTGTGTTTGAGTTGTATGTATGCAGGACCTTATTGCTAAGTGTATACCAATGTCAGTCTATAGTGGGTAACCAAACACAGGACCATACAATGTAATCCCTCATTGTGTGATTCAAGGTGTTGACTCAGGTATAGCCTCTCTATTAGGATAAGCTTCATCTACATGCATTTGGACTTATGGACTATGGAGTATTGAAGATTATTTCAGTCTGGAATTTTTCTAAGTCCACATACTCGAGTAGTATCCTTCACATACTCGAGTGTGTGACTTAGTACTCGAGTAGTTCCTTGGAAACACTCGATAAGACTCTGTATACTCGAGTATACGAGCTTTTACTCGAGTAGATTTCTTTTACTCGAGTAGGTGATATTTTATACTCGAGTAGATGGTTAGTCACTCGAGTAGGCTATGTATTATACTCGAGTAGAGCTTTTTGTATTCAGTCTGACTTTTCCAAGTCCACATACTTGAGTGCTTCCCTGATATACTCGAGTAAGTGACTTAGTACTGAGTAGATTCATTTTTTACTCGAGTAGTTGCTTAGGTACTCGAGTGGATCCTTTGTTTCTATTCGAGTAAGTTGTCTTCTCTGTACTCGAGTATTTTAAATTCTTGTACTCGAGTATGTTCTTTAAGTTTTCTTTTCTGAGAAGTATTTTTGTGCTTACACTCGAGTATATTTTCCCATACTCGAGTAGGTCTTATCTTACTAGAGTAGTTTCTCTAGTCACTCGAGTAGTTCTTCCTAAGATACTCGAGTAGTTTCACTCCTTGTACTCGAGTATACTCCTCTCTTATCTACTCGAGTAGCAGACCTCTTATACTCGAGTATATCATTTCTCTCGGGTATATTGGTTCAGATTTCCTGGAATATTTCTAAGTCCAGATTCAACGGGTATTTTAAATTACTCTTTTCTGAGTGGTCCACGTGTCGTCAGTAAAGATTAGTATGACCGTTGCAGCTCGCCTATAAATAGGTCCTTTCCGAATTGACCTAAATAACAACATTTTTTCTTCTAAGAATACGGAGAATATTAAGAAAGAAATCTTTCCGAAAACCTAATTTCTCTCAGCCGCCATTACTGGTTTCGGGAAGATCTCTGGATCATCCTTCTTCTAGCCGCTGCTGCAAATCTCTAAGTCTCGAGCGATCTAGAATCAAGAAGAATCATCCGATCACTTCGTGCTTCATCGATCTCTGATATTTTTATTTGATCGTGGTGATTTTAGATCTCAGATCTGTTGATTTCTGTCTAGACTTCTTCAACATTTTCTGTCCAAGCCGAAAGCTTTCAACGAAGAAGACAAAGCCAAAGATCCAGATCTGTGTTATTTTGTTTGTATTTGTCCTCAAACAATTATTTTTGTAAGAGATTTATCTCCGAGTGGTCGGAAGTTCTATCTTCCGAGTGTAGATCCGTTTGGGATCGAGTTTTGTAGGAACGTGGTTTCGAGGTGTAGGATTAGTTTGCAATCCGAGATAGTGGAGTAGCCGAGTCTAGTGATTTGCTAGATCGATGAGGAAAGTGGACGTACCCAAGATCGGGGAACCACTATAACTCTCTTGTCGTCTGTGTGATTGCTTGCTTACTTATTTGTGCTAGTTTCTAAATTTTTTATTCCGCATTAGACGTACATCTTACCTATTCACCCCCCCCCCCTCTAGGTGATTTAGGTAGACAACTTATATCTTTCAATTGGTATTAGAGGGAGGTTGATCGTTAAAAAGGTTAACACCTTGATCTGATCCTTCCTAAGTTGTCTTTAGAGAAGTATTAAGCATGAGTAAGACCAAAGATTTTGCCAAGCTCCCTATATGCACCAAGAACAATTTTCCTATGTGGAAGGAAAGAGTTAAACTCTTCATGGAAGCAGTGGACCCTCGGATCTTCATGATTGTTGAAGAAGGTCTGTATGTTCTTATGATTGCATCTACAATAGATCCAACCAGACAATTCCCAAAGAAGTTGATGGACTTGGATAAGGACAAGATTGCACTTGTCTCCCTGGACAAGAAAGTTAAAAATATTATAGCAAGTGCAGTCGATGACTCGATGCTGCAAAATCTGATTCATTGCCAGTCTGCCAAGGAGATGTGGCAATCCCTGGTGACTCTGATGGAAGGCACTGAAGAAGTTAGGGATGATCAAAGATCCCTTCTAAATCAGAAGTATGAAGCCTTCAGGAGAGGTCACAAGGAAGCCATAGCTGATACCTTTGATAACTTTTTCAAGATAGTCAATGGACTTAGAGTTTATGGCTGAGTCTTCACAAATGGGGAACTGAATGACAAATTCTTAAGATCCCTGAACAAGTAATGGGATAATAAGGTATGCGCCATTCAGGAGTTCGGAAGGTTAGCCGAGACGGACCCGCAGAATCTATTCGGAAAGCTTATGTCTTACGAGCTCCAAATCAACTCAAGAAAAGCTGAAGAAGAGATGAGCAGGTCTGCATCCAAGAAGAAGTTTATCGCTCTAAAGGCAGATAGCTCAAGGAAGACAAAGGCTAGCTCTCCTACCCCAGCTCCTAAAGATGATGAAGAAGAATCATCTGAGCCAAGCTCCTCTGGCTCAGAGCTATATGATGGAGAGTTCTCTCTACTCTCAAGGTAGTTCAAGAAATTCTTAAACAAGAAGAAGGAATGGAAAGGCAAGGATGCCTCCTATAAAAAATCACGCAATGATGGTGATCGCCATAGAAAAGGCTCAAGCAGCCACAACAGGTATGGTTCTAAACCGAATAAACATTATTTTCGACTGCCATCGTTTGTTATTGCTGTAATAAGCCAGGTCACGTCATTGAGGATTGCCCCCACAAGAAGAAAGAGGGTGGCAAAAGAGAAGAGAAGAAGTCCTATAGTAAAAAGAGGACAGAAAAGAGCCTGTTGGACAAGAAGGGCAAAACCCTCAGTGACTCCGACTCATCTGAGTCGAGTGCAGAAGAGGAAGAAGCATACTTTGGGCTAATGGCTCTAACTGATGATGAACAAGTCCCCCAATTCACTGGGGAGGTAAAATCTCACACCCCTCTTTCAGAATCTAATGATGATGATGAGCAAGAGGGCTATCCCTCTAAGGATGAATCTGAACTCATGGGACAATATAAGGAGTTACTCGAGGCTTACGACAAATGTCGTCGGGTCGTGAAAACTCAAGCTAAAGAGATAAAGTCTCTAAAAGCTACAGAGAACGCCTTAAGAGAAGAAGTATCAAAGACTGACTCTCTCAAAGAAGACTTCAATAAATCTATTGAAGAATATAACAAGGCTCTTGAGCACCTTGACCTTAAGGAGAAAATCTTCAAGAAGTTGGAAGAACAACTCTCGGCTGAAAAGAAACTTGTAGAAGGTTTCTCTAAGCCTAAGACTGTTCTTCCTCTGATTGCTGAATTCTCAACTAAGGGCAAGAGTGCTGGTCTAGGCCACAAAGGTGCTCCTAGTAAATCCTCTAGGAGAAGGAAGGCCAAGAGAAAGAATAAGGATGCCAAGAAGGCCTCGGCCGAGGAAAAAGGGAAAGCTCCTTTGGAGCCAGTCTCGTTCAAGAAAGTTATCTTTCCTGTGAACGAATTTGACTTTGAGTCCACCTACGGACACTTCACTAGGCCGATCCCGGAGAAGCCTAAGTCAAGGTACCAAGGTTGGACTCGCCCTCATAACTTTGGCGAGAGTGTATTCAAGGCACCTTATGAAGAGATTCAACTTCAGTGTTATGGACCTTATGTTCATGGTCATAACATAGAGAAGGCACCAAAAGTAAAACCTGTTGTGGAAAAGCATATGAAGGAGAAGACTTCATGTAGTTTCCATCATCATGAAGCTTCTTCCTCCAAGAATGCTACCCCTACTGGACCTCCTCTCAAGAAGGTCAAGCAGGAGATCATAAGGCAGAGATAAAACAGATTCGACTGTTGGTGCTGTGGTAGAGTTGGTCACTTTGCCAGAGATTGTTGGTTCAATCCTAAAAATACTGCAACTCCTCAAGTTAGCAACGTAAGAATGATAACTCATGAGGCTAATACTCGTAGGGGGAGTATTCTAACTCGAGACCAAGGACCCAAACGTGTTTGGGTTCTTAAGGCTAAGTGATTATAATTGCAGGTACGTCTAAAGGCCATGAAAATGCCAATCTGGTATTTGGATAGTGGATGTTCTCGGCATATGACCGCGACAATGAGCCTACTCCAGAACTTTTCACCGGTGTTGAACGGACCAAAGGTCATCTTTGGAGGTTCATACCGAGGAATTACCAAAGGCTACGGTATGATTACTAACGGTAACGTATCCTTTTCGGATGTAGCCTATATTGAAGGATTGGAACACAATCTCATCAGCATAAGCCAAATATGTGACAAAGGATATGTGGTTGAATTCCATGTTGACAAGTGTTTGATAAAATCGGTTGACAACATGGAAACTATTTTATCAGGCACTCGAAGCAGGAATATTTTCTGTTTTAATTTCATCTGTATTGACTCCTCTACACCAGTATGTCTTTTTAGCAAAAAGTAGTGCATCTCTTGCTGACCAATGGCACAAGAGACTAGCACATATTAATTTCAAAACTATTAATAAACTATTCTCTCAGAACTTAGTACGTGATGCCCCTAATATCAAGTGCATTAAGGACAGCCCTTGTCATGCCTATATAAAAGGCAAGCAAACAAGGAGTTCATTTAAAAGCATTATAGGCAAGGATTCTAATAGAAGCTTACAGCTTCTTCATATGGACTTGTTCGGTCCACTGTAAGTTAGAAGTTTGGGAGGTAAGGAATATACGTTGGTTATTTTGGATGATTACTCGCGCTTTGCGTGGGTGTTATTTCTGAAACACAAGTCAGATACCTTTAATATTTTAACTAATTTTGTTAGGCAAGTCCAGAATGAATACAACTGCTCCGTAGTCAAAATTAGAAGTGATAATGGAACGGAATTCAAGTCTGGGGCCATGACAGAATACTGTGAAAGTCAAGGTATCTTTCATGAGTTTTCCTCTCCTCGCACTCCACAGCAAAATGGAGTAGCTGAGAGAAGGAACAGAACACTCATAGAGGCTTGCCGGACTATGTTGAGTGATGCCTCACTTTCAGAGTACTTTTGGGTTGAAGCCATCAACACCGCTTGTCACGTGCAAAATCGAGCTCTCATAAACAAGAACCATGATAAGACTCCTTACGAACTTCTAAAAAGCAAGAAACCAACCATTTCATACTTTAGAATCTTTGGCTGTAAGTGCTTCGTACTTAACAACGGCAAGTATCACACTACCAAGTTTAGCGAGAAAAGCTTTGAAGGTACTTTTGTAGGTTATAGTAGCCATAGTAAGGCCTATAGAGTATTTAATAGAAAAACTCTGGTGGTAGAAGAATCAATACACATTGTATTTGATGAGACGAGTTTGCTGCAAAGCAATTCTTCTAGTGTGCTCATTGAAGATGCAGGTACAAAGATAAAGGAACTCAGCCTGGATGAAACTACTGAGGATAAAGATTAAAAGTTCATCAAGATCACCTCTATAACCCCTAATGAAGAGGTAGATGATCAAGATGAAGAATTCATCCCCAGCTGAAGATGCAACTCCAGTGGCTGAAGAGATCCCAGATGCAAGGACTCTAGAGCTCCGACACCTGAAGGATCATCCCTTGTACCAGATCATATGAGATCCCCGGGATGGTGTCAGGACTCGGAGAGGTACAACTAACAAGAATTTATTCTTAAGTTTTCTATCACAGGTTGAACCTAAGAAGTTCGAGGAAGCAAACTCGGATGCATCCTAGATTCTAGCCATGGAGGAAGAGTTAAATCAGTTAAAACGTTGCAAAGTTTGGACACTTATTCCTAGACCCAAAAGTAAGAACGTCATCGGGATGAAATGGGTCTACCTGAACAAGATGGACGAAGATGGAACTATTATAAAGAACAAAGTCAGACTCCTTGCCAAGGGCTATCGTCAAGAAGAAGGAATCGACTTCGATCAAACGTATGCTCCAGTGGCAAGATTAGAGGCGATCAGGTTATTCCTTGCTTTTGCTGTACTTAAGGGCTTTATCGTCTATCAGATGGATGTAAAATCCGTCTTCCTGAATGGTGACATGAAGGAAGAAGTGTATGTAGAGCAACCGCCAGGTTTTTGTTGACTTAACTTTTCCTAATCATGTTTATTTACTACAGAAAGCATTATATGGTCTTAAACAAGCTCCTCGAGCTTGGTATGAGATGCTGTCTAGCTTTCTTCTTGAGAACAAGTTCACAAGAGGAAAGATAGACAAGACATTATTTCTTAGGGAAATAAAAGACAAGATTTTGCTAGTGCAAATCTATGTCGATGACATTATTTTTGGCTCTACAGATAATAACCTCTGCAAGAAGTTTTCTAAACTTATGCAAGAGAAGTTTGAAATGAGCAATATGGGAGAGCTGAAGTATTTCTTAGGGCTTCAGGTGAAACAATCTGAGGATGGAATTTTCATCTCACAGACAAAGTTCACTAAAGAGCTACTTAAGAAATTCGGAATGGAGAATGAAACCTCTATGAGTACTCCAATGGCCTCAGCTATGTCTCTTGACAAGGATTAGAAAGGGAAACCTTTTGATGAAACCAAGTACAGAAGCATAATTGGGTCCCTGCTCTACCTTATCGCAAGTAGACCAGATATAATGTTTTCAACATGTGCATGCGCTAGATTCCAGGTGAACTCTAAGTAATCTCATTATAGTGTTGCAAAGCGAATTTTGAGATACCTTAAAGGTACACCAAATCTTGGCTTATGGTACCCAAGAAGTAATGATAGTGAACTGATTGGATTTTCAGACGCAGATTTTGCAGGAAGCAAAGATAATAGGAAAAGCACTTCCGGGACATGCCAATTCCTAGGAAGGAGACTTATTTCCTGGAGCAGTAAGAAGCAGAACTATGTAGCCATCTCAACGGCTAAATCGGAGTATATCTCTACAGGTAGCTGTTGTGCACAGCTTATGTGGATCAAGAATCAATTTGAAGACTATAACATAAAGTTCCAGAACATTCCTCTATTTTGCGACTCGTCCAGCGCAATAGCGGTCGCCAACAACCCAGTCTCCCACAGCCGGACAAAGTACATAGAGCTTCGATATCATTTCATCCGGGAGCATGTGGAGAATGGAGACATAAATCTACGATATGTCTCCACAGACAGGCAAGTTGCAGATATATTCACTAAACCACATGATGAGACCAAGTTTTTGTTCTTCAAAACGGAACTCGTGATGCTCAGCAAAGAAGAATAGTGATGGTGGATTCATTCAAAGGCTCAGAGTTGAAGAAATCGATGAAGTAAGGAACAAAGCTGAAACAGTGGCATACAATCAAATTCAGTTGGACAAAAGGGCTGAAGCAAACGTTATGAAGGTTTGTGAGGAAGTTGGAACTTTCAAAGATGAAGCTATTGCTCAGCTATCTGTAGAAATCAGCAAGGGGGAGAAAATAGTGAAAGAACAAGTTGAAATAATCTCTGCCCAGTTCTCTGCCCAGTCTCAAGCTACTTTGGTTGGGAAAGTTAAAGAAATGAAATCAGATATTCAAGCCCAACTTCAGTCAGTTAAATTCTATTATGTATAATTCTGATTATGGTTATCCTTAATTATTTTTTTTCTTTGCTAAAGTATTTTACTGCTTTATTTATCATTGATATATGTTATCATTATTCTTTTTACTCTAAGTAATTCACCTTAGTGTAGAGTGTGCTGACTTCTATAATAGGGGGAGATTGTTGGGAATTGTATCCACAATACCTCAGATTTGTAGGAAGCTAGACCTTGAACTAAGATGAATTAAGTTGTATTTGATATTGTGTTTGAGTTGTATGTATGCAGGACCTTATTGCCAATTGTATACCAATGTCAGTCTATAGTGGGTCACCAAATACAGGACCATACAATGTAATCCCTCATTGTGTGATCCAAGGTGTTGACTCAGGTATAGCCTCTCTATTGGGATACACTTCATCTACATGCATTTGGACTTATGGACTATGGAGTATTGAAGATTATTTCAGTCTGGAATTTTTCTAAGTCCACATACTCGAGTAGTATCCTTCATATACTCGAGTGAGTGACTTAGTACTCGAGTAGTTCCTTGGACACACTCGAGATAACTCTGTATACTCGAGTATATGAGCTTTTACTCGAGTAGATTTCTTTTACTCGAGTAGGTGATATTTTATACTCGAGTAGATGGTTAGTCACTCGAGTGGGCTATGTATTATACTCGAGTAGAGCTTTTTTGTATTCAGTCTGAACTTTTCCAAGTCCATATACTCGAGTGCTTCCCTGATATACTCGAGTAAGTGACTTAGTACTCGAGTAGATACATTTTTTACTTGAGTAGTTGCTCAGGTACTCGAGTGGATCCTTTATTTCTATTCGAGTAGGTTGTCTTCTATGTACTCGAGTTTTTTAAATTCTTGTACTCGAGTATGTTCTTCAAGTTTTCTTTTCTGAGAAGTATTTTTGTGCTTACACTCGAGTATATTTTCCCATACTCAAGTAGGTCTTATCTTACTAGAGTAGTTTCTCTAGTCACTCGAGTAGTTCTTCCCAAGATACTCGAGTAGTTTCACTCCTTGTACTCGAGTATATTCCTCTCTTATCTACTCGAGTAGCAGACCTCTTATACTCGAGTATATCATTTCTCTCGGGTATATTGGTTCAGATTTCCTGGAATATTTCTAAGTCCAGATTCAACGGGTATTTTAAATTACTCTTTTCTGATTGGTCCACGTGTCGTCAGTAAAGATTAGTATGATCGTTTCAGCTCGCCTATAAATAGGTCCTTTCCGATTTGACCTAAATAACAACATTTTTTCTTTTAAGAATACAGAGAATATTAAGAAAGAAATCTTTCTGAAAACCTAATTTCTCTCAGCCGTCATTACTGGTTTCGGGAAGAGCTCTGGATCGCCCTTCTTCCAGCCGCTGCTGCAAATCTCTAAGTCTCAAGCGATCCAGAATCAAGAAGAATCATCCGATCACTTCGTGCTTCATCGATCTCTGATATTTTTATTTGATCGTGGTGATTTCAGATCTCAGATCCGTGGATTTCTGTCTAGACTTCTTCAACATTTTCCGTCCAAGTCGAAAGCTTTCAATGAAGAAGACAAAGCCAAAGATCTAGATCTGTGTTATTTTGTTTGTATTTTTCCTCAAACAATTATTTTTGTAGGGGATTTATCTCCGAGTGGTAGGAAGTTCTATCTTCCGAGTGTAGATCGTTTTGGGATCGAGTTTTATAGGAACGTGGTTCCGAGGTGTAGGATTGGTTTGCAATCCGAGATAGTGGAGTAGCCGAGTCTAGTGATTTGCTAGATCGGTGAGGAAAGTGGACGTACCCAAGATCGGGGAACCACTATAAATCTCTTGTCGTCTGTGTGATTGCTTGCTTACTTATTTGTGCTAGTTGCTAAATTTTTTATTCCGCATTAGACGCACATCTCACTTATTCACCCCCCTCTAGGTGATTTAGGTAGACAACTTATATCTTTCAAGCACATTGCTAGTAAGGAATAAAGGGAAAAGTGGATATACCCTAGATAGGGGAACCACTATAAATTCTTTGTGTGTAGTGTGTTGTGAATTGATTTTTCTTGTGCTATGATCTAAGTTTTGTAACTGCTGAAATAGTTAAGTGATAAATAATTGCTAAAGTATTTTAAAAAGTCACCTATTCACCTCCCCCCCCCCTCTAGGTGATTATCTACTCATAGGACTAACTTTCACCCCCCGGAGTGAGTGCGAGCTAATCCACTCCACTCGCCCACTGCTCGCTGAGCCCCTGGGGCGAATGCGAGCCGACCCGCTCCAATTTCCCATCAAATTATCCATCTCACTTGGGCGAGCCAGACTGCTGGACTTTGGGTGGTCTGGCTTCTGTCGACCGCCACTCACCGGATATGGGGTTGTACACGCCGTATCTGAGCAAATGTGTTGAAAAGAAAAAGAATATAATATCTAGCTATCAGAGTCACATGGACTCTCAAACATGAGGAGAGACACATCACTATCATCTATCATAGCTTTTGTCGCCTTGCTTGCACCCTAGACATCCTCATAAATCTACACATGCTGCGGACAATATCTCCTGATATGGCAACTCTATCTGCAATGGTAGCACATCACTGCCTCCCACGATGCGGATCTGGACCATGCACTCCCAATTCCCTTCTCAAACTGCCTCCCTCGTCATCATCCTACTGCCAATGCATGCTCACACTCAGGAGTGGATTCCGACAGCATCTGACTGGACATTAACGCAGATGTGATCTACTATACATCTACTATATCCTTCTCATAAAGTAGAGTGGTCTGCATGTGCTTATAGGATGCCAGTAACGAGGTAAGAAGCAATAAAGACTTGTCTTCTTCCTTCACCTACACACCGACTACATGTAGCTGGCTGAGAAGTCCATTGAACACATTGAAGTGTTCCTACAGGTTACTACCCTCCTATATCTTCAGGTCATTTAGTCTCTACTTCAACAATAGTCTCGTGGCCAACGACTTGGTCATATACAGTCCCTTAAGCTTCTCTCATAGCTTGACTGCATAATCTTCAACACCGATGTTGAACAGCACCTTGTCATCGACACACATCTTAATAGTGTTAGTGGAACTATAAGACCCCATTTTTTTGCTACGCTACCGGGTCTTATGCCCATAATCGTTGTTTTGCGATGACACCAACACTTGGGGTGGTCATCCCAACAAAACAACGATCCTGCCAGCATTAATAATCATCAAAGAAGTAGAAGTACAATAGTGAAGACAATCAAGTAAAGTCCCCAAAGATCACCACATATATATAAAAGAGCAATAGTCCACAACAAGTACAATGTGTGTAAGAGAGTAGAAAAATGGGCCTAAGCCCGGTACATGTCTAATACAAATGATCTCTCTCACACAACTAACAACATCTAAGCGGAAGCAAACTGAAATCCATCCTAGACCTGTCGCCATATAGTAGTGGTAGTGCGCAGCAACTGCTCCTCATGTCCTGCCTCCTTGTCCTGCTAGTGTTGATGCTCCTGTTGGTCGGTCCCCTAAAATGATGTGGTCCACCGACCATTAGTCAAAATACTAAGCCATTATCGTCCTCTCCTCACCCCCGCGACTCTTAGGCCCCGTGCGGGGAGGAGGAAAGGAAAGATATTTAAGGTGGAGAATGAACAAGAGCAGGTGACAAATACCCTAGGAGTATGTACAAAAGAACAATAGCAATGAAGCAGTAATGTAAACAAGATAAAGATAGAGCAATAAGTACTTGTTACACTATAAGTAATAAAAGTACAAGTAAAGTAAGTTATGGAATAAGTAACCTTAACTTATAAGAATGCCCATACAAACTTATAAGTTAAGGGGTCATTTGCAAGGCTCTCATCGTATAACCTATCCTATACTAGCTTATACGATGGGGTGATAGGTTACATGCAGGTATGTGTATAGTGATATGTTATGTCATGATTCATACAAGTACAACACACACACACGACTCTATGCGCACAGACCTTTAGTTCCCCCATTTTGGAAGCTAGCTTCACTCCTAGGAGCCTCGGTAGTGGCCAACGAAGACAGTGGATCAGGCCACCCCACTCTTAGGCGGGTAACCGCACTACCAGGCCTAGCCCTCATGTATGCCTCAACGTGAAGAACACAATCACGGAGCTCTTGCGTACTCCCCTGGCAAAACCACCAGTATTTTCCTTGGCAAAGTGAGAACCACACTTGCCGAGTCAACGTATCGACGTCGATGCGATAGACCATCTAATACCGAAGACACACCACCTTTTTGCACATGTAATTATGAATTCCCAGCCATCGGCTCCCCGGACTAACCTGTCTGTTATAACTATCTTCCAAGCCTTCGGATCGCCTAGGTAACTTGCCCATTTCCACAAACACCGAGCCTACCGCTCGGATAACCCAACCAAGCTAACCTCCCAAGACTTCGGGACAAGTGAATGTGAAGTACTAGTATTTACTAATTACTTTTTTATCATTTTTGTCTTATAGTTAAAGGTTATCCTTGGACTGCCCAGGGTATTCCCTATAAAGGGCTCTCAGGGGCACTAGGAACTATGATGGTAGTTGAAGCCCATAATTCCCTTTCGTAAGGCACTTACTATTATTGTTATCTACCCATGTCCCAACTCTACTTATCTTACACTTGATCTAACCCTAAGTGTATTTAGACTTTCTCCAAGGGAAAGACGATCCACCGTCGATCCCGAGCACAACCTTGCCCATAGTCAACCATGTTCTCACAACCTGCCTTCCATTGGTGACCTTATTCATTCTCAACTAAACCAGGTACACCAACTATCTCACCTTCTAATACAAAGGCTTACATGTTACCTTATTTCTACAGTCTTATTATGTGCAGATCTAATGAGCTGCATGATGTGCATGAAAGATGATACTTCAAATAATCATCCAAATAGTCTAAGATTATTATTGGGGGCTTATCATAATACTTTATGAATAAATCCAGAACATTATAATTTTCCTACTTTATTTGTTATTTATTTAATTTTCTACAAAATCAGGCAAACTGTGCTTTTGCACACAAAGTATAAGTTCCTGACATGATATGGTCTCAAAAAAAACTATGATAGGATTTTAACATCAAAATAACACTAATCACCTAAGGTCCCAATTTTCCTAAAAATTTTTGACCTCTAGACAAAATATTGAACAATATACCATATTATTAGGGTAAAGAAGGAAGTACTAAATTTAATCACCCAAAAATCATGATAAAATTACCAGATGTTTAAGGTCACCAGAAAAGACTTCTGACAAAAAATAATTTCCTAAATCAATTTGGTCACATAAAAAAATTACTTAAAGATATTCAGCATAGGGCACTTTGTGAATGATCCTAAATGAAATATCTTACAATAATTTAATAAATATTCACAAAACATTAAAATGCCCTAAGATGTCCTCTGACAAAGTTTCATAATTTTCCAGTGAGTAAAAAATCCATAATTAATTTTCTTGTAATTAGGGCAAACTTTGGGGTTGTGAATGAAGTACCGAATATATCAATCCAAAATTCATAACCAATTTATCATAGAACAATAACATCAATATAAGCTAACTGCCAAAGTTTCATGAACATTCAAGATTATATAACATGAAATACCATTTTTTAAATAAAGTGCCCTAATTAATCTTTAATTAATTCAGAGGGGATAAATGTTCCTAAAAATTCCAGTAAAATTATCAAATCCTTATTACCACCCTATGAGGTATACTACCAATATTCAAGTTAATCTAAGGACATATGACCTCATGTCCTTCTCAATACCCAAATGGCAACCCTAGGGTTTGTACTAGGGTTTGTGGGTATATTCACCCCCAAACCACTCAATTTCTCTTGAGGGGGTGTTTTATGTTACAATAAATCAGTTTCCAAAGTTTCACCAAGTTTAAATGAATATTGGTCACTCAACCCACCAAGCACACATTTGCCCTAATTTACCCTTAAGGGACCAAACTTTGGTCACACCAATACCTATCCAAATCAATCCCAAATGGGCTGCGATTTTTACCAGTATCATATAATGACCCTAATGGACAATCACCGAAATTTTGGATGGTTTTGAGGTCCATAGACCCTAAAATTAAATCATATATGATTTATTAAATTCTTACAAAAACTATAGAAAAATATTCTCCAAAACTTTCCATTTTTGGATATGGTGAGGGGGTCGGTATAATTAGCCTATGGTACAAATTTCAAAGCATTTTCTTGACTGGTTTAGTAAGGGCACCCAATTTAGTCTTTGGTCAAGCATATGTATAGGCTGCACCATATGGAGTGTTGCGGTCAAACCTGTAACATCCCATTTTCAAATAGACCCCCCCCCTTAGGAGTGACTTGAACATACCTAGGTCATAACAAGGCCTAGGTTGAATCTAGGAGGTCAAGTGACCCAACTAGCTAGTTGAGACTCACCTGGGCTGCAAATAGTAAAATCTTAAAACCCTAATTTTTGGTGGCCTAGTGGGTTCAATCTGACTCCAAGGCATTCCTAGATCTAATATGAGATCAATGGATCACCAAGGACCCATTGGGTGCAAACCTAGTAGCTAAGTTGACCCAAGTCAACTTAAGCCCTAGTTAGGCCAAAGTAACCATGCCTTGGGTCAACTCACCCTCATTATGCCATGTCTACCCTACCCAACCATACCTAGGCCTTAGGGGAGGTCAATGGGTCCCTAGGGGTCTATTGATGTTGACTCTGAAGGTCAAATTGACCAAGTCAACCCTAAACCCTAGGCTAGCCAACATGTTGAATAGGAGAGAGAAAGTGAGAATAATGGGGTATTTTCATGGTAGAATGGTGAGCCCCCCTTCTCATATGGCATTTAAGGATTTAATATTCATTTTATGGGCTGCCTTTAGGCTTCTAGGGGAAGAGAATTCGTGAGGGTGACTAGGAGAGAGAAAGAAGTGAGGAATAGGCTAAATTTAGGAGAGAGAAAGTGAGAATAAGGGGGTATTTGCATAGTAGAATGGTGAGCCCCCCCCCCCCCCCCCCGCTCATATGGCATTTGAGGATTTAATATTCATTTTATGGGCTGCCTTTAGGCTTCTAGGGGAAGAAAATTTGTGAGGGTGACTAGGAGAGAGAAAGAAGTAAGGAAGAGGCTAAATTTAGGAGAGAGAAAAGGTGGTGGAAGTGAAGGGGTGGATTTAGAGAGTGAGGAGGCATGGAGCTCGGCCAAAGAGGGGCCAACAGCCACCTAGAGGTTGACACCTCTTCCCCCCACCCTTTTCCCGGCCATCAAGAGGTGTTTCTACTCTCTCTCTCCTCTAACCACCCCCCCTTCCACATGAAGAGGTGTTTTGGCCCTTGAAGAAAACCGCCCCCTCTCCCCCTCTCCCCCTTATATACTCACTTAGGAGAGAGGGGCGACCCATTTCGAAATCAGAGAAGGAGGATAGAACCCTTGCCGGAGCCACCAAGGAGAGGAAACGCCGCCACCGCTGCCACCGCCGCCACCATGCATTCCCGCCGGTCTATTCGCATCCAAGCCCGAACTCAGGTCCTCCCTCACTTTTTCTCTCATGTTTAGATCCTAGGATTGTTTAGGAGATGAGTTCATGCTCAAACGAACCGGAGCAATGTTTTAAAAATTAAGAAATTTCCATTTTTATGGAGCTTTTGGTGGTCTCGGGTAGGTCGGCATCGCCACCTCCGGCCGCCCTAGCCGCCGGCAAGGCTAGCCCCCACCACCGGGAACATGTAGGAGTTGATTCCCGGTGGTGGCGCCGCCCATGGTGGCCGAAAAAAGGCCCGTAAAAATCATTTTCGCGGGTTCTGGTTCAGGCCATTTGGAGAAGATGAAGTACAGCTGCCGTCCGATCGCTTTAAGATTCGTGCAGGATCAAAATAAATACTTATGAACCCATATTTTTATGATTTTCTGCATTTAATAAAACAGTTTCACTGTAAATTAAATTTAGGCCCCTTATGGGCACTACCTGAAAAAGGTTACAACATGAAAGTTGTAGGTCTTTTGAAGGCCTACAATTTGATATGCAGTGGTGAAAAAGTGGATGAGGGGACTGACCTGTAGAGCCTTTTTAGTGAGGGTATGTCCTACAACTAGGGCAGATTCATTCTAAAAATTATTTAGGTCCTTTAGGGGCATGTTCATCAAAAATGATCAACATAAATGTTGTAGGCATTTTTATTATCTACAGTTTGATATGTAATGGAAAATTTTATGACAAGTCTACTGACTTATAGGGCCATTTTTCTAGGGTAGGACCTATATGTAGGGCAGATTTTAAAATAATTCCCCACACTTAACCCTTGGTCCAAATTCCTTGAATTTTGGACAGCGGCTTATTATTACCTAGATCTAGCCCCTGTAAAAATTGGAGACCATTTGGGATAGCGTAGCTTAGAGTTTTGCCCTAACCCTAGAAAAGCTAGGGTAGGATAGTTAAAGGGTCAAATGATCTCCATACCCTCCCAAATTTTGGTGAGGTGTCCCTGGTATAGGTATATAGGTCTGGTTCAAACCTCAACTCATTTGGTTGAGTTTTGAATAGGAATTCACTAAACCCTAGTTGGACTTAGGAAAGGGTAATTTGGGAAAAAGGGAACTTTAGGCAATTTAGTGGTCACTCACCTCAATAGAGGTTGATATTTTGACCGCTGGTTTAAAATGATCCTAAGAACCCCCTTGGAGAAAATGGAATGGATTAGGGTGAGTTTACCCTAGGGCCCCGGTTCAAACCCTAAATGAGGATTTTAGGGGCTTGTGAAGGTCATAGGGGCAAATGCCCTTGTATGGTCTTGAGATTTGGTGGAGAGGTTGTTAATGGGTATTTAACCCTCTGGTTGAAATATTAGAGAATGTAGAGGTAGGTAGGTACCTCAAAACCTAAACCCTAGTTTTAGGGTAGAAGGGATTTTAGGTCAAAATAGTAACTTAAATTCATTTAAAAGCTATAAAACTTAGGTAGAGTGTTTCTTAGGGTAGTTAGGACCCTTGGATGATTTTACTAGAATTTTTGGATAATTATTTCTAGTACTTCACTTATGAATGTGGGTATAGCCCTATTTTGATATTTTATTTATTAAAGATTTTTAATTCAAATAAGACCCCATGAAACTCTGTAATTAGATGTTGTTGGCCAGCAAGAATGCTCCTGAATTTTTAGTTTAATTTTATGTTGAAGAAATCTAGTAGTTCTTTCACAAGTATTATAAAAGGGCTTTATGGTTTTAAAATATATTATGGCTTAAATACTTTTTGGAAAATTATGAAATTTGGTAAATAGGGTCCTTAAACCAATATTTACTAGTGGCAATTTATTCAAGATTTTTGGAGTTATGATTATGGTACTTGATTCACAAGCATACTAGATTAAGAATTTAGTAAATGATTTATTGTAAATTAATTTCCAGTAGAAAAATTATGAAACTTATCTAGCATTGTTTTCATGATGTTATTAGTACCATGTAATTGATTCAAATTATTTGAATGAAGATTTGATGTAGTTTATTCATTAGTCATGAAAGAAATGAATTATTGATAAAACATGATTAGGCCCCTTAGACCTTAGAGAAAAATGTCAAACCTTGGATATATCCTTTTTAGATATAACAGAATTTATTCTAAATTTATTATGATTTTTACATAGCTAAAAAGTCTACTTCATGTTCAAATTGGTAGACCTTGGATTTGTAGGAAAATTAATTAATTATTAGATTAATTGAGAAAATGGTTATAACCTGGAATTGATTCAATTTACCATGATAGGCCCCCAGTAAATAAATTAGATCATTCGAATGTAAACACAAAGGACATCCTATCATGGACATCATATGGTATAGGGTGGTCGTTAAATAGCAAATTCGGGGAAATGTGTAAATGGATAGGAATTGGTCACAGTGTGAAGTAGTTGGTATTGGTTTGATTTAATGAAGAGGCTGGATCACCTTAAGAGGTTTCAGGTGTGGTGAGAAATGAGTTGATGTGTGCTAGAAGGTGCGCGGGACCGACGAAAGATCGTCGTCCCCGTAAGAGTGAAGAGTCAAATTCACTCTAGGTTTAGTTTAATGCAATTTATTAAGGGAAAGGGTAAGGAAAAACAACCAATAACAATAAGTGTCTTGCGAAGAGAACTTCGGGCCGTAATGTCGCCGTCTTGGTTCCTAGTGCCTTTTGAGAGCCCCTCGCAGGGTATAATCCGGAGGCAGTCCTGAGCTAACGCAAATCTTAAAACAAACAAAAGAGTAATTAGCTGGATAGGGATTCACATTGCACACACTCATTAGTTAAGTTTGGAAATGGTTAAGTCGTCCCGAGGTGTTCAAGGGGGCGCCATCCCGCGGTGTTCAAGGGATGAGGTCTGGAGATGAGCCGGACAGTTTAGTCCAGGGAGCTTAGTCTCGGTTGTGGTTAATACAGACGGTTTAGTCCGGGAGTTTGACACTTTAAATTGTTATATATTAAACTGCTGCATGTGCATAGAAATAGGAAAGATTAAGGTGGTGGGTTCTCGATATCGGGGAGTTCGATTGCACCGACACTGATATCGTTGACTCAGCAAGGTGACTAGCACTTAGCCAAGGTTAAGTCCGGCGGACCAGTCAGCAAGAGTACGCAGGAGTCTGCCTCGTGCACCAGGCATTGAGGGCGTACGATAGGTCAGACCAGTGGTGCTTTTAATGGTTTTGAGGTGGGCGAGGCCCAACCCACCGCTTCCGTCTGCCACTACGGAGGTATCCTGGGAGGTAACGGCTCTGAAAGGGGGAACAAAAGGTTTGTGTACACAAAGTCGTGTGTATGAGTTGCACTGCATGAACATCATTAACCCACCATATAGTTGCATACATAATCATTCATAAGAATCTTGACACCTAATGTATAAGTTGAATGGGACGCTTATACATTAGGACCTGCAAAACGACCCCTTGGTCTATAAGCTTATGTGGGCAAGTTTTATAGATTAAGGTCATTTTTAATATTTAAATAATGCTTGTGATAACCGACACCCCAACGTATAAGTGGAATGGGACATTTATACGATGGGAGCCTTATAAAAGATCCCTTGGCTTATGTGCACTCACATAAGTGAAGGTTTAATTTCTTACTTACTTACCTTTCTATTTTACCTATTATAACACTTATATTGTTCGCCTGTTATAACTTGCTAGTTAGGTCCACCGTCATCTGCTTTTGACTACTCTCCACCTTCATGTCCTTCTCTTTCTTCCTCTCTGCTCGGTTCCTTAGGGCATGGGGGAAGGGGTGGGGGATGATAGGGCTTATTCTTATATACTAACGGTTTTCGGACCACATCATTTTAGGGAATCGTGGAGCCCAGCCCGGAGGAGCAGCCCAGGAGGCCGGTGCGCTTGGAGACAGGGCAGTCTAGCTCAGGAGCTTGGACAGCCGGGACCGTGAGTTCCGTTCCTTAGTAGCAGTTTGTTTTTCAGCTTCCGTTTGAGTGACCATGTAGTGAGGTGTTGTTGTACCGGGCTTAAGTCCTTTTCCTTTCAGTACTCTGATTTTACTCTGATGTTATACTGTGGACGCTCCCCTCGTAGAGTTTTTATTTATATGTGATATTATATTGTGGACTGCATTTCTCTTTACTGTTCTACTTGCTACTTGATTGTGATCGAAAAGGCCGGTAGAATCGGCGCGTTGTAGTGACGACCTTCCCGGGTGCGAAGGTGTCACCGCAAAGCGGCGGTTCTGGGCATAAGACCCCGGGAATTGGAATCGAAAAAAAAGGGGTCTTACAAAACCACTGACCCAAATGGGTCGAAACAAATTTTAAAATAAATTACACTTCAAGACCTACAATTTTTATGTTGACTTATTTTCCACAAAAGCCTATAAGGGTCTCATTTGACAGCACCAAAAAGATGAAGGTTAAAGGGGTAATCTACCACTAAATTAAATATTTAAATATAATAATATAATAGCACTGTTCATCTTCTTCTTTCTCCGAAATAGAACCCGTAAAACGCCAAAACAAACCTGTAGCTTCTTACCAAGCCAAACGCCGACCACCCGGTCACCTCCCTGGCCAGCCACCGCCACTGTCACCTCCGTCGAGGTGATGGCTATCGTCCGACGGTGGTTTGGCCGCCGGAGGTGGTGGTTTCCGGCAAATCCGTCATCATGATATTTCAGAAAATCCCCATTTTTCCTCACTTGGATCGGCTCATTTGATCCCGATTTATCGGCCTAATTTAATCTAGAATACTAACACAAGGGGAGAGGGGGAGAAGTGGAGCTTCTATTAGGCTTGGTGTCGAGTGTGGTGGTGGAACTCCATTGCCGACCGCCTCTCTTGACTTCCACCTCCCGATTTCGATTATACAGCAAAATGGTTGATCCAAAGCTCGATTCTGACTGCTTGGAACATTTGAAGCTGATGATTTGATAAGAAATTGGAATGGGGGCTGTATAGGGGAATTTATAATTTTTCCATGTGAGGGGAGGTGAAGGGGTTGGGTATTGTATCCACAATGTACCTGATTTGAAGAAGCCTCTGTACAAGCTAAGGTAAATAGACAATGTATTTGATGAAATATTTCTATTTGTGCTTGCAGTTATTCCATGCTAAGTACACACCAATGTCAGGGTGCAGTGGGTCAATATACATGGGTCTGTGCAATGTAATCCCTCGTTGAGCAGATCAGTGTGTTGGCCTATGTGTACTCTCTCTATTGGGGTGTACTTAATTTCAAGTACAGGGCTATGATAAAGCAAGAGCAGACAAGGAGCAAGGATGGGTCAAAGACCATCTCACGGGCTGAAAGACGAGAATCGTCTAAGTGTAAATCGTCGAGAATCACTAAGTGATTCTCATCGATTTGTCGAGAATCACCAGTGATTCTCGACGAGTCGTCGAGAATCACTAGTTGATTCTTGACGGGTAGGGTCGGCTGTCTCGATGCAGTCAGAAAAATCATCTAAGGCAGAATCGTCGAGAATCCAAGGTAATTCCCACTGATTCTCCCCGGCCTCTATAACCTGTGCAGCCAGAATTCTCTAAGTAGAATTCGGCGAGAATCGTAAGTGATTCTCGCCGATTCGTCGAGAATCACCCACGATTCTCGCCGAATTTGACTTGGGTATTTTTCCGACTCTGTCTGGACCGGTCCACGTTATCAGCAGGATTTTGAACCGGACTTTGGTCCTACTGCTGGTGGGGCCCACAACGGTCATCTCTTGACCTATTGAATAAATACTCTGGTATTTGTGTACAGTAAAATATACAGACGATATACGAAAAAGAGCGGCCACTAACCCTAATCTCGCGAACTTGCTCCGCCTCCATCGCCGCTGCCGATCACCGAAGCAGATCTCGATCTCCTCCAGATCCTCGGTGATAGAAGCCAAGTTCTGCACAGCGTCTCACGTGTCTATCCAGAGATCTTTTGTCTCTTGATTTGAGATAGGGAAATCTTTCCCCGTCCGAATCGATCGATCCTCGTGTGACCGTTGGTAGACCTTGCCGACTTCGCTAAGAAGATTGGATCTCCAGTGCTTTGCTGCTGTTTTTAGTTGCCGCTGCCAACACCAAGAGCCTCGCCGCCGCTCGTCGCCGCCGCCGGTCTCGGGGAGATTCTCTCCAAGTGATATCTAGGGTTGTGGACTCTTCGTTGACTTCAAGAACACGTCGTCGAACGAAGAGGGACACCTTAGTCTCCATACGTTGTTTGTATTTCTTACAAGCTATTTTCAATTCTTTGTAAAGGATCGATTGGTCTCTAGTTGTAGGGTTGGGTGCAACCCGTGTAGTGGGAGTGTTGACTCCTACGTGTAGAAGGGTTCCTTCCGTTAGTGCAAGGATTGGATTTCAATCCTGTTGGTGAAGTGACCGAGTCGTCCCTGGTTGGGAGATAGGTCGAAGGGGGAAAGTGGACGTACCCAAATCGGGGAACCACTATAAATTGCTTGTGTACTTTCTGTGCTGTGTGGTTTTGTTTTCTTGTGCAGGTAAAACTTTAATTCCGCACATATGCTGCAAAGACACCTATCCCCCCATAGGTGTAAGTAGTTGACACTAGGTGGACTTTCAAGTGGTATCAGAGGGAGGTTGCTCAGCAATAAGGTTAACACCTTGAGTAAGATCCTGCCTCTAGTGTCAACTAGAAGGCGAGACTCAAGCATGGAGCTGGAATTTGATGTCCCTCCTCTGAGACTCCCTGCATGCACAACAGAGTATTACCCTATCTGGAAGATGAGAGTTATGTTTCATCTGGAGGCCATCGACCCTCGGGCGTCAATCATCTTGGAAGAGGGTCCCTTCATTCCCATGAAGGCTTCTGGTTCTGGAAAGGATATCCAAATCCCCAAGAATCCCGAAGAGATGTCTGAGACCGAGCTCTCACTGTACAACTTGGACAAGTTAATACGTCAGATCATCACTGACGTCTGGTCTGGTGTATCTCGTTCAAGAGTGGACAAGTGTAGGACGGCCAAGTCCATGTGGCAAACCATCTCAGACCTCATGGAGGGATCAGAGAAAGCTGGGACCAGTTGTCAGCAAGAGGATGAAGCCTATGTAGGGGTCCTTATTTCTGAAGATGAAGGGCATGATCAATATGTCAGTATCAGGGCTCCTGTGTCCTTGTCAGAGACTGAAGAAGAAGCTGAGGAAAGCAGTTCTGATGAAGCTGACTCAACAGTCTCTGCCGATCTGGATGGTAACCCTGAACAACAAAGTCAGAAGCAGGTAACTTCTTCCTCATGCCCCTCTCCTCTTGAAGTTCCTGAAGACAGGAATATTTTAGAGAGTAGTCCTTCCAGTGATGCAAGGGATACAGATAGCTTCAATCAAAAGATTGAAAATCTTGATTCCCTTGAGAGTGCCCTTCAGACGAGCAACTTACTTGTTGAGGAACAAGCTAAGGAGATTGCTCAGCTGAAGATCTTGATGAATCTCCAACTGGAATCCATCAAAGTAAAGGACTCAAAGATCTCGGATCTAGAGAGTCGTCTAGAGACCGAGAAGAGGATAGTTTCTAATTTTTCCAAGATTGATGCTATCAAGAGAAAAGCAGAAAATGGGTGGATCTCCCAAATTATTAAGTCATGGAGAAATGGGGAAACTGTGTTCAGACCCCCCACCCCGAGTAGGAAGGACACTCATCATGCTTTCAGGTATGACCACAGAAACAACGTTGGTCACTGTAAGAATGATCAGCTCTCAGGTGGAAATACCCACATTGCCAGAGCTGTCATGGCTACCCATGAGAGAATACCCAAGGCTCATTCTGAACCCTTTGTATTCTCAGCCTCAGCCCCAACTCATCATGAATATGCAGGAACCAGCTCTCACTGCAGTACTTTCCACCCTAGGACCCAGGAAAGGGGGGACAGGAAACATGTGGTAAGTACCCATGGGGCCTCGGGAAGTGTGCTGATTGAAAGGAAGGCACCACCTTCCAGGCCTCATGACACTCACCACATGCTCTCTATCCACCCTCCCACGAGTCACGGTGGAAAAGGCAAATTTGTGAGCAGAACCTGCCCTGTCCCGTTTAGACCCAAGATTCCGACTACCTTAGTCAGTAGACCAGGTCAGAAACGGCGATACAACATTTATGAGTGTTGGTGTTGTGGCAAGGTGGCTCACTTTGCCGTAGATTGTTGGCATAATCCCTTTGTGCTAAGGGCAAGGGTATGTCAACTTCTTCTGGGCAGAGTTAGCCTTCCTGACAGGATTCCTGTAGGAAGGCATTCAAGATTTTATTCTGACAAGAACCTAGGACCCAATACATATTGGGTTCCTAAGGCAAGGTAACACTCTTTTGCAGGGATGTACAAAGGCCAACAAAACTCCTATTTGGTATTTGGATAGTGGATGCTCCCGTCACATGACCGGGACAAGAAGCCTGCTGAGGGAGTACTCTCCAGTCGAGGATGGACCCAAAGTCATATTTGGGGGATCTGATCGGGGAGTCACCAGAGGTTACGGTACGATTTCCAACGGTATACTCTCTATCACTAAAGTGGCTTATGTTGAAGGGTTAAATCATAACCTGATCAGCGTAAGCCAGTTATGTGATAAAGGGTATGACGTTAAGTTCTGCAAGGATAAATGCCTAATAATATCATGTGACTCTTCGGAGACCATATTAACTGGCATTAGGAGCAGAAATATTTTCTGTTTAGATTTTCTTAGTTTAGATTCTTCTACCCCAGTATTCCTCGTTGCCAAAGGCAGTGCATCTCTTTGTGAACAATGGTACAAGAGATTGGCACACATTAATTACAAGACAATTAATATGCTGTTTTCCAAAGACTTAGTAAGGGATGCTCCCAGTATTAAGTGCATCAAAGATAGTCCATGTCCTACATGTCAGATGGGCAAGCAGACTCGGGCTACCTTTAAGGGCATCCCAGACAAAGATTCCTCCAGATGTCTATACCTTCTGCACATGGACCTGTTTGGTCCAATGCAAGTTCATAGATTAGGAGGGAAGTAGTATACGCTAGTGATTGTAGATGATCACTCTCGGTTTACGTGAGTGTTCTTTTTAAAACGCAAGTCTGATACATTTGACATCTTCACCAGTTTTGTCAAGCAGATACAGAACGAACTTAACTGCTCAGTGGTCAAAATCAGAAGTGACCACGGAACAGAGTTTGAGTCTGGGGCTATGACAGAGTTCTGTGAAGAACTTGGTATCTTTCATGAGTTCTCCTCCCCTCGCACTCCTCAACAGAATGGAGTGGCGGAGAGGAGAAATAGAACACTCATTGAAGCGTGCACGACAATGTTGAATGACGTTTCTCTCCCAGAATACCTCTGGGCCGAGGCTGTCAATACGGCCTGTCATGTACAAAACTGGGCGTTGATTAACAAGAGCCATCGTAAGACTCCTTATGAGCTACTGAAAGGCAAGAAACCAACCATATCCTATCTGAGGATTTTTGGCTGCAAGTGTTATGTACTGAATAATGGGAAGTACCCTCGTACTAAGTGTTGGTACCCTAGTTTGATTTGAGTTTAGTCTTGTCTTTTTAGTCCCTTGACCCAAGAAATATCTATGGTCAATGGTTAGTAGTCTAGCTGTAGAGTCCTCACTTTTCCAGATTGAGAATTTGGTTAAGTAGTTTGTTCGTTCGACTATCGTCGAACGCTGCTCGACTATCGTCGACTAACTGTTCGACGATCGTCTATCAGTTGTTCGACTTTCAGTCTGCGTGGATAGTTCGACTATCGGTTGATAGTTCGACTATCTGTGTGATTTGATAGTTCGACTATCTGCTTTGATAGTTCGACTATCTGATAGTTCGACTATCTGTTGATAGGTCGACTATCTGTTTGTTTTTGATAGTTCGACTATCTGTTGATAGGTCGACTATCTGATAGCTCAACTATCTGTTGATAGCTCGACTATCTGTTTTGCCCTGATAGTTCGACTATCTGTTGATAGGTCGACTATCTTCTGGTAGTTCGACTATCTGCTGTGATAGTTCGACTATCTCCTTTGATAGTTCGACTATCTGGATCGTTCGACTATCTGTCCGATAGTTCGACGATCTCCGTGCGTCGGTCGACGATCTCCGAAGGTCGTTCGACGTTTTTTTGTCTGCCTTTATATTTTGTATTTATTTATTATATTTAATTAATTAATACATTATCTGGCATATCTTTTCAGATGTTTTATGATAATATTTCCAGGCATATCTGCTCTATTCTTTTTGCCTGTGTAAAATCTTTCTAGATAAAGTTGTTTGTCTTATTAGCTGACTTTGTATTTTACTTTATCTGCTGACAGTCCTTTATAGCCGTTAGACTGAAAAGTCTTCCTTCTGCTATAAAGAGTATTTCTCTGATGTGACTTTATTTAGTCCTTCTGTTATTTGATTTGATCATGCAGCTTCTTAGAAAGAGGTTCATTCCTTTTATAGGATGTCTTGCTGCAGAGTTTGTTTTGCTGTGTGTTATTTGCAGCCCAGGTCTCAAGTTTCAGAAGAAGACAAGTAATTCAAATTGAAGAGAGCCGTTGCTTGCTGATGTTATATAAAGGACCCTTTGAAGAAGGATTCAAGCTAGCTAATAGCTAACCAGTTGTTCACTTAAGCATTCAAGCCTTCATCAAGATCAAGTCTTCTGCTCTCAGCAATACTCATCTAACTGAGAAGTGTTAAGATCTTCTACTCTTCTTCAACCTGAGTTCTTCTGCTTTCAGGAAGTTCAAACTCAGAGTTCTTTTGAAGAAGAAGAAGAAGAAGATAGCTGCTTGAAGATCTTTAATTTTATTATTTATTATCTTCTTGTAGTTTTTCCTTCAGAGCTTTCTGAAGAGTTTTCTGCACTGAAGCAAGACTTCACCTGGACATCTTTGAGCCAGGGGGAGCCTTGATTTTTTAGAGCTTTCTAGCTCAGTGCAAGTTTTTGCGCTTCTCTAATCTATTGTAAAATAGAGGAGACATCTTAACCTTCTTCCCCCTCCTGTACAGGGTTATTACTCCCTTCAAAAGTATCCCTTGGTGGCAGGGCACCTGATCAAAAACCTGTGCTTAGTTTTTAGACACCTGATCAAAAGTCTAAAGGGTTTCTGGATCTACCTGAAGAAGATCCTGTTGGTGGCAGGGCACCTGATCAAAAACCTGAGTGGATTCCTACCTTATTGGTAGAAGAGTGGACGTACCCAAGTTATTTGGGGAACCACTATAAATTCCTTGTGTCGTCTGGATTTCCTTATTTATTTCCTGCACTGTGGCTGTGAATAGATATAACTAGGTTGCTAGTTGCTGATTAGGATTTCCAAGCCTTAACTGTAATTACATTTAGCTTGAGTTTGTGCACATCACTTGTGTTAGGCTTTAAGGTTAATTCTATATCTATAATCTTTTAATTCCGCAATTCACTCCAAGGGAGTTGGGTAGACCTTCAAACTTTATCTAGTGCAAAATTTGATAACTCTATTCACCCCCCCTCTAGAGTAGTATCTATCCCTTCACTTTCAATTGGTATCAGAGGGAGGTTAACTGACTGAATAGGCTAACACCTAAGTCACAAGATCCTGATAGATACCAAAGCTTATAGATATTCACTATCATGGCCCAGTCCAAGGATTATTCAATCACCAGACCTCCAGCATGCAACTTAGCTAAGTTTGGCATCTGGAAGGCAAGGATAAAATTATATATGAATTCTATTGATGAAAGTATCTTTGCTTCTATTTTGTCAGGTCCCCCAAGAGCACCTGCTGCTGCTACTGCCTCATCATCTGATATGAGTGCAGTGCCTCCTCCAGATTACAACGATGAGTACAAGAAGGCCAAAATAGCAGATGCCAAGGCAATGAACATACTGGCTCAGACAATGTCAGATGAGGTATTCCAGAAGGTAGCTGACTGCTCTTCAGCAAAAGCTATGTGGGATACACTGAACCAGATTGTGGCTGGTTCAGCTGATGAAAGGAAGGACAGAAGGTCCAACCTGATCTCACAGTATGAGAACTTCAAGAAAACTGATGCTGAATCAGTTGAAGCCATGTACACCAGGCTCAGCTCAATCATCAATGAGCTGAGGACCCTTGACAAGGACATATCATTGACAGAGGTCAATGATAAGATTCTTATGTGCTTCCCTAGCACATTGGATCTAAGGATCTGGCCCATCAAGGAAGCCAGAAGTACAAATGAGATCTCCACTGAAGCTCTTCTCGGCAAGCTCAAGTCTTTTGAGCAAGTGCTGAAGACAAGGGAAGCAGAAGCAGAGGCAAAGACCCCTACTCCAACAAGAAAAGAGCAATCTCTAGCTCTTAAGGCTGCTGATGCTTCTGAAGGCAGCCAATCAAATGAGGAACTAATGGCATTGTTTGCCAAGAGGTTCCTCAAGATGGGGAGAAAGGAGTTCAGAAAGAAGTCTTCACGCTATGAAGACAAACCAAGGTATGATCGTTCACCTGCTAAAGAAATTATTTGTTATGGTTGCAGGAAGCCTGGACACATCTTACCAGAGTGTCCAGAGGAGAAGAATAAAGACAAGAGAAAAGAAAAGGAACAGCACAGGAAGCACTCCAAGCCATCCTCCTACAAAAATAAGAAGAAGGAGAGAGGTTTCATTGCTGAAACCTGGAGTGATTCTGATGAAGAATCCATCTCATCAAGCTCCAGTGAGGATGAGGAAGAGAAGAAGGCAAAAGAAGTTTGCCTGATGGCAATAGATGCCTGCAGCAACCACTCTGCTGCAGAGAGTTCAGATTCTGATGAAGAGATGCCTACAGAAGATGAGGTACTCTCTTCTTATGATTTTACCTCAGCTGAATTTAAATTAGAATTTAAATCTTTATGCTTAGATTTGATTAGCTCAGAAAAGGAGATAAAAGAACTTAGAAATAAGTTAGCTGACTCAGAATCAATAGCTACAGAAAATGTTAGGTTAAAGGAAGATCTCACTACTTATAGTGAAGAAATTAAATTTCTTAAAATGGAGTTAGCTAAGTCTAAGAGGTTAGAAGAATCACTTAATGGTAGAAGCCTTAAGTTGTTAGAAATTACCAGCATGACTAACACTAGGTCAGGTAATGACAAACTAGGCTTAGGAGCTTCTCCCAGTGAACCCCCAGTTCTGCTTAAAAATAATCTTTCAACTCCAGTAAACTTCATTTTAGCTAGTGGAATGAAGAACACTGAGCAAGTAAACCTAGTCAATAAAACTTTAAATAAAGCTAAGAGAGAAAAGAGAAAGAAATTTTTTAAAGAAATGCAAAGAGCGTCGAACGCCGCTCGACGATCGGAAGCACAATGGTCGAACGAAGCTCGACGATCTGAGCGCCCATCGTCGAACGTCTATCGACGTTTTCAACATGATTTTCAAAATCATAATCAGTACCATAGAAACCTAAATGAAAATAGAAACCCTAGGTTTGTTGACCCATCATCTGCATGGAGAATCCCACCTAGGAGATCTCACCCACTAGGTTATCACCCTCAGCCTGCATTTTCATATATTTCCAGTTTTTCTTATGTGAAAAACAAGGGACCCAAGGTTACCTGGGTCCACACTATCTAAATAAATGTCTTGCAGGTGAAGGCCTATCCAATCACTCAAAATAAGTGGTATTTGGATAGTGGATGCTCTAAGCATATGACAGGAAATAAAGATCTTCTGTCAAAGTTCAAAGCTAAGCTCGGCCCAAAGGTTATCTTTGGAGACTCCAGCTGTGGTCAGACAGAAGGCTATGGCAAGATCACAATTGGAGCAGTTACTTTCAAGAGAGTTGCATAAGTCAATGGACTGAAGCATAATTTGATTTCAGTCAGCCAGCTATGTGATGCTGGCTACCAGGTTTCATTTTCCAACTCCTCTTGCAATATTACTTTAAATAATAATGTTGTTTTAGTAGGTATTAGAATAGGTAATATCTATTTAGTAGATTTTAATTCATCTCATTCTGAAATCTGCCTGTTTAATGAAGTAACAATTAATAATAATTCTTTGTGGCAAAAGAGGCTTAGTCATGTTAACCTTAAAAATATATCTAGGTTATCTAAACACAACCTTGTTATAGGTTTACCTTCTTGCCCCTACAAGAAGGAGAGCCTATGCAAGGCTTGTCAGCTAGGCAAGCAAACCAAAAATTCTTTTAAATCTGTAAATAAGAGTGATTCTCCTAGAATCCTGTATCTATTACACTTGGACCTTTTTGGCCTAATAAATGTACAGAGTTTAGGAGGGAAGTATTACACCTTAGTAATTGTAGATGACTTCTTTAGGTTCAGTTGGGTTTTCTTTTTGAGAACTAAGTCTGATAACTTCAAAGCCCTTACAAACTTTCTACTATGTGTGCAGACTGAGTACTCTACTCATGTGGCCTTGATCAGAAGTGATCATGGTACTGAGTTTGACTCTCTTCTCATGCAAGAATTCTGTGAGAGAGAAGGTATCAAACATAGCTTCTCAGCTCCTAGAAATCCTCAACAAAATGGGGTAGTTGAAAGGAAGAATAGAACACTCATTCAAGCTACTAGCACATTGTTGGCAGATGCTAACATGTCTCTCTCCTATTGGGCAGAAGCTATTAGTACAGCCAATTATGTCTTAAATAGAAGTTTGATACACAAACTTAAGTGTAAAACTCCTTATGAGTTGCTTAAAGGAAAGAAACCTAAAATTAATTATTTCAGAATTTTTGGTTGTGTTGTTTATATTCGTAATAACAATAAAGAATATCTTAGGAAATTTGAAGCAAAAGCTTCAATGGGAATCATGCTTGGATATTCCCAAGTAAGCAAAGCTTATAGGGTTTATAACAAATCAACCTGTAAAATAGAAGAATCTGTGCATGCATCTTTTGATGAGCATCAGATGTTTTACAAGGAGAAAGAAAATTCTCCTTCCTCTAGTTCATTTCAGGTACCTGATGCCCCTCAAGAAATTCTTCAACTTTCAACTCTTCAGATCACTGAATCAGACAGTGATGAAGACATTGCAGAAGCAGTTGTTGTTCCACCAACAGTAGATCAAATTCCTCCTGAGGAATTAATCCCAACTGTTGCTGAAGATCACATCCCACCTGCTGATATTGTCACACTTAGAGATCACCCCACATCTCAAGTGATTGGAGACATATCAGTTGGTGTGCAAACAAGACACCAATTAAGACAGGATGTGATGCATGCTTGTTTCCTCTCACAGGTTGAGCCCCTCACCTTTAAAGATGCAGAGCTAGATCCCCACTGGATCATTGCTATGCAAGAGGAACTCAATCAGTTTGAGAGATGTAAAGTTTGGACTTTGGTTCCAAGACCTAAAGGCCAACTGATCATAGGCACCAAGTGGGTGTATAGAAACAAGTTGGATGCAAATGGAATTATAGTAAGGAATAAAGCAAGGCTTGTAGCTCAGGGCTACAGACAGGAGGAAGGTATAGATTATGACCAAACCTTTGCTCCTGTTGCAAGGCTAGAAGCAATAAGGATCTTCTTGGCCTATGCAGCCTACATGAAGTTTAAGGTGTTCCAAATGGATGTCAAAAGTGCATTCCTGAATGGTGAGCTTAAGGAAGAGGTGTTTGTTGAACAACCACCAGGGTTTGTTTCTTCAACTCAGCCCTCACATGTGTTTAAGTTACAGAAAGCTCTATATGGACTTAAGTAAGCTCCCAGAGCCTGGTATGAGACTCTAGCTAGTTTCCTTTTAGAGCACAACTTTACTAGGGGAGTAGTTGATAGAACCCTTTTCGTCAAGCATCACAAGGACACAATCCTGTTAATTCAGGTGTATGTAGATGATATTATATTTGGCTCCACTGATCCCAAACTTTGCAAAAGGTTCTCTGACCTGATGCACTCTAAGTTTGAGATGATTTGTATGGGTGTGTTGTCTTACTTTCTTGGTCTCCAAGTTAAGCAAGATGCTAATGGTATCTTCATCTCCCAATCCAAATATGCCAAGGAATTGGTAAAGAAATTTGAGATGGCTGATGCTTCAGCAATGCCTACACCTATGGCTACTAATGTAGTTATTGATTCTGATGATCACAGCAAGCCAGTTGATCAAAAGAATTATAGGGCCATTGTTGGTTCCCTATTATATCTAACTACAAGTAGGCCTGATATAATGTTTGCTACATGCCTTTGTGCTAGATTCCAGGTCAACCCCAAGGAATCTCATCTGATTCTTCTAAAGAGAATCCTGAGATACCTGAAGGGATGTCCAGATCTAGGACTTTGGTACCCAGCTGAGTCAGAATTTGAATTAATTGGATATTCTGATTCTGATTATGCTGGTTGTAGAGTTGACAGGAAGAGCACCTCAGGAACTTGCCAGTTCCTGGGAGAGAGATTGGTCTCTTGGTTCTGTAAGAAGCAGGCTTCTGTCTCAACTTCAACTGCAGAGGCTGAATATATAGCAGCTGCTAGTTGTTGTTCACAGATCCTGTGGATTCAAAACCAGCTTGTGGATTATGGTTACTCACACAAGAACACCAAAATCATGTGTGATAGTACCAGTGCTATTTCAATTGCACAAAATCCAGTGCACCACTCTAGAACGAAGCACATTGAGATTCGGCACCATTTCCTGAGAGATTGTGTGGAAAAGAACAAGATTTGTCTTGAGTTCATATCCACTGAGTTTCAGAGAGGTGATATATTCACCAAGCCTTTAGATGAACAAAAGCATCTGTTCTTTTTAGTTCAATTAGGCATGATCAATGGACAAGACTAAGTGTGACTATATCTGCCTATGTTGAAACCTGCTTGAAGATCGTCGAACGATGATCGAAGATCGTCGAACGGATTAAGCCTCTATCGTCGACCTCTGGTTAATGATAGCTTATCTGTTTGAAGATCGTCGACCGGCGTTCGAAGATCGTCGAACAGGTCGAGCTTATCGTCGATCTCTGAACGACGACAGCTTGTTGTTTGAGAAGCCAGAAATAGTCGAACAATGGCTCGACTACTCTGCTTCTGAGCCGATCGTCGAACGACCGTTCGACTATCGGGTCTAGTATCTTTTTAATAGATCGACTATCTCCGGTCTAATATAAAGCCGATAGTCGACCTAGGTTAAAAGATCTTTTGTTCTTTCGTCGACGGAGCGTGACTCTTCGCATTCTGTCTTCCCGCTTGCGATTTTCTGCCGCTTCATCCCCTTCGTCTTCGCCGTCCTTCTCACGCTTTCTCCAGCAATCAATGGTGATTTCTCCCGCAGTGTTAGCAGTTGTAAAGTTCGATGCAGGCTTCAGTGTTGATTTCGACGCGTTCAGTTACTGCGAAGCAGGGATCGTGGAAGTTCTTCAGTTGTGCCGGGACCAAGGACTAGAGAGATTAATGTCTTCAAGGATTAAGTTAAACATACCTGAGATCAAGGAATGGGCTTTCACGTCGTCCTCCACCGACGACTCGATGACTGGCACCATCGGCGGAGAAGAGGTAATCTTAACTCCGGCCGTTCTGACTGATATTTTTGGTTTGATAAATGGTGAAGAGGATTATGAGCAAGATGCTCAAGAATTTGGAAGAATGTTAGTTGAGCTGGGACATGCAGAGGGCATTCCCACGAAGCTGCTCAAGGTAAATTTTCCATTCAAGATTAAGTTTCTTGCTGAGTTGGTCGGAAAAGTGCTCCTCGGTAAGCACTCTGCTCATGACAATATAACAAGGCAACAATTTGCACTGATGTGTGCAATTGTTAATCAGAAAAAGATTGATTGGGCTGGAGTAATGTTTGATTTAATAAGGAAAAAGAATAGTAAGAAGGAAGTTACCCTCGGAAGGGTTATTGGAATTTTCCTGAAGGAAAAATATCCCCAGCTGCTGAGTTCAACCGCAACAACAATAAATGCAAGCAAGAAGATGGATCCAAACCTGTTCTCCAAGTGGAAGAGAACCTTTGTGAAACCCGCTCTCACAGGGGTTGCTCCAGCGACATCTGAGAGCACCAGGACTGATTCGATCGCTCCTCACCCTGTAGAAGCTGGCTCAGCTCTTTCCCTTCCCTCTTCTTCTGCTTTGCAGTCTGCCTCAGTTGAAGTTCCATCAACTTCAGCTGAAGTACGACTTTCCCCTTCTCCTGTTAGAGAAACAACCACGGTTGTTCTCCCTTCCCCTCCAGCATCCCCTCTTCTTTCTCATCAGACTAGGATATCTGCTCCTAGTTTTGATTTGTTAGGATCTGAGAGGATTCCAACTCCTCCTCAGTCTCCCATTCATTCTCCAATTAACTCTCCTATTAACTCTCCAGCTCCATCTCCAATTCAATCCCCAGTCCACACCATTCTTCATCCCAGCACTACAACCATATCTGCTGCATCTCCATCCACTGCACTTCCATCTTCTTTTGAGATTACCCCTGAACTCATCTCCCGCATTGTGGAGTTGATTACCCCTTCAATCAAAATTATGATTGAAGAGGCAATCGCTCCACTTGCCTCCTCCATTGATACCTTAACCGCTACCATCAAATAACTTTCCAAATCTGCTGAGCCCTCTTCCTCAAGGGGCCTGGTTTCAGTTTCCACTGAAATCAGGCAGGGGGAGATGTTCTGTGAAGATGCCTCAGAGCCTCCTGCCTCCCTTCCAGCAGTAACAGATACTGTGATGACAGTTCAAGTAGTGTCTGCTCCAGCTGAAAAAGAATCAGCCTCTGTGTTATCGGAAAAGGAAATATCTGATGCTATCATGTTATCTGAATTTGTTGTGAAAGTTTGCTTGGAAGATCTCACCTCTCCCGTGATCGCAAATTTCCTAGAAGGGATCATTACATCCTACCTAGATGAGTCTTGGGAGTTGGTCAAATATGAAGGTAATTCACTCATTCGCTTTATTGACGAGTCAATTAATTTGCTAGCTAGTGAATACCTAGAAGGAATGATTATTGCTTATTTAGCAGATCTGTGTTCATAATTCTACAGATTATATTAGAGAAGATTTAGCTGCTCAGATCATAGTAATTGTTTCAGAAGCTGCCCCAAATGTTCCTGATATTCAAGCAGATCCAGAACTGGATTCATTTTTAGATGATAGAGAAGATGAGTCTGAAAAACAAGATGAAATCAAAGATGACACTTCTGTTCTGAGTGTGGAAGAAGAAAAAGCAAGAGCTGCCTGGAACCAAAGAGTACAAGATTCTTTAAAAGAGAAAGAAAAAGAGTTGCAAGTTGAAAAGTCAACTATTTGGGATGATTCACCAGGGTTGGATTTAGATTTCCTTCTGGCTCAGGATGCCATTGAAGAGGAAAGAGAGAAATCAGCTCTGAAGTTAAAAGAAAAGGCTGTTTTTGAAGCCTATGATCCTTATGATAATCCTCCATCATCTCACTCTGATGATGAAGATGATTCTGATTTATCTGAGAATGCTAAGAAAAAGAAAGCTGCTCAAAAGAAAAGGAAAGCAATTGCTCCTCCTCCTCCCAGCCGAGACAATGATACTCCATACTATATTCTTAAAGGAATTGACCCCAAATCGAAAGAATTTCAACATTGGATGTGGTTCTCCAAGAACCAGCAGAAAGAGAGAAAAAGATCTAAGAGGTATGATAGTCCCGTTTCTAGATGGACTCCCAGAGGTCCCCCTCCTCCACCTCCCAGTGCAGGAGCCCCTGGGAACCTATCTGCTAATCCATCTGCCTCTTCTGGAAAATCTGCACCTTCTCAGCCTCAGTCAAGGAAAAGCTCTCAAAGTTCCCAAGGCAGATCTTATTCTGGTTCTCAAAGACAAGTGAAGGAGGTTGTGCATCAAAGACCAACCTTTTCCCCTCCTCCTTCTCCAAAGAAAAGAGCTTCTTCTCCAATACCAGCACAGTCTGAAAAAGTTGTTTCAAAAGGTAAGTAGTTTATTGTTTTAAATACTCTAGCAAGAACTTTGCTAAGTCTGCTCCCATGTCTTATCTAGATAAAGAATCAGATGCTACTCCTCCTGAGTATGTTTATGAAAGTCCTGAGCTTGATCCTAACTTTAGGATGGCTCATTTTCACGAATTAGTTGGAGCAGCCCAAATCAGAAAAGCAAAAGCAGAAGGGAAGGACACCACTGGTTTAACCACCATGTCTACTTTCAGAAAGAAGGAATTAGAAAAGTTCAAGGTTAACCCTGAGGTTTTTGACCCTTCTAAATATATGGAAAAGCACCCGGAAGCTGTTGTGCCAAGGACTACAGAATTAAAGATCATTGGCTTGCAAGATTTAAAGATGTCTAAGTTAGAGGCCATTGATCCTCTGCGAAAAATTTCTTTTGTTTCTAGCTCTTCTGTATCTAAGCCTGACTCTGTTGATCCTTAGTTTTGTTTAACTGTTATTTATCTATCTGTTTGAAAATTGCTAGTTAATTGCTATCTATTTCCTGTATTGTTTATAGTGTTCTATAGCTAGCTCTGTGTTTTAGTTTTTAAGAGACTTAATTCAAATAAGGGGAGATTGTTGGTACCCCAGTTTGATTTGAGTTTAGTCTTGTCTTTTTAGTCCCTTGACCCAAGAAATATCTATGGTCAATGGTTAGTAGTCTAGCTGTAGAGTCCTCACTTTTTCAGATTGAGAATTTGGTTAAGTAGTTTGTTCGTTCGACTATCGTCGAACGCCGCTCGACTATCGTCGACTAACTGTTCGACGATCGTCTATCAGTTGTTCGACTTTCAGTCTGCGTGGATAGTTCGACTATCCGTTGATAGTTCGACTATCTGTGTGCTTTGATAGTTCGACTATCTGCTTGGATAGGTCGACTATCTGATAGTTCGACTATCTGTTGATAGGTCGACTATCTGTTTGTTTTTGATAGTTCAACTATCTGTTGATAGTTCGACTATCTGTTCTGCGTTGATAGTTCGACTATCTGTTGATAGGTCGACTATCTGTTCTCGCTTGACAGTTCGACTATCTGCTTTGATAGTTCGACTATCTGATAGTTCGACTATCTATTGATAGGTTGACTATCTGTTTGTTTTTGATAGTTCGACTATCTGTTGATAGGTCGACTATCTGATAGCTCGACTATCTGTTTTGCCCTGATAGTTCGACTATCTGTTGATAGGTTGACTATCTGATAGTTCGACTATCTTCTAGTAGTTCGACTATCTGCTGTGATAGTTCGACTATCTCCTTTGATAGTTCGACTATCTGGATCGTTCGACTATCTGTCCGATAGTTCGACGATCTCCGTGCGTCGGTCGACGATCTCCGAAGGTCGTTCGACGTTTTTTTGTCTGCCTTTATATTTTGTATTTATTTATTATATTTAATTAATTAATACATTATCTGGCATATCTTTTCAGATGTTTTATGATAATATTTCCAGGCATATCTGCTCTATTCTTTTTGCCTGTGTAAAATCTTTCTAGATAAAGTTATTTGTCTTATTAGCTGACTTTGTATTTTACTTTATCTGCTGACAGTCCTTTATAGCCGTTAGACTGAAAAGTCTTCCTTCTGCTATAAAGAGTATTTCTCTGATGTGACTTTATTTAGTCCTTCTGTTATTTGATTTGATCCTGCAGCTTCTTAGAAAGAGGTTCATTCCTTTTATAGGATGTCTTGCTGCAGAGTTTGTTTTGCTGTGTGTTATTTGCAGCCCAGGTCTCAAGTTTCAGAAGAAGACAAGTAATTCAAATTGAAGAGAGCCGTTTGTTGGGTACATTGGAAAATGTGTACCTGATTTGAAGAAGCCCAACTTAGCTCAATGATATACATCAAGGTGTATTTGATGTTGTTTTGAGTTGACATGTGCAGGTGAAGAATTAATAAAGTATGCAGAAAAATTCTAAGTACAAGTGTCGACACAGAGAAGGATGTGTCGACACATAGAAGAAATTAGTCGACACAACACTGGGAAGCAGTGTCGACACATAGCAGTTAGTCTACAACAATACTGGGAAAGTGTGTCGACACAGAAGAAGTAAGTCGACACAACACTGGGAAGCAGTGTCGACACAGAAGAAGTAAGTCGACACAATACTGGGAATTTGTGTCGACACAGAAGAAAAGCGTCGACCTCAACATTGGGAAAATGTGTCGACACAGAAGAATATAGTCGACCTCAAGTTTGTCGACACCAGCAGGATGTGTCGACACAGAAGAATATAGTCGACCTCAAGTTTGTCTACACCAGCAGAATGGGTCGACACATTGTGATTGAGTCGACACATTATAGCAGGGTTAAAAGAAGACTGTGTCGACACCTGAAGGCTAAGTCGACACTTACTAAGTTATGATTCTACAACAACTGTGTCGACACACAGGACTTGTGTCGACACACTGAAGAGTCAAGACCAAGTTATTTTCAGAAGAAGCTGTGTCGACTCAAAGGCAACTTAGTCGACATCACTGAAGACTATGTCGACACCAAAGTCAATTGTGTCGACACAGATAGACAGATGGTCTCGACACTTTCTGACAGACTGTCTCGACAACTTGTGGTTCAAGACTAAGGCACAGGACTTGTTTGAAGACTTGACAGCTGTGGGTTGCCACCGGTTAACTGAAGCTGTCAGACTTGTCAGAAAATGGTTAGAAACCGGATCAGCCGGTTACCATGAAGAAAGTCTATAAATAGACAGATTCAGAAGGAGAAAGTAACTTTTGAAAAACATTGATAAGAATCAAAAAGTTGAGAAGGATTACAATCCAATTCATTTCAAGAAAGTGCTAGGCACTTAAGAAGATCTTCTCCGGAAGATCTAAGAAGACTATCTAAGGATAGATCAAAGAAGAGTTCTAATCAGAATTCAGAAGAATCATTCAAAGTGCTGGATAGAGAGAGATCAAGCCAGAATTTGAAGAAGAAGAAAGAAACCACCAGTGGATTCTCAAGAAGCTGTTTGGAAATCAACTCAGCTAAGTTCATATTCAATAAGCTTTGAAGAAAGCTCAGATACAGTTGATTTCATCAGCTGATCAAGAATTTTCTTGGCCTTTTCTCTCTCAATTTAGGCAAGACAGTTAAATAATCTTTTCTATATTTCTGCAGGATCTGTTTACACAGATCTGAGTTGTAAGCCTGTGTTATAAAGGCTGAGTGTAGGAGTGTTGAACTCTGAGTGGTAGGGCTGTTTGCCTGAGTGTAGGAGAAGGGTCTTCTCTGAGTTGTAGGCCTTGGGGTAAGGCTGAGGTAGGGCTGTTGTGCCTGAGTTGTAGGAACCAGTTGGGTTCTGAGTTGTAGGATCTGTTGATCTGAGATTAGTGGAAGTTTGGCCGAATCTAGCATATTGCTAGATAGGTGAAGGGGGAAAGTGGATGTACCCAGACCTTGGGGAACCACTATAAAACATTGTGCAATCTGTGATGTTTTATTTTCTGTGATTGCTGTGATTATTGTGTTAGCCATTAAATTGAATTCTGCCTAGAAGTTTTTATAAAGAAGTAGAACCTATTCACCCCCCCCCCCCTCTAGGTGTTTAGGTTGTCTTGAAAGTAAAACTATCACCGTTGCTTGCTTCTGTCCAGGGGGAGTACAAGAGATAATGGAAGCTGATGAAAACCAAGAGGTTCAGCAGAATGAAGAAGCTGGAGATGCTCAACCTGAAGGGAATCTTCCTCCAGCTATAAGATATCTAAGAGATCATCCTGCTGATCAGATAATTGGTGATCCAAGACAAGGAGTGCAAACTAGAAGCAGAAATCAAAGCACAGTTTTGCATTCAAGTTTCTTGTCTCAAATGGAACCTAAGAAGTTTGAAGAAGCTATCCAAGACCAGTACTGGATTGATGCTATGCAAGAGGAGCTGAATCAATTCAGAAGGTGCAAAGTCTGGGAGCTTGTTCCTAAACCAAGAGGTCACAACATAATTGGCACCAAGTGGATCTATAGGAACAAGCTAGATGAAAGTGGGATAATAGTGAAGAATAAAGCAAGGTTAGTTGCAAAAGGATACAGGCAGGAAGAAGGGATTGACTTTGATCAAACCTTTGCTCTAGTAGCAAGGCTGGAGGCAATCAGAATGTTCCTTGCCTATGCAGCCTACCAAGACTTCAAAGTATACCAGATGGATGTGAAGTCAGCATTTCTGAATGGTGATCTTAAAGAAGAAGTATATGTAGAGCATCCATCAGGTTTTGTAGATCCTCTTAAACCTGATTCTGTGTATAAGCTTAGGAAAGCTTTGTATGGGTTAAAACAAGCTCCAAGGGCTTGGTATGAAACCTTGTCTACCTTCCTCATTGAGAATAAATTCTCAAGAGGAAAGATAGACAAAACTCTATTCCTTAGGGAATCCAAAGGTAAGATCATCTTAGTTCAGATCTATGTTGATGATATAATCTTTGGATCTACTGAAAACAACCTTTGTAAAAAGTTTGCCAAACTTATGCAAGGGAAGTTTGAGATGAGCAGTATGGGAGAACTTAAGTTCTTCTTGGGACTCCAAGTAAGACAGACTGATGATGGATTGTCCATATCCCAGTCTAAGTTCACCAAAGAATTAATTAAGAAATATGGTATGGAGTCATCCTCCACCATGAGAACTCCTATGGGAACAAGTATGCCTATATGCAAAGATGAGGCAGGTAAACCTGTTGATGAATCATTGTATAGAGGAATAGTTGGGTCTCTACTATATCTCACTGCTAGTAGACCAGACATTATGTATGCAACATGTGTCTGTGCTAGGTACCAAGCCTGTCCTAAAGAATCTCATTATACTGCAGTCAAAAGGATTCTGAGATATCTTAAGGGCACACCTAATCTAGGTCTTTGGTACCCTAGGAATAGAGATTTTCAACTAACAGGCTATTCAGATGCAGATTTTGCAGGATATAGAGAGGATAGAAAGAGTACTACAGGTACTTGTCAATTCCTGGGAGGAAGACTAATATCATGGAGTAGTAAGAAGCAGACCAGTGTGGCAATTTCCACAGCTGAGTCAGAGTATGTTGCTGCTGGAAGCTGCTGTGCACAGCTATTGTGGATGCAGCATCAGGTTAAGGATTATGGTATTCAGGTAAGTAGAACACCCCTTTTATGTGATTCTAAGAGTGCTATTTCTATTGCTAATAATCCAGTTTCTCATAGTAGAACTAAGCATATAGAAATCAAATATCATTTTCTTAGAGAACATGTAGAAAAAGGAGACATCTCATTGGAATTTGTAAAAACAGATTATCAAATAGCAGATGTATTTACTAAGCCTTTAGATGAAACCAAATTCAATAAATTCAAAATTGAATTAGGTATGTTAACCATTGATTAATGTATTAACAAAATCATTAACAATGCAATTGAAGTGGTATGTAAGTAAGTTAAAGTAATAACAACATAATTAAGTGTTAAAAAGGACACATTGAAGTAACACTTACAAGTGGTGTTGAGCCAACAGAAATTGGCTAAGTAAGAATGTGTCGACACATTCAGTAATTATGTGTCGACTCAGAGAAATAATGTCGACAAGTCAGAAATAGTGTGTCGACACAGAGAATATGTGTCGACACTTAAGAGTTATATTGTCGACTTAACCAGAAATGTAATGTCGACTCAACCAAGATAATGGTGTCGACACTTACTGAATATGTGTCGACACTTATCCTTAGAGTCGACACAGAATTTCTGTCTAACTACTATGTATCCAAGGTGTCGACATAACCACAAATTGGTGTCGACACATAGTAGGCTGAAGTAATGTCGAGACAATAGAAGTTTGTGTCGACACATTCCGTCTGTGTCGACACATTTAGTCTGTTTTTGGCGCCTTTTGAACTTCTTTCAACAGAAGGTATAAATAGGTGAAAAACGCTTTCTGTCGACACGCTTCCAAGGTTTTCGAGACTAAAACCCTGTGTCGACAGTCTATCTTTCTCTCTTCTCTCAAGCTTTCTCGACGAATCGATGGCGCCAAGGATTGAAGACAACGTCAATGAGGGGTATGAGTTGGTGCGCCAGGCCTTTGCAGATGAGCCGCCAGATGTTCAAGGGGTTATCACCCTCCTCTCCGAGTCAGGGTTAGAATTTCTAATCTCAGAACCGACTAAAATCTGGAAGAAGGAGGTGCACGAGTTCTTTATCTCTGCATCAGTCCACTCAAATGGCCTCAAGATTAAGTCCAATGTTCAAGGGACTAAGGTCAAGATTACTCCAAGAAGCTTAAGAAAGATCTTTCAATTACAAGTAGTTGAGAATGAAGAGGAAGTTCCTAGTTCTAAGACAAGGGAAGCCCTTCAATGGTGTGGACTGGACTCGAGCATGAAGATTGGAGCTGCATTCAACAGGAAGGGTATGAATCAGCAAGGGAAGTTCTTATCTGAAATTGTTGGGAAAGTGATCCTCTGCAAGACAGGTGGACATGATAGGATTTCTGCCTATATGTTCAGCCTTATGACCAGGATTGTTTTTACAATTCCTACTGATTGGTCAGGAGTACTCTTTGACAAGATCAAAGAAGGAATCAAGAAGCCCAACATGGCTAGAATCATGAGCTTATATCTCACTGGAGTGATTCCTGAAGTGATGCAGCAACTGCCAGGGACTAAGATCAATCATATGAGAAGGATGGATATGAGACGGTTCTCTAGGTGGGATAGGGTGCTGTCCAAGGATGTGCCTGAAGAGAGCAGGCCTGACACCCCTGTGAAATCCCCTTCTCAAACTCAAGAAACTGAACAACAACAAGAAGATCCACTCAGGACACAGGTTGAAGAACAGCCTGAATCAAACATAGTCCAGCAAGTGTTAACACCTGCACAGATGCAGGGGGAGCCAGTTCACTCTCCTGCTCAAAATGTATCTACTCCTGATAAGGTACAAATGTAGGGGGAGCTAATGTATTTTACTATAAAAGACATTGCTCATATTCTTATTACTGCACAGGTTCAGGGGGAGCTAGTGTCCACTTCCACTCTAGATACTACAATTACTGAACGAGTACAGGAGAAGCTGTTGTCAGTACAAGTGCAAGAGGATGCACAGTTAGACTTATCTCAAAATTTAACTGCTGCAGAAGATACAGCTCAACTGGAATTTACTCTGGAGGAGTTATTCCCTGATGCTGATACTACTACTTGTAAAGTAGGAGGAGGACAAGAAATTGAGAAGTCCATAGGTATGGAAATTGATCAGGAAGCTGAGGTTGAGCCACAGGTTGAGGGGGAGCCAGTGGATGTTGAGACTGAGCAACAGGTCACTGGGACAGATACACTTCATCCTCCTCAAGAAAGAGTTCTCCTAGATACTTTGTCTGATACTGAAACTGAAGAAGCCAGGATGGCCAAGAAAAGAAAACTTGTTGTCTTTAAGAGAAGAAGCAAGAATTATAAGCAGACTTTACAGACAACACCTCAACAAGTATCTCCTGCCTTTGATCATAATAAGTTTATGGTAGATCTACAGGTGAAATTGGATGAACAAAGAATGGCTCTGGAAAAGTATGTTGATGAAAATAGCAAGTCTATGCAGTTTGACTTAGCTCAGGATATAAAGTCCATCCAGTTTCAAGTCAACATGCATAAGACAGAAATGACAGATTGCTTCCAAAAGGGAGGCCATGCTGTGGTTTATCTAGCTCAACAACAGGAGGCTATTACTAAAAAGGTAGATGATGTTGTCCTGAAGCAAAGCTATGTCTTGGAAAATCAGTTAAGAATGAATGATAATTTAACTGAATCTCATAATGAGATAATAAAGGAATTGAAAAAGATTGTTCCAGGCCTGCCTGCAGATAAAACAAAAGAAATGGAAGATTTTGATAAGAAATTTCAAGATGTCATTGCCTCAGTACAAACTACTATCTCCACCTGCCAACAGGACATATCAACCAAGCTGCAAAAGTTGAAACCATTTTTCAAAGAAGGTATAAATTATCTAGATGGACAGATAAGGTTTCAGAAGGATGATCTTAGAGATCATATGACAAGAGAAGTCATAAAGGGGGAGAGGTTATTGATTCATGCAGGCCAAGAGCACTCTAAATGGGTGACAAATAGTATAAGAGCCACCTTGGGATGTCCACCCTTGTGTGATGACGATATGATGGCTGAATCAGGCATTCAAGCAGGACTACTTGAAGGCAACCAACCTGAGGTTGCCCAAGTTATTTACCCCCCTTCTGATTTTGATATTCTGGATAAGCAAGTGCAGGATATGTATAGTCCTCCAATGGAGGTGAATAATGTTGTGATTGAGAAAGTTGAGATGCCAGAGGCCTTCCTGAAAGAACAGCAAGATGCTCTATTAGCAAAGAAGAGATTTAGAGAGCAGGCTGCACTTAAGCCAGATTATGAGCAGTGGAGTCCTACTTCAAGGAACATAATACTCACTGCATGGAAGGCTGTACAAGACAAAGTTCATGAGAGAGGGAAGTGGTATAATGAGATAGAATGGCAGAAGTATGAGGCAAGACAGGAAGTTATAGTACAATTCAGAAGGAAAGCTAAGCTGGGGAGGCTGTCACCAGATGCTAAGGAGCCAAGCAAGTACTTCCCAAAGCCTTTTCACTATTTTGAAAGGCAAAGGCTCAAGGAAGAAGCTCAGAAGAAAGCTGATCTAAAAGGAAAGAAGATAGCTAAAGAATCAGAAGCTCCTGTGACAGCTAAAATTCAATCTGGCAAAGGGATTATCATTAAAGAGCCTGATCAATCCTGATTGTGTTTTAGTTCCTTCATAATGTTTTGTAATGTTGTGATGTGATCATTAAATGTAAAACAATGTAGTCAAACATTACCCAGTAATAAACAAAATATTGTTTAAATCTGTGATAGATTGTTTTATCTATGATGTTTTTATTATTTTGTTTATAATTAAGTATCCCTGTGTTTTTGTCATATATCATCATTTAGTACTGTTTATAAATGGTGTATATCATTGGCTATAGGGTTATGACTTCTCCAAATAGGGGGAGATTGTTGGGTACATTGGAAAATGTGTACCTGATTTGAAGAAGCCCAACTTAGCTCAATGATATACATCAAGGTGTATTTGATGTTGTTTTGAGTTGACATGTGCAGGTGAAGAATTAATAAAGTATGCAGAAAAATTCTAAGTCCAAGTGTCGACACAGAGAAGGATGTGTCGACACATAGAAGAAATTAGTCGACACAACACTGGGAAGCAGTGTCGACACATAGCAGTTAGTCTACAACAATACTGGGAAAGTGTGTCGACACAGAAGAAGTAAGTCGACACAACACTGGGAAGCAGTGTCGACACAGAAGAAGTAAGTCGACACAATACTGGGAATTTGTGTCGACACAGAAGAAAAGCGTCGACCTCAACATTGGGAAAATGTGTCGACACAGAAGAATATAGTCGAGCTCAAGTTTGTCGACACCAGCAGGATGTGTCGACACAGAAGAATATAGTCGACCTCAAGTTTGTCTACACCAGCAGAATGGGTCGACACATTGTGATTGAGTCGACACATTATAGCAGGGTTAAAAGAAGACTGTGTCGACACCTGAAGGCTAAGTCGACACTTACTAAGTTATGATTCTACAACAACTGTGTCGACACACAGGACTTGTGTCGACACACTGAAGAGTCAAGACCAAGTTATTTTCAGAAGAAGCTGTGTCGACTCAAAGGCAACTTAGTCGACATCACTGAAGACTGTGTCGACACCAAAGTCAATTGTGTCGACACAGATAGACAGATGGTCTCGACACTTTCTGACAGACTGTCTCGACAACTTGTGGTTCAAGACTAAGGCACAGGACTTGTTTGAAGACTTGACAGCTGTGGGTTGCCACCGGTTAACTGAAGCTGTCAGACTTGTCAGAAAACGGTTAGAAACCGGATCAGCCGGTTACCATGAAGAAAGTCTATAAATAGACAGATTCAGAAGGAGAAAGTAACTTTTGAAAAACATTGATAAGAATCAAAAAGTTGAGAAGGATTACAATCCAATTCATTTCAAGAAAGTGCTAGGCACTTAAGAAGATCTTCTCCGGAAGATCTAAGAAGACTATCTAAGGATAGATCAAAGAAGAGTTCTAATCAGAATTCAGAAGAATCATTCAAAGTGCTGGATAGAGAGAGATCAAGCCAGAATTTGAAGAAGAAGAAAGAAACCACCAGTGGATTCTCAAGAAGCTGTTTGAAAATCAACTCAGCTAAGTTCATATTCAAGAAGCTTTGAAGAAAGCTCAGATACAGTTGATTTCATCAGTTGATCAAGAATTGTCTTGGCCTTTTCTCTCTCAATTTAGGCAAGACAGTTAAATAATCTTTTCTATATTTCTGCAGGATCTGTTTACACAGATCTGAGTTGTAAGCCTGTGTTATAAAGGCTGAGTGTAGGAGTGTTGAACTCTGAGTGGTAGGGCTGTTTGCCTGAGTGTAGGAGAAGGGTCTTCTCTGAGTTGTAGGCCTTGGGGCAAGGCTGAGGTAGGGCTGTTGTGCCTGAGTTGTAGGAACCAGTTGGGTTCTGAGTTGTAGGATCTGTTGATCTGAGATTAGTGGAAGTTTGGCCGAATCTAGCATACTGCTAGATAGGTGAAGGGGGAAAGTGGATGTACCCAGACCTTGGGGAACCACTATAAAACATTGTGCAATCTGTGATGTTTTATTTTCTGTGATTGCTGTGATTATTGTGTTAGCCATTAAATTGAATTCTGCCTAGAAGTTTTTATAAAGAAGTAGAACCTATTCACCCCCCCCCCTCTAGGTGTTTAGGTTGTCTTGAAAGTAAAACTATCACCGTTGCTTGCTGATGTTATATAAAGGACCCTTTGAAGAAGGATTCAAGCTAGCCAATAGCTAACCAGTTGTTCACTTAAGCATTCAAGCCTTCATCAAGATCAAGTCTTCTGCTCTCAGCAATACTCATCTAAGTGAGAAGTGTTAAGATCTTCTACTCTTCTTCAACCTGAGTTCTCCTGCTTTCAGGAAGTTCAAACTCAGAGTTCTTTTGAAGAAGAAGAAGAAGATAGCTGCTTGAAGATCTTTAATTTTATTATTTATTATCTTCTTGTAGTTTTTCCTTCAGAGCTTTCTGAAGAGTTTTCTGCACTGAAGCAAGACTTCACCTGGACATCTTTGAGCCAGGGGGAGCCTTGATTCTTTAGAGCTTTCTAGCTCAGTGCAAGTTTTTTTGCTTCTCTAATCTATTGTAAAATAGAGGAGACATCTTAACCTTCTTCCCCCTCCTGTACAGGGTTATTACTCCCTTCAAAAGTATCCCTTGGTGGCAGGGCCCCTGATCAAAAACCTGTGCTTGGTTTTTAGACACCTGATCAAAAGTCTAAAGGGTTTCTGGATCTACCTGAAGAAGATCTTGTTGGTGGCAGGTCACCTGATCAAAAACCTGAGTGGATTCCTACCTTGTTGGTAGAAGAGTGGACGTACCCAAGTTGTTTGGGGAACCACTATAAATTCCTTGTGTCGTCTGGATTGCCTTGTTTATTTCCTGCACTGTGGCTGTGAATAGATATAACTAGGTTGCTAGTTGCTGATTAGGATTTCCAAGCCTTAACTGTAATTATAGTTAGCTTGAGTTTGTGCACATCACTTGTGTTAGGCTTTAAGGTTAATTCTATATCTATAATCTTTTAATTCCGCAATTCACTCCAAGGGAGTTGGGTAGACCTTCAAACTTTGTCTAGTGCAAAATTTGATAACTCTATTCACCCCCCTCTAGAGTAGTATCTATCCCTTCACTTTCACTAAGTTTGGTGAAAAATGCTTCGAAGGCATATTCATGGGCTATAGTAGCCACAGCCGGGCTTATAGAGTTTTCAACAAGAAAACCCTAGTGGTAGAGGAATCAATAAATGTTGTATTTGATGAAGGAAGCTTGCTTAACTACAAGACTTCTAGTTATCTTCCTGAAGCTGCAGGTGTCAGACTCGAAAAGCTACAACTGGATGATCCCGAGAAAGATGCAACTCCAAAATATGTCAAGGTCTCCACATCAACGCCGATCGGAGAAGTTGAAGATCAAAATGAGGCAAATCCTTTAGAAGAAGGAGATGCCCAAGAAATAGTCGAAGCTCCTAATGCAAGACTTCTAGAGCTCAGACACGTGAGGGATCATCCCAGAAATCAAATCATTGGAGATCCCCGAGACGGTGTCAGAACTCGCCGAGGTACTCTTAACGAGATCTTGCATCTTAGCTTTCTGTCGCAGGTGGAGCCAAAGAAGTTCGACGAAGCGAACAAAGACGCATCGTGGATTTTGGCCATGCAAGAGGAGCTGCATCAATTCGAAAGATGCGAAGTCTGGACGCTGGTTCCCAGACCAAAGACGCAAAATGTGATTGGCACCAAGTGGATCTTCAGAAACAAGTTGGATGAACATGGAGTCATCATCAAGAACAAAGCCAGACTGGTGGCTCAAGGATACAGACAGGAGGAGGGGATTGCCTTTGACCAGACGTTTGCACCAGTTGCACGGCTCGAGGCAATCCGGCTATTCCTAGCCTATGCCTCTCACAAAGGATTCACAGTCTATCAGATGGACGTGAAATCGGCTTTCTTGAATGGAACTTTGAAAGAGGAAGTATACGTTGCTCAACCTCCAGGTTTTGTCAATCCTACTTATCCTAATGATGTATATTTTCTTAATAAAGCGCTATATGGCCTAAAACAAGCTCCTCGAGCTTGGTATGAGACATTGTCTAGTTTTCTTCTTGAGTTCTCTAGAGGAAAAATAGATAAGACATTGTTTCTCAGGGAAGTCAAAGGCAAGATTTTGCTGGTGCAAATCTATGTTGATGACATTATATTCGGCTCAACGGACAACAATCTTTGCAAAAAGTTTTCTAAACTTATGCAAGGAAAGTTTGAAATGAGCAGTATGGGAGAGCTGAAGTATTTCTTGGGACTTCAAGTAAAACAGTCTGAGGAAGGAATCTTCATTTCTCAGACGAAGTTCACAAATGAACTCCTCAAGAAATTCGGAATGGAGAATGCAACCTCTATGAGGACTCCAATGGGATCCACCATGTCTCTGGATAAGGATGAGAAAGGGAAACCTTTTGATGAAACCAAATACAGAAGCATCATTGGATCTCTGCTCTATCTTACTGCGAGTAGACCGGATATCATGTTCTCCACATGTGTTTGTGCCTGATATCAGGTGAACACTAAGGAATCTCATTATGTCGCTGCAAAGCGAATTCTCAGATACCTTAAAGGTACCCCTAATCTTGGCTTATGGTACCCGAGAAGCAATGATGTCGAGCTAATAGGGTTTTCAGATGCTGATTTTGCAGGAAGTAGGGATGACAGGAAAAAGCACCTCCGGGACGTGTCAATTCCTCGGAAGAAGGCTTATTTCATGGAACAGCAAGAAGCAGAATTGTGTAACAACCTCCACTGCAGAGTCTGAGTACATCTCGGCTGGTAGCTGTTGCGCACAACTCCTATGGATAAGAAACCAGTCAGCCGACTATGACCTCCAGTTCAAGGAAGTACCGATGTACTGCGACTCCTCCAGTGCAATTGTTATTGCCAACAATCCGGTTTCGCACAGCAGAACGAAGCATATTGAAGTGCGTTACCATTTCATTCGGGAGCACATGGAGAACAAGGACATCTCTCTCTGCTATGTTCCCACTGACAAGCAGATTGCAGACATTTTCACAAAGCCCCTTGACGAGGCCAAGTTCAGTATGTTCAAAACTGAATTGGGGATGCTAAACTACGAAGAATGAAGAGTACAGGAGCTCAAGGCTCATGCGTCTAGGGGGAGCCTCTGCTAGGAATTTAGTGAAAGCAAAGGTGCAAGAACTGAGGGGGAGCATGGTGTCACATGCTTCAGTCCCCGATTTGCAGAAGCCGAAAAGGGGGAGATTACCCTCTCGGCTAAGGTGGCTCCAAGTTTGCTCTCAAGAAATTGGTAATGAATATCTCTCTCAACTCCATTTTAAGTTTATGATTTTCATTCCTATATGCTCTATTCACCTTAGCTTGTAGGGTTTAGGCTTCTTCAAATAGGGGGAGATTGTTGGGTATTGTATCCACAATGTACCTGATTTGAAGAAGCCCCTGTACAAGCTAAGGTAAATAGACAATGTATTTGATGAAATATTTCTAGTTGTGCTTGCAGTTATTCCATGCTAAGTACACACCAATGTCAGGGTGCAGTGGGTCAATATACACGGGTCTGTGCAACGTAATCTCTCGTTGAGCAGATCAGTGTGTTGGCCTATGTGTACTCTCTCTATTGGGGTGTACTTAATTTCAAGTGCAGGGCTATGATAAAGCAAGAGCAGACAAGGAGCAAGGATGGGCCAAAGACCATCTCACGGGCTAAAAGACGAGAATCGTCTAAGTGTAAATCGTCGAGAATCACTAAGTGATTCTCATCGATTCGCCGAGAATCACCAGTGATTCTCGACGAGTCGTCGAGAATCACTAGTTGATTCTTAACGGGTTGGGTCGGCTGTCTCGACGCAGTCAGAAAAATCATCTAAGGCAGAATCGTCGAGAATCCAAGGTAATTCCCACTGATTCTCCCCGGCCTCTATAACCTGTGCAGCCAGAATTCTCTAAGTAGAATTCGGCGAGAATCGTAAGTGATTCTCGCCGATTCGTCGAGAATCACCCACGATTCTCGCCGAATTTGACTTGGGTATTTTTCCGACTCTGTCTGGACCGGTCCACGTTATCAGCAGGATTTTGAACCGGACTTTGGTCCTACTGCTGGTGGGGCCCACAACGGTCATCTCTTGACCTATTGTATAAATACTCTGGTATTTGTGTACAGTAACATATACAGACGATATACGAAAAAGAGCGGCCGACTAACCCTAATCTCGCGAACTTGCTCCGCCTCCATCGCCGCTGCCGATCACCGAAGCAGATCTCAATCTCCTCTAGATCTTCGGTGATAGAAGCCAAGTCCTGCACAGCGTCTCACGTGTCTATCCAGAGATCTTTTGTCTCTTGATTTGAGATAGGGAAATCTTTCCCCGTCCGAATCGATCGAGAAGATCGATCCTCGTGTGACCGTTGGTAGACCTTGCCGACTTCGCTAAGAAGATTGGATCTCCAGTGCTTTGCTGATGTTTTCAGTTACCGCCGCCAACACCGAGAGCCTCGCCGCCGCTCGTCGCCGCCACCGGTCTCGGGGAGATTCTCTCCAAGTGAGATCTAGGGTTGTGGACTCTTCGTTGACTTCAAGAACACGTCGTCGAACGAAGAGGGACACCTTAGTCTCCATACGTTGTTTGTATTTCTTACAAGCTATTTTCAATTCTTTGTAAAGGTCCGATTGGTCTCTAGTTGTAGGGTTGGGTGCAACCCGTGTAGTGGGAGTGTTGACTCTTACGTGTGGAAGGATTCCTTCTGTTAGTGCAAGGATTGGATTTCAATCCTGTTGGTGAAGTGACTGAGTCGTCCCTGGTTGGGAGATAGGTCGAAGGGGGAAAGTGGACGTACCCAAATCGGGGAACCACTATAAATTGCTTGTGTACTTTCTATGCTGTGTGGTTTTGTTTTCTTGTGCAGGTAAAACTTTAATTCCGCACATATGCTGCAAAGACACCTATCCCCCCCATAGGTGTAAGTAGTTGACACTAGGTGGACTTTCAAAGGGGTGGTCGGCCATGGTGGTTGGGCTCCTCCATTAATGGTGGCCGGCTGGATTAAATGGGGATTCATTCCCCATACACTAGAGAGATGAATGGGGGCTTGGGGAAGGGGGAGAGTGTGCTCATGGTCTTCCTCCAATACTCCTCTCTCTTTTCCTCTTTCTCTATCCTCCATTAAGGGGAAAACTCCCCTTTTCTCTCTCCTAGTCACCCCCTCCGAAATTTAAGTTGCACTTCAGGTAAATATCATCCTCCTAAAGTTAATGGGCAACTCAAATTGGGCTTAGCCCAAGTTGCTTGGGCTTGGTTAGGTCATTTACGCTTGTTTGACCGATTTTAGGGTTGAGTTGACTTTGGTCAATTTGACCTTTTGAGTTGACCCCAATAGGTCCTTAGTGACCCATTAGCCTATCCTAAGGTCTAGGGACACTTGGTTAGGGTTGGTTTGACACCTTGTAGGCCACATGACCCTTAACTAGGGCACTTTAACCAGTTTAAAGTTAGGGTTGACTTTGGTCAACTTGACCTCTTTAGTTGACCCCAATGGGTCCTTAGTGACCCAATGAACCTCTTAAAGGGCTAGGAATGTTATGGTGGGGTCAAAGTATCAAGGTGAGGCCCTAAAGTCAAACCCTAGGTTAGGTAATTGCAACGTATTATTTGCAGACCATGGTGATCTTTACCTTCATGCATAAGTTCTTATGATCTTTTTGAGCATCTTAGGGTTTTGTCATGACCTAGTCATGACAAAACCATCTTAGGGGTCTAGTTGGAAATGGGATGTTATAAATCCCAATAAACAAAAATAAAAATTTCGTCCCCGAAATTCAGGTTAGGCATGCGGAATTTTTACTGAGAGTAACTAAATGCAACATCCCTCAGAAATTGAAGTTATTCTCGATGCAAAGATCTCCAGGTACTTCTGTTGTATCGGATCCAGTGGCTCCCAGGTATGCTCCTCCTATCCATGATTTTCTCACATGATCTTGACCACCGGAACCTTATCGCACAATAAGACTCACACTATCGTATCATCTATCCTAGCCAGATCTAAGCGGACCGATCGATCAGAAGCTGTCGAGCCATCTATACTAGGAAGCTGCTGCTCCGGCCGATAAACCTCACCATGCGTCGCAAAATCCTAGACGTCTTTCTTCATTCCGGGGAAATACATCTTCTGATAAAAACAATTTTCTTCTGGTAATTTGAGTTCTCGTTTGTTAGTGTAGACAACAACTCTATAACCTTCCTCTACACGATCTGGTTCTCATTCCTTTGAGTACGCCCGAGTAATCAATTAACTCAACTTTATGATTTATCCAACTTTTATCATTTAATGGATCTACTCACATCATCTTACTTCCCATCATTCTCAAAATTTAAGAGGGTGTACTCGTGAATCTTTGGAGATTATCATTAATACCCATTAATTTTCATGCCATTTTGCCATAATTACACTTGATAATCCAAAATCCATCTTTCATAGTCATGAATCTTGCTAACTGTGACTATGTCATCAAACGTATATATTCTAGTCCTTGATGCTATCTGAATCAAGTCTGCAGATTCATACCTAAGGTATACGTCTTCGATATATTGTCTGCTAATTTCTTGCAAATTCCTAGAGTTATCATACTTCTGATGTTTCAACATAGCGATTTAATCTTATCTTCCCAGATAACCTGAATCTTGTTACCCGTCATCTAATTCACGTGATATCTTGTAATAGTTAAGTCTCATAATAACTCCTCCTTATTACCAAGAAATTGTCCTAGTAATACTACAGATCATCATTCCAAACACGCTTTTACAAAATCTTATCTTCGCCCGAATAGCATCGAATAAGATAAATTTCAATCTCACTATGTTTGTGACACCACATCTCCTAAATTAGGTCTAAAGAAACCCAAGTCAATAACTAATTTACCCAATAAATAAAGGACAAGCCACCAATAAACAAAAGATAAGCGCCTACCTACCTTGGGCTAAGTATCTTTGATATTACTATGTTATATTCGTCCTAGATGTACACACAGTCCATAGGGCATACAACCTTAGACTTGGGGTTCCATCCCGAAACCTGTTGATATACTCCATACTTTAGATTCTACAGGTTACCATTTATGATAATTTTTTCAAAGTCAGCATGTGACTCAATCCCAAATGGGTCTCTTCTGAACCTGAATTCTTATTCGACCCAATGTATTTGGTATGATGGTTGTCTCATCCTAATCGTGTCATCAATATAAGGGTTGAGTTTATGAGTCCCCTACTATTTCGCTAATGGATTGTAGGCATCAATTCTCCTTAAAATGGTCCTATTAGTTTGGGTAACAATTGTAGTACCACATGATAAGTAAAGTAGGGACATCAGAGTTTAAGCCTTAAGTAGCTACTCGCGTGTTATACTCTTCCTCCAGTCGCTTTTGGTATCCTCATATCTTAACCGGATTTATACCTAAGGTCATTTTTGACCAGGACATCTTGGTAAGTCAAGTTTCCTAGTTGGGTTGATCTAGCTCACTGATTTATGGACTATATATTGTGATCTTTACACATGTAAACACCACAGCTTCCGCTGCTTAGTTCGTCCCCAAACTAATGCTCGCGCGGGGTGACCTAGTGTTTTGTGTACTTCTTCTCTTCGGATAGAGGTTCCCTCTGATACCAATTTGTAAGACCCCATTTTTTCTGTTACGCTACTGGGTCTTACACCCAGAATTGCCATTTTACAGTGACACCAACACTCGAGGTGGTCGTCACTACAAAACAACGATCCTGCCGACATTAATAATTATCAAAGAAGTAGAAGTACAATAGTGAAGACAATCAAGTCAAGTCCACAAAGATCACCGCATATATATAAAAGAGCAATAGTACACAACGAGTACAAAGTGTGAGAGAAGAGTAGAAAATGGGCTTAAGCCCAGTACATGTCTAATACAAATGATCTCTCTCTCACAACTCACAATATCTAAGCGAAAGCAAACTGAAATCCATCCTCAACCTATCGCCGTGTAGTAGTGATAGTACGCGGCAACTACTCCTCATGTCTTGCCTCCTTGTCCTGCTAGTGCCGATGCTCTTACTGCTCGGTCCCCTAAAATGATGTGGTCCACGAACTGTTAGTCAAAAGACTAAGTCACTATCATCCTCACCTCACCCCCACGACTCCTAAGCACTTTGCGGGGAGGAGAAAAGGAAAGATATTTAAGGTGGAGAATTAACAAAAGCAAGTGATAACTACCCTGATAGGAGTATGTACAAAAAACAATAGCTATGAAGCAGTAATGTAAACAAGGTAAAGATAGAGCAGTAAGCACTTGCTACACTATAAGTAATACAAGTACAAGTAAAGTAAGCTATGGAATAAGTAACCTTAACTTATAAGAATGTTAATAAAAACTTATAAGTTAAGGGATCTTTTGGAAGGCTCCCATCATATAACCTATCTCATACTAACTTATGCGATGGGGTGACAGGTTACATGCAGGTATGTGTGTAGTGATATATTATGCAATGATTCATGCAAGTGCAACACACACACACGACTCTATGCGCACAGACCTTTAGTTCCCCCATTTTGGAAGCTAGCTTCACTCCCAGGAGCCTCCGTAGTGGACAACGAAGACAGTAGGTCAAGCCACCCCACTCCTAGGAGGGTAACTGCACTACTAGGCCTAGCCATTATGTACGCCTCCACACGAAGAACATAACTGCGAAGCTCCTGCGTACTCCTCTGGCAAAACCACCAGTCTTTTCCTTGGTTAAGTGAGAACCACGCTTGCCGAGTCAACATATCGAGTTCGGTGCGATCGACTGTCTAATACTGAAGACCCACCACCTATTTGCACATGCAATTATGAATTCCCGAGCCATCGGCTCTCCGGACTAACCTGTCTGTTACAACTACCTTCCGAGTCTTCGGCTCGCCGGGCTAACTTTCTCATGTCCCCACAACCACCGAGCCTACCGCTCGGATAACCCAACCAAGCTAACCTCCTGATACATCGGGACGAGTGAAAGTGAAGTACTAGTATTTACTAATTGCTCTTTTATCATTTTAGTCTTATGGTTTAAGGTTAATCTTGGACTGCTCAGGGTATTCCCTGTGAAGGGCTCTCGGGGGCACTAGAAACTATGATGGTAGTTAAAGCTCATCGTTCCCTTTCACAAGGCACTTACTATTATTGATGTCTACCCATGTCCCGACTCTACTGATCTTACACTTTATCTAACCCTTAGTGTATTTAGACTTTCTCCAAGGGAAAGACGATCCACCGTTGATCCCGAGCCCAACCATGTCCCTGGCCAACCAGGCTCTCACAACCTGACTTCCATTGGTGACCTTATTCATTTTCAACTAGACCAGGTACACCAACTATCTCACATTCTCATACAAAGGCATACATGTTACCTTATTTCTACAGTTTTATTATGTGCATACCTAATGAGCTGCATGATGTGTATGAAAGGTGATACTCCAAATAATCATCCAAATGGCCTAAGATTATTATTGGAGTCTTATCATGATACTTTATGAATAAATCTAGAAGATTGTAATTTTCCTACTTTATTTGGTATTTATTTAATTTTCTGAAAAATCAGGCCAACTGTGCTTTTGCACATAGAGTATAAGTTTCTGACATGATATGGTCTCAAAAAAAATTATGATAGGTTTTTAACATCAAAATAATAGCAATAACTAAAGGTCCCAATTTTCCAAAAAAATATTTGACCTCCAGACAAAATATTGAACAATATACCATAATATTAGGGTAAAGAAGGAAGTACTAAATTTAATCATTCAAAACTCATATTAAAATTACCAAAGGTGTAAAGTTACTAGAAAAGACTTCTGACCAAAAATATTAATTTCCTAAGTCCATTTGATCACATGAACAAATTACTTAAAGATATTCAACATAGGGCACTTTGTGAATGATCCTAAATGAAATATCTTCCAATAATTATATAAAAATTCACAGAATATTATAATGCCCTAAGATACTCTCTGACCAAGTTTCATAATTTTACAGTGAGTAATAAATCCATAATTAATTTTCTTGCAATTAGGGCAAAACTTTAGGGTTGTGAATGAAGTACCAAATATATCAATCCAAAATTAATAACAAATTTATCATAGAACAATAACATTAATATAAGCTCACTGTCATAGTTTCATGAACATCCAAGATCATATAAATATGAAATACTATTTTTAAATAAAGTGTCTTAATTAATCTTTAATTAATTCAGAGGGGATAAATGTTTCAAAAAATTCCAGTAAAATTATCCAAGGCTTATTACCACCCTATGAGGTAGACTACCAATATTCAAGTTAATCCAAGGACATATGACCCCATGTACTTCTTAATATCCAAAGGGTAACCCTAGGGTTTGTACTAGGGTTTGTAGGCATATTCACCCCCAAACCACTCAATTTCTCTTAGGGGTTGTTTTATGTTACAATAAATCAGTGGCCAAAGTTTCACCAAGTTTGGACTCAACCCACCAAGTACACATTTGCCCTAATTTACCCTTAAGGGACAAAACTTTGGTCACACCAATACCTATTCAAATCAACCCCAAATGGACGGAGATTTTTACTAGTATCATATATTGACCCTAATGTACAACCACCAAAATTTTGGATGGTTTTGAGGTCCATAGACCCTAAAATTAAATCATACATGATTTATTAAATTCTTAAAATAACTATAAAAAAATATTATCCAAAAATTCCCATTTTTGGACATGATGAGGGGGTTGGTATAATTAGCCTATGGTCCAAATTTCAAAGCATTTGCCTGACTGGTTTAGTGAGAGCACTCAATTTAGTCTCTGGTCAAGCCTATGTATAGGTTGCACCATTTTGAGTGTTGCGGTCAAACCACTGGCTCAAATGGGTCGAAACAAATTTTAAAATAAGAAAACTTCATGACCTACAATTTTCATGTTGATTACTTTTCCTCAAAATGCCTATAAGGGCCTCATTTGACAGCACCAAAAAGATGCATGTTAAAGGGGTAATCTACCACTAAATTAAATATTTAAATATAATAATATAATAGCACTGTTCATCTTCTTCTTTCTCCGGAACAGAACCCGTAAAACGCCAAAAAAACATGTAGCTTCTTGCCAAGCTAAACGTCGGCCACCCGGTCACCTCCCTGGCCAGCCACTGCCACCACCACCTCCGTCGAGGTGATGGTTATTGCCCGACGGGGGTTTGGCCGTCAGAGGTGGTGGTTTTCGGCGAACTTGCCACCATGATATTTCAGAAAATCTCCATTTTTCCTCACTTGGATCGACTCGTTTGAGCCCGATTTCTCAGCCTAATTTGATCTAGCATACTAGCACAAGGGGAGAGGAGGAGAAGTTGACCTTCCATTGTGCTTGGTGTCGAGTGTGTTGGTGGAACTCCATTGTTGGCCGCCTCTCTTGGTTTCCACCTCCCGATTTCGATTCTCCAGCAAAATGCTTGATCCAAAGCTCAATTCGTACTGCTTGGAACATTTTGAAGCTGATGAATGGATCAGAAATTGGAATGGGGGCTGCATAGGGGAATTTATAATTTTTTCCATGGGATGGGAGGTGAAGGGGTGGTCGTCCATGGTGGTTGGGCTCCTCCATTGATGGTGGCTGGCTGGATTCAATGGAAATTCATTCCCCATGCACTAGGGAGATGAATGGGGGCTTGGGGAAGGGGGAGAGTGTGCCCCATGGTCTTTCTCCATTACTCCTCTCTCTTTTCCTCTTTCTCTCTCCTCCATTAAGGGGAAAACTCTCATTTTCTCTCTCCTAGTCACCCCCTCCGAAATTTAAGGTGCACTTAAGGTAAATATTAGCCTTCTAAAGTTAATGGGCCACTCAAATTGGGCTTAGCCCAAGTGGCTTGGGCTTGGGCTTGGTTGGGTCATTTAGGCTAGTTTGACCTATTTTAGGGTTGAGTTGACTTTGGTCAATTTGACCTTTTGGGTTGACCTCAATATGTCCTTAGTGACCCATTAGCCTATCCTAAGGTCTAGGGAAACTTGAGTAGGGTTGGTTTCACACCTTGTAGGCCACTTGACCCTTAATTAGGGCACTTTAACCAGTTTATGGTTAGGGTTCACTTTGGTCAAGAGGATTTGAGGGAGGAGTTGAGGGAGGCCCTTCTGTTCGTTTCTGACGGGCCTATACCTCGGATGTTAGAGATGGCAAAGAGGATTGAGGCTGATTGGCACACGACTCGGGGTCAAAAGAGGCCGACGGAGGATCAGGGCCGGGGAGCCCGGAATGATCAGCAGTGGGGCCGCATCATAGATGGGAGAGAGGGAAGAAGGACAGAGGACAAACCTCGCCAGGAGGTGAGACGAGAGCCGAGGGAGCCGGTGGTAATGGCTCCTCAGCCTCTTCAGATGAGGGAGGCACCAAGACCTGGGGGTATGGCATTTCCCCCACCGGAGTGCTACAACTGCCATCAGATAGGACACATTCGGAGAAACTGCCCCGTGAGGGGAGCACTTCTACCAGCACCACAGGCTGCCTCGCATGCCCAATAGTTTGGAGGATGAGGACGTGGTCGAGGACGTGGTTTCTAGGGTGCAGATCGCAGGCAGGAGAGGGAGCAAATTTATGCACTGGATCTGGCTCAACCCCGAAACCCGGAGCAAGTAATCACTGGTACGTCAAAAAATTTTAAGTTATTTTCTCATGAAATTTAAATTTATATAGAAGTGATAATCTAGGAAAGAAAACCATAGCTAGATTCTAAGACATTTAACTTTCCCCACCCCACCCCCCCCCCCCCCCCAGGAATAGTTTTCATCAGCGGTAAACCCACTTATACGCTGTTTGATACGGGTGCTTCACACTCATTTGTATCGGAAGCCTTCGTAGAAGGGTTGGAAGGCGTGGAACGATTCATGAGTTTGATGATGAGGATACGATTACCCGACGGATCGGAGCTGCTCACCTTGGCCCACTGCAACATGGAGGCGGAAATCAGCGGAAATATATTTGAAGCTCCAGCGACAATCATGAAGATGCCAGTCTTTGATTTGATCCTAGGAATGACATGGTTGAACTGGAATCATGCTCAGATTGACTGCATGTCCAAGAGAGTTACTGTGAGACATGGGGATTCCTACCTCGTCATCGAAGGTACTAGATCTATTCCCCCTCTCATGCTTTCATCTGTATAGGCCGTCAAGGCCCACTTACAGGGGGAAGAAGTATATGAGGTAGTATTTGAAATGACTGAGGCCAAGGTCTCCACCTCGGATATTCCGGTGGTACGAGATTTTGCTGACATATTCCCAGAGAAACTGCCTGGGCTACCCCCGCACCGGGAGCAGGATTTCCGGATACAGCTAGTGTCGGGGGGCTAAGCCGACAGCTAGAGACCCTTACCGGATGGCCCCAAAAGAACTGACAGAATTTTGAAGCCAACTCCAAGAACTGGTGGAGGCCGGATTTGTCCGACCGAGCTCTTCGCCATGGGGAGCCCCGGTCTTGTTCGTTAAAAAGAAGGATGGGACTCTGAGATTGTGCATCGACTACCGAGCACTAAACCGATTGACAGTATGAAATACATATCCACTGCCAAGGATAGATGAGTTATTTGACAAGCTAGAAGGGGCGCATTTCTTTTCCAAATTAGATTTAAGGTTGGGTTACTACCAGCTACGGATCCAGGAGGAGGACATTTCAAAGACTGCCTTCAGTAGCAGATATGGGCTATATGAGTTTACCGTGATGCCCTTCGGGCTCACAAATGCTCCGTCGGCATTCATAAGCCTAATGAATCACGTGTTCGAGGCATATTTGGACGTGTTCGTCATCGTTTTTATCGATGACATCCTCATTTACTCAAGTACAGAGGAGGAGCACACACGGCATCTGACGCTGACCCTGGAGAGACTACGGGAGTACAAGCTTTATGCGAAGATCAGCAAATGCCAGTTTTGGTTGAAGGAGGTGGCTTTTCTATGCCATATCATCAGTGTTGCTGGGTTGGCAGTGGAACCGGCCAAGATCCAAGCAGTTCGGGATTGGCCACAGTTGAAGACGGCCACAGATGTGCGGAGTTTCCTAGGACTCGCCGGTTACTACCGTAAGTTCGTAGAGGGATTCTCTCGTATCGCCCTTCCACTCACATCTTTGACAAGGAAGGAGGTACCCTTTATCTGTACCCCACAGTGTGAGGTGGCTTTTCAAGAGCTAAAGGGACGACTCACTTCGGCTCCTATACTTGCCCTCCCTTCAGGGAAAGAAGGATTCCAGGTCTACACCGACGCTTCCTACAAGGGCATGGGTGCAGTGCTTATGCAGAATGGCCATGTGATAGCTTACGCTTCTCGGCAGCTGAAGAAGCATGAGCAGAACTACCCAGTCCATGACCTAAAAATGGGAGCTGTCATTTTTGCACTGAAAGTCTGGCGGCACTATCTGTACGGTGTCCACTGCGACATATACTCTGACCATAAAAATTTGAGGTATGTGGACACGCAGAAAGATTTGAACATCAGACAGAGACGATGGGTGGAGTTTTTAGCAGACTACTAGTACGAGATGCACTACCACCCGGGAAAGGCGAATGTGGTAGCCAATGCACTGAGCCGGAAGACCGCAAACCCCGGAGTAGGAACACAGTTGATGGCCTTGGAGTTGGTTCAGATGTTAGACAAGATGCAAATATCCCTTGTGTCTGAGGATCACCCTGAGTTGTACCGGGAGTATCTATCGTCATTAATTGCCACGGATGACATTCGAGAACTGATCAAGGATGGACAGAGGCAGGATACCCAGCTAGAGCAGATATTCCGGGCCTTAGAAGAAGGCACTGCGGGAGATTACTCGCTGAGGGATGACTTAGTGTGCTTCAGAGGACGGGTTTACATACCAGAGGGAGGCCAGGTCCGGGAGAACATCATGATGGAGGCTCATTGCAGTCGATATTCGGTAAACCCGGGGATTACGAAGATGACTGCAGATCTGAAGAAGACTATGTACTGGCCAGGCATGAAGAAGGATATCACCTACTTCGTGACCCATTGCGAGGCAGTCCAGTTAGTGAAAGCAGAGTGCAGAAACACCGCAGGATTATTGCAGCTACTCTCAGTACCAGAGTAGAAGTTCGATGATATCGCCATGGACTTTATACATGGACTTCCCCAATTGCGGACAGGGAATGATTCGATCTGGGTGATCGTCGACCGGCTGATGAAGGTAGCCAGTTTATTTCAATCAGGAAGGATGACTCGGTGGGTGTGTTAGTCCGAAATTTTGTGGAGCAGTTCATCCGTTATCATGGCGTGCCCAAGTCGATTGTGTCGGACCAGGATGGACGATTTACGTCCAGGGAGTGGAGGTCAGTGCAGACTTACTTGGGCACGCGACTAACATTCAGTACGGCTTTTCATCCCCAGACGGATGGACAGACGGAACGCACTAACCGAACTCTAGAGGATTTGCTACGAATTTGCATATTGGATCGCGATGAACCTTGGGAATAGTTGTTGCCACTGATCGAGTTCTCGTATAATAACAACTACCAGTCCAGTATAAGGATGGCTCCTTATGAGGCGTTGTACGGACGGAGGTGCAGGACTCCGTTGTCATGGATACAGGACGAGGACCCTAAGGCGTTGGATTCGGAGTTTGTCGAGGACACCGAGGCTCGGGTGAGATTGATACGGGACAGGATGGTAGAAGCACAGAGCCGACAGGCTAAGTATTACGATGCTTGGCACCGTCATGTGGAATTCCGGGTGGGAGACCAGGTGTTCTTGAAGATCCGACCAATGCATGGAGTTACTCAGGTACGCGGACAGAGGAAGAAGCTCAGCCCAAGATATATGGGGCCTTATAGGATCCAGGAGCGTATCGGTCCCTTGGCCTACAGGCTTGAGCTGCCACCGGAGCTGGCAAGTTTGCACGACATGTTCCATATATCCTCTCTTAGGAGGGCTCTACTACGCCCGGAGCAGCAAGTCATAGCCACAGATGGGCCAATAGCATCTGATCGGTCAGTTCACCTAGAACCGGTCCGGATTGATGACAAGGGAGTACGAGTCTTACGCCACAAGAAGGTTCCATTAGTCAAGGTCCTGTGGAGGAATCACGGGAGAGAGGAGCACACATGGGAGCCCCAGGACTTGATGCAGCAAAGATACCCGAAACTCTTTGGTCAGGTATTACTCACAACCTCTCGGGATGTTACAATTTACTTTCCATATTCGAAACCCGTAAGCCTAACTAGAATTTCGAGGACGAAATTTTTTGTTTATATATTGGGATTTGTAACATCCCTCGGACAACTAGACCCCTAGAGATAGTTTTGTCATGACTAGGTAATGACAAAACCCTAGGGAGCCCAAGAAGGCCAAGTGAACCTAGAAATGTGGGTGAGACCACTATGGTCTGCACATAGTAGATTTCTGAACATTTGCTTAAAATAATCATGGGGTTTCACCATGACTCCAAGACCCTACCCATACCTCCATAACCCTAGTAAGGGGTCAATGGGTCACTAAGGACTCATGGAGGGCAGTCAAAGGAGCTAAGTTGACCAAAGTCAACTCTAACCCTAATTGGGTCAAATTGACCTACACAAGGGCCAATTGCAGTCTCTTAGCCAAATGGACCCCACCCATACCTTCATAACTCTAGTGAGGGGTCAATGGGTCACTAAGGACCCATGGAGGGCAGTCAAAAGAGCTAAGTTGACTAAAGTCAACTCTAACCCTAATTGGGTCAAATTGACCTACACAAGGACCAATTGCAGTCCCTTAGCCAAATGGACCCCACACATACCCTCATAGCCCTAGTGAGAGGCCAAAGGGTCACCAAGGACCCATTAGGACCAATTAAAAAGGCTAGGTTGACCAAAGTCAACTCTTGACCTAAAATGGTCAAAGTGCCCTCGTTAAGGGTCAAGTGTCCTTCAAGGGCCAATCCAACCCCACCTTGACCCTAGGGGAGGCCAATGGGTCACCAAGGACCCATTAAGGAAACTTCAAGGACAAAATTGACCTAAGTGGGCCCTAGTCCAAGTTTGGGTCAAGCTAGCCCAAATGGGCTAACTCAAGCTCAAGTCCATTTTGATTAAGGCTAACCTTGTTTTGATGAGTGAAAATGGACTTGTGATCTGCCATTGGGTTAGGTAGGAACCAAATTAGCTTGGTGTGTAGGAGAGAGAAAGAGTCACCATGGAGGAGAGAGATGGAGAAGGAAGAAAAGGGAGGAGGACTTTGGGCTCATCCTCCCCCTCCCCAACCCCCTCCATTCATTGCATTAGGACAAGGAAGGCAGCCCCAATCCAACCAGCTGGGCATTGACTGGTTGGAGCCATGCATTCCCCCCCTACCAACCATGGCCGCCAAGCTTGACTTGGGCCAAAAATGGCATGGAGGATTTCTGCCACCTAACTCTCCTCCTCTCCATCTTAAAAGCTTCCCTAGACTCCAAGGAAAATTCCCCACCACTTTCCTGAAGAAGCCAAGTTGTTTCACTGTATTTTTGAAGAAACCCGACCACCACCACCACCACCATGGCATTCCGGCGATCCTCCCGACTTCAGGCCGCCAAAAAGGTCCTCCTCTACTCCTTCTTGCATGGGTAGATCTTAGGAATCCTTAGGGCCAAGGTTCGGGCTCAATTGAGCTCTATCCAATTTTCAAAATCATGGTTTTTCCATGAAAAGTTATCTTGTTGGGTTCGCCGGAACAGTGCTCCCCTGTGGTCGTGCCGCCGCCTGGAGATAGCCACGACCACCACGAAGGTGTTGGCGGCGGTGGCCGGCCGGAGAGGTGGCCGGATCGCCGGCGGCAGCAGCTGGAAGACGGCCCAGGCGGGATAAATCTGGGCCGTCTGCTGGAGGTAGAAGATGACGGGATTCCGTCCGTTTGCGCCAAGATTCGTGCAGATAGATAAATATAAACTATAGCTTTTATGTATTATGATTTCATTTATGTCACAGTTTTTGCATTTAATGTTATTAAATATTAAAAATACTTAGAGGCCTTTTCAGAGAAAGTATTTAACACATGAAATGTAGCCCTATGGGTCTACTTTCATACAAAATTAGTTTTAACAAATTTGGGTGCCTGGTTTGATCAGGGCACTTATTTTGGTGGAGTCTATACATATGATTAAGCAGACATTAAACAGAGTGCCCACACTTCATTTGTGGCCCAAATAAGTTAAAATTTTGGCAGGGTGTCACCCTATCCCACATCTAGACCCTGCACAAAAATGGGAATTTTTGGGGATAATTTTTCTATAGTTTGTGTAAATAATTTAATTTATCTAGTATAAATTAGTTTAGGGGTCAAATGAAATCCAAATCCATCCAAATTTTGGTGGGTGGTGTATGGGGTCATTATTAAGCTCTGGTTAAAATTTCATTAATTTTGGAGGCGATTTGAACTGAAATCTTGCCAACCCTATCCTTGCCTTAAAAAGGGCATTTTGGTCAAAAAATGTATTTTTGGCTTAGAGTGCCCAATTCACCTCAACAGAGGTTCAAATTTGGGACACAAACTTGGCATAACTTTTTGAACCTTCCCATGAAAAATGGGGAGGATTGGAATTGATTTGGCCCAAGATCCTAGGTCAAACCCTAAGGAAGGGCTTTTGTACCTTGTGAAGGGCATGTGGCCAAGACACTTTGTATGACCATGAAATTTTGTTGGGTGGGTACTAGGGTAAGTAAAACCCTCTGGTGAAAATCTTAGGGGATTTTGGGAAGGTTGGGACCCACCAAACCCAAACCCTAGTTTAGGGCACAAATATAGTAGGGTTGAAGTAGGCTAGTTAAACTCCTTCAACTAAGATGAAATTTTGGTAGAATGGATATAAGGATATAATGAACCTCTGATAATTTAATTGAAAATTTTTTGTTAATAATTGTAGTACTTCATTTGTAACACAAGGGGATGCCCTAATTATTAAATTGATCATTTTGGGTCCCTCTGCCCCTTGGTAGGTCATGAAAGTTTGGCAGCGAAAGTTTTAAATCTTCATAGACATATATGAATTTTATGAGATTGGGTATCAACCAATAAGAATAAGTGCCTTGCGAAAGGGAGCTTTAGGCTTCAGCCCATCGTAGCTCCTAGTGCCCTCGAGAGCCCTTCATAGGAAATACCTTGGGCAGTCCTGAGCTAAACCTAAGTCGTAGGCATAAAATAAAATGAAGAGCAACTAGTAAGTTTAGGGTTTCACATTCTCACACCCCGATATCACGGGGAGATAGATTGGGTCACTCTGGCAGTAAGCCTAGTGGTTATGGTGATGGGCAAGTTAGTCCGGCGAGCTTTGGCTCGGTGACAGTTTGTGATGGGCAGGGTGGCCCTGCGAGCTTTGTCTCGGTTGTTGATTGTTGACGGACGGGATAGTCCGGGGAGCTTTGGCTCGGTTGTTGATTATGATGGACGGGATAGTCCAGGGAGCTTTGGCTCGGTTGATGACGGCCGGGATAGTCCGGGGAGCTTTGGCTCGGTTGTTGGTTGGACTCATAACTATTGCATGTGCATAAAAGGTATAAGGTGGTTGGTCTTCAGTATTGGAGGGTCGATGCACTGACGCCAATACGCTGACTCGGAAAGTATGGTTAGCACTTCGCCAACAGAAGTCCAGTGCGCCAGCCTGCAAGAGTACGCAGGAGTCCTCTTTATGCACCAAGCGTTGAGGCGTACGATAGGTCAGACCGGTAGTGCTTTACTTGTTTAGAGGTGGGCGAGGCCCAACCCACCGCTTCCGTCTGCCACTACGGAGGTATCCTGGGAGGTAACGGCTCCGAAAGGGGGAACTAAAGGTCTGTGTACACAGAGTCGAGTGGGTGAGTTGCACTTGCATGTTCACATCATGGCATAATTGTATTTCATAGCATAACCATTGCATATAACCTGACACCTAATGTATAAGCGGTATGGGACGCTCTATACATTAGGCCCTGCAAAAAAACCCCTTGGCTTATAAGTTCGCGCGAGCGTGCTTATAAGTAAAGGTTCTCATTCAGTACTATATATTTAAGCCTGCTAGTAAAACCGACACCCTATCGTATAAATCAGTATGGGACTTTTTATACGATAGGAGCCCTACAAGAGATCCCTTAGCTTATATGTAATCACATAAGTTAAGGTTACTTTCTTATTCAAATTTTTAATCATTATTACCATCTTTTATACCTTAGAACTGCTAGTTTAGTTCCGCTGCCATCTACTATTTGATATTCTCCACTTTCATGTCCTTCCCTTTCCTTATCCTCACTCGGTGCTTAGGAGCCATGGGGGTAGGGGCGGGGGATGATAGGACTTAGTCTTTTAGACAAATGGTTTTCGAACCACATCATTTTAGGGGACCACGGAGCCCAGCATGGAGGAGCAGCCCCGGAGGTCGGCACGCTTGGAGATCGGACAGTCTAGTACCGGATTCCAGACAGTAAGGACTGTGAGTCCCGACCACTAGTAGTTATATTAGTTTTCTTCCGCGATGAGCGATTTGTAGTGAGGACATGATGTACCGGGCATAAGCCTGTGATTTCTGTTATATGTTCTATCTGTGGACACTCCCTTCGTGGAGATTATTTTCTATTCATGTGTGGTTTCTGTGGACTTGCTTATTTTATTGCTACAGTTGTGATCGATTTGGCCGGCAGGATCGGCGTTTTGTAGTGACGACCTTCCCGGGTGCGAAGGTGTCACCGCAAGGCGGCAGTTCCGGGCCTAAGACCCCGGTGTCGAAAAGGAAAGAAAAAAAACGGGGGTCTTACAGCGTGTGGGGCAGCCGACGCGCACCACAGGGGCGCAACCCACACGCGTACACCACGCCCGGGGGGCAATCCGTGTGCACCACTCCCGGGGCGCAACCTACACGCACCACGTGCGGGGCGTGTAACACCTTCCCTGCAATAACTATATAAAATGGGTTCGGCCGGGGTCCGATAACATATAGACATTACAGCTTTAGTATTATAAAGTGATATAAAGTACTACTCATCTCAAAACTCAAAATATAAAATAGCGGAAGCATTACAGAAAAGACTAGAAGTTGTCTACGAGTACATAGGAGTCCAAAATGGCCTTATGCTCTTTTATCATCCAAAATCCCGAAACATCATCAACATTAAACCAATCAAGAGTATAACAGTCCTGCTATCTCGACATTCAACCTCGAAACAAAGCCAAGGAAACATAACAAACTACCAAAACAGGAGGTGGACACTTCATGAGGCTTAGGGCTTTTTGGCCGGCGAGCTGACTCCAGCTTGCGATGTTTGTCCTTAAAAATTTTGTTGTAATGCGGGTCAGCAATGGCTGACCTCAACTGTATAATCAGCACCCCTCCTGATGGAGCCGTCCCGCCAATGTTTGAAGATGCTCGCCGCAATAATCAAGATGTTGAAGATTCCCGCCAATGTTTGAAGATGTTCGCCGCAATAATTAGGATGTTGAAGATTCCCTCCACTACAACCTCTGCTCGCGACCGCGTCGCCGCAACATTCAAGACAACAAAGATATCTATCGCTATGACCTTCTTGCTCGACCATGTGCAGCCGCATAGTGCTTGGGTGCCCGGCGCATAGTTCCTGCGTTTTAGTTTAAGTTTGATTTACTGTTTAATGGGTTATGTTTAATGTTAGCTTAAAGTTATTATTAGTTTAATTTAACATTATTGTAAACATCAATACTTATATGTGCTGTATGAAGTCTTGAGATCAGATTTTGGACAAAAAAACAAAGCCGTGAAGAGCTTGTCTTTTCTAGGATTATGTCCTGACACCCCAACGTGGTATGCGACTCAGCCGCCGCTCCGTCCCAACCTTGCGTGACTTCAAGATATGCCTGTAACATCCCGATTTTTATTGGGCCATCAGAACCCTAATGGGCCTAATAAAAGTGACCTGAACCTCTACCCATGGCCCATACCAAGGTAGGAGGTAACCCTAGACGGGGATATCGAGCTAGAGAACTCCTATTTGAGTTCTGTCAGTTCATGTTGCCTCGTATAGTCAATACGAGTGCATTGGAACTCATTCCGTTGAATTTTTAGGTCATATAGTGGATATGTCCATTCCTCGTAAAACATCACAAAAATGAGATTTTTGAATATCGAGCTAGAGAACTCTGATTTTAGTTCTGTCAGTTCCTGTGGACTAATATAGTCAATACGAGTGCATTTGAACTCGTTCCGTTTAACTCTGAGGTCATATGGTGGATATGGTCATTCCTCGTAGAACGTTACGAAAACAAGATTTTTGAATATCGGGCTAGAGAACTCCAATTTGAGTTCTGTCAGTTCTTGTGGCCTCGTATAATCAATACGAGTGCATTGGAACTCGTTTCATTGAATTACGAGCTCATATGATAGATATGGTCGTTCCTCGTAGAACGTCGCAAAAATGAGATTTTTAGATATTGACCAAGAGAACTCTGATTTGAGTTCTGTCAGTTCTTATGACTTTATATAGTCAATACGAATGTATCAGGACTCGTTGCGTCGCGATTCGATGCCTAATAATAATTATGAGCGTTTTGACCATTTTAACGCGCCGCGATGTATAGATTTTGAATATTTAGCAAACGAACTCCGATTTGACCCCGGTCAGTGGCATTAGATTTATATGCTCTATATAAAGTCAATCGAGTTGGTCCCGGTCAGTTTTGATGGCGGGTGGTCGATCTGTGGTCAAATCAAACACATTCATACACTGAAAAGCGTGTGCATACCAATTATGACACGACACCCCAACTTTGACCCGATTCTCAATGACATGGACCAATTTTGACTATGACCAACAAGGGGGACCACCCTAGGGTTGACTTTGGTCAACCTCCTAATAACACATTTTTTGGAATTTTCTTCCATGAGGGTGCACACCTCCTCTTCATAGGTAGATAAGGCCCTACCCGCTCACCCTTGGGCAACTGAAAACCAGTCCAAACAATAGGCTAGGTGGGTCATGGGTCAAGTAAGGCCCAACTCACCTCTCCCTCCCCTCTTCCTCACTCCAAGCCCAAGCCACCTAGTCATGCCTCCAAGATGGTGATAAGTGGTTGTATCACACCTGCCTGATTGCAGCCACCTGTCCTGGACAGCTGGGAGGAGTTCATCCCTTCTCCTTCATGGGAGAATAATCCCACATTGGGGAGAAGAGGAGAGGGGTACATCAAACTCTTATATAAGGACCCCTTCCCCCCTCTAATTAGTCTCACGCCTCTTCCAAGCTCAAAACGAGCCATCACCACCCCTGGCAGAACTCTGCTTCACTAGAAAAAGCTTAGTCGAGCTCCACCGCCACTTCCGCTGCCTCTCATGGCAACTTCACTAAGAGCCCCCGAAGGCCCCGAAGTCAGGTGGAAAACTTCTCATCTCCTTCCTCTCTATCTTCTAGATGCTTTACATGCGAGCTCTGGCGGCCGGAGCGCCACGCCGTCACCCCCAACCCCTTCATTCAAAAAAAATGGCTCCGGTAATGTCCGGCGGTGGCAGGCTGTCGGACCACTACCGGAGGGAGCGCCCGCCCCCGGGGAGTCGGCCTGGGGCGGAGCCATGGCCGGCCGGCGATCGGACGGCGGAGGAGAAGACGCACAAGGGTTGGTTCCTTCGATTATTTCGGTATAGGGGGAGAAGATGATAATAAATATAAAGTTATAATTTTATAATATTTATGATTATTATAATATTATAACTAAAAATTGGTATTTTATTTTCTGAGGGATAATTTAGGCTCCTAGGAAAATAGTTTTGATCATGAAAATTATTCTTATTAATGAGAGCAGTCTACACAAAAATTTTAGGAATTTTTGGAGTTAATTTAGTATTTTTCAAAGCCTAAATACTAATTATTTGGCCAATTTAGAGGCCCAAAATTGCTCAGAAAATTTTGGAAAAATTACTAGGCTCTTTTTAGGCTCTCTTAAAGGTTGTATCAAAATTTGGGAATGTTGGGATAAAAATCAAAGATTTTACAATTTTTTGGAGTCTTGGGTCGCGCTCGGAAATTTATGTGCTCAAATTTTTCAAAAATGAAAATTGAAGCGCAGTCACCGTATATATTGAATATTAAGTTCAATTGATTAATCGACGAGAGTTATCGAGGCAAAATTTTCTAGCTCCAAGTATTTCGAGGTTTTTGCGAATCCACCGAGCACCTCGTTCTTAAAATAACTCGTGGGCATTTGGGGTGAACTCGGAAGATCAAAGCACGATATTTGAGTAATATAATCTCCAACCTCGTTTCGGGCAAAAAAAATTCCTCGTGTGTTGGAAACTATTTTCGAGGTTGAAATTCGAGGAAGAATGTGCCCTCTGACGAGATTCTCGTATTCGATCAGATACAAACAATCGAGTTGATATTTATTCTCGGATAAATAAATAACTCATAATAAGCTTCCCCTGATCCGATTAAGCCGAGATTAAAAAGGGCGCAACTGAATTATTATCGGATCTCAATAATTGGTGAAACCCAAAGAAACCTCCTGAGAATGAAGATGGAATTGAACTAAACCTCTTGAGAATAGAGATGGAACTGAACTAAACCTCCTGAGAATGGAGATGGAACTGAATGTGCCTTCTAAGAATGGAGATGGAATGGAAGCCTCTTGGATGGAGTGATTGGACTACTAACCATTTTCTTTATGATTATTCCAGTTTTGCACTGGTCCAGTTTCTTTATTTATTTAATTACTTTTAATTCAGTACTACTCCAGTCTCATACTAGTCAATTTCATTTCAGTACAGTACTTTCAATTCAGTACTACTCTAGTCTCATACTGGTTAAGTTCATTTCAGTTCAGTACTACTCCAGTCTCGTACTGGTCAAGTTCATTTCAGTTCAGCACTTTGAATTCAGTACTACTCCAGTCTCGTACTGGTCAAGTTCATTTCTGTTCAATACTTTCAATTCAGTACTACTCCAGTCTTGTACTGGTCAAGTTCATTTCAGTACAGTCCTTTCAATTATGTACTACTACAGTCTCGTACTGGTCAAATTCATTTCAATTCAGTACATTCGTTTCAGTACTATTCCAGTTTCATATTGGTCACATCTCATTATGCAACGTTTATTATCAGCTGCTTTAATTACTGTATTTTCGTTACTGTAATTTACTATTATAAGCACAGATCCTACTTTGATGAGCAGTTGTTTGTTAAGGTTGAACCATAGTTGGGGATAATCGGAGTTAAGGTGTTCCTCCGGGTTTAGCATCAAATAAAGTGCTCCCACGCTCCTTGTCGAAAGTTGAGCCGAGCGTCGTTTTCTGAAGGTTAACGTATAGTAGGGCAGGCCTCCGCAGACCCGGTGCATATTAGCATGATTGTTTGATTGATTTCTTGTGAGTTGCTTGCGGTAAATTGTGGCGGGTCAGTCCCTTTCGCAGACCGTTCATACCAGTGCGGGAAGGTCGACAACTCAAAGTGACAGGGAGATGGGTACCACGGGTGACCGGCCGTTATATTGTCCCCGTTGGGTGTTCCTACGCTGGTTGGCCAAAACGTTGTATCGTCGGATGTCACTCACATCCAATAGTACACGGGGTTGTACGTTGGGGCGTGGGGCTGCACAGTACGACCACCTCCAGAAGTGGCAAGACTGGCCACTATCACCGACGGCCACATCGGTGAGACCTGCGGGCTCGCTACCTGCTGGAACAGAAGCGGCCCATACTATGTCGACATAGGATGTTGTACGCAGCTGTGAATGTCTGCGATGTGTACGCAGTTGTGAATGCCTGTGATGTGTACGCGACTGTGAATGCCTGCGGTGTGTACATTGCTGTAAATTCCTGCGATGTTTGCATGGGTTGTGAATACCTGCTACATTATTGTGCTAGTGGAGCCTAAATTATAAATGATATATATTGTTATTGCTAGTCCAGTTATACCATGCTTAACCTCTTTTTGGTTACTCCTAGCATATTTATGAGATACTGTGCTAACCCTCTCTTGCTTCGGCTATCTTATTTTGTTGGGTGCGTGCGCTCGTCCCCAGGATATGGATCCGGGGAGGTGATTTGATTCCGCATATCTCTATGACTAGCAGTTTTTTAAATAACCATTCACAGGAGATGGAGCACCGTAGTAACCAACTGCTGCAGGATGATACGCCAGCTGATAGGACTATCTGAGTAGAGGCACCCATGTCATCTCCAGAGTTTCGAGACGTGAGTACTAGCGAGCAGAGTTGTGAGAGAGAGGAGTTGCTAGTTGTAGTACTATTATATCCTACGAGCTTCATGTATAAACAGTGGCTACGGTCTTTTGCATTTTCTGTTAAATATATATTGTTATATATATTTGTTGTGGCTTCCTGTTAATGCTTTCGCTAAATTCTATGATGAGATGTGAATGTTGTGATTCAAGCCGAGCAAGGTGGCCAACAAGTGCTTAATAGTGTGGGTTGATACTCTTAAGGAGCACTAGATGGACGCCTTGGGCAAGTAAGATTTCCTCCGCCCCGACCCGGGGCAAAGGTTGGGGGGTCTTACAAATGGATCAGAGCGATCACGATCTTTCCTTGTGGAGCAGTCTCAAGATCCCTCTATCCCTTGCTTCGTTCTTTGGTTCGGGACACACCATGCAGCGAAAGCTTGGTAGACCTAGTATAGAGGCTTAGGGATTTTAGACTATGTGATAGCACGCCCACACACCATTGTTTCCGCTTTGTTAGTCTTTTGCAAATATCTCCTACTTTTGCAAAATACTGACACTTGTTTTCTTGTTACTTCTCGAGACATACCAGAGTCTAGTAACGGGAGATCCTCTCTAGAGGATATGTCCTTGCTACCCCACCTCAAGACCCAGTTGCCCCTACAACTGTACCGTTTGCCGACACCGACTTGGGGCAAACATTGATAGCTATCCTGGCGATCTTCCGACATCTTTGGCATAGCCACCATAGCAGTTGGTGGTGCCCACTGACCAACTGACAACCTTTCGGGGGCTAAGGCCTCCCACCTTCAGAGGAACGTAGACTGTCATACAGACAGAAGAGTGGGTTGAGCGCGTAGAGGAGCTGTTGGTATGAATGATGTGTCCGGCAGTAACTACAGTATCACTAGTGGTGACCTTGTTAAAGGGATATGCTAAAGACTGGTAGAGAGAAACCAGCCGCTTAACGTTCAGAGGACGACCGACGAGCACTATCCTGTGGGGGGGGGGACTTTTTAGAGGCTTTCCTGGAGCACTTCATCTTAGACGCCGACCGAGCGGCACTATAGGAGAGGTTATTGCACATCCATCAGGGTGACCGGACGATGCCAGACTACGAGAGAAAGTTTAACTACCTGGCATGTTTTGTTGTGAACCTGGTAGCCACGGACAGAGATAGAGCTGCTCGTTTATATGAGGCTTGTGAGGTGACTTTAAACAGGTCTTGATCATGATCTCTCAGTCCACCTTCCACAATATTACAACTAACGCTGCTGCACTGGATTTAGACCAGAGGATGGTGGCCCAGTAGTGCCAGGGATTGGTCGAGGTCCCCAGAGTTCAGGGACGAGATAGAGGATCCGCTCCTCTCCAATAGAAGAGAGAGCGCAGACAGAGGCAACATAGGCAGCCTAATAGGCGCCCATCAGCACCCCCAGTATCACAACAGGAGCCAGTCCAACTCTAGTACCAAAGCCCGTGCCAGTAGCTTGACGATACGTTCCCCTTGCAAGGAACCACTTTCTGTGCCAGCAGTCGGGACACATGAGAGATTTCTGCCCGCAGGTGGTAGTAAGGCCAGTATTAGGAGCAGTTTAAGGAGGACAAACAACACATGGACAGGGCCAAAGAGGCTGAAGGGGTAGAGCTGGTAGGAAAGTTTAGCAGGGCCGAGCAGTGCCTTTGGAAGCTTATTCATTGGACCTTCAGCATGGACCGAGCCCCGATGTAGTGATAGGTATATATCTTAGACACTAGAGTTACATCAGATATTGATACCTATGTTATATATTATATATGTATGTCTACACCGGATGCGTGTTTTGTTGTATGATATGTATATACTCCTCATCTACTTCAAAATGAAGAATCAAGTTCAAGTGCTCACCAAAGTTCCGGTGGTGTGAAATTTTCCGGATGTTTTCCCTGAGTCCCTTACGGATTTGCCACCACAGCGAGAGGTTGACCCTCAGATTGAGCTTGTGTCCGGAGCTTGACCAGTGTCCCGAGAACCCTATCGAATGGCCTGTAAGGAATTAGCCAAGTTGAAGACCCAGCTTCAAGAACTGATAGATGTTGGATTCGTCCGCCCAAGTTCCTCGCCCTGGGGAGCCCCTGTACTATTTGTAAAGAAGAAATACGGGACACTGTGCTTGTACATAGACTACAGGGAACTAAAAAAACTCCTTATATGGAATACGTATCCACTTCTAAGGATTGCTGAGTTGTTCGATCAACTACAAGGTGCATTTGTATTCTCCAAGATGGACCTAAGATCCGGCTACTATTACCTTCAGGTTTGGGAGGAGGATATCCCCAAGACTGCCTTTACCTACCACTATGGTCTATAGGTGTTCATGGTAATGCCTTTTGGGCTCACAAACTCCCCCTCTGCCTTTATGGCTCTAATAAATAAGGTATTTTAACCCTTCCTAGATCATTTCGTTATCATCTTCATCGACGATATCTTGATCTACTCGAAGACCAGGGCAGACCATTCTAGAAACCTGCAGATGGTGTCACTTAAACTTCGAGAATACTCTCTCTTTGCCAAGTTCAGTAAGTGTGAATTCTTGTAAGAGGAGGTCGGATTCATGGGCCATACCATCAACAAAAGTGAGGTAGCAATGGATCAGGAAAAAATCCAGGCAGTTCAAAGATGGCAGCCGCTTAAGACGGCAGCAGACATACACAATTTCCTTGGTCTTGCCGGATATTACAGGAAATTTGTGGAAATTTTTCCAAGATTGTGTTATCCCTTACATCTCTTACGGGAAAGGATGTTGTATTTCGATGGCTGTCGGAATGTGAGACTGCGTTCGTTGAGTTAAAGAAGCGGATAACTTCTACCCCAATCCTTACGATCCCCTCGAGAATCGGAGGATTCCAAATCTATACTAATGCCTCCCTGAAAGGATTGGGAGTTGTTCTGATGCAGTATGGTAATGTGGTGGCTTACGCATCTCGCCAGCTAAAGTCGCACGAGCTGAATTACGCAATCCACAATCTAGAGTTGGGCATCGTTGTTTTAGCCCTTAAGATTCAGAGACATTACTTGAAAGAGAAAGGTGCGAGATCTTCTCCGACCATAAGAGTCTCAAATACATCCTTACAAAAAAGATAGAGTTGAACCTTCGGCAGCGCCGATGGTTGGAATTTCTGTGTGATTATGATTTCGCTCTCCAGTGCCACCCTGGGAAGGCTAATAAAGTTGTTGATGCGTTGAGCCGACAACCCTCGATAGCTGGGAGCTGTATTGAGCAGATTCCAAGGGAATGGTTTCAGTCTTCAATAGACTTGGAGATTACTCTTGTTGCTCGTAGGGACCCGAAAGAGTACAAGACACAACTATATTGGATAGAAATTCATTGCGACATCTGTTATTGAATATGAGAAGCCCAAAAGGTCGATCCCGAGGTAATCCTGATCACCCAGTCCTTACAGGATAGAGCACAAGAGGAGTTCAACCTGCACGATAGAATCTTACAGTTTAGGCACCACATATTTATTCCCTCTACCGAAGGAGTCCAAGATGAGATTCTTCGGGAAGCGAACCAATCGAGGTATTTTATTCACCCTAGTTTGGTTAAGATGTATGTTGATCTTCGCAGGACCATTTTCTGGCCCAAAATGAAAAGAGACATCACCAACTTCGTGGCCCAGCGTCAGGCCTATCAAAAAGGTTAAAGCTGAATGTCATAATCCAGGAGGCCTGTTGTAGCCCCTGCCAATACCAGAATAGAAATTTGATGATATTTCCATGGACTTTGTACACAGCTTACCTCGATCCTGCGTTAGAAATGAATCTATATAGGTTGTCGTTGATCGACTTACCAAGATAGCGCGGTTCATTCCAAACCGACTTGTTAATGAAGTTGATGTTCTTGCCAGATTATTCATAGAACAAGTGGTGAGGTTCCACGGAGTGCCGAAGTCCATTGTGTCGGATCATGATGGGCATTTCACATCCAAGGAGTGGAGGCGGGTGCATGCATACTTGGGGACCAAGTTGGCCTTTAACACCGCCTTCCACCCGTAGACAGATGGGCATACGGAAGGGATGAACTGGACGATGGAGGATTTACTCCGACTTTACATAGTAGAGAACACAAGCCGTGGGAACAACTGCTGGCTTTAGTTGGGTTTTCCTTATAATAATAGATATCAGGCCAGCATTAAGATGACACCGTACGAGGCTTTGTATGGAAGGTGTTGCCGAACTCCATTGACTTTAGCTCAAGATGAGGACCTAGAAGACATAGGAGTTGCTTATAGTGATGATATTACGACGGCGATATGACTTATCCAGGAGCGAATGCGGGATGCGCAGAGCCGACAGGCCAAATATTATGATGCGTGGCACCGACTGCTGGAGTTTAGCGTGGGAGAAATGGTATTTTTTAAAATTAAGCTCATGCATGGTGTCTCCCGGTTGAGGAAGTAAAAGAAACTAGATCCCAGCTATTTGGGCCCCTATCAGGTGATAGAGTGTGTTGACCCAGTTGCCTATCGATTAGCCCTGCCCCCAGAATTGGGAAATCTCCATGATATGTTTCATGTCTCTTCCTTGAGGCAAGTCCTTCGGCAACCAGAACAACACCTTCCTACACCGCCAGTACAGTTGTTGTCAGATAGATCCGTCCAACTTGAACCAGTCAGCATAGTAGATTATAAAGTAAAGAATCTGCGCAACAAGACCATTCGGATGATCAAGATTTTGTGGTCGAATTGCGGATGAGACGAATGCACATGAGAACCTGAAGCACTCATTCGAGAAGAGCGCCCAAAGCTCTTTCCCCAGGGATGATACTTTTCCCCTACTTTAAGCAAATTTTCGGGGACAAAAATCATTTTATTTTTATTAGATTGTAACATCCCAACTTTTATTGGGCTATTGGAATCCTAATGTGCCCAATAAATATGACAAGAACCTCTACCCATGGCCCATACCAATGTATGAGGTAACCCTAGATGTGGATATTGAGCTAGAGAACTTCGATTTGAGGTATGTCTATTCCTGTTGCCTCGTATAGTCAATACGAGTGCATTATAACTCATTTCATCGAATTTCGAGGTCATATGTTGGATATGGTCATTCCTCGCAGAACGTCGCGAAAACGAGATTTTTGAATATCGAGTTAGAGAACTCTAATTTTAGTTCTGTCAGTTCCTGTTATCTCGTATAGTCAATACGAGTGCATTGGAACTCATTCCGTTGAATTTCGAGGTCATATGGTGGATATGGTCGTTTCTCGTAGAATGTCGCGAAAATGAGATTTTTGAATATCAAGCTAGAGAACTCTGATTTAGTTATGTCAGTTCCTGTTGACTTGTATAATCAATATGAGTGCATTGGAACTCATTCCGTTGAATTTCGAGGTCATATGGTGGATATGGTCATTCCTCGTAGAACGTCGCGAAAGCGAGATTTTTGAATATCGAGCTAGAGAACTCTGATTTGAGTTCTATCAGTTCCTGTGACCTCATATAGTCAATACGAGTGCGTTGGAACTCGTTCCGTTGAATTCTGAGTACGGGTGAGCATGAAAACCCGCAAACCGCAAAAACCGCCCGCACCGCAAAAACCGCACCGATTTTTAAACCGCATCACGTAGTTTAGGTGTGGTGCGGTTTTAAACTTTTGCAAACCGAGCGTGGTTCGGTTCGGTGCGGTTTTTGGATTTTGAAAACCGCAAAAACCGCACCGCACCGAATATTTTGTGTATTTGATTTTTTTATAATTATGTGACGCCACATTTAATTATATTAAGTAAGAGTTGATATATTTATACGATATATTACCGTCAGAGTTAATATAATTAGGGTAGATATTTTGTTGAATCATCTCTTCCACACACACTATAGTGGAATAAAGGCTTAAAACTATAAGGAAAACATGATGTACGCATTAGTGGGAATATGTTAAGATATGGCAGAATGGCAACAAATGATCCATATAGCCGACCACACTATAGTGGGATAAAGGTTTGAGTGTTGTTGTATTTCTACCACACACATACAACTTGGATATCAATTAAAACAGTCTTTTAGTTTTAATAATCCAAATTAAATAAAATATTATATAAGAAGTGTAAATATATAAGAATGAATGAATCTCCTGCAACAAAGTTTAGTGTGAAAACATTTCTCTATAAAACATTATATTCACAAAATATTATATAGATCATAAGTTGGTATGACATCTCCAAAAAGAAAGACAAATAACTGCAATAAAATTTATGAAAATGAAATCACATGTTATAAGAAAATGATGTAATTTAATACAATAAAGAGAGAAAAATAGTAAAATATAAAAGAACTCATAAATTATCAAGCAACATTCATAGTTCTGATGCTTACATGTAGTCTATGTAAAATACATGTTAAAAACCGCACTGAAACCGCAACTACACCGCAAAAACCCGCACCGAATCGAAACCGCTCCGCATAATTTCGGTGCGGTGTGGTTTTGCTCAGGCAAAAACCGAGCCCTTGCGGTGCGGTTGCAGTTTAGGCCAAAACCGCACCAAACCGCATCGTGCAGACCCCTAATTCTGAGGTCATATGATATATGACCGTTCCTCGTAGAACGTCGCCAAAATGAGATTTTTGAATATTGACCTAGAGAACTTCGATTTGAGTTCTGTCAGTTCCTATAACTTCGTATAGTCGATACAAATACATCGGAACTCGTTGCGTGACGATTTGAAGCCTAATAATGATTATGAGTGTTTTGACCATTTTAACGTACCGCGATGAACAGATTTTGAATATTTAGCAAACAAACTCTGATTCTTCCCCGGTCAGTGACATTGGATTCGTATGCTCTATACGAAGTCAACCGAGTTGGTCCTAGTCAGTTTTGAGGGCTGGTGGTCAATCTATGGTCAAATCAAGCACATACGTGCACCAAAAAGCATGCGCACACCAATTGTGACACAACACCGCAACTTTGACCCGACTCCCAATGATATGGACCAATTTTGACTATGACCAGCAAGGGGGATCCACCCTAGGGTTGACTTTGGTCAACCCCCCTAAAACCCCATTTTTTGGAATTTTCTTCCAAGAGTGTGCACACCTCCTCTTCATAGGTAGATAAGGCCCTACCCTCTCACCCTTGGGCCACCGAAAACCAGTCCACACAATAGGCTAGGTGGGCCATGGGTCAAGTAAGGCTCAACTCACCTCTCCCTCCCCTCCTCCTCACTCCAAGCCCAAGCCCACCTAGCCATGCCTACAAGATGGTGACAAGTGGTTGTACAACACCTACCTGATGGTAGCCACCTGTCCTGGACAGCTGGGAGGAGTTCATCCCTTCTCCTCCGTGGGTGAATAATCTCACATTGGGGAGAAGAGGAGAGGAGTACATCAAACTCCTATATAAGGACGCACTCCCCCTTCTAATTAGTCTTAGACCTCTTCCAAGCTCAAAACGAGCCACCACCACCCCTATCGGAGCTCTGCTTCGCCGGAAAAAGCTCAGTCGAGCTCCACCGCCACCTCTCATGGCAACTTTGCCGAGAGCCCCTGAAGGCCCCGAAATCAGGTGGAAAACTTCTCCTCACCTTCCTCCCTATCTTCTGGATGCTTTACATGCGAGCTCTGGCGGCCGGAAAGCCACCGCCGTCACCCCCTCCCCTCCATTCAAAAAAAAGGCGGACCACCGCCGGAGGGAGCGCCCACCCCCGGGGAGTTGGCCAGGGGCGGAGCCATGGCCGGCCGGTGGCCAGCCGATGGCGGAGAAGACCCGCAAGGGTTTGTTCCTTCGATTATTTCGACACGGGGGAGAAGATGATAATAAATATAAAGTTATAATTTTATAATATTTATGATTATTATAATATTATAACTAAAAATTGGTATTTTATTTTCTAAGGGATAATCTAGGCTTTTAGGAAAATAGTTTTGATCATGAAAATTATTCCCATTAATAAGGGCAATATACAAAAAAAATTGGGAATTTTTGGAGTTAATTTGGTATTTTTGAAAGCGTAAATAAGAATTATTTGGCTAATTTAGAGGCCCAAAATTATTCAGAAAATTTTTGAAAGATTACTAGGCTCTTTTTAAGGTCTCTTAAAGGTTATATCAAAATTTGGGAACCCTGGGATAAAAATCAAAGATTTTCCAATTTCTTGGAGTCTTGGGTGGCGCTTGGAAATTTATGTGTTCAAATTCTTCGAAAATAAAAATCAAAGCGCGGCCACCTTATATATTAAATATTAAGTTCAATTGATTAATTGACGAGAGTTATTTAGGCAAGATTTTCCAGCTCCAAGTATTTCGAGGTTTTTGCGAAACCACTGAGCGCCTCATTCTTAAAATAACTCGTGGGCATTTGGGGTGAACTCGGAAGATGAAAGAACGAGCTTCGAGTAATATAATCCCCAACCTCATTTTGGGTAAAAAAATTTCCTAATGTGTTGGAAACGATTTTCGAGGTTGAAATTCGAGGAAGAATGTGCCCTATAACGAGATTCTCGGATTCGATTCGACACAAGCAATTGAGTTGATATTTATTCTCGGATAAATAAATAACTCATAATAAGCTTCTCCTGATCTGATTAAGTTATGATTAAAAAGGCGAAACTGAATTGTTATCGGATTTTAATAATGGGGGAAACCCAAAGAAATCTCCTGAGAATGGAGATGAAACTTAACTAAACCTCCTGAGAATGGAGATGGAACTGAACTAAACCTTCTGAGAACGGAGATAGAACTGAATGTGCCTCCTAAGAACAGAGATGGAACGGAAGCCTCCTGGATGGAGTGATTGGACTACTAACCATTTTCTTTCTGATTATTCAAGTTTTGCACTGGTCTAGTTTCTTTATTCATTTCAGTACTTTTAATTCAGTACTACTCCAGTCTCGTACTGGTCAATTTCATTTCAGTACAGTACTTTCAATTCAGTACTACTCCAGTCTCGTACTGGTCAAGTTCATTTTAGTTCAGTACTTTCAATTCAGTACTACTCCAGTCTCATACTGGTCAAGTTCATTTCATTTCAGCACTTTCAATTCAGTATAACTCCAGTATCGTACTGGTCAAATTCATTTCTAGTTTGGTACTTTCAATTCAGTACTACTCCAGTCTTATACTGGTCAAGTTCATTTCAGTTCAGTAGTTTCAATTCAGTACTACTCCAGTCTCATACTTGTCAAGTTCATTTCAATTCAATACTTCTGTTTCAGTACTACTGTAGTTTTGTACTGGTCACATCTCATTATGCAGCAATTATTATCAGCAGCTTTAATTACTGCATTTTCATTACTATAATTTACTATTATAAGCACGGGTCCTGCATTTACGAGCAGTGGTTTGTTAAGGTTGAGCCTTAGTTGGGGATAACTGGAGTTGAGGTGTTCCTCTAGGTTTAGCCTCAAAAAAATTGCTCCCACTCTCCTTGTCAAAAGTTTAGCTAAGCGTCGCTGCCTGAAGGTTAATGTATGGTAGGGAAGGCCATCGTAGTCCTGGTGCGTATTAGAATGATTGTTTGATTGATTGCTTGCTTGTGAGTTTCTTGCGGTATATTGTGGCAGGTCAGTCCCTTTCGCAGACCGTTCGTACCGATACGGGAAGTTCGACGACTCAAGGCGACAGGGAGATGGGTATCAGGGGTGACCGACCGTTATGTTGTCCCCGTTAGGATTTCCTCCGCTGGTCGGCCAAAATGTTGCATCGCCAGATGTTGCTCATATATAATAGTACATGGGGTTATACGTTGGGGCTTGGGGTTGTGCAGTACGACCACCCCCAGAAGTGTCAGGACTGGCCACTATCACCGACGGCCACATCAGTGAGGCCCACGGGGCTCGCTACCCTTTTGGAACAGAAGTGATCCATACTATGTCGATATAGGGTGTTATACGCGGCTGTGAATGTCTGCGATGCGTATGTGGCTGTGAATATCGGTGATGTATACGCGGATGTGAATGTCTGTGATTTGTACGCAGTTGTGATTTCCTGCGAGGCTTGCACGGGTTGTGAATACCTGCTATACTGCTATGCTAGTGGAGCCTAAATTATAACTGATGTATATTGTTGTTGCTAGTCCAGTTATACCATGTTTCACCTCTTTTTGGTTGCTCCTAGCTTGTTTATGAAATGTTATGATAACCCTCTTATTTCGACTATCTTATTTTGTTGGGTGTGTGCGCTCATCCCCAGGATATGGATATGGGGAGGAGATTTGATTCTACTTTGCTCTGTGACTAACAGTTATTTAAATAACCATTCACAGGAGATGGAGCACCGTAAAAACCAGCTATTGTAGGACGATACGCCAGCTGATAGGACTACCTAAGCAGAGGCACCCTCGTCGTCTCCAGAGTTTTGATACATGAGTACTAGCGAGCAGAGTTGAGAGAGAGAGGAGTTGCCAGTTGTAGTACTATTATAGCTTACAGGCTTCATGTATAAATAGTGTCTACAGTCTTTTGCGTTTTCTATTAAATATATATTGTTATATATATTTGTTGTAGCTTCCTGTTAATGTTTCTGCTAAAATCTGTGATGAGATGTGATTGTTGTGATTCAAGCCAAGCAAGGAGGCCAACTAATGCTTAATAGTGTGGGTTGACAATCTTAAGAAGCACTGGATGGACACCTTAGACAAGTAAGATCCCCTCCGGCCCAACCCGGGGCAAAGGTTAGGAGGGTCTTACACTGCCTCCCCGCTGCCCCTTCCCAACCTGGTGTGACTCCAGGATTCATCGTCCGTTCGCTGTCTTCCCAACCTTGTGTGACTCCAGGGACCGCCACCCGATCGTACTATTCGGCCGCTGGAATCTCAGGTTGAGATTATCTCCGACCAGTGTTGCTCGCCTTCGAGATAAGGAGCTATTTGGGATCATCGGCCCCCTTCCAGTTCGATGTGTCGCCTTTCCATTGGTGTTGGCAAACCTTATCTAAACTGTGAGGGTTGTTATTACACTATCAGTGCTTCATCGGCGTGAATCATTTGAAGTATTGACGTGACATCTTCTCCATTCGGTGTGATCCCGGTTGATCCATGGTAGAGAGTCTCTCCACCAAAAACTCCTAGTGAGCTTGGGGTAATGAATTTCTCTACTCTCTTGTATGTGATTCTTCATAGGTAGTTTTGTGTGGTGAACGAGGTCGGCGTGCCTTCAAAACCCTTGAATACATCGCGGGATTTAATCGAAACTTTGAGTTGTTTTTCCGATCGATCTCGTGATTTAAAGGATTGGGTAAATCCTTATTGTGACATTGATTGGGTTGGGTAAACCCTTGTTTTGACGCTCTAAGGATTGGGGGTAATCCTAAGTTATTTTTCTTGTTGGGAATAAATTCGACCTCTTTTCGAATCGCTATTTTGGTTAGAACTCTCTTATTGTTATTGTGCATGTGTTGTAATTTGACTCGCTAAATTGGAGTGCCTAACAATTTTAGTACGCGCGTGAGTGAACGTAACGGGCTTGAGAGAATCTCGCTTATACTGTCACAAGAACTTCGCCACATGGGCCTGCATCACCTCCTCCTAGTCGTTCCTAGCGGACCCTGGGGCACTCCATCACCCTGCAGGTCAGCACTTTGTATGCATATGTAATAAAACATAAACTAACACAAAAAACAACAGGATTTGGTGTCTCAAACATCAAACACAATTATATGTTGAGCATAAAAATAAAAGGGGTCTACAATGCAGCATGTATGCAAACTCGGATTTCACCCAAGTCACCTTATATCGTGTATGAGTCTAACATATCATCACACATCATCATGTCATATCAATCACATGGGTACTCTCATTTCCTCAAAGGAATACAAGCTCAAGGCCGAGAACTCTCGTTGAGACCCCACCTACACATGGATCACAACACCATTGGGCTTGTCCATCAACTTTTTTGTTCTTGCCAATTTCACGAAGTACACACAACCGATGCTAAGAACTCTCGATTAGACCTCACCCGCACATGGATAACAACACCATCGGGCTTTTCTAAAAACACAGATGTTCTCGTTGGTTTCCACTTAAGGGGACTTATCTTGTCGGGACACACTCCACACGTGAAACACAACATCACGGGGTAAGCCAGCCGACCACAAAGACAAATCCACACCTTCACATACAAATGGACATCACAATCCATCACTAACGTTTCCCCCACCCTAGCCAACATTCGTTCTCATACAAAAATAAGGGGTATCACAACGACGTATTCTCCACAATCAGATTTTTAGCGAAATCCCTAAAATGCACTTCAAACAACATCACCGAATCGGACCATCGGTCGCGATAACGGCTTCACCCACAATGCCTAATCCACTAACAAAGCAGATTTATAATGTAAAACATGTCAGGGACGGAATCAATCAACCTGGTGCCCCTTCTTAAACCAAGGCAATCCGGATCCCTCTTACTCGAGAGTCTGGTGCAAAAATTTGCAAGAAAGAAAAGGGCATAAAGAAAAGTTTTCATCACAAATCCTAAGACCGAGAGGAGAGATGTCATTATATTTTAGAATCTCTTTCTAGTCATGGAGATCTTGATTTACATGGATATAAGTGTTCGCCTTCAAGCCCTCTCCGCGATGCCAGTCTCAGATCGTGAATCAGAGCTCCGAAGCTCCAACAATGATGGAAACAGGGTCATCTTCCTCCTCTGTACCTTTCCGCTCACAAGTCATCAAAGTTCTGATTAACATGGGCAAAAAGAAGATAGAATCCCCTCTTCCCTAAATAGGGCTCACCGCTAAAGATCTGGGTCATTGGATCAAGTTACAGGAAGATCGTGTAACACCCAAAAAACCCTAAGTCCCAAAATGGGTTCAGGCTGGGTGACACAGCCTGGGACACAGGCGTGTCCCAGGGAGTGTCTAGTGCACACGGCGTGGGATACGGGTGTATCCCAGGGCGTGTCCTTTGCGATGTGCATGTCGAGTTGAGTTCTCGAGACAGCACGGTCGACGTTCGTCGAGAGGCGACACGGCCTGGGATGCGGGCGTGTCCCAGGGCATGTCCTGTTCGAGCGACATTGAGTGGAGTGGCGCTGAGTGTGGTACACGGCCTGTGACACGGGCGTGTCACATGGGCGTGGTTGGAACACGGCCAAGGATATGGGCGTGTGCCTTAGCCATGTTCTTCTCGGTGTTTCAGCCTTGTGTTGATGAGGTGGCACGGCCATCCACACGGCCGTGCACTGGTTGGCACGGGCGTGTTAGGGAGTGATACGGGCGTGTTAGGGAGTGACACGGGCGTGTCGTATCCCGTGTTCTGTTCCAGATTGAGTCGGTTCCCGAACCGCTCAAGGAATACGGCATGTGACACGGGCGTGTCACAGGCCGTGTCAGCTCTATTTAGACGCTTTTCAAAGCGGCCGAGGCCGTTCGTTCTCTTCTTTTTGGATCATGTGGTCCAAGTTCATCCCTGCTCTTATAAGGCCGAGAATGGAGATGAATATCTCATTCTCATTCTTTCTAAAGTGAAGCGAGAGAGGAGAGCAATGAAGGAAGAAGGAGAAGCTTTCCGATCGTCGGTGGAGCTTTAGCGGTCTGAATCGAGAGCCGAGTTCAGCGTTGCGGAGGCAAGGTCGCTGCGGGGATTTCCATCTGGCTAGTTCTTTCATGGCGTCGAAGCGATCGTCAAGGGTAACGGTCTTTATTCCTTGGGCAGGTGAAACCCTTTATTTATGCATGTATATTTGTGGAATCCTCCATCAAAAGATGGAAGAGAGTAAGTGATTCCAGCGGTTGAGTCTGCATCTAGAGCCGGAAATGTGTAGTACCGCATAGGCATGCTGCGTGAAGCCCATCTGGATGGATGTCTGGATTGGTGATGCTGCGAACCGTAGAAGACTCCGTGTATACATCGGTTAACTTATGGAGATTGGTGAGGACGATTGTGATGGTGAGAAGGAAGCTTTGTATAGCTCCTGTGGTTGTACGCTTGGCATGAGCTGTATTGATGGAATGGAAGGTGGTACTATGTGTCGGTGTTGGGAAGGAATGCGAGAACCTCTAAGTGGGTAGGGCACCCACCAAGTTCAATGATCGGATTGTTGTAAGCGAACACCTCTGAGTGGGTGGGTACGAGAGGCCTCCAACAGGGGTTTGGCGGCTGATGCCCATAGCCAATAAGTTAAGAACCTCTGAGTGGGTGGGCCATCCAATAAGTTCAGTGGTAGGATCAGGTGAGCGGTCGATTGGTAGCAATGCAGCAGGGCGATTTCCCTAGGCTTGTTACACTGCGGGGGTAGGTCGACTGATAATGCTCACAGTTTGCTATGAGGTGCGTGCCTCTGAGCGGACAGGTGCATGAGGTCTCTAACAGGGGTTTGGAGGCTTATGCCCGGCCAACAAGTAAACACCTCGAATTGACGGTGGAACCCTGAGAAGCTTGGTACACCGTTAGTGTGCCCTGAGTGCACGAAACGTCTGGCACGAAGGTCGGTGTTTGTGATGATATTGTGTATTGTGTATATATGTTGATACATAAATACATGAAGGGAAGGAACCACTGCCCCGGGTAAGGGGTAGAGTCGTTATAATTGGTCAGCTGAATGTTGGTCGTTGCTCTGTTTGTCACCCCTTGGGTGGATGTCCGTATGCAGGTGCTGACCTTGTGGATGATGAAATGCATTGATCGGGTTAAATCCCATGCTGCTGCTAGTAGGTCCTCGAAGGCCGTGCGAAGATTTGGATTTCATGTGTGGCCGGCCTGCGTGCCGATGTATGAAGTCATATGTTTGTAAAGAGAAACTTGTAAGGCCTTAAGGCCGTGAGCGGTATGCTTGTGTACATTCCAGTTCTGGTATATAAATGTAGTGTTTATATAATAGTGGACATTCATGGATTGAGTTCGTGCAACTTATAAACTTCCGCTAGAATGCCCTGGCCGGACCTTCTATTATATGTTATTTAACGGATCGGGTTGCTACATTTTTGTTGGGTACACTAGAAGTATGTACCAGATTTGGAGAAGATTCATCCTAGTCAATGATATACATCAATATGTATTTGATGTATGTTTAAGTTTCCTTGTGCAGGGTTAAGGAATGGAATAAAAATATTCTATGTACAAGTGTCCACACTTGTGAAGAATTGTGTCGACACACGGGACTTGTGTCGACGCCGGCCATCAGCAAAGCATTGTGTCGACACCTAAGAATTGTGTCGACACCAGAACAAGAAGTTGTGTCGACACCAGAAGCCAGATTTGTGTCTACACCCAGAAATTATGTCAACACCCAGGAACTGTGTCGACACCCAGAAGCTATGTCGACACCAAAGGCGGGAATTATGTTGGCACTTAAATCTGTACTTATGTTGACACCAAAGGCAGGAATTGTGTAGACACTTAAAGCAGGACTTATGTTGACACCTGAGGCAAGTATTGTGTCGACACCTAAAGCAGAGGCTGTGTCGACACCCAGCAGTTATGTCGAGACCAAGAGCAGTTGTGTCGACACACTGGACTTGTGTCGACACATACAAATAGAAGATGTGTCAAGAAGTAGAAGAATGATTGTGTCGATACTTGGAGTATTGTGTCGACATCATCAAGACTTGTGTCGACACTTTGTCTACTTGTGTCAACACATATGAAGCAGATTATTGAGTAAATCATGCTGAGTTGTAGAATCTCTAAGGAATCAATTGTCATGATTGGTGGGTCGATAGTTGTTATTACCAATAGGTCTGACACCTTTGTCAAAACTAACAGAAGGTTGTTACAAACCGGATCAGCCGGTAACCATGAGGAATCTCTATATAAAGGGTTGATACTTAACAACCAATAACCACAACTGAGTGAAGGCAAGAAAAGCCATCAACTAAGAAAGAGAAAATTCACAATAAGAGAAGGGGAAACCCTTTAAGAAGGCCGATTCAGAACAGTCTGCAGAGAAGATTCAGATCTCATTTTGAATTCAAGGAAGGAGCTGATAGTGGATCAACTTCTACATCAAGAATAGTCCAACCTTATTTTTTTCTATCAAGAAGCTTTGAAACAGCTAAGTCTGGTTGGGACTGAAGATCAAGAACTGATCAAGAAGAACATCAATAGAGGGATCTATCTGGTGATATCTTTTATATCTCTTTTATTACACAATTTCTTGTAAGATCTGTTGTAGATCTGAGCTGTAAGCCTATAATTATAAAGGGTGAGGTAGGGCTGTGAGCCTGAGTGGTAGGACTTGCAAAAGTCTGAGTTGTAAGTCTAGAGATAAGGGCTGAGGTAGGATTCTTGGAAGGATCTGAGGTAGGACTTGCAAAAGTCTGAGGTGTAGGAACCACTTTGGTTCTGAGTTATAGGATCTTTGGATCTGATTAAGAGGAAAGAAGTTAGGCTGAATACAGTGCTCTACTGGATAGGTGAAGGGGGAAAGTAGACGTAACCATATCTTGGGGAACCATAATAAATCTTGTGTTCTCTGTGCTGTGAATGTTCTGTGTTGTGTTTTATTTTGTTTGTTCCAAGCAAGATCTGTTTAATTGCCTAAAATATTAAAGGAAAAATTAGAACCTATTCACCCCCCCCCCCCCTCTAGGTGTTTAGGCTCTTGAATTAAGTCTTTCAAGTGGTATCAGAGGGAGGTTACTCAAGGATTGACTTAACAGTCTGAGTAAATCTCCTAGGCAATTTTCAGAATTCAAGAATGGGTTCAAGTGAAAACCAAAAAGAGTTTGGATCAATGAAACTTCCTATCTGCAAGAAGGAATGTTTTGGCATATGGAAGGAGAGGGTCAGATTGTTTATGGAAGCTTCTGATCCAAGAATTTATATCATAGTACAAGAAGGACCCTTCATTCCAATGAAGGTATCAGCACTGGATGCAAATATGAAGACTCCTAAGAGTTATTCAGAAATGATAAAGGATGACATCATCCTGGCAAGTCTAGACAAAGGGCACGGAATATCATTGTAAGTGCCATAGATGATGTCACCTTTCAGAATCTGGTGCATTGCAAAACCTCCAAAGAAATATGGGACACTCTTATTGTTTACATGGAGGGAACAGAAGAAGTCAGAGAAGATAGAAAATTTATGCTAAATCAGGAGTATGAAAGCTTTAGACAAGCCAAGAATGACAGCATAACTGAATGCTATAAGAAATTCTTCAGGATTGTAAATGAGCTGATGACTTATGGAAGAGTCTGAAAGTGAGGGGATAGATCTTATTTACTCTAGTTAAATATATATTATATAGAAGAGTAAACACATCACAAAAATAAATAAACAGAGCAAGCACACAGAAGACACAAGGATTATAGTGGTTCCCCAACACTTGGGTACATCCACTCTTCTACCACCCTGGTAGGAATCCACTCAGGTTTTTGATCAGGTGTCTGCCACCAATGAGCTTTTGATCAGGTGCTCAAAAATCAAACCTCAAGTCTTTGATTAGGTGACTTGCAACCAGGAATAACTTTTGAAGGGAGTTAAGAACCCTTTATACAGTGGGGGATGAGAGATTGATTTTGTCTTCTCTTTCTCAAAGTATAACTGAGAAGACTTGTGTGGATTTTGATGTTAGCAAAGGCTCCCCCTGAGATATTGAATGGTTCAGGAAGTTGGAGCTTTGTTGCAGGGTGTAGGCCTTCAAACTTGATGTTGCTCTCCAGCAAGCTTCTAGACTGATATTGTTTTTGTTGTCTCTCGAAAGCTTGGAGCAGATGAAGAAGATGAAGAGTTTTTGTTGTAAGAAAACTTGTAGATGAGTTTTTTTTTGTGAGAGAAAAAGCCTTCTTGAATTTTCTCTCTCTATCTCTTCTATTCTATCGAGTGTTGTATTACTCTTCTTCTTGTCTGTGAGATATAATTCTCTGTATATTTATTGCCTGGAGAATTCAAACATTTGAATTTTTTCTGTCTATGGAATGGCTGAATCAATTTTCAAGAATGGAATCTTCCTTGAGAAAACAGTTGGCATTTAATCTTTGTAATTAACTCCATATTTAATGCTGTCATCCAAATGGCTATATTCATTTGAATATATAATATTAAATCTGAGAGCTATAAATGTGTGCTGTTAAGCCTTAATAAATTCTGCCAGTTGTAAATAAATCTATCAGAAAAACTGCACAGGAATCGTTGATCTCGATTTTAAAGCTTTCTTCAAACTGGGCTCGGAGTTCGTTGATCTCAGCTCGGAGTTCGTCGAGCTCAGCTCGGAGTTCGTCGAGCTGAGCTCAGAGAATATGAACTGCAAAATCGTTGAACTGAGTTTAACAGTTTTCTTTGAGCTGAGCTCAGAGTTCGTCGAACTGAGCTCAGAGTTCGTTGAACTGAGCTCGGATAATTTCTGGACTGAATTTCTGAACTTCAAAACTAAACTTTTCTGGAATTTTTCTGAAGTAGCAAACCTAGAAATAATCCTATGACCCATGACTATACATTTTGGGTCAATTTAAACATCCTAATAGTGATCCTTGCCCAAATAAAACTAGGGTTCCAACAATCTCCCCCTATTTGAGTGAGGACACTATTCACGGAAAAACCAAACACAAAGCAAAAATAATCTGCCTGAATTATAATTTTTTAGTAGATGTACAAGGGTGCTTTGAGAAATAAAATAAATAAAACAAAGCTACAGATGAATCCTCTGTATTGGTTGAGACTATAGCTTTTGATTATTATAAAATACCACTGTTCTTTACGGTAAGAAAGGTCTTTTCCTGAAAAGAAAGGTTAAGATTTCTGGACCCAGATTATCTTGGGTCCTATTTTTCTTTCACAATAATAATTTGAAATAAAAGAATAAAAATTTCTGTTTTGAAATTCTGAGTTCGACGAAAAATATTTTCGTCGATCTGAGTTCGATGTTCGTCGTTCTCAGTTCGACAAAGGGTATTTATTTCGTCGATCAAGATTTCCTGACCAGAAATCTCTGTTCAGAGATCGTCGACCTGAGTTCGACGAAGAGTATAGTTTTCGTCGAGCTCTGTTCGGCGAACTATGTTGAACATAGATTTTCTGAAATTTTTTAATTTGTTTTGGTAAAAATTCAGTTATGTTATCAAAATCAAGGGAAGAGATAACCTGATCCTCTTCTGATTCACATCCTGATTCTTCATCAGATACTGGTTCTTCATCATGCCTGCTGCTTGAAGCATTTATTGCCATTAGGCAAAACTCTCTTGCTCTTGACTCTTCTTCATCGTCAGTTGCACAGGATGAAGGTTCAGAGTCACTCCAAGATTCAGCATTTAATGTTTTTTCTTTTGCTGATCCAGCAGCCATTACTGTGAGGGAGTCCAAGATGTCTTTTGCTGAAGTACATTCAGCAACTCCTTCAAAAATGTCATCAGACATTGATTGAGCAAGGATGTCCATTGCTCTTGCATTAGCAATCTTTAGCAATTTTTGGGCTTCTGTCCATTGAGATGATGGAACAGCATTCATGCTTGTTGTTTCTAATGGTTGATAAGGACCTGTCAAAATAGAATTGAAAATGGCTTCATCAATAGAGTTCATAAAAAGCCTAATCCTTGCCTTCCATAGTGCAAGCTTATCCAGATTGCACTTAGGAGGTCCAGTGCTTGAACATTCTTCATTTTGTGCCATGAAAAACTCTTAAGAAATTTAAGATCTATCAGATCGTTTTGGTTCAGGTGTTAGCCTGTACAACCAAAGAATGACCCTCTGATACCAATTGAAAGTGAGGGGATAGATCTTATTTACTCTAGTTAAATATATATTATATAGAAGAGTAAGCACATCACAAAAATAAAGAAACAGAGCAAGCACAAAGAAGACACAAGGATTATAGTGGTTCCCCAACACCTGGGTACATCCACTCTTCTACCCCTCTGGTAGGAATCCACTCAGGTTTTTGATCAGGTGACTGCCACCAATGAGCTTTTGATCAGGTGCTCAAAAACCAAACCTCAAGTCTTTTGATTAGGTGACTTGCAACCAGGAATAACTTTTGAAGGGAGTTAAGAACCCTTTATACAGTGGGGTATGAGAGATTGATTTTGTCTTCTCTTTCTCAAAGTACAACTGAGAAGACTAGTGTGGATTTTGATGTTAGCAAAGGCTCCCCCTGAGATTTTGAATGGTTCAGGAAGTTGGAGCTTTGCTGCAGGGTGTAGGCCTTCAAACATGATGTTGCTCTCTAGCAAGCTTCTAGACTGATATTGTTTTTGTTGTCTATCGAAAGCTTGGAGCAGATGAAGAAGATGAAGAGTTTTTGCTGTAAGAAAACTTGTAGCTGAGTTCTTTTTTTTGTGAGAGAAAAAGCCTTCTTGAATTTTCTCTCTCTATCTCTTCTATTCTATCGAGTGTTGTATTACTCTTCTTCTTGTCTGTAAGATATAATTCTTTGTATATTTATTGCCTGGAGAATTCAAACATTTGAATTTTTTCTTTCTATGGAATGGCTGAATCAATTTCCAAGAATGGAATCTGCCTTGAGAAAACAATTGGCATTTAATCTTTGTAATTAACTCCATATTTAATGTTGTCATCCAAACGGCTATATTCATAAGAATATATAACATTAAATCTGAGAGCTATAAATGCCTGTTGTTAAGCCTTAATAAATTTTGCCAGCTGTAAATAAATCTGTCTGAAAAACTGCACAGGAATCGTTGATCTCGATTTTAAAGCTTTCTTCAAACTGGGCTCGGAGTTCGTTGATCTATGCTCGGAGTTCATCGAGCTCAGCTCGGAGTTCGTCAAGCTGAGCTCAGAGAATATGAACTGTAAAATCGTTGAACTGAGTTTAATAGTTTTCTTTGAGCTGAGCTCAGAGTTCGTCGAACTGAGCTCAGAGTTCGTTGAACTGAGCTCGGAGAATTTCTGGACTGAATTTCTGAACTTCAAAACTGAACTTTTCTGGAATTTTTCTGAAGGAGCAAACCTAGAAATAATCCTATGACCCATGACTATACATTTTGGGTCAATTTAAACATCCTAATAGTGATCCTTGCCCAAATCAAAACTAGGGTTCCAACAGAGTCTTCAGCACTTATGAACTGAATGACAAATTTTTGAGATCTCTGACAAAGGATTGGGACACCAAGATTTGTTCCATCAGAGAAGTAGCCAAGCTGTCACACACACCTCCTCCCACACTGTTTGGGAAGCTGTTTTCATAGGAAATGCAGCTTATAGCCAGGAAGGAGGAAGAGAAGAGCAGCAGATCTGAATACAAGGAAAAGTCAGTTGCCTTCAAAGCTGAAGGCACAAGAAAGGGCAGGAGAAAATCTCCTTCTCCTCCCAAAAGGAGTGTTGAGGCAGAAGAAGGGATTCCTGATAACACTTCATCAGACAGCCACACCTCAGATGAGGACTTTGCATCCTTCACAAGGCCGTTCCAAAGATTTATGAAGAAGAAGAAGTGGAGAACCAGACCTTCTTCATCCTTTTCAAAGGATGAGTACTACAAGAAAAAGAAAACTCCAAAGGAAGACAGCTATGCTTCTAAACCTAGTAAACAATCTAATTCTAAGATTGTGTGCTATTATTGCAATAGGCAAGGACATGTCATAGCTGACTGTCCAGACAAGAGGGTTGAATCAAAAGACAAGAAGAAGCAACAAATGAAGGGGAAAAAAGAAAAATCTTTTGTTGCCCAAAAGCAGAAAAGCTGGACAGATTCTTCATTATATGAATCAGGAGAAGAAGAAGAGGCTGAAGCATATGTTGGGTTATTCTCAACTGAAGAGGATTCTAAGGAGATAGAATTTCTACAAATGCTGGACTCCATAAATGGAGTGGAAGAATACTGATGCAGAGGGTTGATGGTGAAAGTGAGGTGATAGATCTGATATGATTAAGAGTTTTTAGAAAATAAAATGCAAAATAAAATTCACAGCACATAAGGAAGAAAACAGAGCAAGCAATCCAGACAACACAAGGATTATAGTGGTTCCCTAAATCTGGGTACATCCACTCTTCTACCACCCTGGTAGGAATCCACTGCAGGATGAGTTGATCAGGTGTCCTGGGCACCAATGAGCTTTTGATAAGGTGCTCAAAAAACAAACTGGATTTTTTGATCAGGTGTCTTGCCACCACTGAGTTTTGACAAGGTATCAAAAACCAAGCAGAACTTTTGAAGGGAGTTCAAGAACCCTTTGTACAGGAGGAAGGAAGAGTTGATGTTGTCTTCTCTGTTCAACAATCAAAGAGAAGCACAAGTGGATTGTTGTTGTCAAAGCTCCCCCTGAGATGTAGAATAGTTCAAGAGTGGAAGTTTTGCTTCAGGGTGTAGGCCTTCAAGTTGATGTTTCTCTCCAGCAAGCTTTTAGACTGATGTTGATTTTGTGTCTCTTGAAAGCCTGGAGCAGATAAAGAAGATGAAGATGATCTGTATATGCCTGCTTCTTTTTCTCTGTCACTTTATGATATATATTATATATTTTTTCAATCTTCTGTATATCATATATATATATCCCTTGGACTAATTCAAACATTTGAATTCTTGCCTTGAAACGGCTGGAGCCTTTTCCCAAGAATGGTAATTTCTTTTGGGAATCAATTGTCATTAAATCTATGATTTAATCCATAATTAATGCAGCCTCCAAACGACTATATTCTTAAGAATATATAGCATTAATTCTGATAGTTGTAATCGCCTCAATAGCCTTAATTAAATCTGCCAGCTGTAAAGAAATCTGTCTGAAAAACGGCACAGGAAATCGCAAAACTGAATTTTTAAGCTTCTTCAAACTGCGTTCGAAGATCGTTGAGCTCAGCTCGGAGATCGTTGAGCTGAGCTCAGAGATTCTTTGTTCAGAGATTCTGCGTTCAGAGATTTCTGCGTTCAGAGATTCTGTGTTTAGAGATTTCTTCGTTCAGAGATTTCTGCGTTCAGAGATTCCTGCGTTCACAGATTCTGCGTTCAGAGATTTCTGCGTTCAGAGATTCTGCGTTCAGAGATTCTGCATTCAGAGATTCTGCGCTCAGAGATTTCTGCATTCAGAGATTCTGCATTTAGAGATTTCTGCATTCAAGGATTTCTGCGTTCAGAGATTCTGCGTTCAACTATTTCTGGACTGCAATAGTTGAACTCCGTTCGACTATTTCTGGACTAAAATTTCTGAACTTCAAAACTGATTTTCTCTGGAATTCTTCGGCACTTCATCTGGGATTCTTTCTGAGGAATACCTGGAAAGACCTATGACCCTTAGACTATACATTTTGGGTCAAACTAATCATCCTAATAGTGATCCTAACCCAAATCAGAACCTAAGGTTCCAACAATCTCCCCCTATTTGGGTGAGGATACTATTTACATAAAAACAAAATACAAAGCAAAAAGATCTGCCTGAATTATAATATGATAGCAGATGTACATGGGTGCTTTGTTAAAAAGGGATTCAAAATAAAAGAAATACAAACAGAAACTAAGGGGCAGCTGCATAGAATCTAATAAAGTTACAGCTGCACTTCTGTTCATTTTCATTCTGAGATTCTGATAATCTCCCCCTATAGTTGTAGCCTCATGAACAATTTTCCTGAAAGGAGATGTTAGGAATTCTGGACCCAGATTTGCCTTGGGTCTTATTTTTATTTCACAATAATAATTTTAAGTAAAGTAATATCCAGGGAAATCTTTATAGCCAAGTGGATGAAGTTTCCTAGAAGGGATGAACCACTGGGTATAAGGATTTTTTAAATTTTTGATTATGAAATGATTTAAAATCTTTGCTATGAAAATCTGAGCTCAACGAAGAGTATTTTCGTCGTCCTGAGCTCGACGATTTATAGTGAGATCGTCGATCTCGGCTCAGAGAATAATAAAGGTTGTTTTCTCTGTTCCAATTTCGTTGACCTCTATTCAGAGTTCGTCGACCTGAGTTTGACGAATTATATTGAACACAGATTTTCTGAAAATCTTTAACTGATTTTAATGAGGCTATATGATTTAAAGCAATTTCTAAATCTTCATTGAATTTTATGTTTTTAGAAGAAAGTTTATTTACTTTCTCTCTAAGAAGTTTTATTTCCTTCTTAGATTGAATCAGATCTTTACATAATAATTTAAAATCTATTTTAAGTTCTTCTGATAAAAAGTCAAGGGTAGAGATAACCTGATCTTCATCATCATCTGATTCAGATTCTTTATCTTCATCATACCTTTTGCAAGATGCATCTATTGCCATTAGACAAAATTCTCTTGCTCTTTCTTCTTCTTCATCCTCAGTTGTGCAAGATGAAGCTTCAGAGTTACTCCAGGAATCAGCATTTGATGTTCTTTCTTTTGCTGATCCAGCAGCCATTACTGAGAGAGAGTCCCAAATTTCCTTTGCAGATGAACATTCAGCAATCTCTTGAAAAATGTCATCAGACATTGATTATGCAAGAATGTTCATTGCTTGTGCATCAGCCATCTTAAGTTGTTTTTAAGCTTCTGTAGCTGCAGATGGTGTAAAGGGACCTGACAAAATAGAATTATAAATGGCTTCATCAATAGAGTTCATAAAAAGCCTAATCCTTGCCTTCCATAGTGCAAGCTTGTCCAGATTGCACTTAGGAGGTCCAGTGCTTGACCATTCTTCATTTTGTGCCATGAAAAACTCTTAAGAACAATAAGATCTATCAAGGATCTTTTGATTCAGGTGTTACCCTGTACAAACAATCAACCTCCCTCTGATACCAATTGAAAGTGAGGTGATAGATCTAATATGATTAAGAGTTTTTAGAAAATAAAATGCAAAATAAAATTCACAGCACATAAGGAAGAAAACAGAGCAAGCAATCCAGACAACACAAGGATTATAGTGGTTCCCCAAATCTGGGTACATCCACTCTTCTACCACCCTGGTAGGAATCCACTGCAGGATGAGTTGATCAGGTGTCCTGGGCACCAATGAGCTTTTGATAAGGTGCTCAAAAACCAAACTGGATTTTTTGATCAGGTGTCTTGCCACCACTAAGTTTTGACAAGGTATTAGAAACCAAGCAGAACTTTTGAAAGGAGTTCAAGAACCCTTTGTATAGGAGGAAGGAAGAGTTGATGTTGTCTTCTCTGTTCAAAAATCAAAGAGAAGCACAAGTGGATTGTTGTTTTCAAAGCTCCCCCTGAGATGTAGAATAGTTCAAGAGTGTAAATTTTGCTTCAGGGTGTAGGCCTTCAAGTTGATGTTTCTCTCCAGCAAGCTTTTAGACTGATGTTGATTTTGTGTCTCTTGAAAGCCTGGAGCAGATAAAGAAGATGATGATGATCTGTATATACCTGCTTCTTTTTCTCTGTCACTTTATGATATATATTATATATATTTTCAATCTTCTGTATATCATATATATATATATATATCCCTTGGACTAATTCAAACATTTGAATTCTTGCCTTGAAACGGCTGGAGCCTTTTCCCAAGAATGGTAATTTCTTTTGGGAATCAATTGTCATTAAATCTATGATTTAATCCATAATTAATGCAGCCTCCAAATGGCTATTTTATTAAGAATATATAGCATTAATTCTGATAGCTGTAATCGCCTCAATAGCCTTAATTAAATCTGCCAGCTGTAAATAAATCTGTCTGAAAAACTGCACAGGAAATCGCAAAACTGAATTTTTAAGCTTCTTCAAACTGCATTCGAAGATCGTTGAGCTCAGCTCGGAGATCGTTGAGCTGAGCTCAGAGATTCTTCGTTCAGAGATTCCGCGTTCAGAGATTTCTGCGTTCAGAGATTCTGCATTCAGAGATTTCTTCGTTCAGAGATTTCTGCGTTCAGAGATTTCTGCGTTCAGAGATTCTGCGTTCAGAGATTCTGCGTTCAGAGATTCTGCGTTCAGAGATTTCTGCGTTCAAGGATTTCTGCGTTCAGAGATTCTGCGTTCAACTATTTATGGACTGCAATAGTTGAACTCCATTCAACTATTTCTGGACTGAAATTTCTGAACTTCAAAACTGATTTTCTCTGGAATTCTTCGGCACTTCATCTGGGATTCTTTCTGAGGAATACCTGGAAAGACCTATGACCCTTAGACTATACATTTTGGATCAAACTAATCATCCTAATAGTGATCCTAACCCAAATCAGAATCTAAGGTTCCAACAGATGGTCCTAACAGAAAATGATCAGTGCCTGGATCAAGATGGTCCTAGTAAGGTATATAACTCTCCTACAGCAACTGATTCTTTTACTGGATCAGAATCAGAAGCATCAACATCAATAGATGTGGATGGTTCTGAGTCTGAAGGGGATGTACACTGTTGGAACCTCTAGTTGAATTTGGGCTAGGTTCACTGAGTTAGGATATGACCCAATATGTATAAATCAGGGTCATAGGTGTTTCTTAGAGTCTAGGGCAAGTCCTTCGAGTCAACAGTACAAAGGACCAGCCTCCATCACTGCCAAAGACTCAAGACTTAGAGAGATCAAGAATTAGAAAAAGAAATCTACATTCGTCGATCTCAGGTCGACGATAGTCGTGCTCAGCTCAACTTACTCAGAGCCAAAATCTCTGAACTGAGCTTGACGAACTCCGTACTCATATCGACTAACTCTTTAACACTCAGCGCCATAATTCTCTCAAAGCCAAGACTGACTCAGAGATAAAGAACACTCGACGTCAGATGTGTTATCCACTCAACACCAACAGATTGACCAAGATCTTAGGTCGACTAACTTCACAGTCTCAGGTCGACGAAAGCTTATCTCAGTTTGACGAAAGCTGATCAGAGGTCGACGAAATCTAAGGTCAACGAAAGCTGATTAGAGGTTGACGAAAGCTGATCTCAGGTCGACGAAAACTGTAAGACATTTTGTTATTTATTCTTTCTCTTTCTGTCTCATCATTTTAACTATTATAGGATATTAATTCCCTTGTAAATCAATGCACTTATATTCTCTGAATAGAGTCGTTACTGGCAGCATTGATTGCGAACATCCTCCATGGAATTAATTGCTTATATCTCGGGACAGACATAGAATAGAATAATTGACAGCATTCTTGCCGTTTCTCGTTCCCAAGATTTCGGCTGAACATTTATTGCAGAATCTCTTTTGAATTCGACCAAGTTGCAGTGATCTAATACACATCTCCCTGCCAAGAAAACTATAACACACGAGAGCTGAGATTGATTATCAACCAGAGACACAACAAAGAAAACTTTTTAAAAAGTGCAGTGAAAAAGATCTCTCAGAAATTGGATGCTCTGAAGAGAAGAAGAAAGAACAACTATCACCATCAAGAATCTTTCTTTCTTTCTCTCCCTCTTTGTTTTCAGGGATCTTAAGTGACAGCAACATTCAAATCAGTCAAGGATCTCTAAAAAGCTGAAGGCCTACACCCTTGAACAAAGATTCCACTCCTGAACCATTCAAGATCTCAGGGGGGGCTTTGACAATAAATAATAATCCACATAGTCTTCTCATTTTTATTTGAGAAAAGAAGACTTACATCACTCTCTCATTCACACCTCTGTACAGGGTTTTAATTCCCTTCAAAATTATTCTGGTTGCAAGTCTCCTTCCAAAAGACTTGAGGTTTGGTTTTTGAGCACCTGATCAAAAACTCATTGGTGACAGTCACCTGATCAAAACCTGCAGTTGATTCCTACCAAGGGTGGTAGAAGAGTGGATGTACCCAGTTTGGGGAAACACTATAAATTTCTTGTGTTGTCTGGTTGCTCTTTCTTTTCTGTTCTTGTTGTGGCTGTGTTAGTTAGATATTCTGTGATCTTTGATTTACTTAAATCTGTGATAGTTAGATATAGTTGTTAAAGATAAAGATAGTATACTGTTAGAGAAGGAAGTTTTGAAAACACACAGACATACTCTATTCACCCCCCCCCCCCCCCTCTAGTGTATATCAGATCTAATCCTAACTTTCAATTGGTATCATAGGAGGTTCTTTTGGTTGTACAAGCTAACCCTTGAACCAAAAATCCCAAGTTAGATCTGTTCTCTTACATCTTTTATATCTATACAGCATGGCACAGAACAAAGAGTATGCAAGCACCAGACCTCCAGTGTGTAACTTGTCCAAGTTCACACTCTGGAAGGCAAGAATCAGACTCTACATGAATTCTATTGATGAGGATATATTTAATTCCATTTTAACAGGACCACCAGCTCCAGTGGCTTCAACCCCATCAACTTCAACAGACATGAGTGCAGTTCCACCCCCTGGATGGACAGATGCACAGAAAAGGCAAAGATAACTGATGCCAGAGCCATGAACATATTGGCTCAAACAATGTCAGATGAGATATTTCAAAAGGTTGCTGAGTGCTCATCAGCCAAGGCCATTTGGGACTCCCTGAACCAGATGGTGGCTGGATCAGCAGATGAGAGGAAGGATAGATGATCCAACCTCATCACTCAATATGAAAACTTCAAAAAGGATGAAGCTGAAATAGTGGAAGTGATGTACAACAGACTCAGCTCCATTATCAGTGAGCTGAGGACTCTAGATAAGGAAATCACTTTGACTGAAGTGAATGACAAGATTCTCATGTGCTTCCCCAGCACATGGGACTTAAGAATCTGGCCAATCAGAGAAGCCAGAAGCACAACAGAGATCTCAACTAAAGCTCTACTAAGAAAGCTAAAGTCCTATGAGCAGCTGATAAAATCAAGGGAAGCAGTAGCTGAAGTCAAGACTCCTACACCAACTAGGAAAGAGCACAACATAGCTTTCAAAGCTGTAGAAGACTCTGAAGTCATTCCTGTGAATGAAGAATTGATGAGTCTCTTTGCCAAGAGATTCTTTAAGATGACTAGAAAAGATTTCAGAAGGAAACCATCCAAGTATGAAGACAAGCCAAGGTATGACAAAACACCATCTAAAGAAGTAGTGTGCTTTGGCTGCATGAAACCAGGGCATTTCATCTCTGAGTGCCCAGAAGTTCAGATGAAGGATAGAAGAAAGGAGGGCGACTAAAGGAAGGGTCACTACAGCAAGCCTTCCTCAAGCAAGCACAAGAGGAAGGACAAGGGCTTTGTTGCTGAGTCATGGATTGACACTGAAGAAGAGTCAACCTCCTCCAGCAGTGAGGATGAAGAAGAGCAGAAGGCCAAAGAAGTTTGCCTCATGGTTATTAAGGCAGGCAGTAGTAGATCAGATATTGATGAGTTTGAAGATGAAGAGCTCTTATCAGCTGAGGATCAGGTATTAGCCTCTTATGATTTTGAATCAGAGGAATTCAAATCTGAATTTAAACTATTATGTTTAGACCTAATAGGATCTGAGAAGGAAATCAAACTTCTCAGGGAAAAACTATTAGAAAAAGAAAGATTCATTGCTGATAATGAAAAATTAACTGAAGAATTAGACCTAGCTAATCAACAAATAATGATCCTAAAATCTGAATTAAGTAAAGCTAAGGAACTAGAAGAAACCTTAAATGGTAGAAGTTTACAACTGATAGACATAACTAGCACAGTCAATACAAGATCCAGTAATAACAAACTAGGATTAGGAGCCTCATCTAGTGAACCAATCCTTATTCAGAAAAATCAACTATCAAAACCCATAAGTTTTATTTCTGAAAATGGTAAGAAAAATACTGAAAAGGTAGAGAAGGTTAATGAAGTTCTTAAACAGTTATAACTTAAAAAACCAATCAGAAAAGGAAAAATAAACAACATAACTATGTTCAGTAAATTTCGTCGAACTCAGAATGACGAAATGGGTATTGTTCGTCGAACTTTGAACGACGAACTCTGAACGCAAATAATAATGTAATCTATTCTTCGAACTGTGATCGATGAAACCAGTATGGTTCGTCGACCAGAGATCGACATTTTTGGGGCTCTGAGAATGGATACTTCCATTCTTCGAGCAGAGATCAAAGAACTCAATCCCGATCATCGAGCTCAGGTCGGCGAACATACCCAAATTTGTCAGATCTAGTTCATAACAAGAGTAATCTAAAAACTAATAAATCCTTTAATCCCTTTAGTCAGTGGGTCATACCTCCTAGAAGGTATCATTCTTTAGGCTATAAAGATCAACTTGAATGCGCATATATTTCCAGTTACTCCCATGTAAATCAACAAGGACCCAAGGTCACCTGGGTAAAGAACAACTAAGTGTTATACTTGCAGATGAAGACCTATCCAACATATAATCAACACTGGTATCTGGATAGTGGCTGCTCTAAGCACATGATAGGCAGCAAGGACAACTTAATTGATTATAAGTCTAAGCTGGGACCAAAGGTCGTCTTTGGTGATTCAATTGTGGCCAAATAGAGGGCTATGGCAAAATCAGGATTGGAGCTGTAACTTTCAAGAAAGTTGCATATGTGAGTGGACTGAAGCACAATCTCATCTCCATAAGCCAAATCTGTGATGAAGGCTATCAGGTATCATTCAACTCTGAATCCTGTATTATTACCTCAAGAGAAAACAAACCAGTTTTAATTGGCAGTAGACAAGGAAACATATATTTAGTTAATTTCCAGTCCATTACTTCAGTTATATGTCTGCTTAACTTAGTTAGTAGTCAGAATGACTTATGGCATAAGAGATTAGGACGTGTAAATCTGAAAAACATTATTAGGTTATCTAAGGACAACCTTGTGAGAGGCTTGCCTTCTGGCCCCTACAAGAAGGAAGGTCTCTGCAGGGCTTGTCAACTAGGCAAGCAAACTAAATCTAGTTTTAAATCCATTAATAAGAGTGATTCACCTAGGACTTTGTACTTACTACATATGGACCTTTTTGGACCTATTGTTGTACAAAGCCTAGGAGGGAAGTCTTATACCTTAGTGGTTGTAGATGACTTCTCCAGATCACTTGGGTTTTCTGTTTGAGAGCAAAGTCATATACTTTTCAAGTTCTTACAGATTTTCTCAAGAACATACAGATTGAGTATTCTACTCAAGTTGCATTGATCAGAAGTGATCATGGCACTGAGTTTGAGTCTCTTCTGAAAGTCCACCTAGTGTCAACTATCTTCACCTATGGGGGGGGGATTAGGTGACTCTGCAGCGTAATTGCGGAATTAAAGTTTTACCTGCATAAGAAAACAAAACAACCAAGCACACAAGGAACACAGACAATATATAGTGGTTCCCCGATTTGGGTACGTCCACTTTCCCCCTTCGACCTATCTCCCAACACAGGACGACTCGGTCACTTCACCAACAGGATTGAAATCCAATCCTTGCACTAACGGAAGGAACCCTTCCACACGTAGGAGTCAACACTCCCACAATCCGGGTTGCACCCAACCCTTACAACTAGGGACCAATCGGTCCGTTACAAGGAAATTAAAACTAGCTTGTAAGAAATACAAACAACGTTTGGAGAGAAGGTGACCCTCTTCGATTGACGACGTGCTCTTGAAGTCAACGAAGAGTGCTCAGCCCTAGATCTCACTTGGAGTGAACCTTTCCCAAAACCGGCGGCGGCTTGAGGCGGCGGCAAGGCTCTCGGAATCAGCAGCGGCGACGGAGAGCAACAGCAGTGCCAACTTGATTCAAACTTCGTAGTAAAGGAAGCAAGATCTTCCAACGGTCGCACAAGGATCGATCGTCTCGATCGATTCGGAAGGGGAAAGATTTTCCCGATCAACGAATCAAGAGACAAGGGATCTCTCGTTAGACGCGTGAGACGCTATGCTAGCCTAAGCTTCTGTCACCGGGAGATCTGGAAGAACCTGAGATCAGCAGCGGCGACAACCGTACGAGCGGCGGAGATGACCGGCGGAGCAAGATCGCGAGATTAGGGTTTAGTCGTCGGCCGCTCGTTCTTTTTGAAATACCGTAAATCCACACCCTTACTGTTCACAAATACAGTGTATTTATACCGTAGGTCAAGAAGATGACCGTTGTGGGTCCCACCAAAGTAAGGACCAAAGTTCGGTTCAAACAGCTGCAGGTAACTTGGACCGGTCCAGAACTTTCAGAAAAATTGCCAAGACAAAATCGGCGAGAATCGTAGGTGATTCTCGCCGAATCGGCGAGAATCACTTACGATTCTCGCCGACTTCTGCTTTAGCCGAAATCTGACTGCACAGATACAGAAGCCGGGGAGAATCGGCGGGAATCACACTTGATTCTTGCCGATTCGTCGAGAATGCAAAGTCATTCTCGACGAATCAGCGAGAATCACTTAGTGATTCTCGACGATTCTGCCTTAGAGAAATTTCTGGCGGTGACGAAACTCCCGGCTCCAACCGGCGAGAATCAGCTAGTGATTCTCGACGACTCGGCGAGAATCACTAGTGATTCTCGCCGAATCGGCGAGAATCACTTAGTGATTCTCGTCGATTTTTACTTGAGTGATTTCTCCTCTTTCTTTCCTTGAACTGGTCTTTGGCCCATCCTTGCTCCTTGTCTGCTCTTGCTTTATCATAGCCCTGTACTTGAAATTAAGTACACCCCAATAGAGAGAGTACACGTAGGCCAACACACTGATCTGCTCAACGAGGGATTACGTTGCACAGACCCGTGTATATTGACCCACTGCACCCGGACATTGGTGTGTACTTAGCATGGAATATCTGCAAGTACAACTAGAATTATTTCATCAAATACATTGTCTATTTACCTTGGCTTGCACAGGGGCTTCTTCAAATCAGGTACATTGTGGATGCAATACCCAACAATCTCCCCCTATTTGAAGAAGCCTAAACCCTTACAAGCTAAGGTGAATAGAGCATATAGGAATGAAAAACCGACCCTTAAAAATGAGGTGATAGGGATAAGCATTACCCGTTACTTGAGAGCAAACTAGAGCATTGAGCTACCTTAGCCTTAGCCGAGAGGGATAAGCATTGAGAGCAAACTAGAGCATTGAGCTACCTTAGCCTTAGCCGAGAGGGTAATCTCCCCCTTTTCGGCTTCTGCAAATTTGGGTCTGGTGTACCAGACACCATGCTCCCCCTCAGTTCGTGCACTTAAAATGCTGGCAGATGCTCCCCCTAGAGGCATGAGCCAGGAGCGTCTGGAGTCTTTATTCTTCATAGTTGAGCATCCCCAATTCAGTTTTGAAGAGACTGAACTTGGCCTCGTCTAAGGGCTTTGTGAAAATATCTGCAATCTGCTTGTCTGTGGGGACATAGCATAGAGAGATGTCCTTGTTCTCCACGTGCTCCCGAATGAAGTGGTAGCGCACTTCAATATGCTTCGTTCTGCTATGCGATACTGGATTGTTTGCGATGGCAATTGCACTTGAGGAGTCGCAGTACATGGGTACTTCCTTGAACTGAAGATCATAGTCTGCTAACTGGTTCCTTATCCATAGGAGTTGTGCGCAACAGCTCCCTGCCGAGATGTACTCAGACTCTGCTGTGGAGGTTGCAACACAATTTTGCTTCTTGCTGTTCCAGGAGATAAGCCTTCTTCCGAGGAATTGGCACGTCCCGGAAGTGCTTTTCCTGTCATCCCTACTCCCTGCAAAATCAGCATCTGAAAACCTATTAGCTCGACATCATTGTTTCTCGGGTACCACAAGCCAAGATTGGGAGTACCTTTAAGGTATCTAAGAATTCGCTTTGCAGCGACATAATGAGATTCCTTAGTGTTCACCTGGTATCTGGCACAAACACATATGGAGAACATGATATCTGGTCTACTGGCAGTAAGGTAGAGCAGGGATCCAATGATGCTTCTGTATTTGGTTTCATCGAAAGGTTTACCTTTCTCATCCTTATCCAGAGACATAGTGGATCCCATTGGAGTCCTCATAGAGGTTGCATTCTCCATTCCGAATTTCTTGAGGAGTTCATTTGTGAACTTCGTCTGAGAGATGAAGATTCCATCCTCAGACTGTTTCACTTGAAGTCCCAAGAAGTACTTCAGCTCCCCCATACTGCTCATTTCAAACTTTCCTTGCATAAGTTTGGAAAACTTTTTGCAAAGATTGTTGTCCGTGGAGCCAAATATAATGTCGTCAACATAGATTTGCACCAGCAAAATCTTGCCTTTGACTTCCCTGAGAAACAATATCTTGTCTATTTTTCCTCTAGAGAATTTGTTCTCAAGAAGAAAACTAGACAATGTCTCATACCAAGCTCGAGGAGCTTGTTTTAAGCCATATAGTGCTTTATTAAGAAAATATACATGACTAGGATAAGTAGGATTGACAAAACCTGGAGGTTGAGCGACGTATACTTCCTCTTTCAAATCTCCATTCAAGAAAGCTGATTTCACGTCCATCTGATAAACTGTGAATCCTTTGTGGGAGGCATAAGCTAGGAATAGCCGGATAGCTTCGAGCCGTGCAACTGGTGCAAACGTCTGGTCAAAGTCAATCCCCTCCTCCTGACGGTAACCTTGAGCCACTAGCCTGGCCTTGTTCTTTATGATGACACCATGTTCATCCAGTTTGTTCCTGAAGATCCACTTAGTGCCAATCACATTCTGCTTTTGAGGTCTGGGCACAAGCGTCCAAACGTTGCATCTTTCGAACTGATGCAATTCATCTTGCATGGCCAAAATCCATGCAGCATCTTTGTTGGCCTCGTCGAACTTCTTTGGCTCAACCTGGGACAGGAAGCTAAGATGCAGAATTTCATTAATAGTACCTCGTCGAGTTCTGACCCCGTCACGAGGATCTCCGATGATCTGATCTCTAGGATGATCCCTCACGTGTCTGAGCTGTAGAAGTCTGGCGTCAAGAGCTTCGACTACTTCTTGGGCATCTCCTTCTTCTAAAGGATTTGCTCCATTTTGATTTTCAACGTCTCCGATCGGTGTAGCAGTGGATACCTTGACGTATGTTGGAGGTGCATCTTTCACGTGCTCATCCAGTTGCAACCCTTCAAGTCTGTCACCTACATCTTCAGGAAGAAGACTAGAAGTCTTGCAATTAAGCAAACTTCCTTCATCAAATACAACATTGATTGACTCCTCTACCACTAGGGTTTTCTTGTTGAAAACTCTATAAGCCCGGCTGCGGCTACTATAACCCATAAATATGCCTTCGAAGCATTTTTCACCGAACTTAGTACACGGGTACTTCCCATTATTCAGTACATAACATTTGCAGCCAAAGATCCTCAGGTAGGACATGGTTGGTTTCTTGCCTTTCAGTAGCTCATAGGGAGTCTTACGATGGCTTTTGTTAATCAATGCCCGGTTTTGTACATGACAAGCCGTATTGACAGCCTCAGCCCAGAAGTATTCTGGGAGAGAAGCGTCATTCAACATTGTCGTGCTTGCCTCAATGAGTGTTCTATTTCTCCTCTCCGCCACTCCGTTCTGTTGAGGAGTGCGAGGGGAGGAGAATTCATGAAAGATACCAAGTTCTTCACAGAATTCTGTCATAGCCCCAGACTCAAACTCTGTTCCGTGGTCACTTCTGATTTTGACCGCCGAGCAGTTAAGTTCGTTCTGTATCTGCTTGACAAAATTAGTGAAGATGTCAAACGTATCCGACTTGCGTTTTAAGAAGAACACCCACGTAAACCGAGAGTGATCATCTACAATCACTAGCGTATACGACTTCCCTCCTAAGCTATGAACTTGCATAGGACCAAACAGGTCCATGTGCAGAAGGTAAAGACATCTGGAGGAATCTTTGTCTGGGATGCTCTTAAAGGTAGCCCGAATCTGCTTGCCCATTTGACAAGCAGGACATGGACTATCTTTAATGCACTTAATAATGGGAGCATCCCTTACTAAGTCTTTTGAAAATAGCATACTAATTGTCTTGTAATTAATGTGTGCCAATCTCTTGTGCCATTGTTCGCAAAGAGATGCACTGCCTTTGGCTACTAGGCATACAGGGGTAGAAGAGTCTAAACTAAGAAAGTCTAAACAAAAAATATTTCTGCTCCTAATGCCTGTTAATACGGTCTCCGAAGAGTCACATGATATTATCAGGCATTTATCCTTGCAGAACTTAACGTCATACCCTTTATCACATAACTGGCTTACGCTGATCAGGTTATGATTTAACCCTTCAACATAAGCTACGTCAGAGATAGAGAGTGTACCGTTGGAAATCATACCGTAACCTCTGGTGACTCCCCGATCAGATCCCCCAAAGATGACTTTGGGTCCATTCTCGACTGGGGTGTACTCCCGCAGCAGGCTTCTTGTCCCAGTCATATGACGGGAGCATCCACTGTCCAAATACCAAATAGGAGTTTTGTTGGCCTTTGGACATCCCTGCAAAACAGAATTAGTTTGCCTTAGGAACCCAATCGAACTTGGGTCCTAGATTTCTTGTTAGCATACTCCCCCTCGATTTGTTAGCCCTACGAGTGGTCGGCCTCGCATCGCTAACATAAGGAGTCTCGTTATACCTTGGATTAAACCAACAATCCACGGCAAAGTGACCAATTTTGCCACAGCACCAGCAGTCAAACCTGTTATACTTCCTCTTGGGCGCCTGCTTTACCCATGAAACGTGGGGTTCAGCTGGGGCCGAAGACCTGGAGGTGGAGGCAATATGATGACCACAGTCACATGACTTCTTCACCTCTTGGCTTTTCAGTGTAACATGTTTGGCCTTAGGTGCCAGTTTACTATTATGGCCGCTAGAGAATTGACCATAATTTCCCAAGTGGATTTCCTCATAGGGTGCCTTGAAGACACTCTCACTGAAGTTACGGGGAAAGGTCCACCCATCATATCGGCTCTTCGGCTTTGCAACCGAGGGCCTGAAGTGATGCCCATATGTTGACTCAAAGTCATGTTGGTTACAGGGAAAGCTAGGCTTTCTGAACTCAACAGGACTGAGTGGGGCCTTTCCTTTCTCATCAGCAGAGGCTTTCTTGGCAGCCTTATTCTTTCTCCTATTCCTGTTTCTCCTGGACGAGGAACCGGACACACCTACATGCCCCAAGCCAGCTCCTTTGGCCTGATCAGAGAAGGTATCAACTAATGGAAGAACAGTTTTTGGCATAGAGAAGCTCTTGACGATCTTCCTTTCTGCCGCAAGTAGTTCTTCCAACTTGTTGACTTCCTCCTGCTTAAGATCAAGGAGCTTAAGAGATTCTGAATGCTTTGAAGTCAGGTCCAAGTGCTCCTGTCGGAGGGAAATCAAACTGGTGATCTCTTCCCTCAGGGAGACACTCTCACCTTTAAGGAATTTGACTTCCTTTTTCTCCGCCTTCAGTTTCTTTCGATATTTCAGGAATGTGTTGAGCAGAAGCTCATACTTATCTAGGAGCTCAGCTTCAAGGGCAGAGGGGCTATCCTCAGCATCATCTTCCTGAGACTCAGGATCAGAGTCAGAGTCGGAGAGAGGGGTGTGAGCTTTTACCTTCCCAGTAAATGGGGGGCAATCTCCTTCTGAGTCAGAGCGACCCATTAGCCCAAAGTAGGCTTCCTCATCATCGCTGGTGTCTGACGTGTCAGATTCACTCAGCGTCTTTGGCTTCTTTGCGATGTAACTCCTCTCCTTCTTCTTGTCTCTTGAGGACCTGTGCTCCTCTCCCTTTCCCTTTTCTCTCTTGCCTTGATGGCAGTCGGCCACGACGTGTCCTGGCTTGTTGCAACCAAAGCATATAATGTCAGAAGAGCGGTGTTTGTTCGGTTTGGAAACATACCTGTCAGGGGAATAGTTCTTCTTCTGATCCCTTGAGGAGGAGCCGGTTCTCTTTCTCTGATTCCTCAGCTTGAGGAACTTCTTGAATTCCCTTGTGATAAGGGATAAATCTTCCTCAGATAACTCTGATCCGGAGGAGCTTGGCTCAGAGTCTTCCTCTTCATCCCTCTTCCATGCCCGGGAGGAAGCGACACCCTTACCCTTTCTGGAGTGAATGGCTTTTAGGGCCACCGACTTTTCCTTGGCCGCGGCTTTCTCTGCTTCATCTTCAGCCTTCCTTGTGTTCAACTGAAGCTCATAGGACATAAGCTTCCCGAACAGAATCTGAGGGTCGGTTTCCGCAAGTCTGCCAAACTCGCGGATGGCGCAGATCTTTGTGTCCCATTCCTTAGTGAGGGACCTAAGGAATTTATCATTGAGTTCACCGTCGGTGAACACTCTTCCATATCCTTTGAGTGCATTGACGATCTTGAGGAAGTTTTCGAAGGTGACTCCGATCTCCTCCTTTGGCCCTTGTCTGAAGGCCTCATATTTCTGATTGAGGAGGGATCTCCGATCGTCCCTCACTTCATCTGTGCCCTCCATTAAGACAATCAGACAGCTCTAGAGATCCTTGGTTGTCCTGCAATTGCTGAAGTTCTGCATCATAGAGTCGTCAACTGCGCTCACCAGGATGTTCTGAGCTTTCTTGTCGAGTCCGAACAACACCATTTCGTCCTTGTCCATTTCCGAAAGTTGCTTGGGTACTTTCCTGGTAGGATCAATGGTGGAGGCCTTAGTGGGAATGTAAGGTCCCTCCTCCACTATCATGAAAAGCCGAGGGTCGACCGCTTCCATGTAGAATCTGATTCTTTCCTTCCAGATAGGAAAGTTCAGTCTGGTGCATACTGGGATTTTGCCGGAGTGCTTGAGTCCGTCCATGGAGGATATCTGTCTGCTTCTTGACACTGGGGGCAGGATTCTACTCAAGGTGTGAACCTTTTTGATGAGGAACCTCCCTCTGATACCACTTGAAAGTCCACCTAGTGTCAACTATCTTCACCTATGGGGGGGGATTAGGTGACTCTGCAGCGTAATTGCGGAATTAAAGTTTTACCTGCATAAGAAAACAAAACAACCAAGCACACAAGGAACACAGACAATATATAGTGGTTCCCCGATTTGGGTACGTCCACTTTCCCCCTTCGACCTATCTCCCAACACGGGACGACTCGGTCACTTCACCAACAGGATTGAAATCCAATCCTTGCACTAACGGAAGGAACCCTTCCACACGTAGGAGTCAACACTCCCACAATCCGGGTTGCACCCAACCCTTACAACTAGGGACCAATCGGTCCGTTACAAGGAAATTAAAACTAGCTTGTAAGAAATACAAACAACGTTTGGAGAGAAGGTGACCCTCTTCGATTGACGACGTGCTCTTGAAGTCAACGAAGAGTGCTCAGCCCTAGATCTCACTTGGAGTGAACCTTTCCCGAAACCGGCAGCGGCTTGAGGCGGCGGCAAGGCTCTCGGAATCAGCAGCGGCGACGGAGAGCAGCAGCAGTGCCAACTTGATTCAAACTTCGTAGTAAAGGAAGCAAGATCTTCCAACGGTCGCACAAGGATCGATCGTCTCGATCGATTCGGAAGGGGAAAGATTTTCCCGATCAACGAATCAAGAGACAAGGGATCTCTCGTTAGACGCGTGAGACGCTATGCTAGCCTAAGCTTCTGTCACCGGGAGATCTGGAAGAACCTGAGATCAGCAGCGGCGACAACCGTACGAGCGGCAGAGATGACCGGCGGAGCAAGATCGCGAGATTAGGGTTTAGTCGTCGGCCGCTCGTTCTTTTTGAAATACCGTAAATCTACACCCTTACTGTTCACAAATACAGTGTATTTATACCGTAGGTCAAGAAGATGACCGTTGTGGGTCCCACCAAAGTAAGGACCAAAGTTCGGTTCAAACAGCTGCAGGTAACTTGGACCGGTCCAGAACTTTCAGAAAAATTGCCAAGACAAAATCGGCGAGAATCGTAGGTGATTCTCGCCGAATCGGCGAGAATCACTTACGATTCTCGCCGACTTCTGCTTTAGCCGAAATCTGACTGCACAGATACAGAAGCCGGGGAGAATCGGCGGGAATCACACTTGATTCTTGCCGATTCGTCGAGAATGCAAAGTCATTCTCGACGAATCGGCGAGAATCACTTAGTGATTCTCGACGATTCTGCCTTAGAGAAATTTCTGGCGGTGACGAAACTGCCGGCTCCAACCGGCGAGAATCAGCTAGTGATTCTCGACGACTCGGCGAGAATCACTAGTGATTCTCGCCGAATCGGCGAGAATCACTTAGTGATTCTCGTCGATTTTTACTTGAGTGATTTCTCCTCTTTCTTTCCTTGAACTGGTCTTTGGCCCATCCTTGCTCCTTGTCTGCTCTTGCTTTATCATAGCCCTGTACTTGAAATTAAGTACACCCCAATAGAGAGAGTACACGTAGGCCAACACACTGATCTGCTCAACGAGGGATTACGTTGCACAGACCCGTGTATATTGACCCACTGCACCCTGACATTGGTGTGTACTTAGCATGGAATATCTGCAAGTACAACTAGAATTATTTCATCAAATACATTGTCTATTTACCTTGGCTTGCACAGGGGCTTCTTCAAATCAGGTACATTGTGGATGCAATACCCAACATCTTCTTATGCTAGAGTTCTGTAGGAAAGAAGGTATAAGACACTCCTTCTCAGCTCCTAGAACTCCTTAACAAAATGGGGTAGCTGAAAGGAAAAATAGAGCACTCATTGAAGCTGAAGGCACATTACTTGCAGATGCTTACATGCCCCTATCCTACTGGGCAGAGGCAGTGAGCACAGCAAACTATGTCCTGAACAGAAGCTTGATACACAAACTAAAACATAAGACCCCCTAGTAATTGCTCAAAGGGAAGAAACTAATAATTAACTATTTTAAAGTTTTTGGTTGTGTATGCTATATTCATAATAATGACAAAAAGCACATTAGAAAGTTTGAAGCAAAGGCTGTAGTGGGAATTTTTCTAGGCTATTTCCAAGTCAGCAAAGCTTATAGGGTTTTTAATAAATCCACATTGAAAATAGAAGAATCCATGCATGTTATATTTCATGAGACTAACATGTTTTACAAGGAGAAAGAAATTTCTACCTGAAACCTCCTGCAGGTAAACAACTTGTGTGAGAAATTGGATGAATTGAAATTTACATCTCAGTCTCCTTAACAAGCCAATGAAGAAAGTGATGAAGAAAATCTGGATGCAGTTGAACCCTTCACAACAGCAGAAGTAATTCCACAAGAGGAATCCTTCAAAAAGGTTGTTGCTGAACCAACTCCACCCACTGATCTTGTCACACTGAGGGATCATCCCAGATCCCAAGTGATTGGAGACATAACAGTAGGTGTACAGACAAGGCATCAACTTAACCAGGACTTGATATGCCTATTTCCTCTCTCAAATTGAGCTTCAGTCCATATCTGATGCAGAGCAAGATCCCCACTGGATCATTGCAATGCAAGAAGAGCTCAATCAGTTTGAGAGATGTAGGGTTTGGGATTTGGTTCCAAGACCAAAAGACTACCCAGTCATTGGAACCAAATGGATATTCAGAAATAGGCTTGATGCCCAAGGTGTGATTGTGAGGAACAAGGCTAGGCTTTTTGCTCAAGGGTATAGACAAGAGGAAGGGATTGACTATGATCAAACCTTTGCTCCAGTTGCCAGGCTAGAAGCAATAAGGATATTTCTGGACTATGCTTCATTCAAAAAGTTCAAAGTCTATCAAATGGATGTGAAGAGTGCCTTCTTGAATGGGGAACTTAAAGAAGAGGTTTATGTTGAACAGCCTCCAGGTTTTATTTCTCCAACTCACCCCTCTTTTGTGTTTAAGTTGCACAAGGCTCTCTATGGTTTAAAGCAAGCTCCAAGAGCTTGGTATGAGACCTTAGCCAGCTTTCTATTAGAGCATGGTTTTTCAAGAGGCATAGTTGATATGACTTTGTTTACCAAATTGCATCATGATAAAATACTGTTAGTACAAATATATGTAGATGATATAATATTTGGCTCTACTGATCCCAAATTATGCAAGAGATTTTCTGATCTAATGCATTCAAAATTTGAGATGAGTAGCATGGGTGAGCTTTCCTACTTCCTTGGTCTCCAAGTGAAGCAGCTCCCTGATGGCATCTTCATTTCCCAGGCTAAATATGCCAAAGAGATTATAAAGAAGTTTGGGATGGTTGATGCCTCAGCAAAGAAAACACCCATGCCTACAAATATTGTACTAGACTCTGATGCACATGGGAAACCTGTGGATCAAAAACTATATAGGGCCATTGCTGGATCCCTACTATACCTTATAACAAGCAGACCTGATATTATGTTTGCTACATGCCTTTATGCTAGGTTCCAGGTGAACCCTAAAGAATCCCATCTAGTTTTTCTAAAAAGAATTTTGAGATATATAAAGGGTTGTCCTAGTCTAGGTCTCTGGTATCCTACTGAGTCAGAGTTTGAGTTTACTGGATACTCAGATGCTGACTTTGCTGGATGTAGAGTGGACAGAAAAAGTACTTCAGGAACTTGTCAGTTCCTTGGTATGAGATTAGTGTCTTGGTTTTGCAAGAAGCAGTCATCTGTGTCTACATCAACTGCTGAAGTAGAATATATTAAAGCTGGCAGTTGCTGTTCCCAAATGTTGTGGATTCAAAACCAACTACTGGACTATGGTTTCAACTTAAATAATTCAAAATTACTATGTGATAACACAAGTGCTATTGCCATAGCACAAAATCCAGTTCATCACAGCAGAACTAAGCATATAGACATTAGGCATCATTTATTAGAGAGTGTGTATACAAAAATAAAATTAATCTTGTCTATATCTACACTGATTTATAAAGAGCTGATATCTTCACCAAACCTCTGGATGAAAGAAATCATATGTTCTTCATTAATCAGCTTGGAATGATAAATGGAGAAGAATTAGTTTAATTTCTGTCTGCACTCGACGAATTTTTCAAAGTTCGTCGAATGGAGATCGACGAACTGGGGGAAGTTTGTGAGATATTCGTCGAACGGAGATCGACGAACTCTCTGTGTGAAGTTAGTTTCGTCGAACCAAGATCAACGAACCTACTTCTGAAAACTTTCGTCGAACGAAGATCGATGAAATGTCTTCAACCTTTCAGACTGAGATCGACGAATCATTTAAGTCCAAATTATTTTGTCGACCTCAGATCGAAGATCTATTCATTTTTTGTGGAACGGAGTCTGTCGGTTCATATTCTGGAAAACACTATATTTAGGTTTTCTTCGACCTCCGTCCCACGCTTTCAGTTCTCTTGCACTTGATTTTTGTTTTCTCCCTTGTAGGTGCATTCATGGCGATTCCAGCAGGCGCTCTTACGGCAATGAAATTTGACACAGGATTCGACATGGATTTTGACTCATTCCAGCATTAAAATCCGATATTTCTTCCCATCCTGCAACTACTGGAAGAGCAACAACTGAAACAACTACTGACCATGAGAATCAAACTACCCAACACATAAATCAAAGAATGGGTGTACACGGCTACCGTCAATGAGAACAAGATGACCGGCAGCATCACGGGTAACAAAATCTCTCTTACCCCCGATATTCTTACTGAATTGTTTGGATTGAAAAATGGTGAGGAAGAGTTAGAAATTGATTCTGAAGAGTCTGATATAATGCTGAACACAATGGGGTACTCTGGGGACAACCCTAATAAACTACTGAAGAAACACATATCTGCCGAGTTCAAATTTCTCGCAGATATAGTTGGGAAAATCTTGATGGGCAAGCACACTGCACATGATTATATAACCAGGCATCAATTTTTAGTCATGTGTGCAGTGGTAAACAAAAGGCAGGTGGACTAGGGTCAGATCATTTTTGATCTTATCAGGAATAGAAACAGTAAGAAGGAAGTGGACTTTGGAAGGATCCTAGGGATCTTCTTGACAGCAAAGGCTGTTGAATCACTGGTCTCCCTGACCACATTCATCAATGCCAGCAAGAGGCTCACATATACCTTGTTTGGCAGGTGGGAGAGGACAATCACAAAGCCCTCTAAGGCTTCATCCTCTGCCACCTAAGCTTCAAGAAGTACAAGGGCTGCTACAGCCACTCCCCACCCCTCTGAAGGGCTCCTCTCCACTCCTCCACCACCTCCTGTCCCTCCAGTTCCATCCCAACAACAACAAGTCCAATTACCCACACATTCCACTACCATCCACATCCATATCCCAACACCTCCAGCATCTCCAATTCCTTCTTCCCCTACACATATTCCATCAAATTCTCCCTCTCCTAGGGCTGATACATCCATCCCTACTCCTCCTCAATCTCCTCTTCCAACTCATCTTATTGATATCCCCTTCTCCACTCTCTCTTCAATCCCATCCTTCAATTTACTCATCTCCTCTGAACACTCCTTCTCCTCAACACTCTCCTCAACATGACCCCCTTCCAGAAACCTCCAATCAACCATCTCCTCCAGTAACTATCATCACTACCTCTATACCTTCTCCACCACCTCCTGCCCAACCATCTGACTCCATATCTTTGAATCCCTCTATCATTCAACCACTTCTTGAGCTCCTCAAGCCTATCCTCCAAACCATCATTACAGAGGTTATTTCCCATCTGGTTATATCCATATCATCTCTCTTTGCTCAAATCTCTACCCTCACCTCTACCCTCTCTTCATCTAGGGATCTGGCTTCAGTACATACTGAAACCAGGCAGGAGGAGATACTTAATGATGAAGTAGCAGCAGCAGTTCAAGCAGCTCAAGCAGAAGCAGTGACAGATAGTATAGATTCTGATATATTTGATTTAACTCAATTCATTGAAACTGACATGGACATTGATGAGTCAGTAATAGTTGTAATAAAATCTGTTGGTGATGTTGTCATCCATCCCACAGTAGACTTGGTAAGTCTGTTAAAGACTTTTTATACAGCTTACCTAAGTCTCCCTCCAGCTGAGTATACTAAGCCATCCTTGGCTCTTATCCCCTACTCCTCCCCAATAAGTCATGATGTTGTTAAGCAACTTAAGGACAGTTTTGCCAAGATTTCCCAAACTCTATCAGAGACAACCAAAGCTGATTCAGTCAGAGCCTCCTCCCCTCCAAAAATATTTTCTGCTCCAACATTTATCATGTAAGATTCTCCAATGCCTGATCTTGATGCCTTGATCATGGAAGATGTTCAAGAAGAGAATAAGGCAGCTGCTGAAAGCACTGTCACAAGCAACTCTTCAGGACCAATTAACATCCCTCCTCCAGCTCCTATCCAGCATGGAAAAACCTCCATTTCTGCTGAGTTCTTAAAAGAGATAGATGACCTGTATGACAATCCTCAATCCTCTAATGATGATGATGATGATGATGATGATAAGGAATCTAAGAAAAGGAAGCTCTCAAAGAAAAGGAAGGCTTCACCTCCTCCTGATCCCAAGCCTAGAAATACCAATGATACTCCTACTATATCCTTCAAAAAAATAACCACATACAAGGGAATGCCAGCATGGATGTGGCTCTCAAAGAATGAATAGAAGGCCAGGAAGAAAAGCAGAAGGTATTCTCCACCTCTAGTTCATAAATACAGGAAGGATCCTCCTCCTCCTCCTCCACCAGCTGCTGGTGCTTCTGGAATGAGTTCTCAAAAGTCAGATGCACCTTCCAAGCCCTCCTACACAAGACCTTATCAGAGACAGGAAAGGTCATCCAGTCAGCATTCTCATAGAAGCAGTCACCAGAGAAGTGTTAGTGGTTCAGAACAAATAAAGGAAATTGTTTATCAAAAACCAGAATTCTCTCCTCCTCAACCTCAAACTAAATAAAGAAGGCATTCTGAATCATTCAAGCCTAAAGGAAAATACATTAAAACTGCACCTCCCAAACCCTTATACACTCTAAGTACTGAAAGCCAAGCTGAGACAAACTTTCAAGCACAGTCTACACATTTCAAGCATGTTGCACTGTTATCCTCACAGGAAGATCAATCTTCAGCCAGTCAGGATGATGATTCAAACTTCAGTATGGCAAGACTCCAAGAATTAATTGCTTTATCACAAATGAAAAAGGCCAAAGAAGAAGGACAGGATCCAACAAAATTCTCCACAATGTCCACATATAGAGAAAAAGAACTTGAAAGGCTTCAGATAAGCAAGAAGCTATTTGATCCTACTGAATATATGGCTAGACATCCAGAAGCAATTGTTCCCAGAACATCAACTCAGACAGTGATTAGAGCAGCTGATTTATATATGTCACAAAGAGAAGCTGAAAATCCTAACAGGGAAATTATATTTACAAAGCCAGGAGAAAAGAAGATGGAAGAAAAATCCAAGAAGTAGTAGTAGAGAATCCTGAAGAAAAAATTGCTACTTGTGGTATACTTTGTTAAATTTATGTTTTTTATTATCTGTTACAAAGCTATGTACTTATATCTGCTGCACTTGTCAGTAAATTATCTGCCAGATATATGCTATGTTCCTGCTTTGTGTATTTTATTTATTGAGTCTGTAATCAGTGACCTCACCCAAATAGGGGGAGATTGTTGGAACCTCTAGTTGAATTTAGGCTAGGTTCATTGAGTTAGGATATGACCCAATATGTATTGATCAGGGTCATAGGTGTGTCTTAGAGACTAGGGCAAGTCCTTCGATTCAACAGTACAAAGGACCAGCCTCCATCACTGCCAAAGACTCAATACTTAGAGAGATCAAGAATTAGAAAAATAAATCTACATTCGTTGATCTCAGGTCGACGATAGTCGTGCTCAGCTCAACTAACTCAGAGCCAAAATCTCTGAACTGAGCTCGACTAACTCTTACACACTCAGCGCCATAATTCTCTCAAAGCCAAAACTGACTCAGAGATAAAGAACACTCGACGCCAGATGTGTTATCCACTCAACACCAATAGATTGACCAAGTTCTTAGGTCGACTAACTTCACAGTCTCAGGTCGACGAAAGCTGATCTCAGTTCGACAAAAGCTGATCAGAGGTCGACGAAATCTCAGGTCGACGAAAGTTGATTAGAGGTCGACGAAAGCTGATCTCAGGTCGATGAAAACTGTAAGACATTTTGTTATTTATTCTTTCTCTTTCTGTCTCATCATTTTAACTATTATAAGCTATTAATTCCCTTGTAAATCAATATACTTATATTCTCTGAATAGAGCCGTTACTGGCAGTATTGATTGTTAACATCCTCTATGGAATTAATTACTTATATCTCGGGACAGGCATATAATAGAATAATTGACAGCATTCTTGCCGTTTCTCGTTCCCAAGATTTCGGCTGAACATTTATTGCAGAATCTCTTTTGAATTCGACCAAGTTGCAGTGATCTAATACACATCTCCCTGCCAATAAAACTGTAGCACACGAGAGCTGAGATTGATTATCAACCAGAGACACAGTAAAGAAAACTTCTTAAAAATTACAGTGAAAAGATCTCTCAGAAATTGGATGCTCTGAAGAGAATAAGAAAGAACAACTATCACCATCAAGAATCTTTCTTTCTTTCTCTCCCTCTTTGTTTTCAGGGATCTCAAGTGACAGCAACATTCAAATCAGTCAAGGATCTCTGAAAAGCTGAAGGCCTGCACCCTTGAACAAAGCTTCCACTCCTGAACCATTCAAGATCTCAGGGGGAGCTTTGACAACAAATAAGAATCAATACAGTCTTCTCATTTTGATTTGAGAAAAGAAGACTTACATCACTCTCTCATTCCCACCTCTGTACAGGGTTTTAATTCCCTTCAAAATTATTCTGGTTGCAAGTCTCCTTCCAAAAGACTTGAGGTTTGGTTTTTGAGCACCTGATCAAAAGCTCATTGATGACAGCCACCTGATCAAAACCTGCAGCGGATTCCTACCAAGGGTGGTAGAAGAGTGGATGTACCCAGTTTGGGGAACCACTATAAATTTCTTGTGTTGTCTGGTTGCTCTTTCTTTTTTGTTCTTATTGTGGTTGTGTTAGTTAGATATTCTGTGATCTTTGATTTACTTTAAATCTGTGATAGTTAGATATAATTGTTAAAGATAAAGATAGTATACTGTTAGAGAAGAAAGTTTTGAAAACACACAGACATACTCTATTCACCCCCCCCCCCCCTCTAGAGTATATCAGATCTAACCCTAACTTTCATACACCAACTCATTGATGAGAATGGTGGATTGTTGCAAGCTCTAAAGAGAAGCAAACTTCTTGTCAAAGAGCAAACCAAGGAGATTGAGTCTCTTAAGCTGGTTGCAGCAGATTCAGCAAAGCTGTTGGATCTAAAATTGAATGAGGTTGCCAAACTGAAAAACATTACTGTTATTCAGATGGGCACAATCTCTTTCAAGGAGAATCATATCAAGAAACTGGAGGCAAAACTTCAGCAAGAAAGATAGCTAGTGGATAAATTATCCAAACCAAAATCTATCTTACCTTTAATAGACAATTTCATCTCACAAAAAGGGAAGACTGGTCTAGGTTCTAAGGGAAGAACTAGGGCCACCAATTCACAAAGAAAAGGTAAGGCCCCAGTTCAGCCTCTAGCTGCAAAATCCCCTATCTTCTTTAGGAAGGTGATGAATCCTACAAACAAGTATGATCATGAAACTACTCATGGTCACTGTGAGTATGGAGTTCACCTTGGATAGTGTGCAAATGCCTAGAGGCCACTCTATAGGAAAGCCCATCAGATTCAAAAGGAATTCATGGGGTTTGCTGCTCCAGCACCCTCACTCAAAAAGATTGTTGGCAACATGACTGTGAAGTCTGTACCTAAGAAAAGGTATAACAGATTTGAGTATTGGTGTTGTGGAAAGGTAGGCCACTTTTCCTTGGACTGTTGATTTAACACAAGTGTTAAAACCAAGAGTAGTTGAAAATCTGTAGGTAAACCTGTTGTTTCTAAGACTAACAAGAACCTAAGACCCAAAAATAACTTGGGTTCTAAGGATAAGTAATCCTTTATTTGTTGCAGGTGAATTCAAGTGATCATACCCATATATGGTACTTGGATAGTGGTTGTTCCAGACATATGACTGGAACAAGAAGAATGCTGAGGGACTTTGTACCCATAGAGAATGGTCCCAAAGTCATCTTTGGTGGATCAGAAAAAGGAGTCATCAAAGGATTCGGTAACATCTCTAGTGACTCAATTACTATCACTAAAGTGGCTTATGTGAAGGGTCTAAAACACAACCTGATAAGAATAAGTCATCTTAGTGATCTAGGTTATGACATCTCCTTTCACAAAGGGGAGTGCCAAATTGAAATGTCAAGTGATCAAGAGATAATTTTGACTGACACTAGGAAAGGAAATTTTTATTTTCTTAACCTAGATTATGAGTTAAACAACTCACCTATTTGCTTAGTTGTAGATGAGACAACCTCACTATGTATCAAATGATACAAGAGGCTAACTCATCTGAACTATAGGTCCATAGGACTGCTGTTTAGTATGGGGTTGGTGAGGAATGGTCTTCATGTCAAGTGCATTAAAGAGGGAGTGTGTTTAGCTTGCCAAAAGGGAAAACAGACCAAGTCCTCTTTTCCAGCACTAGATACCAAAGATTCATTGAGATGTTTATATCTCTTACATTTGGATTTGTTTGGTCATATGCCAGTTCAAAGTCTTGGTAGGAAAACATACACATTAGTTGTTGTGGATGACTATTCTAGATACACATGGGTGTTCTTCTTAAGGCAGAAATCTGAAACCCCTAGTATTTTCCAGACTTTTGTTAGATAAGTTCAGAATGAATTTAACAATTCTGTGGTCAAAATCAAAAGTGACCATGGAACTGAATTTCAGTCTGAATGTATGACAAAATTCTTTGAAGAACTTGGGATTCATCAGGAGTTCTCTTCACCTAGAACACCTCAGCAAAATGGGATTGCTGAAAGAAAGAATAGAACTCTCATTGAGGCTGGTAGAACTCTACTCAGTGACACTACTCTCCCTGAATATTTCTAGGCTGAGACAGTAAATACTACTTGTCATGTTCTCAACAGAGCATCCATCAATAAGAAACTTAAGTTGACTCCCTATCAGATTTTGAAAGATAGAAAACCAAACATTTATTATTTCAGAATCATTGGTAGCAAGTGTTATGTCCTAGTGAATGGTAAGCACTACCAAACAAAGTTTGCTGCCAAATCCCTAAAAGGGATATTTGTTGGGTACAACAACAATAGTAGGGCATACAGGATCTACAACTTGACTACCCAAGTTGTAGAAGAATCTGTTCATGTTGTTTTTTTGAGTCTAGATTGATTAATAATGAATTGTCAAGTGTTTCAGTTAGTTCTACAGGTCTAACAGATAGGCTGGACAAGATGACCATCAATGATGAAGCTCTTGCTAGGATGGATGATGCATGTTGTCCAGGGGGAGAACAAAAAACACACTGGAAGCAGAAGAGAATGAGGAGCATCAGGAGGAGGAAAATGAAGAAGGTCATGAGGTAGATAGGTTTCCTCCAGCAAGAAGACACCTAAGGATCATCCAGCTCACCAAGATAATTGGAGATGCAGTCAAGGTTTTCTAACAAGGAGCAAGAGCATGAAAACAGTTTTTGTTTCTAGCTTTTTGTCTCAAATAGAACTCAAAAAGTTTGAAGAAGCAATGCTAGATGCTAACTTGGTTGATGCAATGCAAGAAGAGCTGAATCAATTCAGTAGATGCAAAGTCTGGAAACTGGTTCCTAAACCTTAGGATCACAATATCATAGGAACCAAGTGGATCTACATAAACAAACTTGATGAAAATGGAACAATCATCAAGAATAAGGCCAGGCTAGTAGCAAAAGGCTACAGACAAGAGGATGGAATATACTTTGATCAAACCATTGCCCCAGTAGCAAGATTGGAGGCTATAAGGATGTTCCTGGCCTATGCAGCCTATCAAGGGTTCAATGTATTTCAGATGGATGTGAAGTCAGCATTTCTAAATGGTGACTTGAAAGAGGAAGTCTATGTTAAACAACCCTCAGGTTTTGTAGATCCTCACTGTCCTAATTATGTATATAGTCTTAGAAAAGCCCTATATGGTTTGAAACAAGCCCCCAGGGCTTGGTATGAAACCTTGTTTGCTTTCCTTATTAAGAATTAATTCTCAAGGGGAAAGATAGATCAAACTCTATTCTATAGGATCCAAAGGCAAGATAATCTTAGTCCAGATATATGTTGATGACATTATCTTTGGATCTACTGAGAACAACCTTTGTAGGAAGTTTGCCAAACTAATGCAAGGGAAGTTTGAAATTAGCAGTATGGGTGAACTGAAGTTCTTTTTGGGACTTCAAGTCAGACAGACTGATAATGGACGATCCATATCTCAGTCTAAGTTCACTAAGGAGTTGATTAAAAAGTATGGAATGGACTCAGCTTCCACCATGAAAACTCCAATGGGAACAAGTATGCCTATAGGCAAAGATGAGGCAGGAACCTGTTGATGAGTTTTTGTATAGAGGGATAATTGGCACCCTACTCTACTTGACTGTTAGTAGACCTGACATCATGTATGCAACATGTGTCTGTACCAGGTACTAAGCATGCCCTAAGGAATCTCATTATACTATAGTTAAAAGGATTTTGAGATATCTCAAGGGCACACTTAATATAGGTCTTCGGTACCCTAAGAATAGAGATTTCACATTAACTGGTTTCTCAGATGCAGATTTTGCAGGATGCAAAGAAGATAGGAAAAGTACTACAGGAACCTGTCAATTCCTAGGAGGAAGACTGGTGTCTTGGTGCAGCAAGAAGCAGATCAGTGTAGCTATATCTACAGCTGAGTCAGAATATGTAGCTGCAGGCAGCTGTTGTGCACAACTATTATGGATAAAGCACCAACTAGAAGATTATGACATCAAGGTAAGTAGAATTCTACTGTTCTTTTATTCTACTAATGTTATTTCTATTGCTAAAAATCCTGTATCACGCAGTAGAACAAAGAATATAGAAATTAAATTCCATTTCATCAGAGAACATATAGAAAAAGAAAATATTTGTCTAGAGTTTGTGAATACAAATAATCAAATTGCTGATATTTTTACAAAACCTCTGGATGAAACTAAATTCAATTATTTTAAAATTGAATTAGGTATGTTGAATCTAGATTAGGTTAGCACAAGCTACCTTTAGTAGAACATGTAAGCTCAAGTTTTCACAGGAAATTTGGCTAAGTATCAAGTTTGTGTCGACACAAGCAGACCTTGTGTCGACACTCTCAATATGTTGTGTCGACAAAGAAAATGGATGTATCGATACAGAAATAATATCTGTATCGACTAAAGAATAGGTGTCGACACAACTATGTCGAGACCATAAAACTAGAGGACTTTTGTGTCGACACACAAGAGTTGGTGTCGACACAACTATGTCGAGACTTTCAATTAGCTGATTTTTTTGTCGACACACAAAAATCAAAGTCGACACTCTGTGTCGAGACATGTCGATATCTATGTCGACACTGACATAAGTATGTCGACATATACATGTATTGACTAAACCTCAGTATTGTTGAGACCTAGACCTATTCTGTTGACACATATAAGATTTTGTCGACTAGTCTTAGTGCTAAGGCACGTCTTTTGAACTCCCCTTTACACTTAGACTATAAATAGGTGAAGCCAAAATCTGGTCGACTACGCTTTCTGATTTCCTGTCTATGCACCCTCTGTCGACGAGAATCATCTTTCCTTTTCACCTCCATCTCTCTCTTCTGGTAATGGCGCCTCATCAAGAAGACAAGGTTAACGAAGGATATGAGCTGGTCTATGGTGGGTTCACGAAAGCATCACCGGAGATTCAGGGAGTAATTGCCCTAATTTCATATATCGGTTTGGAATTCTTGGTCTCTGAACCAACCAAGATATGGAAGAAATAAGTTCTGGAATTTTATTCTTCTGCAACTATAGACGCAGACAGGAAGAAGATGAAAGCTACTGTTCAAGATACCCGAGTGAAAATTACCTTGAAAACAATCTAAAACGCACTCCAACTCCCAAAGTTTAAGGAAGAAGATGACGTACAGCCATCTATGATCAAGGAGGCCTTAAAATTGTGTGGGTTAAACCCAAATACTAAGATAGGATCATCTATCAACCGAAAAGGGATGATTCACAAGGGAAGTTCCTTTCTGAGATTGTAGGGAAGGTCATACTGTGTAAAACAGGTGAACATGACAGAATATCAGCCACCATGTTCCACCTGATGACCAGGATCATTTTCAAGCTTAAGACTTATTGGACAACCATAGTATTTGACAAGTTACGTGAAGGTATCAAGAAACCAAACCTGGGTAGAATTCTGAGTCTATGCCTATCATCTGTAATACCAGAAGTAATGAGCCAACTTCCTGGTACAAAAATCAATCATATGAGGCGAATGGACACCAGGATTCTGTCAAGATGGGATAGGTTGTTGACTAAGGAGGTTGCTACTCCTCAAAAATAGACCAAAACAATACAGAAGAAGAAGAAAGTTGTTCCACGGGAAGAATCATCTAGTGATTCAAAAGAAGAAGAGGTCTTCAGTTCTGATGAAGACAGGCAACAACAGTAAGATGCACAAGGACAAGTGGACAGTAGTATGCTCCCAGAGCAATAAAGAATCTCTACTCCAGGGGGAGAAGATCCTGCACCAGCTGAACAAGACACTATACTTACTGATCTGCCTGGTCAAGGGGGAGTAAATGAAGCTGCTACACTAGACAGTGAATTAGCAGTTGATATTGTGATGGATATAGTCTTTGATATAAATAAGGAAGCACTACTGGCATGTAAGAGGAAAGTGCACCTGAGGTGCATATGAAGGATACAGCTCAGATTGGGCAAGTAAGTATCTCCTTCCTAGAAAGGTCACTGGACAAGGACATGGAAGTCCAGGGAAAACCATGTATTTTACTAACTAATCTTATTCCTCCTATTCAAATATTATAGGAGGTAACCTTGGAGGAGTTGTTCCCTGACTCACAAGCAGTAAGGACTGAGGGGGAGCTGTTGGAGTATGAGATCGAGGCGATCTGGCGGTTTGAGCCTGGCGAATTATTTACCGCGCGGTCTGGCGGTTACTCTCCAGCGGTTTGATATCCAGGCTATTGTTGTGTGGTGTCCGCGGTCTGGCGGTTTATCTCCGGCGGCTTGGAAACCGGCGGTCTAGCGGTCTCCTACCGCATCTCTCTCTTGCTTCTGGTATTGCTGAGCAGTTAGAACATTGTCTAACCACGCGGCCTATTCCGGTCTATTGTTCTAGCCGCCCAGATTTGTTGTATAGCTTTAGTCCCACATTTTTAGTTTGTACTCTCTCCTCTTTCCTCCATTCTATAAAAGGGAGGTCATACCTTTGTAAATGATATCTTTTTTTGGATAATAGAACTTTCAATTATTCAAAGTTCCGGCTTGTTTTCTAGTCGTTTGTTCGCTACTTTAGTCGTTTGTTCGCTACTTCTCACATGGTATCAGAGGGAGGTTCTTCTCCTCCTGATTCTGTGCGCCCTGTCTGCGTGGCTTTCCTCTTCCTCTCGCGACCTATTCTCGCGGCTTGTCTCTTCCGCCTGCTTGCGCTCTGTCCGCGCGGCCTCCTTTTTCCTGCCTTTCAGTCGCCGCGACCTGCTACTTTGTTCGCTGCGACCTGCTTCCTTTTTCGTCTTGTTTGTACCTCACTTCTGTTCGCGTGGGCTATCTTCTAGCCATTTGAATTCTTTCCCTGCTTGGATCTGCGACCTGGTCGTGGCTTCTCTAGCCGCTGGTGTATGACATCGTGACCGTTGCAGCTCTTCTTCTTCCTATCCGTGTGGCTTGTATTCTAACCGCGCGGCTTCTCGTTGATTTCTCCTATGGCCCCTTTTGAAACCTCAACTACCACCACTCCTATCGTCACTCCGGCTCCGCCTCCACTCCTTTAGAAACCTGCATGGTTTCTAAACTTGTTGGCTTCCAACTATCCGATTGGAGCATTCTTTCCACCCTTTCTCCTTCGCTCTCAGCGCAAACATCATCACCTCATCAATGACCCTCCTCCTCCAGACTCTGCTCAATTTGATGACTGGGATGCCAGTGATGCGCTTGTTCGCACTTGGTTGGCTAACAGCCTCTCCGATGAATGCCTTCCTGTCATATGGCATGATGAGACGGTCAAGACCGCATGGCTTCACCTTACTGCTCTCTACTCGAAGGGGGCCCAGACATCCCGCATTTTATACTCTCTATGCGGATCTCTTCGCTCGCCCTTACATGTCTCCTGCTGCGGCTTATCAGCAAGTTCAGGCTCTTGGCGCCAAAATCCTCCAGAATCGCCCTTTCTCCGCGGACTTGGCCGAGCAGTACAAACACTTCCAGGAACTCCTGGTTGTTTGTTATCTTCTACAGCTCCCTGAGTCTTTTGATATGATCCGCCAGCAGATCTTGGGAGAAGCAGAGTCTCCCACCTTGGATGCAACCGCGGCTCGCATTGCCGCTGTTACTTCGCTGCTCCAACATCCTCTGTTGTCCTCCCCTCCTCCACAGGACTCCTATGCTCACAAAGTTCAGCGGGGTGGCACTAGTGGCCACAGCCAGTCTAGCACGCGCGGTCCGTCAAGGTTCCTCTGCTCTCACTGTGGTTGTACCGGCCACTCTGTTGACCGATGCTGGCAGAAAATCCTCATCTTCATCCCTCCGGTGATACTTTCTTCCTCACCTCCGCCTCCTCTCGGCCATCTGCATCTGTGGCCACGACCTCAGGTAGTGTACCGTCGTTACCCAGGTAAATGGCTGATTGACTCTAGTGCTACAAATCCATGACGGAAACCCTCACTGCTTCTCTCTCCTAGAAACGCATGATCGGTTACCCTAGGTTCTTATTGCGGATGGTTTGCCTTCCCCGGTTCACGGGACGGGCATGGTTCAAGTCACCCCGTCGCTTCGCTTAGTGGACACTCTCTATGTCCCGAAGTCCCCTTACAATTTTCTATCAGTTACTACTTTATGCAAGCAACTTCAGTGCTCTGTATTATTTACTCCTACTTCTTGTTGTTTTCAGGACCCGAGGACCCAACGGACGATTTCTACTGAGACTGAGAGTGACGGCCTCTACTTCCTCGATAATGTTTCCGCTCTGTCCGCCTTCTCTTCCTCGTCTACCGATCTTCTTCAATGGCATCTTCGCCTTGGATATCCTCCTCCTCGGATTCTTCATCAGCTTCTTACCCACTTACCTCAGACCAGTCCTCCGCTCAACTGTGATGCGTGTCAGCTTGGCAAACCTGTTGGAGCATGCGTTCCGCACTTCTTAGTTTGAGAATAACAAATCCCGGATGTATTTGATCTTGGTATGTGTTTTAAATGTGCAGGGATAACATGTTTTTTTAAGTATTAAGGAGTGGCTGAGCATAGCATTGAAGAAAAGGAAAATCGCGCTATCACCGGCGATAACGCTAACGCAGGCGATAGCGTGGACAGTTACTGCTGACGTCAGCCATGAACCACATGATGCCGCACACATGTCACGGTTGAACGATATCGCGAGGCGATACCGATATCGCTGCGCGATATCCCACGATCGTCACGTTCTCCACTCAGATCTCAAAAGTCCGCGCGACGTGTGCCACGTGTCAAGCAACGGAGAGTTATCACTATCGCAGGGCGTTAACGCTAACGCCGGCGATAGCATAAAGATATATATGGGCCAAATTTCAGAGAATTGATTGATCGTGCAGAGCTTTAGTTTTTCCCAGAGAATTTCAGAGCCTTCATCTCCGTTTCCAGACGAACTCCCTTGGTCCGTTGAAATCTCAAGAGCAAAGAAGATACGACCGTGCGTTCAAGATTGGAGATCTTCTCATCGGTCCACCATCATCTTCAAAGCTCATTATTTTGAGGGAGTTTTTAGTTTTACTATTATACTTTCATATTCACTTTTTATCTTTGTAATTGGGAAGGGAAAAAACACCACCTTGTGTGTGGTGTCTAAGTCCGTGTGTGGCTTAGGGCAAATCACCGCCTTGTGTGTGGTGTCTAGGTCCTTGTGAGGCTTAGGAGTAAATCGCCGCCTTGTGAGCAGCGTCTAGATCATAGGTTTGATTAGGGGGAGGCTAGTAGTCATATCTAGGAGATATTGACTATAGCCTACCGGTCTTGGGAGAAGGACCGGTGAAAAAGCTAAAACTATTATCGTTGTAAGCCTTGGTTTCAAGCTTTATTGGAATCATTTTAATATATATATTTTTGGAAAATAAAATCTTGATTTCATTTCATTGATGTGTCTCAAACTTTACATCTAATTTCGTATTTTATAAATAGTTTGGTAAAATTTTAAAGAGCCCTTATTCACCCCCCCCCCCCTCTAAGGGCGCCACAAGATCCTACAAGTGGTATCAGAGGAGGTTATTCCTAATACGGTTTCACCACCAGGATTATGGCGCAGCATGACCAATGCTTTCTCTGAGGGGCAAGGAATTAGTAGACCTCCACTATTATTTGGTCTGACTATAAATTACTGGAAAACTAGGATGAAATGTTTTCTTATTTCTCTTGACATTGAAGTTGGAATATGGTAGAGACTAATTATGCTCATCCCACTTATACAGTAGGAGATGTAGAAATGGAAAAACCAAAAGATAAATGGGATGATCAGGATAAGCTAAGGTGCAAAATAATGCTAAAGCCATGAATGCGTTATTTTGTGCATTAGATAGAACTGAATTTAATAGAACTTGTGCTTGCAATAATGCTTATGAAATTTGGAATTTACTTGAAGTTACTCATGAAGGCACCTCGCAGTGAAGGACTCGAAGCTGTTTTCAACGGAGTCGGAATTTGAAAAGTTTAGGATGGAAGTGGATGAGGACATAGATTCAATGTACACCAGATTCACCAAGATAGTAAATGACTCAAAAGTGCTTGGAAAAAATTTCTCAAATGGTGACTTGGTGAGAAAACTTCTTAGATCTCTTCCCCCTAAATTTAATCCCAAAGTGACGGCTATTTCTGAATCTCACGATCTTAAGTCTCTTAATATTGAAAGCCTGATTGGGAACTTAAAAACTCATGAAGTTGAATTAAAAATTCAACAACAAGAGTATATGGAGCCAAAGAAGAAGGGGTTGGCTCTAAGATCTAAGAAAGAGGAAGATGAGTAACTCTGAGGAGGAAGAAGAGGATGAGGAAAGTCTTTTTTGTGTAAAAAGTTTAAAAAATTTATGAGAAATCCGGAGAGAAGAAACACTTTTAAAAATATTTTA